>JAUAMA010000001.1:49670393-51029559 GCA_030819835.1 Acmispon strigosus
AATCAGCATTGCATGTGGCTGTTCTTCAGTAACCATGGATCCACAAGCCTGGACCTGCCATATCAATATAGATTCAAATAATGAATCATATGCAAAACTTCCAGGCATATTTTAGGCCTTGTGTAACTATGTGTACATGCATTCACATTTTGTCATTTAACATAATCAACACTAGGTTGTAGGTTTACAGAGTGCATGGTTGGAAATTCTTCAACAATTGATTCTGAAGCCAGAACTAATTCTGGGTAGAAACTTTTGAGTTTCAGAATTGGTTCTGATGAAAAAAAAAAGAATTGATCCAAACATGCTAAGAATCATGTGGATCCAGAAATACATATAGGAAAAACTCATATATCCAATGTCAAGCCTTTTAGATATACATTCTTGTTATTTACATAAATGTTATGTACATCCTTCAAAAAGCATAACTTTCACAATTACATACCTCAACCAAGGCACTATATCTCCTATCAAGTTTTGAAGTCATGTGAATAGCCTCCGAATGGAAAGGAGAACTGTCCCCGACGAAAATAAGCGTTCGACATTTTAATCTCTTCAATCCTTCTGTTATATCAGGTCTCCTGCGAGTCAGCAACACAAAGGTGGAGCACATAAATATGGTAACACAAACTACCAAAGGATCACAGACACACACACACAAGTAAATAGTTATATGTTGACCATGTAGTAGATCTTACTCATTAATAGCATGAAGAAACCGAAAGACATTGATGCTCTTTCTCTCATCCAGCAGCTGGGAAAGAAACAAGACAAGGAACCAGTGATAAGTGAGGTAACTATAACATTTAAGCTATAGGGAAGTACAGGAGAAGAAACTAAATTAGCTTAGCACTGACTTTTCTGCAAGCTTGAACAAGCTCTGATTCCGGAACTTCAGCATTACCACGAACGTCCTGTTAAATTTGACAAGGAAAACTCAGCACATAGTAAATAAGAGAGGAAATACAGAAGGGCTATGAACCTCGCACTATAATACCTTGCTGAAGTATCTCTGGAGCAAACACTCCTTCAACAAGCCGCATACACCATAGTAATATAACAAATTTGACATCACCTAAAATTAGAAGCAGTTTTAGGTAATGCTTTTGTATTTATGAATAAAAGAAATCATAAATGTATAGTCTGTGGGCATTTGAAAGGAACCTTGTTGAAAAACCATTCACTCCATGAAGGAGCTTTGCATAAGGGAGATACAAGTATTAGCCCGAGAACACGCTCCCTATATTTAATCTGTATCAAAGAAGCAAAAAAGAACAAATCGATAAGATTGACTTCATGTTAAAACTTTCTAAGCATTTATATAAGTGTTGGCTAAACAGGGAAGTTTTCCCCCTTTCAAAGCTAAATGGGATACATACTGCAAATAAAGAAAGGATATAAGCACCAGCCATTACTCCCATACACATCACAGAATCAAGCCTGGAGAAGTAAATAATTCATATAATTAGTAAGTATATCATATACATTAGATGTTCCTTTAATATAGGCAGTGTCTTTTTACTACCTTTTAATTTTACGATATTGCTTCAAGAAGAATGATAGTAGATCGCTACCATTTTATGCGTCGGATGTATTCTCAAATAAATGGAACAGTTCAAAAAATGAAAGCTAACAATGAGAGACCAGAGTAATAATAATTTACTTACTGAAAATAGTTGAGAATTTCAATTATTTGATCTGCTAAGTCTTCCACAGAAGGGACGGGATCATCAGGACAAAACGCAGCAGCTCCTAACTGCAAGAACTCTTGTGGAAGTTCCAGATAAACTATGTGAATAATGATATTCAATACTAAATGCAATGAAAAGTACATTCAAGTTAATCAAACATACAAACCTCATGCCCAGGAGGACTGATATGATATATGCAAAAGTTGTGAAGGAGCAAAGAAGCCACCTCGGGACAGAAAAATAATCCTTGGAAACAAGACATATCTGCCTCAGTACAGAGAAGTTAGTGCTTCAAATTAAGAGGATGGATTCAAGCATATCTGTCTCAGGAGTAATGGGCTATAAAAAGATGAACTGCATCCACTTACAATTTAGTGCTAAATCAGGATAAGTGATAAGAGCTGGTTTGTCATGATCCCCATAGACTATGACAGATACAGAACCACAGCCTGTCCGAATACGATGTTCCTGAAACATTAATCTAAAAATCATTTAGGATACAACACAGGAGAAAAATCGAATGTGTGAAAAAAAAAAGCACATATAATGAAGTTAACTTCCACAGACCAAAAAGGATCATTGTTGTAGAACAAAGGATATTCTTTATTTTGTATGCACTCTATTTGAGTAATCCATGTTAAACTTTTCCAAACTATTTATTCCCTGATATAGCTGCCCATGTGAGAGGGCGAGTCTCGGCGCAACGATAAAGTTGCTGTCATGTGACTTTGTGGTCACAGGTTCAAGCTGTGGAATCAGCCTCTTGCAAAAATGCAAGGTAAGACTGCCAGCATTAGATCCACAAAGCGGGTCTGGCTCCTCCATTGACCTTGCGCTTAGCGGGAGCTTTACAACACCATGTTTTCCCTATGCCCTTCATAGCTGCCCATGTGCATTTACACCTTTATTGGACAACCCCAACTAAAAAGCATCAACATACAAATATGATAAACTACATAAGCACTTCTGGATTCCAATCATTGTATGTATGGTCGATGAACAAAACAAGGAGAAGCTAGTGAAGATGAGGACAGTATCTTAAATTTTTTAAAAGAAGAATAGCACCTGGCCTAATAAATAACTAAGAAGTATATAAATTATAAAGCAACAGCTAGAATTATCCAAAGTATAATAATGAGTCAAAAGACAAGAAAGGTATAGCTAAGATTCTTATAGCCTGTAATGCACTTGAAAGAACCAAGGAGACGGAAAAGCCAAAGCACAAAGGATCTAATTCCTCCAAAGCGATGGACATCATCATATAAGAATTAAGAAACATGATTTTTTTTTAATAAAAGGGACCTAGACCCCGCCTAAAAAACTAAAAGGAAGAAGAATAAAAGCAAAAGGAAAAACACAACTATGTTATATGAAAAGAAAATATAATAAAACAAAAGAAAATTTCCGCATCATCTAAATAAAAAAAATACTGCAAACCTAAAATTCCTTTCTTCAAAAAAAAAAAAAAGTAAATCCATATTTCAACACGTCTATGTTATACTTACAAGTAACAAGCTATAAAATTACACAAAAGGCAATAATATAGGAAAGCCTGACAGAAGTTTGAAAGAAGAAATAATTGAATTCTAAAACTGAGCAACAACCAAATGAAAATCCAATAGGATGAAGAGGACCAAAAATGGTAATAAGCAAGAGCTCAATGCAAGGAGGAAGATAGGACAAAAACTATGTGGCTTGCATATAGGGAGGTTTAAACATGTTCAGAGGAAGAACAAAAGGAAATAAAGTAAAATAATAAACAAATCATCCCAGTGAATTCATATCAAACAAGCAACTGAAAACTGTTCTTCTTGGTCCTTCTATAATTAGAAAATCAGATAGATCCCAATGCAGCTAAAAAAAATCCCAATACAAATCATGTTCAGCAACCCCATCTTCTCAAAAAGAGAAATTGGAAGCGCAGAAAAGACCCCATTTGGGTAAAGTTTGAAACTTGAAACGGAACCCAGAAAAGAAATGGATAAAGAGGAAACCTTTCCACCGAGATAGATCCTCTCCATCCCAACTGAAACGGATTCAGCCATGGCTGTAGCTCTGCTCTGTCTCAGAAGGCCCCTTCTTCACTTTTCTCTCTTCTTCTTATTCTTCTCTGGTAATCAACAGGTTGTGTGTGTTTTTATATATAAATCTAAAATAACAAAGAGCAAGGAAACAGAGAGTTTTTTTTCTCTCTCTCTCTCTGTGTCCTCGCAATTCCTGTGCCTCTGGTGTTGAAAACATTTAACCTGCGGTTAACCACCACCGACGCTTCTCTCTCTGTGTTGGGTCAAATTTTAACCGCCAGCCAACCAGATTTTACACGACCTATTATGACTTCATGAAACATAATCCTCTTCACAACAATATTTTTGTTTTCTTACAACTAGATTTTTGATATCAAATCTATGACTAAACGTCCAAAGGATCTAAGTAACTTAACTTGGACTTCCTATCTTTCTTATTATAACAATTAAATAACTGCCTCACATATAGTTTAAAAAATGTTGTTAATGTAATTAGTAACATTAAAAATAACTATAAATTCTAAACTAATTTTTACAAAAATAATCAAGGTATACCTCCAATTTAATTTTTATAATAAAGAACTGATGTAGTATTCTTATAAACAATATTTTAAAATTCGGGTCGGTCATTGAACTGTTAATTCATAGTTCAATGATTCAACTAGTTGAATCGAGGATGAACCAGCAATAATAAATATATATTTGTAATAATAATTATATATTAAATAATTTATTAACAAAAAAATGTTATAAAATTGAGTCAAATTAAATTTGAAATTCACATAAAATCATCTTAATATAAATTTTATAGGATAACAAATGAATAAAAAAATAAAATTCATGTATCGGGTGGTATTCTAAATCTATATTATACATTTATTTGAATAAAAATATTTTTATTAAATTTAAATAAAAATATTTTTTTTATGAAATTTTTTGGAACTTTTAAAAATATGACTAGTTGTGGTCAGGTCACTAGCACCAATTTCAACTTGGTTTGGTCGGTTCTTGACCGACTTCTAGAGCTCCTGCTTTTTCTCTTCAAATGGACCGGTTATTTGACCAGTGTTCAGTTAGACGGGCTGGTCAATCTAGTTTTTAAAATTATGTTTTAATATATCATAATTTAATATATTTTCATATTTTATTTTTTAGTTAATTATATTATTTTCAATTAAACATTTTAAAAGATTAGCATCAAAAATATTTTAAAAGATTAAAAGTAAATTTCAGTCTAATAATAAGTTGAAGTAAATATCTTGATTAAAAGTCATCCTCTTGTAAAAGAAAAATCTTGGTTAAAAATAGCTAAACGTTATACTACCAATCTACCATTGTGTAATGAAATAATGGTTGCTCTGATTAATCATGGCATGCTTTATCTTTTTGTCCTAGTCATTTGTCTTCATTCGGGTAAATTATTTGCTAACCCGCACCTTATTCCGTAAAATGCTATGATAGTAACATACTGGATACATAATCTTAATTATATGTGACTTTTCTGATTTCTATGTTGGCATGTTGAGGGACATTTAAATAGTATGTCAAAGATTAATATGTTTGAGTTTCGGAGATCACATAAATGAGTATGTTTCTCCCAATAAATTTTTATTCATATACACTGTTTTTTATTGACCGATTCCGCCATGTCTAAATCAACCTGAATGATTGAACCTAGATCGATCTAACACTGTGATATGAGCTCGATATCCGGAAATTTGTACGAGGACAGATCTCCTTATATGTTTTGAACACTCACCGTGATTATTAAAATGCATCTTCTAAATTCACACGCATTGTTTTTGTAATTCCATAATCTAAATGCATTGGTAAAACAAAATACATTGCAAGATATATGAAACTATGAGCTCTATCCCAAAACTTAAAATGATTTAGAGTGTTCGGAAATCCCTTGGAATTCTATTTTACTGCTTTCCGAGATAAATATTAATAAAAAAACAACACGTTTCTTTTATTAAAAATTTTTGAAAATGTTTCAATATTTTGAGAAAATGAGTAACTCAAATTAGTTCTAGACAAAAGACAAATGAGTAAATAGATAAGGTTCATGCATTTTTAAAAGCCTATTTAGTTAAAAAGTATAGACATCATTTAAAAAATCTTGTAAACCTAACAAGTTAGTTTATTTATTAATATAAATATGTTTTACAATTGCTATTGTTTTTTTGTCTTCTTCAAAAAACTAACAAACAAGAAAGACTAAGCAGAAGATAACAAATCAAAATCACTCATCAAGCGAGTCTCTAGCTCGATGGAGGGGGTCTTGATCACCATCGCTCTATCTACCATGAATCGAGCTCCGAAGTGTGCCAGTCAATCTGCCGCTGAATTACAAAGCCTCGGGGTTTTCTAAACCAAGACACTCCAATCTCTTTGCAAAACCCGCCTGATCTCCATCATGATGGGAAAAAATGATCCCTTGCAATGTTGTCGGTGGCTAGTAGAAGATCCACACAATCTACTTCTCAAATGACCCTTCTTTAGCAATTTACTATAATATCTTGAAATTTATTATAATATCATGATACTATATACTTATTTACACTCTTATACATTTAAGCAAGTTGACTTATATAATGATTCAAAGATATAGGTCTATTTAGAAATAGATAGATTTATGACATATTTAAACTCCTTAATACGAAGATTGGTTTTAAATAGTCCCTCCGACCCTAAAATAGCAAAAATAAACCTTACTTTTATCATACTTAGTAGCTTATAATATTGTTAGTCTGTTTATAGAAAGATTTTTTGTAGTATAATTTAACCCATTAGCCAATAAGTTTGACAACCTCTTTTCATATAAATTTGTTAGTAGATGTAAAAATCTTATTATGAAACAGACTTTTAAATAGACTACCATACTAGACTAGGCTTTCAGGAAGGTCAGGCTAGGCCTGAAATAAAAACCTATTACAAGCAATAGGTCAGGCTTAAGCCCTAACATCTTTAAATAGGTCTGACCTATTTACATAAAGCCTACTTCAACCCATCATATTCTCACCCGTACTCTCATACAATCATTAGCTAGAGTAGAACTACAACTAGTAGGCACTTGGACCATTCAATGCGGGCTAATGGGCAACTTATGTGATTCACTAGCTAAACAGTCAACAACTCAATTAGCGTCCCTAAGGGTGTACAACAACTTCACATGCCATCTTTTGTGCAACCAATTCTAGATTCTTTTCACTATACGGGTGGAGTTGATTACAACCTTCCTGAATGAGTTTAACCGCAACTAAAGGGTCACTCTCAATAACAATTTTCTTGAAGTCCTATTCCCAAGAGAGAATTAAGGCTATAAGCATTGCTCACTATTCAGACATGAGGACAAAAAATGATCATGTATTTCAACAGAAGCAATATCCTTCATCACCGAGTCATCCACATTCCTTTTCAACCAACCGTGTGGTGGAGAATCCCTTCAACACTATATTACGAGCAATAAGTAGATAATATGAGCCACAATAAAAAATTCCTTCAATACATTAAACCACAACACCTCATGATTGTGAACCAACCCCAACCCAATTTCATAACTAAGGCTTTATTGAATTCTTTCATTTTCCTCAACCCCAAACCTCCACCTTTTTTGGAATGCACATTTTCTCCCATTCGACAGCATGGCTGATCGTCCTCTCATCAAGTGAACCCCAAATAAATTCCCTCCGAATTTTTTCAAGCTTAACACAAACTCCTTTCGAGGGTAGATTCATCTGAATATAGTAGGTGAGTAAATGCAGAATCTCAACTATATGTGTTTCTAAGACAAATAAATGCTCCCTTGAAAGTTAAGTTTGACAAGTATGGGGGGGGGGATGTAAATTTTCGTTACTATTGGAAGTGTATTGGATCCTAGGGTCAAATTTCATTTGATTAACAAATGCTTTCCCTTAATATACAAGCAAGAAGAAAATGCTAGACACACAGAAAAGAACGTGAGAGATGCATTAGAAGAATTTTATGATGAGTATTTACCTCTTGATATAGAAGAGACATCTTCCTCTTCAAAAGTACATGTTGGTGGTTGCAACAATCCATCATCTTCCACCCAAACCGGTTCTTCAGTTGCCATGAGACTTGATGAAATTTAGGACTTTGTACGTGAGCATGAAGTTGTTCCTCAAATGAAACAGTGTTATCAATTACAGATGGCGGGTAATGACAGAAAGCCAAAATACCGCCTCAATGGCGGATGTCATTGAGGCCATAATAAAAAAAAGGTTATAAATGTACCTATCTATATACATACACACATTAACAAACCTGCATAATACAATTATACAATATGCAACAAATAAAAATTATAATAACTAACAACTTATGTCATTAAATATAGGCTCAATATCATAGATATAATTCCAAAAGTCTCGTACAAAAGTTTAATAGATAGATATTAAGTCTCATCGAACATATTACATACCAAAACATCATGACCAATTCAAGACTTCAATTTTCAATTGACATGACAAATAAAGTCTAAATAGTAGAATTTAATCTAAAAAACTAATAATCCAAGTTCAATGTAGTGTAGTCAAGTTGAGTGCCAATTCCATCTAGTGCGGCATATCCTTCTCCCTCTTCTCCTTTTGAATATGAATCCTCATCATCAAATCCATCTTCTTCAACTTCCTCTTCCTCCACTTCAGCCACGACTTCTTCCCATTCGTCTTCTTCTTCATCTTCTTGACCAACTTTCTCATTTCCTCTTACGGATGAATATGATGAAGATGCACGTACACCACCTTTTTTAGAATCTCTTGCTACACTGGAATCATTTTTTTATACCTTTCCCCCCGCCTAGTATATGTTTTGGTCTCTCCAAGCCCCGAAGCCTCATAGACAGTTTCCCAAGGTAGAGTGTCATCCTATCATGAACCAAGTCATCACCAATCATCTCTCCCACAAGCCACTCATTAGAGTCATCGATTTTGGTGAGTGTGATTGGGTTAATTGTAACGCCTCAATTTCCGGTCTGGGGTCACATAGTAATTAACGGAAACTTATAAAACCTTTCAAAATCCACTCCTTATTTTCAAAACAGAAACGTCACTCAATAAATATTAAGATATAATAATACCCATAATACATTAAATCAAACAACGAATATTCTAAAATAACAATAACCAATATGTCTTGCACAAACAGTGTGCCCAAAATAATTATTTAAAGCATCTAAACAACGGAAATAAATCTTCAACACTTCAACATTAGCTCCTTCTAAATCTTATATTTTATCCCTTTGTCTCCTTAAGCTTGCTGATAAATTATTCTCCAAGAAAATCTTCATTCTGAAAGTTTATGTCATTAAGCGCCCAAACAACAAACAAGCAAACAGAAAGGGTTAACTCTTTTAAAACAACAACAAGAGTATTACAAGATATCTTTGACTGAATAGATCCATACCTATACAACCTTAGAATACCTCTTATTATGGCGTGAAGTCGGTTTACCCTCGATTCCATACACCTAGAAGCTTTGCCAGAAGACGTTCCTTGGTCGTGCCTTAGTATTGCACCGATGATCATTTCCTGTCCTCATCGTTTTTGGGTATCACACAACTCGGGCACGGTAGCATAGTCTAAGGAGACCAACACAAGAGTATCTATGACTATCCCCAAACTATAGTCACTCACTCTAACTTTCTTTGTCTCAAGGCTTCCTTTAACATACAGGTGTCACCTCCCCTAGCTTACCCTGCAATGTACATGTAAGGCTTCCTCTCCAACCTATTAAGGACAGTCACTACTACTAGGGTAAATTCTTAGTGACAAGGGATCTATCTGCGCCTTGCTCTATACCTGCTTCCCAACGAAAGGATGGTGGGTAGAAGTATTAAGTTTAGATACTACTCTACCCAAAATTTCTGAGGTCACCTGCACACTCACTAAATCATTGTGCTAAAGGGGGTATAGTCCTAAGTTTGTCAAAATATGGTAGGAAAACCTAGAGACGACAATAACTCTTTGACATTCTTGTTTCTTATTCTAACACTTCTAACGAATCCGACCTCTCATCTATGGGGACCGAGCGTCAACCACAATCCACCAAGGTAAATGGTCATTCAATCAGGATCCTAAAATCTAAAATATGACTCGTAATTTTGTCGCATTACCCCGATATCAGAGGTTCAACGTCTCTATAACGATTAAGATTCATTATTCGAAGTGATAAACACTTGGAGGTAATTCCTACTCTAAGTGGGAGTGCCTAGATCAATGGTAACCATCCAAGTTAGCAATGTCACATAGACATAGCTGATTTTTTATTTTTTTATAAAAATAGTTTTTATTGTTTAATTATTTTTTATGTAAGTCAATGATTGGTCTAAGTGAGAGGAGGAAACTGAGAACCGTGCGCAATAGACTTGGTCTGAGTTGGAGGCTGATGGTTGGATGATGCCCAAAACATATATAAATAACGCACGCCGCAAACCAAACAAAACCACACCAAACACCCGCGACACGCACCTTCTCTATTCTCTTCTGTTTGCGTGTTCTTGTTCACTCGGAATTTCCAAGTCCAATAGCTTCTTTTCTCTCTCTCTCCGAATGGCAAACGACAAGGAACTTGAAATTGAAGGGAGCAGCAACGCCGTGCTCGATCACGTGCCCATCTTCGCTAAGGAGCTCCTCGCCGGAGGCATCGCCGGTGGCTTTGCCAAGTCCGTCGTTGCCCCTCTTGAACGTGTCAAGATTCTCCTTCAGGTCATTTTCCACTCTGCTTTTTCCTTTATTAATAATAATTTACCCCTTTGCTCTTTAACCCTTTGGTGGGTCAGTTTTTGTCCTTCCAAAGATTCTAGCTTTACTTCATTGCTTGCGTTTCTTGCCCTCTCGTCTCTTACCCTTTTCTTTTTCTTCAATTGGGGACTGGATTATACTGCTCATCTATCTGTTTGGTTCCTTTTCCTCTTTGCCTTTGATTTTGAAGATGTGCATTCTCCTTGTATTGAATGTCGTGTTAACCGTGCTTAATTTGATTGGCTTACTTGGAATTGGAATGTGATCTATTGTAAAGATCTTAAATTTGATTCTGTCCCCTTTGAATTCTCATTGCTTATCTTTTCAGCAGTTTTCATGTTTGAGGGTGATTTCTTCTTCCTTCTTTTTTTCATCATTTACCAGTTCAATTATTTCTTGCAGACCCGGAGAGCTGAGTTTCAGAGCACAGGACTGTGGGGATCAGCAACCAGAATTGCCAAAACGGAAGGCTTTTTGGGTTTCTACAGGTAGTTGATCCTCACCTTTAACATGTTTGGATCAACTTCTTTTTAATCGTATTATGACATTCAAAAGTTAGAAGCTTCGAAATTGATTTTGGCTTTAGAATCAATTGTAGAAGGGTTTACATACCTGCACTGATAATCTTAGGTGCTCTGTCAACTAACCATCTCCATGAATTTGTTTACAGAGGAAATGGAGCAAGTGTTGCAAGGATTATTCCTTATGCAGCCCTTCATTACATGTCCTATGAGGAATACCGCAGATGGATTGTGCTAACTTTTCCTGATGTATGGAAAGGCCCTACGCTCGACCTTGTGGCAGGGTCACTATCTGGAGGAACAGCAGTGCTTTTTACATATCCCCTTGACTTGACTCGGACCAAGTTAGCATATCAGGTAAAGTATCTGATCAGAAATTCAACGGGAACAGGAGAGAAGTAGGAGGGGGAAGAAAATGTTTTTCAAATTGATCATACAAATGTGGTTGATTACTTTATAAATTATACTGTATTGGAAACTGCAGGTTGTCACTCCAACAAAGTTGAATGCTTCAGGTATGGTTAATAGTGAACAAGTTTACAAGGGGATCCTTGACTGTCTTACAAAAACTTATAAAGAGGGTGGCATTAAAGGTCTCTACCGGGGAGTTGGTATGCATCTGAATCTGCTGATTTCTGGGACTAGTCATTTAGGATTGTATTTCACTGTTGTGTTGATATTGTAGAATTGTAGAACTCTTATATTACTCATGGCAACAGCTCCTACACTCTTTGGAATTTTCCCATATGCGGGTCTGAAGTTCTACTTCTACGAGGAGATGAAGCGCCATGTCCCTGAGGAGTACAGGAAAAGCATCATTGCGAAACTCACCTGTGGATCGGTAGCAGGTTTATTGGGTCAGACCTTCACATATCCTCTTGAAGTTGTTAGGAGGCAAATGCAGGTAAGTTACTTCACTTGATCATCCAGATAATTAAACACAGGAATCAAATAACATGGTAACAAGTTGGCACAATCTGGCTAGGTTCAAAAACTCGCGGCATCTGATAATGTTGAACTGAAAGGGACTCTGAAATCACTTGTGTTGATCGCTCAAAAGCATGGCTGGAAGCAACTGTTTTCAGGGCTGAGCATCAACTACCTTAAGGTGAGAAAAGTAAAAGCATATTAAAGCAACTAACAGTCTAGAATCCTTCTGTATAATTAAGTGTTGATTCTTTGCACTTCAGGTTGTTCCATCTGTGGCCATTGGGTTTACAGTTTATGATACTATGAAATCATACCTGAGAGTTCCATCGAGAGAGGAAGCTGCAGTTGAAGTGGTAACAAACAAAAGAATCAGCCAACCAACCTCAGAATAATAGTATATAAAGCTCCTCTCGATTTTCAGCTATCCTAACTCCTCAGAGGCCTCAAACTGGTTTCTGGTTCCCATTCTATTTGTGCTGTTATCATATATTGTTTTAGCTTCAGATTCATTCTTTCAATTTGTACAGCGAGATAGAGGTTGCATTTCACCTTTAAATAGAATGCAACATGTATTTCTATACACCTTACCAAGGAATGATACCTTGACTCAGATGATCAGATGATCTCACTGATTTTTACATTGAATTAGCAAATAGGTATGTTGTTTAGATAGGACACACTATGTACGTCCAAATAAAAGATAAATTGCACTTTTTGAATGTGCAGGTAGAGAATGATTTAGAATTGTTGATATAGCACTACCCCTTTACTGTGTTTGGTTTATTGGAAGCAGCCACCAGATTTCTATTACTGTTAAAAATAATTATATTCCTTTATTATTCTAGGCTATAGGATATTATAGTAATTCCTTTCTATAAATAATACATTGATTATCTCACACAAATTGTGGTGAGAGTTATCACATCTTACCATTACCTTCAAATTTTTGTTAGCTACTTTTGTTCTAAATTGAACAAGTAATTGTCAATAAGATATCCAGAGGTACCAAGGAGAAAAGTGTATTCTTGGTACTTCAGGATTCAACATCAGAACATGCTCATGTTTGTCTGGAAAGAATGGTGTATCCTTTTGAGTGTTTCTATTTCTTAATTAACGTGATGGTCTCCACATTCCATCTACAGGATGTATACGCTGTCTGAATTCTATGCTATTTCAAAAATAATGACAAAAAGTTAGAGCTTATTCGAGAAGCCAGGAAATACATTGTGCAAGATACCAAATATTGTTATATGGAAATTTATTATAGCCTCAGCCACTTCAATTATTTTGTAGTCAAACAAACATGAACGACATAGAGAAGAAGCTACACAAGTCAACATGGAACAAAACTTTCTTTGATTTTCCTGACTATGGATTTGAACCTAATTTGGCAACAAATAAAAACCAATCTAGCAGTGTACCACCAGACTATCTACAATACACTAGAGTTTTTAAACAAACACTACCAATAGTCTCCACAAGAGCATTTTCCATCTTTGAAATGATGGAATCGCTTGTTATCCCTCACAATGAGTTCCCTCCCAACAATCTTTGACATAATTTTGATAGCATTGTGGCAGTCTCCACATATACGTAGATTCTTGATGATTCTGAGTGTAGTCCTCGGGGGAGTACTGATGAGACCATAAGCAATTGCCAGACGTTCGCTATGATATTGCAAGGCCTTCTCTTTTTCCTCCTCATCAATGTCATGGAGAACATATCTTGTATCCGGCACATAACCTGCTTCCTTCAACTGCCCATTCAAACCTTTCAATTTCTCATTTCCCTCTTCTTTATAGGGGATACTATACCGGTACTCAGCCACTCTGTTCTTCTCCTCAAGCATGTTAAATGCAGACTGCTTCTTCCTTGGAGGTGTGGGCAGTTTATCAGCATTGGCTTTCGAAGGATCAAAACCTATTAACAACTCCTCAGCACGATCTTCTAGATCTACATCTCCATGAATTCGTGCGAAATTTCTAAGAGCCTGCCAAATCTCAACACCAAGCTCAACTGGCATACTCGCGATGAACTCCTGAGCTTCATTCAGCTGACCAGCATTCCCCAGAATGTTAATAATCTCCATGTAATGCTCCCTGCTAGGAGCAATTCCATACTCCTTCATGGATTCAAAGTGCACGAACCCTTCTTCCACAGCTTCAGCCCGGGCACACGCAGCCAACACCAACGCAAAAGTTTCCCCATCAGGTTGTACCCCCGCTTGCTTCATCTGCTGAAAAGCCAACAAACCATCATCCCCTCGGCCATTCACCGTGCATCCTCTAATCATCAAATGCCACGAACTAATGTTCCTCTCCGGCATTTTATCAAACACTCTGCGCGCATCCTTCATACTGCCACATTTCCCATACATCCCAATCAACCTGTTATTCAATTCAACTTCCCCATTAAAGGACGATCTCTTCAAGAATTCATGAACCCTTTTCCCTGACTCAAGCGACCCAGAATCCTCACACCACTTCAAGAGCGCGAGGTAAACACTATAATCAGCAACAGCAGCACCTTGACCCAGGAGTTCCAAAACTTGATTGAGCTTGCCCTCTTCACACAAGCTCATCAAGTCGGCATTCGAGGAGCTTGCGGCAAATGGGGCGTTTTGATTTTGCTGAACACTCTGGTCAAGCTTCAATTTTGGTTCAATGGAGGTGTTGCCCTTCTGCAAAGGTGGGGCCTTGTGAGCGGAACGACGGTTGCTGGCGCCGTTTCGACGAGGGTGAAGCTTATCGGGAGCCGCATAGCTGCAGAAAGGTTTGGAAGATAAGCTTGCGAAGTTCAATTGGGATGAAGCAATGGAGTTTCGTGCGCGCGGAAGGGATACCACAGAAGCTATTGATGCTTGAAGTTTGAGGTCCATGGTACAGCTACACTTGGCGAAGAAAGGCCAAAAATATCTACTAGGAAACAGGAATGTTGGCTTTATAGTTTATACATCTATAAATCTTTTTAAAAATTCTCTATTATTTTATAAATAAAATCCATTGATGAAAATAAAAAAATGTTTTCAACATATTTCAATTTAGTAATTAGGAAAATCAATATGAGGAAGAAGCAGAATTTTGTGCGGGTATATATATATATATTTTGTTTTCATTCAGCAAAGATATATAAATTAAGATCAAAAGAGTTGCTGAATGACACTTACATTCTGTGAGAATAAAATCCTAATGAGCGATACTGTAATGTAAATAAATAAATAAATTAAGAATAAAATTGTACTCACTCAAACTAATACATCCAGCTGATACATGATGTAAAAATTCTAAAAGCCATGCTAAAGCCCCTTAAACATATTGCAACTTATTTCTGAGCTGTGTTTATTTCCTATTTTAATCAATGTTTCAAACTTTTACAACTCATCTGACTGAAGTTGCAATATGTGCAACTTCCAAGATGGCCAATATTGTGATTTCAACGACATCAAATGAAGTTTAGCCGATATCACAGAGAACACGGAGAGCATAGAAACAATGGAAACAAAACAAACAAGAAAAAAAAAACAAGGAGGGAGAGGGAGATGACGACTAAGACGACAACAATGGAAATGGAGGAAGTAGGGATAGACTGGAGCAGCAACGACAGAAATGGAGGCGGTGGAGGCAAAGATAAAAGGGGATGGTTCCTAGGTTGCGGGCGGCTGAGGAATGAAAGGTAATGGCTAGGCAGTGGGTGACGAAGAAGGGAATGTGACAATGAATTGGAGGAAACAAAAAAGGGAAAATGGAAAATTTCAAATAGGAGATAGCAAAGCCCTCACTGAGAAGAGAGAAGAACCCAAAGAAGATAGAAAAATATCTGACATAAGGGATAGAAAAGCTCACATTGAGGAAGGATCCCCCGTGAGGAGGGAGAAGCCACCCTCGTGAAGGAGATAGGAAAACTTTTGTTGAGAGAGGCAGAGTTTCACTATATTTTAAGATTCATGCACCTATGATTTGTTTTTCTCTTCAACTTTTTTATATAATTGATTGGTTTAACCGATAGGGAATGTACAATTTGTACAGGCCTTATTGCCTTAATAAGATTGATAGCTCAACTGTCGGTTGGACTCTTTATAACGATAACATTAATTGGTGGGAAACTGATTCGTATCTTTTTTCTAAAAATATTTAGTTTGTAATGAACCATTGAGTGCTAGTATCAACTATAATACCGCATTGCAATCTATTAGTATATGAGATGCTGCTCCCAGCGTCTATGAATATGATTAGGATAAACAAGTATAACTCATACAGTACAGATAAAACAATTGCTTCTAAGATTTAATGAGTTTAACAACTAATACTCTAGTCTAGAATTCTTCTGTATAATTAAGGGTTGATTTTTGCACTTCAGGTTTTCCATCTGTGGCCATTGGGATAACGGTCTATGATACTATGAAATCATGCCTGAGAGTTCCATCAAGAGATGAATGAAAAAGAAAATTGTTTATTTCTCAAGAATAGCAATGAAACTACAATGACTACTGGTATTTGAGAAATTAGCACTCTCCCCAAATGTCCCTGATTACAATCTATAGATACCCTCTCCCTCTTACTTAGTCTTTCCTCACTCTCTCTAACCAACTCCTTAACTTACTAACCCCCACTAAGAGTTACCTATCATTCCATCGTTAAATAGGATACAATAATACAACATGTATTTCTGTACATCTTACCAAGAAATGGGCAATGAATGCTACAGAGTTAGCAGAGGTTTATCCTCCTGAGTCATTCCTTCAATGGGCAAGGGGATGGTTTTCCATCATCGAACAGGTGGTCTTATACAGCAAAATCCATCACCTAAATCCATCTGGTTTTCCATTAACTTGGTTCTGTATGTGTTCATTTTGTGGTTTATGCATACCACTTGGGCTTCAGCATTATTAATTTCTGAAACTCCATTATGCAGAAATTGTGCATTGCTGATTATCTCTGATTTACATGAAATCATGCACGAATTCTCCTCCCTTTGTGCTCAAGGCACCTTTTTCTTCCCTTAACAGGTTGCCTTCTACAAGTGGAGCCATCGTCCAAGATGATTCCACATATATTGGTGTTGGTGATGATCTCGTCAACAGGACTCTCAACCAATGTTTGTGGAGGGTCTTTTACATCATTACTGGCATTTTGGTATCTGTAGATAATGCCCTTTGTTTGAGGAAATTCACAGGGTTCTACCGGAATGCCCTCAGACTTGGGTGCTTTGATCGCTTTGGCAGTGAATACATTTATTCTCATTCCTTTGTGTTCTTGGCACCTTTTTCTGCCGTTAACTGGTTGTCTTCTACAAGGGAAGCCATCATCCAAGATAATTCCACATATATTGGTCTGGGTGATAATCTCATCCATAGGACTCTCAGCCAAGGATTGTGGAGGGTCTTTTACATCAAGGCTGTCATTTCTGTATCTGAACCCATCGCCCTCTGTTTGAGTATAAACATCGGGTTGTAGTGCCATAATGGTCTCTGACTTGGGAGCTTTGATTGCTTTGGCAGTGGGCACATTTTTTCTCATTCCTTTGTGTTCAGGACACCTCAGTCTTTTTTCAGTTGGTGGCTTTCTACAAATAGAACCATCACCCAACTCCACTCCACAAATTTTAGCATTCTGCGGAGTGACAGCACCAGTGATATCCTGAACTATCCTAGGACGTGATCTGTTAAATTTGAATACACGAGATAGGAAATTATTGCTGCCACTGTCTGCTTCATCTGATTTGTCATTTGTAAGAGGTAGCTTGCTTGATTCAATTCGGATCCCCACTTTCCTCTGAGTGAAAGGTAGAAGCACTTTGGCTACATCTGAAAATGTTCTGGTGCTCGAAGCAATTTTGTTTAGCATTTGAAGAATATCATCAGGTCGCCGCATACCATTACTAACCGCATTCCATGCATAATCAAATGTATCGAGCAGCTGAGCTTCTGTTCGCAGAGCATCATCCTTGTTTTGCATCTGTTCAACAAACAGTAATGCAAAAATGAATTATTGAAGTTCTACATTATGCTTTTTAAAATATCTATTCTGTAAGATGCAAATGCGCATTTCTTCAATCCATTACATATTTCACAAAATGCAGTACTTAAAATGTAGATTTCTTGAACAGTATCTCTCCAATAAGAATTCTTATCAGAGACGCTTACGATAAACATAACTAGGAATTCTCATGATAGCGATAGATCCCATTTCACTATATGAGCTATGACATAGTATTCATGCAGATAAATTATGCCGGCTCAGTGATGAGCTTTGATAATTTGTAAGCTTAAGAAAAATAGAGATCAAATTGACCTCTGTGAACTTCCGTTAGTTGCTGCTATAATAAATTAATTCTGATTACACAGAAACCTTACTTATGAGTCATACTAACACATGATAATATCAATCCAATTTTGACACCCCGACTTTCCTTCCACCTCATTTTCTTCCTATTTCTCTCTTTATATCACATCACATATTATATCTATTACTTTTCTCTCTTCTCTTCCGTCTCTTATCTCCGATCTAAGGTGTATACTCTTAGGGGACAGGGGAAGCCTAAAGGGTGGAAGGACTTGTGCCTGTGATAAACTGACAATTGGCCAAGGCTAACAAGCTACAAAGAGAACTTGACCCCACATCTTTATCAAAAACCTTGAGGTAATAACTACGTTAGTTAATTCTATTACCTTGTCTTGACCTGATCCACCACGTTCCTAACTCTGACTTGAAATTCTAACATTACACCCCACGGAGTACCTACAAATACATTTACTAATAATATATATCTCCAACCACGGAATTCATTATGAATTGAACATAAGATGCAGAAGCCAACAGTCATCTAACATGATAAATTAAAAGATGCAGATGGAAATGTCAGCTATGTACTTACAGGAGCCCATCTATAAACGATTGGGAAGCCTTGAGAAAAAATCTCCTGAAACAACGGCCGCCCCTTTTGCGGAGACGCATCATCTGAGCAGCTATTGCCCAGATGAGCCCCGCTTCTACCATAACACTGGAGCCGCGCTCTCACATTGTCAGCTTGTCCAAGGTAAACCACAACAACGCGTTGAGGGTCAGGGGCTAGCTTGAAAATTTCACGCCCCAAACCGCTCCTCGACACAGCTACTCCAAGCTCATAAACCCCTGATCCTGATTTTTTAGGGAGGTTATGAATCCTGTATCTTGCAGATCCTTCTTTTCCTTTAGAAAAGTCCTCCCAATCAGAAGGGCCAATAAGAATCTGAAAGCAGCAAGCATAAGCAAGATTAGCAATCAAACCAATTTAACTCATTGGTCAGCCTCCTACCGCTCAGTACACCGGCAGTAGGCGAAGAATTAGTTCGGCTATGGGCTGTGGAATACCTTGGTTAACATCAAACCAATTTAACTAACTAAATCATACATCACACTCCCTTTCAAGTACTATTCCATCAAACAACTAAGAGATGTATTCTCTAAACCTAATCTATGAGTAAACTTTCAATTAAAAAAAAATTAGCTGGAACCACAATTAATTAACACTAACCATCATCACAGGAAAAATGGGGCAAAATAAAAACAGATCTTGCCACAGATTCGAATATAAGACACATGATAATAGATTAATTGAACTATGAATGGAGAGGATGATTATATGAACCTTCCAATGGGAAAAGTTGGAATCGTGTTTGGTGCGGTCGCATTGCTCCCTCTTCAACCGGTTGTTGATGACCGCAGCAGCCACCATTTGTGAGTTGCGCCGCCGTCACTGTTCTGTGATGAGTTGTTGAAGCTCCTTTGTCCCCTTTAAAGCTTGCCAGTTTCCATGTTTATCATCACAATGCCCTTTTCATGTTTAACTTTCTACTTTCCATTAATATTCCTTCCTTCATCATCCATTCAAACTTAGTAAGAGTATTATGATCATTAATTGTTGTTAAAAAAATTGATTTATCATCCATCTATAACTCTTTGCCTTATTAATATTTATAATTATTGGCATTATTTATATAATTGTCAAATTGTGATAATGGTGAAAAAATTAAATAATGTAAAGGAAAATTTAAGTCTAAATTAATTTTATATAAAAATATTAGATGATTTTGTAAAAAAGTGATTTTGTAAAAAAGATCTTTATATATATATATATATATATATATATATATATATATAAATAAATGAAGTCAATGATTTTTATCCAAAAAAATGAAGTTAATGACATCTACTTATATATATATATAAAGCTATAGATGTTTATTAGTAATGGTACGTAGATGCAACGGACATTTTCATTGGATTTATTATTGTAAATAATAAATTTTAAGAGTTTCTCGTATATTCTAAATAACATGTATTAAATGTTAATGGCAAAAACATTGTTCATAGGTGGACATTTTTTATAACATGGTCCACTATAAAATGAGTGAATAATCACTTTGGTACCTGAAAGTGTAACTTGCTAATCATTTGGTCTTTGGATGAAGAAAATTATTTTGGTCGTCCCCCAGAGTGTAAAAACGCAAGCATATTAGTCCTTGGAACCCAGATCTGCTTCCCAACCCAGAATCTATCACCCCCACATAACGGACCTGCCACGGTGGAATATCCACGTGGAAATTAAATCATCGTCACCCAAAGTCTTTCATGGCAAATCATTCCCTACTTCCGTTTTCCCTCCGAAAAACGTTTTGTGACGCGTGTCGCACCAAGATTGGCCCTATGGTCGGGCAAATAAGTCCTTGCCACCTTCTCACACTGTTACACAGACAACTCCTCAACTTCTTCACACATTATTACCAAACCAAACAACAACACAAAACCTAAGTTCGAAGAGTTCATCGGAGAAGAGTATCCAATCGCGTGCCTTGGAGCTTGGTAGCGACGATGGAACGAAGCAGAAGGTTGCAGCGACATGGTGGGTGCGGTGGGTGCTCTAAAATTTACGCGAATGTATGATTATATTTTAGGCTAAAAATCTCTAATTTCTGTTGTATTTCATATCTAATGCTTGGTTTCCCCTATTTTGCATTTTATGGAAGTTAGTGATGATTATTGGAGAGAAATGGGGGTTTTGGGAGTTTGACGAGTTGTGGGTTGGAAGAATGTTTAATAGTTTCTATTTTTGCTGAAATGTTGTCTGGGTATATCTGTGCCACTGTGTTGAGATAAATAAAACTAGTTGTAAGGTTTTGTGTGTTTAGGTCTTTGATCAAGGAGTGTGTTCTGTTACCATTGATTCATCAATGATCAATGCTAATAAATTTGTGCTCTTCATTGTAGATGGACCGCAAGATCACGCTCTTGTTGTTTCATGAAGGGAAGCTTAAAGTTAAAGAAGATGGTTCCTGGGGGTATTACGACTGCGAAATGTATGTGTGGGATGAAGTCCACTATGATTACCTTAACGTATTTGAAGTACAGGCCCTATGCAAAAACCACCACTATCACAAGTTTGACAAGATCTGGTGGCGGGATCCAAAAATTCATGATAATTTTGACTAGGGAACTGAAGACAGACAGAGACATCCAGGGCTTATGCATTGCTTCCAGGTCTAACAATGATGAGATTGAAGTGTATTTTGAGCACCACGTTGAACTTCCTACTCCTGCTACTAATGATGTTCAAGATAAAGAGACTGTGCCTAGTGTAGTAAGTCTGTCTGATGATGAAGAGGATGGTGTTATTGATGAAAGAGAAGCAGAGGGTGGTGAAGATGCTGAGTCTGGGGACAATGGTGAGGATGGTGATGCTGAGAATAATGAGATTGAAGATGATGCTGAGGACAATGGTGAGGATGGTGATGTTGAGAATAATGAGATTGAAGATGATGTTGAGGACAATGGTGTTGAGGTTGACAACACCAAAAAAGGAAAGAAGGCTGCTAAAGGGAATGACAATAAGAGGAAACAGAAGGTTGTTGTTGATAGCAGTGAAACAGAGTGATTATCTAGGGGAAATTTCAAGCAGTAATTCTGATTCTGACCCACAATGTGAAGCAACAGAGATTCAACCTGCAGAGTGGTCTTCAGATGAGGGTAGCATAAATTATCACAGTGAGGAGCTCCTAGATCCTGTCAGTTCAGATGAAGAAGGCATCAACAGAGGACATTACCCTCAATTTAATGAATCTATTGGGTTTGGCAATGTGAGTTTACAGCTAGCGATGGAATTTGTTGATTTACAATCCTTCAAAAATGCTGTCAAATATTACACAATTGAAAGGGGCAAACAGGTTTATTGGGTTAAGAATGACTCAGTTAGGTGTAGGGTAAGGTGTCAGTCTGATGGGTGCAAATGGCTGATATATTGTGCTTGGAGCAGTAAACAGTTGAGCTTTCAGGTGAAGACCTTTAATGATGAACACACTTGTGCAAGGTCCTTCAAAAACAAGCAAGCAAATCGCTAGTGGGTTACCAAGAAGCTGGAACATAAACTCAAACATCACCCAGACCTAAATCATGTTGAGGCATATAATTACATGAAAAGGGAATTTGATGTTCATTTGGATGATAGCAAGATTTTTAGATCTTTGAAATGGGCAAGAAAGTTGGTGGAAGGTAGTGAAGCACGGTAGTATGCGAAGCTGTCGGACTACTGCAGGGAGTTAGAAAACACTAATCCGGGTTCTATTGTGAAAATGGATTCAATTCCCGTTACAGATTCTCCTCCCATTTTCCAAAGGATTTATATCTGCCTTGATGCTTGCAAAAAGGGATTCAAAGCAGGTTGCATGCCATTGATTGGTCTTGATGGCTGTTTTCTGAAAGGCTACAATGGAGGTCAGCTTTTGAGTGTTGTTGCTCAAGATGCAAACAACCACATATATGTGGTAGCTTATGCAGTTGTTGATGTTGAAAATAAGGAGAATTGGGTGTGGTTCTTGCAGCTTCTTCGTAGTGACCCGGGAGATCCAATGCATGGCTTGAACTTTATGTCAGACATGCAGAAGGTAACTTTATAGGGACTAATATGACCGATATATATAGTTTGTAGGGACTAATATGACCGATATATATATATATATATATATTTTGTAGGGACTAATATGATGTACTGTTGTTTTCGTGCAGGGGCTAACTGCAGCAATTAATCAGGTCATGCAGGGTGCTCCACACAGGTATTGTGCCATGCATCTGTGGAGGAACTTTACCAGGACAAAGAGATCAGAGGGGCTGTGTGAGAATGTGCAAGGTCAACAACCATCCCTCAATTCACTGACAAAATGGAGAAGCTCAAACAGAAGAATGCACAAGCTTGGGCATACCTAAACAAATGGGCAAAAGAATCGTGGACAAAAGCCTATTTCAGTGAAGGTCCTAAAATTGACAACATATGCAACAATTCTTGTGAGGTGTTCATTGCAAAGATTTTGAAGTACAGAGGAAAGCCCATTCTGACACTGCTTGAAGAAGTCAGATGCCATGTAATGAAGACTATTGCAAACAACAAAATGAAGTTGAATGGACATGAGGGTATTCTTCCCCCAATTTAAAAGAGTAAACTTGACAAGGAAATAAGAGCAAGCAATCAGTGGACCCCTGTGTGGGTAGGAGTTGGCTCTCGTGACCTATTTGAAGTGCAATGCTAGGAAGGCCAGGTGGCTGTAGACTTAGATGCTCACACATGGACATGTAGGGGCTGACAATTGACTGGCATGCCCTGTAAGCATGCCATTGCTGCAATTGCATGGAAGAATGCCAGGCCTGAGGACTACTACCATGTTTGGTTGACAATGGGAGCATAAAGGAGCACGTATGAGTTCTTTGTTTGCGCTACACGAAGCTAGGAATATTGGGAGAAAATTGATTATGATAAGCCAGTTCCACCAAAACTGAAGAAGAAAGCAAGGAGGCCTAGAAAGTCAAGGAGAAAAGATAGCACTGAGATTGAAATTGGTAACACTACTTTGAGGAGATCATACCCTGATATTGTTTGCAATAGGTGTGGGGAGAAGAATCACAACATTAGGGGCTGTCACAACCAAGGTGTACCGACTAGGCCTAGGAATTGGGTACCACCACTGCTTGAAGATCAACCTAATGCTGAGCAGAATGATATTGATCTGTCACAGTCTGCACCAATAGAGGAATTGACCCAATCACAACCTCAACAGGTGAAACTTCTAAACACATCATCCCTTTAGAGCTTAAACTAAATCAAACTAATTACTCTTCATTTGATATGCAGGACAATGCTCCACAGGACACCGTTGCTACATCTACTCCTGCTTTGTAGCCAAGGCACACTTCTGCCATAGCAAGGACTACTCCAAGGCCTAGAGCACCACCAAGGCCTAGAACAGCACCAAGGCCCAATGGTTCTACCACGACGCCTACTCGAAGACCTAGAACACCACCAAGGCCCACTTCTGCTACCCCTATGCCTGCTGCTACCACTGTTGGATCATATAGGCCCACTGATCTTACCTACAGGCCTGCAGTTTGTGAAGAAGGTCTTGCTCCTGACCCTGGATGTGGTTTTGATGACGACAAACTCATCGACAAAAAGAAGAAAAGAAGACTTCGAAGAAACAGCGCTACAAAGTTCATCAATAGTCTAGAAGTCTTAGTTTAGGTGAGTTATGCTTCTAAAGGTCTATTAAAGCATAAAGTCTCTTAAAACACCTAAACTAATCAAGCTAAGTGTTTTCATAACTTAAAAGAAGTAGAAAACCTTAAGCCGATCTCAAAGGATCAAGTTTCTGGAAGATGGACTTCAGTGTAATCGATTTTAGGATTCTGGTAATCGATTACACCTAGGCAAGTAATCGATTACTTGTTGTTTGTAATCGATTACATGTTTGAATTTCAAATTCAAACTGAAACGACTATTAGTGTAATCGATTACACTAAGTGATGTAATCGATTACCAGAACGAAAAGTTGCATCTTTTCATGAACCATTGTGTCCCAAACCTTTTGGAAAGGGTTGTGATGGTTCAAGGACGTTTCCATTCCCTATATAAAGTCCATTTGAGTCCAGAACACAACAACACATGAGAATACATCATTAGGCCAAAGCTTTGTCAAAATTAGTTCATCTTTTAGAACTTAAATCTTCAAGAGCCTAAATTCTGAGTTCATGATCTTCATGTTTATAAGAACACTTTAGTTGTTCATATCTTGAGGAACTCAGAATTATATTATGCTTAAAAGCCTTAAAGCATAAATTCTCATGATCAATCCACTTCTATGTTAAAGGATTGATACAGCCAATTGTAAACTCTTCTTCATCTCTTTCTGTAAGATTGAGTTTTCACCGTGGTATTCGGTGAAGGGTTGTTGTCACTGAAAGTGGTATACTTTCAGGGTATTGATTGAAGGTGGTTTAGCCTTCAAGGTCTGAGGATGGTTTGCCTTCAGGAACTGAAAGCGGTTTGCTTTCAGGGGCTGTTGAAAGTGGTTTGCTTTCACAGGATATTGGTAGAAATTCTTGGGGTCCTTGGGTTAGGAACTTGTAAGAGATTTTTATCAATAGTGGAAAAATCCTCAAGGGGTTTCTTTGAGGGACTGGACGTAGCCTTCGGTGGATAGAAGGTGAACCAGGATAAAACTCCGTGTGTGAATTCCTCTCATCCTTCATCTTTTACTTTCAAGCAATTCTCAATTCCACTGCAATCACAACTATCATTTCATGATCATCATTATCTTGAAAGTAATAATTTCGATAAGGTGAAAATTGGGGCAACCCTGATTCACCCCCCCTCTCAGGTTGCTATCTGTACTAACAATTGGTATCAGAGCGGAAGTTTAGGTAAGTTATTCCTAAGGTCTGGGAAAAGATGGCATCCTCTTCCAATCATGGAACCAGTGAAGGACACAACATAAACAGGCCACCATTCTTCAATGGAGAACACTATGACTTCTGGAAGATCAAGATGAAAATATTCATAAAGTCATTAGACGCAAGAATTTGGAAAGCCATTGAAGAAGGTCCCTTTGTGCCTGTAGCAGAAGTAGAAGGAACTTCACAAGTAAAACCAGAAAGTACTTGGAGTGAAGAAGAAAAGAAGAAGGTTCAATATGATCTCAAAGGAATGAACATTCTTACATCTGCCCTTGGGATGGATGAATTTTTCAGAGTATCAACGTGCACTACATCGAAAGAAATATGGGATACATTGATGGTGACTCATGAAGGGACAGATGAAGTCAAGAGATCAAAGATCAATACTCTATCTCAAGAATATGAAATGTTCAGAATGCTTCCAGGAGAAAAGGTATTAGATATGCAAAAACGATTCACTCATTTAATTAATCATTTGATTGCTCTTGGTAGACAATTTTCAAACAGTGACTTGAACATGAAAGTTCTAAGATCACTTACAAGAGTATGGCAACCAAAAGTAACAGCCATCTCAGAGAAGAAGAGTTTATCAAAAATGACTCTTGCAACTCTTTTTGGAAAACTCCAAGAACACGAGTTGGAATTGAATCGTTTGGAAAAGAATGAACAACATGAGAAGAAGTATCGATCCATTTCCCTAAAAGCAAAAGAAAGCATCAAAGAAGATTATGATGCAGATTCTGAAGAAGAAGACAATGGGAATGTGAATCTTCTAGTAAAGAATTTTGGAAAGTTTCTTAAGAGAAAAGGTGTGAAATTCAACAACAACAAATCTTTCCAAAGGAACAATGAGTCATCTTCCTCTCAAAAGATCACATGTTTCGAATGTGGCAAGCCTGGACACTTCAAGTCAGAATGTCCAAATCTTCAAAAGAAGAAACATGGTCTAAGAGAAAAATTCGAAAAGAAGGATCAACCCACACGAAGAGTATATTTGGCTTAGGATGATAATGAAGTAAGTTCATCATCAGACTTTGATAAAGAAGAAGCACAAGTTGCTTTGATGGCCTCACATGATTCAGATGTTGAAGATTCTCAGGTTAGTAACAATTCTATATCTTTTCATGATTTAAAGTTTACTATGGAAAATATGTTTAAATTATGTCAAGAATTTTCTAAGGTTAGCACTAAGAAAAATAATTTGATTTCATCCTTAGAAAGTAAGTGTAGAACGTTACAAGAAGAACTAGACATAGTAAAATCTAAGTTAGATATTACACATAAATGCACTAAGTGTAGTTCTTTAGAAGAAAAGATAGATAATCTTCAACAAAGAGTCCATAACTTCAATAAAGGAAAACAGAAGTTAGATGATATTCTAAGTGTTCAAAGACATTCAAACAATAAGTCAGGTCTAGGATATACTTCTCACCCAAAGACTAAGGAATTCAAGAAAACTGTGTTTGTAAAACCAAACATGGTGGAAGGATCTTCTAAAGATATTAAGACCAAATCTTTTAGGAGTATAAACAATAGAAAGAACAATCCTAATAGACCTCCTAAGAAGATTCATTCCACTCCTAGGCCAACAACTAGTTACAATCATTATTCTTGCACCTATTGTAACAAATTAGGACATACCCCTAGTAGATGTTACTACAAACATGTAGGAGTACCAAATAAGGAGCACATTTGGGTTAGAAAGGATGTTAACTTGGAAGGACCCAAAACTTATTGGGTTCCTAATACCCATGTCTGAACTTTGTCATGTAGGTGTGTATGAAAGCAGCAAAGGATTTATGGTATCTTGATAGTGGCTGCTCATCACACATGACAGGAGACAAAACCAAGTTTTCTTTTCTTATACCTAGGGAAAAAGGTTTTGTCACATATGGTAACAATCAAAAGGGTAAGATACTCGGTATTGGAAGAATAGGCACACCCCCTCAAACTGTCATCGATAAAGTTCTTTACGTTGATGGTTTGATGCATAATCTTCTGAGTATCAGTCAACTATGTGACAAAGGTTTGAAGGTTGGTTTCATTGATGATATATGTGTAGTAAAAGATGTGAAAACTAAAGAAATTAAGTTTTCTGGATATAAAGTAAATAAAGTCTTCATGATCTCCTTGGATGAAATTCCACAAAACGTAAGATGCCTTTTGGCCAAGAACAATAGTGATTCATGGCTATGGCATAGAAGACTTGCTCATATACACATAGATCATTTAAACAAACTAGTCAAGCATGATCTAGTTGTTGGGCTTCCAAAGATAAGATTCGAAAAAGACAAGCTTTGTGATGCATGTCAAAAAGGAAAGCAAACCAGAATGTCTTTCAAACCAAAGAACATAGTTTCGACTTCAAGGCCCCTTCAATTGCTACATATGGATTTGTTCGGACCTTCAAGAACAAAAAGCCTCGGAGGTAATTTCTATGCACTTGTTATTGTTGATGATTTCTCTAGATTTACATGGACATTGTTCTTGCCTCATAAGAATGAAGCCTTCAATGCATTCAAGAGATATGCAAGGCTAGTTCAAAATGAGAAGTCTTTAAAGATCTCTTCTATTAGAAGTGATCATGGTGGAGAATTTCAGAATCAACAATTTCAAGAACTATGTGATGAAAATGGAATATCACATAATTTCTCTACTCCGAGAACACCACAACAAAATGGTGTTGTAGAAAGGAAGAACAGATTACTTGAAGAATTAGCAAGAACCATGCTAAGTGAATCAAGCCTTCCTAAATATTTTTGGGCTGATGCTGTAAGTACTGCTTGCTATGTTTCCAATAGAGTTCTTATTAGACCTATACTGAAGAAAACCCCCTATGAACTCTACAAAGGAAGGAAACCAAATATCTCCCATCTACATGCTTTTGGATCAAAATGCTTTGTTTTGAATAATGGAAAGGAAAACCTTGGTAAGTTTGATGAAAAATCTGATAAAGGTATATTCCTTGGTTATTCTCTAAGTAGCAAATCATATAGAGTCTTTAACAAGAAAACTCTATCTGTGGAAGAATCCATACATGTCTCTTTTGATGAATCTAAATCTTCAATAGAAGATAAAGTTAATCTTCCTGATAATGAAGAAGAAGATAGCATTATCAATGAAGATTCTCAAAAGGATAGAGATCAAAATCCAATACAAGAAGAGCACATTGAAGATAATACTTATCAACTTCCAAGAGAATGGAGAACCCATAGGGATCATCCAGTTGATAATATTATTGGTGATATTTCTAGAGGCGTCTCTACAAGGCTACGCTTAAATGATTCAGTTCTGAATATGGCATTTGTCTCTCAAATAGAACCATCAAAAGTAAATGATGCTCTGGAGGATGAGTATTGGATTGTAGCAATGCAGGAAGAATTAAATCAATTTGAAAGGAATCAAGTTTGGGAACTTGTTCCAAAGCCTAGTGATAAGCATGTTATTGGAACAAAGTGGGTATTTAGAAATAAGTTAGATGAAAATGGTATCATACTTAGGAACAAAGCAAGGTTGGTTGCTCAAGGTTATAATCAAGAAGAAGGTATAGATTTTGATGAAACCTATGCACCAGTAGCAAGGTTGGAAGCCATAAGACTTCTGTTGGCGTATGCTTGCTCTTTAAATTTCCCATTATATCAAATGGACGTCAAACGTGCTTTCCTGAACGGATATATTCAAGAAGAAGTCTATGTGAAGCAACCTCCAGGATTTGAAGATCCAAAGTTCCCTTCACATGTCTTCAGATTAAAGAAGGCACTCTATGGTCTTAAGCAAGCCCCTTGTGCATGGTATGTTAGATTAAGCACATTCCTTTGTGATAAAGGATTCCAAAAGGGTAAGGCTGACACAACCTTGTTCATCAAAATGACCAAAGGTAATACTTTATTAGTTCAAATTTATGTTGATGATATTATCTTTGGTGCAACTAACGAATCTCTTTGGAAGGATTGCTCTAACATGATGCAAGAAGAATTTGAGATGTCTATGATGGGACAATTAAATTTCTTTCTTGGATTGCAAATCAAGCAATCAAGTAATGGAATATTCATCAGTCAATCAAAGTTTTGCAAGGAATTATTAAAGAAATATGATTTGAATGATTGCAAAGCCATAGTCACACCAATGGGGTCTAATACATATCTAGATCAAGATGTATCCGGTGTTCAAGTAGACATTACCAAATATAGAGGTATGATCGGATCTCTTCTATACTTAACTGCAAGTAGACCTGATATTATGTTTAGTGTGTGTCTATGTGCTAGATATCAAGCATCTCCTAGGGAATCACATTTGAGTTCCGTTAAACGGATTTTCAAATACTTGAGAGGAACTACAAATGTTGGTTTGTGGTATCCCAAAGGGAGTGTTTGTGATTTGATTGGGTATTCTGATTCTGATTATGCTGGTTGTAAAACTGAAAGAAAAAGTACAAGTGGTACTTGTCACTTATTAGGAAATGCTCTTGTATCTTGGTCTTGCAAGAAACAAGCATGTGTTGCTCTAAGTACTGCTGAAGCAGAATATATTGCTGCAGGAAGTTGTTGTGCACAAACTCTATGGCTCAAACAACAACTCAAAGATTATGGCTTAGAGCTGGGCTGCATCTCAATTAAATGTGACAACACAAGTGCCATAAATCTCACTAAAAATCCTATCATGCATTCTCGAACTAAGCATATTGATATAAGACATCATTTCCTTCGAGATCATGTTATAAGGAAAGATATTGAGATTTCTTTTGTGGATACTCATAATCAATTAGCAGATATCTTTACTAAGCCTCTTCCTAAAGATTCATTCTTTAAGATTAGAAGAGAATTAGGCATATTAGATGAGCATGACATTTAAAAAGTAACATGATTTTTGCATAATCATTATGATAATATATGTTTATATGCATTTAGCTTGATTATATGCTTCAATATGTATTTAAAATGTGTTACATAGGATTCTAGAGCCTAGAACCTATAAAAATGTCTTGGTAATCGATTACCATAGGTCCTGTAATCGATTATCCTTGCTCTCAGTCCTCGTGCCTGTTAGAAATCTTTAAGTAATCGACTACCCCAACTGCTGTAATCGATTACCTGCTCGAAAAACTGCCAGAATTTCAAATTTCCCTCCATCTTTTGAAATTCAAACTCAGATCAACTGCTCTGTAATCGATTACCCAACTGCTGTAATCGATTACATGCTCGAGTTATTTAAATCAGCTTTAGATGATGATCCCAATTGTCTTCCAATTCAATTTCTATCACTCTAAACTTTGGTATAAAGCCTTCTCTGAAGTCCTGCTTATTCTTCTCAACACTATCTTCCTAAACCTAATCATGGACTCTTATCATTCTCATTCTATCCGTCCAATGAACCTCACAAGACTTCTTACATCCACAAACCAAAGAAATCGGTTTGTCTCAAGGTTCATCAATCAACTTATCCGTAAGCCTATGTACGGTGATCTGGACTCATTTGTAGAAGCTGGTCACAACTTTCCGGCATATCTCAGATATCAAGACCTTGAGGAATTTATCTCTATCTGCAATCCTTTCTACCCAGAACTAGTTAAAGTCTTCTATTGCAACCTAGAGACTTTGCGAGATGGATTTCAAAGCTCTGTTAAGGGGATTCTTATTCGTCATTCCCTTTCCACCTTTGGTCGTTTACTTGGACTCCCCTCAACTGGTGCCTTCTTAGGCCCCAACTTGCCCTGCCCCTGGTCTGACTACAATCATGACTCCTTTTATCAATCACTTTGTAGATTTCAATCATCCGACCTTCAAAGAATCCATCCGCCTCATACGACCTCTTGCCCCTATAATACTGACGTCCTCACAACAAATAATCATCTGCTTCACTACTTCATCAATCAAGTGATTTTGCCTGAAGAAACTCTTCTCGCTCATGTTAGCGAATTAGAGTTACAAATTATGCATGGCATACTTAATTGCCATCAAATTAATTGGGCGTTCTTGGTCATGAATCACATGCTGCGATGTCGTGACCATGCGGAATCCTTCCCTTATGCTTCGGTCATCTCTCGCATCCTTATTTACTCCGGAGTCCCTATTGCCAAACTGTACGATGAGCGGTCTTCTCATCTCAAAAGGGTTGATACCTCCATTCTTCCCTCTCTCCGGATCACTAATGACTTTGGCATATTCACTCTTCCTTATCTTGTTCATGATGCTGGCCGTGATCCTTCACTCTCACAAACCATGGTGGATGAAGACGTGTCCAATGACTCTTAGTTTTCTAGGCTAGTTTCCCCTTCCCCGTTGCAGTTTATAATCTTACTTTCTATACCTTTCATTTTGTTGTTGCTTGTACTTTCCTTATTTTATATGCTATGTTTGGATAATTGTGCTTTATTCTTGTTTTACATCTTTACCCCCATACCCCCATGCTTTATTTTGCAATATATACTTGTATGGATGTATGCCTGTACTTTTGGCCTTTTCTTCTTTTTGATGAAGTCAAAAGGGGGAGAATGGTTCTGTGTTCTTAAAGATCATATGCAGGATTTCAACAAGTCCATTAGAAAGGGGGAGAAATACTAGATTACATCAATCATGGGGAGTTCTTCAACCAAAATGCAAATATGATCTTCAAGTATCAAGAATGTGTTTGCCATCATAAAAAAGGGGGAGTTTGTGAAGAAGGTCTTGCTCCTGACCCTGGATGTGGTTTTGATGACGACAAACTCATCGACAAAAAGAAGAAAAGAAGACTTCGAAGAAACAGCGCTACAAAGTTCATCAATAGTCTAGAAGTCTTAGTTTAGGTGAGTTATGCTTCTAAAGGTCTATTAAAGCATAAAGTCTCTTAAAACACCTAAACTAATCAAGCTAAGTGTTTTCATAACTTAAAAGAAGTAGAAAACCTTAAGCCGATCTCAAAGGATCAAGTTTCTGGAAGATGGACTTCAGTGTAATCGATTTTAGGATTCTGGTAATCGATTACACCTAGGCAAGTAATCGATTACTTGTTGTTTGTAATCGATTACATGTTTGAATTTCAAATTCAAACTGAAACGGCTATTAGTGTAATCGATTACACTAAGTGATGTAATCGATTACCAGAACGAAAAGTTGCATCTTTTCATGAACCATTGTGTCCCAAACCTTTTGGAAAGGGTTGTGATGGTTCAAGGACGTTTCCATTCCCTATATAAAGTCCATTTGAGTCCAGAACACAACAACACATGAGAATACATCATTAGGCCAAAGCTTTGTCAAAATTAGTTCATCTTTTAGAACTTAAACCTTCAAGAGCCTAAATTCTGAGTTCATGATCTTCATGTTTATAAGAACACTTTAGTTGTTCATATCTTGAGGAACTCAGAATTATATTATGCTTAAAAGCCTTAAAGCATAAATTCTCATGATCAATCCACTTCTATGTTAAAGGATTGATACAACCAATTGTAAACTCTTCTTCATCTCTTTCTGTAAGATTGAGTTTTCACCGTGGTATTCGGTGAAGGGTTGTTGTCACTGAAAGTGGTATACTTTCAGGGTATTGATTGAAGGTGGTTTAGCCTTCAAGGTCTGAGGATGGTTTGCCTTCAGGAACTGAAAGCGGTTTGCTTTCAGGGGCTGTTGAAAGTGGTTTGCTTTCACAGGATATTGGTAGAAATTCTTGGGGTCCTTGGGTTAGGAACTTGTAAGAGATTTTTATCAATAGTGGAAAAATCCTCAAGGGGTTTCTTTGAGGGACTGGACGTAGCCTTCGGTGGATAGAAGGTGAACCAGGATAAAACTCCGTGTGTGAATTCCTCTCATCCTTCATCTTTTACTTTCAAGCAATTCTCAATTCCACTGCAATCACAACTATCATTTCATGATCATCATTATCTTGAAAGTAATAATTTCGATAAGGCGAAAATTGGGGCAACTCTGATTCACCCCCCCTCTCAAGTTGCTATCTGTACTAACACAGTTGCTACTTACAGACCTCCTCCAATCAGAGGGCCTTCTCCAAACAGAGGACCTGTCTTCAGGCCTCCTCGCCAGACTGACATAACATCCAGCTCCACACGTCCTACATTGGAACCAAACTTTCAAGTTAGAAGATCCCCACCACTAGGTCCAACTACTCATGACTTTGTTGGAGGATCAATGACGTTCGTACCAACTCTTTCAGTGTATCATAAGCCTCTAGGAGCATCAATGAGTTTCATCCGAACTCCTGCTGTGCTACCAAGTCCTCCAGGAGGATCAATGATTTTCAATCCAACTGATGCTGTGAATCCAAGGCCTCCAGGCAGCAACTAAAGAAGAACTAGGCAGGAACTGAAGTAGTATGATAGTTAGGAAGATTTTTGTTTTGATTTTGATGGCATAACAGGGCAGTAATGAAGAAATACATAGCTTTATGCTTTAGGGAATTGACATTTTGTTTTGATGTCATAACAGGGCTTTTGTGAAGAAATACATAGCTTTATGCCTTAGGGAATTGACATTTTGACTACTTTTTGTTTTGATAGCATATTAGGGCAATGGTTTGGAATTTATTAGCTTATACCTTTTGTTACTACTTTTTGAAGACTATGGCATTGCTCTACAATTGTAAGATGTAATTAGCTCATGCCTTATGGATCTTGTGATTTACATCAATGAATTATCATTTTGGTTAATGGACATGTTTCCTTGTCCAGATTCATCCTTTTAGTTTCTCATATCAAATTAATAGCACAATACATACATAATGAATGTGATTTTCATTTCATTGATCAAAGACTATCAAAGTACATCCATTCTTCATAACTCTACCCAAAAAAAAGACTTCAAATTACAAGGTTTGAAACCTATCACTTCTACTGCACAATGGCCACATAAACCAACACCATCAACACAAGCAAAACAACCAAACCCAATCCTAAGACACAACCTCTCATTAGCCTCATTTCTTGAACAAAAGTATCATTCTTCAAGCTAGCTTCCTTCAAAAGCCTGATTTCTTGAATGAAAGTTTCAATCTCATTCTTCAATCTAGCTTCCCTTATTTCTTCAATCAACATCTCCCCATTTTTAACCAACTCCTTCAACAGCAACACTTGTTCATCATTCACTATCCCCATTTGGACTCCATTCTGAGACTGAGCCACTGGGTCTCTTATCAAACCAGGGGTCATAGCATCCTTTACATCTGCAACCCACTTGAAGAACTGGCAGTTTGCTACATGCTTCTGTAAAAACGAAACAAATCCCCAAATTTCAATTTTTTCATCGAGTTTTAACAGAGAAGAACAGAGGATGATAATCAGTTACTTACCCTTGGTAGATGACAAGTATAGAAAGGTTTTCCTGGGTTTAGATCAGTTCTGGAAACCATTATAGGAGCCACTTCACCACAGTAGCAATTAAGGATTGGACTATTAAATTGATGGCTTCCTTTGTGTGGATTTAGCGAACCCTGCACCACTTCACCACAGTTCTGCCCCTCACTCATCGTGGTTCAAATTCGCGTTCAACACGTCCTGAGGTATGGAAAATCAGCAGAAACGAATGAGAGATTGGAGAGATTGAGGATTTTTCAATAGGGTTTAGGGTTCTTCTCCTCTTATTTAGAAATCGCAGGGACCAAAATAAAGAATTGTTCCAACGGTCAAGTACATAATTTCCACGTGGATAATCCAACATGGCATAAACGTGCACACCGTGGTAGGTCCATTAAGTGGGGGTGACGGATTCTGGGATGAGAAGCAAATTTGGGTTCCAAGGGCTAATATGCTTGCGTTTTTACACTTTGAGGGATGGCCAAAATAACTTTCTTCATCCAGAGACCAAATGATTAACGAGTTACACTTCCGGGGATCAAAGTGTCTATTCACTCCTATGAAATTGTCTTTAATATAATTTAGAGATTTTAATACCTGATTGTGGCCATAACCTAACTACCTAACCATTTTTAATTATGCAGAAATCACACAAATTTCCATGTATTATCTACAATGTAAATGAAAGAATGATTTACAATTTTCAATGATAAAAATATCCACTGAAAAAACATACACATACACAAGCACAAACTCACACACACACACACACACATATATATATATATATATATATATATATATATCATTCTCAAATCAAAGATCATTTCTTATTTTATTATGAGTTTAATACTCATACACTGTTAATGTATTTTAAATTCATTGCTTTTCTTGGCCTCTTCCGGCACTTTTACGTATTTTAATTGCATCTTAGAACTTGGACTTAGTGTAAAGGTGTCCTTGTCCTTTACCTTTTACTAACATTTAATTGTTTTCTTAGAATTATATGCAATTAGATCACTTCAATTGGAAGACCATTTTCACTAAAATTCACCCCAACCGGCGATGATCATTACTTGGTCGTTTTATTAATTATCATCATAAACATATGTTAACACATGATATACTCAGAAGCAATATACTAATGCAAGTTGCAATAACTTAAAATGGATATATTTTAGTGCACAAAAGTAAAATTATAAACATTTAGAATTTTTTTTTTGGTAACAAGAGGAACACAAACATGTAGAATTTAAATGTAGGAAATCAAAATATTGAATGAAACTAAAGAGGCGGTCAGGGCGACAATTTTCTTGGTATATTAAATTGTTCATACGATTTTAAAAATAATAATTTCTATAAATATAAATATGCAAAATTTCAATCTAGAGAAATTAATTAAATTTGATATATAAATTTGAAGTGAGTAGAGAGGCGGCAAGGTCAATCATTTTAACTCATAAATAAATAAAATAAATATTTTTTGGTGAATAAATATAAATAAAGTTATGATAACAGTTTTATTAATTAAGAAAGTTAAATAAAATTAAGAGTTAAAAATATAACAAATAAAGTAAATATCTATTAAAAAGGAACATTGTTTTTTTTTCTTGTAACTAAACAAGAAGCAGTTATAATTTTTTTTTTGTTATAAGAGGAAAATGAAAAATAAAAGCAGTTATAAATTAAATAAGAGTGTAACGAACAAAAAAATTAAATAAGAGTAGTTATAATTAACACCTTGATTTGATCTCCTCTTCTTTTCTCCTTCTTCCCTTTCTCTACAATTACGTTTCTAATATTGTGATTCTCCCCTCTTCCCGAATGGCCTATTTATAGGGAAGGTGGGTGCAAATTGCACTCAATGTTTCATGTTTTATTTAAAATAAACAAAGATATTTTGTAACAAGTAATAATGATATTAAAATATTAATATTGTTTTAATCAAATATAGTTTTACAAAGTAAATATATTTTGCATGCATGCCCCTAAGACAGGATAGCAAACTTGGTTGCAGATGTGTTTGCTAAACATGAACGCAATACCATTATGCCTCAGTGTTTTTAACGTCCTACCTAATTTTTGTTTTGTTCAGATTTTATTTTTGACATCGTGCCTAATATATTTTACTGAAAATGGGTCACTTATTAACTGATCCAATACAAACAGTTATCGGCCAATAAAGAAAGGACCTGAGACATGTTTTAAAAACGAAACAAATTAAAGGAAGTGACACATTAATTATATGAACTTAATAGTTAATTATGCCCTTTCACTCTCAATTATATATAATCAATATTCAATAATACTTGCAGCCACCAACTAAGTACATATGTTTGTTGGCTTATTGCATCAACCAAAACAAACAAAATGACAACTCCATGATCATTTGTGCATGGATTTGGCCACTTTATTTCTATGCATTGTGCAAAAGGTTTTCCCTACTGAATAAATATATATCCCATATATGAAAATACTTTTAATCTTCTCTCCATTCAGGTCTATGTAGAGTGTTGGCTAAGAGGAGGTGCAATTTCGTGCCGAATACAATTATACATGTTTCCAATTAATTAATTTGCTCCATGGTTTCAACTTTCAAACATAATTTGATGCCTTGTGATTTGCAATAGAGTCATATCATCACATTACTCTAAAATTTGCATGCCACCAATATACCGCACTATCACAAACTAATTTCTATGTATAAAATATAATGTGTAAATTGATTAAAATACTTACTAACTTCTTTAGATGTAACTTCCCTAAGTTCAAGTGACACATCAAACACAGCATTGTTACTGTCTTAATTTTTGGTCACTGAAAAAGGTTAAGTCTTTTGAAGGTTTATAAAGTTCAGTGGTTAATCTGTTTCTTTTCACTTATTGGTGTGTTACTTAGCAAAGTTGTGAAGATGAGCAGACAAAATGGTTGTTACGGAAAGAAGGGCTCCTCTGAATCTGATGTTTTTTTTTTAAGATAAGCCAAATGTATTAATGGGAGTACAGAAGGTGCCACAACCCATTACAAAAGTAGCAAAGCTAAGAAAAACAAAACAAGTACATATACATAAAATGAACTATACCCAACAAAATAAAGCCAGTACTAGTTCCTTCCCCACTAAGCTAGCAAGATGAGGAGAACAAATAATTTTAGCAATAGTGCATCAGGAGAAGTCCCTCACAAATTCTAGTGTGCGCCCAAAACTTGGAAAAATAGCAGCCCAAGCAACCTGATACAAACAAATACCTTTTCTCAAGGTTAACATGGTGCCAAATAAAATGCCACCATGTAACTCCTCAATTTCCACATATTTAGCCATAAGCCATCGAGACAATATCATTGATAACAAGCTATCCAAATTTCCCAAGAGACCCAAGATGCATATCTTCACATGAGAAGATGAAGAATTTAGAAGAAGAACATGAATTGATTGTACTTTGCATCATCGTCTGCTACTGCTGCATCGTCCGCTTAATTATCGTCTGCTCAACCATCATTTGTGATCATCTGCTACAGCTGCATTGTCTGCATCGTCTGCACTAATTGTGACCACAACACCTAAACACCCTTCCCCCATCTCATATTCTATGTAAGTAGTACCTTGGATTTACTATCCAACCGTATAGAGGGAAGCAATTTTTTTTTATCTTTGCATAAAGCCAGTTCCACACTCTCAGCTGTGCTAATTCAAAGATCTTGCCTGCATCTGCTTGCCTGCCATTGAATATAATTGAATTTCTATGTTTCCAAATAGACTAAACAATTGCTATCCACACAGTCCTGGCCCCGTTTTTTGTCTAACATTCCAGAATCCAAAATTGCATTGAAGAAAATTTGTTCGGCTATCTTTCAGCATAGTAGTGAGTATCCCTTGCCAACGGTGACACAAATCCCATACCTATGCAGAAACAGAACAGGTGAAGAATAAATGCTCCAACGTCTCTTCCGCTTGCGAGCATAGAGGGCACCAAATTTGTGAGCTTGTTATCGTTATACCCCCTCTTCCTTAGGCTGTCCTTTGTTTTTAGTCTTTTCCACAACACCTTCCAACCGAACACAACAACATTAGTTGGAGCACTAACCTGCCTTAGTTCATCAAACGCCAGAATAGAATCAGTTTCGAAGTGGTCCAACACACACTGATAAGCTGATTTAACCGTATACAGTCCGTCATCAGTATCCATCCAGTTCCACTTGTCTCTCCTCCCCTGCCTGAGCTTTAATTGATTCACAGAGGATAGAAAACCCTCCTTTCACACAACCTCCCTATCTAGCAGTTCCCTACGCCATTCGAGCCCCCATATCCACCTTCCATTTTCCCAGCAGCCCATATCCTTGACTATTAGCTTTTACTAGGTAGATAGCCTGTATAATCTTCTGTCTTTAATTTGTAGTCTCTCATGTCCTATCCACACATCTTGCCAAAATCGCGTGTCATCACCCTCCCCCAACTCTCTATTCAGATTTGAGGATAACCAAACAACATCATAACTAGTGTAGCAAGCCTTCATAATATCCCTCCACCAACCCGATTCTTGCCTTTTTTTTCACTACTTGATCCCAAACCCTTAGAATCGTATATTTTGTCTTGAGTACCCAACCCCACAAGCTATTCGGTTCCTGAAGCAACTGCCATTGCCACTTCCCTAAAAGTGCTTTATTAAAAGCATTCCAACCCCTTAAGCCTAAACCTCTTGCTGCCTTTGGTTTACATATCTCTTCCCATTTGACCCATGAGATTTTTTTTTGGTCCTCTACACCTCCCCATAGAAACCTCCTCATAATAGTTCTGCAAGTCTTAATCACCCCCGGTGGCATCCTATAAAAGGACATGTAGTATAAGGGTATCGAGGATAGGACATTAACAATTAATGTTAACCGGCCCCTGATAGATAGGCTCTTTTGCAGCCACTTTTATAATCTCTGCTTCAATCTATCAACCACTAGATCCCAAAAATCAATCCTTCTAGGATTCCTCCCACCGGTAGACCCAGATATATGAACGGAATTTGCTTAGTTTTACAGTTCAATAAAGCTGCCAACCTATGAGTATCTTTTCCATCCAAAGCAATCCCCACTAGTTTGCTTTTGTGGAAATTGACCTTTAGGCCTGACACAAGTTCAAAACATCTCAGTATACACTTAATGTTTTGGGCATTCTGTACCGTCGCTTCACTTACTTGGAACCCTAGTGACCCTACTTACGTTTTTAGCGGCCACCGTCCACCGTCAAACCCCGAAAAACTCAAACTCATCGGATCAAACCGGAAACCAGACCACCACAATCGCCCTGTCCCAATCTCCACTTTTCCTCAAAGGGTCGTCGCCGTATCTGCCTCCACGCGCCGCAACACGCCCCATCTTCACCAGTGCATGAATCCCACTCGCAGCCCCTTCTTCGACGCATGTGAGTAACGCTCCACCTTCCTGACCGCCATTTTTTATGCGACCACCGCAGAAAGTTTCGGCTCCATCTCCTCTTGCTGTTCCAAGGCTCTGATTGTCCAGATTTAAAGTATTTTTGGGTGTTTGTGAAGCCTCTTCCTCTTCCGTACGTTCCCTCTCAGTGCAGTTTTTTGCTCTCGTTTGAGCCTCTGTTTCTTGCTGGCTGCTTTGGTGCCCGTGTTTGCTTGGTGGGTTTATCAGATCCATCACTTTTGAAGACTTATAGAGAGCATTTGGTTGTTCCCTCCATGTAGGAACATTGGTCTCACGTCTTGTCTTGTTGTTTGCCATTATTTTTTCCCCTTGTTGCTACCATTTGAAGCCATCTTTGTTGGCGTTTCTTGTTGGCAGCCCTTGGAATCTTTGTTACATTTCTATTATGACGTTGTTGCTTTCTCCAACTGTGGGAAGGTTTGTTTCTCTTCATGGACTCCTTGAGTAAGTCCTCTGACACTAGTTCTTTCGCCATGACTATCCTTTCTGAACATGGTACAACCTCAATAGTCAGAATCAAATCTATTTGTTCAGAATAGAAGATACGCTATGATGTTTCCCTCCTGCATTTATTGCACAACACTATTTAAGGAAACACGCAAGAGAAGAGCGGACGATAGAACCAACCGCATTGAATGCTGCATTAATGGCGTAGCAGGTTTGCATTTAATGCTCTGAAAGCTTGACAGAAGTATCCGTTGAAGCAACAGGGAATACGATACCCAATGGAACTTCATTATCTTCATCAATGTGCATCCTACTAAAGATATAAATAGAAGACTTGAAGACTGAAAATTCCAGCGATTAAAAGTGACCCACAACGAACTTATTTTCAAGCATTCAAAGTCTTTCTAGAAATCAAGCTTTGAACTTCACTCAGAACACAAGTGTCATACCTTTCTGAGTTTAGTAGTCCACCTAGTGTGAAATTATCTTAGAGTCAAATCTCTCTTTCATTCATACTTCAAACAGAGAACTCACTTTCATATCATCTCTGTAATTTGTGCTTAAACACTTTCTACCTTCACTCTTTCTGAAGAAATTTTGTAGAAGAAAAATTATTTTTAAAAGAATTAGGAGAAGTCCTGTACAATACTAATACTAGGAGATGTCCTGCATAATACTTGTACTGTTCGGGTTGAATAGTAGAAAATCTTGGTGAAGCCAAGGACTGGACATAGCCACACTGATTAGGGGTGAACCAGGATAAATTCTCTGTGTGTTTTTATTTTCAAGCTCAGTTATTTATTACGCTGCTTAAGTTTTCGAAAATATTTTCTAAAACTTATATTTGTTTTGAAAAACAAGTTTTTACTATAACACAATTCAAACCCCCCTTTCTTGTGTTATTTCGTTATTATCACATAAGTGGAACAGAAATGGGGAGCTTTTATATATATATATATATATATATATATATGACGTTCCATTCGTACTGGCCAAAAGGGACAGTAAAAGCAGTTTTATATCTATCTTCTTCTTTAATCTGAATTTGCCAAAATCCGGATTTCATATCAAATTTTGAAAAGATCTTAGCATTGTAAAGCCTGTTTAAAAGATCTTTTTTATTGGGTTTAATCGTTTAGTGTCTAAAAGGTTTAAATAATGGTTTTTCTATTTGGATAGAAGATGAATCTTCATCTTTGGAGGAAGGTTCTGGAGAGGTTTTCTCCTTTCCTTTTCTATTTTCTCCTAGGGTTTGAAGGTATTTGTTGGTATAATTGGATTGCTCCATAAGATCTTTAATATCTTTGGCAGATATGGGTCCTTCTCCTGTTCTAGTTTTGAATGGAGAGGCAAGGACAGGGTTATTTTGATCTTTACTCTTAAGAGTAAACGGTCCTTTTGGGGGTATTTCAGACTGAACAACTTGTCCTTCTTTTAGATGCCATTCTGTAATAACACCTAAAAATTTACTATCTTTAAAGGGATAAGTTTTCTCCCTCTTGATAGTATAGGCATTAAACCAGATAAAGAAAGGAATATTGACCTGAACTTTGTCAAGGTAGTTATAAAATTTTCTTTTGATTTGCTTTCTTTTAGTTCCTTGATAATGCTTAAGAAACCATTTTCTTTGGGAAGTCCAATTCTCAGAATAAAAGTCTTTTTTAAGAAATTCTTTATCAAGAATAAACTCAGATGATATTGTCATAATATCATAAGATTCATTAAGGGAAGAATAAGTAGGTGATTGAATAGTTTTTTGGTCTTCTTCATCCTTTTGATAAGAAGTTTTTACAGGGGTTGTGGTTTCAAATCCTTGTAAATGGATAGTCGACCCTTCTACAGAAGGTTCTGGCTTGGATCTAGGAATATATCTATGAGAAGAGAAAGATCTCCTAGATAGGGCCGATTGGAAATCATTGTCTGAATTTATAGATCTATGAAGGGAGAAAGAATTTCTCCTATCAAAGACTAAGTCTACCTGACCTGTCTGATATTGGATGATATCTTGGAATTCTGGGGTAATTTTGGGTAAGCCAGGTGTTGCCTTTTCCAAAGACCATTTTTCTGGGAGAGTAATATCACTCCACTGGATAGTTTTAGGTACAATAATATTAGCTTTGCTAATATCAGTGAGAAACAAAGTCGTCTCTCCTTGCTTTTCACAATTTGTTTTAACAAAATTGGATTTTATTGAGTTCATAACTTTGTATTGAACTCTATAGATTAAGGCTATGGGTATAGACCCTTCCTTCATATCATACCCATGGATTTTTATGTTTAAAAATAAAACATCAAGGATATTTTTGTCATCTAGACTTACAGTTAAGTCCGGAAAACAATTAAAGAAGATTGGCCCATGACTTAGGCTAGATTCTACCGTTCCTAGCAAGGAATCATGAAAACGATTATGTCTTTTATCCCTAAGGCAGAACAGTACTGCCACGTCAAGAGATTCTCTTGTTAGGGATTTCATACCCACTTGAACACTTCCAATGTGCAAGTAGTTATAGTTTTTTGATTGATGTTCCTTGATGGATTTTTCAGAAAGCAGATGAATTTCTTCATCATCTTTCTGGATTTTGTATTTTTGTTCAACTGTCCTAATGATATAGTCAGATTTATTGAAAAAATTTCCCGAAGGTTTATATAAATCTTCGTTCTTTATTTTAGGGATTTCCCAATTATCTAAATCTTGATTAATGTCTTCAAAGTGGATTTCTTCTTTAAAGACTTTCTTGGAATGGTTGTTTGTTTGATTTTTATTGTGATTGAGAGAAGATGAGGAGGGTTGGGAAGACTTGAAGGAAAGCTTTGATGAGAAAGATCGAAGCATAGACATGATAAAAGATGTATAAAGCAAGTCTTCCTTACCCATTAGTATCTTCGCCATCACTTGGTTCGATAGAAACATAAGTATTAAGCTTGAATTAATAATTACCGTCTAAATTACTCTAATAGATATAAACATGGGTAAAAATTCTAGATCCAGAGAAAACATAAGAAAGGTCTGAGTTATTCTAATTTTAATCTTGCATATGAATGTGATCTACAAAAGCCACTTCAGATCTACCATAAATAAACTAAGGACGTGTTTAAAATTCTTTTAGATCTTAATCAGTTCCTGAAGGTATGGTCATTATATATATATAAATCTTTCAACTGCTTTGTTTTTTGCTTCTAGCCCTGTTATTTGTTCATTGCTCTGATTTTCGTTTATACGTGTTTTAAGAACAAAGGGCAGGCAAGTTTTGTTTTGACAAAGATAAGGGGAGTCTCTTACAATTTTTGTTGTTGTTTTTGCTAATGAAAAAGGGGGAGAAGAAGACAAAAAAGTATCTTTACATGAAGAGAAAAAGTATCTTTACATGTTTGCATATCAGGGGAGAATAAGAGAAAAAGTTTTTTTTGGTGTTGCATGTTTGCATATACCGTTTTTCTCTAAATAAAAATTGTCATCATAAAAAAGGGGGAGATTGTTAAGTTCAAATGAGTTTACAAGTTTAGAATGTTTTGAATGATAATTTTTTTTGTACTGAACTATATATTATGTTTTCAGGCATAAACTCCATCGTCTAATGAAGTGGAAAGATATTATCTCCATCGTCTAACGAAGCATCTCTCTCATCTATTGAATTATCTTTGTCTTCCAGAGATGCATCGTGTGCACTCTTATAAAGAAAAGAAGTATCGTCCAGAGAAGTGTCGTTCGAAGGAAAAAAGAAAGTATCGTCTAGAGAAGTACCGTTCGAAGGAAAAATGAAAGTATCTTCTAGAGAAGTACCGTTTGAAGGAAAAATTAAAGTATCGTCTAGAGAAGTACCGTTCAAAGAAGAGCAAGAGACAACTCAATTATTGTCTACACTTTACTGTTTGCAAACGTCAACAAGTAAACGACACAACCACATCACTGGAACAGATCGAGTCGAGTTCTCAAAAAGGAAAGAAATTTATTGATGAATGAATTAATTAGAGAGGAGTAAATCAAGCAGTATATCACTCGGCTAACAACTCTGCTCAAACCAAAGAAATGAATGCCATAAAGTGAAGGGAGAAAATCACGCTCAGCGGAATCAAGTGAGTCAAATCTACACAATGCACATAACAGTTGTTGAACGGTCTGAAATTGATTGAGAAGAGCAAGTCAACGAAAAACATCTTCAGCAAATCAAATTTGAACTGAAGGTATAAAAGGCCCTTCTAAAGAATTGAAAAAAACAACAACACCGAGACAGCTTTTGCAATACAATACACAGATTTTCAGAACAACTTTACTGCAAAACGTGAAAATTCAGTGAGAAAGAAAATGAAGGAAAAACAAAGCACAGTGTCAAATTCTTTTTAAGCCGAACCTCGTGTTCATACGCTCTGTTTTAGCCGAACCTCTATTATTCTGTTTAGAGTCAAACCATCTCAAACACTAAGAGTGTACCGAGCCTAAATCTGCTTCTACCATTACTCTTTTGAGAAGAGAACTCTCTGTAGAAGAATCTGTTGTGAAATGGAGAAGTCCTGCATAACTTGTTGTTGGGAGAAGTCCCCGAGAATACTTGTTGCTAGGAGAAGTCCTAGATAATACTTGTACTATTCAAGGTTGAATAGTGAAAATCTTGGGGAAGCCAAGGACTGGACGTAGCCCCATCGTTCTGGGGATGAACCAGGATAATTCTGCGTGTGTTGTTTACTGCTTTATTGCTTTACTGCTTATATCGTTTATTTTAACGTGTTTTATTTCTGCTGCACTCAACACTGATTCCTATCGTTTGCTGAAAAGTTTTTGAAAGTATATAATTATTTTCAGAAAAGCAAGTTTTTATAAGCACACAATTCAACCCACCTTCTTGTGTTGGCCCTTATTTTACCAATGTTATCAATGCAAAGGAGAAAATCACGGCACAGACTACTCTACGACCAACTATGCATGAACGATCAAGTCAAATTCACTCAATGCAAATCATAGAGTCGTTGCTCGAGCGGTCAAATATTAAATGAAGATTCTAGTCAAGAAAAGATCTTCAGGAATTGAAGATACAAAAGAACATACAAAAGAAGATAAAAACAAGGTCGACTACAACAACTGTGTATAGAAAAAGAAAAATGACCAGTGAACAAAGAACAGAGTCAAACACTATCAAGCTATTCACTATACAGAGAACCTATCGTTATCATCTCTGTTTTCCAAACCTCGAATTATATTTCTACGTGTTAAACCATCTACCAAATACTGAGAGTTTGCTGAGCCTGAAATTGTTTCGACCTCACTCTTTTGAGAAGAGATTCATTGTAGAAGAAACTCTTGTAAAAGGAGAAGTCCTTCGAATATTTGTTGGTTGAAGTCCTGTAGAATACTTGTTGGGAGAAGTCCTGTCAAATACTTGTTGGGAGAAGTCCTGTAGAATACTTGTTGGGAGAAGTCCTGTTGAATACTTGACGGTGAAAATCTTGATTAAGCCAAAGACTAGACGTAGCCCTATCGTTTAAAGGGGTGAACCAGGATAAATCTTGTGTGTGCTGTCCTTACTGCTTGCATCGTTTACACTTGCACACGTTTTATTTCCGCTGCATTAAAATCAATTTATCCTATCGTTTACAAAAAGCTACTGCACTAAACGTTTTCATCCTACCGTTTATGAAAATCATCCTATCGTTTACAAAACATTTTATGAAGATATATTTTTTTTTTGAAAAGTAAAGTTTAACACAAACACAATTCAAACCCCCCCCCCACTTTCTTGTGTTGTCCTTGTTTTATCAGCACGTAGTGGTCAGAACCCAGAAGACTATGTGATCTGGTACTATAAAAGGGAAGCATATAAGGCAACATACGCACATGAGATCACTCCAATAAATGGTCAAAAACTATGGCCTGAATCAAAAAATCCACCAATCCTTCCTCCACTGTACAAGAAGGGGCCTGGAAGGCCTAAAAAGCTAAGAAAGAGGGACCCTCATGAGGATGATGCATCCAAGTTAAGCAGAGGTGTTCCTAGGCACATATGTAGTAGACGTGGAGAGTTTGGGCACAATTCTAGAAGTTTTCAGAACCCAGTTGTGAATCTAGCTAATCATACAAGTACCCAACCATCTTCATCTTCACAACAAGCTGTAGAGGCAAGTCAAGTCATACAAGGAAACCAAACTACTCAGAGGGTAAGCTTCTAAATGTATATATCTATGTTGATAATTTCTTTCTTCATTTGCAACAACATTTTTCATATGAAGATATACGTTTAGAGTTGAGGTAGAAGTATGAAGAAATCATGAGCAAACTCTATACACCCCCAACTGAAAACATGCAGGCCCCTGACAGTTTGAATGTCCCTAATGTTGTTGTAGCTAAAGATACAGTGGTCAACACTGATGATGAAGGAGAACCATCTCAACTTTCAACTGTTGAAGAAGGACATTGTGTGGATCTTTAACTGATGAAGATGGGATAGGGTTGGGTTGGGTTACTTTTGTGGTTGGACCTTATGAAAGATTCATTTTGAGTATTTTGTAATAGTTTAGTCTATGCACATGGGTGCCTTGTGAGTATTTTGTTTGTTATGGACCACTCAGTTTGGTTTGATTATGAATATTTTAGACCTGCTCATGTGAACTAATTGTCTTGTTTACTGTTGTGGACCACAAAGGCCACTTTGGATATATCAATGTGGACCAAGCTTGTCATTTTGAATTATCCTAACTTCTTTGTTTTTTAGCTGAAATTTTTCTACCATTTCTTATGTAATTCTTATTCACAAAGGAGCTGGAAACCTATTCTGAATTCAAAACCAGGTTTTGAATATTTTTGGTATCATTTAATATGTCATCATAATTCACAAAAGTCATTGATGACTAGATTTTATATGATGTTTTTAGAGTCTTTTTACTTTATTTTATTTTATTTTCTTTGAGTCACATATAGATTTTATTCCATTTTGTTAGAGTTTTCTCTTTATTTTTGTATTTGCATATAGTTTAGCAATTTTTGTGTTTTTAGTCATTTTAGTCTTGTTTTATTGCATTTTAGTCCTTGTTAGAGGTCTTGGTTAATTGAGATACATTTGTGGGTATCTTGATGTAAATAAAGGAAGATTTGGGGCTAGTTGAAAGATGGAAGAAGAAAAGCTGAAGCAAATATCTTGTTTAACATGTGCTCAAAAGGAGAATTGAAGATGGAGGTTAAGTATTTTAGTGGTTTCAGAACAAGAAGGAGGCCACATGAAGGTCATTCATTGTCATTAAAGCATATCCATCAAGAGCAAGAAAGGAAGAAAAGAATCTGAACCAGCACACGAGGCCAACGCTCATGCGTTGGCATTCTGTGTTAGGCCTGGAATCATTTATTCCCAACGCCAAGGCGTTGGAAAGCCAACGCTTGAGCGTTGGGACACAGCCAATTTTTATTATAATTAGGACCTTTTGTTTAGTTTAAAGGGGACTGGGATTTTCTGATTTCTTTCTTTTAAGCTTCATTTCTTGAAGTTGTAAGAGGCCATTTGAGCCCTTTTATCCAGGTTAATTTTATGTTTCCCTTAGCCATGCTTGGCTAAGTTTCTTAGTATTTGGGTTGTAGTGAATTTACCTTAGAACTATGCTTTAGGTTTCTGTTTTTATGTGAATAAAGTTTAAGTTCTTAGTTTCTATTCTCTGTTATAATATTATTCTTGATGATCACAAGTTTTCATGCTTAATTCTTATGCAATGGTAATTGGTAGGAGTTAAGGGAAATGAGAATAGAAAGAACAATTGCACGCCACTTAGGTATAAGGGTAGCTTATTAGTGTTGGCTTGAATTCATGAAATAATTGTAAATGGAATTAACTAATCACTAAGGCATTAGGCTTAGTTAACAAATTGGAATTTCTTCTTGATTAAGAAATTAACAAGTAGAAACACTAGGCTATATCACCTAAGAACGTGTTCTGAATTTCATATATAAAATTGATTCTGAAATGTTTAGTTAGAGGTAGTGAAACTCAACCCAAGTACTTGTTTTATCAAACTATCACTTCTGCTTTATGCTACAAAATCAAACAAAATTTATCTTTTCTTTTTCAACTCTAAGAAAACGAATTCTAAATCAAATCAATCCCTGTGGAGACAATAATCTTTTATATTACTACGATAACCGCCATACACTTGTGGATTTGGCTATCAGTCATGAAAACAAAAGCAGCATTAAAGTGCTTAGCAAAAATAAGGCAACATACATTTCTCTCCCAATAACTTTCATAACTTGTCATAAATTCAACAGGTCAAGTACATCTGAAATGAATTTTTACAACACAATCTAACTACCTACATAGACATTCATGAAAACCTATTGCACACAATTAACCCTTCCTAAGAAGAAAAAGCCTATTAGCAGCACTCAATTAAAGTTCTTCTTCTTCTTCTTCTTCATTTCGCACTCAACTTTCCTATCAAGATTGGCAATCTTCATCTTCATATCCTCTAATTTCCGGTTGATGTCTTCTAGTCCTCTGATGCTGTCATCAAATTTCTCCTCTGTGTCCTCCAATTCCTTCTTCATGTTCTCCAATTTCCTTTGAACAACCAATATATCATCATCATCCCACGAGAAGAAACCACAGTCATTTGGCAACTGATGATTTCCGCAGCGCCAGAAGTCTCTATCTGGGTTTGAAGCAGTGTGGGAAGTCAGCAACACAAGGTTTTCTCCACAATGACACACTCCTCGCCGCACCATTGCACGTCGTATTGTGTCGCTTGACCTTGCAGAAGAACGCGAAGCAGAAGACGTCGAAGATGTCGACATGGTGGAAAAGGGAGATTCAGACAGAATAAGACAAAATCGAGGTCGAGGATGTGCAGACAGTGCAACAAATCGAGGAAGACGATGGCTATTTTGGGGATGAACTGCACATAATGAAGAACCCTAATTTTATGAGAAGACGAGGTTGAAGAAAAAAGATGAAAAATGAGGAAGAAGAAGAGCTGATGCATTATTCTGGTTCGCACTTTTTATTTTTCATTTCCTGGGTTAATAAGAATTAAAGAGCTAATTATTATAACTAAGGATTAGATTATTTTTTAGCTAATATGAATTAAGTAAAAAAAAAATTTATTTAAAAAATTATTTTCCACGTGTGTATCATTAATTGACGTGGCAATCGACACGTCAACTCTGCCGTGACACCTAGACATGACTGTCAACGCCAAACTCCGGCAGGGACTAAAACCAACAATTTCTCATAATCTGTGGCCTAAAATCCACCTATACGCTGGCAAGGGACGAAAACAAATCTCGGTCATAGTTCAGGGACCAAAAACACATTTAACCCTAAATTTTAAGGAACTAAAAGAATACCTTCTTGAGAATTAGGTTCACTGAAAATTAAAAAGTAAAGAGAAATATAGAATTTTAATCTTTAATTTTTTTAAGCAACATAATAGAGGGTTCACTATAAGAGTTTCTCTCTACTAGTATATTCTAAATAACAGGTATTAAATGTTAATGGCGAAAACATTATTGATAGGTGGACATTTTTTATAACATGATCCACTATAATATTGTCTTAAACACAATTTAGAGATTTTAATACGCGTGGGACCTATATTGTGACCCTAACCTAACTACCTAACCATTTTTAATTATGCAGAAATTACACAAATATCCATGTATTATCTACAATGTAAATGAAAGAATGATAACTTTACAAATTTCAATGATAAAAATAACCACTAAAAAAACATACACAAGCACAAACAGACACACACACATGTGTGTATATATATATATATATATATATATATATATATATATATATATATATATATATATATATATATATATATATATATATTTCAGAAAGAAGAAATGCATACAAAACATTTTACAAATAATTAGGTATATATATTATTAAATGTATACAAAACATTTTACAAATAATTACTAAATTCATAATTATTTTCATCAATGAAGACAAAATAATTAAATCAGTTTCAAATCAAAGATAATTCCCTATTTTATTTTTACTATTATTATTACCTGCTTTTCTAGATCCTTTCTAACCACTTTTGATATATATATATATATATATATATATATATATATATATATATATATTAAATATACATAAAATATTTTACAAATAATTACTAAATTCATAATTATTTTCATCAAAGATGACAAAATAATTAAATCATTTTCAAATCAAACACCATTCCTTATTTTATTATGAGTTTAATACTCATGTATTATGAGTGTACTTTTATTTTATATAAACAACTAATCATAACTCTTGTGTAAAGTCTTTTTACACGGAGTACATGAGTATTAAATTCATTGCTTTTCTTGGCCTCTTCCGGCACTTTTACGTATTTTAATTGCATCTTAGAACTTGGACTTAGTGTAAAGGTGTCCTTGTCCTTTACCTTTTACTAACATTTAATTGTTTTCTTAGAATTATATGCAATTAGATCACTTCAATTGGAAGACCATTTTCACTAAAATTCACCCCAACCGGCGATGATCATTACTTGGTCGTTTTATTAATTATCATCATAAACATATGTTAACACATGATATACTCAGAAGCAATATACTAATGCAAGTTGCAATAACTTAAAATGGATATATTTTAGTGCACAAAAGTAAAATTATAAACATTTAGAATTTTTTTTTTGGTAACAAGAGGAACACAAACATGTAGAATTTAAATGTAGGAAATCAAAATATTGAATGAAACTAAAGAGGCGGTCAGGGCGACAATTTTCTTGGTATATTAAATTGTTCATACGATTTTAAAAATAATAATTTCTATAAATATAAATATGCAAAATTTCAATCTAGAGAAATTAATTAAATTTGATATATAAATTTGAAGTGAGTAGAGAGGCGGCAAGGTCAATCATTTTAACTCATAAATAAATAAAATAAATATTTTTTGGTGAATAAATATAAATAAAGTTATGATAACAGTTTTATTAATTAAGAAAGTTAAATAAAATTAAGAGTTAAAAATATAACAAATAAAGTAAATATCTATTAAAAAGGAACATTGTTTTTTTTTCTTGTAACTAAACAAGAAGCAGTTATAATTTTTTTTTTGTTATAAGAGGAAAATGAAAAATAAAAGCAGTTATAAATTAAATAAGAGTGTAACGAACAAAAAAATTAAATAAGAGTAGTTATAATTAACACCTTGATTTGATCTCCTCTTCTTTTCTCCTTCTTCCCTTTCTCTACAATTACGTTTCTAATATTGTGATTCTCCCCTCTTCCCGAATGGCCTATTTATAGGGAAGGTGGGTGCAAATTGCACTCAATGTTTCATGTTTTATTTAAAATAAACAAAGATATTTTGTAACAAGTAATAATGATATTAAAATATTAATATTGTTTTAATCAAATATAGTTTTACAAAGTAAATATATTTTGCATGCATGCCCCTAAGACAGGATAGCAAACTTGGTTGCAGATGTGTTTGCTAAACATGAACGCAATACCATTATGCCTCAGTGTTTTTAACGTCCTACCTAATTTTTGTTTTGTTCAGATTTTATTTTTGACATCGTGCCTAATATATTTTACTGAAGCATGATTCTCGCTTCGGTTGCGAGAGGTGGTGAGTTCGTTTCTCATAACACCCCCTAGAGGCAGACGGGTAGTTCTCCCTCTTTTTGGTGGCGGCCAATTTTGTGGTTGTATATTTTATATTAATATATTATTTTGCTTTCGAAAAAAAAATATTTTACTGAAGTCAAATATATTTTGTAAGGATATAGATATTTTATAAAATAATATTATATATAAATTAAAAATATTTTATAAATAAAGATATTTTTTTTATAATAATATTTTAATGTATCTAGATATTTTGATATTTTAATATTTTGTAAAATTAAGAGTATAATATTTTAAGAAAATTATAAATTGATATTAAAATATTCCTACTACATATATTAATTAAATATTATTAATTTTAGGGTTTTAATTGTATAAATTTCAGATATTTATCAAGTTTGATTGAGTCGTTTCATCGAACTTAGATGACAATGTCGATGGCAGCACAAAGAACAATGTTGATGAAGCTATATAGGGCGGAGAAGGGTGTGGATGATAGGAGCCGTGTCAAAGAAGTGCATCGTTAGAGTGGGGGGCTCGGTGGTGCGGTTCAAATCTTACGGTTTTCTTTTACTTATTAATCTCATCGGGGTTATTTGTTTATATCTAATTAGTTTGGATCAATATGTAAATAAGACATTTAATAGAAGAATTAATGTGAAATAAAAAACAAAAACATTTTTTTTAACTGAATAGATATATTAATCAAGAATAGGGCCACAGGCCACTACATCAGGTTGCAAAGCAACTAAAATCTCTTGAAGAGAATCCTCAACCCAAACAAAAGACAACATAGAGAAAGATAATTTGGCAAGGGAATCCGAAACCATGTTGCCGCCCCGCCTAACAAAAGAAATATCCATAAAATCAAAATGACAAGAAAATGAACGACAATCCCTAATAATAGAAAAAAGATAAGAACCCCCAGGTTTCGGGTGACGCCAAAGATCAAAGAGCTTCAGACAATCAGTCTCAAACATGACCCTTCTGAAACCTAAATCAATAACCGTGGAGATCGCCCAATAGAAACACAGAGCTTCCGCAATGACTGGGGACGAGACCATGATAGTAGCTACGGTCGCTGAAGCGAGAACCTCACCCTCAAAATTCCGACTCACCATCCCAAAGCCAGCCAAAGTCGAGTCTCGAAGAGCTGCATCAAAATTAAGCTTAAAAATACCTCTAGGCGGTCGGGCCCAACTAGACGGAAACTCCATAGACTGGCGAGGAACTGCACGCAAGTCCGGAACCCCAAGAAGAGAAGCCACACGGTCAAACATAAGCGGTGTGGGCTTCCGGCGCTGCTGGAATACAATCTGATTCCTCCTCTCCCAAATACAATAGGCCGTAGTGATAAAGCAAAGGAGAGCCTGGTCATCTGCAATCTCCAAAAACCCGAGGAAGAAATCAGCAAAGGAGAGATCGATCCAGTCACCCACCCGTAAGCCAATCGACGAACCAAACCAAGCCTGAACTGAATCCGGACAATAAAGTAGCGCATGGGCCACCGTCTCGCACTCCACCACCTCACAACATGGACATGAAGGGTCAATGTCCACACCTCGATGCTGCAATCGATCTCTAACCGGCAAGATATCCAGAGCTGCACGCCAAACCAACTCCTTGCACCGCGGCAAGGCACGAGACCGCCACAGATGCTTCCAAGCTTGAGACGGCATCGATGGAACCCCCGAAGAGGAGGCCACGGAGGAAACTTGATCCCGCATGATAAAGTTATAACAAGATTTTGTAGAATAGATACCATTTTTATTAAAAGGCCAAAACAAATAATCATTATGTGAAACACAAGGAAGAGGAATTGATAAAATATACTTAGCTGTATTAGAGTGAAATATCATATCAATCAAATTAGATTTCCACCTCCCAACAGAAATAAGGTCACTCACCCGTTGGACATTCGCCTCATTGGTCAAATCCTGACGGGAGATAATAGGGAGACCATGAGAAAGCCACTTGTGTTTCCAAATGTGAACACTGGTGCCATCCCCTATCTTCCACTGACCACCATTTTCAAAAATCCATGGGGAACCTAGGATACTCGACCAAGCGTAGCTAGGACGAAAACCTTTTTTAGCATCCCACATGTCCCCGCGAGGAAAATACATTGCCATGTAAAGCCGGCTAACAAGAAGATGGGGAGATGAATTAAGTCTTCACCAATTTTTGGCAACCAGAGCCGTGTTGAAAGCTTTAAAATCACGGAAGCTCAGCCCCCCGACCACTTGGGATGGCAGAGACTTGACCATTATTGCCAATGAATACCTTGTTTCTCAGTATCTCCGCTCCAAAAGAACCTACTAATCATCCCTTCAATGCGGGAGAAAACAGAGTCAGGCAAAGCAAAACAAGACATAACATAAGCCGGAATTGCTTGAGCCACGGCTTTAATTAGAGCTTCCCTCCCTGCTCGGGAAAGGGAGCTTTCTTTCCATCCTTTTAGTTTTTTAAAAACTCTCTCAATGACAAAATTAAATATTTGGGTTTTAGATCTCCCCACAAATGCCGGGACGCCCAAATATTTGTCAAAACTCTCAACAGCCTTAACACCCAGAAGCATAGTAAGCTCAGATGAAGTAGATGCAAGCACATTTCGGCTACATGTGAGAGTAGATTTGTCAAGATTATTTTTTGTCCAGAGGCCCGCTAATAGGCCGCAAGAATGGATTTAACATATTCTGCTTCCTCCGCAGAGGCCCTGGCAAATATGACGCTATCGTCAGCAAAAAATAAATGAAAAATAACCGGCGCCGACCGAGCAATACGGAGACCAGAAAGAGAGGAACTAGTCACCGCTTGTTGGATCTGGGCTGACAAGACTTCTGCGCATAGAATAAAAAGGTAGGGGAAAAGAGGATCCCCCTGCCTCAGCCCCCTCTGAGGAAGGAATGCCACCTGCGGATTGCCATTTAATAAAATAGAAAAATCAACTGTAGTGACACATCGCATAATAAGGTTCACCCAACTGGGGGGAACTCCCATAATGCAGAGAACCAACTGAAAGAAAGGCCACTCAACACAGTCATACGCCTTAGCCATGTCAAGTTTTAGGGCCATCATGCCCTTTCGGCCCGAGATTTTTTTCCTCATAAAAGGGAAGCATTCAAAGGCAATCAGGGCATTAACCGTTATCAGACGACCCAAGACGAATGCACTTTGAGATTTTGAGATCATATCAGACATAATAATTTTCAACCTATTCGCAATGGTTTTCGTAATAATTTTAAACAACACATTACACAAGCTAATAGGTCTAAATTGGTTTGCATGCTCAGGTTTCTTAACCTTTGGAATGAGAACAAGAAGAGTATTATTAATCATACCTAGGGATAGGTCACCCTGAAGGACCTGCAAACAGAAGTGGGAGACATCATCCCCAATTATATGCCAGAACTTCTGATAAAACAATGTCGGTAAGCCGTCTCTTCCCGGAGCCTTTGTAGGATGCATCTGGAAGAGCGCCTCTTCGATATCAGCCTTAGTGAAAGGCTCATTTAGAATTTGGAGTTGAGAAGCACCTACTCTCCCTGCAACAAGGGATACCGCCTCCAGGATACCTGTCGGCGAGGATGTAGTGAACAACTCCTAAAAATAAGAGTTCAAGATCCGAGAAATATCAGCATCCTCGACAGCTCGTGTCCCATAATCATCCACAAGTTGCACAATAGAGTTCCGCTTCTGTCTTTGGGTGGCCTTTTTATGGAAAAAACTGGTGTTTTTATCACCATACTTGAGCCAGTTTGCACGGGACCTTTGGCACCAGAGGATCTCCTCCTGCTCAAGGAGCTTATCCATCTCCTTCTCGGCCTCATGGGTCGCCACAAGCACGTCATCAGTTTGTACCTTCCTCTGGAGCTCCTGAAGTAACACATTTTGGTCTGGTATCTTTCGAGGAAGGTCACCATATTTATTTTGACCCCAAGAGTCAAGGGCCGAACTCACCTCACCCATCTTGCCTTAGTGGTTTAATACTTCGTCCCTTAAAGAAGTGATTAGGGATTCGAATCCCAAGTTTTATGAATGGAAAAAACTTATTGATCAATCTTCTACCCCTTAGTGCGCTAGTAGTGAAGTGAGAGATTAGTCTCACAGCTATCGGCGGTGAAAACTTGGTTAACTGGTTCTTTGAAACTTGCTTTAAACATAACCCAAAACCGTATAAATATTTTTGTTATTTACATTTGAGTTAATTTGGAAGAATAACAATTAACAGTTCATATAAATATAATTGAATAGCTAGGTAGAATGAATTCAATTCGGCCGAAAATGGGTCACTCATTAACTGATTAACTGATCCAATACAAACAGTTATCGGCCAATTAAAGGATCTGACACATTAATTATATGAACTTAATAGTTAATTATGCCCTTTCACTCTCAATTATATATAATCAATATTCAATAATACTTGCAGCCACCAACTGAGTATATATGTTTGTTGGCTTATTGCATCAACCAAAACAAACAAAATGACAACTCCATGATCATTTGTGCATGGATTTGGCCACTTTATTTCTATGCATTGTGTAAAAGGTTTTCCCTACTGAATAAATATATGAAAATAGTTCTTAATTCACTTTTAATCATCTATGTAGAGTGGTGGCTAAGAGGAGGTGCAATTTCGTGCCGAATACAATTATACATGTTTCCAATTAATTAATTTGCTCCATGGTTTGAACTTTCAAACATAATTTGATGCCTTGTGATTTGCAATAGAGTCATATCATCACATTACTCTAAAATTTGCATGCCACCAATATACCGCACTATCACAAACTAATTTCTATGAATAAAATATAATGTGTAAATTGATTAAAATACTGACTAACTTCTTTAGATGTAACTTCCCTAAGTTCAAGTGACACATCAAACACAGCATTGTTACTGTCTTAATTTTTTGTCACTGAAAAAGGTTAAGTCTTTTGTAGGTTTATAAAGTTCAGTGGTTAATCTGTTTCTTTTCACTTATTGGTGTGTTACTTAGCAAAGTTGAGAAGATGAGCAGACAAAAGGGTTGTTATGGAAAGAAGGGCTCCTCTGAGTCTGATGTGAGTGGTGGCAAAGTGGTGGTGGTTGCAGTGAAAGCTTCTATAGAAATTTCAAGGAAATGTTTGGTGTGGGCTTTGACTCATGTTGCTCAGCCAGGGGATTGCATCAAGCTCTTGCTCGTTATTCCGCCTATCACCACCTCAAGTACATTTCTTTCGTTTTATTTCAGCGGTCCCGATACCAATAATGGATTGTAGTGTACTATTTAGATGTTCATCAATCTTTTTTGTTATTTCAACCTTCATTTCTTATCTTGCATATTTAGAACCATCCACTGCATTTTTTCTTAACAAGCAATGGTGATTTTCTCATGTTATTCTTTGGCAAGAGTCCAAAATTAAAGATTTAGTCTTAAAGATCTAATAACTTAATCAAATTGAACAAAAAAGGAGAATGCATGGTGAATTATACTTTAAGGCATAAATTAAGAAAATACATGATTTTAGTGATGAGATAGAATCTCATTATTCTTATTGGATGAGAAAGGAAGGCACATTTAAGTTATTAAATATTTTTATTATTTAATTTTAGGATAAATAAGTAACAAAAATTAGCTATACATAAAATATTAAATGTATTTTTCAATATAAATGTTCATCATTTATTTTTATTTAAGAAAGAAAAATTATTAAATATATATTAGTATAAAATTTATAATGGTTTTAAAATAAATAGTTAATAAAGTCATTTCTCTTTTGATTTATTTGATGAAATATTCTGGTTATTTTGTTCAAAACAAAATTTAGAGTTTTGTAAGTTTCATAATGCTAATGCTATTCGTTTTTAATGTTAATTACTATCGCTAGTTTTAGTTTTTACAAACATAAATTTCCTATTTTTGAAATAGAGAAAAGTGTGTCTTTCGAACCAAATTTTTTTTTTTTTTCGTCAAGGTAAATTCATTAAAAGATGAATGATAAAAATCTCGGAACCAGTCATTTTAGAGGAGCTGCACTCTTTTGCTAAAGGATGAGCTATCTTATTAACTTCTCTAACAACATGAGAAAAAAGAGATAAAATTAAAAGAGGAAGCCAATCTTTTGATGTCCAACACCACCAAAGATAAAGTATATGTTAACATAGGCTAACAGAACTGAACATTTAGAAGGGAAAAATAAATGTAATGCCCATGCAGACCATAAAAAACAAGTATCTAATGCCCCATGGAGGTTAGAAACATTATATCATGAAATAAAGTGGCCTCTGGATATGAAATAAGAAGATGCTAACTGAAACTGAGGTAGCATGTAGGCCAAGCTAAGTTCAATAATTGTTGAATTTTGAACGCCAACTGTTTGATGTTATGTCCTAGATATACAATGATCCTGAAGTTATTCTAAAACCTGTTTTATTTATTCTGTAAAGGTGTTAACAGCAGTTTGTGATTGATTGTGATTTATATGTTCAGACAATAAGATATGGGGATTCTCAAGACTTGCTACTAAGTGTATTACTAATCAGTGGAGATTCGCTTTAGGAACTGCTTCAGATCAGAAAGAAGTTAGTGTAAAATCCTGTTCTCAAATGGTGCTTCAACTTCATGATTTGTATGATCCAGAGAAGGTTAGATTACATAATTTTTGAATAACTTCAAATATGTTTCCCATTTTGTATTATGTCTAGCATTCAGTTTTTCTTACCTGCCAAATATTTAAATAGATAAAGATCAGAATAAAGGTTCTTTCTGGTTCTTCATGTGGAGTAGTGGCTGATGAAGCCAAGAAGGTCCTATCAAGCTGGGTTATATTGGACAGGTAAGAAATATGATGAATGAACACCTTTTGAGTTTTCACATGCTATTGTTCTTTGTGAATGCAATGCCATTGGTGAATAGTCACAAATTTCTTTGTGAAAAGCAATTGTTCCTTGTTCCACAATTACAGGAAATTGAAAATTGAAAAGAAACACTGCATGCAGGAGCTGAGTTGCAATACTGTAATCATGGGGAGATTTGGGCCAAAGGTTCTACGATTGAATTTGAATTTTATCAGTTCACCAAATATGGAAATTAAAGGGAAGCTGAAAGCATTTCCAAGAAACTTCAAAGACAAGCCTGAACATCTTCCTGCTAGTAATCCAAAACAAGGGTCAAACTTGACTGCAACAAACATTGGAACATCATCACCATTAAGCTCAGACCCTGGGAATTCACCTTTTTTGCATTGTGGTGAAAATGACAGACAAAGGAGAGATCTGGAGGAAAGTGAATCTGATTCAGAGAGGGAAATTTTGAATTTATCATCCAAAAGTTCATCTTTCCAGCCATGGATTTCAAATGCAATATGCATTCATTCCAGTGATGAGGCTTTGGTTTCTACCAGCCAAGCATTGCTTCAGAAATTCTCACAATTGGATCAAGATCCTATTTTAGGAAAACTTAATTGCAAACTTGATGTGAACTTGAGCAGAAGTGTTAGAGAAGCAATTTCTCTATCCAGAAGTGCCCCTCCTGACACTCCTCCATTGTGCTCTATTTGTCAGCATAAGGCACCTGTATTTGGGAATCCTCCAAAATGGTTTACATTTGCTGAATTGCAACTTTCCACCAATGGATTTTCTCAAGCAAATTTTCTGGCTGAAGGTGAATTTGGTTCTGTCCACCGTGGTGTCCTCCCTGATGGCCAGGTCATTGCTGTCAAGCAATGTAAATTAGCTAGGGCTGAAGGTGATGGAGAATTTTGCTCAGAAGTAGAGGTCTTAAGCTGTGCACAACATCGTAATGTTGTGACGCTTATTGGGTTTTGTGTGGAGGATGGAAGAAGACTGCTAGTTTATGAATACATCTGCAATGGATCTCTATATTCTCATCTTCATGGTAAATAATTTAATAGTATAATCTACAGATATAATTGTACTGTCTCAAACAGTAGTAGTGGTAGTTACTTATTCTGTTCTTCATATTCCTTTCAACCTCTTTTGGCATACTATAAGTTTTAGTGTGTGTCTGCGGTGTCAAAATTGATTTTTGATAGAATTGGTTACAGTAAGAGTGAGTTGAAACTGAAGTAACTTATGTTTGAATACATTTATGAGAAAAGTTATTTCTATAGGATGATATTGTAAAATCAAGCTGTAGAAGCTACTCTCTTTAGCTTATCCGCAAAGTTTATTGAAATCAACTCCCTTAGATGACTCCAGACATCTATAAAACCCTGCAAAAGTGATTCTTCCAAGTAAGAATTGATTTTAAGGTTCCCCAATAGGAAACCAAACACATGCTTAGTAGGTGAAATTACCTGACATGTTTGTTATCACTAGTCATTACATTTTCTAATGAAACTCCTCTGCTGATCTTCTTCATTAATTTGACTGAGAGGTTAGTACCATAGTTTCACATAGAACTTTCTTGAATGGGCATTGGCTGCAAGCCTGCAACGTGAAGCAACCAAATAATTTGTGAATCATTGATCATTTTTCTGTTCTCCCTTATTTGCTGCTTCATTTCCAATTGATTTGCGTACTATCTTCAATTACAAATGAGAAAATGCAAATTAAAAGCTCATTTGGGAATTGCAGGAGAAAAGCAGAATGTGCTGAAATGGTCTGCACGTCAAAGAATAGCAGTGGGAGCAGCTCGTGGTTTGAGATACCTTCATGAAGAATGTAGAGTGGGTTGTATTGTCCACCGTGACATGAGGCCTAACAATATTCTGCTCACTCATGACTTTGAAGCATTGGTGTGTGTAATTATTCTTCAATGTTAAAATACACCTATGTTTCATGTTTGTATTCTTGGCTTGATAAATTTGTTACTGCAATTATTGACTTTCATTTAGTTATTCTGCTTTTGGTTTCCCTGCAAGAAATTTGTTCTTTTATTACAATGACAATATTTAAGTTCATGCTATCCATGGTTTTTTATAAACAACTAAACATAATTTAACTGTGCATAACCATTCTTGGAGGTATATTTCATTTATAAAATGTCTCAACTGCAACTGATGGATCTTAGGTGGGAGATTTTGGAGTTGCGAGGTCGCAGCCTGATGGAGAAATGGGTGTGGAAACCAGGGTGATAGGAACATTTGGGTAGTATAAGTTGAAAGCCATTTTCTTTATTATCTCTTCTTTTCATTTGAATTGATTGTGGAGATAGATGAAGGAAATTTTTGAACTTGCATAGGTATTTGGCTCCAGAATATACCCAGAGTGGTCAAATCACTGAAAAAGCAGATGTGTACTCCTTTGGAGTAGTACTACTGGAGCTTGTTACAGGACAGAAAGCTGTGGATATGAACAAGCCCAAAGGCCAGCAATGTCTTCATGAATGGGTAAGAGTTTTACAATTCATGAGTTTAATGGTAGCCAATTAACATATATCATATTCAAAAATTAATCTAGATTGAATTTGGTGCTAGTAAGAGTAGAAAACTTACTAATTATACACTTTTTTCTCAAATAAAGATTATTAATGAGTTTCATGCCTGCTTATGGTGTAATTTTGGATAGGCACGCCCATTGCTTGAGGAAAATGCCATTGATGAAGTGGTTGATCCAAGAATAAGAAACTGCAGTGTTGACCAAGAGGTTCATCGCATGCTGAAATGTGCCTCATTGTGCATCCAGCAAGATCCTCATTTAAGACCACGAATGTCACAGGTTGGAGAATTAAGTCCTATATATATTTATGACTATACACTGTCCTGGTATGAACTCAAACTTAACTTTCTCTTGATCCCAAGTCAGGGTATAGCAAAAGCAAAAAAGAAGTAAAACTCATCATAATATGAACTTCTAAAAGGAGTGAGTTAAAAATTAACACATGGAATAGAATGATAAAAGTATGGCCATATATATGTTTGGTATAATTAAGTAGGTTTTGGATTAAGTGTCAGCTAACAGAAATTCGGTTCTGAATGTGTTTCTACAGAAGCTAATAGTATCATATTTCTGGTGTTTGTTCTTTTCCTTATTCTTTATATTCATTCGTTCATTCTCAAATAGGTGCTCCGGATGCTTGAAGGTGACATTTTGATGTGATTGCTTGCATTACCTCCTTTTCATTATGAGTACAAGGCATAAAGGATAATAAGAAGCATGCATGTAGAATGTCATATGGCAAGATTTGAGATCGAGGAAATAAGGAGAACATGGAGATGCTCCTGCTGTTTCTCAAAAAGTTTTATCTGGGAGATGTTCCTTGCTTCTCAAAACAAGTTTTGAAACAGCAATCAATAGTTTCATGTCTTAATTTTCAAAGCCCACACAAAGTTTCACCGGGGTGGGTGCCCTTTAGCATGATATGATTGAAGTGTGTTTTGTATGGGAAGTTATGAACTAACATATATACTTACAATTGTTAGAGTGTAGCCTATTCTGGGTGGTTCCAAGTTTTTAGTTTTTCGTTTTGAAAAGCAAACGCAAGCTAAGAGTGGGGCTAAAGTTGGTTTTGATCCCATTTCTAAAAACAATAAAAAAAGGTTTTACGTTTGTTTATGGCTTCTGTTTCAAAAGTTACGTTGGTCTCGAAGAGAAGAGCTCACAGTCGCATGCATGCATATCTCTCCATTGATCGTCTCTCTCTTCAAGAATCGTCATATCTCTTAATCTGAGTTTGTTCACCCTTCTATTTTGTGTCTCTCTCCTGCACACTCATGCATATTCTGCTAAACTTTTACTCTTTTCCTAAACTGCATTTTTTTTTTACAGTTGCAAAATCACCATAGGAAGGTGCAGGCTCATCGTGCAGTACATAGGATGTAGAACGTGTTTTTAAACACGTTTTTAAAAATTAGAAACTTAAATTGGAAACTAAAAACTAAAACTGGTTTTGATTTTACAAAAGTTTAAAGCTCAAAACTCAAAATCATATTGAACTGGGCTAACTCATTCAGAGTAGTTTTTTTTTTTTTTTTTAACTGACCATTCAGGGTAGTTTTTAGTTTTAAGTTTTTAGTTTTGAAATGTAAATTAAAAACAAAACGTAAAAATGGAGCTGAAATGAATTTTTGCTAAATTTCAAAACCGTTTTAGTCTAATTTTTAAAACCACAAAATATGGTTTTGTTATTATGATTTTAAGTTTCAATAACATGTAATACCATCACCTCAACCACCCACTGCCCCCAACCTCTACCACCACTCTCCACCGCCACCCTCTAACACCACCGCCTCTACCACCCTCCACCGATGTCACTGGCGCCACCACCACCATGGCCACCACAACCACAACTTCTACCTCCACCACCACCACCACTACCTCCACCCTCCACTAGTAACACTGTCACCGCCACCACACCCTCCCTTGCCACCACCGCCTCCATCAACCTCCACCACTGTCACCGATGTCACCACCACCATCTCCATTGCGGTCACCACCACCACCACCACCACTGCCACCACCCTCCACCAGCTCCTTTAGTGCCACCACCACCACTACCTCCATAATCACCACCACTGCCCTCCAACACCACCACCTCCACCGTCGCCACCACCACTACCGTTGTCACCTCCACCACCACCACCACCCTTCAACATCACCACTTCCACCAGTGTCACTGACTCCACTGTCACCACCACCTCCATCACCACAATCGTCGTCGCTGCAACCATCGCCGCCACCAAGTAACATCCACCTCCACCACCATCACCTTCATTGCCACCACATCCACCTCCACCGACGCCACCACCACTTCTGGAGCTGGAACCACCACCTGCACTACCATCTCCACTGCCACCACTACCTGCAACCACTGCCATTGTCTCCACCTCCTCTGCCACCACCGCCATTGTGACTGCCACCCTGTACCACCACTGCCATCTCAACTAGGAAACATCAACCTCTACCACCACTACGACCTGGCCCCTCCATTATCTTGTCACCACTACCACTCATTGTCATGAATTTACAAAGTTGATATTTCTTGTGACTATTATAGATTTACAAAGTTAACAACAACTTTTTTAAAACTTAAAAAAAAAAAAAAACTAAAACAAGATTTATAAAACTGAAAACTAATTTTAATTTTAAAATTTTCAAAACATAAAAAAAAAAAACCGAACGACGCCTTGAATCAAGGGATTCATTTACACTAAAACTTTTCCCCAACACGAAATTCAGTAATTTGTTGGGAAAATATTAAACTTAGTACACACTGTGAATGAGGTGATAAACTTTTCTAATCTAATTTGCTCTAAACAGTTGGGTGTACAAGGGACGGGTTAGGACGGATTTTGGTTGTCCTTTACCTGATCCTAAATATTGATTGGGTCAATTTATAGACCATAATCCGTCCCTAAACCTGAAGCAACCTCTAATTAGGACCGGGCTAATATAAGACAAGACTGGGTTGATCCGAAAGGTATTGAGAAGCTTAAGGAAAAAAATTCTATCTCATATTACTCTTAAAATTTGAAATAATTCATTTGATTAAAAACATTAAATATTTATTTTATGGTACTAATGTCAATGTATAAAAAAGAGTATCGTATCCTAGAATGCTAAGCTTAAAGTTAATTCAAGAATTCATGGTCTTATCATCTATATACAAGAAATTCATAAGAAAAAAAAAAAAGATAAATTAAATCAAAACACTACATAGAACTATAGAAGGGATGACCACTCTTACTTTGATTCAGTGCTCCGTGATTGTCGTTTGAGTCTTCTATACTTAAAAAAAATTTAGTTTATCTTTTGTTCGTAGAACTTGTAATGGCGCTTTAGCTAAGCTTTCTTTACATTGTGGTTTTTTGTTTGAATTGAGGAGTTTCCTCCGAAAGTATCATCTTTTATCCAGTTTGATGTGTAACGACTTCTGAGCCAACTTTTTCTTCTTAATGCATGAGAATCAGTTTAAAAAACTATCATTCTGTCTTTAATATAACTCAACTTTAAATAATGATTTTTGAGTCAAACCATATCATTAATTAATGAACTCTCAAACTATGTGCATATTCTTAAACGACATATATTTTGAAATAGTGGGGTATAATATTGTATTTTTGTTAAGTAAAACACATTTTCACTTTATAGTTTATAATAAATATTATGATGGGATTATAAATTTATATCGATAACAATCTTACTAGTAATATTTTTCTTTGCCTTTTGACATTATATTTTACAGTAAAATTAAAAGAAATAGAAAATACTGTGTGCAGGAAAAAATTTATCAAATATCAATAATTAATAACTACTCCCTGGAAAATTTAGCTTACATTTACATGCGCAGCTGCTGAAAGAAAAAAACCAAACGAAACCAAACATGTCGTTCCTCAAACTTGGCACTCGCAGACCCTTTTCCTTTTCTTCTGCGCTCCGAATCCCAAGTTTGCTCTTCCATCCACGCTTCTTCTCTTCTCTCGTAGATGTTGCGGAGGGGGAGAGGGTTCACGCTTGGGACACTGCGAAACCGAGTTTAATCCACCCTAGTGCCATTGTTCACCCCAATGCCGTCATCGGCGAGGTACTTTCTCTTCCTGTTCTTCTCTTAATTGAACCAAAGTTCGCTCCTTTTGCTCTGAATTGTTATTGGGTAGTTGAAATGCTATTATTTGGGAATTGGGTATCTCTGTCATTTTTTTTTGTAATGCCAGCTGAGAAGTAGGAACAAAGGGGTCCATGTTGTACGCCATTATTTGTTATTGCCTTTTGTCGAATCAAATGTGGGTTTGAGTTGGGGGACCTGACCTTGTCACTGGTTGTTTCATTGAGCATCAACTTTGTGGTACTATTAGATATTAGTTAACACTAATCAAGTTGTAATTTAAGTTAGTGTTAGTTAACTGTTTTATTGATAGTTAGAGTAGTTAGTTTTCGGTTGTAACTGACTTATAGATTGTAACTGTAGTGACTGCATCGCTCGATGCTTAGCAACTCGTATATAAGCTTTTGCTAGTTGAATGAAATGCAGGAGATTCATTTTCTCTCAATTCACTTCACTCAATAGGTATTGTTCCTATGCCTCAGCCTAAAGGTTATTCAATTTGTATAGGAGGTAAATTAGGGATGGGGTTTCCTCTACAGTTCAAAATCAACTGCTCCCTATCATGCCCATTCAAAATATTTGCATAGATAGAGAAAGGAAAAAACTGCTACCATACTATCAGAATTGCACCTGGTGCAGTTTGCTTCTGACAGGAGAGGATCCAGTTCCTAAATTTAGGCCCTATTGACCACTAAATCTGTGTTTGACCATTAGGGAAAAGAAAAAGGACAGGTAACTTCTGTTATGCAATTCTATTTACGACAGAAGATGCAGTGTTGGAGCGTGAAGGTAGAACATGGTGTTTGTTCTCCACGTGTAATGCGTGCTTCCTATTATGTTGTATGAATCTAAGATGCAGTCTACGTTCGAATATCAATTCAAATTTTTGTCTGGAACTAATAATTTTGTACATTCATCATTCATCAACCATATCTTCACTAGCTAATGGTTTGTGGTAATGGTTCTGCTCTTTATGTTTAGGGGGTTTCAATTGGACCTTTTTGTTCTGTTAGTTCCTCCACAAAGCTGGGAAATGGTTGTCAACTAAATCCTGGAAGCCATGTTTTTGGAAGTACTGAGTTAGGGGACAATTGCATGTTGATGACGTGAGTTCAGGCTTAATATCGCTGTTTTTTTTTTTTTTTGAGTTTGTGCTCCTTGGAATAGTTTTTGTCTTGAACCATTTCATGATCATGTTTATATGGGGAACATTTTCTGGCAGTGGTGCTATTGTTGGTGACGATTATCCTGGATGCACCATAATTGGAAGCAATAACATAATAGGATATCATGCTGTGGTCGGTATTAAATGTCAGGACTTGAAATACAAGGTATGATCTTCATTAACTGGTTGAGTTTTTTTTTTTTCCACTTTTTTCCTGAATTTCATGGACATGGTTATTGCATTAACATTGCTGATTCTGTTTACAACCCAATGTTCCATAGACTTTGAGTAATGAAATAGGAATCATGTCATTTTTTACATAACTATTAACCTTGGAGCAAGGGGAGATTAAGTTGATTGAAAATGCTTACAAATGGTCTATAAAAATGTGTGGCTTTTGACATTGTCTTGGCAGTCTTCTTAAAATCTTGATAAGGTCTTCATATTATTCAGTCAATGTGACTAAAATAATATTCACCCAGATATTAGCGGCTAAGGGAGGCTTCCCTCTCATATTCCCCCAAACGAAGTCTTTGGTACTGCTCGTGTGAGCACTTTTACCTGTGTCGATTTCTTGAACTGTTTTAAAATGCTTGTTTGTAATGCCTGCTACCTTGCATGTTTTTCTCTTTGTTCTTCTTTTCTATAAGTTGAGATGCATTCTAATTGGATAATAGTTCAACCTTTGCTTCATTGATTGGTTTCAAACTTTCAATTTTTTGTTTTACTGTAAATGTTGTCTTTCACAAAGATGCATGCAAGCAAAAGCAGATTAAACTAAAATAAATTACTTTCAACTAGAATTAGCAATCTTATATAAAGACAAAGTGGTTTATAGTGTATAGACAATAATTCGCCAGCTTAAGTGCTCTAGAGAAAGCATACTAATGATATGAACTTAAATATTTAACAGGACACTTCACATAAAAGTTCTTTGGATTTGAAGGATGAATAAATCAGAGGCCTGGGATTTCATTGTGCTCTTTGATACCATGTTAAGTAACTAATCTTAGTAAATGCCTAAACTATCAGGATACAGCACGTGAATGATTTTTTATTTACCTATCTCAACATTGTCCTTTTCTGGCTGTAGTCCTTATTTTATTGTTTTTTCCTTCATGATGTTGTGGACTCCATTTCTGTTTGGGCACAATATGGAGAGCGTTGTCAATATATTTAATTATGTAGGCTTGTTAGTTGCAGCACATCTTGGCTGTCACCTATGGCTTATTGTTATCCTTTAGGCTTAATTACACTTTTGGTGCCCTAGTTTAGACTATGTACGATTTTGGTCCCTCTATTTTTTGTTGAACTGATTAAATCTCTCTAAAATGAAGCGAATTTAGTCCTTCAATCAATTTTCATGTACTTAATGATCTTCAGTCTTCATTTTTTATTCAAATAATTTCGGCTTTATGATGGATTGGAGGTATGAAATAACTTTTGAAGTTTAAAAGCTAGAAATTTAGTAAACAAAATTGATAAAATTTGAAGCACTTTATATGATGTGAGATTAGGGTTTAATATTTTAATATTTTGGATGGTAAGTTTTGAATGAAAGAAGGTTTAAAATGATTTAATTGATTCAATTTGTAAAGACTTTCCTTAAAATCTGAAAATCTGAGAGTTTTAAGTAGAGTAAAAGTGATAGAGGGAGTCAGTTGTAACAATTCAAGAAATTTAGAGATAAGTTTCCTAATGTTAATTGAGGGGACCAAAATCACACAAGCTATATAGTAGAGGGACTAAAATTGCAATTTATCCCATCCTATAAATCAATTTCAATGTATGCACTCAGGTAGCAATCTCATGTAAATCATGTCTGCCCTATTTTTGAATATGTTCTTATTTGTGTTTACCATGTAGCCAGAGGATGAATGTTTCCTGGAAGTTGGACACAATAATGATATAAGGGAACATACTTCAATCCACCGATCTTCAAAATCAACAGATAGGACGGTAAGACAGCTTCAAAGGTTTTTGCGGAAAAAAATAGAAATTTCCAGACTCATAAAAGCATATATACCTTTTCATACTCTTACCATCATCAGGTTATTGGCGATGGAAATTTAATTATGGGATCTTGTCACATTGCCCATGATTGCAAGATTGGTAACAACAATATTTTTGCTAATAATACTCTTCTAGCTGGGCATGTTGATGTGGAAGTAAGCTGTTCTGAAAACTAAAGTACCTTTTCTATGATAATGAAATTTCTCTTGTTATTTTCTTGTGTTTTACCATGGGATTGGACAAGTAATTAAAACTTTTCATGTGTAGGACTATGTTCACACTGCAGGTGCGACTGTCGTTCACCAATTCTGCCATCTTGGCTCTTACTCTTTTCTTGGTGGTGGTTCTGTGGTAGGTTTTTCTTTTAATCCCATGGTTTGGTATCAATCTCTTAACAACGGAAATCATTGTTGCACAATCAAGTAAGGATCTTGTACAAAATCTAAGCCAGTCGGCAAAAGTTTAGGTTTGATCAAGTTATCTAGTGGCTGACACCATAGGCTATGACTATTGAGTGAGGAATTTAGTATTGTAAAATGTAAATAGCTGTAAGTTAGTAAAAATGGATTTAATTCTTAGCTTTGGTATTCAATAATCAATATAGCATTTCTTTTCACTGGGATGATTCAACAGAAGTTTATTTAAAATGGAGTCTGGCACACAGGGGCTTTCCATTTTTGGAATGCATTACTGTCTCTAAATTTCCCTTATTGAAGAACTTGTTGACACTTGACACAAATACTTTTACCTTGCCAAATGATTTACAAATACTCAGGTGTGCAACTACAATGTCATGGTTGTTACATAAATGAAGGTTTCACAAGATGTCCCAAAGTACATGATGGTAGCTGGAGAAAGAGCTGAGCTTCGTGGTCTAAATTTGGTGGGCCTTACTCGGCGTGGATTCAGCACGAAAGAGGTTTATGTTCACATTATGTTCTAATTTACTTGTCTTATATTTTGTCATCACAACTGAACAGTTTTCTTGGGTAATGACCAGATCAGGAGCCTTAGAGCTGCGTATCGAAAGATATTCATGTGTGTGGACACAAGTGCTGGGTCTTTTGAAGAAAGACTTGCACAAGTGGTATTTTCTTATTTTTGTCTATTGCTTTGTGAATGTTAATGATGGGGACTTCTTTATGGGAGTCATAATCTTAAAATAAACTTGTTCTGCAGGAGCAACATGAGGAATTGAGTTGTATTCCTGCAGTGCGTGCTATGTTGCAGTCCATTCGTGACTCTTATGTAGAAGATCGTCGTGGAATATGCAGGTTTAGGCACTGGAATGAAAAGTCTCTTGAAGCATGCTGAGGTCAGTTTGTTGATACTTTTTGTGCTTCCCGGTATAATGAGTTGGTATGATAGAAACCCAGGGTGACTTGTTTTTTTTCAACATCAACTTGTGATTATGTAACTGTTGTAATTAGCGAGTATTTAATGATGTTTACACAATTTTGCAGATATGTCTTGCAATTTCTTCTAAATTGCGAGCACATGTTCATTGATGTTTACTATGATTGGTCTCTGGAAGCTCTACGGGAGGAAGTTGGTTTATGTCGGAGCGGTTCTCTTAATTTTTTATAAATTGTAGAAGAGTTTGTTGTATTATTAAGTGCTTTTGGGGAGAGAGATCATTACTAATCTCTAATTTTTGTATAGGTTCTTATTGTATACAATTCTCTTCAACTGGTAGATTGAATTGTTAGCTTTTGGTCAATAAATGTTATCTTTGGATTTGGTCTTGCGCTTGTCCAAATTCACGCCTTATGCTTGTTCATCCTCAAGCACAATCATGGTCCCATGCATCAACCTTTGCAACGGTGATTGTTGCAGAGTGCTAAACAAACATCTTTGTCGCTGTGAAATCAATACTGCCCATGATCAAATTGTTCCCATTATTCTTGAAAATATTCCTTGTGTTTTTTAGAATTCTATCATTGTTATTTTTCTTTGGAGCATTGTTCTTTTATTTGGGGGCGGGTCAACTTCTATGTTGAGAAGTTTCACATTGACCAGATATATAGTTAAATAAGTGTTCATAAATGGAAAAAAAAATAATTGGGATAAAAAATGAAGGTTGAGGTAACTTGTTATAGTGAAAAGAGACTATGTTTGGTATCAAGAACTAGAAAGAAGGTTGAGATAACCTGTTGCAGCAGGCAGAAATATGATGGCAGCTTTTACCTAGGCCCCACTTAGAAAAGCTTATTTGAGCTTATTTTATAAGCATAATCGCTTATACAAGTGTTTGAGAGTTTATGTAAATAGTTTATTGTCTACTTATAAGTTGTTTTGAACTTATTTTCATAAACTATTCAGAGTAGCTTATGAAAAAGAGATTATGACTATGTTTGACATGACATTTCAAATAGCTTAAAGCTTACTTGACTAGTTTAAAAACTCTCTAAAAGTGTCCGGTAAGAAAGCTTATTTCAGTAGCTTAAGTTTTTTTTTAATAAACTACCTGAAGTAGCTTCTAGTAGCTTAAGGTTTTTTAATAAGCTACCTGAGGTAGCTTCTAGCTTAAAGCTTATTGAATTTATTTATTTTTTTATCCTTATCTTCTTACCAAGATTCATCATTACCCATTTTATACTTATAAAAACACTAAACCTAGATTATCTTTTAATTATTTTATTTTGAAATAATTACTATAAAATTTTCAATATAAAATTCTAAAAAATATTTTGTAATTTAGAAAAATATAAGCTTATTTTATTAAATTAAAATATAGAGTTAATTGTTTCATTCTATTTAATTTAATTAATTAAAGTATAAAAATGAAAAAATAAATTAAAAAATAACATTATACTTTTAAGATGATAAATAATTTGAATTAAATTAAAATTTCAAAAATTAATTTTATACTTTTAATATTAGTATCCCATAGGCATTGATGTGTAAAAAATATCATGCTAAATATAAAATGAATTATACAAGTATGTCTTTTAATGTTATTTTATAATTTCAACTTGTTTAACAGCTAGTTTTACTAGACATTTTTTTTCAATCAGGTAGTTTTTCAGCTTTTAGCTTCCCGTTTTCAGCTAGCTTATAAGCTGTCAGTAGAGCTGTAAAAACGGGCTAGCCCGTCACGGGCCGGGTCAAAAACGGGCTGGCCCGTCTGGACCCGTTTCTAAACGAGCCAGAAAATAGTGAACCCAGCCCGGCTCGCGGGCTAGCTCGCGGGTTGGCGGGCTGGCCCGTTTTGTATGTGAAAAAATTAAAAAAATTAAAAAAGGGAAAATTTATTTAAAAAATGTTGAAAAAATAATAAAAAATCATTTAAAAAAAATACTAAGACATGTATTTTCCTAAACCTACAACTAAAAAAAAAAAGCTACCAACCCGCAGGTTGGCGTGTGACCCGCGGGCTGACCCGCATTAACCCGCGGGTTGCACGGTGCGGGTTGATCTGTCCCATATTAGAAACGGGCTCGGTTTTAGGCAACCCAACCCGCCCTCAGGCCAGATTGAGCCGGGTTGACCCGCGGGTTGCAACCCGTTTTGACAGCTCTAGCTGTCAGCTAGTTTATAAGCTTTCAACTAGCTTATCAGCTTTCAGGTAGCTTATAAGCTAGGCTTGCAAAACATAGACTAAAGCTTATTTCACTAGCTTAAAAGCTCCTTGGTAAATGAGCTTTCTTCAGTAGCTTAAAGCTTTTTTAATAAGCTACCTGAGGTAGCTTCTAGCTTAAAGCTTATTGAATTTATTTTCAATTTTATCTTTATCATTTTATTAGAATTCCATCATCACCTTTTTTATATTTATAAAAACACTAAACTCTAAAATTCCATCATTACCCTAGACATAAATAAAATTATTTTATTAAATTAAAATAAAAATTTATTTGTTTTATTCTATTTAATTTAATAAAAATATGAAAAATGAAAATAAATTAAAAATTAATAAGTATACTTTAAAGATGATAAATAATTTGCACTTTCAAAAAAAAAATGATAAAAATTTGAACTAAATTAAAATATTTAAAGCGGTAAGTATTTTAATATTAATATCACATAGGTATTGATTTGTAAATAATGTTAAATATAAAAAAATTATACAAGTATGTCATTTTATGTCATTTTATAATTTCAGCTTGTTCAACCGTTAATTTTACCAAACACTATTTTTTTCAATCAAGTAGCTTTTCAGCTTTCAGCTAGCTTATTAGCTAGATGCGCCAAACATAGCCTATGCTTATATATAACTTATTTTCAACTTAGACTTAATAGCACTTTTGGTCCCTCACCTTTCACGATTTTGCACTTATGGTCCCTCTTAATATTTATTAGCCTACAAGGTCCCTCACATTTACTAACTGTTGCAATTTTGGTTTTCCGTTAAAAACTATTCAAAATTTGACAAATTCTAGATTAAAAAATTAAAAATAAAATATAACAAAAACTCAGAAAGCCCAAAAAACATGAATGTTGTTCTTGATCTCATCTTCTTCCTCTATCATCTTCAAAACTAAAAACCCAGAAAATTTTAGAAAATTCATCATCTTAGAAAATCATCATCAAAACTAAAAATTATCATCAAAATTCCACCACAGCAAAACCTAGATAATCAATTTCAATTCCACCGGTGGATAAGCATAATTCATGAATTGCCAACACTCAACACAGACCATACAAATGCAAAATTAGGGGTAAAGACAAAGAACACAACTTGAAACCCTGGAAAGTTCAATTTCCTCAAATTTACCATCACAATCACTCGTAAAGCAACAATTTGACGAAAAGGATAGAAAAAAAGTGAAATTCCCAATTAATCACACACAGTCACACAAAGCATCATCGGCAACAGAACACGAAACCCCAATTTCAAGGAACAGAAAGAAAAAAAGGTTCCCGATGCAGATCCATACTCTGAATCAATCATTGGCACCGTCCATAGCATAAAAGTGAAACGCCGAATAGGTAGATCGAACACGGAGGAAAGAGCGAGATTAGAAGAAGGACTCACCCGTTTGAGAGGGAGAGTATGAGTTGGATTGAGGAAGTGAAAGGGAAAATCAAATCATTCAAAGAAGGGATGGTGGTGGTGTGAATCGAATCATATGGCGGCTGAGAGAAAAAGCTATTGGTTCCTTCTTTCGATTTTCATTCTAGAGGTGCTCTGACTAGCACAGTGTTCACTAATGGTTCACTAATAAGGAAACAGAAAAAATAATCCAAGGGAAATGGATCCTGAGATGAGGAGAACTTTTGATTATAAATTCGAATTGTGACAGGGCTATTGATGATAATTTTTTTAAGAATTGTTGGGATTGTTTGGGATTTAAAAGTGCTATTTTTTAAGTTTTTGTTATGAGGATGAAGAATTCTGAAATAATTTTTTTTAATTAATTTTAAAGGATATTCCGTTAAATTTTGGATGGTTTTCGACGAAAAACCAAAACTGCAACAGTTAGTAAACGTGAGGGACCTTGTAGGCTAATAAATTTTAAGAGGGACCATAAGTGCAAAATCGTGAAAGGTGAGGGACCAAAAGTGCTATTAAGCCAAATCTATTTTCATAGGTTAGTAAAAAAAAGGCTCTGATACTAATTAATTGTTGATTTTTATGAGTGTACAAGGAAATTAGAATTGATTCATTCGGGAATTATTCATTTCTGACAAGAGAACTGATTTATAATGACATTAGAACAACTACTCCTAATAACTCCTAAGTCCTAATAACTTCCGCTAGACATCCATGGTCCTCAACTTACCATGATTACAAAAAACTAACAATAACTACCTACAAAATAAACATGACTAATTTGAAATTTAAATAAAAAAAAAAAACTGACAGTAAATTTAAATCAACAATATAAACACAATCTAAAAGCTAACACCATAATCCGTGACTATTGTGTGGATTTGTTCTTGGCTTTGGTATTCTATAATCAATATAGCATTTCTTTTCACTGGGATGATTCCAACTGAACTTCATTTATAATGAAGTCTGGCACACGGGCTGCTCATTTTTGGAATGCATTACTTCCTCTTTAGGCACTGGAATGGAATAGCTCTTGAAGCATGTTGAGTTCAGCTTCACAACGGGAACAAGTGGCACAAGAAGAAAAGTGCTTGCTACAACAAATGCAACAGAGGATGAGATTGCACAATAATGATGGTGGTGGATGAGTCGAAGATAAGGGTGAATTACAGGTCTTGAAGAGGGACAAGATGATTAGGATAGAAAATGAAGGTTGAGGCAACTTGTAGCTAAAAGAGACGAGATTATTAGGATAAATAGAAGGACTAAGGTTGAGATAACATATCTTAACAGGTAGAGAAAGGTGGTTCAAATTTGAACCAGTTCTAAACTTTTTAATTGCACACATTAGACGAAGTTATATGGCAAACTTATTTTTAAAATGCAAATTTCCAAAATAATTTTTGAGAATCATTTTCACAATAATAACCGATATTTTAATCAATGTGTGAAGTCAACTAACGATATTATTATGTTTTATTCAAAGCATGCTTAGTAATAGATCATTTAAATTCAATTTTTTTTACTAATAAATGAATTTTCTCTGCACAAGTTTTCACTGTTACTTATAAACAAAACGTATTTTACAAAATCAAAATAATTAAAAATTAATTTTTGTTAAGACTTAGGCATAAAGTTGCAGACAGTAGATTGTCTCAGAATGTTACCTGGTGCAGCTAAACTCTGGTATAAAGATATATAAACTGTTTCTTTGAATTAAAAACAGTAAAAGATACACTTTTCAATGAAAGCTAAAATATTTGCAATAGATTATACCCAGAAGCAGAATGCGGGAAAGAAAATGTTATACTACACACAACCATCAGGGTACAGATTGTATTATACCTATTTTATGGAGAAGTAGGACATGCTTAGAAGTGCAGGTTGATGGATGAAACTTCACATGACGCCCTTCACAGTATTAGCAAAGTGCATTACCTCATTAAGCATATGGTTTGATAGTAACAGGTATACCAACAGCAACAAAAAATACACCTGATAGGGCACATTGCTAATTGCTATGATGAGTAGAGGAGCAACCACCCCAAAAACCTAAAAAGGGCCAACACTGTTGAACCACGTAGCTTTCCAATATGACATAGTGATGCACATGAAACTTTCATGAGTAATACAATCCAGAAGGAACCTGTCATATTAAATGAAAAACAAGAAATACTTTAGGAATGTACCATGTAGTGACAGCAAAAATAAAAAATGAAAAACAAGATATATTTCAGGATCTCAGGAAAAAATCAGGGCATTCACCATGCAGATCTCACTGAATCTGAATCCTCCCTTTGGGTACTTAAGCTGATGTCAATAATCTATAGACTATAGAGAAATTTCATGCTCATATTGGAATTGAATTCAAATTTGCAATGACAGTGAGATGATTCTGTTGTATCATACCTAACGTAACTTTTTTGGGCGTTTAGAGGGCCGCACTGTCTCCTTTTTGGAATCCTCTGGAGTTTTCAGGTCAATAAATGGCTGAAAATGTGAAATATAGATAAAATATAGTCAATTAAATTGAAACACTAGCATATTATATATGAGTGCTTTAAAGACAAGCCTATTATTATTGGATAACAATATTGACGATAGGCCATATTAACACTATGAAGTTTGAGAACGGGGAGGGGGGGGGGGGGGAGTTGAACCAGAACCGCATAAAATGTTAAGAAAATGCCGATTCTGATACTTCTTTGTGAATGACAATCTATGGGAATTCATGCAAAAAAAAAAAATTGTGCTTAAAGTAGCTGATATCAGCATTTGCAAACCCATCCACAGATTACTTTCAAATGTACAAGGGAAAGGCAAAACATGTCATTGGCTTTACTCTGAAGAAGTAGAACATGTGAGGAGCTTAATACAGAGAGACTTTGGGAGAACCATCAAGAGTCTGCTCTTATAGTGTCTCTATAAGGTTCTGCGTGTTTTAATGATTTTAACTTTTTAGGAAGATTTTGAATCTCTCTAAGTTTCAGTTCATGGTTGCCAACAAATGCTTGACAACTGACACAGATTTTACTCCCTTGAAGCCATTCAGGTTTCCAGCAATCCAGCATCTACAACCTCAATGGTCCTCCTTTTGACTCGCAGAAATAAGGCATCAAAGCCATATATTAAATTCCACTAAATATTTGGTTCGTCTTCATAATCGATACCAAAAATATCTTTTTAATGAAAAACATTAGTTATAACTTACAAGTAAAAGGAGAATCGTTCAAATGAGAAGGCATATAAAATTATGAAGTAGGTATAAAACTTCAACATGTAGTCAGGCGAATTCTTTTTGCTCATGGGTTATATTTCTTAAAAAATTTGCTAAACACACACACAGTTGAAACATACAACATGTCATGCCTGCACAATTTTCACCAGTTGGCCCTACTTTCTTCCACAGTTCCCACTACATGGAAGGTGATTTGCTTATAGAGGATATGTATCAAGTATTACCCTATTTCCTATACCACTAAAATGCAAACAAAATTTTAGCTTCTGTGATCAATCAAAGAAATGTAATAGCAGGAAAAAGAGAGCTAGAGAAGATTGGATTTGCTTGTAACCTCATCCCATTTTGTTTGAAGTTCCAAAAGCTCTTGACAGTATGAAAGGCATTCAGCATGGTACACAGCAGCCAAGTCTTTGATTAACGCTTTCCTTTTGATGATACCAACCACTTCAACAATAAATTAAAAAAAAAAAGATCATTTATCAACCACAAAATTCATTATATCAATCAATCCACACTTAAATTAATATATAGAGCATAATATACATCAATTGAAGTATACATCTTCAAACATGAAATCAATGCACATTGAAATCCTAAACTCACGAAAATTCCACGCGCGAAAAAAAGAAGGAAAAACATTAAGAGAATGAAGGAATTGAGGGAAGTTGTGAGAAATGATAACAATGAGAGAGAAGAAGAGATACTTCGACTGGGATCGAACCGCGACGGAGGGTCGGAGGGTTCTGGAACCTTCTGTTCTTCCGCCATAGATGATGCTACTGCTGGTGGTGCTGTAGCATCGCCACTGCGGTGACTTCATATAAAATGGGCTGTGTTTTGGGCTAGCAATTGGGACTTTTTCAAGTTGGGCCTAAATAATAACTCGGGTTTCCACTCCTCTGTTAATTAATGTTTTGGTCACTCATTTATCTACTCCTTTTTACTTTTTATAGTTCTTTTAATGTTATTTCGGACAAAAAAAAAAAAAGTTATTTGATTCCTTCCTATCATTCTCTTTTATTTCATTTTTACATCTACGTCCAAACAAAGCAATAATTTGTAGGGAGTGGTTACATCATTTGTACTAAATAAAAATTGCTCAACCATATTTTCCTCTTTATCCCTCCTCTCTTATTATCCATCATATACCAAATTCATTACTTCTCTCACTTCTCTTCTTTTCTCATTCTACTTGTTTGTTGGATGTCTTGTTGTGAATTTTTACAAAAATTTAAAGCAAAAACATAACACAAAAATATAACGTGGAAAACTCTAAATCCTGAGAAAAACCATGACTGTTGTCAAAACCAAAAAATCAAAGAGTAAACAACACCATGTGCATATTTTTACAAGATATATACTTCACTCTCAGCTAACCCATAACCCCAATATACCCACCATCTTCAAAATAAAATAAAATTGAACTGCATCTGACTGCACTCTAAAACAAGTGCATAAGAAGAAAGAAGAAACACAAATACAAGCTTAAAGTGTTTTTTTTTTTACTGGTGCATCTTCAAACAAAGAACTTGTCTCAATTATAGCATTGTCCTCCCTCTTCCTTCACCATGCTAGGCATTATGACACTTCTCCAAGAGTTTCTGTGACTCCTTCTTCATTTAGCATAGAGTAATGCTACGTAGACCCTAGCGATTTTGACCATCCATTTGACATATGCGGATTGTGGCGGTCAAAATATCACGACAGTTCTGCTACAAAAAGTAAAATACACACGATTATGGTGGTTTCACCTCACATTTACTTTTTCTTTTTTTACTTTGCAAATCATGGCAGTTTCAAACATCCATAAATCTGTATGTCCCAAGTATGTCTCAAACATTTGTATGTCCATCTAACTTTATTCATTTAGCATAATGATAACGTTAGACTTGTTCAACCATTACAATCAACTCCAATAATCTCCACCTTGACTGTAAGAGTTACATCTTCTACTTTCATTGTCTACACCAACAAACACAACTCTCATTCGCTAAACGGACAAAAAAAACTATCATACTCCACCATAAAGAGTACACTTCATTGTAACTTAAGCATCCCAAGAATTTTATATGTCAAAACCTGCTAAGAAGTTATGGTGCAACTTCCATGCTGACTTTCTTCGGAAGTCCCTCAGCGATTGACATAATCTAACCACACACTTAGCATCAATATGAACCAATGCATGTGCGCTATGGCCACACACCTTCCATCCATTTCAACCAATACTCGTGTCTTGTGACCATACAACTTGCACCAATGCCGCCCAATGCTTGTATGTCACCTGGATAATTACATGTCCACCTTGTGTAATCCTGATTGCATCAACCATCCATGACTTATCATGAGGCAAAATTGATTCTTCCATCCAATCTCCCTATCACAATACCACTGCACACCTCACACTTCTTTCTTGATGTTGAAGTTCAGATAATGCTGCAACACAAAGCATGCTAAGAATGTGCTCCGCCTCAGCAGAGGCTCCACAAGCCATCACTATGGTAGAACCATCGACTCTGATACCAATGTTGGGAAATAACACATTCGAAGAGAAATAAAGCATAAGCACAATCATAATACAAGAATATAATGTTGAAAACTCCAAAACCGAAGAAAGACCCACGACCGTTGTCAAAAGTGACAACTAAAGAAAAAATTACTATGTGCAAAGTTTTACAAGACATATATTTCGCTCTCAACCACCTCATGCCTCCAGTACACCCATACCCTTCAAAGCAAATTTTTGAACTACAATCTCATCACACTCTAAAACAAGAGTATAAGAGAAAAAAAGGAAACACAAATACAAGGTTAAAGTATTTCCGAGTGATGCCTCTTCAAACAAAATATGTGGGTCAATATATAACATTGAGGTACAACTCTTATAATGTGAGTGGATTGACTTTACATGATAAAGTGTATCACAAACATTGGTTGAGTTCTTTTATTGACTTTTTCAAAGTAGGTAATCACTATCAGTGATTGTGATGCTCACTTTACCATATAAAATGAGTCTACTCACTTTAGAGGAACTGCACACATAACATTGACCTCATCTTCCTTCTCCATGCTAGGCAATGGGAGACTTCTCCAAGAGATTTTTTAACCTCCTTCTTCATTTAGCATAATGGTGAAGTAGGACTTGTTCCGCCATTATAATCAACTCTAACATGTCTGCACTATACAAATTTCTACAAATCTCAAGGTTGCCCAATAACACTCACATCACTGAGACTAAAATCTCAAGGAGTGATGCTACAATGCAAACAGATATAACATTAAGATCAAATCATGCTCACTCATGTTGTTACAAGTAACTAACATACTAAAATCATATAGAACCCCTAAATTCCAAAGAACCACAGTGAAACAAGCTGCCTTTCAGTGTAGTAGAGTTTTTTTTCTTCTTTAACCAGAAGCTCCATTTTTGAAACTCATCCGACTATGCCGAAGTTGCGATCTGTTTAGTCTTCGAGGAAGCCTATGCGTGGCTTCTACGGTATTGAGAGGAGTCGAGCCAGCAACACTGTGACCATAGATAAAGGGGAGCTACAAATCAAACCCATGAGTAGCATAAACGAACAAAGGGGAAGAAGAAGATGGTGGTGACAGATGCAGAGATGGTCGCGACAAAGGCATGATGACAATAGCGGCATGACGGCAGCGTCATCGACGGAGACCGCAAGGAGTAAAGATAGGGGCAGTGGGTGGAGGAAAACCAGAGGTGGTTAAAGAAATCCACACTAAAATGGAAGAGGCAATTTCTGTTTTATCTTAATATTATTTTTCAATTGTACTTGCATCATACTTCATTGCTTAAAGCAAATGCATCTAAGATTATGCCAAAAAGAAATCAACAAAGAGATATGAATCTTATATACTGTACATATAAAATATATATTCATTGGTACCAATAATTGATACTTGTACACTTGAACTGTGATTGGATGTGATTCAAGGTTATTAAATTGATTGATAATGGATCATTGGTAATATATAGTTAATAACAGTGTATAAACTATTGAAATGATTGGAACAAGTTTATGAAATTTCGTAGTGTATGACATGCACAACAATAAACTGTATATGGATACAACTCCCAGTTTCCTCATCTGCACAAAGATTATTGCTTCATTTCTGTTGCTTTTGACTTGAGGAAAGCGAGGTACCTCTTAGGAAAATTAGAAGGCCACTGCCTAAATGAGGAATCAAAAATTAAAAAATTGTATGATTATTCCCAATTAACAAACACAATGCATGGTTATATCATGATCATTGGCTTCCACCAAATGGCAACTTTGGATTAAGAAAAGCTATAGGATGCAGCTGTTACAAATTTATTGGGGTGGACTTTGAGTGTGGAGAAACAGAGTGCTTGTACATTGGACACGTTCAGTAAAATTTTCATTTTTTTCAGCAGCTGGATTCTAGTGATGCAATCTATCTTTTTCAGCTCAAGTGGGCAAGCTGTCCCTATAAATTTCTCTCATATAATATGATTGATCATGATAAAAGAGCATAGCATATGGAAGATTAATTATTAATGATGTATCATTGTTTATATCCATGATTGATAGGGACCTTTGAACCAATCTATCCCGTTCTTTAATTTATTTTATTTTTTCACACATCCTATGTTTTGAATTTAAAGTACTGCTTCTTTTTCCATGATGCTTACAAACTCATCAGGATCTCCTGTAGCTTATGACTGAGTACTGTATAGCTTGATCAATGGTTTGGTAAGATGATTTTTTTTTTAAAAGCAAAAGATTGAATTTATTGAATTTAAAGTGTCAAGAAATAAGTTCTCTCGACAAAGGACACAATACAACTCAAAACACAAAGAACGAACGCCAAAACTAAAATAACCTAGATAGCCACAACACCGAATAAATGCAAAAACAAGTACCACAAGAAAACAAACAACACCCCAAATTGCTAAGGCTGGAAATCAACTGTCACCTCAATCGATCCAGCAACCCGATCAAACAAATCAAGGCAGAAAATCCCTTTCGTCACCGGCGAAACATAGGTAGAACTCCCTTCATGCCTTGACGGCAAAAAGAGCAAGCCGTTCGAACAAAACCTTATTAGTATTGTACTTTCAACACAATTTTATACATTTCTGTTTTCTGCAAGTGGATTGTAAAACGTACCGGTGAGATAAAATTTAGTCATACTTTGAAAATAACTTAAGGAAGTTATATGGTGGACCAGGTTAAAAACCGATCCAATCCATAAATTATATTTTTACTTGCTATAAAAACTAATATTTAGTATATACTAGCTAATTACAATATGCTCATTACAAGAAAAACGTAAATTAACGTCGGCTTACGACACTTACAAGGCAAAAACTGATAATATAGCTGATTTAGCGTCAGCTTAGCCATTTCCCTATCCCTTATATGAGAAACGGGAAATAGGGACAAAGAATAGGAAAATCACAATGATCAAGTGACCAAGCTACATGGCCGAATTCAAAGTTTTCAATGACGATGCATAGTACTTAATGACAAAATAATTCAACTAGAGACAAACTGAAAAATAAATGAGGTTGAATATGAGAATTATGAATCCGAACATGAATTTAATGCCGTTATAATGAAAAATGAATCGAACATATTTTTAACAATTAGAAGACATTTATAATCAATTGCAATAACAAGTAATAATAACAATCATGATATAATATCAATTATTTAAATGTCTTATTACAAATTTCATTTTGTTCCATCACATGATCCAGTATTTTCATCCTTTTTTGCAGCTTTAACTTTAAGCTTCTGAATCACTCATTCAATCTTCAAAATTCATTTTTCAAGAGCAGATGCAATGTCTTATGCTTGTCTCTTTCGGTCCTCATTGTCTATTGCTACTCCCACAACAACATTTTCTCTTTTAACATCTTCCATGACTCTGCAATTAACTTGAGCTAGGTACTTTTTCTTAGTGTCTTTCCCAAGGCTAAGCTACTAGTAACAAAATGTAAATAAGGCACCGAGAAGAAATCATAGGTAATCCCAAGAACCCTCACTCAAAATCATAAAAAAAAATTATATTTCACATATACATGTCTACCACCAATAAAGGATAAATTAAGAATAGAGATTGCTCATACACTTGTCGTTTCAATTCTGGGAATAAGCTTTGATGACCCGGGGGTATGTGAGTCTTCTCCTTTATTTATTCTGTTATTTTTTATCTTTTCTTTTGAGTCTCATGTTGAGTCTGAGTCTTTCTCCGCTTTTTTCGCATTTGTACATAGGCATGATTGGTCAAATGTTCATTTTATTTTTGGTTAGCATTTTAGTTTCTTTTCTTTGTTTTCCCCTTTTAATTGAGTCTCTTAGTTTTCTGGTCATTGTTGAGCTTCACTTAATGAGGTTATCATGAGTTAGAGAATGTTGATGAGAAGTTATTGCTAAATCATGACAGAATTATGAGGGTTAATACAATTGTCATGAGTTATATTTGATGCTTTTATGGAGTCTTGATGAGCTTGTGCATGTTTTATTTAGAGTGTTGTGCAATGAAGGTTGATTAAGAACATTAATGAAGGGAGAAGCAAGAACCAAAGGCAAGGGAAATCAAGAAGGGAATTTGAAGAGTCCTAACACTCATGCGCCAGGAAACCAGCGCTCATGTGCTGGCATTTTGCCTAAACACCTCTGATGAATGAAGTCCTAGCGCTCAAGCGCTAGGATGCCAACGCTCATGCGCTGGCATTCTGTTTAGAAACATTTGATGAATGAAGCCCTAGTGCTTAGGCGCTAGGATGCCAGCGCTCATGCGCTAGCATTTTGCCTCGAATCACAAGTTTAGCCATTTTCCCAGCGCCTAAGCGTTGGAGAGCTAGTGCTCATGTGCTAGGTCTCAGTTAGTTTTTCTATAAATTAGGCACTTGTCTTTTAGAGTAGATATCTTGTAGTTTCTAAAAAAAATCTTTGATATTGTTTCTGGAGTTGTGAGAGGCCTCCTTGAGCTCTTACTCCAGGTTTCTTTTCTTTTATCTTAGATTATGTCTTGCTTAGCCATGCTTGGCTAAGTTCCTCGTTAGTACTTGGGGATTGTGGAGCTTAGCTATGTTTATGTTTTGAATACTCAATTGATATATGAATCAATGTTTCCATTTCTATGTTTCTTTTCTCTGATTATAATTCATCTTGAGTTAATGCAAGTTTCATGCTTATCTTTGCACAAATGGAAGTTTGGTTTGGATAAGGGAATTGGGATTAGATTGATTGTCCTTTTTTTGCACCTTAGGAACAAGGGTAGGATTCAGTTGTGTTGGCTTGAGATTGCATGTTATAATTCTTTAATTAAATTGACTAGGTACTAAGGAATTAGGCTTAACTTTTTAAAATCGAATGTTTTGCTTAAGTAAGGAATTAACAAGTAAAGGTTAGGCTACATCACCATAGAACAGATTCTAAGATTCATATGAAGTTGTGTTTTCTGAATTGTAAACAGACTAGGTGACGCTAAAACCCCAAGTGCTGCTTTTATCTAAAGAAACTACAATTTGTTTTCTTGCTCTTGTTCACAACATTGCTTGTTACCAAACAAAAACCCCAAACTATATTCTTTGCACTTTGCAATTCTAGACTCTGGAATTCAAGCCCGAGTTGATAAGACAAGCTATCCCTTGCAACTATTCTGTACACTTGCAAAATTGGTATCAAGCTTCACTGTAGCCTTTTCGTTGACATCCACAGCCTAGAAAATTATGATAGATATGAGAAATCATCTTTCCATAAGTTTTTATGAAAAATAAAACTCAGATTTAGATTTGGCTACTCGTGCAACACCCATGCTAAGTCACGGTGGAAGGTGGGTCGTGACGCCTGTGGGTCCCAACGGAAGGTGGTGGCTGATGCAGGAAGTCGCCATGATAGAGGTGGTGTCGTTGTAGTGAGGCGACACGTCAGCACAGATGGCCGAGGTAAAGTGGCGTTGCAGCGATACTAGTGGTGGACAGGGAAAAAGGGGGCATTGGTGAAGGTTGGGAACAAAGTCAACGGGTAGCAGAGGGCACAAATCTAGTGGTGGAGGGGGAGAAGGTGGTGTCGCACGTGTGGCAAATAGAAGAGGGAGAAGGAGGTGGTGTGGTACGGGTGGCGCCATGGCAGATCTGGTGGTCGAAAAGGGGAGGGGTGGCAGAATAAGGGTTAGGGGTAGGAGGGGGCGACGAAGGGAGATGGGGCAGCAGCGGGAGAAGAGGGCTTGGGGACAAGGGGGCGGAAGAGGAAAAGGGTCAGGGAAAAGCATTGGGGTAGGGGTTGAGGGGGAAGAAGGCAAAGGGGGCTAATAAGGACGATGGGGGAGGAGAAGCCATAAAAAATTAGTTTGTGGACCTACGAGATGGGCCAGATTGAGTTCAACTTATTGTTTGGGCGGCGAAGTTAGCGTGGCACTGAACCATCGCTTATTGTGTTGGGCGAACACTAAGTTGGTTGATGGTCTTAGCGTTCTTCGAGGCCGACGCTAATAGTAAGTCAGCCGACATTTCAGTGAATTTTAATTTTTCATTTGATACTTTACATCAATTTAACTGGCGTTAAAGAGTCAAAGTTATTGTTGGCATCGAGGCTACCGCTAAATTTTTACGTGTGTGTGTATATATAAAATTTATCTCTCTAAAATGGAAAGCTTTGTTGGTGGTCAGTGGGGACAAGAGATTTTTAATATATAAATAGACCCCTTTGTGAATATATTGCAATTAACATAAAAACCATGTCTAATGTCTTAAGGGAAATTATAGTTTAGACTGCCAATTTTGTCTTAAAACTATGATGATTGTTAAGATACGAAATCTGAAAAGCTTGAGGAGAAACAATATATAACTATCGCTACCAGAGACTAAAAGCATTTGATGCAGAAAGTTTGATAACACTAATTATTGGATTTTATATTTAGATATATGGAGATAATACTCTTCAAAGACATTGAAAGGACTAATGAAAGTGGGAAAGTAAGGAAAGGAATAGGACCAGATAAACAAACATCTTAATATATAGTATCTCAGGGATAGTATAGTATCTTCTCTCACAAGAAGATTCCTCCCATGAAAATGCCAAATGAGTCTCAGCAGGCTGACCCAGTGGAATAGTTTTCATCTGCTGAAGCAAGAGAGAGACTAAACAAGTTGGCCCAGACTATATAATATGTATTAGCATAAAAATTAGTTGCTTGGTAGGACAAAAAGCTATGCATAACTGTCCATAATATCTAAGTTTTGAGATAAACTTAACTATGTTAGCATATGAGCAAGAATAACCTTATCTCCTTAATTGACTAAATAATCTGATCAGATTGTGATTATGGCAAACGTCCCTTCACAAAGCCATTTGTATGGTGCTTTTAATTAAAGCATGTTTTGTCTAATCGTTGCTACCCTGAGTTCTTGTTTCTTCTCCCCCCCATTTCCTTCCCTCTAGGGATTCAATTAAAACAATAATTATCCATGATATTTACTGAAATGATCTAATCATTGGAATTAATAAACTCTATTGTAAGTGAGGGTTACATTTTATCATGTATAATATATGTATTGTTAATTATGTTGATGTAATTAATAACATATCTAGACTTTCAAAAAATAGCATTTCTATCAAACACTTTGCACTTGGCTGTAGCATCAGGACATATTCAGGAATCAGGGATACGTTGATCTGTCAAACACTACTGCAATATTACACTTTGCTGCAGCATAATGACATATTCATGTGGTAAAGTTTCACTGGAAAAAGGTGCCTGATAACTATTGCAATTTGCAATGGAAACACTGCACTACATTCCGCTGTAAGAAATGGTCATGTGGAGATCATTAAAGTCTTTCTAAGCAGAGAACCTGAAATTGCAACGAGGATTAGTACAGACAATACTCTATTTGGCAGTTAATGGACAAAATCTTGAGTTGGTGGATGAGCCTGTGAAATTGAATCCATCTTTGGCTAGCATCATGGGTGTAAGAGAAACATTGCACTACAAATAGCAACTGGAAAGGGCCATCTAGGGGTATGAAGAAAAAATGCCTTCTTTTTTCTACAAAGGAACTAGCTACTAATTATATGTTCGTATATACCAATCCTCTCATAATCACTTTTACCTAGAGGTGTTAAATTTCCTCATGGCCCCGGGCTAGCCTCCCAAACCCCCATCTTAGCAGTTCAAATTTTTTTTTTGTCAAAGATAATTGGATTAACACCAAAGGGTTGCCTAATGATAGTTTCATGCTGTGACAATAAAATTTCAAAGAGCGATATTGCAATGCAACAAAAAAAGACAATTAAGAACAAAGTATGTACACTGAAGGTGATACGTCCAGCTAATACATGAAAAAAACCCTAAAAAATTCCAAACAAAAAGCCCCTAAATTCCAATAATTCACAATGAAACCAATTAACTTCTGAGCGAAATAAATTAGTTTTTGCTATTTTAATAAGCACTACATACTTTTACAACTCATTCGGCTTGTCAAAGTTGCAATTTGTGCAGCTCCCAGGAAGGCTAACATCGTGACTTAGCTGCAACAAAAGAAGTGTAGTCAGCATCACATAGAACCCACATATGAGGAATAACTCTGGTGCAGATCATACTAAACTGACTGTGGAAATAAAAAACAAACTAAAAAAAGACTGAGGAGGGAGGCATAGATGGTTTTGACGGCAGCGGAGGCGGAGGTGGAGACAGAGAACGACGGAACCGAGGGTAGAGGTGGCAGTAGCGGTGGGAGAAGCGGAGAACGGTTGTGGTGGAGGTGGAAGTGAAAGCGGTGGAAGCGAAAACAGTGGCGACAGACGGTGATGACAGCAGAAGATGGTTGCAAGGGGCAGCTGCAGATGGTGGTTGCAAGTGGTGGCAGGGAGAGATGGACATGGAGAAAATGGGAAAAAGGAAAAGAAAAGCAAAATCCTACCCAAAGGATAGAAAACTCACTAAAGGAGTAAAAAAGGCCCCTCGGGGAAGGAAGCTCCCCCACCCTACCCCCATGGGGGAGGAAGGGCGGAGAAGCGACGCACAAAAGTTGGGCAAAACAAATTTAAGTCAGGGCTTTTTCGCTCAGAGCCACATAAATCTATTTTTAAAGTGGACTAGGACAGGGACGCCCTAGGGCCAACCCACTCTCCTATATTTTTTAATTTACATAAATTTCTACAACTAACTATTTTAAAACTAAAAACTAAAATTTATTTATATCATCTTTTCTCTCTCCTCTCCCTTTCTCCCATCTCTCTTCTCTCCCTCCTCACACACTCTCTCTCCTCTCTCTTTCTCTCTCTCTCTCTCTCTCTCACACACACACACACACACACACACACACACAATTAGAATTTGGGAGGTATCACAGTTTATCCTAGATACATTTGTTGTGGTGACCTCCCGTATTTGGGTCACCCATTAATGTTCAATCCACACTCCAGATGTCTAGCCCTGAGCGTGAGGGAGTGTGTTAGAAATCTCACATTTGCTAGAGATATGATCAATCAAGTGTTTATACGGGTAGACCAATCCTCAACTCTCAAGCTAGCTTTTGTGGTTGAGTTAGACCTCCCAAATTTTAATACACACACTATCTCTCTCTCCCCTATGGAGGGTTGGGTTTATAACTTAACAACCCATGTCAATTTTGGCCCAGCCCAACTTGACTTAAAAACTTGATGGCTTGTTGCTAGCCAGGGTGAACAGGATGACTTTGGCAAAATGGTGGCCCAAGTAAAATAGGTAGAAAATGGTCGAGCCTAGCATAACGGGCGGACTAGCGTCGAATAAGGTAGACCATGAAAAATAGGTGCAACGACGCCGACATGAATGAGTTGGGCAGGGATGAACAGGGACGACCAAGCAAAACCAATCGAGCTGGGATGAAAGGGTCGGGTAGGGCAGCTTGGCGCCGGGGAAGGGGGTCGCTCGCGGTCAATGGTTAGAATTTCAGAGGTTTTCTGAAAAAAAATGTTGATCAAACGTGTTATATAATTATCCAAACATCAATGGTTGTTATTGAGTCTAATTTTCTTCCAATCAAACCATTGTTACATAGGAATTAACCGCCACAAAGTTCCACTCTATATCAAATGTTTGAATGAAAGGAACCCACTGAAGGGGTTTCTAGCTAGCCTTGCAGAAAGCAAGATTTCATCTGCTTTTGACTTTGAACATCACCGTCTTGAGGATGGAATATCAATTGACTCATAAAATAAAGGAATAGTAGTTTCCGTAGATTTGGTTTGAACGGCTTTGAAACATTCAAATCTAAGTTGGGTGAAAGCATAAAATTTAATTCTCATGTCCAGTTCACATTTTTTTAGTAATAACTTGACAACTATAATAGAGATATGTATGTTTGGTAATTAATTTCCTTAGCCAGTAATGATGGTTGATGGACACGACTTTCAAAGTACTTATTTTCTATGATATTTCATTTTTCCCCAAAGTCATACATAGATGATTGACCTACATTTATTCCAAATATTGAAATGGAGGGAAATTCTCATGACAGTGTGTGTCTTTACACATTAACTTTACACATTAACTTCCATCAAGTGTTGACCAGAATTCTTCAATTTGGAACTAACTGAAAGTATTTTAATGAATTGAGAGTAGTGTGATCAGTTTTACATCAATATGCAATTTTTTAAATTTATTATTTTTATTTTAGTTTTGATTTAATTTTTTTCCGGTATTAACCAAAGGCAAGACGGTGAATTTTTTCATTGCCTCATTATTAGCGAGATAAGAAACTGGGCAATAAATTTTTTCCATTCAAACAAGATTTTAATTTAATTGTGATGTACACTATAAAATGATAAAATTTACATTAAAAAATGTTACGCGTGATAGTAACTGTCCATTTCTGGTTAGGAAAAAACCTGCTAAAGAAACCTCGCAACATAAATATGGTTTCAAATTACAAAGTTAAAAAACAGAAATGTTTTTTCACACTCCATATTTGGTGGAAAAGAGGTGAAAGGAGAGAAATAAAAAAGAAAGAAAGAAAAAAGAAAGAGAAAAAAAATGAAATGTGGTATGTCATATGATAAAAAAGGAATAGGGAAATTGAAATAAGATAAAGATGAGTGGATAAAAAATGAGGTATAAATATATTTTGTTCGACTCAAGCAGGGAATTAATGGCTCGGGCCATTTATTGCAACTCAATTATTTACAACTGGAATTGTGGTCATATCAAAATTTTAGATGTATTTGTATCAAAGACATATATAGTCATATTGTATCACTTAATCGGTATTGGTTGTAGTGGTAAACATTGACAATTTGTACTCTTAGGTTGAAAATTCAATTCCCATGAGTTAAAATTATGAGTCAGAATTATGAGAGCAATTTAAACATTAAGATTTTCATGTTCTACCAAGAACTTTTGTCATGTCAATTAAAATTGATTTGAATACGGACACTAAAGTCACTTATATGATGTTTTTAATTGATGTGTATGCCAATATTTTATTGGTGAAACAGGGAATGTAGCCGTATAAGGAATGACAGATTCCTATTCCGATAATTGGGTAGACTATTTCCTGGCACCCGCAATCAACTAGGTGCCGATTACATGTGGCTACACTGCGAGCGTCGTCTGAGGAATTCATGCCTTGTATGCTTGCACCCTACGTAAGGACAAAAAGTTGCAGAAACAACAATCCGACTTATAGGGTAATCCGAACTTAACTCCACAACAATTAACTGTAGGAGGTCAACAATCGACAAATCACCCTCTTTTTTACCGCAATTCCAACGGCTCCAACTGCACTCTTCTAGGACCGACCGCAGTTCGCTCCACCCGATTGGGCACATTACATTGCTGATGTCATTTCGATTGCCATCCAACTAAACCGAGGGCCCTAAGCTCAACGATTTTCCGTCGCTCACGTCCCATCAAAAGGTGGCCCACTAACAAAGGATTGAGCATGGCACTCAAAGCCCCAATTGCAATGCGGAAACGTACCCTCGCCCATTCGACCAAACTACGTGTCAGAAGAGCCAACGACTCCCCTCGCGAGCCATACCTAGTACCCATCACAACCCCCGAAACTCAAAGTCCTCAAAACCCTGTAAAAGGCGGAACTTAGGAAACTATAGGTGCGCACTATTCGCTCAATCTTCTTCTCCCTGCCAACTCCTTAGTTCTAACTTGTGCGTCAAAGTTTCTTCGCAGGTACCCTCGGTGTGGCTCTACAACAAAAGCAATAGACACTCCACCGAAGATTCACAGACACTTGAAAGTTTGTCTTTAATTCTTCCCTTTCAATCAACACTCTTCGATTGATTTGACCGGACTTATCCAATCATTTCCTAATAATTTACGGGCTAGATACCCTGTGTAATACCAGATACACAAGTACTCAGAAAACAAGATAAGGTATATACTGTATATCCTTATGATTTATTTTTTCTATTCAAAATTTAAGTAAAAAGAAAGATTAAGGAATTTGCCAAAGTATCCAAAATAAATTATGTCCATCCAATTAATTTGTCTTGTTGTGCGTCCAGTTTCACAAACCCCACATCTCACTCCATCATCATATATATCACCAAACATATCTGTAATATCTGCTCTCTTTGCCTCCCTCTCTCTCTCTCTGTCTCTTTCTCTTCTCAGAGACACACAAACACAGTTTGGTGTTGTTATTGTGGCTGAGAAAACAAAACAAACCTTGTGTGTGCCGGTGAAAAATGGGGAGGAAGTGCTCACATTGTGGAAACATAGGCCACAACTCCAGGACCTGCACCTCTTTGATCAGAGGAAGCTTTGCCGGAGTTCGCCTCTTCGGTGTTCAGCTAGACATATCCTCTTCTTATTGCCTCACCATGAAGAAAAGCTTCAGCATGGACTCTTTTCCCTTGCCCTCTTCATCATGTTCTCCATCTTCCTCCTTCTCTTCATCAAGAATAACCATTGATGAGAATTCTGACAGAACCGCCTTCGGGTATCTATCAGATGGCCTCATTGTTCCAGCACAAGATCAGAGGAAGAAAGGTACATGTGTGTAGCATCTTTTGAAATCTTTATACAATTGACTATGTAGCCAAAATCAATTTTGGATACAAGCTTCAGTGAGTAGCTTTTTGCTAACAGAATTGATTCTGTGAAAAAATAAGTCGATGTTGATCGAAACATGCTAATAATTATATTTTTGTACATGTATGTATATAGGAGTTCCATGGACAGAAGAAGAGCACAGAACATTCCTTATTGGACTTGAGAAGCTGGGAAAAGGAGATTGGAGGGGAATCTCCAGAAACTATGTGACTACAAGAACCCCAACCCAAGTAGCTAGCCATGCTCAGAAGTACTTCATTCGACTGGCAATGATGAATAAGAAGAAAAGACGTTCAAGTCTCTTTGACCTGGTAGATGATGAAATTCTTAATGATACTTTTCATATAATTAATGAAAAATTTATTATAAATCTTACCTCTTTGTCTAGAATGAACCAAGAAAAATCATATTGACAAATTAAAAGATTTCTTTGCAATGTTACAGTAGCAAATAAGAAACATATACATGAAATATTACAAGTAAAAATATTGTTTATGGGTGGAACAAATTTTCTTAGAATTGCCAAATCTAGCTAATACTAATGTTTCTTCTTATAAATTGGATATGGCAGGTTGGTAGTGGTAGCAGAAACACAGAAGCTCATCCAAATGGCAGTTCAGATTCTTCTAATCAACAAGTTAAATCCAACTGCGAAATTGATCAGAAGGATGCTACTTTGTCACTGCTAGCAAATCTTACATCTTTTCAACAAGAAACTAAATCAGATGATGAGAAGAAAACTGATGCTGGTGATAAATACTCTAAAGTTGAATCTGCAGCTGCAGAACAAGAAGATGCTGTGCCTATGTGGCTTTCTTCAAATGCAGTAGTGCCTGATCTGGAGCTCACTCTTGCAGCCCCCAAAGCAAACACCTTGGAACAACCTAAGTCATCCCCTGGTTCCTTCCTTCTTGGGCCAATTAGTGTGACTTGATTAATTAAACTATATATACGTGAAGTTTATATATATATAATATATTATAAAAATTTAGCAGGGATGAACCCTTTTAATTATTTGTTGTCTAGCTAGCATCAACTCACTCAGAAGATCTTCTTATCTGATCAAATTAAAGGAACATACTTTTCTTGGTGTAGTCATTGATTAGGCATTAATCTATGCGATAATTAGATAGCGGTTGATTATTAATTTCCATATATATGAATCCCTTTGTATCACTGCAAAGTTCAATCAATTCAAAGGAATATGAAATTATAATGTCTTTTTTTTATACTAGCTAGATTACTTTGGCAATTTATCGCGTGTGGTGAAAGACAAACATACTTCTCAAGATTACATCTTATAAGAATCAAATTTTTGACTAGAAATTCAAACAATCACTTTATTTTTGTAAGAAAAATGATAGCGCTTAGAGAGGCAACTTCAAACCTAATGCACAGGCCGATTGACAATCGCATATTGAAAGGACGGTCTCATCTTTTCTTCTTGTGGAGATCAGTAGAAGCACACTCTAGTAACATGTTGGAGCCAGTGGCGTGCTAGAGCGCCAAGAATCACTCTAAAAATACTTGCCCACCAATTTGTAATTTATGTGTGGACAATCACTTTTAACTATTGTGATCAGCGAATAGTTGGGTAAAATTATAATACTTTGTTTGCAATTAGCATGAGTCATCGACATCGATACCTACCTAACAAATAATATATGTTTTAATATATACTTACAAAAAGCTTGTTTTGAATATATAATTAACAAGCTTGCAACTTGAAGAAGCTCTTTTGGTCCCTTGTAATGCTTTTGTCTATGTCAATAACTCAACATAAATATTAGAGACAGCTGATGGCAAAAGACTACGTGATTGGATGAAATATGTTGGGATTCTGTTGAAAAGATTTTGGACCCCACTACCACTAGGGTTGGAAAGGTAGCCGTCTAGGTTTAAAATATAAATCTGCCCCAATGTTACTTGTATAAGTATGAATATTCAAGCATCCTTTAATTTTTTACTTGTTTTGTTTTGTCCCTTGAGCTTTATGCCTTTCTTCATTAAAAGTAAAGCGAAACGTACATCGTACATGGACTGAATTAGTATCATCATGGTGAATAGGAATTAAGTTGCACCATCATTGGTTCAATTTTTATGAGTTCTTTGATAGTATTTTGTTGCCAAACTAATAATTAAAAAGCAGGTTATCATCTAAAACAGTATCAATCATGCTAATAAGAGGTTGATTCAAACTATTATTCCTTTCGAGTCTCCCGGTAAGGTGGACTCCATTTCTAATCAACCTTTCTTGGTAATTTCCCTCTCTGAACCTACTTGTTCGATTGTTCTTCTCTTCCTTAACTGCAATCCCTTGAGTAACTGCTTGAGCATAACTGCTTATCAAGTTGCTTTAATTTTCCAACAATTCCAGATCTGTCCTTTTCCCTTGGGATAAATACTTCCCAAACCCTCCCCCATCTTTGAAACACCCTCCACACTTGTTCATTCCTTAGTTGTAGTGATTCTCAATTTGAGTTTCCTCCCCAACATTAGCTCATTTGATGTTTGTGATGTTGAGTTTCAACATTCATGAACTCAAATGAGCTAATGTAGGTGTTGATAAATTTTATGTTGGAGAAGACTATACCAAGTAGACGATGGGAGTAGACGATAGACGAAGACGATGGAAGAAGACGAGAGAGATAGTTTTCTTGACGAACATTTTCTTCACGACCATCAAAGAAACTAAATATCCTCATACTTGACGAGTTACTGATGGGACAATATTTAGGGATAACCCAATCTGATGGTAGTCGTCATCACCACTCTAATCGAGATTGAACATCCATCCAAATTTTGCAGTGTGGACTTGTGTAATAGGATAGTTTATATTATGCAACTAGGATAGTTTTTATCTTTTCTATGTTAATGTGATTTTTCCCTATAGGGCTTGTACCTGTGCTTTCTTTGATTAATAAAATGAGTTTTTTGTGAGAGTTTTTCTGTGATTTATTTGAATTTAGCAATTATGTTTAATTATTTCACAGATTAAACTGCGGCAAGTTCCGCAGACTAAACTGCGAGAACTTACAGAACGACAATGGCAGCGTCGCCGGCCGCCATAGAGAGTAACGACCAGACAAAGAGTGAGACTGAGAGTTGGGTGGCCGACGGTGAAGGTATTTGGAGGAGGACGGTGGCCGCCATGATGGGGTGGTGAGGTTGGGAAGAAAGTGGATGGAGGTGGGTGGTGGGGAGTTGAAGGGGTATTTTTAGTTAAGGGCATTTTAGTATTTTCACCAATTTTAGAATGGCGTCAATAGTCGTCGGGTGGCACCAATATCAACGCTCTAATATAGATTGATACAACATCACTTGTATTTTATTTGTTTATAATTTTAACACTCAGTTACTTAATTTCAAAATATTATATCATGCACCTATTAACTTATAAGTATATATGCATGAATGATCATTTACATAAAACCTGGAAATACATTAAGAGCTCAATTACTATGCACTATATTAACAGTGTAAAAAAAGTTTTACACGATTATTTAATTAAAATTAATCAATTTGTCATATTACAATTAAATTTAAAAATATTTAAAATGGAAAACAATTAAAATAATGTGCAAATTAAAACTCTTTACGCTATCAATTTCCTCTTTAATTACTGGATTTTGTCTTGACCATACTTTGAATTTATTAATTAATTATTAGTATGATTAATGCTAGAAAGTTGACGGTCTCGGCATATTACGTATAAATATGAAGATAAGAGGATAGGATGGGAAGGAAGCTTGTCCACATGATTCTGAGAAAGGAATATACCAATCCAGAAAGGACCTTCTGTCTCGAAACTGCTGATAAGAAAATTGTAGTCTTCATTTAATTTCCTGGTATGCTAATATAATATGACATGCTCTTGTGTTTTTTAGTTTTAATTTTCATTGAGTTTGTCAAATCAATATACTTCCTAATTTTAAGCCAAGACAAGATTTGGCTGAAACTGCCTCATATTTGGAGTTGAAACTGCAAGAAGATGCATGGGAATTTAACCAAAATTTCGGTATGGTACCATTAATACATGTACAGATCATACAAGTAGCAAGTTCATATTCCATGGAATGAAAATCCCTTGATTGAGACGTGAGCTTCAAAGGGGATTCTAATATGCACATTAATAAGAATGGGTGGTTTAATCATGCATTATTTAATTAAGTAATAGTTATCAATTAATTAGGAATTAAGAGTAGATAGATTTATCTAATTATCTAACAAATAGTAATTATTTCTTAGCTAATCAATATTGCTACATAGACTAAACCTCAAAATTTTCAATCTCAGAAGATAAAAATATTGTTGATTAGTGAAAATGACTAAATCACTTGGAAGAGTGTTTATTGAGATGAGGAATGATGATGCTTCTTGTCAATACAATGCTTCCCTTGACCGAGTTAGAGCTCCCTCATCGTCGAGTTACGTCGATGGAGGACCTGCAATAATGACACTCTGACGCCCAAGTCACGATATGAGGGACTGATATCAATTCTGCAAATGTACAGAATGGTTGCAGTAATAAAATAAAAGATCGAACCACAGGAATAGTTTGTCTTAGGCTTAATTGCAATTTTAGTCCATCATGTATCACGTTTGTGCGATTTGGGTCCCCCGATTTTTAATTGCGCGATTTCAGTCATTGAATTTTTTTTTGTGCGATTTTGGTCCCTCCGTCAGTGCTCCGTCCAATCACTAACGGTAGTTGCTATTTTCACCCCCTCTTTTTACTATCTGCACCACCTACACTTAATTAAAAAAAAAAAAAAACTTGATTCAGCACCACCCACCTTCATCTTCACTTAATTTACTATCTGCACCACCCACCTTCATCTTCTTCTTTTTCTTCTCCCCCCACCCCCACCTACCCACCCAACCACCACCTTCTTCTGTTTCTGTTTGGTTACAAGAAAGAGAGGCAAAAGCTCTCTCACCCTCATGCTCTCTCTCTCTCTCTCTCTCTCCCTCATGCTCTCTCTCTCTCTCTCTCTCTAATTTTCTGCTCCCTCTTCCATGGCCACCATGGCAGCAACCATCATCTCCATGTTCGTCCACGGAAATTTCTCAAACCTTGCTCAAATCACCTCGAAAACATTCTGTGATGAAAGATAATTAATTATGGGTTGTTTTAGAAGCATTCCGGACAAAGAAAACGGAGAAACGAAGGTCGCCGCCGTGGATTCCAGAATCCGGCGAAGCTCCGGCCAACCTGCAACTGGCCATATCTTCCTCCTCCGACCTCCAATGGTCACGAAACCACCACCATCGTGTTCCCCGTCGCGAGGAGAAGAAGGCCCAGTGGTCCCTTGCTGTCGCTGTCATCGCGCCGCCGTGCCGCCGCCGTCTCCGATCATCTTCTCCGGTGGCCCTTGTCAGAAAATTTTTCAGAACTCGAATTCTGGAAAAAGAAGGTGAGAAGAAAAAGAAGAAGAAGATGAAGGTGGGTGGTGCTGAATCAAGTTTTTTTTTTTTTTTAATTAAGTGTAGGTGGTGCAGATAGTAAAAAAAAGGGGTGAAAATAGCAACTTCCGTTAGTGATTGGACGAAGCACTAACGGAGGGACCAAAATCGCACAAAAAAAAAATTCCAGGATGTAAATCGCACGTTTTGAACATCAGGGACTCAAATCGCACAAACGTGATAAATAAGGGACTAAAATTGCAATTAAGCCTTTGTCTTATCAACTTAGGCTTGAATTTTAGAGTCTAGAATGAAATTTAAAGAAAAGATATAATTTGGGTTTTTGGTTGGTAACAAGCAATTGTGTAATAAAAGTAAGAAACAGATTGAAGATACTTTTAGATTAAAGCAGCACTTGGGGTTCCAGCTTCATTTAGTCTGTTTACAATTCAGAAAACACTGCTTCATATGAATCATTAGAATCCTTTCTATGGTGGTTAGCCTAACCTTCACTTGTTAATTCCTTACACAAGTAAATCATTCAATTTAAAAAACTAAGCCTAATTCCCTAGTACCTAGTCAGTTTAATTGAAGAATTATAGCATGCAATTCCAGGCCAACACAATTGAATCCTACCCTTATTCCTAAGGTGCAAATAATAAAATCTTTCTAATCCCAGTTCCCTTATCGAAACCAAACTTCCATTTGTGCAAAGATAAGCAAGAAGCTTGCGTTAACTCAAGCTGAATTATAATCAGAGAAAAGAAACATAGAAACAGGAAACTTTGACTCATATATCAACTGAGAATTCAAAATATAAACAGAGCTAAGCTCCACAATCCCCAAGTACTAGAGAAGAACTTAGCCAAGCATTGCTAAGCAAGACATAATCCAAAATAAAAGAAAAGAAACCTGGTATAAGAGCTCAATGAGACCTCTCACAACTCCAGAAACAATGTATCCAAGCTTAAGTTAAGAAACTACAAGATATCCCTAAAAGAAACCAAGGTTCTTTATTTATAACTAAATTATCAGGGTCCCACGCATGTGTGTGGCATTTCTAGGCGCACATGCGTGGGAAGTCAACAAAACGTCCTGGCTGGGCAGCACACCCACACATATGCATGGACTGTTGGGCGCACATGCGTGGGTTCTTCAATAGTAGACCCTTTCTGGCAGAATAGCCACGCATGTGTGTGGCCCTTTGGGCGCACATGCGTGGCCTGCTTGTGCAAAGTCCATCCTTGGCAGAATGTCCATGCATGTGCGTGGTATCTCGAACGCACATGCGTGGCACCCCTGCAAACTTTTTCAACTCCTTTTTCAGCTCAACTCTTTGATTCCTCTTCTTTAAGAGCCTCTTAATTGCATTCACTGCCCCTTGAAGCCTACTTATTCATGTATAAACTCATCAAACACCCATCAAAGCAAAAGATGAAACAACCATTTCACATAAAAGCAATCATCATTGCCTCATTAACTCAATTAAGATCCTTTTTTAATTCATCATTAGAATTAAAAGACCCCCTTTTATCATTCATTGTAATATTCCACACTTTATGGTTAGGTATTAAAATAGACATGACTCAATGACTAAACTAAAAAAACTCAATGAAAGTAAGAAAAAATACTAACAAGACCAAAAAATAAAACAAATACTTGACTAACACCTATATATGCAGCAAAACAAGCCAAAGCTAAGCTAAAAATACCAAAACACTACACGAGACAAAGGAAAATAGCGAAACAAAACAAAGAAAAACTAGAACATCCCCGGGTTATCAGGGAGAAGCAGGGAGTATGTAATGATCAACTTATGTGTATCTTGCACAAGGCGTGACCTGCCTATTACAAGGTTGGGTTTTGAGGGTTCCGAGTTGGGGTGTTGGAGACTGGGAGTTGATAAGTGTAATTTTTACGTATATTTGAATATTATTTTGACACTTATTTGATCTGCATGCTTACATTATTGATTATAATATCCCCATAGTAGTTGATTTAGTAAATACTTAGTTTTAACATTGAAATAGTGTAAATATTATATATCTTCTAATTAAATATTTTGTTTTTGATATAGGGAAAATGTTCAAAGAAAGTACAATCTTGGAATGAAAAGTGAAGATTGGAGAGCTTGGCGCTTATCGCCAATTTGGCATAATGGAATGGAAGAATTCGCGCTTAGCGCCAAAGAGGCAGAAAGGAAACCAAATTCTGAAGTAAGCTTGGTGTTGAGCGGGATTTTGGCCACCTTAACACCTATTTAAGGCCATAAATATGATTTTTTGAGGATCCTTTCACTATTATTCTCCCAAAGCAAAGCATGGGAGTAAGACGCAAGAAGGATCCATGGGCTAGGTTGGATGGGTTGGAGCTTCAAGACGTTAATTAGATTGAAAAGTTGGTGTGGCTCCGGTTCAAGAGAAAAACTACTCAATGTATCAGTTGATTTAGGATAGGAATATCTAGGATAGGAATAATAATGGACTTCCACGTGACAGATAGGGTTTTGAGTTCCAAGAGGAGTTTCCGGGTGACAATGGAGATTTTGAAGGCTATGGTACCGTGACAGATAGATTGGTCATTGGGAATGTCTTTGAGAGATAATTTTCATTGTAGTGTTCCTTTTAGTTTTCTAGATTGTAAGGGATTAAGTCTAGAAATTCCAATTGATAGATTACCCTAGACTATGAGTAGTTTGGTGGATAACTCTCAGCATCATATATGAAATGAACATTTTCATAAATGTTTAAGTTAAAAATAATCAAAGGATTAGATGAATGCATTTATTGGTACAGTTTCCTCTTTATTGCCTATGTAACCATCTTTTATTGTTTTCTTTTTACTATTTCCATTTATCTTAAAAATCACAATTTTACAAAACATCTTTTTATCCTCTCGAATCAATATTTAACTAGTGGAACTAATATTCACATAATCCCTATGAAATACGACAGCCTCTTACTATTGTGATTTAAAAGAATCTTGGTTTTAATTCTAATAATAGTAAAATGTCCAAAAATAAAACCAATAAGAGTCATGATGGGTACAGGGTATAGCTAAGGAGGATAAGCGTTGGACCCTTAAACACCGTGTTTAATCGAACGAGTGGGGACACACTTACATATTGTATCGAGCATTGCGCTTGTTCCTCGACCAAAGGGCCTTTGACTTAGGATGAGACTTGGTGGATGAGAACAAACTAAGTGATGCCCTTAGCTAAAGCAGACGACTATAGGGAGGTAGTCGGTTTGTGGCCTGGTGACGCAATTGGTTGTGGTGGATATAAGTAGTCGATTATGGGATGCAACCAATCGTAGGAAGAAGTAAAGTGATTGGCTATCGGTTTGTAGTTAGGGAATTCAGTGGTCGCATCCTTAAGGTTCATGATTTGTTTTTGAAAGGATCCTTAAGGTTCATGATGTTTGAGTGGGATGCGGTGGTGGCGGGTCTTCTCCTGAAAGGCTGGCCTAGCGGGTCTTCACAACCACGTCTTGGCTATGGCTAGCTGTTGCTACCATGGCATACAACGTGGTCAAGTCATCTTCAAGAATTGTGTGGGATAAATTGAGATGAATGGGGGTTAGTTCGCTTAAGTACGATAACCAATCGCTCAGCAGGGTTTCGTTTTGGGGTGTGTACGGGAAAGAGTGTAGCGGGGCCCGAGTGTTAGGGTATGCCGGAATGAACTGTTTAACGGGTACCAGAACAACAATCTCCTAGCTCTAGGTGTGAGCGAATGTGGATGCCAAGAGGTACAGATGATTCCGAGCGTCATGTGAACTTTTCGATGCCTGACGTGTTTATCATTGTTAGTTCACAAATATATTTGGTCGATTAGGAAATGGATTCGGTCGATCTAGAAGCTGTGTGATCGGCTGGAAAACTAACTATGATTCCCTAATCAAGTGATTGCTCGAGGAAGGGACTCTGTTCCTCAATATGGATTCCTAAGATACTCCAAAAAGCTCTTATTACCTCACTATTGAAGGATGTTTGAAATAGGACTTTGGCTATGAACTAAGGTCTACTGATAGGGAATGTAAAGGGCTGAAAAGTGGTAAAGAAAATAAAGGCCGAAAGCTGTAAATCGGTTAAAAGATATATTGCAGAAAGTGATAAAGAATTTAAGTGGCTGAAAAGTAAAGTACTAAAAAGTAAAATAAAGATAAAATGCGGGAAATTTGTAGATTTGATTGATTGATTGTGTGTGTGTTTGTACAAATGACCCTTCCTCTATTTATAGAGGCAAATCGGCTAACTACCTAGAGATTGGAAGGAACATGGACACCCCATGTTCTCTAATCATTACAAGTGTTTACAAAATCGGCTAACTCACAACCACTTTCTCCTATTTTCGAGGGGACGAGCCCACTAACTATTTTTACATGTGGAAAGCTTCTAGAAACTTGATGATTCATCCTACTGCAAGCCTAAGTTTCTGCACCTTCATTGTATTTTGTCCTGGTACACTCGATTCTTCTTGGCTGATTACTTGTGCTACCCATCGATTAGACCCACTTGACTCGGCTAACATTCTGCTCGACTATGCTCCCCAATCGACTCGAGTGGCCCTTCGGCTTCCAACTAGCCACTACAAGTGTTTAGGTGCTAACACATTGCCCCTCTGCATTCTCGATTTATCCGTTAGAGATGAATTAGAATGCAATGATGAATTTTGCGGCATACGAGGCAAAAAATGCTCTCATTCAAACTCCTTATAACAAATTTTTGAATTCCCTTCATACGCTGTCACTCTCGTCACTTCATTCCATCTTCATCTCGCTTCTTCCGGATTTCCCTAGAAACCCTAACCGCGTTCTCTGATCTTCTGACTTTTTCCATACACCATATCTTCTACTAGTGATTCGAAAAATCATTCTCACTCCCAAGGAGGAAACTCCTCTTCCTCGTCTGATTTGAGACCACCTTCCCCGATTTTTATTCCAGTCCCACATGCAACTGGCTCTCCACCATTGACCTAGCCACGTCAAGAGACTCCTCGCTTATCAGTGATCATAACTTTGATTTCTCTTAACGATCCGAAGCAATTCCTTCTCGGACCTTCTGCTAGGGAACTCGAGAATGACAAAGATCCACTGGATAACTACCTTGCTCGCGACCAACATCGGCTTCCTATTAATGAGCCCTAGTTTTCTTTGGGGAGATTTTCAAGCACTGGGCGTGGCTGGCCCGATGTTTCCGCAAGCTATCCCCAATGGGTCGAGCGGATCGCTCAGGTCAAGAAGCCAGATTAGGAGGCCTGGGGAATTTATGACATGATCATGATTTCCACTCTTGAAATCCCCTACTGCCCCGATCTTCTATTTGGCTTTGTTGGCTTCTGGTCTACTGCCATCAATGAGTTTGTCTTCCCAACAGGTATGGTGAGCCCTACTCTGCTAGATGTTGTCAACATTCTTTTCCTTCCTTCCACCGGGGAGATTTTTCCCTTTCAGCACACAACTACTCAAGCGAGCCAAAGGACCTTGACATCTAGTTTGACAGAAAGCTTAGTCAATACCATGCTTTACTTTAATGGCACGCGAGGACCAGAGGGGAGATCACTGAGGAGGAGCATAGCACCTTTCTCCTATATTGGCTATGTAAATACTTCATCAGTACTTCTTCTGCGGCCATTTTGGTTTCTACACCTGTGGACTATGTTGTACTTTCCCCATTTTCATCAGAACCCATCGGCTCGTTTGGGGGGAAACCGTGTCTTTGGGAATTGCCTTTCCCAGCTCGACGTTAAGCCGAGATCGTCAGTCTTTGACGTGGCTCATTACCTTTGGGTTAAATATGTTTTTGGTCCCTGAACTATGAGCGTGATTTGGTTTTCGTCCCTCGCCGGCGTAAAGGTGGACTTTAGTCCCCAGACTATGAGAAATTGTTGGTTTTGGTCCTTGCCGCCAGTGTGGGCAACGTCAGAGTGCTTATGTGTGCCGATTAGAAACTTGGAGGCCGGTGCTAGGGCACCATGGAGGAGTCATGCATCCCCTCCGGAAGGCCATGGTCCCGATTCACCTTGGGTTCTATCTTTCTTCTCTTCCCTCTATTCCCCTTCTATGTTGTACGATTCTATTTTGGTACTTTGGATGGTGTAATTTGATTTACTCTTATTCAATACATCTTTATGCAATTATTATGATAGGTTTTCATGGTTGGGTGTTGCTCTCTATGTTTAATGCTTCATTTGGTCAATTGTGAATTCTAAAGCTTCTATTGAGTCGTAGATATATTGGAAAATTGATATGGATTGATGTATGCTTGATTATGAAAGGGGGAAATGCACTCATGTCTTGGGTTTGTTATTTTCTCTTTGTGCTTCATGTATCTCTTGACCATGTGATGATTTTTAAGGCTTGCAAGACAAAGGGGATTTTGGAGTGAGTTTAGTAAATGAGAGGAACCGCCCTTTGCATTAGTTATCTTAGGAGTGGATTGTCTTTGGACTAGTTGAGGTCTTCTAGGTGACAATGGGATACGCTCACCACTTGATATGAATATCTTGAGTTGGGAATGAGGTCTAAACCGAGTGACTAGTTGGGATACTCACCACTAGGATAGGAGTACCTATGCGGGAATCAATGGAATTTCATGAGTGACAGTCATAGATTCCATCCACTAGTACATGAACTTCTTGGGTTAGAAATGGAGCTTCGGGTATGTCTCATCAAGCAGGTTTATGCTAAAATGCGTATTTTGGGATCGCTAGGACTTAAGGGATTAAGGATAGGTTCTCAATTGGCAGGCTTTGCTTAATTAAATAATTAGTTAGGTAAATAACTCTTATCGGCATCTTAAATGTTAATTCCATCTTATATGAGTGTCTTGGTTGAGAACAAGTTGTGGATTAAGTAAAATCATCTCATAAGTACGCTTTCTTCTTTGTTTACCTCCGTCAACTTCTTTTATCGCTTTCTTTATTGTTTTTCTATTTTAGAATAATTATCACATTTTGAACCACTTATTTAGCGTCTGGCTAGTGAGATTAGTATGTAGCAACACAATTCCTGTGAAGACGACAAAACCCGATATTATACTACGACTGAGTCTTGAAAGGGATTTGATAGTAGTTAGTGGAGGAAAACCTCTTTTCATCATGCTTATCTCTTTCATCACTTCCCCATAGGAATCCACAACTGCTTCCTCTGTTTTCTCATCATCTATGATAGAGATGAGGTGAGGTCCTCTGCTTGTTCTGTTTCCAAGCTTCGCTTTCTTCTCTTTGATGAATGGCTCGAGGCGTGAGGCTTTTGATGCCAGCAGGGTTAGATCATTGTATTCTTAGGCAATAAGCCTGTCTACGGTCCGAGGATGCATATTTTTAGTAACAATATGCGCATAGTCAGATTAGGGAAACTGTACAGGGCATCAACTCTTCAATTTCCTGAACCTTTCGAGATATTCAATAACCAATTCATTGGCTCTTTGACAAGTAGTCATTAAATCAGCCACCGAAATACCAGGGTAAGGGCTGTAGAACCTATCATGGAAACTCCTTTCCATGTATGTCTAGTTCTGAATGGAATTGGGAGGCAAGGAGGAGTACTAACTGAATGCTGCCCCGATTAGCAAGAGAAATAATTGCAGTTTGTAAAACTCGTTTTGATTTGCCTCTCCTTATTGGGTCGTGAATCGGCCGATATGTTCCATTGTGGACTTATCATCCTCGCCTGAGAAAGTAGTAAAGTCTGGGACCTTAAAACCTCTCGGAAATGGGATAGTCATGTTCACCCATTCAGGGTACGGCTTCCGATAGACAGGTCTATCGATGGGCCACAACTAAATTCCAAAATGTCGCCGCATAGTTTCGGCAATCATGTTGGGATCAATGAAACTTGGCCCCCTAGGATCTCCTGTGTTAGGAGGGTTTCCCTGGTGTCCAAATCCTTGAACTAGTGGTGGTATGGGTAATGGTCTCAGCTGTGTTGGTGGTGTCTGATAATTAGCAGTCAGCTGTGTTGGTTGCTCATAACAAGGTTGCTCAGGCACTCCTCCGAATCCAATGTTGCATGTAGGAGTCCACTGCTGGTTGTTGTCTTTCCCAATACATTGAGACACGTTGGGTCAAACAAGTTTGGCTGACAACGGTGGTGGCTGGATAAAGGAACCTCTGCCAGCATGGAACGTAGGCTGTGGAGACAGATTCGGTTGTGGGGAATTGCCGATTCTGACACTTTCTCCACGCTTTGCTATGGAAACTTGTCCATACTGAAGGGAAGGCATGTGGGGATAACCCTGAGTGGCCTGCCCCCGAGTGTGGGCATGTTTTGAGCAGTATGGGGCAGAAAATCCAGCCCTCGCCATTGCAAATCCTCCTAGGCGAAGTGCATCTCGTTGTGCACCATGGGTTTGACGATTTCGGCCAAGTTCTTAGAGTCTTGAACGATGATATCGTTAATCCCTAGGTCGATCTGCTGCCGAATGAAAGAAGTTGTGGTAACCATACTCGGGTCTCTCTCTTCGTTTGCTGTCTCAACTACTTCAACGTTAGGAGAAACTGTCGTTGCAACTACCGCCGAAACAGCGTGACCAGCAGGATCTGTAGCATGTCTTGTTTGTACTGTCATTGTAGTGGAGGTAGAAGCGGTACCAGCGAGCGAGGTACGACTACTACAGACCTCAATTGCATATGCCAACTTAGGTCGTGAGAAGGTGATGGAAAATCATTCAATAGTGAGAGTGGTCCCACCGAACGTGCCAATTTGTTGGTTCACAAATAGGTTTGGTCGATCAGGAAATGAATTCGGTTGATCTGAAAATCGTGTGATCGGCTAAAAAACCAACTATAATCCACGAATCATTGTTCTTTCTGGTTACGATTGCTTTTATTACATTTGTCCGCATAAATAAGGCAGATGCACATCAATATACATTTTTGTCCGTATGATTGAATATGATATGACATATTTATGAGCACTTTTTAGATATTTGACATTCAACCAACGGTCTGTGTCTTCTTTACTGCCTGTAACCATCTGCAAGGTGTCCAATTATTTGGATTTTTCAGTCAAATAGCCTTGCATACATGTTCTATTAATGTTCACATGTAAATTGTGGATTATATGTTTTTGGTTTTTACGAGTAGGATATACTATTTGGATAATTCATCAACCACACAAATTTCCATGAAATGCAATAGACATGTAAATCTTGCCCTATACTTAAAACACTTCGTTTGGTATAGCGTATAGTATAATGTTTGATGAAAATCAGCGTTTGCATGAGGCCGCAACAGAGTGTGGAGAGTGAAAGAGAAAAAGAGGTGTTGCGCTGTCACACCCTTTGGGAGATTCCCCTTATCTAGGGACACTTTTCCCTAAGCTTGGTAAGTGTTTTCTCAAAAATAAGTGGGTTCTCTTCCACAATAGATAGATATGCTAACCAAATAAGTGAGGTTTTTTTTTCTTAGTGTAAGTACTTCTCCTTTTTTCTTCTTCCACCGTCTTGGCCACCACCGGAGTCCCATGCCTCCGCTCCCACTGCTGCCTTCCTGCCCCACAAGCTTCGTCCGCCTGCCACCAAATGTCACCACTACTCGCGACCTCTAGCCACCTCCTTCAGCCTCTATTTACAAAGTGTACCGTATATAATGTTAGATATATGTAAATGAAAAGAAATAGTTTTGGAAAGAATTGTAGAAACTTGGTAGGAATTTTTTTAAAATAATTGTTTAATAAAATTTCGAAAGATTATTGAAAAAATAGTTTTGAAAAATTAATTTTTTTGGCCGATTACAAAATTCTTTATCAAATAACTAACCTTTAAAACTATTCCATATCGTTATCAAACACTTGACTTTATTAAATGATGGCGGTATATAGCGGTAGTGGAGGGTGGTAATGGTGGAGATGGTGGTGGCGGTAGAGGTGACAGTGGGGGATGACAGTCACGGTCGTGGTGGTGACGGCAATGGCAGTAGTGGTAGTGGCGGTAGTGGTAGTGGTGGAGGTGGAGGCAGTGATGAGGGTGGTGGTGGAGGTGGTAGAAGATGGTGGTTGTGGCGATGGTTTAGTGGGGTGGAAGGTGGTGGAGAGGTGGTGGTTGTGGTAGTGTTGTAGGGTGGTGGTGGCAGCAGTGGTAGTGGCGAAGGGTGGTGGTGGAAGTGGTGGCGGTGGCAATGGCGATAGTGGAAGCGGTGGTGGCAATGGCGGTTGCGGTGGCGGCGGTGGCGGTGACACGGTTTATTAAATATTTTTTAGTTTATATTATCAGATCTAATACGCCGTATCAAACGAGCTCTTAATGTATAAGAGTGTATTGATAAATAAGCATATACAATACAATATTAGCACCAAACAATAGATAATTACATAATATATTGTATAAATTTATACTATTAGACCTAATACAATGTATAAAATGAGCCCTTAAAATGACTAACAATTCAGTGACATGTAAGAAGCCACATATTTTTAATTAATCTGGTTGGGACAAATTCTTAAAAGGATGAACTATGTATAGTTGCCACCAGCTTAAGCATTGTCATTACTTGAGAAAGTTGTTAACTTTAATTTCATGTGTACATGTCAGTGTTATTTGTGAGGTTTCATAGGTTTAGGCAGAGAAACTTTACAGAAACCAGTTCTCTAATGAATAGATCATTAAGCGGAGAAAATGCATTGCGCCTCTGGAATCAACTTTAGCATAGAAACAAACAAAGTAAAGAACTAATTTAAGCAAGAAAATCATGTATACATATAAGGACCACCATTAATTTTCTGTGGTAGAAAAGTATATGCATGCTGTCACATTCTTGAAGACGCGCCTTTACCTGGTTCGTCCTTCTATCAATGTCATTTTGAATGTGGAGTTAGCACCCTTCTAGTTAGCTTTTCCTCTCTCATTATTATGTCACTCATGACATACCCATATTTGCAATCACATTTGTTTTTGGATCAATTAACATTTTATATACTAATATGATTGATTTCCACGCCAAGGTGCAGCAACTATGTGATTTACCCCTATTTGTAATAGAATCAACCTAAAGTCACCTTCACGTATGGCTGAGGTCCTTGCTTTGATTCTAAGTTTCTAACACTTAATGTTTGATTAAAATTTAAATTTATTAGAGGTGATAGTGCATCTGCGTATAATTCTCATTTAATATAAGGTACACTTTATACATGTTTGAAAATCCTTGTGGGGGAAAAATAGCTCTAGATTCTAAAATTAACTTTTCACTACAAAACAAATGTCTTTAAGCGGCGGCGTTTCTAGACGTTTTAGCAGGGTTTTCAACCTCTGCACATGAATTACTAGCATTTTTAAAAAACGAGACAGTTATGTTTGCCACAAACAATCCGCAGCCGTTTTAGCTACCCCCTCTACCTAGTGTATTTAGGGGAGAAGGGGGTGGTAGTGTTAGTATTACTTCATCGTTGTTGAGAAACTCCTTTTACCACGACCTCCTCTCCGGGCTCTCCTCCCTCCACCATGTGTTTTCCATCGTCTCCTTTGTCCACCGCCTGCGATCCGAGCTCTCCGAATCTCACCGCTCCATCGCCACAAATACCTCTTAGCTCTCCAACCTCCACCGCACCACTTAGCTCTTCCATCACTTTGCCAATGCCCTCTGCCTCCCCAAATAGCTTTGTGATCTCATGGCCAGCGTCGAGTCAGAAGAGCTTGAACTCGCCAAGGCCACGCAACTTGACTCCGAGATCAACCTCGCTGGCATCAATGTGGTTGCTGAGAATAACCTTTGGTGGGTGAGGGAGACTGAATTGGTTGAGGAATAAAGCGATAAAGGTGATTTCGCGTGGGAGAGTTTTGTGAAGAAAGACAATAGGAAAGAGCAAGAAAGAGAGGCCCTCTAATTTTTACTCAATGAATTGAAAGGTATATAAGTATTAACTTTCATAAATTGATAAACATGTTTTAAGGAGTTGAATAAAACCCTGCAAAATTCATTTGTTTTGGGAGGTTATAATTATTATAACCTCCAAAAAATAACGAGTAAATCTCCAAATGGATGGTCCCTGAAAGATTTTACTTACGACTGTTTGATCCTCATACTTTTTTTACCCACCAAGGTAGTCCCTGAAAGTTACTCCGTCAGTCAATCTGGTCCCTGAAAGATTATTCTGTCAGGTCCCTAGACGGAAGTGAAATGATGAAAGTGTAAATTAGTCAAATTAGTCTCTGAAAGTGTAAATCGCATGTGAGTTAGGTTTGAACCTGAGACTTAGGAGTAGCAAAACAATTTTTTTGCCAATTGAGCTACTTAATTAATTAGTAAACATGTGAACCCATATATATTTATACCATTTTTGTTCTTCTTCCTGTTCTTCATCTTCATCATCAAAACTAACACCTAATCCCTAAAACTCAATCAAAAATGTCCCAATTGTGAAATTGGTCATTGTACTCAAGCTCGAGGAGTTCATTGCGAGCATTATCAACTTTGATTCCACCTCCTCTCAAGTCGACCTACTTGCTGCAACGTATCTCTTCACCTTCTTTGTAAAAACGATGGAAAACTCAGATGACGAAGAACCAGATTGAGTTCAAAGCGACTATGTTTCCCTGAAGCTATACAATTTCTCAACGGTGGCCCTGTTCGGGAGCGGAGCTACGGCCTGTGCGAGAGCGGAGCAATGATGGAGACCCATCTCGCCAAACACGTATCTCTCCCTTCTCCTTCTCACATCGATTTTAGTACCACAAAAAAACTTCAAACTATGAAGACCTGGCTTTGTTGTAGTCTGGTTTCGGTCTTGAATGTGTTTGTGTAACAGATCTAGCTTTGTTGTTGTCTGGTTTCCCTCCTTCATTTTCTGGGTTTGGGGCTAATTCTTCAAATGATTGTTGTTGAATTTTTAGCTTTGTTCTTCATTTTCTGGGTTTGTTCTTCATGTTTATGGGTTTGGGGTAAGTTCATCATCTTTATCTTCATCTTTGGGTTTGTTTTGGCAGGTTTATCATCTTCATCTTCTTCTAGGTTTTCTACATTTCTCCTTTTTTTTTTTGGGAAAGTTCATGTACAATCTCATGGTTAGTTTCAATTTTGTGCGTCTAGGATTGGGAAAATATGGGGTTCAATTTCCAAGTTGTAAAATCCTTAACTTTATTCAGTTCATTTTAATTTCAGAAACTATAAAGTTAGAGGTTCTTCTATTTCTGGGATGATGAAGATGAAGATGCAAATGAAGAACAAGGAGATGAAGAACAGAAAGAAGAAAAATAATGATATAAATATATATGGGTTCACATATTTACTAATTGATTGAGTAGCTCAATTGGCAAAAGCTTTGTTTTTTCAGAATTTAAATAACGGAGGACTAACTTGACCGACGATTTACAGTTTCAAGACTAATTTGACTTACTTATACACTTTCATCCTTAGGGACCAGATGACAGAGTAACTTTCAAGGACTAACTTGGTGGGTAAAAAAGATATAAGGACCAAACAATCATAAGTGAAATCTTTCAGGGACCAATTTGGAGGTTTACTCGAAAAATAACCTCCACGGTTTAACTTTTTCTTTTTTAGTGTTTGGTGAAATATATATAAAAGTTAGGCTTAAATATGTTTGGGGTCCCTGACATTTGAAAGGGAATCAGTCCAGGTCCCTGAAAAATTAATTTGTTAAATTGGGTCCCTGACATATGTTTTTTAATCAAATTAAGGACAAATTCCAATTTAAGCTGATTAATGATTCTAATTAGCCCAATCAGCAGTCCACGTGGCTTTTTTTTTTTAATTCCACCTCATATTAAAAATTAAAAACTAATTCAGAAATAATTTTTTTTTCCAATCCTCTCCCTCTGCCGTCATTCTTTCTTTCTTCTTCTTCTTCCATTTTCTTTCTTCTTTCTTCTTCTTCTTCTTTCTTCATTCTTCTTTCTTCATTCTTCATTCTTCATTCTTCTTCTTCTTCTTCTTTCTTTCCCCAAAGAGAACATCTTCATCATCAAATCCCTCTTTCTCTCCATCTTCATCTTCAACCTTAATCATCACCACAACCCATCAGATCTAAAAGAAGAGGAAGAGATTTAGAGACAACAATAGAGGCTTGGGGTGTTGCGCAACAGATCTGGAAGAAGAGAGACCGCAAAAGGGAAGGAGGGAAGAAGAAGACGATGGCGGAGGGAGAAAGAGGAACAACAACTCGTCAACTATTGAAGCGGCAGCGGCGGCGGTGGTGGTCGACGGTGGCCGATCGTCAAATTACTTTAGGGGTTTTGTTGCGGACGATGAGGGGATTCTGGTGGTGGCGACGGTTTCTCCATTGGAGGTTCGGCGTCGCCGGAAAACAGGAGAGAAGTTGGCGGCGGCGACAGTCCAGAACTTGAAAAAGAAGGCCGCGGTGGCGGCGATGGTGGCCACAAGGAGAAATAGTGGTGGATTGGCGACGGTGGCGACGGTGGTTTGCGGTGGTGGTGGCCAATCGGTTGCCATAGAAGGTAGGAAGAGGAGGAGGAAGAAAATTGTGAGGTTCAAACCTTGGAAGATTGCACTCACTGGGTTTCCATTTCCAGGAAAGATAACCAGAGTCAGGCCTGCTGTTGTTGAAACAATTCTCACTTTTTCTGATCTTACCACATGTTGCAGAAAAAGATTAACAAGAACAAATATAAGTCCAGTAGACCAACAATAACAAGTCTTGGTTGCTAATTGCAATTTCGAGTCAAAAAGCGAGAAGAAGAAAGAAAAATGACGGCAGTGGGAGAGGATTGGGAAAAAAAAAATATTTTTGAATTAGTTTTTAATTTTTAATATGACGTGGAATTAAAAAAAAGAGTAAAAGCCACGTGGACGGCTGATTGGGCTAATTAGAATCATTAATCAGCTTAAATTGGGATTTATCCTTAATTTGATTAAAAAACATATGTCAGGGATTCAATTTAACAAATTAATTTTTCAGGGACCTGGACTGATTCCCTTTCAAATGTCAGGGACCCCAAACATATTTAAGCCTAAAATTTAATTTAAACATGTTTTTAGTATGTACTGATGTATCCCCAAATTGGTTTCTAATCCCCTAGGGACTCTAATATCATATTAAGTGAGTAGACATTTAAATAAATTATTCTCCACACATATTATCTAGGAGTCAAATACTCACAAAATATTTAAGGAATTCAATTATCAACCAATCTTGTGGTTAACTCAAACATGTTATTATACTACAACTTTTCATTGTAACTTGTAAGTACTATTTGAAAATCCCTTCTAGTCAGATGTGATATTTTGTTGATTTTCCAAACATGCTATATATATCGCTGTTACGTAAAGTTGTGATTGTTGTTTGTGTTTATTTGAATATCAGTTGCGCATAACGTTAACAACTTAACATATTTTCTTTTCAATCAAACAATTTCTCCGTTCATTGCTCCGAATGGACTTTTAATTTGTTGCAAATGATAAAACACACGCATAGCCTTAGTATTTTGGTTCATCTTAGAAAGAATATGCAACACATATAGAAACAAAACGAAAAGTAAGTGAGAAAAGAGAATTTAGGTTTCACGGGGGTGAGGGATATATATGGCAGTAAAGCACATAACCTCACACCTTGTTGGCTTCTCAAGCATTTAGTCAAAAGTTTGATTTAAGAGCAGTGTATGAAAAATAGTTTGTTGAGAGAAACTTACTCAGTCAATATAATCTTTGAGCTTCAATGAAATTAATGTCATCACTAGGTGTAGAAATATTTGGATAATACCAAAAAAAGGAAAGCACACAACGGGTGACATTGATCCATGGGTTGAGGGCAACTCTAGCTAGCCATCCACATACTTGTCATATACGTTCATAAATTGAAAAAAGGGGACCATTAATCCAAGTGGAGGCTTTCAATATTATGCTCTTTTGTTTGATGTTGATTTCTGAATCCAACAAAAATAGAAAGTAGAGAGGCTGATCATTAATTGGATTTGGCAGAGACCAACCTCACCATTCGTTCTGAATTGATATATGATATGTCTGCATATGCTGGCTTTCTCCATTAATTAGTGATTTTAAGAAGAAAAAAATAAACAGAACAAACCACACAAATTTGAGATGAGGTGCACTAATGCTAGGCTTTCTCCATTAGTAAGTGATTGGTTATAGAACTTTATGTTATTATCTTAAATATTGCATATGTCAATTATGTGTAAATTTGTAATATATTCACACAACTCTTTTTTCACAAATATTTTTTGTTCTTCTTGTTTACTCCTTTTCATATCTCATCACTTATTGGTTATCACATCTTAAATTTTTTCTCTTTTCTTTATTCCTTTTTCTTTATTAATTGAACGGAACATATGTAATGTAGTGTTTAAATTTCTTTGATTTATTTTTTTAGATAATACAAAGATTTGCAATCTTGCCTTTCTATTCTATTTTTTATATACACAGAGAGCATGTGTTTCTTCGTGTGACCTCAACTACTGGAGTCGGGAGGGCGATTAAGTCGAAGAAGCTGAAGACGAATTTCATCAAGTCATATCAGATCATCGAGAGGGTCAGACCAGTGGCTTATCGAATTGCTTTGCCACATTTCTTGTCCAAAATTCATGATGTTTTGCATGTGTCCCAGTTGCGCAAATACATTCCGGATCTGTCGCATGTCATCACCCAGGATGACATTCTGCTGAGGGAGAATTTGACTTTTGAGGTTCCACTGATGCATATCGCTGATCGAAGAGTTAAGCAATTAAAGAACAAGGAGATTTCGTTGGTGAAGGTGATTTGGAACCATACTACAGGAGATGTCACGTGGGAGTTAGAGGAGAAGATGAGGGAGCAATACCCTGATCTTTTTCTTGATCCTTAGTTTTGAGGAAACTCTTTTTAGGAGGTAGTATTGTAAGACCCTCAATTTTCTATAATTTGAACTTTGGTCCCTGAAGTTTGTATTAATTATGTTTTGGTCCTTGAAGTTTGTGATATTATGTTTGGTCCCCAAACTATGCTGTTTTTTAGTTTTGGTCCCTGTTGACTTTTTAGTTGACTTTGAGTATATTGGATTATGATTATTCATTAGAGATTTTGTGTGATTAATAATATCTTTATTAATTTCTAAATTTGGTTCTGTTTTTAATTTAAACGGTCGAGATATTAACTGGAAGATTTTAGTGAAGATTTTGTTGTTGACTGAGATAAGGATAGAAACCGAAAATAATATCTCCTAGGCTTAGTAATTTCAAAATTCCCCATCTAGAAAGGAGAATAGAATTCAGAATTCTGATTTAAATGAAATAGGTTAAAGTTGTTTCAGTTTTAAACAAATGAGATAAAGATTTTAGTATTAAAAGATAAGAGAGAAAAATCGATTTTATCACCCTTGAGAAATAGAAAAATTCGAGTAGCATAAGGAGGAGGAAGGAGTTCTGAATTTTTAGAAAACAGAAGTGTTTTACCTCAAGCCTTGAAAGAAGAAAAAGAACCCTCTCACCCTTTCCTCTCATACTCGACCCTCTCATCCTTTTCCCAAAATTATGTTATAATCCTAATTGTTAGTACAGATAGCAACCTGAGAGGGGGGGGGGGGGGGGGGTGAATCAGAGTTGCCCCGATTTTCGCGTAGTAGTACCAAACGACTTTCAGCGCAATTAGAGTTGTAACGTAAGAACGTTGTTGCAGCGGAATGTTGTAATTGCTTGAAAGTAAAAGATGAAGGACGAAGGAAAAGACACGGAGAGTTTTATCCTGGTTCACCTTCAATCCACCGAAGGCTACGTCCAGACCCTCAAAGAAACCCCTTGAGGATTTTTCCACTATTGATAAAAATTACTTACAAGTTCCTAACCCAAGGACCCCAAGAATTCCTACCAATATCCTGTGAAAGTAAACCACTTTCAACAGCCCTTGAAAGCAAACCACTTTCAGTTCCTGAAGGCAAACCACCCTCAGACCTTGAAGACGAACCCGCCTTCAATCGAACAACCCTTCACCGAATACCACGGTGAAGTTAGAATCCCTCAGAAAGATTACCACTTTCTGAAGAACCACTCCACTGAATTCCACAGTGAAGATTTCCCATGATCGAGTACTCTTAACGAATGCTTGCACCAAGGACCCTAAGATATCTTATCAATCTTCCTGAAGCAACCCACTTCTGATTGATCAAGTCTTCTTAACGAATGCTTGTGCCAAGGACCCTAAGAGAACCCATCATGCCTCAGAAAGCAAACCACTTTCTGATGACACCGTATTACCACGGTGGACTTTGAATCAAACTTGATTCAAAGGACCTTTTTACAACCACCGAAAACTACGGTGAAAGAATCAACATGATTCAAATGGAAGAAGAAGAAGATGCCTTTTCTATGCATGATTCAATCCTTTAGATAAGAAGGATTGATCTTAGTTTGTATGCTCCAGGCCATTACAATGAAGGCTCTTCCATTCTGAGTTTCTCAAATGTTGAACATCATGAGTGTTCTTATGAAAATGAGAGAACCGAAACTCAGAATGATGACTTTAATAAATATGAAAGTTATGGACCAAGTCATTGATGTTTCTGAGTGTCTAAGGACTTTATATAGGCACTAGAGGTCGTCCATGAACCAACACAACCTTTCCCAACCGGTTTGAGACACAATGGTTCATGAAAAACACATCTGTCGACCGGGTAATCGATTACAGAAGTTAGTGTAATCGATTACATCATGCCGTTGAAGTTTGAATTCAAATTTCAAACTTGGTAATCGATTACATACTTGTGGTAATCGATTACACACTTCCTGTAATCGATTACACACATCTGTAATCGATTACAGACAGTCCAGAACTCAGTTTTTGACTGTTTAAAGCCTAATTGAGTGTTCCTACCAAGTTTTACTTGTGAGAACATATCGTACTCAATTAGTTGATCTTTTATGAGCCTTCAAATGCAATATGAACCTTAATAAAGCATAGCACACTAAGTTGACAAGACTTACTTAAAACTAGAACCTTCATGTTTTGATCTTGACGTTCTGAGCCTGGTTCTTGAAGTCTTTCTTCTCTTAAGTCTTCTTGAAGTCTTATTGAAGTCTTTCTTCTTTTTATTCCTTTATTTCTCTTAAGTCTTCTTGAAGGCTTCTTGAAGTCTTTCTTCTTTTTGTTCCTTTCTTTCTTGAAGTCTTCATTTTCTCTTCTGAAGTTTTTCTTCTTTTTGTGATGTGTTTGTCTTCATCAAAACCTCAGTCGAGTCCAAGGACGAGACTTGATTTACAATCTCCCCCTTTTTGATGATGACAAACATCATGCTTGAGAATTGATGGATCATTAGACTTTCTTTCTTATCTTGTATCTCCCCCTTGGTTTTGCAATTATATCTCCCCCTTTGTTTTGCAAATGAAGCACAGTATCCTGCAAATGATCAAGCATACACAAGACTTTTCTCCCCCTTTTGACATCATCAAAAAGAAGATAAAGCCATACAAAGTATTCCAGGATAATATAAATAAAGGGAAGCATAATGGCAAATATTTTGATGTCAAAAAGAGAATGTGTATCAATACTTTTCTCCCCCTTTTTGTTCCACTTGTAGCTTTTCATGACCCTTTCTCCCCCTTTTGACTTCATCAAAAAGAAGACGAGTCCAAGCATACATTGCTAACAAGTAGTATAGACATTTGAATCATAGGGAGTGGGGGTGTGCAAGACAGTACTTTTGAAACTTATGCATCACACGCAATTAAAGCATAACCATAGAAATTTTAAATATACAAGCAGGATTCAAACCATCTAAAAGTTATGTCTAAACTATTACAACCCAAAATATGTGAAAACATAAGCCAAACTCTGAAAGTTAACTATTTTCCCTTTTTAGCCCTGATAGAATTAATTATAGACTTCCAGTAATCGTTTACTGAAGCTTTCTGAAATAATCCTGGGCCAAAATATCCCTGTAACCGATTACTTACTTCATGTAATCGATTATCATGTCTGAAAACTTGGATTTCCAGACTTGATAGGTACTGCATGAAAGATATATCTAACAGACAACTATGATGCAGATGCCTAAGAATGCATTACTCTTGTACTTAATATTATTTGAAAGATGTGAAGTTTTTAGAGTTTCTCTTACCAATACCACATTCTAAATTTGTGTTTTGAAAGACCATCCTTTGTATATGACATTTCAGATCACAAGGTCTTCAAACACATTTGCACAATAGGCTTAATGGTATTTTAGAGGTACCCAATAGTCTTTGGATCCTTTTGGATTAGTTTCTTTTACATCCCATATGAATCATTCATTTGGGAATTCCGTCATTTCTTTGATAATTAGGAGAATAATAGGAACACTTAAATTTCATGTTAGACATTTTTTCCTTAAGATGATAGAAAGATTTGATACATGCCTTTCTAAGTAGAACACCATCATTTATTCTTCTTGAGTGACCAAAGTTATATGAACTTCTTGGTCTAAAAGTGATTTTCCTAACATCATTAGGATGACTATGATTAGATAAATCTAAATCACTTTTATGAAAGGCGTGTCTTTGATTATATAACAACTTATCCATATCATCTTATTCCTTTGTTTACCACTTGTTTTAATGCATCAATCCTTGACTCAAAAGTTATGCATGTATCTAAAGATGAAACATCACTTTGAATATCTATTCTAGATTTTACTTGATTTAATTCATCTTGCATGCTTTTAGTTTTACTTTGTAGAGATGAGATGATCCTACTATGATATGCATATACTTCATAAACACTCAAGAAACTATCATGCAATCTATAGAAAGTACTTTGTAAATTATCATATGAAGTTGCATTACTAACCTCTTTATTACCATCATTAATGATGTGTTACCATCAAAGCAAAACATACTCCTCCATTTTCTGAATTGGATGATGAACTTGCTTTATTGTCTTCCAAGTTTGTCTTCTTTGTTTTGGAGGACAAGTTTCAGAGAGTGTAGACAAGGGCTCTATATTTGGTAATCTCTACTGGAGTAAATGATTCATCTTGATCTAGATAAGTGCTTGATCCGTATTGATGTGGGTATTACTTTGTAATCATCCAAGTCATACTTCTTCAGAGGTTCTTTATAGAACTTGGATTGATTGATGAATATCTCATTTTCAGATTGCTTGATTTGCAATCCATGTCCATAGTGCTTGCTTTAGATCATATAAAGCTTTCTTTAGGATGAGGACATGTGAAGGAAAACTTTGGATCTCCAAATCCAGGAGGTTGCTTCACATAGACTTCTTCTTGAATGTATCCATTCATGAACCCACTCTTAACATCCGTTTGATAAAGTTGGAAGTTAAGCGAGTAACCATACTCAATAGAAGTCTAATTGCTTCTAAACAAGCAATTGGTACATATGTCTAATCAAAATCTATACCTTCTTTCTGATTATAACCTTGTACTACTAATCTGGCCTAATTTCTAACTATGATTCCATGTTCATCTAGTTTGTTCCTAAACACCCATTTGGTTTCAATAATATACTTATCATTAGGTCAGGGAGCCAATATCCATACTTGGTTTCTCTTAAACTGGTTCAACTATTCTTGCATGGCTAGAATCCCGTTCTCTTCTTCTAAAGCATTATGTATTTTAGATGGCTCTATTTAATACTATTTGAGAAGGCGTACCTATTTTTCTTAAGCCAAGTAATTACCCCTTTTTCATTATTCTCATATGAGACATATCCCTTTTCTCTAGGTATGAGATATAAAAATTTTGTTTCTCCAATCATGTGTGATGTGCAGCCATTATCAAGATATCATAAACTCTTTGCTGCTTTCATACACACTTACAAAACAAATTCTCATAAAGGAATATTAAGTACCTAAGTTGCTTTGGGTTCTAGGTTATTGATTGTCTTCTCCACCCACATACATTGCCCACTTGATATTCCTATATTCCTATAATAACATCTACTAGAGGTATATTCTATTCTTTTGCAATAACTACAAGTATATAATCTATAACCTTCATTATATATTATATCTAAGCATATCATAATGTCTCCTAGGATGTCTTGGAACATTTTGAGAATAATTCCTATTGAAATTTTATGCTTTGATTATATAGCATGAGTATGTAATCGATTACAGCAGTTGGGTAATCGATTACTGGCAGTTTAAATTTAGAAAAATTCAAACTTTGAACATGTAATCGATTATAGCAGTTATGGTAATCGATTACTTAGAAGATTCTAACAGGCACGAGGACTGTGAACAGGGTTAATCGATTACAGGACCTATGGTAATCGATTACAAGGACATTCTTATAGATTCTAAAAATATCAAGTCCTATGTAAGAAATTTCTAGACGAACATTTAAGCGTATAATCAATGCAATCAAATAAGTTCACACAAAGATCATGCAACATATAGACACATAATTAAATATCATGTTTATCTAAACTTCCTAATTTTCTTTTAATCTTTAAAGAATGAATCTTTAGGATTGTTTTGGGACATTTTGTGGGTAGTTCCTATAGTTCACATTTCTAGAAGAACTAGCATGCATGTGTTTACTTTCAAGAGATTTAATTTCATTTGTTGCTTTAACAAAGACATTTTTCTTAATCTCCTTGCTATTCTTTTGGAGTGAAAATCCTAGATCACACTCGTTGTTTGAGTTTTGTTGCATACTAAGAATCTTATCTAGTTTTTGCTTTTCTGGATTGAAACTATGAATTGTTTGTTGTGGATTTTCTACTTTTACTTCTAAAGAACTACGTTTAGTGCATGCATGTGTAACATCTAATATAGATTTAACATCATCTAATTCCTTTTGAAGCCTTTGACATTTTTCTTCCGAGGATAAAATAATAGCATTTTAACACTAACTTTAGAAGCATTACGACACATCTTAAAAAGACTTTCTATAGCATATTCTAAATCACTAGAAGAAGAAGTACTGGTACTAACCTGGATATTTTCCTTGTCAGAATTCTGAGATGCCATTAATGCAAAGTGTGCTTCTTCCTTCTTTGATTCTGAGTCTGAGCCTACGTCATTGTCATTCCAAGAAATGTATGCTTTTCTTTGGAGTTTGAGTCCTTCTTTTCAAACTTCTCCTTTAGTCAATGCTTCTTCTTTTGAATGTTTGGACAATCATATTTGATATGACCAGATTTTCCATATTCACAACATGTGATCTTTTGTGAAGAGAAGGAGGCTTTATTTCCCTTTTGAAGACTTGTATACTTCATATCTTTTCTTTGTAAGAACCTTTGAAAAATTCTTGACTATTAAGACCATGTTCTTATCATCTTGTGACTCTGCATTATATTCATCATTGATGCTTTCTTTGGCTTTTAGAGCAATAGACTGATGTCTCTTTTCGTTGTTCTCATATTGCTCAAGTCTGTTTAACTTCAAATCATGTTCTTGAAGTTTTCCAAAGGAGTAGCCAGAGTCATGTTGGAGAGACTTTTCTTCTTTGAGAGAGCAGTGTTCTTTTGGTTGCCATGTTCTTGTAAGGGATATTAACATTTTCATGTTTATGGCATAATAAGAGAATTCCTTACCAAGAACAACCAAGTGATTCAATAATCGTGTGAACCGCTTTTGCATATCAAGTATGCTTTCTCCAGGCAATATTCTGAACATCTCATATTCTTGTGATAGAATATATTGATCTTTGAATCTTTTGACTTCATCAGTCCCTTCGTGTATAACCATTAAAGTATCCCATATTCCTTTTGAAGATTTGCAAGTAGATAATCTAAGGAATTTCTTCATACCAAGGACTGAAGTCTAGATGTTCATACCTTTTTAAGTCATGACGAACTTTCTTCTTTTCTTTGTCACTCCAAGTGTTTTCTGGTTCTGATTGTGAACTTCCTTCAACTTCTACTACAGGCCCAAGGAGATCTTCTTCAATGACTTTTCAGATTTCCGCGTCTAATAGCTTTATGAAGATCATCATCTTGATATTCCAGAAATTGTAGAGTTCTCCATTGTAGAATGGTGGCCTGTTTATGTTGAATCCTTCATTGGTACTTGTTGTAGATGAGGATGATATCTTCTCCCGGATCTTAGGAATAACTTACCTAAACTTCCGCTCTGATACCAATTGTTAGTACAGATAGCAACCTGAGAGGGGGGGGTGAATCAGAGTTGCCCAGATTTTCGCGTAGTAGTACCAAACGACTTTCAGCGCAATTAGAGTTGTAACGTAAGAACGTTGTTGCAGCGGAATGTTGTAATTGCTTGAAAGTAAAAGATGAAGGACGAAGGAAAAGACACGGAGAGTTTTATCCTGGTTCACCTTCAATCCACCGAAGGCTACGTCCAGTCCCTCAAAGAAACCCCTTGAGGATTTTTCCACTATTGATAAAAATTACTTACAAGTTCCTAACCCAAGGACCCCAAGAATTCCTACCAATATCCTGTGAAAGTAAACCACTTTCAACAGCCCCTGAAAGCAAACCACTTTCAGTTCCTGAAGGCAAACCACCCTTAGACCTTGAAGACGAACCCGCCTTCAATCGAACAACCCTTCACCGAATACCACGGTGAAGTTAGAATCCCTCAGAAAGATTACCACTTTCTGAAGAACCACTCCACTGAATTCCACAGTGAAGATTTCCCATGATCGAGTACTCTTAACGAATGCTTGCACCAAGGACCCTAAGATATCTTATCAATCTTCCTGAAGCAACCCACTTCTGATTGATCAAGTCTTCTTAACGAATGCTTGTGCCAAGGACCCTAAGAGAACCCATCATGCCTCAGAAAGCAAACCACTTTCTGATGACACCGTATTACCACGGTGGACTTTGAATCAAACTTGATTCAAAGGACCTTTTTACAACCACCGAAAACTACGGTGAAAGAATCAACATGATTCAAATGGAAGAAGAAGAAGATGCCTTTTCTATGCATGATTCAATCCTTTAGATAAGAAGGATTGATCTTAGTTTGTATGCTCCAGGCCATTACAATGAAGGCTCTTCCATTCTGAGTTTCTCAAATGTTGAACATCATGAGTGTTCTTATGAAAATGAGAGAACCGAAACTCAGAATGATGACTTTAATGAATATGAAAGTTATGGACCAAGTCATTGATGTTTCTGAGTGTCTAAGGACTTTATATAGGCACTAGAGGTCGTCCATGAACCAACACAACCTTTCCCAACCGGTTTGAGACACAATGGTTCATGAAAAACACATCTGTCGACCGGGTAATCGATTACAGAAGTTAGTGTAATCGATTACATCATGCCGTTGAAGTTTGAATTCAAATTTCAAACTTGGTAATCGATTACATACTTGTGGTAATCGATTACAGACAGTCCAGAACTCAGTTTTTGACTGTTTAAAGCCTAATTGAGTGTTCCTACCAAGTTTTACTTGTGAGAACATATCGTACTCAATTAGTTGATCTTTTATGAGCCTTCAAATGCAATATGAACCTTAATAAAGCATAGCACACTAAGTTGACAAGACTTACTTAAAACTAGAACCTTCATGTTTTGATCTTGACGTTCTGAGCCTGGTTCTTGAAGTCTTTCTTCTCTTAAGTCTTCTTGAAGTCTTATTGAAGTCTTTCTTCTTTTTATTCCTTTATTTCTCTTAAGTCTTCTTGAAGGCTTCTTGAAGTCTTTCTTCTTTTTGTTCCTTTCTTTCTTGAAGTCTTCATTTTCTCTTCTGAAGTTTTTCTTCTTTTTGTGATGTGTTTGTCTTCATCAAAACCTCAGTCGAGTCCAAGGACGAGACTTGATTTACACTAATAACCTTAAACACAAGCAAGAAAATTTCCCAATATTTAGGAGTGTTGTTTCCTTTCCTTCCTTCTGGTTGTTGTGGTGGTCGAGACTCTCTTCCTTCTTTAAAGAATCGAAATTCATTCTTTCTCTTATCACTGTTGCTGGAGTATCCTTCTCTTTGGGGGAAGACCAAGACGTTATCTTCTCTTTTCTTTTCGAGGATTAACGGTGAGTAATCCTTATTTTAAACTCTGTACGACTAGTGATCATTGTATTGTATTTCTGGAATAATTTCAAATCCTATTTTGTTCTTGTTTTCTCGTTCGTTCCAAGGTTCAGTCGTTTGAAGATTCCAACTGTTGCCGAAGTCGTTGATTAATCGTTGTTCGAGTCGAGGTGGACGAGTGTTTTCCTTTTTAGTCGATCTAAAACTCAGGTTGGTTCCTCTCGTTCTCCTTGCGTTGCAGAAATTGTTTTGTTGTTGAGACATTGTTCCATGTATTAAACAGTTATTTAAAACTCTTGATACCTTCCTATACAAGCAATCTTCATGTTTAAAGACTTCTTATGTTTTTAAGAAAATTTCATTTCCTATTGATTTTCCCTGTGTTTTGTCCATGGGAAAGATCTTGTCTTTGAAAAGTGGATTTTAAAAATCAATTATGTGTAAAAATTGTTGTTTTCTGGGCTCCTGGCAGGGAGCCAGCACTCAAGCGCTGGCCTCCCAACGCCTGGGCGCTAGGTGTCTTCCCAGGACGTGTTGCCAGACAGGGAGCCAATGCCTAGGCGTTGGCATCCCAGCGCATGAGCGTTGGACCCCTACCATCAAATTTTGTTTTCGTTTTAATTGTTTAAAAATCCTTTTAGGGGTTGTTTTCCACTCCTGTTTCAACAATTATTGATTGTTGTTCATCATTTTATCTTACTCAGGTGGGAGAATAAGTTTATGCAACCTAATTGACGGTAAGGGTAACTCAGTACTAGATTTTATTTGGGAATAAGTTTATGCAACCTAATAAGTTTATGCAACCTTTTAGGGGTTGTGCAATTCCCTTTGGGAATTTCTGAGTTTCTGGATTTTATTTGATTTGTGATACATGTTTTGAATTGAAAATATTTTGTATAACATGGTTTATTGAGTGATGATGTTCCACATGATTTATAACACGATGATGTGAATCGAGGATTTTTGAGAACTTGCTAACATATTTTATGCACTATGTAGGTTATTTAAGATTGATGAGATGACACTTTGTCACGTGGGATCAATCTAGGGAAATGTGGTGGATATTTGTCCCACGTGATTGTCCTGCCCTTGTTCTGGGAAAATCTTGGCCATAGTTATGCATGTAGTTATTTCAGGACTAACTTACATGGTTTGTTGAAAAATTAAATTAAATATTTGAATGCTGGGAAAATTTCTGTATTTTACTGCTGTTTATTAATTCTATTTTTTGTTGCTGTTTATTAGATTTTGTATCTGTTTCTGTTTGCTGTTCTTGCTGTTTACTGCTACTATTTTAATAAAAATCTTGTTGTTGTTGCTACTATTCGAATTGATGTGCTGTTTCTATTTTAAATTAGGCTTAATAGCACTTTTGGTCCCTCACATTTTACGATTTTGCATTTCTGGTCCCTCTTGCAATTTATTAGCATACAAGGTCCCTCACGTTTACTAACTGTTGCAGTTTTGGTTCTCCATTCATCTGCTGTTAGAAACTTAACGTTTTTCATCCATGTGCCTCTCACGTGACATTTTCTTCCTTAGTGACGAAAGTTTCTGTCACTAAACCCTCTTCAACATTCATCTTATTCCTCACAACAAATCAGAAACCCCAAATTGCAGCAAAAAATCAATTTCAGAATTAGAAAGAGTATTGTTAGAAATTAACGTTTTTCATCCTTCTCACTTCCCAGATCAAAAACCTAGAGCCACCAAATCAGAAACCTAGAGCAACCAAAATTGAAAACCCCAAGGCGATAATGATGAAGATGGAGGGAAAGGGAGAGATCAAGAACCTTATGATGGAGGTGACGATAACGATGATCGTGGCTGCTGCGACCAGGTTCGCGACGGCTCCGTCGAACTTCGATCTGGAATCTTCTGGTCAGAGCAAGGATCGTGGTGAATTTGGGTGGTGACGGCAAGGTATGAGGACACCGGGGCGGTGAGGAAGGCACGTCAGTGGTTCGAGAAGGGGAAGAAATGGTGGTGCGGCGCGGTGCAGTGGTCGTTGGCAAAGGGAGTTGGACATGCACCTGGTAGATCTTGAAGTTTAAAGATGAGGGAGGGAGTTTCTGGGTGAGGGTGGAGGTTACAGTGGGGATGGGATTTCTAGGCATACTAGCATGTGATTGATGAAGTTGAAGGTGATTGGGGTTTATCTCTGGGTTTGTTTTTTTGGGGAGATGATGAAAGAGGTAGATCTTGATGAAGAAAGTGAAGAAAGGGGTGGGAGTTGCGTGGGTTTTTTTTTTTTCCTAGAAATTCGATGAAGATGAAGATGTGTTTAAAGGAAGAAGGTGAAGATCATGAAGAAGAGGATGAATTTTCTGAAAAACCCCAAAAACTGATGAATTTTTTTTTTTTAATTAATTTCAAAGGAATATTCCGTTAAATCTTTGACGGAATTGGATGAAAAACTAAAAATGCAACTTCTTCAAAGGTTAAGGGACTCTCGGTACTAATAAATTGCAAGAGGGACCAGAAATGCCAAATCGTGAAAGGTGAGGGACCTAAAGTGCTATTAAGCCTTTAAATTATCACCTTGTTGATAATTTGTACTTTGTTGTATTTTTCGGAGTTAACCCTTTCTGCTTGTCTTGTTTGTTGTTTGGGCGCTTAACGCCATAGTTGAACTGAGCGAGGATACAAATGAAGAATGGATTGTGGCCAGTTGAAGAAGAAGTGAAGATTCGAAGATCTTGAAGAATGATAATTTTTTCCGTTGTTTTATTTTTTAAATGACTTAGCACAAATGTGGTGCAGAATTAATATCATTTTTACTACGTGTTGATTATATATTTATGAGAATAATATTATGATTAAATAAATTGAGAGTCGAATTTCTTTTGAAAATTTGAGTGGTTTTTCAGAGGTTTATTAAATTTATTTTCCGCGAAACTACTATGTGACCCCTGACCGGAAATTGAGGCGTTACAACTTGTCTCAGGTGTAAATGCAAAAAATTCTCAAGGGTTTGGATTTTTATTTTTTGGTACATGGGAAAGCATTTAACTCTTCCAGGGATTGGTCTCTAGACCTTCTTTTCTCGACAAGGGTTGTTGCAGTCTAAAACTTAAGTTTAGCATCTTAAAGAATCCACAAATGAGTATCTTAGGAGTATCTTATAACTAAGAAACCATACCATTTTTTTTTACCTTGGAGCAAATCTATCTGGCACTCTAAAGAGCTTAAAAATAAAGTTTGGTGCTTCTACAAACAACCATATCTTATTATTAAAATATTATTCTTTTTCTCTCTTGCACTAACAATTCATATTCTCTTTCCTATATTTAGTGTAAATAAAAATAAAAATATATGGACTACTTATGGGAAAAAGAATAAAAAAACTATGAGTAAAATCTCTATGAGGAGCTTATAAATTACTTAAATACTCTATGACATTTTGAGATCACATAAATACTATTAAATAACTCATGGATACAATTATAAGTCATATGCTTTTTTAACTCAAAGGAACAATGATATTATTCTTTATCCACCCCTCTAACGTGTCCTAATTTTAGGACCTTCTACATAAATCTCTAAGGAAAAAGAGTGTGCTTTTAAAACTTTCCTCATAATCATCTGAGAAAAGGCAAGGGTGTAATGTGTTGGGGTCAAATTAGGGATCATATTTTGGATCCACGAGTGGAGTCAAGTCAACGGAGTTGGGCCCTAATGATAGCAACTAAGATGGGCCGGTCCATGGGCGAGCAATGACCCAAGTCGGAACAAATGCAAATTCAATCTAAGATAAAATATCTGACATTAAACAATATTATTCAATAAGATGTATGTAATATTTAAATGAATTCCGATTTAAACATGAGTTTAATTCTTACGAACATAATTTATAAATTTGTCATATCATAATTTAATTTTTAATTAATTAAATAATTCTTAAATTAATTTTCTAATGCGGTAAAAATTTGAATGTGTTAATTTCTTTTACTCTCACCGCGCCAGCATGAGTATTCTTTAGACATCATTATCTTAATTCTTATATAATTTCGGCACAATCGATACTCAATTGTCAGATCCGTACGTGCCTCCTAATTACAAAGGTCGTCCACAATTGCATGGAAATCCAAGAACATATATACTTGTGTCTGTTTTACAGTTTAGTTAATTAGTTTGGATAAGGTTTAACCAGCTGTACTAAGCTCAGTGTTAAGATTTACATGTGGAACAAGTTTTGAGAAAAAACATCTCCTGATACAGGATTTAATATTCCTTCAGTTTGGAACTCACAATAGTAAAATGCATTAGGTATGTGTTTGGAACTCAGTAGATTTATATTTAATTTGGAGAAAAAGTGATTACTGGAGAAGACATTTGAAGTAGTTTTTATAGAGAAAAAGTGATTGAGGAGAATTAAAAATGGCCCAAACATGTGCTGTGAAAATGTTATCTTATTGTTGAACGTTGGATATTTCGAATTCTTCTCGCCATCATCTCAGTCTCACATATTAAACATAGATATCTTAACTTAGACGTGAAAGATATCAAAAAATCTCTGTCTACAATTGGATGTTAGCGTTTGATTAGGTCTATGAATGAATGAATGGTTGGTGGCAACAAGTTAGGCAAATCTCAAAACAATACATTGAATTCTTGTCAGTTGAAATAGGAAAACCCGGTTTCTAGTTTTTCTAGGACCTTCACATACCATGTGCGGTTGGTATAAACTAATGAATTATCCTCCAATTATATTATGTCTTGTCTAGTTACAGTTATTCTGGGAACAAATTTGTCAATTAAAAAAAGCTTATATAGACTTGAGGAACTGATTCAGCATGTTACAACAGTATCCAGCCAAAACCGCCCACTGGTTGATTTGCTCCATATGATTTCCTTTTCTCAGTTTTGCTTTGAATTCTACCTTAGTCTCTGCCACAGCCCCTGGTTTTTTGTACTAGAATAACATTTGATTCACATTAGTCATTAGTCGGGGATACATAACATTCGCACAAGAGTAACATAAAAAGTGGATGGAACTCTTCTTATGGATTGAGATGTTTGTTCAAGCTACGTAGTTGAAATATTATGTGTACAACAATAATATTGGACTAACTAAACATGAGTTGATTAGAGAAGTTTGACCTAATTATCACTCTCAATTTGAGAGTTTATCCCAAAGCAGTAAGTTAGAGATATTGGATTCCAAAAAGCAGTAAGTTACAGACTTGGTTTACAAGGGAAAATCTGGCTGCTGATACGAAACAAATAATAAAAAAATGTACATGATCTGCATATAGCAAAATATGTTTGGATGTGTCATTCTCAAGGCACTCTTAACAAAATATCTACTCACTTTAAGTCTTCCCTAACTATAGTAGACTTCCAAATTACTTTAATTATGTTCTAGTTAGAGTTTTAAGACAGTTTTAAATCTTTTTGTTGCCCTATATATACCCTATCCAGTTATATCTCATCAGCAAATAAAATCTTAGCACAGATATGGCTATCCCTGTCATAGATTTCAGCACTCTCAATGGAGACAAAAGGGGTGAAACCATGGCACTTCTGCATGAGGCTTGTAAAAACTGGGGTTGTTTTCTGGTAAAGAGAATAAGATTTGTGTTAGTTATCCCTTCCAAAATCAAACCCCATTCCCTCTTTTCTATCTAGACTTGGCTAACTTTTCTATTTAACACATTATTTATGCAGATTGAGAACCATGAAATTGACAAGAACCTGATGGAGAAGGTGAAGCAGCTTATCAACACTCACTATGAGGAAAACCTGAAGCAAAGCTTCTACCAGTCTCAGATAGCAAAGAGCTTGGAGCAAAAACAGAACGCCTCTGATATAGATTGGGAAAGTGCTTTCTTCATTTGGCATCGTCCCAAATCTAACATTAAAGAAATCTCAAACCTCTCTGAGGAGCTACGGTTAGTCACTCAATACAAAATCTATATCTCTTTCAAACAAACACACAATTCCACAAACACATACAATGCACACAATTCTCAATCTTAAGACGCACATGGCAAACATGGGTTGGCACAACTAACTACACGTTCCGAGTTTAACTCTCACTTCCCTATAAGTTGAGGGTTTGAATCTCCCTGCTCAAGGAGATCCCCTTGCACTCCTTCCTAGTTTTTGCAACCAAAAAAAAAAGATGCACATGTACATATTCTGATACAAAGTATATCTAAATGCATGCAGCCAAACAATGGAGCAGTACATTGAAAAACTCATTCAACTGGCAGAGGACTTATCTGGGCTAATGAGTGAGAATCTTGGCTTGGAGAAGGATTACATCAAGAAAGCATTTTCTGGAAGCAATGGACCTGCAATGGGAACAAAAGTGGCCAAGTACCCTCAGTGTCCAAACCCAGGACTGGTGAGAGGACTCAGAGAGCACACAGATGCTGGTGGTATCATCCTGTTGCTTCAAGATGACCAGGTTCCTGGTTTGGAGTTTTTCAAAGATGGCAAGTGGGTGGAGATTCCACCTTCAAAGAACAATGCCATTTTTGTCAACACAGGTGACCAAGTTGAAGTGTTGAGCAATGGGTTGTATAAGAGTGTTGTGCACAGGGTCATGGCTGATAAGAATGGTAGCAGACTCTCCATTGCAAGCTTCTATAACCCAGTTGGTGAAGCCATTATTTCACCTGCTCCTAAACTCTTGTACCCGAGTAATTACCGTTATGGAGACTATTTGGAACTTTATGGAAAAACTAAGTTTGGTGATAAGGGTCCTAGATTTGAGTCCATCAAGAATATGGCCAATGGGCACTATAATCTTGCACCTTAAGTCTACCATAAATCATGTCCCCCACATAGAAAAAAGGAAACAATGGAAAATGTATCAGGAGGACATGTTTCATTTTTCCTTTTCGTTTTTTGCTTTTAAGTTTTTACAAGTAACAATGAAACACATGGTTTTTATTTGATTCCTGGAGGGAAATTATATATGATTCTCTTTCTTAATCATCCTTTTGTCTTCTTAGTTCTTTCTTTCTTTAATTTGACTATGCTTTCAATTTTTCATTAAAGTGTACGGGGAACTATGAAATAAAATTTTTGGAGAACCGAGTCATGTATAAATAAAATATTTTTAAAGTAAAAATATATTTTATTTATAAAAATAAGGTCTATGTTGACCGTCCTCGTAGATGGGATGAAGTTATTAACCATGCTTTTAAAATCGAATTGGTTATTAGTTCAATTGAGGTAGTAATTAAAGGTTTAATAGTTCAATTGAAGTCTAACCGCGGTCGAACTGGTAGAAATTAAATAATAGATTTTTTTAATATATACTAATATATTAAATATTATAAAAAATGCAATTACTTTACTGGAAGTTTGTAAATTTAATTTAAAAATAAAACTACTAGTAATAAATAATTAGTACCAAGAAGGTGTAGGTCTAGTGGTAAATAAATTAAATTCTCGTAAGAATAAGAGCATAAACTCAAATATCGAGAAGATATATTTGTTAGGAGGGACATGCAACCGTATCTTAAACGAGTGGCGACATCGGTAAAAAAAAATGCAATAAATAATTAGTACTCTTATTTATTAACTTTAACAATTTTAATTACAATTTATTATAGTTGATTATTTACTCTCCATAAACTCCTTAAAGTGGCACTCCAAAACCCACTTTCAATTTTCGAACAATTTTTTAACTTTCTCAATCATGTTGGATTGTCATTCTCTCTCTTGTGAAATTTTTCTCATATTTATTCATATTGAATTGCGTGTCCATATCTCTCTTCATATATATGTATTAAATGATCATAGGTGAGACTCTTAAAATATTTATATAAGAAGAGAGAGATAAACACAAAATTTTAACATAAGTAAACATGAGATAAATTTCGCAAAAGGGTTCTCCATCCATCCATGTACAAATTAATTCAATAAAATATGTTAGGAGAACAAATACTCTTTTTTTTTTCAAAAGATCAAGTACTCATCAATTGAACCAACTTGAGAGCCAATCAAGAAAATACACATTGGGTTTTCTACTTTACCCTCATAGCCCACTGCTTGCAAATGACTCCAGTGGCAAACAACAACAATGACCTCCTGTATATATAGGTTATACTCATAAATCTTTTAGCAAGAAAATGGGAGGGCCATGGCCACTCCCAGTCCCTTTTATGTTCTGCCATTGGGTACAAGTATTACACCAAACCAGCAGTCAAAATCTGCCTTCTAATTTGATAGTACAAACCAGGAGTATGATAGGATTTGAAACCTCACTAAGGAACCAATTGATTTAGGGTGAGAGGAAAGCTAGAGAGAACAAATAATTTTTTTTTGATGCATCGGAAAACAATACAAAAGAAAGATAACTAAGAAACAGAAAACGAAAAACGAGTCCCTCAATAGGAGGGTCTCAAGCTCAACGTCTGGAACATCAAACACCCGAACACCTGTAAACGCTTCTTGAGCACCAAGCTTCTCTAGCCAATCCACCGCCATGATGCAATCATGCTGAATCCTGTTCATAACAACAATCGGTTCCAAGTTCAGGAGCAACCGAATGTCATGGAAAACAGGCACAAAGCGCATACTATCTGTATCCTCCAGCAAATCCAGAAGCTCTGCACAATCCACCTCGCACACAATCTTCTCGAAGCCTCTACTCCAAGCCAAAGAAAGACCTTGCTTCATCGCAGGAGCTTCAACACCAAAAGCATCCCTTCCATCTTCCCCAACCGAGAAGCCAAAGATCCAATTACTTGATTCATCACGCATGAGGCCACCTCCCCCAATGCGGTTATCTCCCTCACGAAAGCTCTCATCATCATTTAGTTTAACAAAACCCGCAGGAGGTCTCTGCCTAGCAAAACTCAACCTCTCACCATCCAACTCATGAGGATCTAGGCAAGATCTAGCTTCATCATAGACTGTAGATTAAAATGTCATTAAAGAACACCGACGCATGCTTCCTTAGCAAGGGTCTTAACCATGGTTATCAATCTTGAGAGATCACTTAATCTCGTGGAGGGGAGGTAATCTCGTAACGTAGAGACTACCTCACATGTAAAAATAATAGTAAAAAATCATAATAATGATGAAGACACTAATAGTATTAAAAATTGTCCAAATTATTCAACAATAACAATTAAAATTAAAACCATGCATAAAATTACCAAAAATATCCAAATCATGTGTGCGTTGAGATAGCTCAATTTGTAGTGCAGAACACTTGGAATATCAATTACACAGTTTCAATCAAATAAACACCGTATTTTCTATAAATACTTCCCATGTGAACATAGCACAAACACACACAAAAAGTATTTACTAGATATCATTTGATGATTCAAGCAATTCAATACAAAGTAAAACTAAAACTTACAATTGGTAGACTAGATTCTGCTATAAATAACATACAATTGGTAGACTAGAACCACATGACAATGGAAGAAGAGAGAAGAGATGGAAGGAAATTGTGACAGTGGAAGATAGAGATTGAGAATTTATTGGTACCCTGACTTTAAATCAATCTTAGAAAACACCCTTGCATTCCCAATCTCATCAAGTAATTCATCAATGATAGATATTGAGAATTTATTGGGAATAGACACCTTATTTAAGGCTCTATAGTCTAGAAAATCCTCCAACTCTCATCTTTCTTCCTCACCAAAATTACTGGACTAGAATAGAGGCTAATGCTTGCAAGTGAGAAACACATTTGGAAATAGTAATTAAAAGTATAAAGAAAGATAATGATATTAAGGTAGGATTTGACCAGCTTTTTTTAGCTTAAAAGCTTTTTAAAAGAAAAAGTTAAAAATAAGAGCTAAAATAAAAAGTTGTTTGTCAAATTATTTTAGGAATTCGATCATTTTTTTAACTAAGTTGTCATGCCCATCTGCTTCTCAGCCACGATCGGAACACACAAAATTTGAGTTGTTCACCTCCAACAATAGATCTGAGAGTTACAGAAACAATGAGGCACGGGCTAAGCTTGCTAGCGTTGGGGTACTGGTGCACTCAAACATCAATTTAAGTTGCTAGCGTCATTGGTACACTCAAACATCATTTTAACCGATTAAAATTGACTTATACCAAATAGAATTGATTCTATAGAATTTTTTATGGTTTCCAAACATGCTCGTAATCAATTTCACTTGCCACAACAAATAGTTACTTTTGCGTTAAACATAATCAAGTCCAAGATATTACAACTGAATTTTATAACATTAAGAAATTCAGTTGTAAAATTTCAGAATTGATTATGTTTAACTTAGAAACAATTGCTTTTTGTGTCGAGTAGAATTTATTTTATAGAATTGATTCTGCTTTACTGATGCACTCAAAAATCATTTTAACTGGTTAGAAATGGTTTTAACCAAGTAGAATTGATTCTATAGAATTGCTTGTGTTTTCCAAGCATGCTCATAATAAATTACACCTGTAGCAACAAATAGTTTGTTTTTGCATTAAACATAACCAATTCCGAGATTTTACGACTGAATTTCTTAACATTACATTCAAAACTCACTTCCTTCATAAACCTATCTAAACAATCATATCATTTTAACTTGCGTTTACCGTTCGTTCATTTAGGTAGAACCAATTCTGTTCAAAACAATTATGCTAATGATGATATGGCACGCTATTAATCCAAACACATACTAATTAGTTAATCATCCATTGTCAAGTGTGAACCCTTCACCTTGGACTTACAAAAATATTATAGGAACCAGTTGGAGAAACAAACCAAAGAAAGGGAAATCCCTTCCACAAATCGAACCAGCACTTTCATATATCTGCTCCTCCACTCAAGGGTCTAAGTTGCAACCTCAAAGTCTGCAGCAAACTAGAAAAACAAAGCAGAGCAAGCGATGGGGGTAAGCAACAACATAACTGCAGTGCTGAACTTCATAGCTCTCTTGGCCTCAATACCTATCATAGCCTCTGGTGTATGGCTAGCCTCCAAGCCAGACAACGAGTGTATCCACACGTTCCGCTGGCACGTCCTCATCCTCGGCCTCCTCATCCTCCTCGTCTCAGTCGCTGGCTACATCGGTGCTTACTGGAACAAACAAGGCCTCTTGGCTTTCTACCTTTGCTGCATGGCCATCCTCATCGCTCTTCTCATTTTCCTCCTTGTCTTCGCATTCATCGTTACCCGACCCGGTGGAAGCTATGCTGTTCCCGGAAGAGGCTACACAGAGTCCAGGCTTGATGGGTTCTCTGCCTGGCTAAGGTACCATGTCACAGCTTCTCGGAGCTGGAACAGAATAAGGACGTGTTTGGCTGATTCTGATGTTTGCATTAAGCTCACCCAAGATTACATCACTGCTGATCAGTTCTTCAACTCTCATATCACTCCTTTACAGGTCTCTCTCTTTCTCTGTCACCTTTTTCTTGATATCTGATAAAGTTTGTATCTTGAATCCTAATTTGCTGACTTTGTTAGTTATTAGTGTTTCTTCATCAATCTACTGAACTGAACTCCGTTTTTAGTTGTGCTTGCACTCCATGTTAAGTACTTCCTTCCCCAGATCACTCAGTGGTTTTCTCTTTCTACCTTAGAAACAAACGAGATATAAATTATTACTAATCTTATAAAAATATTTTCTTGACTTGATTCACGAAACACAATACAAAACCTGGATAATGGCAAAAGCTAAAAGAAGTTGCTTCTGCCCACGATGATTTTAGTTTCACTGTGGTTTTCCACCATGTATCCAATCCAAACATGCAGTAAGCTTGAGTACTCAGTCTAATTAACATGTTATTGCGGCTGTTACATGTTCAAAGACACTTATTTTGCTGATCTTGAGAGTTGTTAAAATCAGTAAAAATGTTTGGCAAACCTCGCTACAGTATGCGGACACCTCGACACCGCATTTTTTTGTCGGTTTTAAACTTTTCACTTTGTGATAGTCTAAAACGGCCACAAAAGAGTGTCTGTATATCGAAACATGTCCCGTGAATCAACATTGTAAAATTAGACATTGGAAACATTATGCATACATAGAGGATGAATAAACTGTTACTTCATGGATAGGTTTAAATTGCTTGGCTTTTCCACATGACATTTTTTTGTTAAGATCAGATTGGCACTAACTGAAAATGAACCATCATAACCTGTCATGAATATAATGCAAAACTATTTGTGTTTTTTCCTATTAGTTTAAGCTTTTAGTGTAGTTATTGGTCTAAGATATATAGGAAGGATGATTGTGCCCCTAGAAAAGATCTATGCCAGCTGAAAAAGCTACTAACTAATTAACTGCAATTGTGAAATTTTAGACCAGATTAAACTAATCAGCCATGAATAGTTAAGCTCATCTCTTTTGTTTCTATTGCACATGATAATAAAAGTCTTGTTATAGTTGCTAGCTTGTGGCCTTTGTATCTTATATTTGTTTGCTTTAACTCTCTTCTTTGTCATAGTCCTGTCTTTTCTTTTTTCCTTGGGAAAACAACTCTTTTAATACTCTTGTTAATTCAATTCCTTCTATTGGCTTAACAGTCAGGATGTTGTAAACCTCCCACTGCTTGTGGATACAATTATGTGAACCCAATACTTTGGATAAGTCCTGTGAATCCTATGGCAGACCCGGATTGCTACTTATGGAACAATGACCAGAACCAGCTTTGCTACGATTGCAATGCATGCAAGGCAGGTCTGCTTGGGAACCTCAGAAAAGAGTGGAGGAAAGCCAATATCATCTTGATTGTGGCTGTGGTAGTGCTCATCTGGGTCTATCTCATTGCCTGTAGTGCCTTCAAAAATGCTCAAACAGAAGACCTCTTCCGCCGCTACAAAAGGGGTTGGGTTTGATCCATTTTCCTCCGAATATACTCGAGGACTTTCAAGTTATAGCATGTTCGGACTAGCATATCTTTTCTCAAAATAAATTATAAAATTCAGAGGTTACTCACAGAAGGTTCTCCCTTTAATTAATTTTAACTTTAAAATCAATTGTAGAAATATGCACTTAGTCTCTTTTTATATTCAAAAAATGATCAATCTTTTTCACTAGTGCAAATATTCCTTTTCTAGTTCTCTCTAGATAGTGGTTAACAAGTGGTGCTGGAAGAGATCTTCCAAGTTCAAACTAGATAACACTAGTAGAATCCTGATTCCAGCTTTACTCAGAGTATTACTATTCTCTGTCAAGTTGTCAATGGTTTCTAGTCTTTTGTATGAGATCTTTCAAAAAAAAAACGCTGGTACTTTGATGCTAGCATCCACAATCTAGACATGCATGCACGTGAGAAACCCACTTTACTTGTATTTTAATTCCCTGAATGCGTGAAACAAAAAGCCAGCCAACACCACGGACTGTAAAGAAACTAGTGCTTTTGGAATTTTGATGCTTCCAGATCTCTCATGAACAGAAAGATAGATCTTCCCAATTCTTTTGGGCAAACTAATGCATGATTTAGAGTGCAAGAAACAAAGACCTCAGAAGTAGTAAGTATATTCAATAATTTTATTTATCTGCTGGATAATGCATGTGTTGATAATGATATGCCACAAGAAAATTAAATAGTTTATAGCTCAGAAACATTGCTACAAAAAATTTTAAATTTTAAAAAATAAAAAATGACATGTAATATGAAGAGAATCTACCATTAGTCACTGCTGAAAAGGAGATACATAGATACAAATTCTCAGTTCATATTTTTCTCAAGCGGTAGAGAGCTTCCGAGAGTACACAATGTACATAGGATCCGAGCGTCCAGGATTAGGAGAAATATCCACAGCCTACAGATAAATGTAAACTGGTATTAAGCCTTGGATTGACCTCAGCAATGGTAAGTTGATATTAGAAAGTGTTCAGAGTGTTTGCAAAAGCGTTCAGTTGCGTTCAACGTCAACGAGACAATATTCATGCTTTCACGTTTTGTCTTGTTTACTGTATTTTTCCATTGAATTTAGCCGCAGAATGTGGATCAGTATCTGTATCCTAACATACTCTTAGAGATTCATGCAGCTTGAAGCTTGTCCCCACAAAATGTGTCAACTTAAATGGAAAAAATAATTATGGCTGTGCAGATAGCTAAATGTCTTTCACATACGCATGATAAGAAAATGTCAGTTAAGGAATTACCTGAGGAGGTTCAAATCCACCAGCATAATGAAAATATGATCCAACAATCATAACGTGGTCAGCATCCCCAGTTGATGTCCATATAGAAATGGCTTTTGTCCAGAAGCACCGGTTTGAAAAGCTAATATCATCAATAAAGTCGTCCTTAGTTAATTTGAAAGCACATAAGACCAATAAATGAAAGAACATCATTAAACGGAGAACATGTAATCCTTATAAGGTTTCTTATTTGTTTAATTGCCATATGAAATAAAGAAACATCATGGCTGCATTCTGATACAAGTGAAAATAAAATCTTGGCATGTGCAACAGAGCCTGGATATGATCGAAACATGAGCTGAAAAGTAAAAAAAGTGCATTGAGTGTGAACAATGGCATCTCAAAAATAATTAGATGAGCCACTTTTATGATAATAAATGTTCTGAGGATGGATGATTACTTAGTTTATACAGATGAATCATATTAAATATCCAAGAAACTGATGATTTTGTAGGAAAGTGCTTCATGACAAACTTTCTTTCGATTATTAGATTTTATAAAATGGCTAATTTGAAGCGACTCCAAAAATAAAGTTGAGAAGATTTTATCACCTCATTATGGCCAGGCCCCCAGGCTTGAGTATCCTGCACATCTCCTTGAAAACATCAAGAGGCTTTGTTATGTAATCAACACTGACCTGCAGGGCATATTCAATTTTCACACTTTAATTGGATGAGTTACATGCTAAACAAGAACATGGACACAATTTTAGCCCAAAAGCTTTGGAGTCTTTCGAACCAGAAAAATAAATAAGTATTTGCGCAGGATAGCTTGACAATTGAAACTGTAGTTAAGGTGTATGGGGAAGTATTTGTACCACATTAGTGATGAAATCTTACATTAAATTGAAACTCAGTCCCGTTTAAAATTTAATCAACAATTTGATTCTAAACAGCAAAGAGGCTGATGAGTAATTTCAATCCCAGTTGTCAATTCAATGTAGTTAGTGATTTAAATCAGCTAATCTAGTGAAGAAGCAGTCTAGTTGTTTAACAAGGAAAGTCAATTTTATTCCAAGTTATGTAATTCTCAATATGATGATAAAAAAGTAGTCCTACTATTTGATGATCCATTATCTCTCTTTTAGAAATACAATCAGCATGTATGTCATAACCAGTAATTGTAATGGTATCATCAATATTTAGTGTGGTTTAAATCAAATTAAAATTCAAAGACTGCAAGAATATACGTCCTACAGATGCAAGCCAATAGGATGCATCACTTGCAATAGTTTCAAGCAACAAAGTTAAGATATATCGGAAGTGTTTATACCACATTAGTGATGACGTCGAAAGAGTTATCCTCAAATGGGAGTTTGGGGTTCACATTTAAGTCTTGTACAACATACTCCGTGAGGACCTACAGAAGCAACAACCTCTATTATTAGTAGGGCCATGTTTCTCCAGAAGAATAGAAATGATAAGAATCTTGAATTTTTAATTGAATTAGTTTCTGGCAAAATTATTACAGCCAGGCTATAGGATCTTGAACTGATATGGAAAACAAATCTAAAGAGGTCTCCTTACAGATACAGAATTCAATTCTTCAAAATTCAAGGCCAATGGCCATCAAATAACGCAGTAAGAGTATTGGCTTACCGGGTTCCTTTTCAGCTCTTCTTCATTCAAGCCTAATCCCACCACTCGTTCTTGCCTGAATCCTGGTGGAAAGTGGCTGACCTAATGCAAAGTGAAGATTTATGATAATGTGTATATGCAATTGACTAGAAGAGAAACTGAGCTACAGTACTAAATATCTTACCCAACTGCTACACATATCCAAAATGCTTACTCCAGGAGTGTTGCTAGGTGGGAAGACCTTGGAGTAGTATTTAGTCAGGGCAGCAATTGCAGGGTCATCAATGTGTGTCACAAATCGAGGGGATTCGTAGAACACGGAATCTGGTGACCTAAAGGGAAAATTTTCTGATATTATATACAAAGATAAATAAAATAAAGAAGGGAGTAAATGTTTGAACCCATCTGTGGCTTATAAACAGTGGAAAATTAATGTAGCAGATAAGGATTTTAGAAACAAAAGGTGAAAGACTCAGAGCACAAACTTCAATAACACAATTCCACACTAAAAAAAAAGTAGTTTCTTTCACATTTAAGCCATGCTTCATTGCCTAAATTTAACAGAGATTGTAAACCCATTATAGTTGGTAGTAACTTTATTAATTGATAACAATCATATACAGGTAAAGGAAATAGAAAGATCTGTTTAGTTCAGAGTTATAACTTCCTTTAAGGAAAGAAATTTGAAACATAAAACACATGCCAACATGTCTTTCCAAGTAACAAGGAATTGTACTGCATAATCCATAAATTGCTAGGCCTAGATTCCATAATGTGCATGAAATTCCATTGCGACACAGAATTAGTTATCCTTTATGTATGATACAGGAGTTGTTTAACTGTCAGAAGATCCTTATTTTGTACAAATAAATGGAAAAGGCATTGTGGAAAGCAAGTTAATTGCTTTGAGTGGAAAAATGTGATCATAGTTCTTCAATGAACTTACTCATCATATCGCTGGAAATCCTCCTCCTTAAAGGGGAACTGCTCTGGCCATTCCACATTTTTTAGTATCTACCAAATGGAAATATGGTGCAAGAATTAGAAAAACAAATACACTTAAATTTTCAGCAAATTTCAAGCAACGAGTGGAACACAAGACTTTAGCCATGAGAATCATGTTCATACAATAGCCGATGGATCACTTGAGAAAAAATAGTGCAACATTAGACAAAATAACTACTTTGCATTGCTTGAATTGTTCTAAACCTCAACCCATATCCCCTATTTCAAAGCTTGAATAATGAGGCAAACATCACTTCTGTACTAAGACCTAATCATTATACAGTTATCAACAGTTCAACACCAAAAGACCATCAAAGTTGTAATTAGGGGTAATGGGGCAAAGATTGTTTATCAAATATACATAGTGCCCTAATGATTAAAGGAGCATAAGCAACTAAGCATTCACAGGGCCTGAGTTAATAATAACTTTGCCTATTCTCCTTCCTCTAGAGCAACCAAAGTTCAAGGTAAAAAGAAGTGGAGGAGGAGCATCACACAGAAAATTCAACCAACCCATACAAATTCAAGTAGTTTAAAAGGGAAATTTTGAAAGAAAAAAAAACACACACACACAAAATTAAGGTCAACAATTCAACAAAGATAAGAACTTTTGATATATCACCTCATCCACAGAGGGACTACCCGTTATCCTTGCAGAAGCAATGAAGGACTTGCCTCCAGACATGCTCATAAACTGAGACAAGAATGAAGCAGCCCCAAATCCCAAAACCATGCGGCGAGGACCCTTAACTCTTGTGCTCCACTTCTTCACTAGATTAGCCGCAGTGAGAGAAGACGATCCAGCAACAAAACTAGTCAAAGGGTGTGTGGGAGAACAGGAACAAACGCCACTCACAACTGGTAACCTTGTGTGGAGCCTGAGTCCAAGGAAATTGGCCATCTTGGACCTTGGTTGAGAAAACCATGGTGCTACTATGCTGTCCAAATGAACATGGTGCTCTACGATAGGATCAGGATCATTGTCACCGTTGGATTATCCGCTGACATCGTTGATGGGTCGAACCTTGATCGCATTCAAGTGATGTATATGCATGTTACGTGGCTCTCTGTCTTCTCACCTCTTAATCACTGCAAATTATTTGCATAACATAAATAATTAATTAATTAATTAGGGCCAAGGGTCAAACAATTTCAGCTGGATCATTCATTCTTTTCGATAGAAATTTTAGTAAATAAGTGTTATTATGGTTAGAAATAATTATATAAAATTAGGGAGTTGCGTTTGGCGCTCCTAATTGCGCCATACGCCTCCCCCTATTTTCAAAAATACTAAAATTGCCCCTGACTTGAAAAAAAAAAAAGTTGTACCAAAAAAAAAAAAACTCCAAAAATGGTTTTTTTTTTCAAAACCTCACCTCCACTCCCTTCAACTCATCACCCTCACCATTTCTCTCCCCCATACCTTTCCGTTCTACCCGGATAATGAAATGCACGAAAGGAACAAGCCATAACCTAAAGTGGGTTAACATAAGTGAAAGAAAAAATGGATTTCGAAGTTATTGACGTGTTCTGGTTAATATTCGCACTTGTAAGTGCGAAATATTCTTCAAAATCGCACTTACAAGTGCGAATATATGTTATTTATTATTTTTTTAATATATTTTATTTGGTCGCACCTTTACGTGCGATTTTGAGACAATTTTCGCACTTTAAGTGCGATTTCATATTAAAAAATATCTAAAATAATTCAAAAAATGCCCAAATAATTTATAAAAATCATGGGACCACCACAGTTAGTCTAGTTGACATATTTAGAAATTTATGGTGAAATATTTTTTTTCAAAAAAAAAAAATAGTAAACGATGGAATTTGGGCTCGGGACACCGAGCTTATGGCGAAGCGATAAGCGTCCAATTACTTTTTTTTTCTCTTCAACTTTGTAGTTCAGCCCGTCGCCATTCGAGACTGCTAGAAATTCTTTTTTCAGGGCCAGGAATATTAAAAAAAATAATTTAAGATACTATTTCGCACTTATAAATGCGATTTGGAGGCAAATTTCGCACCCGCAGGTGTGATACACTTTGAAAAAATTAAAAAAAATTAATAAATACTATTTCGCACCTATAAGTGCGATTTGGAGGCAAATTTCGCACTTGTAGGTGCGATACACTTTGAAAAAATTAAAAAAAAAATACTATTTCGCACCTATAAGTGCGATTTGGAGGCAAATTTCACACTTGTAGGTGCGAACAAAAAGGTAGAAGAAAGGGACATCTCGGGAATCAAAAAAGATTTTAAGGGCATTTTCTTAAATGACCTTATTTAGAGGGGGCGTAAGGCGCAAATGGGGGGCGCCAAACGTAACACCCATAAAATTATTAATGTGATCCTCATTTAACATTTTCAATTTTAGGGATAATTGGTATGAAAGCTTTTATAATTAAATAATTTAAAGTTTAATCTTTATTATCTTCATTATTCTAATAAAAAAACTGAAATTTCAGAACATGGTAGATAAATATTTTTTATATTTCAGATGGTATGTATTATTAAATGAGTTTGGCACCATCATTTTATTACATCAGTAATGTACTACTAAGATAAGAGAAGGTAAAATCTATCTGTAATAAATACAATTAAGAAGTCCCCAGTTACGAAGATGATCCTCGCCACGAGGAGAAGAGGATCCCATGGTCCTTTGTTGCCGCTGCCGTCAGCCGCCACCGTCCTTTGCTCTTCTTGTTGCTGTTGCTTTCAATTTCTTCTTTTTTTTTGTTTTTGCAGCTTGGGTTGAAGGGGATGATGGATCTGGGTTGAATTCTTCATCTTCTGAGTTTGAGTTTTGGCTTGCTCTTCTTGTTGCTGTTGCTTTCAATTTCAGTTTCGTTTTATTTCTGAGTTTTAGCTTGTTGTTCTTGTTGTTGTTGGTTTGAATTTCAGTTTGAGTTCTGGCTGTTCTTATTGTTGCTTCGAATTTCAATTTCAGATTCATATATGGTTTATGCTTTGAATTTCAATTTCAATTAAAGTGAGGTTTCTGGGTTTTTGTTGTTGTTGCTTTGAATTTCTGGGTTTATTGTCTTGTTTCAGTTTATGAAATGGTTGAAGGTTGGGTGGTGAGGGTGATAAATTTCTGGGTTTGTTTGTTTTGGGTTGAAGGAGGATGAAGAATTCCGGAAACAATATGATTCTGGAAAAATTAATGGAGGTTCGATTTTTTATGTTGGTGTTTGATTTTTTATGTTTTGTTTTTCTGGAAAAAGAAAACAAGATTTTTGATGTTTTGAGTTGAAGGAAGAAGAAAGAAGCATCAAGGGAGAGGAAGAAACAATATGATTCTGGGTATACTGGATTCTAAGAGGAAGAGGAAGAAGAAAGAAGAAAGAAGAAGAAAGCTTCTGCATTTTTTTTGTTTTTTTTAATTTAAATAAAAAATAAAAAATCTCACGTGTCTTAATTAGCTAACGTGGCAGTGCCACATGGGCAAAACGGAGCTCCGACGTTGACTAAAGTTTGGGAACTAAAGTCCACGTTTACGCCGGCGAGAGACGAAAACCAAATTTCGCTCATTGTTCAGGGACCAAAAACATATTTAACCCTTAAAAAATATTAAAATGACCTGTCACAATATATTTTGAACCAAAAAATAAAAAAGTGGGGCATGGGGGAGAGGTGAGGAAACCAGTGATCGCGACACATCAACCTCATGGATGCAGGCTACCACCACCTGCAAACCCCTCCCAAGGTTCCACACTGGACTCACACGTGTAAGGCATCGGCGTTTCTTTATATAACCACATGGGGAAACTCCGGTGAAAGACCCACAATCGCTGAAACCTCATAAACGAGGTGGGTTTAGGGTTTCAGTGAACACGTGTTATTGCCCAACACCATGCCCGGAAGTTGAACTAAGTGCCATCAGAATAACATATATGAACCATGATAATTGAATTTCATTCTTCAATGTGGGACTCATATCACAGCGGACAAGACAAAAAAACAGGGCTGTTTTGTCGACCAAAGAAAATAAAAGTTGAAAAGCTTTGGTCCAGTTCTCCTTAACAAGCTTCAACAGCAAGGTGTTTTCTTCAATGAGGGTTTGTATTTTACCACCCCAGAACCGTCTCCAATGGGATGAGGGTTTGTTTCACTTGCTGTTTGATGTTGAAAGCAATGGTAATCCTGTTTATCTTGGTATACATATTACCCTTTTTAAAGATGATATTTGTCCTTATTTCCATCAAAAACTTCACACTCCTCTCATTCCCCCAAGTTTCCCTCCTACTCCTTTAACAAAAATCAACAATTCCCCTTCCTCTCCACCCCATTCGTCTATGCTATCATCGACAAGCACAACCAAACTTATCACTTAACATTTTAATATCACTTGTGATTTGAATTAGAGTTGTTGTGTGACAGGCATCGTTAGCTGCGAGCTAGGTTTAATTTTCTGTTGGCGAGCTTTTCATTACAAAAATTGATATCTGTATGCGGACACTTGCTTGCGACGGAATATTTATATCACTGGTCAGTGACGGAAACTATTTGTCACTAACTATAACCGGTGACAAAATTTATCCGTCAACATTTAGTTACAAAACTATGGGTGTTCGTGAGACGTGTTATGCTTGACTTTCACCGATTGCTAGCTTTAAGCTTTTGGTGCTCTATATGAATAAAGTTTTCATTTCATGTATCTTTTCTCTTTGATTATTTTGCTTAAGTCAACGCAAATATCATGCTTTCTTCTTGCACAACGATAGTTTGTAGGAATTAAGGGAACTGCGATTAGATTGAATGATTTATCTGCTACTTATGTATAAGAGTGGGAATTATTTGTGTTGGCCAGAATTAAGAACTCATTTCTTCAACTGAATTGACTAGACACTAAGGTATTAGGTTTAGCAAACTGAGATTGAATGATTTACTTGATTAAGGTATTAAGAAGTAGAGTTTTAGGCTACATCACCATGAAATGATTTCCAAAATTCATATAGTTATCTGTTTGCAAAAAGCTTAATTTGGTTAGGTGAAGCTAACACCCAAGTGCTGTTTCCATCAAAGTTTACAATCCAAGTCTTTTTAGTTTTTATGTTATCATCTTTCGTAACAAACAAACTCAAAATTTGTCTTTTTATTTCTTGTTATAAACAATTGAGCTTAAGTCACAAATCAACCTATCCCTGCGGAGACGATATCTTTTATATTACTTTGATCTTTCTGTACACTTGCAGAATTGGTATCAACACCATCGGAAGAGTGTGGAGGACATGGATTCCTTGTACCAAACCAAACTGTCGAGTGAAGCAGTTGGGAGCATACAATTCGGCAGCACAATAGTTACTCCTGGACGTTGGTTTAATGCCAGAGAATAACAGCCAAACAGTAAGGGTGCACACCTCATCGAGTGGACATCGTACGGTGCTCACAAACAGCACTGGCCATGGCAGGACATGTCTCTGTTTTCGAAGCACACCCGTGCACTGCATGTCATAGTAGCTTATCTATCATAGCAGGTACTTCGACAGTTCCGACACGTCTAGACTATCCCCCGTTCACCCCAGGTCATCGACACACCTAGCACTACAGAGGAGACTGATTCAGCTTATGCCTCATACATGACTAGAGTCATCTCCACAAGGGGCGGTGTTACTTTTCGCCCGAGGTACATCCTTGTATCACATATGTGCATCGTCTCTGAGTCTGTACAGATATCTGTTAATGGTGTGGTGAGTTTAATGTCCTAAGTAGTTGTCAACAATTACGATTGTACCATCATTATTCTCTGACATCCAAATTGCATTCTTTACAGGCTCAGTGGAGGAGAGTGAAGCAGTGGCTTAGGGAGTGCGCAAAAGCACATGATGCACCTCCAGTTGGTGGGCCTAGCCGATCAACATTGGATAGGACGTTGGAGCTTGTGACACGGAGGACCACGTCGAGCTTCGCGTATGAGAGGAGGCCTATAGGATCTACATCCATGACTATTGCTTAGTTTTCTTAGATTTGTTGGACTTATGTGTTTCTGTATTTGGATGATGGATTTGTTGGATTTATGGATTATGATGGATTTATGGATACTTTGATGATGTATCTTTTATGAAGGATTGATGGATAGTTTTGTGATCAGTTCTTGGGTTTTTTTTTAGGGATCAAATATATTTTCAGTGTATGTATGCCTTGCCTTCTTTCGTTGAATTTAAAACCCAAAACATAATTATTGTTTTCTTTTTCCAGGTTTCAAAAACTAAGAATGTGATTGTGTAAATATAATTCCGAGTTTTTAATTCTTGGAGTATGTGAATAGTTATACTAAATTTTGTAATTCCTGGAATAGATAAAATTGTCTTCCGAGAATTACAAAACTCGGAACCCAAATACACATACAAAATATTCCGATATTTGTAAATCTTGATATGCATCATGCCGTATTCCGGGAATAATAAATCCTAGAACGTTAAAAGGAAAACGTTTTCTAAGTTTTAAAACTCAGAAACATTAAACTTAAAATACGTACCAAGATATCGGAATAGAAATAAAATATGTAAGGAACTCAACTGACGATGTTTTGATCTTTTACCGTGTTTAAGTGAGGTGGGAAATCTCAATGGTAGGGTGGGAGATCCAGCTCCCATGTTCTTTTCCTTTCTTGCTTTTCCGTCTAATCGTGTGTTCCTATTCATATTGATAAAGATTGATAGACATCTAAAGGGTGTAGACCACTAGAGAGAGATAGGAAGAGATGGAAGATAAGTGATAAGTGTGATATATGATGTGATGTGATTGAAGAAAGAGATAGAGAGAAAAAATGGTGTCCAAAAGTGCTTGTACCGTTTAGGTGTACACCAATCATTGCCCATTCAATCAAATATTCAATCAAATGTGGTCACGATGATGATGCCTTTCAAATGCTCGACCAAATGTCTAAACAGACTTCCATGCTTCCTCTGATAATGCCTTTGAAGTGCTCGACCAAGTGCTCCTCCTCCTTCCTCTTCTTAAAGCAGGATTAGATTTCTGCTTTTCTAATTAGACTTCAAGAGAAAGTTCATGTATAGCCATAGTTGAGCCCATATGGTCTATTTTTAGAGGTGAATCTGCACTGTTATCTGAATTTTGGTGCATATGCTTGTAAAGTATAGCGTAGAGTAAATTTCTTTTTATCAAAAAATTGTTCTTGTAGGGAGGGTTGATGAAAAAAAAAACTAGAACATTTCGAATCCCTTGGGACCCGGACCAAGAAGAATGATGGAGGTCTTAGGGGTGTGTCATAATTTGGTGGTGCAGTGCTTCATATTCAGTATTCATGCTATGATTCTTTGTTTGCCATTTGTTGAGGAGATAGTTACTTTTCTATCTATGGTTTCTGACTTTCACCAATCGCCTTCTCTCTTTTGCCATGTTTGAAGCTATGGATGGTATCACAGAGAGAAGAAGAAGAAGAAGAAGAAGAAGAAGAAGAAGAAGAAGAAGAAGAAGAAGAAGAAGAAGAAGAAGAAGAAGAAGAAGAAGAAGAAGAAGAAACATGCTCCTCAAAGACACTCAACGCGATTCTATGCCACGCAAAAGCTAGGAGGTGGGGAAGACGTATGATGTGAGGACCTCCAACATGGTGGAACCGTTGTTGTCGAGGTGGTACGTGGCGGCAGACGGCGGCTATCTCTGATGGGTACGAAGAAGAAGGATTGTTGCCGTGAGAACGGGGTCGTTGCTTGTGTCGGTTAGCTGATCGAATTCACGGTGGTTGCGTGTGACACCCTCGAGCATGGGCAGTAGCTACGAATTTCACAGCAAACTCGTGACCAATGGCACAGCTTTTTCGCAGCTAAATCGCAGCTAATTCTCATAGCTAAATTTTCCACAGCAATTTCACAACTAAATCAGCAGCCAAACTTCATAGCTACAGCTAATTTCAATGCCAATACGCAGCTAGTTAGCGTCTAATTTACAGCAAAATCACAGCTACTTGACAGCAATTTGGTACTAAATTAAGTGTATCAAGAAGTTCATCCGTTACACAACAAAGCACTTTCACAAGCCAGTGAAACTGATTATGATCTGAATGAATTAGGTAAGCATTTTTACTATTTGAGGACCTTGCTCCTCCTCCTCCTCCTCCTCCTCCTCGCGTTGGCGATTTCTTTTACCTTGCAATCGATCTCCGACGATGAATTGAAGGCCGCCACACTTTCTTGGTGGATTTTGTCGAGGAAGGAATGGCGATCCTTCTTCTACCTTGCCGCCGCCAGAGAAGCGTCACATTCTTGGCCAGGTCAGTGTTTGAATCTGACCATTTTCAATTTTGATTTATCTATAAACATATATCAATGCATGTATTTTGAAAATTGATATTCCAATTCCAGAGATATATGGTACTCCTAGATAGCCAGCCAATGCCATGTTAAAACTCAACAATTAGATGGGACCAGAATTAAAAAAAATGAAACAAATTAAGCTATGGATCTTCTGCTATATTGTTGATTGATATTAGAGAAATACCAGTGGCCTTGTGGTGATAGTGGGGCTCAATGCTGAGAGAATTCGAGTAGCTCAGCCTACTCCTGAATTTTCTAAATTCAAAACTAACTCTCACTCAGCTAACTGACTTATTTATAGACAAAGATCTAACTAACTGCTAATCAGTTACAACAGGAATAATCCCCTGTATCTCACTTATTTCTCCTTTACTAAAAAGCATATATAAAATATGAGTATTTGGAAAAACAAGAGACCAAGCTAGAACATTTTGAAGTTGCTTGTGTTTGCCTTATCATATTTTGGGTCCATTACAGGCTCTGGCTCTCTCAAAGAGGATCCACTGTGGCAAATTTGTTGCTGAGGTGATGTTTCGAGAAAACCCTTCTGCATATTAGGCTGCCATTAAAGTGAAAGTAAATTTTTGCATGCCTTGGTTGCATTTAACCTCATATGACTGTTACATACTCATTTTTATGAGGTCACATTTGTGTATATGTTTAATAAATTATGTGACTCTCCCTCCTAATTTAATAGGTTACAATTCTATTTTTACGAGATTCACATGAACATGAATCAATAAAAAAAAAATATGTTAGCAAGAATATATTAAATAATATGTTTTTGTCACTAGTCTTTTTTTTATATAAGAGTTCTCACAATTGATAATTAGCAATTAAACTATTTCGAGACGATCAGATAATTAAAGTGAGTATGATCTCCACCAACAAGTCTTTTTCCCAATGGCCAAAGTTCAATCCGTTGGCAACATGATTGTTGAGTCTTACTATCTACTATGGTTATGCTAGAATCTTTCTGCCATCACTCATCTTAAAACAATACACTAATTAACAGAAAAACAATGACTTGTATAGGTTCAATGTGACCTAATTTAATTGTTGGATAATTGATGTGCATGACATGCAAAGATAGTGGCGAAATGTCATTGGCATCCTTTTCGTAAGTCATTTTGTATCAATTCTCAAACACATCTTTGAGATATTTTTCAATTATTGAGGTTATGATATGTCCCACAAAGTTTAGTTTATGCTCTGCCCCTACATATCTTTGTCTTGTGCGAGGAAAATACAAGTGAAGTAGAAAGTGACATAATAAATTGGTTAGATACTTAGATACATAACCATAAACAATTAGGAGTAGATCATGCACCGCCATTCTCAAAGATGAAGGTAGATCTCAAGCCCACGCAATATTTTTAGATTCCTACTACTGTCCTCAGCACAATTACATACTCAGTATTTTGATATATTGACAACTCACTTTATATAGTAAAGTAATGAATATTCAACCCAAAAACTTCTTTATAGTAAGTTATTTATTTATTTTTCAATATTTAAAATTGTATTATATTTTTAATTAAATCAAAGATAAATAAATCTCACTTAAAAGATAAATAAATCTATACATAATATTAGTTCAAGGGCAAAAGCTTATATTTTTCCAAAGCTTCGTATTAAAATCTTCTAAATGAAAATATGTATAATCGCTGAGAGAGAACTTTAGTTGGATATTCTAATTCTAAATATAGCTTCCAGCAATTGAAAGAAAATTTCAACCCAAATACTCATCCCATTTCCCTCCCTCAGTTTTTCTCTCACCCTTCTTCATTGTCCTGCATAAATTATTAATGACTTGCCATGAACTTTCACAATTAAATCAAATCAACATTACCTGACATGTTACAATATAAGACCTTATAATATATCAACTTTCATGACTAAAGTGGATTCCTTCAATCAATCAACAAAACAAAAGTGGACTATGTAATATGGGTGATTCACATTTGAGGGGAGATAATTGAAAATTAATTAAGTGGGATTGAAATCTCACATTGGATAAGAATGAGTGAAATGAGAACAATATAAGAGATGTGATCTATACAATTAATGTTTTAAGATTTTGGATAAAGATGTGATGTTCAAATTTCTTAGTAGTCTTTGATGTTGGCTTATTGGGCTCCCCGTGTCTCCTCAATAAGTAGTATCAGAGTTGATGATTGGTGTGACGACTCTTTGTATTAAAAATCATTCTAGCAATGTGATTGCAAAGTTGCGTGGGTGAGTTAAAGTCTCACATTGATTAAGAATGAGTGAGGTGAAAATAATATAAAAAATGTGATCCATAAACCTAATCCCTTTAAATTTGCATAATATATGGTGTTCAAATCTTTGATGGTTCTCTATGTTAGCCCATTGATGCTGGTTCTCATACTCCAAACTCTCACAGTCTCCCCAACATTACCTCTATAGTTGTAGTAGGTGATGAGCTTATTTCTACTTGGATGATTTCTATGTGTGTTTAGTTTAGTTTAGAACTAAAGTATTTTTGGATTTAACAGTGTCGGGATTACACTTTTTAAAGAAGAAAATATGAAGGAGCTTCAACATTCGTTAAAGGTGAACGAAATCTAACTCTTAGGATAATAGGATATGTATGGTTTAAGAGAGATACATAAAAGTGAGAATGAGAGAAGATAGAGTAGAGAAAAGAGGTTAGAGTTAGAGTAGATTTGGTAAGTAGTTTGATATGGTAGAAATAAAAGAGAGGTAGAAGATAAAATATGACATGTAGGACCCGTTTGGTGGTTAGGATAGGATAAGAGTAGGATTGATAGAATTAGATAAAAACATGATATGATAGGATAAGGGCAGGATAGACTTTTATCCTATTGGGTGTTTGAGGTGCACAAGATAATGACGGATATGATATAAAATAAGAAAAATGCATCAAATTTTCCTTTGAATAAAAAATACAAAATTCTTTTTAAAAATTAATTTTTAAATTAATTTTTTTAAAAGTGATTATTCCATTAATTTTAAATTTTTACATTTTCATAAATGAGTCTATATTTTAAAATAACTAAAAATAAATTAATTTATATTAATTAGCCTATTATATTCTTTGAAGGGATCCTACTTTAATTAAAATTATGTAGTTAACCAATTGGTTTTAACTTAGTCTTGACAATTGATAAAGACTAAAAGTTAATTGAATTAAAAAAATATTATTAAAATTACATTTTTTCAAAAGTATTTAATATTTAAATTATAAATTATTATATAAGTAGAGAAATAATTTTAAATAATAGGAGATGATAATAGAAAATTAGTCTATATTTACTATTAGTAAATCAATATTTATAAGTGAGTAGTCTATTTCACTGTTAATGAATAAATATTTTATTTATTTTTATTTTAATATAAATAATGAAAATAATGTCAGCTAATAGTAGTAAGTAATAATGAAAATTTTATAATTTTACATGAGTAAATTCAATATTTTCAATATTAATAAATTAGTTCCTTTTTTAATTAGCAATAACAACTAACAATTGATAATAACCAATTATTAAAATTAATATTTTTATATTTATTAATTAATATTATTATAAATTATATAACATTTAAATATTGAAATAAATTAATTTGGGGTTAGGATAATGTAAAATAATATATATCTGTTATCCTATCATGTGAGGATAAATTTTAACTCACAACACATTACAACAAAATATGATCTACTTATCTATCCATCAAACATGTATTTTTCAACCGGAAGCATTTGGAGTCATTTAATAAAGTGACCAAACAGAAAAAAAAAAAAAAAAAAAAAATTGGACGCCCATTGGTAGCAAAATGTTGCTTGGGCACATTGCAATAATGACTTGACCTCACCCTTTCTTTCTATAAATTGGAATCACCACCTTCAACTTTCTTCCCCCACTCTCTTCTTTCCCCCCCACCCCATTTCTGGGAATACCAAAACCCAGATCTCATTCTCTCTCACACACAAAAAAATGGATCAACCCAGATTCGTAATCGAAGCATCGGAAGCGGAATCCATGGCCCAATCCTCGGGCCTGACCCTCCCCCAGCTCCTCCCCTCAATAGTCCGTTCGGCCCAAAGCCTGGCCCGGGCCCCCATCTCTAAGTTCCATGTGGCAGCGGTTGGTGTCGGCGCCTCAGGCCGAATCTTCGTGGGCGTGAACCTCGAGTTCCCCGGCCTCCCCTTCCACCACACCGTCCACGCCGAACAATTCCTCCTAACCAACCTCGCCCTCAATGCGGAGACTCAGTTACGGTGGCTCGCCGTCTCCGCCGCCCCGTGCGGCCATTGCCGGCAATTCCTCCAGGAAATCCGCGACGCCCCGAACATCCAACTCCTCATCACCACCGACAACCAAACCGAAAACGACGAGCCTCGCTTCACCCCTCTTTCCCACTTCCTCTCACACCCTTTTGGGCCCCACGACCTTCTCCCCAAAGGGGTGCCCCTTCTCTTAGAACCCCGTCACAACAACCTCTCTTTCAGCGACGGTTTTTCTCCTTCTTCCAACAATGGCTTCTCTTCCTTCGATTCCCACAAGCTAAAGTTTGCAGCTTTGGAAGCCGCTAATGCTTCTCATGCACCCTACAGTGGTTCCCCTTCTGGGGTGGCTCTGTTGGACTCTCAGGGGAAAATTTACAGAGGCTCTTACATGGAATCGGCGGCGTATAACCCCAGCCTCGGACCCCTCCAGACCGCTATCATCGCCTACGTCGCCGCCGGAGCTTCCGACTACGACGGCATCGTCGCCGCCGTGTTGGTGGAGAAGGATGGGGCGGTGGTCAGACAGGAACCCACCGCGAGGTTGCTGCTTGAAGAAATCTCCCCTCACTGCCAATTCAAAGCTTTCCTTTGCAATTCCACTGATTGATTGAGCTGAAATTTGTGATCAATTTCTCTACCAAGAAAATTAACTAGTGAGATTATTTAAGTGAAATTTGAAGTTATCTTCATGGTGATGGACATGGTGTGTGATGATCCCCTTCTCATGCCTTTCTTTGTGGTTCAAATGAGATGGTTTATCTTGTATATTACCATATCATATTATATATTGTTATATTCTATCGAATGTCAAGGTCTCTCTTTTATTTTTATCTTAGTTGGACTTGAAAACTTGAACTTACTCAATCAGTTCACATGGTCAGAAATTTGACATATATTAATTTCCCAGTTAACAACTCTTACTTTGTTTATCTGTTTGGAAAACTTGATAATCATTCTTGATGCTGAACAAGTCATTTTAAAAAGATTCTACGATAATTTATGTCAAATAGTTTTTGCAAAAATTAAAAAAAATAACTTAGTGCTAAAACCTCTTGCTATATTTTTTTTTTTTTCAAGAAATTGATTTTACGACTCCAATTCATAACCATAAAGTCACATGACAATAACTTTACCATTGCGCTGACTTTAGTCCTCTCTTTTTGCATAAGTAAGATTTTATTAGTTGTGTGATAAACATATAGTCTTATTTATAAGAATTAAATAAGAGGTTTCTCTTGATCATTTGGAGTTTGTAGTATATTAATCAATTTTTAATAAAAATACTCTTATTTAATTGAACTTTCCCTCTTTTTCCACTCTCCTAAGCATTAATAATTCATAGAAATTAAGAAAAGTGAGGTAAAGAAATTTTAGAAGTTTAATATTATTTAACAATAAATTTAATATACTTAACTACTTTAACAAGATTTCTTAAACAGTACAAATTAGTTTTTTAATTCTTATAAATAGAGTCGGAGCGATGAATATTAAATGTTTTTTATATAGTATAAGAATTTAATGTTATGTATACAAAGCTCTTCCAAATATTGGTGTCCCTGGTGGAGAAACAAGTAGCAGGCATTTGCCCAATTCAACCCTCTCACTGTGTTGGCTTTTTTGCTTCGGAATTGTGCAAATAGACCGGTCAAGTAGCAGGCATTTATAAATAGGGTCTCACATGTGTTGGCTATTTAGCGATGATTTGATTGGTGAAGTATCTCTTTATTCTAATTACATTACATCATATATCACATTTATTATTTATTTCTCCTTTTTTTCTGTCTCTTTCTAGTGGTCTATGCCCTTTGAATGTATACTAATCTTTATTCTTATTTTTTTTTTGGAAGTGTGCAAATAGACTTTGAGGAATGAGCCAACAAAAAAAAATAGAGTCCTACTCGTGCTTTTATGTTATGGGACTGCTCCAATGTTATGAGGAAACTAATTGCACATCCACTAAGGCCAATGTTCTTTTAGGATCAATAAATAAATGAAAGCTCTGGAACAATCTCTATGAGAATAAAACAACGACAAAACACTTTGTTTTTCTTGGAAGGTTGGGACTAATAATCAAACCAAATATTTGGTAGAATATTTACCAAAGATACTTAATATGATACATTTCCATAAACGACAATGTGAGTCCTATAACAATAGTATTATTCCCATACAGGTATAGGCCTCTAATTTGGCTATGCAACATAATTTGGGTGGGGTGCCATTCTTTAAAAGCCTTTTCAATGTTACTTTTTGGGAAAATAGTTTATATCAGTGTCATCCTATCAAAAGATGGTGTGTTTTTATCTTCCACATCGGTGTCAAAGTACTTTTTGGACCACTTCTCTATTGCATTCCATTGGTGATTTTGTGTAGTATGACATGGGAGATGCTCAACATTATAGCCTTTCCAAGTCACTTGTGTTTATATGTATATGCATTACTCTTAAGCCATTTGGAAATTGTTTTATAGCTGATTATAAAGTTAGAATTAATTATAGAGAGAAATTTATATGAATTTAGAATTGATTCTAAAAAAAGGGTTGATTCAAATATTTGGTTGAGCATCAAATGTGAATATTGAGTGTAAAACTTATATACGTGGGAATAAGTTTCTTATGTTTATTCGAAGTTGTATTAAAATCCACCACCAGGAACCAAGCGGGTTGGCGTAGTGGTTCAGCACTTCGTCCCTTAAGTAAGTGGTTGGGGGTTCGAATCTCAACTCTTGTGAATGGAAAAAACTCATTGGCCAGCCCCCTACCACTTCGTGCACTGACCGTGGGGCGAATGATTAGTCTCACAGCAATCGGCTGTGGGACCTTAGTCAAGACAAAAAAAAAAAAATCCCACCAGGATGGGAATAATTTAGTAGAAGTCATCCCAAATTAAGTTCATTATATTTTTGTAATAACCATTTAAAAGAGTGGTGGGTCTAAAGGCTACAACAAATGTTCCTTTTCTTGCCTTTATGATCACACACTTTATGCGAAAAGCAAAGTTTAAAGGTTGAGTTTATCTATTAAGGGTATGTTCGAAATTTTTCTACAATAAAAGCAAAATCAATTTTGAGTTGATTTTTTCTAACAAATGATTCTTTATACTCACTACTCAGAGATCGAACCACCCAATTTTTTTATGAGTAGTTTTATAATATAAGAATTAATTATAAGTAAAAAGAAACTGATCTAAACATGTTATAAGTTGATCAAGATGGATAGTTTCATAAAATGGTTACAAAAGAAGAATAAAAACCTCAGTTTCAATGAATTTTGATCTAATCGCCAGCTTGTTGTCATTACTGCAATAATTTCTTGTCCTACTCGTCCAAGCAACTCACTTTATAAGGAGATGGCTTAATGAACAAGACAATGTACTCTGTATGCAAATTGAATGCCAGGGCTGCTAAAAAGGACTGAATTATCATTTGAATTGAAACCACTTGTGCTATCTGATATAAGCAGTGTGTTATGTAAATTGCCAATCTTGCTCTTGACTCTTGACTATGAGCATGCTTGCATTTTTTACTCAAATGGTGTCTAATTTCTTGTCCCATCTATTAGATTCTATCTTGCAAATGAAAAAGATATGAATATAGCGGTTATAAAGTTACATCGGTGGTTTTTATTTGACACGGTAGCGGAAATTCATTAGTAAACTGGAAATAAATCACAATTTGAGCACAAAACGTGTTAGTCTGTTTGAGTGTGTAATAGAAACCGTTCAATTAGGACATAATTGTTTCCCGTACAAGGACAATGTTTTAAATTGCAGTCCCAGTAACATTCACGATCACGTCACAGTTGTATTGCAGTTCTTAATATTGCGCAAAATTGTGAACAAATGTGATTGTCGCGACTGAATAGGTTTCTGAAACAGCCCAAACCTTAACGTCGCGTTCAAAATTCTTGATCTAAAACCATCCAAGGCAATTATTGACTTTACAAAACTACAAAATGATTTTGATCACCATCATGAAATTGAATTCTTGTTTTACCCTCAATGAAGGTGAGTAATATTCTCAATTATCCAATCTCACTTTTGCACATGTAACAAGAGATTACATCAAGGAATTAATAAAGCATAAGAGAAATGATAGCAAAGCCAATCGAATTTGGATTAACAATTAATATATTGGATAATCATGAATCAATCAATGAATCAAGTGAAAGAAATCTTGTTGATAGCATTTATGATAACTAAGGCAAAGTAAAAGAAGCTGAACCGGGTTGTCTAAGAGGCACTTTGACAACATCTCTAACACCAGTTACAATCCCTACATCTTCATCCATAGTGAACAGATCCTCTGTTTCTCTCATCACAGCATGGACCAACACAACCACCAACGCAACACACATACCAACTACCATATTATGCGTTACATTCGTTAGAACAAGCAAACCAACCGTCACCAACAACAAAGAGATAACCACCAATCTCTCATCAATCTGAAACCTCAAAATCACCAAAGGTGTGTCTCTCAGGAAATACAAAAACAGCCACGCAATCATCATGACAATTAAGATGATCAGGGAAACAGGGTGGCCTAGCAAACTGAGGAAAAGCACTAGCAATATGATGATCACGTAGTTTGCGCGAAAATGTTTAGCGTTTGTGTTGACTCTTTGGATTGAGCCAAAGAAAGATGGTGGGAGTTTGAAATGCGAAAGTTGGATCATTTCCTTCCATGGTCTTGTTGTGCCTAGACCCGCTTCGATGCGATCTTTGGTTGCCTGTGATACGAAGAGTGGGTTTGAATCAGATGAAACCTCTGCTTCTTCTGAGATTGTTCCATATGTAGTCATTTTCCAAGGGAAATGTGGAGAAATTAGGATGAGAGTGAAGGCAACTTATGACTAACAAACCCAAATGTTGTGGATCTCTACGCTTTTTCTGGACAAGCTCTCATCAAACATGATTCGAGTCACTTGGTCCGGATGTCATGGAGGCATGGAGTTCCAAGTAAGAAACAAAAAATATAATAATAAACATTCGGTTTAGTTTAGGGTCAACAACTGCAAATGTCGATTATATTACGCCACAAAATGTATATCCACAACTCAATAAGAATTTTAAGAATAACTAGTGTTTGCTCCTAAATATTAATGAAACCATTTTGATCAACCAAATGCTTTAACAAAAATGTTTTTATACATATACACAAACTTTCTAATCCATTCTATTTTCACGAGTGAAAGACCCGAGAATTTTAAATTGGAGGAGCAGTGCGCCTACAAACATTAGGGGTGAGCATTGAAACCGGCCCGGCCCAAACCCGAAAAAACCGACGCCAAAAATCACTGCCGGGCCGGGCCGGTTCGATTTACGGGTTGGGGCGGAATAAAAAAATAGGTTTGGGTTGGGTTACACGGTCGGGTTCGGTTTTAGGTTCCAATACCATCGGTACCCGACCAAACCCGACATAGCATCATATAAATACAAAAAAAAAAAAACCACTGTCCCTAACCCTAAGTCCCTAGCGCCACAGCAGTCACTCCTCAATCTCTCTCACCTCACCTCTTTGGTCTGTCCTCAACGGCTCAACCTAACCCTCCTCCGCCTTCGCCTCTGTTTCCCTTCTCCGCCTTCGAACACGTTCGCCTCCACCTCCGCCTTTGTTTCCCTTCTCCGCCTTCGAACATGCTTCGCCTCCGCCTCCGCCTCCGCCTCTGTTTCCCTTCTCCGCCTTCGAAACGCCTTCGCCTCGCGAGACAAAGCACCGCCGTGGTGAAGGATTGTGTTGGATCTGAACATCCATGTGGTGGATCGCTCCGGTGGTGACTGAAAGAAGAAGCTAAGGATTGTGTTGATTTTTTGTATTTGATTTGTAGTTGATTTTTTGTATATTTATTTTCCATATACTCTTCTCTCCGCCTTGAAGAAATCTATGTTTTCTTCTCTGTAAATCTATGTTTTCTTCTCTGAAACCGCCCATGAATAGTATGGTTGAAACCGCTGTTACCTGCCCGCTCAACCCGCCACTAACGTGACCCGGACCCGACAAAACCGACCTTCATTACAGTCGGAGACGGGCCTAGTTTTACTTAGGTCGGTTGGGCCAAAATGAGCCCGAAACCGACCGCCGCTGAGTCCAAACAAACATAAACAATTAAAATATTAAAGGTATATACATCATAACCGTTTTCTTTTCAACCACTTTTTGGAAAGTTGGATGACGTGTCATTTTCTTATGGAATTGCTTGTTCATCCATCTTTGTTTGTCATACTAATTTTTTGAAAATATTTAAATTACATATCAACAATCATAATATATATCTTATCAACCACATTTCAGAAGGTGTGATGAGAATTTTCATCTTTAAATTATCAGTATATATTTACCAGCTTCATTTCGGATAATTTGTTGAGAATTTTACCTTTCAAATCAAAGTTTAAGAAAAAATAAAAAATAATTCAAATCAATATGAATATCTACACCAATATAAATATAAATATAAATATAAATATAAATATAAATATATATATATAAGAATAAAAACATCTTTCTCATATGATACATCTTTAAAAAGTCACATGACATTTTTAAGTAGTCATGTGACTATTAAGTTGATTTAATCTTGACCATTCATGATTAGATCCAACGGTCGTGATTTATTCTCATTTTCTCATATAAAAGCATCTTTCTCATATGATACATCCCCTATCTATATATATATATATATAGACCAACCACATGTCGGAAAATCAATAAAAAACTTTAAATTTTAAAAAAATAACAGTATTAAATTTTTACCAAAAAAAAGTTTGTTTGTCGAAGTTGATGGTGAAGATGGTGGCAACCTTGGTAATGAAGCGATGAAGACGACGGTTTAGGGACGAGAGTGTTGAAATTGGGCTCTGATGGTGGTTTCTGTGTGTATTTCTAGGGGGGCTTGGGTTTTGAGGTGGCCTCTAATGGTGGTCGTCGATTGGGTTTGGATGGTGGTGGGAGGGAGAAGTCGAGCTGTCGAGGGGTGGCGTGAGTCCACTGGAAGGGTGAGGCTAGGGTTTTTGTTTTTTACCGGCGTAATGAGAGAAGTGTGGCTTTGAGTCTGTTAGTGTTAGGTTTCTGAAGTGAGAGTGATTAAATATGTAGGGTTGTTTGTAATATATGTTTAATTTGCAAACAATCACTTTTTACCACTGCAACCGATACTCATTGGGTAAAAAAAAAAGAAATAAAATAGATTGATGCTAAACTTTTTAAGGTGATCATTCAAAGCATAATTTGTAATTATAAATATACGCATATTATTAAACTAATTACAAATATATTGTCAGGTAATTAAACTCACTATGAATCAGAGCCAACTCTAATATAACTGATAACTCAAAAATATAATAAAAATCATTAAATAAATATTTATAAGAATTAAGTTAATTTGAAATATCCTATTTGTTGAACAGACTTCGCATGCCAAATTTAGCAAAAGAATTAAGTAGCATTCAACTCACAGATGCAGAAAAAATTCAATTAAATACAACTTAATACCTAACATTTCACATTCGCTGAAGTTTTGATTACAATCAGCTAATGAATGGACAAGAATGAAGCAGAATCAATAATTCTGCTTGATATATCCTTCTAAAACCAAAAAATTGAAAGAGTAAAATATACATAGTACATATATCCTTCATATAAGATTCTCTGGGCCACAGGCTTCTCTTAAGTTTTCCCTTTGAGAGACAACTTATAAGTTACAGATGCATAAATAGTGATACTATGCTTATGCAGTTTCTTTTGGTCTGTCCTTGGGAACAGAAGAAGGCTCAAGAAGCAGATCACCAACACCCTTAGGTGGACCAATGCTGCATCGAGCTGTGCTGTGTGTCTCGATGGCATCCTTTATTTTTTGAAACTGTAATTTCAAAAAAAAACATAAGCTGTTTATCAGATTAGAAGATTTGATTCCAAGCATTCTACATACTATATACAGTTCTATCCACTATTTCACTTTTTGGCCTCTCATCTACCCACTTTGCCAGGCTGGTCTTGTCCTTAACAAGGGAAACATATAAGTGAAAATATGAGCTTCAATGTACTTCATTATCCCTTTTCTGAATTCAACCAGCAAAGCACGAAAATATGCATTTTCTATAAGAATCTTCATTATCACTTAAGTGAATGATCCAGGATGTGATGTAAGAGTTTGTTTGGTTTATTTTTCATTTCTTGTTTTTAGTTTTACATTACAAAAGTAGCATAGGTTTTTCATTTTGTTTTCTCGATTTTCATTTAAAAACTTCGAAAACAAGAAACAAATTGCAAACAAGGTAGAGGTTTTGTAAACAGAAAATGAAAATAAACCTAACAGCTACCAGCAATATTAATAACCATTATTCTTCTGTACATTTTTCCTCTAAAATATATAATAATGTTTGGCATTTGGCAAGGCAGGGAGATATGTTTCAGTATATATATTTCCTGGGTTCAGAATAGGCACCTATTATTAACTACTGCAGTACTGCTCATTCTCCTAAAATGAAGCTAAACATGCTAAGCATAGCCAGAGCTAAATAGTAAGAATTACCTTGGCAAGTGAACATGAAAATGATTCAAGCTGCCCCTCAGCCCCTCGATAAAAGTGGAAGTAAGGAAGTACTCTAACATTCAGACTTTTACACATTGGCTTATTCTCATCAAAATTTACTTTCAAGAAAACAATTTCAGGGTGTTCTTCAGCTGTTCTGCATAGCTGCCAAAGTCATTTAACAGAGATATCAGGACACAGGACAGCTGTTACATAATTTCAGCAGCATGAAAATTAAAATATATTACATAATTTAAAAATCTTATCCTAACTTAAATACGGTCCGGCCGTAAAGAGAATTTTATATTCACAGGTATAAATAAACCAATAATCCCTGCCACATCCAGATAGTTAGCTAAGTTCCCCCCCCCCCCCCCCCCCCACTGTCATGTGCAGTAAGCACCAAAGTGGAATAATAAATCACCCACATGAATTAGACAACCAATATCGTTAGAAAGTAGCCTTTGGTCATAATTGGACAGGCTAGAGACTTTTAAAGTAAACCAACTGATGGCCATGAAAACAATTAATGAATGATTGTGTGATGCAATTTAAAGGTTTCAACTTGTCATAGAAAGATCAAACAATATGGTGGACTTCCAGATTAGTACCATCCTAGAACCAAGATATTATAAGTTACCAATGTTAATAACTTTGATATATGATCCAATCGTTTTCTGGAAAGAGAGTGCGAAAGGAAATTCTAAGTATGCTGCTAGTAGCAATATCTAATTGTGATAAATATGTTGAAGATACAACTGTAGTTAGTATCTCAAACACAACCAATTTCAAATCCGTATAAGCTGCAGGTCCTATTCAAAATCCATGTCAGGTAGCAGGAGCACCATGGCAGAGAATGGAATGCTAAGCACCCCGAACAGTACATTCATAAAAATCGATACTGAAGTTAATATCCATATATGAAGACACCGACAAAGATCATCAATAATAGATCGATGATGATTTTATCACTTAATGAATTCCAAATGTCTAATCAACGAATTGCAACTTAGAGCATAGGTTTTAGAAACCAGAAATAGAAAACCTCCAGAAAGTAAAAGAATAAAAGGGGAAATTCTAGAAGCGAGAGAACCTTGGGGAATAATGCTCTGCAAGAAGCACACCAAGTACCATAAAATTCAACAATAACTAGTCTATCCCCGGCTTGACTTAAAGAATCCAGAAATTCTTGCGTGGAGTGAATGTCAATCATATTCGGTGCATTCTTTTCCCACCATTTTGGCTGATCAGTTTCAGCAACAGTTGCGCATACCTGAATTGAAGTGAGTAAAAACCAACAAAAGTGATGAGAAAAACACGTTAAACTTTAGCAACCCATAAATTGACTAACAATTAGCATTGATTCATAACAGAAAATGAAATAATGCAAACTACGGCATCTCAGTTGATCTACTGAGAACATTTGAATAGCATGGATAGACATAATACAAACTTCATATGGAAGGAAATAGTTCACATAGTAAGCAACAAATAGAATTAGCAGATGTTATACACATGTCCTAACAGAGGTAAAATAAGACAATGTCATTTTGAGATGAAGCTACTAAGAATAAGCTTAATAATAAAGCATAAGTACTGCAGTTTAATTTATCTAACTATCATTGGTGATCACCACAAATTAATAGTGTCAGCTGTAGAGAAAGCATACTACAGTCCAGTGAAGCCTTCTTTGTCAAACTGTTACTATTTTGCAGAGAAAGTGCATACTGCATATCATGGACTTTTGTTTTTCATGAGTGAATATCTAGTACAAAATACTGAATATCAAAATAGATACATGATTCTAATTCTTCTAGCCTAGTAACAAATATCATATTTGTTATTGCCTCCAGCTAATCCTCATATCCATTTCAGAAGGATGCTGACCAACAGAAAAAATTCTAGTCCTCAAGTGGTAACAAAAACAAGTTTGCTGGTGTCGTTCGTTTTATCATAGTAACTTTTAGCATCCAATTCAAGCATGTTTTAAGAAAAGGGTACATTACACAAAATAATGGCAGTAATATCCACTTTATCTAGAGTAATTTGACTATTTACATAAGGACTAGAAATATTTTGATTATATACCTGAGGACTAAAAATATTTTGAATGGGCAACACAGAAATCCAGCATCTCTAAGCTTGGCTAGTCCTAGAAACTAGCAAGCAAGAACATGATAGTGTGAAAATAAGTTTAAGACCTTCGCTGTTTGGCATCTGCAACCTATGATATGATTAAAAGTAATAGAGTAAACAGTCAAATTACTCTTTGAAAGATATAACATTGGTTCTATTGATCTCTGAAAGGTGAAAGCTATCACATAGATGTTAGAATTAATCCGACAAAATGCACATTTGAGAGACCTATGTGGTAATTTAACTGATTTCCATCTTTTACAACTAATACCACTGACTTTTTTAAGCCAATGAACTGAATAGATGGTTTACTCAGAAGAATAACAAAAACAGTAAAGGGTTTAGTCCTAAGTTCCTAACAGTGACTTGTGGAGAAAGGACAACCTTTTAGAGTTAACACCTAACATTCAAATGTCAAATAAAAGCATAATTGGGGCATGTTTAAAACAATGGGTATCGTAAAGTTTTTTAATTTCGCAATCCTAATTGCAAAATTGAAAGGGAGAGGGAGGGGTGTAAAAAAAGTGACCTTGAAAGAAAGCAAGTGCTTTCTGGGTGTGAAAGCAAGTGCGGCAAGTGGAGCTGCAGAAGAATACGCGGAAGCAGAGAACACCCTCTTTGCTCTGTTACCTGAGAATTCGGCGGCGGAGGGCGGCGACGGCGGCGGGAGAGTGATGAAGAAAGAGGAAGACGAGAATCGAAGGGATCGGAATTGTAAGCGAATGACATCAACAAGGGCCATCTGCAACAACAACAACAACACGAGGCGAGGGAAAAAGGAGGTGCTAGAGGTTCAAATTACAGGAACAAGGTTGAATTGGTGACATGAGAATACGAGGGCGCAAGAAACGAGATAGGGAGGTTTGCACTTCAGAGATGAGATGAGATGAGATGAGAAAAGCAGAGAGAGATCGTGGGAACCAAGTGCGTGTGTTGATATTTTTCTTTCGGTTTTGGGCTACCCTTAACCACACCAAATCCAAACCTATCTATCTATCGTTTCGTTATTGTGTTTAATGCTCTTGTTGCTTCCTCTTATCATGTTCACGGTTTCAAAACAACTGTTAACACAGGTTGAGGTTTCCCCTCCTTATTTACCTGATTTATTGGAGATTTTTATTGGAGTTGAATTTCACAACCTACACACAAGATGTCACACCCTTAATGCTCCGAAATTTAAATTTTAGAAGCAAAAATGTTTTGAATTTTAAATCTCGAAATATAAAAAGAGGGGTGCAAAGTTTTGTGTATATGATGCAAAATCCAACTCCCTTATTACACTGACAGATATGAACCGTAAGTAAAAAAATAATCGTGAACACCAAAAAACTCACTGCGGTGGTCGCCATAAACTACAGAGTAAAACTCTGCAATAAACCGTAAATAACAAACCGCAAGAGTCAAATAATGTTGCGATTTTTTTACTGTACTAGAATCGATACTTGTACGTAATATTGAAAGGAGACTAGATCAAAAAATAATAATTTATGAGCTTTAACTTTATTTGATAAGTAGATTCAAATAAGAACCAACTGAGTTGACATAGTAGCTTAGCACTTCGTCCCTGAGACAACTGGTTAGGAGTTTTAATCTCAACTCTTGTGAACAAAAAAACTCATCGGCCGAATTCAAACAATTAATTTCCTTTGAAAAACACTTTTTGAAAATTGTTTTTGAAAGTTATTTTTAAATTCAGAAAACTAAAACATAAATTAAACAAGCTCTTAATGTGCGTTTTGGTGGATAGCCGTGCTTCTTGTAGGATGCATTTCCTTTGTCCAATTTTTGTTACAATAAGAACACACTTTCACCAATCCTTGTCCCCTTCCATTGAAATTTATATTACAAAAACCAGAACTAACCTTCTTAGCTCATTCGCCAAAATTATTGGCTCCTCAATAATGCCACCAAGCCAGCTCTTTTGCTGGATTAGCAATAAAAAATTCTTATGGGCACAATAAGCTTTAATCCCTCTAGAAATCGAGTGGCATGGTTATTTTCTCTATCAGCTTTCATTATGGGCACAAGATTACAATGAGATTGCACCTCACATGTGCATGAGGGAATATGAGTAAAATATCTTTTGAGAAACAAGTTGCCTTGTTTAAGCATGTATAATTCATCGTGAATATCTGAGATCCGAAACATAACTCCCTGTAATACCTATGCTTATGACCATTCCAAAATTCAAAAGTAATTTAATGCACAAAATGCATGAAGAAATAGAACGGTAGAGTGATTCATGAATCCATAAAAGAGACATGGTATTGCATAGATCCTAAGCATAGCCTAAAAGAAAGGAACCATCAACAATTGCAACTTATTCTTGGACCACAATGCCATGGTCATGGTTTTTTATCATGAGCGATAATTGTTGCCAGTCAAAGGTGCTGAAACAAAAAATGCACCTTCTTTACATTAAGTTGCAAAAAGAAAGGATTTAAATGATCAACAACTAAGTTTGGCATTGACAAATAGAATGATTTGAGAATTATGTCAACAACAACCAAGAAACAATGGTGAATTACAACACATAGCTGAAGAAATAATTTATCAACGGAGATAACAAATAGATGAAACTTGTAGAGAAATCAGAATCAATTTGTGAAGCAGCGATTATTGAGGAATATGGATCAGAAGCCTAAAAGAGAAGCTAGTTGAATTAGTTTTAGTTTCTGTCAACACAGTTTTATGTCAGTTAGTTAGTTAGTTAGTTACACTATTTTGTTAATCAGTTCCAGTTAGGCATAGTTACAACTGGTTAGCTAGTAGATATAAATAGCAGATACTCTGTTTTGTACTCTCAGAAATTCATAATAACTTTTTCTCAATTCATCTAAATTCTCTCAATTGCTTTTTCTTATGTTTGGTAAGAGTGATTACAATGTCAGAGCCATAATAGTAGCTCTGATACCATGTCAAAACTGGAAAAATCAAAATTTAAAAATTGAGAGAATGAGCAGCAGGCCGTCTGATAGAAACATTGCTGAAAATGGGGAAATTTCCCTTGATTGCAGACACAATAGCAGAACTTCGAGGATCTGATAAGCCCCCCTCTTTTGCAAATGACTAGACACACCTTCCCTCTCAGCTCCACTTCCTATTTATAGACAACAGCCTTGCTCACTAACCCACTAGCAAACTAATTATTATTGTGTTACCTAACTAATAAACTAACCAATTCTACTAACTGTACCTACCAATATTCCCCCCCTAAACATTCACCTTGTTCTCAAGGTGAATTGAACAATCCTTCCAAAGGTCCATAATGTTGACAATCATAGCCTCCACCTGGATACCATTGGTGAAAGCATAAGGAGTCAATCATTGGTACGTGAAAATGCCCTCCCAACTAAACAACTTGCGTGTTGCCAGAAAATCTATTATCATTTGTTCTTCAATACCATCAACATGTTAGATTTGGCCCGATAAGTCCTTAAGGTAGTTTTCTTTTGCACTCTTCCAATTCCCTCAGCTGGTTTTGACTCAGCCTATTTGCTTAGCAAGTGGCTGGAGAGTGTATTCGCTACAGTCTGGCCCAACATCTACCATCACCCTTGTCTGGGTGCCTCCGTGCCAACACATGGTGTCCTTGGCCGGTGCACCCAAAGTCTTTAGCGTTCCACGTATCTCTGCCCCTGACTGTTTGACTACAACCACCATACCCACACCATAGTACGACAATTTTGGCGGGGGAAGTTTGGTCGTCATGCCCGTGAACCCAAGCTCTGCCTCTGGTAAAGCAATCGCCATTGTACCAACATCCCGATCTGAAGGTTTTGGTGGCAGCAGCTGGGTCACCCCTCGTGCTTCAGTTACAGTACGGTTAACCCCATCTCGAGGGTTCGGCAGATGAAAGTTAGTCAAAATGCCGGAGTGCTTGTGCTCTTTAAAAGTAGCTTCTATCACTCACCAACCATCAAGGCCCGACAGCTCCGACAGTGAAAGCTCGACTGGCTGACTAAAGACCCCATGATTTCTAGGCCTATGCAGTGCTGTGAACCACCCTACTCTGTTCTTGAACTCTCCCCTCTTTATGTCTTCTCTAACCCAGCATCAACCCCACTTCTTTCTTGCCAAACTTTCCTTGTACTGCTGATCCCGGAAAATATTTCTAGGTCTCTTTCACCCTGAGACTTCTCTACCCAGCCTCAAATGACTTGTCCAAATTTTATTAAATCAATGTTGTTTTTTTCTCCTTTCTGTTTTTTTCATGATCAAATCTTCTATTGGTCAGGTTCTTTTTCTCCTTTTTATATAGTGGGCTTTTACAATCTAATCACTTTATCTGGTGAAAGAAGGCCTAAAAGAGTTCTTGATACGATTGAGCTTTACCACTATTTTGCCCTTGTTTTATGATACAAATCTCAATGAAATTTTTTCAAACTAATAACTCAAATATTCCAGAGCAAATCCCCCTAAAAAAACAACTATTTGCATTATTAACTCCTGTCTGACTCACTTGCACAACCTTAATAAAGTAATAGAAATAACAACCTTTTTTACACCTCCATTACCTCTAAACAAGCTTTTGAAAAGTTGAAACTCATTATCATTGCTAAAAAAGGCAGAACCATAACAAAAGAGAGAGTAGGACAGGAAGGTGTTAATAGAACTCAACACCAACTAAATGGAGAATAACTCTCTTTTTTAAAGCCCTTAAGTCCTCAACAATACATACTTCATCTAATTTATCGTTTCTTTTATCTTTGCTTTCCAGTCACATCACTTCATCTATCATAAATTTCATTCTCAACACAAGTAAAATAAGGCTGTTAGTAGGAAGACTGCAGCTATAAAGGTCCGCCCTATGGCAGAAAGTGAAAATATGAAACTTATGCAGACAGTAATTATTGAATTATAAACAATACCTAGAAATTAGTCATTACAATTATGAAATAAGGAAAATTCATCAACATGTCTGAAATACAAAAGAAATTTAAAGCGAAAGTAGTTCAATACTAGAAGAATCCAGGCGAATGATACCTATTCTTTCTGCAACATCTCATCATGCTCACACTTCTGAGCATCTCTCATGCAGCTTAGCAATCTAATATATAGTCTTAGGCAGCTGATAGAAGAACATTCTCTGGAAATGTGGCAGTCCCATTATTAGGTGCGCCCTTTATCTTGAGGATTGAAGTAATCAAATTATAAATCTGAACATTCTCAAACGATGGTATCTTCCTCCCTCTTGCAAATTGAGGACCATGTCCAATGAAAATAGTCCTCATGGAGAAAAAAGCATTGTCATAACCATGAGCACCCCCACACTCTTTTCTATTTGTTCTGCTCTGCTCCACCTTATAACCCTCATGAACCAACCCAATTATAGGCGGAATCCGATCACTTGCTGCATAATGAAGCCTCTCAGGCAAATCTTCCTTCAGATACACCTTCAACTTCCCTCCATTTTCAACCCTCCCAGAGCTCAAACTCTCATTCATCTTGGCCACAACATCAGCAGGTACATGAGTAAGAGGCGGGCGAATAGCAAGTAAAGGAGTATATGAGTGAACCCAATCTGCAGGAATCCCCAAATCATCTAAAAAGATAAGCTTTTGATCACAAGTACCAACCATTCCATGATCACCTACCAAAATAATAGTAACATCCTCAAAAACCCCTCTTTGCTCCAAACCCTTAATCAACCTCCCTATCACGCTATCAATCCTAGCAACAGCTTGAGTAACTTCATCATCATCAGGCCCAACCTGATGACCCTGATGATCAGGGTCTTCAAAATAAAGCGTCATTAACACAGGAATTTCATCATGGGGCAGATCAAAATACCCCAAAACAGTATCCACTCTATCCTCAAAGGGAACAGAACCATTATAATGCATACAATAACGCGAAGGGCAAGTCCAGGAACCTTTGATTACCTCAGAACCGGGCCAGAAGTAGGTGGCGGCTTTCAACCCGTTGTCGATCACCGTCTCCCACAAGGGGCGGCCAAGCCACCATTTTGGCTCGTGGCTCGCCATGGTGAACTTGTCGCCGGTGACGGGGTCGAAGAAGTAGTTGTTGATGATGCCGTGGTGAGGAGGGTAGAGCCCGGTGACGATGGAGTAGTGGTTGGGGAAGGTGATAGTAGGGAAAACAGGGATCAAACCCGTTTCCGCCTCCGTGCCGTTTCGGATCAGACGGTGGATGTTGGGTGTGGCGGTCTTGAATTGGTACCCGAATCGGAACCCATCGGAGGAAATGAGGATGACGGTGGGGTGGTGGAGCTTTGTGAGGGGACGAGCGGTGGCTGGTGGCGGAGGGGATGATGAAGACGGCGAAGAGAAGAAGAGAAAGGCAAAGGCGATGGCTGCTGCGAGAGACATGCAAGTGGTGAAGAGAAGAAGGTAAGAATAAGAAGAGGATTTGTGGCGGGTGGAAGTGTCGGTAAGGAGAGGTTTTGATGATGCTGCTCCTTCTTCTTCTTCTGCTCCTCCTCTTCCTCTAATACCCATTTGCTTCACTCACTCACTCACTCCTGGTTCATTTAAAGTGCTATTTCTTCTTCTTATCATCATCTAATGCAATTAGGTTCAGATTTCTTCGGTATTTATTTTGACTGATGCACGAAAGTTTTGTGGTAGTTAAAACTTGCCAATTATGTCTAACTTCTTAGGCTCTTTTTTTTGTAATAATACTAAAAAAAATTAAAAGATTGTGTTTAAAAAAAAAGTTAGCACAATATGGCTGTTTTATGCCATGTAGGATCAGACTTGGAAGCTGAGTGAGAATCGCAGCCCTTTATGCGACTCCCAAGGAGGGGGTTGCAGGGCTTTATGCGACTCTCAGAGCAGGAGTCGCAGCTCTTTTTACGACTCTGTACTGTTTACGAGTCCCAAAATTTCCTGCGACTTGTTTTCTGATGGGCCAGAAAAGCGAGCTAAAGTCGTAGTACAGGCTGCGAATTCCAACAATATAAATACGCACTCTCTGCTTCCACAATTTCTCCATTGCAGAAACCATATTCTCATCCTTAACACTATTTCCACCCCTTCCATTAGCATTTGAAACTCTACAACCTCTGCGATGGATCAACAAATTGTCTTTGTCTACTACAATGGTAGGGCTTACGAAGGCGGCCAAGGTGTTATGTTTGAAGGTGAGACAAAGGTTATTTATCTGAAACGAGGCATTTCTTTCCAACGTTTGAATAGGAGAATTCATGAGAAGTTACAACTCAGAAGTAACCAGGTTATTTTGAGCATTACCTATATATTTTTTGCTTCAGATAACCCCATTTTTTAGAAGTTTCGGATATGCGATACAGAAGATGTCAGTCTCATGATGGACGTTTTTAGTCAACAATCTTCTATGAGAATGCTGGAGTTATACGTTGATATTGCTGAGGTCGGAGGTTTGTCAATACCAGTGTCAACGTATCCGATAGATACGCAACATATGTTGCCGGATGAAGGGGTTAGACACGTTGAGGAAGCGGTTGCTAATCCAGAGTCTTTGAATTTTGGAAACACAGTTAATTTGACGGACAATAATGACAACCGTGACATTGACAATGTGGTTCCTGACGTGATGACGTGGATGAAGACGATAGATTGCTTGAAGGAGATTCCTCAGACTCAGATGTAGAGACTGATTCGGGTGCTAATCCAGGACCTCAAATAGCACCTACTCCTCCTCCTATTGCATTGCATGTACCGGTGAATGTATATTCTGAAACCCGTGGTATGTACATTCAAATTAATTCTTCAGTCCCTCAATTTATGAAATGTCGTGGTTTCATTAAATCTTTTTTTAAGGTGTCCCAAACTCCACCCCTTTCTGGAATTCTTCGTCCCACTATACATATATTAACTAGGATCACCCATATGAAGAAACAGATTTTTTCCCTGGTCTGGTTGTGCCTGGGTCATGGTAAGTAGGTGAAGAATTATATGAAGGTTTATGTTTTAAAAGCAAGGAAGATGCTCATACGGCCTTGAAGCACTATTGCATCAAAATAAATCATATATACGTTGTGCCGAATCTTGTCCAAGATATTTTACCGCAAAGTGTACAAATTTAACACTATTTTTTTTTATTTCTAAACAAGAATATAAACATTAATATTTCTAAACAATAAACAAATAGTATTTCACAAAATTTATATTTCCACAAATTTATAAAATAAAAAATATACAATAATCTAAACAATAACATTTCTAAACAATAATATTTCTAAAATTATATATTTCTAAACAATAAACAATAAAATTTCTAAATTTAACACTTAACAATTTTTATTTCTAAACAATAATATAAACATTACTATTTCTAAACAATAAAAATCAAAAATAATATTTCAAAAAATTAATATATCTAAATATTATATTTTTAAACAATAAACAATAATATTTCTAAAATGGGTATATTTCTAAACAAATAATATTTCTAAACAATAAACAATTTAATATGAACTTTAATATTTCTAAACAAATAATATTTCTGAAAAATAATATAAGCATTTATTTTTCTAAACTATAAACAATAATATTTCAAAATTTTATTAATTCTAAACAATAATATTTTCCAAAAATATCAAACAAACACTTACCAAAATGAGAAAACTTGATATGATAGTTAAAGATGTTGAGATGAATGAATTGAACTTGAGAAGAGCGAGGAGAAGCAGGGTCTCTAGAGGAAAATTCTTGAAAATTTTGAGAGGAAGGACTTGAATTTTAAGAGGAAAATTCGTGAAAATTTTGAGAGGATGGAAATTTTGCTAAAAGGATGATTTGCTGAAGGATGAGTTTAGCAGTCTATTTATAGGGGTTTTGGACCACCAGAAACTCACCCACAAGTCGCATGGTATGTTGTGACTCTTGTGACACGTGACAGCCATGCACAGGAGTCGCAGGAGGTGATGCGAAACCAATGCAGTGGTCTGCCAACAGGGAGTCGCAAGGGTCAACGCGACTCCCTGTGGCTTCGTGCTCCATGCCCTGCAGCCTCCTGCTTCCCAACATTGCTACTGTTCTCCAACCACCAAGAAGTCGCAAAGCTACCTGCGACTCCCACCTCCCAGTCCAGGTCAACTCGTACATGGCAAAAATAGCCATATTGTACTAATTTTTTTTTTGAAACACGTTCTTCTATTTTTTTTTTTGTATTATTAAAAAAATGCCAACTTTTAAAAACATACAGAGTTTGTGTTAAAAGATGACACAAAACTTGTAGTTGGAAGTATATCGCTATTGTTTATATGACATTTTCCTTAAAAGATACATGGTTAGTCACTCACGTTGATGCACATTGTTTGTGCTATATAAAGCACCCTATGTTCTCGATAGATTTACAAGATGTATGACATGAGTACGGGTGTTCATGGTTTGGTTATTTTCATATCCATTTCATAACCAATTTTAGAATTTGATTTTAAGAACCAAACCACTTCTAAAAAGTGGTTATAATTAAAAACTGATTTTAAAAAACGGTTATGGTTAAAAACCGATTTTATAACCGGTTATTGTTAAAAAATTATTTTACAATTGGATTTCCTTAAAAACCAGTTTTAAATTGTAAAAAAAATTATTAATTAAAAAATATTTGACTATGAATACACTGTAGATAATTTTCAAAAACATAAAAAATTTTAAATAGATAATGTTGATAGTAAGTAAATATCCAGTGACTTATTTTTCTCGTCATTTTCTTTCCTCAATTGAATCAAAATTTGCATAAACTTTCACCTTAGCATCTAGTTTCAATTTCATTTCCCTCAATTTGTATCTATTTCTCATCCTTATGAATCTCTCAGGTAATCAGTAGTTGATCCATCCATACACTACTTAATAGACATTAAATCAGAAACTGACACCTCTAGGTAAGCTCGATATGGCCAATCATGGAAACTCATTTTATATCTGCCCAATTTTGAATTCAATTGGGGGAAGGGGTGAGTATAAACTTAGATCAGCTCCAATTAGGGACAAAGGGAAGAGTTTAAGTTTTGTAGAATTTAATTTGGTTAGCTTACCCATATTGGGCTTTAAGCAGAGGCCAATATCGTAACATCCCAACTTGACGAATGACTCCAAGTAACAACATGAGCCTTTCCAGCACGCTTTGTCCTCACTCACGCACTCCTTGGAAAAGCTTCCCAGGAGGTCACTCATCCCAATATTGCTCCAAGGCAATCATCCTTATCCTTGGGGTTTTTATGAGTTGGGCTCTCGAAAAGTAGATGCATCTTATTGTTATAAGTAGTACAAATCAAATCTTATAAGCCCTCCTCAACTGTATAGTCTCATACCTATATAGTTTCGGAATACCTCTTGTTCGGGTGCAGTATCAGTTCATTCACGTGTCCCTTCCCCTAGAAGCATTGTCAGAAGCCGCTCCTTGTCCATGCCTCATTGCCGTTGTTTTAGCATAACTCTTACGTGTCCCATGATAACATCAACAATAATGTTCGAATCAATTAAGTTAGGCCGCTAGGATCCCCAACATCATGTTGGTTTGTTTGGTGGTCGAACTTTTGGTTTCCAACAAAAGTTGGTTGATTAGTCGTAGCAGGTGATTGAGCATGCCTAGCATAAACAGGTGGCAGGGGGTTGAATTGGACATGTTATACGACTGAGTTTACTACTTGAGCGAACTGGAGTATTTGATTGGCTTGTTCGGATATTGGTTGCTTTTGACCTCCTTCATAGCCTATTTGATTTGTAGTACTAGCCATAATCTATTGATTGTTCCCTTCTAACAAATTGAGGTGTTGTAGATCGAATTGGTTCCACTCTTATGGGTATTGGCTGATACATATTGCGAGTGTATATAGCACTATGGTGCATAGACGAAGACTTCTTGGAGCACCAACAGACCTCTTGGCCAATTTCTCCTAGTTGTACTACAAAGCAAGCTGGTAGAACATTCATTTTGATTCCCCCCAACTGCAGCATGAGGTTAGCTGAATGGTCATGTTACTCTTTTCTTGCAAAATGCGTTTCATTATGGACCATGAGCTTAAAATTTCGGCCTAGACCCTCGACATATGATAAATGATGTCGCGATGCTCATTTTAATTTGCTGGCGAATAAAGGAAGCAGTGAATGTCGAGGTTTGCCCGTCATCGCCTTCATCATCACTCAAAAGGATGGTCGATATATTAGAAAGATAAATTGTTTCGACCATAGTGGTTGTCGTACGTGTCACAGAACCAGTTGAACTACTGGATGTGCCAACATGAACGAGTGATTACCCCATTACCGTTGCTTGAGTCATGACAACTTTTACCGTGTATGTACCAAGCATATGACTAAAATTGGTTCACCTATTTCTTGTTGACTCATATTCTGATAGCGGGTAAACTCACCACGTATTTTAGAGGTGGTGGGAAATTGGTAAACCTGTTTTACAATCCCTAAGAAATATTAACCAGGTGCCTAGGTCGGGCTTGAAATCACAGTATTCTACCTTATTTTCATGTCCCAAAAAATCCTATCCCATTAATGAGAAATTGACATGTCAATAAAAATGGAAATCCACTAGATGATAATCATTACAATTATCTTGGACATCGTTATATACACTTGTAGTCGTTACAATTTAGGGTTAAATATGTTTTTGGTCCCTGAATTATGAGTGAAATTTGGCTTTCGTCCTTCGTCGGCGTAAAGATGGATTTTAGTCCCCACACTATGAGAAATTGTTGGTTTTAGTACCGGTCGCCAGCGTGGTCAACGCCGGAGTGCTTATGTGTGCCGATTTGCCTACGTGGCACTACCACGTCAATTGATGAAGCCTAGTTGGATTTTTTTTCATTTTTTATTTTTTTTAATTCCAGATTAGATTAACTAATTATTAATTAATTAAAAATAAAAATAACAACATTAATTAATCTTCTTAGTTTCAAAAGAAAAAGAGAAAATTATCATTATCTTCAACATCTTATCATCAACGTTAAAAAAAAAAAAAATCTTATCACCATTATTTTCCTCATCATCTTCAACATCATATTCATCCATCATCTTCAACATCATATTCATCCATCATCAATTTTCTGAGCCATTTTGAAAAAACTTGTAGGGAAAGTGCTTTAAAAAATTTGCCCAAAACTAAGAATTAAACTAGGAAGCAGCTCAATATAGAAGAACACTTCCTACATCATCTTCAATATCTTCTTCATCATCATCTTCAAAAAATTTCCCAAAACCCCCACCCCAAAACCCAGAACCGACACACCCCAACCCCAACCCCCAGAAACCCCAAAACCCATAATCAACCCACTACAACCCTAACCTCAGAAACCTAGAAGCCATCGCAACCCCAACCACCAGAAACCCCAAAACCCAGAATCCACCGCAACCTCAAGAACCCAAAACCCTCACTACCAAAACCTAGAACCCACCAACGGTGCAAAGGGAGAAAGGCTCCTCCTTTCAGTGATCTGATTAGGGATTTGGAGAGAGGGTGTGAAAATCTTCAAGAAAGGACAATCCTTTTTCTGATCGGAGATTGTTGGGGTTGTCGCCGGGAATCGCCCCCGGCAGCGGACCACGGAGGTGCATGACAACATAAAGTGGTGTAGTGGAAACGGGACATAGAGTTTTGTTGCGAACATGATGAGGATAACCATGGTGGTGGTGACTTCTCCATACGGTTCGTGGTATCACCAGAAAACGAGAGAGAAGGCAGCGACAACAGTTGTTTGTGGAGGAATAGAGAAGTGGGTGGTGGTGGAAGTCTCAGTCAGGGGTGGTGGTGAAGATTGAAGAGCTTGTGGCCTCCATGATCTTCTCTTGGAGCACTCAAAGTTGTAGTTCATGGTAGTGGTGCAGTTTCCAGAAGAAGAAGAAAAGATGAAGAGGAGAAAGGAAGAGGGCGGCGAGAGAGAAGTGAGGGAAAAAGAAAAAAATTTAATATTTTTTAGTTTTAATAATTAATAATTTAATTTGGAATTGAAATAAAATAAATGAAAAATAAAAAGAAATTCCACGTGCTTTTCATTAAATGACGTGGCTGTGCCACATGGGTAAAACGAAGCTCCGATGTTGACTACGTCGGCAGCAGTGACTAAAACCAACAATTTCTCATAGTCTGAAGACTAAAGTCCACCTTTACATCAACAATGAACGAAAACCAAATGTCGCTCATAATTCAAGTAACAAAAACATATTTAACCCTACAATTTAAAATAGGAAGATCCTTCAACATAAAGGAAATACTAAAGAAATTTAAAGTGGAAGTAGTTCAACCCTCCAAGAATCAGGTATATAATAGTACCTATTCTTTGATTCTTTCTGCAACATCTCAAATCTCAATGCAGCTTAGCATATTATGCAGGGGGTAGAAGAACAGATTCTGGAAACGAAGCAGAGCCATTATTAGGTGCACCCGTTACGTTGAGGATAGAAGTAACCAAATTATAAATCTCAACATTCTCAAACGATGGTATTCTCCTCCCTCTTGCAAACTGAGGACCATGTCCAATGAAAATAGTCCTCATGGAGAAAAATGCATTGTCATAACCATGAGCACCCCCACACTCTTTTTTAAGTGTTCTGCTCTGCTCCACCTTAAAACCTTCGGAAACCAACCCGATTATCGGTGGAATCCGATCACTTGCTGCATAATGAAGCCTCTCAGGAAGATCTTCCTTCAGATACACCTTCAATTTCCCACCATTTTCAACCCTCCCAGAATTCAACCTTTGATTCATCTTGTTCACAACATGAGCAGGTTTATGAGTATAAGGTGGGCGAATTGCAAGTAAAGGAGAATAAGATTGGACCCAATATGCAGGAATCCCCAAATCATCTAAAAAGATAAGCCTTTGATCACAAGTACCAACCATTCCATGGTCACCAACCAAAAGAATAGTAACATCTTCAAAAACCTCTCTTTGTTCCAACCCCTTGATCAACCTCCCGATCAAGCTATCAATCCTAGCAACAGCTTCAGTGATTTCATCACCATCAGGCCCAAACTTTTGACCCTGGTTACCAGGGTCCTCAAGATAAATCGTCATAAACACAGGCATTTCATCAGGGGGCAGATCAAAATACCCCAAAACAGAGTCAACTCTGTCCTCCAAGGTAACATAGCTGTTATAATGCTTACAGTAACGAGAAGGGCAAGTCCAGGAACCTTTGATTACCTCGGAACCGGGCCAGAAGTAGGTGGCGGCTTTGAAGCCGTTGGCGGTCACGGTCTCCCACAAGGGGTGGCCAAGCCACCATTTTGGCTTGCGGCTCGCGGTGGTAAACTTGTCGCCGGTGACGGGGTCAGAGAAGTAGTCGTTGATGATGCCGTGGTGAGGAGGGTAGAGGCCGGTGGCGATGGAGTAATGGTTGGGGAAGGTGAGGGTAGGGAAAACGGGGATCAAGCCGGTTTCGGCCTCCGTGCCGTTTCGGATCAGACGGTGGATGTTGGGTGTGGCGGTCTTGAATTGGTAGCCGAAACGGAATCCGTCTAAGGAGATGAGGATGACCACGGGGTGATGGAGCTTTGTGAGGGGACGAGCGGTGGGTGGTGGTGGTGGCAGCGGAGGCGGAGGTGGAGGCGGCGGAGGTGGTGGTGGTGGTGGTGGTGGAGGTCGTGGAGGCGGCGGTGGTGGTGGAGGCGGTGGGGATGGTAGAGGTGGTGGTGGTGATTGTGGTGGTGGAGGCGGGATCAACGGCAGCGACGGTGGCGGTGATGATGATGATGATGATGATGATGATGATGATGATGATGAGCAGGAGGAGGAAGAGATCAAGAAGAGAAAGACAGAGGCAGCTGCTATAAGAGATATGCAAGTGACGAGGAGAAGAAGGTAAGAATCAGAAAATGAGGATTTCTGTTTCTGGGGAGTGGAAGTGTGAGAGAGGAGAGCTGTTGATGATGATGCTCCATCTTCTTCTCCTCCTCCTCTAATGCCCATACTTCACTTTCTCTTGGTTGATTGCAACTGTTACTTCTTCTTTTCTTGCTATAATCATCTACTGCAAAAGTCAACGTAAACATGGATCCCCAAGTTAGTGCAATTTTTATTTGCGCATACAATTTGTTAATGCACGATGCACGATCTTAGTAAGTATGTTATAATTTTGTACGTACCAACGTAAATAAACTACCTTATTTTAATTTGCGTAATCAATTATTTAGCTTCAAGAATCAAACACTAACAAATTTTTTATTTGAAGTTTTTAATTGAGAAATTGCTTAGCTCTAGTTTTATAACTTTTCTAGTGATTTATCGGTGGCGACTAGGGTGCAAGAGCATCCCAAGTCTTGCACGGTGCTGGGCACCATTTCACCTGATATAAAAGGTTTTTTACTTGTTGTAAAAAAAAAAATTGAAAATAAAAATAAAATTCAAGTTTACAGAAATACCCTTAATATTTTCCCTTCTCTCTCTACCACTCTCCTACCATTGCACTGTATCCACAGACCAGACCACCATGGTCCCGCCGCGCCGCCGCACCCCAATCCTTCCCTCCCACCACCGCCGTGTTACTCTTTCTTTTCGCCAATCTGACAACAACACCACCATGCACACCCTCCCTCTTCTTCCTCCTTTTGTTTTTTTCTTTTGATTTCAGAATTTGACCTGTGGATCTTCTTCTTCCCCAAAATCTCTCCCTTTTCCACCCTAAAGCCTCACGAAGTGGAGGACGGCGAGCTGATTCGGTTGCAATGGAGGACGGCGAGCTCGATTTCTCCAACCACGAAGTGTTCTCGAGCCCCAACATTGGCGGCGGCGAGTGTAACGCCCCAATTTTGAATTGAGGGATCACATTATAATTACGCGGAAATAAGTTTTATAAAACCTCTCAAAAAGGTCCCTCAATTATTTTGAAAGCAAAAACGTCGCTCAAATAATTATTTAATAATTATAAACCCATAAGTTACCATACTCTAACGGTATAATCAACATAAAATAATAACAATGTAAGTTTCTAAGTCTTTATATGTAAACCAAAACATAAAAAGAATGATCCGAGTTCTTCACACTTCATCTTCATCTTTAACTTCCAATAATTACGCCCCGCGCTGCTCATCTGTGGCGTTAAGCGCCCAATCAACATACATGCAAACAGTAAAGGGTTAACTTCGAAAACAAAATGATAATGACAAAGATCAGCAAGTGATAAATAAGATAAAATAACAATAACAATATAATACAAGGTCTTTCATTAAATTTTCCAATTTATGCAAATTAATCCTAAGATAACTATATGCATAGCTATGGCCAGATTTTCCTCGAACAGAGGCAGGACAATCACGTGGGACAAGCACCCACCACATTTCCCTAATTCACCCTAACCGGGTCAGGACAATCACGTGGGACAAGCACCCACCACATTGCCCTCGGCCTGATCCCACGGGACAAGCACCCGTCACATCAGAGCCTAAACAAAACCTAAGTAATGCATATGCTATGACTCAAGTGATTTCCAACATCATGAACAACAGTTCCCACATCAATCCAAAGTAGTCATAATATCATATGCCAATACCTTTAAATTTCTCTTAACATATGAATATGTTATATCAAATATTCACTTCAATTACTCATCACACAGTAGCGAGTGAATAAATCATGCAATTAATCAAGCCAACACAACAAGCTTTCAAGAACAAATTGATTAATGGCAAACACAACACAACAAGATTTCAAGAACAAATAGATTAATGGCAAACACAACGGCAATCAATTCCTAGCGAGAAGTTACCCTTACCTTTGATTATTTTGCATCCACTTCAAGCCTGACCTCGAGTAAGACCCCGGAATTGAGTGTAGAATTTCGTGCTCGACCTTGACACTCCAACGTCCGTCCTTGTCTCAGAAGTGAAGAGAATTTCGTGCTCAAGCTCTGGATTTGGAGAGGAATTTCGAACCCAGAATAAAAACAGTTTCGGGTTAAAACCGGCCAACGATAAAACTCAGGGATGGAATGAGAGGAAAGAGCTTACCGAGAACAAGTGGGAAGCCTCTGAAGGAGAGTGTTAGAGAGTCCTAGGCCTTCTCCAAGAGGAAACACAGAAACAACGGAAAGGAGTAGCAATATGAGAGCACAGTCGAGACTTGACAGCAGCAACAAAGGAAGTGGTTTTCTTTGAAAGTTTTTGACGTGATAATGAGTAAGGAAGTGGAAAATAACTTTTGAATGCTCCCTCCTATAAGTTGCATGAAATTTAGGGTCAAGTGGAGGTTATATTTCAACTCTTCTTCCTATTTTCAAGCAGCATTTTCCACTAAAATCTATTCTCTTTTTAATTTTCTTTTATTTAAATTTTGAATTCAAAAAGAGTGGAAACAAAAAGGAATGAGGGCAAGGAAATATGCTCTCTAACCAGCATATAACAGGCCCCACTAGCACACAACAAGGCTGACTTCTTCCTCTTTTTACTCCTCCGAAACAGAAAATGAACCGGGTCTTGATTCTGGTTTAAGTAAATTTTGTTATTTAATTTTATTAATCTCAAGTAATTAAATTCAGAAGGCTTCTTCAAAAATAAGAGAATATTCCCTCTCTTCTCTTTAATTTCAAAAATGAAGGGGAGAATGATAACAACTTCTTCCTCTAAGAGCTTCGACACTAACAAAACGTATGTAGTCTCGTTTTCGGTTAAAAACAATTTCTGTTACTAAATCCTTTTAATTATTTCTTCACAATAAATTTAAAAACTATTCCTAAGCACAAAGGAATATTCTCTCTTCATTCCTCTCTAAAATTTCAAAATTAATAAGGAAAAGAAGAAGAAAGAAAATTAGCTCTAACTAAGATTTGAATTTCAAATATACAGAAACAGAAAATAGGTAGAGCAAGAGAATATGCTCAGCCACATGGCTGAGTGGTGCGTCCCCCTTAGAGAGAAAATAGGGAATGAGGCTGAATTATTCTTCTCTTGGAAGTTCCTTTAAAACGGAACGTATCCGGTCTTGTTCGGCGTTGAAATTCGCTCGATTACTTTATTTATTTATTCCTTTAATAAATCAGAATTTATCAGGCATAAAAGAATATTCCTTCTTGTTCCAACCTCTCAAAAATTCGAAATTAATAAAAGGGAAGGAAAAGAAAATTAATCCTACATTAGACAAGACTCGAACACTAGCCTTATCAGTCAAATGTTTAAGTCTCAACCACTAAATCATAACTCATTTTGTTATAAATCAAGCAAATATATTCTTTAATCAAGTACCAATCAATCTATTAGGATTTCATTCATATCAAATCTCAAAAGACAATACCAACAAAATATAATTCGAACAAAGGTCTAGCAGGGACTAAAATTGAACTATAGAATAGTTCAGGGACCAAAGCATAAATAATTCATACTTCAGGGACCAAAAATATAAATACCAAAAATATAGGGTCTTACAGCGAGGGTTCCATGGACAGTTCCATGGTTCCACCGTCGCGATCTCCCTCTCTGTCTCGATCTCCTCACGTCGCTCCAGCCGTCGCGTCGTACCAACGCCGTCGCGCCTTCTCTTTCTCTCTCTGCCTCGATCTCCTTCTTCTCCTTCGCTTCCTCTCGATCTCGATCTCGTCGTCGTCGTCGTACCAACGCCGCCGTCTCGTCGGCCGCCGCCGCGCCTTCGCTTCTCCCCTCTTAAGGTTCTGTTTGGGGCTCAAGCGTTCATCACAACCCCTGTGCAATTTCTCCTTCTGTTTTGTACCATTTGCTTGCTTGTTGTTGCTATTGATTTGAAGGTGTGGAGTTTGGGTCGAAGAGAACATAATCTGGTAGCTAGAGGCGGTGGTGGCCGGAGGAGGTGGTGGCTGGAGGCGAATGTGGTGGTTGCGTGAGGTGTTGGCCGGAGATTGCTGGCCAAGAGTTGAGGGAGAAAGACAAGGGCTTTACAGTAAAAAACATATTAAAATATAATAAATTATAAATATAAAATTACGGGTCTTACAAGTTACTGATGATATGGCATCTAAACAATTTCTGTGGCTATAAAGATGTCTTGCACCGGTGTAAGACTTAAGACGTATTGCACCTTATACGTAGCCTGATTTATCCTGCAATTATCATCATAGTAAAATATGATAATAGTGATTGCAACATTTCTCAGGAGAAATTGAGAATGATATCTCACTTATCATTCTATATTACTTGTCCAATTTGGTAGACTTGTAACTTGCTTACCATAAAGGAATCATTGAAAAAAAATTAAGCATTTATTATACTGCCATAAAGTAAAAAGTTTTCTTCAAAAAAAAATGTACAAAGTTAGAAAAATGGTAACATCCAGTGACGAACCTTTGTGCACCTTTGGTGAGCCACGGCTCCCCCAAACATTTTCATGCTTTTTATTTTATTTTTTATACTTCAGAAAATAATGTTTTTTATTTTATAATAGTAGCACTTATATTTTTGTTTTTTATTGAAAAATGGAAATAGAGAAAGTTATATTTTGATTAACTAAATTGCGGGTAATGAGCATATCGGTATCCATAAGGTACATGGACGATTATTCAAGTTGTTACCTACACGGGTGCCGGGACTTGTATGGTAGTTTTTGAAAACTCGGGTTTGGGGATGAGTAATATAGTACCCTACTTAGATTCTACTCATCGTCATTCCTACCTTAGACTTAGTTTGTTTACCTAGTCCCTTGGGTTCGATAACTGAGACTTATATGATAAATTGCAGTTGCTCTAATTTGTGCATGTGTATATTTACCGCACGCAACACTTGACTAAACTTCTATGATACTTGGGATTAATGGATTTTTAACGTTCTGAACCTGTTTATGACTCTATTATTTCATCTATGAATTTCTTCTTCTATTTCAATCGAGCTTGATTCGATGCAAGTGTTTTACTATTTGGGGAAGGGATTGATCAAAAACTTTTACGCCTTAGACATAAGGGTAATGCTTGATCTTTTTCTCTTAAGCTAGGAGAAATCATTCCTTAATTGAATTTAATTTAGGAACTAAGATTAGTTCTAACCATTGAATTAAGAGTTTTATCAGGAAAATTCCTCATAATGGCCTAATGATGAACTCTCAGTGTATGCTGGCGAATCTGGTGGAGGAGTATGTGTGCCCATTATCTGCTCTTATAGAAAAAAGGTATGGCTGCAGCTACATCAGGGATCTATTTATGTCAGTTTCTTCACGCTTGGACTGGAGGACTAGATCTAACAGGGTATTCAGGATGATGGCGAAACTGTTGGGAGCATGGATTCCCAATAATTTGGTGCGGTACGGTCTTGTGGACAATTTAGAAGGATTGTAACGAGGTTGTGTTCCAACAAGACGACTTCATTGTTTAGGAGATCTTTTCTCGAGTTGGAGTTGCTTTGCGGTCAGCCATGGAGGTTGAGTTACAATTTTCAAGGTTGCAACCACACTCTCTCAGGAAGGTAGAGATGGTTAGGTGGGTGGGCTAAATTTAATGTAGATGGCTCTTGTAAGGATAATGGCTTGCATGCAACATGCGGAGGAGTGTGTAGAGATGGTAAAAGACATTGGCTAGTTGATTTTTGTAGGAAATTGGGATCATCGGATGTACTACTAGCGGAGCTATGGGGGTATCGTGATAGCTTTAGAGAATGCATAGAGCCTTGGGATGAAGGGTGTGGTGGTTGAGAGTGATTGCGCCACTGCCATTAATTTGTTGGTTAACACTTGCAGTGGGGGACCCCTAGTGGTTTCATCCATTTTAGAGCTCTAAATATCACTTGGATTCTTAAAGCGAGCGCTCGGTTCACCAAGAGTTGGAAGAAAAGTGAGCCTCTAAAATCGTAATTTGGCTTAACGCACCAGGAGCTCATGGTTAGATGAGGAAAAATTAAAAATTAACAAAATTCAAAAAAAAATAAAAATAGTTCCTGCAAACTTGTGTATACTCTCAATGTTACCTACAGGGAAACCACGTCTAAGAGTTAATTTCTATATATAAAAACTTGAAATTAAAGCAAAGAAAATGGGTGAGCAAGTTATGAAAGGTGAAAATAAAAACTTAAATATATGGGTGCACATGGACCGGGTCGACCCGACAAACCCAGTAGACCCAACCAGAATATCTAAGTTGGGTTGGGCTCACACGTATGATTGGATTAATTTTATGCTAATCCGAGGTATTTGGTTCAGGTCTCGGGTTCGGAAGCTCTAAACTCGAATCGAGACCTTAACAAAGGGTAACTTAATTTTTGTTTAGATTTGGTGCCCCCCTTAACCCTAAATTCTCACCTTGATACATTCGCATTGCACTCACATTCACACCACTAGTCGCCTCCTCCAACCAAAGCCCTTTCCTCTCAAACTAGTCGCTCCTCTCTTGTCATCGTCCATCGGACCGCCTCCTCTTGTTGTTCGAGCCACTTATCCTCTTTTATCTTGTTTTCCTATTCGAGCCACCGCTACTATGCTGTCGTTGTCCGCCGTGGGTGGCTCCTCCCACTTTCTTCTCCTGTTATTGCCTTGGTCCCTTCCTCTCGACAATGCCGTAGCAAGAGCCACAATGAACGACACATAGGTCGGTCTCCTCTCCTCTCTTCTATTCTATTCTCTTATGTCCTCATTCACTGTTTGTGCAGCCAAAGACTAACATAAGTGTTTGAACTGTAGGTCTCCTCACTGCAAGAAAAACACTTATTAGCATTGTCTAGAAGCCAACGCTAACGAGGAAAAATCCAAGGCTATAGACTATTTAGTGTCGGCATCGAGGATGTCGTTAAATGGCTTAAAGCTAAATTTTAGCCTTGACCTGGAGATCGACGCTAATTATAGCGCCAGTTTAGCCGACGCAACTCACTAGCACAAGAGCTTACCCAAATTCATAATATTTAGCGTCAACCATATAGGTCAACTCTAATATTATACACTTAGCATCGACCTGGCAAATGCTAAAGACGGGACCAAAATCATTTTTGATAGATTTTTTATTTTTGTTTTTCCATAATTTTTTTACACAAACCTGTACAAGTTGCTTACCTAGCTATAACTGACTTTCCACATAGGCCACTCAATCTAAATGTTTAATAAAACAACTCAACATGAAATAAAACATAAATACTAATTAATATAATTATACAAAAAGGCTAAAAATCAATATTCAACAACAATGTAAGTTTCAAAAAAATAAAAAAAAATTCAACATTGTAAATAAAATTTAGGTTATTTAAGTACAATATGGAAATTAAAGTAAGTGCAAAATATAAATCATGATTGTCCCTAATTAGGAACCTAGCCACCTTCACAATAGCATCTGGTTGCAACCCTTTGGTTGGGTACAACAACTTCAACCTTTGCAACTGCAACTCTTTGATTGGTTACAACAACTTCAGCTTGTGCAGCTATAACACTTTGGTTGGATACAATGTCATTGTGGCTGGAAGCTTGAGAATCTCCTGTAAGTGAGGTGACACCAGGCTAATGTTGGTGGAGAAGTCTCTCATGTAGTATAATTGGCCACGAGTCGTCCCGTCCACAATGTCTTTTTGTAATGCAATGGCAAATTCCCTAGCTAGGATGGCATATGCTACTCTTTTCCGTGTATGGGTTGAAGATTTCCACCCTAACTTGTTCCCTTTATTGCATTATGATGCACCCACTTTTTATTTGAGTTAATTAAAACTTCTTTTAACTGTAAAAAAAATTGACCTTCCCATTTAAAAACAAAATAATGAATTTTTTGAGTGATAGCTACTAGACAAACGTGATTTAGCGACCGAAATTAAAGATGGAAAAAATTTGCTGCTAATAGAGACAAATTTAGCGACGAAGTGACAATTTTATGGGGAAGTTGTCATTTTGTAAATTAGAGATGGAATAACTTCCTCTCTAATAATCAGCCAATAATCATGTCTCTATTATTCATTATGATTCCCCCAAGCGGAAATGCAATGTGCACCATGTGGTTAGCCAAATGATCTAAGTGCTTCTGTTGTACCTCTTTTCGTGCAGAATGCATTTCATTGTGGACCATGAGCTTAAAATTTTCAGCCTAGATCCTCGACAACTGGTAAATCATGTCGATCGTGATGCACATTTTAATTTGTTGACAGATAAATGAAGTAGTGAAGGTCGGGGTTTGCCATGTATCGTCATCATCATGAGTCAAAGGAACAATTGACATAGTAGAAAGAGGCATAGTTACAATCGTAGTAGTTGTTGTTGTTTGTGTCACAGAACGTGTAGAACTACTGGATGTGCCAACATGAACTGGTGATCGCCACATTACCATTGCTTGAGTCATGACATCTATTATAGTGTACGTGTCAAGTATTTGATTACCACCAGTTCTCCTATTTCCTGCTCACTCGTATTGATGACAGATAAACTCGCCTCGCCCTTTTTTACGCAGTTTGGTGGCGGGATGAGAGTGGACTACTTGGCATGTTTTACCACCCCTAAGAAATATTACCATGTTTGGGCTTGAAATCACAATATTCTATGGAAATACACTATATGATAGTCATTACAATTATCTTAGATCAGTACAGTAGTATTCGTTATGATTATTAAAATCGGGAGATCTTTCAACATATAAGAATTAAAGAAATTAAAGTGGATGCAGTTAAACCCTGGAAGAATCTGGTCTATATACTACTTATTTTGTCTGCAACATCTATGATGAAACAGAAAATAACAGAAGAAAGAGATAACTGAAGCTATATGAACAGCTTGAAGCAATGAGAGAAAATGACTTTTCATTATGCAGAGCTCAATGTGTTACAAGATGATGCTTATATAGTATCCAATTGCATCACCACTTAGTTAGTTTGCACAACTAACTCTTATTAACCAACTAACAGTTTCCAACTACTTGTACTAACTAAACTAACACTACTAACAGAAACTAAGCAGAATCAGCTGAGTCTAACAAGCTTCACAACATCTCATGCAACATCTTATGCAGCGGGTAGGAGAACATGATTTGGAAATGAGGCAGAGCCATTATTAGGTGCGCCCGTTACATTGAGGATTGAAGTAATCAAATTATAAATCTCAACATTCTCAAACGATGGTATCTTCCTCCCTCTTGCAAACTGAGGACCATGTCCAATGAAAATAGTCCTCATGGAGAAAAAAGCATTGTCATAGCCATGAGTACCTCCACACTCTTTTTTATTTGTTCTACTCTGCTCCATCTTAAAACCTTCATTAACCAACCCGATTATCGGCGGAATCCGATCACTTGCTGCATAATGAAGCCTCTCAGGCAGATCTTCCTTCAGATACACCTTCAACTTCCCCCCATTATCAACATTGCCAGAGCTCAACCTTCGATTCATGTTGGCCACGACATGAGCAGGTGCATGAAAAGGAGGTGGGTGAATTGCAAGTAAAGGAGAATATGACTGGACCCAATGTGCAGGAATCCCCAAATCATCTAAAAAGATAAGCTTCTGATCACATGTACCAACCATTCCATGGTCACCTACCAAAATAATAGTAACATCCTCAAAAACCCCTCTTTGTTCCAACCCCTTAATCAACCTCCCAATCAAGCTATCAATCCTAGCAACAGCTTCAGTGATTTCATCACCATCAGGCCCAACCTGGTGACCCTGTTGATCAGGGTCCTCAAGATAAAGGTTCATAAACACAGGCATTTCATCATGGGGCAGATCAAAATACCCCAGAATAGTGTCCACTCTGTCCTCAAAGGGAACAGAACTGTTATAATGCTTACAGTAATCAGAAGGGCAGGTCCAAGAACCTTTGATTACCGTAGAACCGGGCCAGAAGTAGGTGGCAGCTTTGAGTCCATTGGCGGCCACGGTCTCCCACAAGGGGTGGCCGAGCCACCATTTAGGCTCGCGGCTCGCGGTGGTGAACTGGTCGCCGGTGACGGGGTCGGTGAATTTGTTGTTGATGATGCCGTGGTGAGGAGGGTAGAGTCCGGTGACAATGGAGTAATGGTTGGGGAAGGTGAGGGTGGGGAAAACGGGGATCAAGCCGGTTTCGGCCTCCGTGCCGTTCCAGATCAGACGGTGGATGTTGGGAGTGGAGGTCTTGAATTGGTAGCCGAAACGGAAGCCGTTAAAGGAAATGAGGATGACGACCGGGTGGTGGAGCTTGGTGAGGGGACGAGCGGTGGCTGGTGATCGTGGCGGCGGTGGTGATGGTGATGAAGATGAGGAAGAGAAGAGAAATGCAAAGGCTATGACTGCTGTGAGAGACATGCAGATGATGAGGATAAGAAGGTAAGTATCAGATAAATAGGAAAATTTGTGGGGAGTGGAAGTGTCTGCAGTGTCATTGTGAGTGAGGAGTGGTGTTGATGATGCTGCTCCTTCTACTTCTATTTCTTCTTCTCCTGGAAGACTCATACTTCACTTACTCTTGAGTCTTGATTGAGTGCAACTGTTATAGTTCTTCTTCTTATAATCAACTACTGCAAGTCACTGCAGATTTCATCAGTATTTTATTTCCAATTTTCCATGTAAACATGTGATCCCCGAGGTTAGTGCAATCTTTTTGTGTGCATACAATTTGTTATGCAAACTTGTCATGCACCGATGCACGTTGGTAGTATTTTAATGTGGGATGATGCTTCATGGAAAGTAATTGGCAAAACAAAACGAACCGCGCTGAACGGTGAAAGCTGCACTATATACCAAAGTTCTTGACGATTTACCACGAAAATTTCCTGCGGGTTTGGGAATTTGTTTCACGTAGCTTGGCAAGGAAATTTTGTGGAATGGGTACTGGACCCTTTACATGTAAGACCTATTGCTCATACAAATTGGAATTCTCAGTTTGGTCAATCAGCGGTAGAAGCTTTTACTCGAGGGGGTGCTCACCTCTTGAGTCTCTAACTTCTGAAACCTTATACCCAAAAGAAAAGACCAACTCGTCGACTACTGCCTACCATCCGGTGTGCAAGGTCCTCCATGATTGGAAATCTTTCCACTGCGGTCGGTTGGGACCTAGATGGCTTCCATCTGGGTAGGGCCACCAACTTTACCAACCAAGTCCACCCTACAAAATTTCAGGTGGTATCTCACTAATTGCTCGGGCCCCCGGAAGGAGTCCTTCTTCGCTCTCCACCTATGCTGCGTAGGAAAAGCCCAAAGCTAATCTCAAGGAATAGTGAAGCTTCATAGGGTCTTTTTGTCCAGGTGCATATGTTTTGTAAGAAATTTTCATATGAAAATTCGCAAAAAAAATTCAACATATTCACTTTTCAAGAAAAGTTTTCAAAAGAAATATCCGCCGGGAAATTTTGTTTTTGCAGGAAATAAACCCCCACCCCGCGCAAAAAAACGCCACAAGTTTTCAAAATTCGTAGTGTTTTTTTTTTTTTTTGAAATTTCGCAAGAAATCAATTTTGTTGAAGGTTTTAAACTGCCGCAAATGGACTCTCACATTTTTTTCAAAAATAGCGTTTGGTGTCTGTACTATTAGCGCAAGGACGAACCCGAGTAGAGGTCTAAGGAGCGGTTGCCCCAAGAAATTTTTTCTTTCTTAGCAGAATAGTGCTTAAATGTTGTTTTTGCCCTCTAATTTTTTTTTTATAGTTTCTTTTAACTAGGGGTGGAAGTAGGCTGGGCTTTGCTAGGCTTTGCTTAAATAGGCCTGGCCTGCTTAAAAAATTCAAGGTCTGAGCTTGGCCTGTTGTCTGTCATAGGCTTTTTTTTAGACCTGAGCCTGATCTGTTTGAAAGCCTGGTCTGGCCTGGTAGCCTATTTAAAAGCTTGTTTTATTGTAATACATTCAAATAGATCGAAAATTTTTATTGTAAAATGTCAACTAACTTATAGGCAAGTGAGCTAAAATACAATAATATGATTATATGGTCCAATTTAAAGTAAATAGGTATAGCCATTTTCTAAAGAAGTTTATATGGTTAATTCATTATATAGTCTAAAATATTTAATCATATAAATAAGTCAACAACTATTTAGTTTTAAGATACTATAATAAAGATTTCAAAAAATATATTATAGTAAAAATTCAAAATAATATGAATAACAAAATAAATTAATATTTACTTAAATAGGCCGACCTGTTAGGCTTACAAGGCTTTCTGAGTAGCCTAAGCCTGACCTTTTTAACTAAATAGTCTTTTAAAAAAGCATTGACCTTATCTATTTAGTAATTTGGTCTGGTCTAGTCTGAGCCTGATGTAGGCTAGGTCGTAGGCCCCTGTCGGCGGCCTGGCCTACTTCCACCCTACTTTTAACAAGTGGTTGTTAATTTTGCTTGTCGTGTAGAATTTCCACCCCACCAATTTTTTCTGGTTCCGTCCATTGTTATGCAGTGCCCAAAACATTAATGGTCTATGAGTTATGATTTATAGATATCTTTTAGGTATAAATGCCTAGAGAGAGAAAGGAAGAGAAGAGAAATAAGTAGTGAATGTGATATATGATTGATGTGATAAGAAGAGAGAGATAGAAAGAAAAAATGGAGGTGTTTATAGATGTTTGCACTATTTATATGTTTATGAATATTTTTGTATTGCAAGTCAATTATGATCGGTAGGGTTTCACTGAAACATCCAATGAATATTAAACAACTCACTATTCTTATAATACTAACGGCTCTTACACACAGACCATTAAATAATGGGGTTGGCTAAATGACCCCATGATTAATTGGGGTCATTTAACCCCATGCTCATATGGACCAATAAGATTGTCCCATAATTAAAATTAAAAAATAATGTAAAAATAAATAAAATAAATAACACAATCTTATTGGTCCATAAGAACATGGGGTTGAATGACCCCAATTAATCATGGGGTCATTTAGCCGACCCCTTAAATAATAACATCCAATGAAGATTAAACAACTCACTATTCTTGATTTCATCGGTATTTAATTGTCAACTTTATGACAGTTAGTATTTTGTTACTTCTTTATCTTCTTGAATTAATTAACATTAGTTTCGATTGTAGGAATTAAATAGGGTTATTTTGCGTGAAGATCGAGATAAGGAAGGTGCGAATAATTTTATCAAAGCTCTTAAGGATACGATCTCTGATTTAATCACTATTTTATTTTCAACTTTGTAGTTTAAATCCGTGAGATGCACGAGGTTAATATATTACTATCTTTTTAAGATTTTTAATTAGTTCTTTCTTTTGCTACATGTGAAAAAATAAAGGAAAAAAAAAAAAACTACATAGGACATCTTGACACAGCAAGGCTATCACCCCATAGAGCAAAAGACACCATATCCGAAAGGGTGTCCCCGTCATCACTGCGTTAGGGTTTACGCTCCATAAGAATAGAAGAAAATGTTATCGTCCATCATCATCCAACCATATTTTGAATCCGGAGAATAACGTCCTTATCCTGAAATGTGGTAACATCCCTAGTATTGGTAAGCACATGAATGGCTTATTCCTGTGGTCAGAACGACAAAACACCTCCCTGTACCCCCAAATGCCAAACATGCTTCAGTCCCTTTTAACCGCTAGCAGCTCAGCCAAATAAGCACTTCCAGGCCCCAGACTCTCTGAAACCCCCGACACCCAATTACCCTCCATGTTATGAACCATTGCACCCATTCTCATTCAGTTGACATTAGAAGTACAACTCCCATCCATAGTAAGCCAACCACTAGAAAAGGAGTTTGCAGAAGCAGTTGCAGTAAGCCAGTCGACACCGGGCCCTTGTATTGCGATCTCACCATTAGCAGTAGTATCCATGCTCATGGCCAAAGAACTCTGCAGCATAGCGAAACCAGCAGATAACGTTGCCAATATTTGATTAAGATAGTATTTTTTTAATTGAGATAAGTTGCTCCAATAGTGCTAAACAATGGATGACTGGATTTTATATGATGTTTTTAGGGTGTTTTTAGTCTTTTTATTTTATTATTTTTGAGTCTCATGTAGGATTTTTATTATTTTTATGTAGATTTTCTATTTATTTTGCATTTTGCATATAGATTAGCTTTTATTTGTTTTTAAACCTTATTTTATATTTTTTTTAGGAATTTTTATAGTTATTTTTGTATTTTTAGGAAAGCTGGTATAGTTATCATTTTTGTCCAGGGACCGAATTGTAAAGTTTCAGGAAAGGAAAGACTGAAGTGTAAAAGTTCAAGAGCGGAGGATGGAAAGTGGAGTTTCAAGAGTTAAAGGGCCAGAATTGAAGTGCTAGCAAAGAGAGGACTTAAAGTGAAAATCAAGAATATGAAGCAACACTCTTTGATTTAAGTACATGGAAAATAAGGTTGAAAGATTGATGGTGGTGGAGAGGAGGTTTCAGAACTTAATAGAGGCTGAGTGGAGGCCATTGAAGGCATTGAAAACCCACTACCATGAAGGAGAGAAAAGCTTGAAGATGAACCAGCAGTCGAGCCAACGCTCAAGCGTTGGGACTCTGACTAGGATGTGAGTTGGATTTTCATCCCAGCGCTCAAGCGTTGGAAGCCAGCGCTCACGCGCTGGGCCTTTATCTGCAACGTGGGATTTTAATGCACCCAACGCCCAAGCGTTAGGGATCCCAGCGCTCAAGCGCTGGAGGGCAGATTTTTACTATATATAGGGGTCTTTTCTTCACTTGTAAGACACACCTATTCAGAATACAACAAGTATTCTTCTTTCCTCCTTAAGAGCATTGTTCCTAGGAATTGTGGGAAACCAAACTTGAGCTCCTATCCAGGGTAATTCGATGCCTCTTTTAGCCATGCTTGGCTAATTCTTTTAAGTATCTTGGGTTGTTTTAGTTTATATTTTATGTCTTAGTTTTCTTCTACATTTCTGAATAATATTTCCAATTCATGTTTTATTTCCTTGTTCTTCATTTCCTCTTAATGTGCATAAGAGTTCTTGCTTATTACTTATAACAATGGAAATTGGTAAGTAGTAAGGGAAATAGGATTTAAAAAATGCTATATGTATATATCACTAAAGAATTAGGATAGACTTAGTTTTATGTTGGCCTGAATTTCATCTTCATCTTCTTCTTTAGTTAACTAAATTGCAAGGAATTGAGTTTAGTAATTAGGAAGAAAGTTCTACATTTGTAAGGAATTAACTTGTAGAAATACTAGGCTATAGCATCATGAACTTGGTTCTAGAATTCATAAATTAAGTAAGAGTTTACTAGCATATTTTATAAGCTATGTAATTCAACCCAAGTGCTTAAATCTCATCATCATCTTTCTTCTCTTTTATTTTATGCTATTTTATTTTCTAGTTCTAAAAACCAAACAACAAAATACACCTTTTTATTTTCTGCCCAAAGCTCTAAATAATTTACTAAAAAGACACCTATCCCTTGGGTACGATATCTTTCATACTACGCGATAACCATCCGTGCACTTGCGGATTTGGCTATCAGTAGTTCTTTTTTGATCAAGAGAGATGTTTCGCGGTCCTACTCCTTCCGGAAAGCAAGGAATATTCGAGTCAACGGAAGAACAAGGAGATTGTACTAACCTCTAGGATTCTTGAAAGAGGATTGGAGAAGGAATTTAGCACCTCAAAGAAGGAAGAGGGTCGACTTCCACAGCACCAAGTTCAGAAACTTGTCAAGGAAACAGCACAAGAGTTCTAGGTCTTTTTGGAAAATTCTTTGAGTGAAAGAGCAAGAGGATGACGGCAACTCTTTAAAATTGAAGATTTCAGCAATGAGAGAGTGAGAGAGAGAGAGAGAGAGAGAGAAAGAGAGAGAGAGAGGAGAGGCACGACCATAACCTCCATGATTCAACATAATTTCCCTTCATGGCACATTAAGGCAAAAGACAAGACATTAAACCCCCTTGATGACACATAACTCATTTGTTGGTTTTCAAAATTCAAAAGGGATATTTGGCACATGTGTTAATTCAATCTTCAGCCTCAAGGAGAGGGAGAGGGGCCGCACCACCTCTTTCATTAGCCATAATACTCATTTAAACTCTTTAAAACCTAGACAAAGCCATTAACTACCATTATTCCCCTTCGAACCCATGCCATTTAACCATAACACAAAAATCTTAACCGCTAAGTCAAAGTCAATCTTGTTAAAATTCTAACAAAACTATTCTTATAATCCTCCAAGTCAAACCATCATGTTCCCAATCTAAATTCAAAACATCATTAAAAGCTCTTAATTAGTGAATTCCAATTCATTTTTGACTAGTCCAAGGACTAAAACACAATTATCCAAACTTAGAGGACCAAAACCTAATTATAAAATCTCCAAGGGCCAAAACATAAATACTCAAAACTTGAGGGTCTTACACTCTTGATCGAACTGGTGAAGGTTGGAACCAAAGCTAGCAATGATGTTGCAAGACTCTAGCATCTTCCCAATAGCCTGGGAGAGGACGGCTTCACCGCCTATGTTGTGGATTGTCTCTCCCGAGTTCTAAAATAAAAGGCCTTAATGAAACTCAGGCCATTAAAATCCCTTCCCCATACGTCTAATTTAAATGGGGGAAGGCTTCCAGCAGCAGGAGGAGTGTTTGAAGATGGATTCAAAGGGTAGCAGATCCGCCTAGGCGGATGAAAGGTCTAAGGGGCCCCCAGCGCCCGCAATAGGTGGAATAGTCTGAGTACCTTGGCCAAAAGAGGCCAAAAAGACTTCAACAGGCTCTTCAGTGACCGCCCGCTGAGAAGAATGAGAGTCTTTATTCTTTTTTGACCGCTTGTTGTGGCATTCCCTTGCCATCGCAGCCATTCTTTTCCTGAAATTCACATATTGATTAGTTCATCCAAATTTTCACACTAAGCGTCTCTACTTCTATACTTGATTCCCTCATAATTTAAAATAGTAGGCTCATAAACTAGGCCTTCTAAACAAACTGCACTGACACCACCCAATTGTGGCATTCCCTTGCCTTAAGGATGAACGTTCCTACTACTCCTATCCATTCTTCAGACAAGAGATCACCACAATAATTTTTTTTTTTTATATATAAAACCAACCACACTAATACGTTCTACCACTAGCGATCATAAGTTAGTAAAATTTCTAATTGCGGAAGCTATTTCTGTAGAATACATATTCTCAATTTAGCGAATTGTGTAATGCTTACTTACCGTGATCTTTCAGATTATGGCAGACTATAACCTGACATGAAATATCAATCATACACATTAACATGCACACACAAAGGATGAATATATTACAATGACAGAAGTTTTGATCATAGTGCTACAGCTTAACTAGATACTTAAGTTATCCCCACATCATTAATCAAAGGATTAAAACTAAGAACAACAAGTGCCTTAACAGATATAAGATAGCAAGTTCATCATCATCAACACAAAAGACAACAAGAAGATAACAGACAACTGCTCCTGTTTCACCATTCAGACCATTTTCAGCTTTATCCGAGCCTTATCCATACCATCATTGTCCTCAACCTATACCACCAGAACCCTCAACTCTGCTGCTTGGGAAGTCTCACCTCGGGTGAATAGGATCCTATATTCCTTAGCGGTCATTATCCGGCGTTGGGCTATTACAATTTTCCTAGCACTTGTCCTCATTTGTGACCCCGGGCCCCTAGGAGGAGGAGAGGTGACTGACTCAGACGGACGAGGGCGTCTGGAGGTGTCTCTCTCAGGTGCACACTCTCTCAAGGGTACTGCAGGTATGGTTTCAGGTTCTTGAGGTGGATTTGGTGGAGGATCTGGAGGATCTCTCATGTTAATGTGACGGGCTCTCCAGGGCAAGTAGAATGATAAAGGTGACAGATAAAGCTATTGGATAACCTACTTCCTCAGTGAAGGGACTTCTAAAGAATATGGTGACCCCATTATAAATACAATACCCGGTGGCTGGGTCGTGATACCACCTGGAGGCTGCAGGAAAGTTAGCGTGGATGGAGGCGACTGGGGGTCGGCTCATCGGTATACCTGTCAGATTCTATAAAATAAAGTGCAAGGGTGAGTTAAACGGAACAATGTACATGCTACGCAACATATAAGTGGTCCATTACAAATCAGGTTAAAACATTACCATCACATATAATCACATCAAACACACATTTCATTATGCAATTATGCTGGTTATCAATCACCCTTATGACTCCTGAATTTCAGTCGGACTTCTCTTCTAATTACCCCAGAGGTTTTACCCCCTGAGAAGAAAGTTTCCGATCCGAACTTTTTATTTTTCAATACTATGAATGTTATTAGTGTATAAGGCTCGAAGCATAAGCTTCTACACTCTTCAGAAAGTCATTCGGGAATAATGGACACACTTTTCCGTTCCACTCTTTACCGAACTGGATTACCTTTAGGCTTCTCCATCAGATATACATGACTTACTCAGTCCTTTAACTTTATACTAGCCTGACCTGAGGGGTACAGACTAGCACTGACAGAGAGGTAGTCCCATCATGTATTCTCGGGCCTATTCATCTACGAACATGGCCACCCTTGGTATCTCTATATTATCCACAATCCTTACAATGGTAGTGTCAACACTTTCTTATTCCTTGTCTCTCCAAGTATGTATTATAGCATAACATCACCCCTTATACTTCTTTAATATCCAAAGTTCATATCTAAGATGAACTCTGTTTTGAATCTGTATTCCGACTCATGGAATGAGTACATCTCCAAGTATTAGAGATTGGATATACATATAATAGGTCAGTAGAGTTTTACACACAGGAACCACGTTCTCTAGGTAACCAGCCCGCACCTAAATTCTCCAACAATTTCATCTTCCTATTTCATTTAATTATATTCATTAACTAGCTAACATATTAGTGAGTCCTATTCAGTTATAGGGTAGGTTTCTTTTCATAAACAAGTGACAGACCAACAATTACCTTAAGATTTTTCCCTCTTCTCTACTACCTCAGATGCTATAAGAATATTACTAAAAGCAATTACAGTTAAGCCTTATGATGGCAATACCTAGTAGCACTTTATACCATTGTGTACCTTCCCATTCTAATGTTCAATGCAACAACCATAAAATCAGATCCAACATTTCATAATCAACATTCAAGCAGCAACATCACAACATAACAAGCAAGCAACTATACATAATAATAATATGTAATCCATCTTTCTAATAGATTGCTTATATGAAACCTAACATGACATGTCATAGTCTAACTCCTCTTACCTCTGGTTCCAGTATGATAATCAGAGTCCGTACTTTGTCTTCGCGGTTCTGCATTTTCAACCACAAAACTTTTGTTATGTGATTTTCATTGTCAGAACATCTTTTCATTATGTTTCCCTTTATTTCTTATGATTATGAATTACAACTTTTCTATATTTCACTTTTAGTCCCTTTATTTTCATTATTTACATTTTAGTGCCTATATTTTCAATATTTACATTTTAGTCCCTATAGTCTCATTATTTCCATTTTAGTCCTTACACTATTCTTTAATTACGTTTCATTCTTCTAAATTAACTTTCCGAACCATTAACTCAGGCTGTGATACAACACTTACATGTGATCATCATCTTCTTCCTACTTAGGGTAAGGGTTTCCGTACATTTTCTTAGACATAAACCTAGGTTTTCATATTTCTTCCATCTTAGCTTACTGTTTCTCCCTCGAAAGCTCTTCATTTTCAACATGCAAAGGTTTTTATCATGGTATACATAGGTTTATGTGTCAGTTCTATCATCTCCTAAGCTAGGGTTCATGATATCAAAAACTTGAAAAACTAATTTTGTTATTTTCTGTGTCTTTTCACTTTCTGGGTTACCTAACATGTTCCTTGGGGTTCCAGTGTCTCGTACGAGCAATTTCCAGGCCATTTGGCCCACTAGAAGTGCTAGAAACATGAACACAAGTTGCATGTGTTCATGGCTTTCGTGGCTTCGAATCATGGGGTTCCAAGGCTTAAAATTTGTTCCTTAAGGTTCTAGTGAAGAAATAAGGTCAAGAACGAGATCTGGGGACTTAAATACCTCGAAAATGGAGTTCTAGAAATTTTCTTCAAACAGTCTCGTCAGAGAAGACGACAACGACGGCCACGACGGTCGTTGTCGCTGGAGCAGAACGGTTACTGCATCGTGTTCTCCAAGCTTCCAAAAGAAGAGTGGTGGTGATGGTTTGTGCTTAAATATCCTAACTTCACTGGAAAACGCGATGAAGAAATCTACAAGCTGCCAGAATCTAGAAAATGTCATCGAATTCTGGAATTTTTTTCAGAAAGCTTTGTTTCTTCGATTCCTTGGGTAAAAATTCAAGGAAACTGTCTAGAATCCATCCTTGATCTTCTATAAAGACAATGGAGGAAGAATTCGATAGAAAAACACGAAGGAAAAGGAGAATCGAAGAAGAGAAAATTGTGAGATGGTTTTTGGGTTCTAGAGAGAAGTGAGGGCTTCTCCCTCTATACAGGCTCTCTAGGATGCTTCAGAATGGTTCTGTGAAGTCCTAGGATAACAGAGAATCGGATTATATAGGCTGGAAGTGGCTTAGCTTAAAGAACTTGGACTATCAACTTGATCAAGTTGCACCACCAATGATATCTCATGCATGAAGGTTAGGCTTCATTCCATGAAATCTGAGGTTTGCAGCATGAAATTAGGGCTTCTTCTAGTCTTAATTGCAATCTCTTTTAGGGCTGAGTTGATTGGCATAGTGAAATTTCCATCAGGCATAGTATCCGGTCTCACCGCACTGGTCGCACGTACCGTCGTGTCTTCACTACAGTACAAAAATGGTACTATTCACAAGTCAACTCCACGCAGTAATACGATTCTGAATTATTTCCTTTTCTCAGAGTCTAGAATCATGGTTCATCAGAAGTCTCAGCCTACTGGCCCGACCACGATTACGATTACTCTGAGGCGATACCGACTATCTTCAAGAGAGTTAATTAGAGTTGTTAGGGTTCCTATTACAAATGTCATGCCTACATTTCCTAACCAAACTTATTAATACTACTAATAATTATTTCTATTAATACAAACATCAATCAATTCATTCACATATTATTTCTTTATAGATATATTTTCTAGTCATTTTACTACTAGTAAGTCATTGAGATAGGTTTAGGGTTTCTACCTCTCATAGTTAGTGGTTAGGGTAACTAGCTTAAGGTAGTTACCTTTCGAGCGAAAACACAGGATGTTACACTTGTGAATGCGGCCTTCCGAAGGGGGAACATCCCCTTGATGCTTCGAGCTCCGTTTGGAAGGTTGCCCTTTCGAAGATTCAGGGCGTTTGGAGCTTTTCTTGTAGACTAGGGCCTCTTGAGGATCGCCCTTACTTTGACCGGCCTCTTGTAATTTGTTTAATGGATTTGATATAATATGCAAGTCCCATCTCATCCATAGTTAGATGATTTGTTTCAACTTCTACGGTTTTGAGAGGGGACTTGAGTAGAAGGGAAAGAGGGAGAAGTCCTTTTTATTGGTAAGAGAAGGGGGATGTCTGAGAAGTTAAAGATTTTGAAGAAATTTTCGTTGCCAATGTTTGAAGTTGCTTCAGTAAGAGGTAAATTTTGAAAAACCACTCCTAGAGTAAAGGGTGATCCAGGGCCAAGATTTTGAAGTGGAAACCCGGTAAAAGTAGAAGAAAATAGTGTAGGTAGGGTGAACGCCCAAGGGATCGCATAAAATCTCAAAGCACCTGAGAAAGCTCTAGATGTTCGACAGAAGTTAACAGGGGGAAACCTTTAGAAAAGAAAGGCATTCACATATGAAGGGAGAGAAAGGAAGCTTGATACCAAGATCTGAGAAAAGGTACCCATTTACATGAAAGAAATTATCGCCTCCATCCGATGAGGGCGGCCGACAAACTGAATCTTTCTCACAACAAGGGACAGCTCGAAGTTGCTTATCCGCCCCATCACGAGTAAAGTTCTAAGGCTTTCCAGAGAGGCTTGGGAAAGCCAAATACTACAGGCAGTGCTTGCTGGGTTTTCAAATCACTCAGTAAGAGGATCTGGGAGAGAACTCCAAGTATTTATACTAAAAGAAGTTGGGGAAGGACGAGGAGAGGGCGGGGAGCTTCGACTTGAAGGCTCGCCCACCGAAGAAAGAAAAGAAGAGAAGGGTTAATCCACCACAATGAAAGAATCCGACTAGTGGTTAGACTCGATGGAGGAGGACTCGTTGGAGAAGGAGAGGGGGCCAATTTGAACCCTAGGTTTTTTTCCTTTGGGATCGGCGAAAGACATTGTTACAAAGAAAAAAATGAAAAAGAAGAAGGGAAAAGAAGAGGAGTAGGAAAGGCTCACTAGGAAAAAGAAAGGAGAATGGAGGCACAACGACGGAAGCACGATGGGGAAGAGAGGATTCCGGGGGCAAAGAGAATACAAAGGGCTCAACAGTTCTTGGGGTTGCAAAGTATGAGAACAAAGGGGGAAAAGTGTTTATATAGGAGAAGGAATAGGAAGCAGAAAATTTCACGCGGAAAAACCCAAAAAGGGAAAATAAAATGGCATGATTCCCTAGGTTAAGGTGAAGGGACATGCATTAAATGCTGAGCTCATCATTGCGATGCATTAATCAAGTGACATGATGATTGAGGGTTTAGGGTTCCGAGGAAAACGTGTCAAAGAAGTAACAGACAGATTAGTTGGATCACTAAAGAGTCGGGTCCACGTGCACTCGCCAGGCTTGCTGATGGGATCGTCCTAACACACTAGTCGAAACCGCCAGTTGGAGGGCGAGCCCGAGGTGAGATGGCGAGGGCGATCACAGACATGTGACGCCTTCATACATTAGGCACGGTGTCTTCTGAGCTTGTGGACCGGGCGGGTAGCCCTACCCTAGGGGGCCGCCCTTTCTGGCCTCACTTAGGGGCGAGTAAGGCACGCGACATAAGGGGTGGGCTAACCGCCCCAGAGGACACGTGAACTGGACCCACGTGACAAAAGAATATGCATGGAATCGTAGGATGCACCTCTTTTTGTAAGCCCAAGGATTTTCCCCCTTGTATACCAAAAGAATACTTCTCTGGGTTCAGCCTCATGTTGTGCTTTCTGATCTCACTGAAAGCTTCAGCAAGGTCTACACTGTGTTGGCCACCCTTCTTTGTCTTTACTATCATATCATCCATATAAACTTCCATATATCTCCCAATTTGATCTTTGAAAACCCAGTCCATTAATTGCTGGTAAGTCGCCCCTGCATTCTTTAATCCAAATGGCATAGTCCGATAACATAATTGACCTGGGCTCGTGTAAGAATCTTTAGGATAAACCTTGTTGAGGCTCGTGTAATCTGTGCACATTTGCCACTTCCCGTTGGTCTTCTTTACCATGACCACATTGGCTATCCAGGTAGGATATTGTATCTCTCTTATGAACCACACTTCGAGCAGCTTATCTGTTTCATGACAAACTGTTGTCTCTTTCTCTTCTACCAACTTTCGCCTTACTTGCGCTATGGGTTTGGCTCCCTAGTTCACTGCTAACTGGTGGAACATGAATTTTGGATCTATCCCAGGGACTTCCTTGACCGTCTAGGCGAACAGATCTAAGTTCTCCTTTAAAATCTCCTCTAGCCATTTCTCTTGTTCCGTCGTTAGGTTTGTCCCAATCTTCAGTTGTCGCCTAGCTATGGCGATCGCTTTTGTCTCCTCCGTTGGTTGTGGGCTTTCTACCCACCCCTCGTCTCGGGGATCCAAGCATGCCCCCTCATATATTGCCAGCTCATAACATTTGTGTCCTTCTCTTGCAGCTTTTTCTCCGTACACGCTCAGAAATTCGGTGTAGCATGTCTAGGCACCTTTTGATCGACTCTTATAACTATGATCCTTCCACTCGGTAATGGATACTTAACTGCCAGATGTAGTGTTGAAATTACTGCTCATAGTTTGTTCAACGTGTCTCGCCCTACCAAAACATTGTAGGGCGACGCACATGCCAGCACCAAGAACTTTGTGGACAAAACTCGCATTGTATCTTCCTCCCCAAATATGGTATGCACTTCTACATATCCTCTTACCAACACTTTTTCTCCTGTGAACCCCACCAAGGTTCCTGTATAAGGCTTTAAATATGCCTCAGCCAGCCCCAGCTTCGTGAATGCGTCACCATAGATTATGTATGCAGAACTTCCTTGATCTAAGAGCACCTTTGTCGTCACATAGTTGTTCACCCGAATCTTGACCACGATTGGGTTGTTTTCATGTGGTACTATGTGGTCAAAGTCTTTTGATGTGAACACTATGTCTGGGGTGTTGAAATCCTCCTCTATTTGAAAACACAGATTGAGCCACCCTTAAGTAATTCTTACGTGCCCTCCTGCACAAGCTTCCGCCCTTTAAAGCCCCTGAAGTCAAACAGATGAACTCGGTTGGCGGGGGAACCTTTGCCTCGGCCGCCACGGGCGCTTGCTCAACTATAGCCGCCTCCCCCGCTGCTGGGAGAGGTGGAGGCGGTGGCAACTCATTTCTTACATATTTTCATAGATGTCCCGCCTTTATGAGCCTCTTAATCTCCCGCTTGAGTGACCAAAAATCATTTTTGTCATGGCCCACTGTTTTATGGTACTCACACCATTTGGACGTATCCAAATTTGGTGGTGTCATTTTGGGCGGTGGCGGGTAGCGTACTAGGTTCGTTTGGATGGCATCCATGAATATGGTAGTATAGCTTGCTTACAAAGGCGTTGTAGTTTCAGGTGGGAGATCCATCCTGTTCCAAACACTCCTGTTTTCCTGGTTGTTGGGCGGGTAAGGTGCATCATGTTGTTGTCTCGCCTGAAAAGGGCATGTCTCCTGTTGTCTTGTACTTGTTTGTGTGTTTTCCTGTGCTGTATGTCTGCTAGGTCGCCCTTGTGGGGTGATTGGTTTTGCCACTTATCCTTCCCTTGCCTTTTTTGCCAAATCATTCTCTTCTATCAAAATGAATTCCTTTTTTCTTGCCCTAATTTCCTCCATGTCCTGGCTAGTTTTCGGCTTAGATCATCATCCAAGGCGCCCGCCCTGAGTTCGTGCTTAAAGAATTGCACACACGTTGTTAGGTTTGAATCTTTCAAATTCTCTGAGAGTTGAGTATACCTTGCCATATACTCCTTTAATGTTTCTCCAAGTCCTTGGATCAAGGAATACAGGGCGACGCCAGTTACCTTTTGTGCTTGACTTGCTGAAAAATGCGTCAAAAACCTTGTTGACAAATCCCGAACATCCGTTAGGGAGTAGGGCGGCTATGCCACAAACCAAGTCATGGCAGTTGAATTAAACGTTGAGGGTAAGAACCTGCACTTTACAACGCCCATCGCCCTGCTTATCACCATCTTTGTGTTGAAGTAGTGTAGATGGTCAACCGGATATGTGTCTCTCGATTAGGTGTCCAACACTAAGGTCTATAGGTGCTCTGGAATTTCAACCGCCGCCACTGCCGGGGAGAACGACTGAAAATCCACCACGTTTTGTGCCTCCACACGCCCTCCTTGGCTAGATAGTCTCGTAGCTGGTGAAGGTAAGTTAATTGCGCTTGTAAGTGTTCATTCTGGCGCTGGATCGCTTGAAATGTGGCTAGAAGCTACTGCGCCTCAGCTGCCGTTAACACCGGCGCTAGATCTGGCTGAACAACAAGTTCTAGATTAACCGCCATCGGCGGTTGCTCTGGAACTGGTTGGACCTCTGGCTCTGGTATTACTGGTTCCTCTGCCTGTGCTGCTTCAGGGTGGCGTCCCCCCGACCACCGTAAAGGCTGACGCCCACGACGCCCACCTCCTCTCCTTCCGCCGCCTTTGTTCATCAGAAATGGTAGATCTGTTGGGTAGAAGTGCTTCGATCCCTGCTAGATAGCGCCAAAACTTTCTAGCCAAGGCTACAACACTAAAAACCTGTTTAATTGCAGTTTTTTAAAACTATATTTAAAAAGAGTTTTTAGAAATAGTTTTTGAAAACAGTTTTTCAAAATAAAAGCAAAAAAAAAAAACTGTTGAATGAGATGTTTTCCAACATTTAAAAAACTGAAATTTGAAAACTAAAAATAGAAACTAAACTTGTTTGATTGCAGTTTTTGAAAACTGTATTTAAAAAGAGTTTTTAGAAACTGTTTTTGAAAACTGTTTTTCAAAATAAAAGTAGAAAAAAAACTGTCGAATGAGATTATTTCCAACATTTAAAAAACTGAAATTCGAAAACTAAAATCAGAAACTGAAAACATCTTTTTGATGTTCTGGTATTTTAGTTTTTAAAACTAAAAACAAGAACTGTTTTCAAAAACAGGTTTTGCCAAGCAGGTTTTTAAATTTTTCAGTTTTTGAAAACAGAAAACAGTTTTTAAAAACTGTAATCAAACATGCATCTTTTTGTTGTTCTGGTATTTTAGTTTTTAAAACTGAAAACAAGAATTGTTTTCAAAAACAAGTTTTGCTAAGCAGATTTTTAAATTTTTCAGTTTTTGAAAATAGAAAACAGTTTTTAAAAACTGTAATAAAAAATATCTAGGAGAAATGGTAAGCAGAAATGGTAATAAAATCTCTTGTCATAAATGAGTTAGAAAAAGAAGCTCCTTACATTCAATTCATCACCCCTATTTATAGGGAAAACTGACAAATCCTAATTTTTCTAAAAGGGGGCATGCTGGGTCTGCTAATCATTGGTCCAAAAATCCATACAAAAATACTAACTACAAAATTAAAAGAGGTGTATCATATAATTCCATGCATCTTCCCCTATCACGTGGGTCCGGTCACGTGTCCTCTGGGCAGTCAACCCACCCCTTATGTCGCATCCTTTACTCGCTCTGAGTGAGGCCAGAAAGGGCGATCCCGTGGAGTAGGTCCAGGTCGAAATTGAAGTGATAAGGTGCCATTGGTGATGAAATCCGTGAAGGTGGAGCAGCATGGGTTTAGTTATTATATTTCGGAATAGGCAGCAAGCTATAGGATGTAATTAAGGCCTTGACTATTTAAGCTAAATAGTGTGGCATGTTGGTGATGGGGGACCGTGTGAATTAAACAAGTGTGGGTTTTTGTTGTTTAAATCAAGGGTTAATGGTATGGTAGGTCCTTGTGTTTGTACCCAAGTTTGTGATAGGTCCCTCGTCGGAATTTTTTTTGATATAAGTCCCTTAGTTTGCACCAAGTTTGGATTTAGTCCTCGCCGGAGACCGGAGCTCTGGCAAGTGCTTACGTGGACTGCTGACTGTATTAATAGCGCTGACGTGGATTTTTTTAATTATTTGTGAAATTCCAAATAATTAAATTCATTTTAAATTTAAAACCCCTAAACTATTCTAAATCTTAAATTAACCCCTAAACCCCCAATCCGTAATTCAATTCAATTCTGAAACACTAAAAAAACCTTCTTCTTCTTCTTCTTCTTCTTCTTCTAATTTCTGGGTTTTTGTTTTTCTTCCTTTTCTTCTATTCCTCTAATTTCTGGGTTTTTCTTCTTCTTCTTCTTCCTCTTCTTCTATTCCTCTAATTTCTGCTCCTCGTTGTCGTCGCCATCGTTCCAACTCTCTAGCGCCACCACGACCTCGTCTTCCTCCGGCCGCACCACCGTCGAGCGGCCTCGCACACCACTCTCTGGCCGTCGCCGTTCCTCCGTCATCAAGATCCTCGCCGTCGCCTCCTCTCACGCTCTCTCTCTCTCTTGCGGTTTTCTCTCTCTCCCTCGAAGAAGAAGGAGGAGGAGGAGGAGGAGGAGGAGGAGGAGGAGGAGGAGGAGGAGGAGGAGAAGAAGAAGAAGAGGAGGAGGAGGAGGAGGAGGAGTTTTTTTAGTGTTAGAAGAGTTAGAGTTTTGAAGAAGAGTTTTTTTAGTGTTAGAAGAGTTTTTTTAGTGTTTCAAACACCATTAACCCTTAAATCAATGTTTTGTTTATAGTATTGTGTCATCATGGGGCATATTGATGAATCCATTTTTTTCCGACGAGGGACCTATCGCAAACTCTGGTACAAACACACGAACCTACCATACTATTAACCCTTAAATCAATGTTTTGTTTAAATTGTTTAAAATATTGTAGGATGGAGAAGACAGAAAGTTAGTAAATTGCTCCCTCCGTCCCAATTTATAGGGTCACAATCACGCCTATTAAGAAAATATGTAATAAGCTAATTAATATGTTGTTTTGTTACTTTTTATACAAATCTTTCAATATGCCCCTATTTAAAAAAAAAATCTGAAAATTGTAAATGTAAGTATTGGATATACTAAAAGTTTGTTGGGAATATGAAAGAAATAATTAGTAGAGGCGGTAATTAAAGTTTTGGAATTTAAAATATAATGAATGCAAGGAGTAAAAAAGAAAAACTTATTTTTTTTCTTCCTGAAATCTAGAAGGGGTCTTATAATTTGGGACACTGAGTTTGTCTCTAAGGGGTCTTATAATTTGGGACGGTAATAATTTGAAGAAAACATGTCTCTGGGCTGTCAACCATTAATAGATATCTATAATTTATAACAATTCAGACAAGCCAGTCTAAACATAGAAAATAATTACTACGAAACAATAATACTTAAAATGGATAAGAAGTTCAGAACCCCTTATATGATACTCATTATTCAGTTTAAAAAAAATACTTATTATTCTTTCGGCAACATCTCATTCTCATCATGCTGACACTCCTGAGCATCTCATGCAGATTAGCCATCTAAAACATAGTTTTATGCAGCGGGTAGAAGAACAGATTCTGGGAATGAGGTAGACCCATTATTAGGTGCGCCCTTTATGTTGAGGATAGAAGTAACCAAATTATAAATCTGCACATTCTCAAACGATGGTACCTTCCTCCCTCTTGCAAATCGAGGACCATGTCCAATGAAAATAGTCCTCATGGAGAAAAAAGCATTGTCATAGCCATGAGCACCCGCACACTCTTTCTCATTTGTTCTGCTCTGCTCCACCTTATAACCCTCATGAACCAACCCAATTATAGGCGGAATTCGATCACTCGCTGCATAGTGAAGCCTCTCAGGAAGATCTTCCTTCAGATACACCTTCAACTTCCCACCATTTTCAACGTTCCCGGAGCTTAGCCCTTCATTCATCTTGGCCACAACATCAGCAGGTTCATGTGAATTAGGTGGACGAATTGCAAGTAATGGAGAATATGAGTGAACCCAATCTTCGGGAATCCCCAAATCATCTAAAAAGATAAGTTTTGTATCACATGTTCCAACCATTCCATGGTCACCCACCAAAATCACAGTAACATCTTCAAAAACCCCTCTTTCTTCTAAACCATTTATCAATCTCCCAATCACCCTATCAATCCTAGCAACAGCTTGAGTGATGTCATCATGATCAGGCCCAACCTTGTGACCCTGACTATCAGGGTCCTGGAAGTAAAGAGCTGTAAACACCGGAATTTCATCATGGGGAAGATCAAAATACCCCAAAACAGTGTCCACTCTATCCTCAAAGGGAACAGAACCATTATAATGCATACAATAACCCGAAGGGCAAGTCCAGGAACCTTTGATTACCTCCGAACCCGGCCAGAAGTACGCGGCGGCTTTGAGCCCGTTGGCGGCCACGGTCTCCCATAAAGGGTGGCCGAGCCACCATTTCGGGTCGTGGTTCGCTGTGGTGAACTGCTCGCCGGTGACCGGGTCGAAGAAGTAGTTGTTGATAATGCCGTGGTGAGGAGGGTAGAGCCCGGTGGCGATGGAGTAGTGGTTGGGGAATGTGATGGTGGGGAAAACGGGGATCAAGCCGGTTTCGGCCTCGGTGCCGTTTCGGATCAGACGGTGGATGTTGGGTGTGGGGGTCTTGAACTGGTAACCGAAACGGAATCCATCGCAGGAAATGAGGATGACGACGGGGCGGTGGAGCTTGGTGAGGGGACGAGCGGTGGTAGATAGTTGTGGTGGTGATGAGGAGGAGGAGGAGGAGGAGGAAGAGAGGAAGAGAAAGGCAAAGGCAATGGCTGCTACAAGAGACATGCATGTTATGAGGAAAAGAAGGGAAGAATAAGAAGATTTCTGTGGAGGGGGAGTGTCAGTTGCATTGAGGAGAGCTTTTGATGTTGCTGCTCCTCCTTCTTCAACTTCTCCTCCTCCTTTAACATTAATACCCATACTTCTCTTCACTTAGTCTTGCTTCATTGCAAGTTATTCTTCTACTTCTTCTTATAATCAATCATCTACTGCAAATAAGTCATATTTTATCAGTACACGTGATGCACGCGCAAGTCAGTACAATTTGGCTTATTATGCATTTCTATCTCATTTTAACTTCTTTTTCTTCCTATCTCTTTTTTATTTTTCTATCACATTACATATTATATTATTTAACATTTTCATTTCTCGGAGGAGGTGGAATACAAGTGTAAACTTGTTATTTTTCACAGAATTTTGTTATTATATTGATATGCCGATTGCTCTAGGTTAACCAGGAATGAGAAGGGAGAGAAATTAGAGATATATATCATAATCATGATAAGAAAATAATATGAAAATTATATGGATGAGAAGATAGAATTTGAATGAATAAAAATTGGAGTATTCAATAGTAGTTTATCGGTACATATCTTGTGATAAAGATTTTGTTACAAGTGGTCCATATTTATTAGAATCAAAAGTTATTTATTAGTCATATTATTATGTAAAAATATAATGTGAATTCATATTTTATATCTCATTATATTTTGTGAGAATAGATGCTCCTTCTTCAAATGATATATTTTTCCAAAAGTCAAGATCTGTTGATAGACATCATATGCAACCAAAGATGTTTGAATTTAGCCCTAGCACAATTGAAGAGCTAGATCTGGAGTTAAGGCTTGGTAATTAACATTAATGAATGAAAGTTTTTTCTTTATGTCATATATCCTCTTCTTTTTCATTACCTTACAAGGAGGCTTTTCATCATGTTTAATTGGGACTTCTGAGAGCCTCAGCCTCAGATATCTGCAAGGTGTCACTATAACAATACTGGATTAATTACATAGACAGGCTTGTAAACTTCCTCTTTCGTAGATAGTGTGGCCAAACTGTGGAGTGTGGATTACTTTGAATAACTGTAGAATACATGACATTGTAATTTATGTTTCCATCGATTTTTACTAAGATCATGTGAAAGTTCAATATATGGATAATATGTTTGCTGGCTTGAATTTTATTTTGTATAGTACAACATCTATATTCTAGTTTCATCCAATCATACGTCTTAGTTTTCTTAGTAGAGGGAACTTTGTTGTCCATATGGTACTATCCGACTCGAATAGATCCCCTTATTGGAGGCCATATATGTGATTTAAACCAAAAAAGTTGAATAGGGTTTCCCATGCAAGTTTCTTATCTTCATCTCCAAGCCTAATAGAAACATCTTTCTTGAGCCAGAACCTGGATATCTATTTCCATTGTTAAGGAAGAAAACTAATGCAAGCAGGTCTTCTATATAATTAATGCCTTGTTGTGTAGCTCATTATTCTGCATCTGGGCAACAGTACTTGAAGATTGAATTTCAAATTCACATTATAATCTCTAATATCCAGGCAAAAGATATATAGGTAGGTGTGGAATTACTGTTCCACAATTTGAAAGAGAGAGGGAGAGAAAGAATGTACTGTGAGTAAATTAGTCATTTTAAAGGTGTACCATGTTAAAAACTGATCCACTAAAAACATGTTTTTTAGTTGTTATAAAATGTAATATTTAATATAAGTTATTTACAATATACCCTCTATATGTGAAAATCAATTTATAAGAAAACTCTTTTACTTTATGAATTATATTGTTCTTAATCCATGGTGGAGACAATCTAGTAAAATTGGTTAAATAATTGGATTAGGGCATTTCTGTGGGGGTTTAAGGGGTCAATCAACTGTTGTTAAGAGATGCATGGAATAATGTGATGAGCTCTTTTTCCCATTCACTGACATATTCTATCAGACAGAAAAACTAAACTAACCCATAAAACACACTGATTGAGCTTTTCACAGCCGCATAAAGTCAGATACATCCCAACATTGATTCCCTTTTCCTTTGTATTATTCTTAAGCACCCCAGATATGTTGCAGTCTGTAGTATCATCATCATCCCTTTACACAAAAATCCTTACACAAAAATCCATACCCTTTTCTTTTTCTTCTCTAAATCCCTCCAAAGAGTATTTTATTATTACACCAAGTACTCACAGGAGCTAACTAAGCGAATTTTCTTTTGTTTCTTCTTCTGTATGGGAAGGATTTGGCACACACATATATCCACACTTAATGACAAGTCCTGAATTTTAAAGAATGAAAAGTGAAACTCCAATTCCCCTATAAACCTGATCTAACACAATAGCTAGGTAGGCAAGTTCAGTGCATAAACCACTGCAGAACACAAGGCGAGCATTCTGGGTACTTCATTCTGATCGAAACTTTAAATAAGAATTTGATGGAACACCCTTTAACTTAAATGAGCTTTTGGATTCACACCCTTTAACTTGAAGGATTTGGATTCCATAGACATTGACGTAAGAGAAATCCTGCATTCACACAGTCAAGTATTTTCTCGGATGATTTACATTTTAAATTGACTCAGAATGTGAGTCACCCAATCTTAATTGAGCAGCTAAAAATACTTGATTGTGTAAATGTAGATCTCCCTGAACCGTAGTTATATCAAATGTGGGTTTTTTATGTTTCCTGTTTTACAAGTGTTTGTTTTTGCTCAATTTTGGATGTGATTGAGAAAGAAAAAGGAAGGGTGTGTATTAATTAGTGTAGATACATAAGGGAAACGAGGTCCTATGCGTGTTTTAAAAGCAGTTGGTGGAGTTTTGTCTTCTTTTGGAGTTATGAAATGGGTAGGCCTGATATAAACAGAGAGGAATCAATGAAGTTTTTGGATGAAGTGGCAGAGAAGCACATGGGGAAAATGTGTCGTTTCTATGTTCAATTGTGGAATAGGACTATAGATTAGAGTAAAGGAGGGGATAATTCTCCTGTTGAACAATGTGTTGTTGTTAGTTTGTTAACAAATCAATGTTTTGGAGAATCAGAATTTTGAAAGAGAAATTCCAGGGCATTGGGGGTTGGGATATATGTTTGCATGGGGGCAAGTTGCTTTGATCACGAGTTCACTTACATTGATTTTTTTTATCTATTAAATTGCGATGGTAATTTCAAGCTGGTTATGACGAGTTTGAGCGGTAAAACTTTGGCAAAACTTTTCTTACTAAATATTTAAAACATTTGCATTTATAAGGATTTAAACACGAATCATCTACTTAAAATAGAAAAACGATGTGTCAATTGATCTATGAATTTGATGACTCATTGGTTATTTTGAAAATCTGTGCCCGAGCTATTGATTGTATATCCACATACAAATGCTTGTGAATGTTAGGAATAAAGGGGCTAATTTACTTTGGATCTTAAATAATTTACATGCATCACATTATTAATAGTTACTTTGTTTGTTTGATTTCTTAACAATGGATGAGTGCGATTTTAAAGACTTTAAATCTACTTTTTAATCCTCTCAAAATTAGCTATTTTCTTTATTGAAGCTATTTCTAATATCTTTTCCAGAGAACCATTCTCCCCAAACGTGTAAACATACTAAGTTTCTAAACATGAATTTAGCATGTATTTACAACTTCGAAGGTTTCCACGTTGGAGTAGAAGTGATTCTAGAAAAATAAACTTATGAGTATTTTTATTAAAAGAAGTGATTCTGGAAGGTTTAAACATGTAACTGAAAATGTTTTAAAAGTAACTTTATCGATTAAATTTTTTTATTACTTATTGATGATACACAAATTTTTATATTAATAATAAATAAAATGTAAAACTCCACATATACATTCTACTACACTTCACCAAATAAGTGATGTACTAGTACATCTTTTGCAACTTATTGAGTTTAATTCATAACTATACGTAAGAAGTATAGCTACTTATCACATTATTTTCAAAACAGAAAGTTTATTTAAAAATACCCATAACCCTTTTCAAAAGTGAGATATACGTCGGGTCTTTTCCAATATATATCATAGCCGACAGTCATCCAAGACTCTAACTAAAATCCAATTAAGTGAAGTGGATAAACCTCATATACATTATAATAGACTTTAACGTCAACTAAAGAAAACCCACATATCATCCTTCCAATTATAAACTTGTTTACTTAAAGCATCCGCTAAATGATTCATTTCCCTAAAACATGAATGATATCAATACAATTAATATCCTTCCACAAATAATCAACTGAATTTAAGGTGTTTTGAAGCTTCCAAGGGCTATTCTTATCGTCTTATACCCAATTCACTGCAAGGGATGAATAACTTTTCGATGATGACATTTTGCAAGTGGAAATTCTGAGAACAGCAAGGCAATGTGTATAGCTTAAATCTCAGTTTCGAAGGTCCAAGCCCTCCCTATTGCCTTTGAAAAACAGTCAATTAAGTTACAAGTTACAAACAGTGTTACTGATATTTAATTTGCCGTCTACCCCATTATTCGACTATATACTATATGCGATTTACTTATTTATATCCTAGTGGTTGCATAATATATAAATGTGCGTATATTTGATGTATCCCTTATTAAGTTGTCTTTTTCTACATTATCTTTTGTTTGGATTGAGAATGGTCTTCAAGAGATTTTATCTGCTTTGCAGCATGATGTATTGGCATCAGACCCCTTTTCTTGATTAATATATTAATTCAGTATTAAAAAAAAAAATTATGCATGCTTTCTATAAAATAGTTTATTTCCCCTATAACCCATTCTCAATTATTTATTATCGAATAGGTTTGCTTCCTTGGAGCTGTGGATGGAATATGCTAAGGTTGGTTTAATTTTTGTAAGACCTGAGCTTGGTCCACTTCCAAAATTCTGGCCTAAGCCTCGGATGGTGGTTTAGTGTATGCTATTTTTCATGGCTTTGTCTAGGGTACGGTTGACCATCACATCTTACGGGTTGGAGCTAAACCGGCCCCACCAATAACAACAGTTGGATGTAATATTATAATAAGTAATGGTCTAGATTAGTGATCGGTTACTTACTCTTCAGGTAACATAAAAATCTGCATATCGGTCTCTTAACTTGCATTGATTCCCTCCAAACACTGTCGACTAATTTTTAGAATTCTAAGCTTCCGCACTTCTCTCCAACTTCCTCCAAACCTTAAAACTCAGTTGAGTTTGTCGTCTTCTTTATTCTTGTTTTGTTCTCCACCAAAAATATTTCCTAACCTCTGTCATTTCTAACTGTGCAAGAACACCCAAAACGCCACTCTTGAGCCAGTATTATAATCAACGGTTTCAAGTTTTGACACACAAAAGGACAATGCTTCAAACCCTAAATTGTGTTTGGGAATTGGAGTTGTCAGCGTTGATTTTCTTTTGGAGATGCATCGGAAAATGAACATCGTAAAACAAGACTTGGGTGTTTGTTTTATGGTTTAGAGCTCCTCCTCTCCCCTCACCCCACCACCATAAGAAACCCAAGTGCGTTCTACTCTAACATTTTCAATCAAAGACTCTTTTATTTTGTTTATATTTTTAATACCATTTTTATTTATTGGCTTTATGATGTATTGTGTATTTGAGGATTGTGGCAGATTTGATTTCAAAGGCTATGCCACAAGTTTTGGAAACCTTGATCGGAAGAGGACGCATACACTACAAGAAAAACTTGAATTACTGACGACCTCTTATCATCGATAACCCCTAAAATTCATTGGTAATGTAGTTTTATCAATGGAATATCAATGACCAAAAAACCGTAGGTATTTACCTTGTCAGTAAAATTACAGATGGCTTTCTAAAAGTCGTAAATAATTTTGCGACAATTTTGACCGTCACTATATTACCAACGGTTATTTCCATTGGCAATTTAGCAATGGTTAAAGTCGTCACTAAATTATCGACGACTCCAACCGTTGGTAATATGCTACATTGAACGGGGAAAAAAATCTCGCTCACTATGGATGAAAGTGCTTCATCAGTGAAAAAACTCAAAACTTTTAATTTTGTACACTATTCTAGGAAATACAACAAATCTCATTCATCTAGGTTAGTGGGGGTGCAGAGATAGCCAGGAGGTTTGCCTGGAAGCAGCCACACTTGAAAGAGTGCATAATAGCTCACTGATTGAGCGCTTAGTCACCACAAAACAACTGTATTTATTGATAACATAATTATCAAATGGTGAAAACTAATTAGTAGATTACAAATTGCAACCCACCAAAAATTTCCACCGTTTGATAAATACATTATTAATAAATAACAATCATTTTGTGATTACTCAGAAACAAAGACAGGAAAATGGAACCTAGATGAAGGAAGGAAATAATTAAAAATTAAGGTTTTTCCCACCGACGAAACATATCGTCCCTAGCAAAGAGCATATTTTTTTACTAACCATAAATTATTTAATATATACAAGGCACATATTTACAATATTCTAAAATAATAACAAATATTGATTTACAACATAAACAAGACATTAATTACCTAAACTACTTATATAAATTTAAGTCTTACATGCTTAGAAATATTAATTTCATACCAGTTATAATTAAACTACTATATAGTTATTTAGAACAAAATTATACTAACATCAATGATGTGTAGTACTTTGTAAATTGCTCCATCAAAACAAAAACTACAACATAAAAGAAAAATATTAAAAAAATCAACTAACAATAATCAAAATTAAAAATAAATAAGAGAAGAACGCAAATAAAGAAGAGAAGAAAGGAAAAAAACGAAGTGTGGTGTGGTGAAAGGGACGTCAAGCCCCTCTATATATAGGTTAAGCCTTTGGTGACCTATTAAAAGGGTTAAATTGCCGACGGTTTTAAGCCGTCGGTACATTGACGGTTCAATAAATGCTTCGATTGATCGATTTGTCGATGGTCGAAGCCATCAGAAATGGTTGGTGAAATTATCGACGAATGATCTGTTGGCCATTGCCGTCAGTAACAGTTCCCACCACTTAAGTCTTCCTGCCATGCACCAATGTCCTAGGCCATTGGTAATGGGTTTTTTTCTAGGGGAAAAGCCATTCCCGACGATCAAGACGTCGGTAATTGGCTTCATTACCGATAGAACTTTGATCATCGGTAAATAGCTTTCGGTAATAGTCAATATTCTTGTAGTGATAGGGGGGATGGATGCACTACCATTTTCCTCCCGACTATACTCAGGAACAACGCTACTTATGTTGTAAGACTGTGATGGATGAATTCGCTATTGGGTAAGGTTTGACTAACCCTTCCTTGTTCATTTTTTCTCTCTATTTACAGATTCACTTTTACTTTTGCACAAATTTAGAACTAATTCACAAATTCAGGGTTTGCATTAAACGCCAACTATTTTTCGTCAATAAGTTCTCAATAGAAAAAATAAAATGTTATTCAAGTACTGAGAGTAGAGAGAAATTTCAACTCCTTTTCCATTTCCTTCATGTTATATATGATTGAGGCACATGCGGTGAAGGGTCTTCTCATTTAGTGTTCAACGTCATTTCCCTTGAAGTTATAAATTACGAAAATTCATTCCTCTCGACATACACACCCACAACTTGTTAGAGCTTGAAAAAACTGATCCAACTATCAAGACCACATACGTCGAAGCTACAAAGGCCACAGGGCCAAAAAGTCTCATACAAGAAAAGCTCACAGGGCCAAAACCCCTGTGAGCCAATGCTAGCTCATGAGCCTTGTGATTTTTAAAAACTTTCATATCTCCTTCACTATCCTCCCTCTCCTTTCTCTATCTCTCATTCATCACACACTCTCTCTCTTCACTCTCTGTCTCCCTCTCACTCATTTCTCTTATCCCCCCCTCTCTCTCTTCTTCTCCATTCCTCCATGGCCCACAGGTCAAATGATTGAACCGGCCCTAGCCCGTTCAGGTTGGCATGCAACTGATGGCCATCACATTTTTGGGCCGGAATTTAAGCCTTATAAAGAGTACAACAACCATCTTCTCTAAGCGAGTTTTTGGAATTGAGTTAAATCTCTAAATTCTAAAAAAAATATTATATCATTGCATGGAGAAGTTGTTTCCCTTGGATAGCAGGTGAAACAATTTCCATTGGTTCATGGAAATATCACTGAGATATTGGGGCCAGCACAAGCTACTAGTTCTGTCTCGAAAGCTTTTTTTCTCATTAGCGTTGGTAGCAACGACCTCTTGGATTTCAGTAACAGTCAAATTCATATGGGCAAGGAACAATGTTTGGATGTTCTGCTAGTCAACTATTACCTTCATATAAGGGTATGTACTATGTATATAAAACTATAGCTTTTACTCCAGACAATTATAACTTGGCCTCTTTTCAACTGAAAAAATTGATTTCTGTAAAAGCGAATAGCTATGTCTATTACTGAAAAAAAATCAATTGATGTAAATTTATAACTTAATATTATATATGATTTCAAAAAAAAAAAACTATATGTATGTATACATTTATTTTATAAGAAATTTAATAATTACTTTTTGAATTGATAATTGAATCCTCATGTTAGAAGAACTGAATATCACAATTAAAGTGCTATTAAAATCTATATACCTTGACTATAAGTAGCGGTGTCAAAAGAAATTATTTATTTATGACTCATAATCCATTCAATATATAAATTCATTCAATCCATCCATTTATAAAAGAAATAAAAAAAAATTGGATTGGTCACTTACATTAGTGGACCATTGGCTTCTCAGCATGAACTGGTCACTCGGAGGTTCTTTGTGCAGAGTTACTCGATATTCTGCATGAGCTTCATTTATCTTGGGATCTTGGACATGGTTCGGTGGTTGTCTACTCAGATTCTGCTTTGACTTTGAGGTTGATAGGGAGTCATGTTACTCTTCACTTATATGCGGCCATCTTGAGTAGTATCATTGCTATGTGTCGTAGGCCTTGCCGTATTGAGTTGCGACATACTTTCAAAGAGGGAGGGGAATGCTCATGCGAACTTTCTTGCGAAGTTGGACTATTCATCTGCGCAGTATTTCACAATACGTGTAGGTTTTATTGTATTTCCCGTCCAAACGGGAATTGTTGAAATAACAAACATAAAGATGAGGGAAAAAGATCATTGTATTTTTTATTATTTCCATTGTACATAGGGGTCTTTATTTATTATACAAGTTCTGCTCTAATTCTAGTAGCAATCTGCTCTAATTCTAGTAGCAAATAATCCATAATAATAATATCAGAATATTCTTTCCTTAATTACTTTTGAACTCTTCCTATTTTATACCAGAATATTCTTTCCCTAATTACTTCTGATCTCTTCCTATTTTACTCTCTTATTCCGTTTCTTTAATTGCATAATATTCTGACATGATTGCATAATAATACTCTAACACTCCCCCTCAAGTTGAATAGTGAGATCTCTAATACTTAACTTGTGCAACACTCCTTCTAAGACCTTTCCTGTCACTGCTTTTGTAAGAGATAAGAGATAAGAAATGAGATAGAAGAGATATGAGATAATAGATAAGATATGAGAAATGAAATATGAAATATGAAATATGAGATAAGAGATTAGATATGAGATAAAGAGATGAGATAAGAGATGAAATATGATATATGAGATGGGAAATGAGATGAAAGATACGATATGAGATAAGAGATGAGAGATAAGGTATGAGATGAGAGATATGATGATAAATGAGATAAAAGATAAGAAATTAGATAAGAGATGAGATATGAAATAAGAGATAAGATATAAGAAATGAAATGAGATAAGAGATTTGATATGAGATAAGAGATGAAATATGAGATATGAGATGCGAAATGAGATAAAAGATGAGATAAGAGATGAGAGATAAAATGATAAATGAGATAAAAGATGAGACATAGGCTAATGGATATGAGATGATCCAGAAATGAGATAAGAGATATGAAATGAAATATGAGATATATGATATGAGGTAAGAGATATGAGATGAGAAATGAGATAAGAGATGAGATAAGAGATAAAAGATATGAGATGAGATAAAAGATATGCGATGAGATAAGAGATATGCGACGAAATATGATATTAGAAATGAGATGAGATATGAGAAAATATATGAGATATGTGATAAGAGATGTGTGAGATAAGAGATATGAAGTGGAATATAAGATAAGAGATGAGATACGAGATGATAGATATGAGATGAGATATAAGATATGAGATTAGACATGAGATAAGAGAAATGAGATATGAGATGAGATAAGAGATAAGAGATAAGAGATATGAGATAAGCAATAATGTGAGATGAGATAAAAAATATAAAATATGAGATGAGGTATGCGATATGATAAATTAGATAAGACATGAGATAATATGTATATGCCCTGCCCTATCTTTCGTACTTTTCCCTTCTCCTTCCCTACCCACCCGTATATTTAAATCTGCAATATTATAGTTTCCGCGTGACGTTGTTTCTGCGTGAAACTTTAAGAAGTTCGAAGTATATTACAAGGTAGTACCCCATGCATCGCCCGGGTCACAAACTAGTTTATAATATTTGAGACTAAATTGCCTATTTCCTTCTTTAGCAAATTTGACCATTCCTGTGTTTAATATTTTTGCATAGTTATATGATTTAAATTTACTTTAAACTAGTTAGTAGCCCATGCAATGCACGAGTTTCTTTAATTTATAATTTACATATTTAAATTATTTATATTAAAATTGTATTTTAAAAATAACTGTAAAGTAGAGTATTTAATAAATATTTTATCCTTTAGTATACAAATATAACTAGATTTCCTTTTTTAAGCCAAATAATATAATTGGATGGATAGTACATTTCCCCCTAGGTATCTTGCACCGCAAATCCCCACCCCAAAATCTTAAATGTCAACTTTTGATCAAACCTCATTAAAGTTGCATTCATTGAGATCATTGATTAGATTAAAATTTCATAAAAAATGTCTAAATTAGAGATTTTTTTTAAAAGATAATGACGTGCACGAGAGTTCAGAATTATGACTCAAAATTATAGATATAGTGTACAATCTCAAATGTGGGCCATATTGAAATATACATGTCACTTGTAATTTTTTCATTGGTTAATACAATTTATTTACCTTCAATAGGAGGCTACTAAAACACTCACATACCCCATTAGTGCAATTAATTTACTTCTTCCATTTCAAATTTAAATTATTTTAGATTGCACCACTCGATATTATTAATTTAATACAAATAAATTTCTATGTCTTTTATTTCAACTTTGATTGTTTTCAAATTCCACCCCTCTTTATTTTTTTCAAATTAATCTTTATTAATTATCGGTATTAGCTTCAAGTATATTAGAAAGTAATTCAATAATAATTAATACACTTTAATTCACAAATGTGATTTTATAGTTTAAATTTAATACAATGACTTAATTATTATTTAATTCATAAATTTAATACATTTTAATTAAATCTAATGTCATGACGCGGCTTAATGATAGTTCATAACGAAAACTCAAAATTAGAGACACTCTACAAGTGTAGATAAAGAAAATATTTCAAATGCGAACGAACCCAATAATATTCCACTCCATTGCATTGCAGAGGAGGAAGGGTTCAGTCCAGGGTTTTAGAAATGAATCCACTGCGGCGAGTGTTAGGTGCGCCAAGCGAGAATCTGCTTCTCCTTCGTCTCCGATGTTACTCCACCACTCGCACTGGAAAAAAGCCCAAACCCCTTTCGCCGACGAAGCCCACGGAGATTCCGTTCCAGCCCAAGCTCGCCAACTCCGTCAACATCATCGGCCAGGTTCATTCGCCGCTTCAGTTCCAAACCTCTCCGGACGGAAACCCATGGGCTGCCACCGTCATCACGCGCCAAGATTCCCATTCTTCTCCCCAACTCTGGTACTATTCCTCCCTCCATTAACATTAGTTACTCATACTTAAGGTTTTAAATTGCGGTTGCGGAAACCGTCCTGTCACAGTTGCGTTGCGGGATTGCGGAATATTGTGAACAAAGGTGACTGTCGCAGCTGAAATCGCATTGTGGTTTTGGAGTGTGGTTTTGGAGTACTCCAAAACCGTGACGTTGTGGCCGAAATCACGGCCGCGGACCTTGATTTAAAAGCATGATACTCATAGACTCAATCTCTGAAATTATGTTCTCTTGTTGTGTAAGGATTCCAGTTATATTTGAGGGTGATTTGGCTCACACTGCCGTTTCCCATCTCAAACCGAATGATTTCATCCATATAGCTGGACAACTCAGCACTGATCCTCCGCACCTGAATGACCAAACCCCAGCTCAAAGTAATTTTCAGGTCTGTGTAGTTTATATTCACTTAATTGCATGATTTAATCCCTTTCATGCGTGTAATGTATGAAGCGATTAATTTGGAAGTGAATGGCTCTATGTTGTAATGTTGGGCAATGGACAAGAGAAACCCCTGATCAGTAAAAATGTTTACCTCTAACTTAAAGTTAGTTCCGAAGTATTTTTGTTTTCTTAAGTTATCAAACTATTTAAATGAGTCATGTTTGTTAGGAGAAAGATTGGTAGACATCTCATGGGGAATGTGTACACACCTTTAGGAGATAGGGAGAGAAAAGAGATAAGTGAAATGGCCTGACAGGAAGAGTGAGATATGGAGAAGAATGGGTGAAGAGGCGATGAGGATACTGTGCGGCGGGTGTTCAAAAATCAGAATTGTGTTGGCTATGGTAGTCCTTGTGGTGCTCGCCACTTTCATCCCTGTGAAACTAGTATGATCGACGTTTAGTTTGGGGACCCAAAAAATTTCTTAGTTTTACTTGTGTGAAGGCTAACTTGGAGTTTAGGATAAACATTGGGGACTGATTTGGGAGTTTTCTTGGCAATGGACTTTAATATTAAATGAATTTCTTTTGACTTCACTTTTACTCTACCTCAAGTTTCAACCATACTTTCCCCTCTCATTTTGTGTTAATAAGAAAAAAAGATATTGTTTGTGCATACCTTTTGCTTATATGTTTTTCTCATGCATTGGATTTGTGTCTGTTGTGTGAGAGCTCTCGGGTTCAGACGTTTAGTAAGTGAAATTTACATATTTGGTTTAACATATTAGGTTGTGGTGCAAAGCCTCAACTTTGTCCAAGATTATCCCCAAGCGAAGAATATATCTTCAACGCCAACGCAAAAAATAATTTCTGTGTCTGGTAAGTCATTCCTTATGGTTTAGCATCACGTTATTTTTTATATTGTTTTATGAATAATTTTGTTATATATTTTTGGAATAAAAAAATGGGGCAATAGAATCATAAGAAACATTAGTGTTATGTTGATATAATCTATTGTCATGCATCCATAAACAAATGGGACTAAATGGATTTACATTAATTTCTTGAAAACATTGTTTTCATTTATATTATTTTTCCAATAGGATTTATTTTAATAATAGAAGAAATTTTATAAGAAGAAAATGATGGGATGTGCAGCTATAAGGAGCATATTATATCCTCCAAAATAGAACCACAAAAGAACCTCAGGGACCAAGTTAATATGGAGCAAGATAGCAAATATTCATGATATTCAATGAAAGTGAAAATTCTGCAACAATGTGCAGCTTTGTTTATGACCCTATAAAAGCATCAAATTTGAAAAGTTTTTTAGTAATATTTTATTTCTATTATATTAGAAACTGAGGAGTATAGCATCAATCCATGGACGAAGGATATCCATTCCAAGTATAGTGAGGAACATGACCTAGAGAAATCTTGGAAGGATCTCCTTAATAACCCCAATGAATGGTGGGATGTCCGTTCTACAAAGGTTAGTGAATTTTCTCCTGGATTCATATCCTTCATTTTGCTCATCTACTATTTGGCAATGGCGCTTCCTTCAAATTGTTTTCTGAAGTTTATTGCAACTTAATGTAGGAGAATCCAAAGGGTGCCACTTTTGAAAGAAAGACAAATGGTGAATTGCTCTGCATGGATAGCTCGACTCCCAAATGGCTCCAAGAAAAATTAGAGTCAATGTCAATTGATTTGAAACCTGAACTGAAACACACAATAGGTATACATGTGTTAGCTATATTTCTTGACTCTTATTTTGTATTTATTGGCTAATTGGTTAGTTTGAACATTCAAAAATCTTGATTTTGAATTATTTTACAGCCAGTGAAAATAAAGACCTTGAAGATTTGTTGAGTTATTGGAGAGACCTTGTAAATGATCCAAAGCAGTGGTTTGATTTCCGTGATAGCAAACTCAATGGATTGGTAATGATTGATGATTACTTTGGGTATCTTTTCTCTTTGACTGATTTTTCTTGGGTGATGTTTTACATATCCATCTACTTGAGTAGGTGAATCCAAGGTACCCTGACTTCAAGCGCAAGGATGGCAGCCTTGCCCTCTGGATTAACACGGCTCCAAAGTGGCTTGTATCTGAACTTGTCGGAGTCAAATTTGACATTCCGGTTATTAAACCCAAAAAAGCAAAAGACTCTAAAGGTGTGTGTGTGTGAATAACTTCTTTGATCATAATGACCTTCCTATGCATCATAATCATAATTGTGATGCATGATAGAATGGGTACAAAAGAGATTCTCAACGTGTTTGGTTTCATCTGAAATTCGAAACAGATTAATATTTTGATTTTGTAGCTTGGAGATGCTCTCCATTTTTATGTTTGATCAACGTCTTGTGTTTGTTTGGGTTCTGCTTTCAAGACTCATCACAGCCTTTGGCCATTTCTTTTTTCTTCCTATTTCTGTTTTATTACCATATCATGTTTTAAAGTACATGTGTTTGGTTTAGGTGATCAGTCCTGGAATGATCTGTTGCAAAATCCAGCTAAATGGTGGGATAATAGATCAAATAAGGTACCCAATTTTCTGATTTGTCCTTGGGTTTTTATATCGCTACGAGTTTATTTCACGCTTCATTACATTTTGTGTATTGAGTTTGTGGTTCATTTTGATCATCAGAGGAATGGAAGAGCTCCGGATTTCAAGCACAAAGAAACCGGTGAAGGGCTCTGGGTCGGTGATTCACCAAGTTGGGTGTTACAAAAACTGCCACCCGTGAAGCCTGAACGAAGTGTACTAAAGCAAACACTGGTTTCATGAGCATCGATAGAGAAGCAGAGAATGAAGTCATATCAGTGTTATCAAATAGCGGTTATAGCGGCGCTATAGCGTAGCGCTTTTTTGGCTTACCGCTACTCCGCTATTTGCCGCTTTTTCCCGCTTTTTCCGCTATTTTCCGCTTTAAGGGGCTGGAAATAGCGGATTTTTGGCTTACCGCTATAGTCCGCGATCCGTGATTAATAACACTGAGTCATATACCAAGTTCAATGAATATTTTTGCTCATTCTCTCTGTTTCACCTCCATGTATTTAATCATTGCACTTCTTAAAGTTCTTTTGTTCTGATATCTATAGATCTCAGCATCTTTTAATTGATCGGTTAAGTGAGCATTTTTCTGGTGTGCAGATAAGTTAGCATTTGAACTGCAGTCTTTTCCCGACAGTTATATTAATTGCTTCTCATGTACAAATGCGATATTCATCAGAATTTTGCTACTTATGTGCATTCTCATCCCACATTTCCACTCAAGAGGACAAGGATATTTGCTCAAAAGTTGGATTTCAAGTTCCATAAAGGAAAATTGCAATCTGTATTATGGTTTTTTCTGAGCCTGTCTCAATACGGTTTTTTTGATTAATTGTCAGAGAATTACAACAATAAAGAAATGGGAAGAAGAGTCAGAATATCTCTCCTTTATGAGGCTTGATAGGGCAGAGAAGGTTACTTCACTCTATGGCTTGTGAAAAACTCTTCCAGCAAGCAAAGCAGCTTCCATCACTACCTTGATAACTTCAATGACATCATCCACATCGCACGTGTTTCCCTTGAATGTAGGCACCCCCTTGTTCTTAAAACTGTCCATACAGTCTATAAATGTTTGGCTGCACTGTTGGCTTAGGTAGTCATCTGCATAACACCACCATTAATAATCTTAATCAAAAAACAATTTTTTACTGCTGGGAAAAAAAACCAAATCTATAAGGTTTGAGTATTTGATTTTATTTTTCTTTATTTTTTTATTATTATTCTTTTTCATAAAATAGTACAATCCCATTTTATGGACATCAAAATAGTATTTACACCCCCACACACACAATTTTTCTTTTTCTCTATCACATCGTATCATATGTCATATTATATTCTGTAACTTTTCTCTATTGGCTTTGTTTCTCTCTTCCTTCCTAATATGAGTGCCTACTTAAAGTGGGTGTTTATGAAGCATTTCTTGTGTTGTGAGGTTACCCCCAGCATAATACAATATATTAATATATTTTTTATACACCGGAGTGGATAAAGAGTAAATTACACTAGTGAATGACCCACATTTTTCACTCAATTGTTAAATAATGTGCGTATGAATGTTTTTACTTATATACTGCTGAATATTTTTATTTATCTAATGTGAGACATTTTTATTTATATTTTATTTCTTATTCATACTTGTATTCTCACCAACCTCTTCCAATGTAGTAACTAATAGTTCCATAAGAGTTATTAGTTTACCACTAACAAGTCCTATTAAGCATATTCTTTGAGTGAAGGAGAAGGGATGCAGTAAGGGTCATATTCAAACCAATTTAAGTTGGCTAGGATGCTCTGTTACTAACTTATCATATTCAGATGGAGTAATTAGATGAAGGGTCTCTTTATGTAAATAAACTTTATTGTAAACACTAGACATATTAATATACATGTCAAAAGTAATCAAGTGAAAAACCCCTATCAGCCAACTACCATCTTTATCTTATAGTAACTAAAGACATTGAACTAAAAAGGATTCCCTGGTACTACCGACATCTTTAATGCATGTTTGCTTTTGCTTCTAAAATCCCTCATCAATTTCAATTCTCAGTTTCTCACCCTTCTAAACCTAATAATTTTCAAAGCAAGTGATTGCAGCAGGACAATTTGGCATTTCTTGAAGGCAAACAGTACTTAGCTTAAATTTCCTGCTATATCTACTTAAATGGATTATTTTCATCAGAGCTACTTTAGTGAAAAATTCGGTGCATGTTTTGTTTCACATTTGCAAGAGTTAAAATTGGTTCTATATTGTCAAAATCAATTTTTATGCGTATGGATGTTTCCTTTCACAATTGACATGTTTGGAAACTCAAACATTTCTCATGTTTATCCTGAATCAATTCGGACTTGGAGGAGTGCTAACAACACTCTTTTTAACATTCTCTTCTCAACACTCTTATTGATTTTGAGTGAAACTATTGAGTCACATTAAATTGAAAGTGAGATTGATATTTTTAGTGGACCCTACGCGAACTTCAACCAATTAATGAGTGTTTGAAAGAGAATGTTGGTAGTTTTTATTTTTCATATGAGGGGTAAATGAGAAATTACATAGTGTAGCTAGAGAATCCATTTTGAGCTACTCAAAGTAATTTCAAGCACTAATTCTAGCTCTAAAATTAATTTTAGGATGGAGCTACAAATCTTAACTTTTGTGATGGACATAATCAAATGGTAGGACTTTAAAGCTAGACTTTAGAGCATAACTCTACATTACTACATATGTTATTTTTCACATAAATGTATCCTAATATGAATATTCAGTTTTAACTCACTTTTACGATAATCAATTTTACCAAAATCAATTCTAACTATAGAAGATCCAAACATGCACCCAGTGATGTGTTTCATAAGAAAAGTTGTACTAGAACACATGAAAATTTCAAAACTCAGCTTTATGAGAATATCAAACTTATGAAAATAACAGATAACATGGCATAATAAAAAGAACCAAATTGAAGATCTAGTTTCTGAAGGGACTTGATAACCAATCCCACTTATATAGTGTCAGATCCAACAATCTGATAAAACTGGAATTATTCAATTAAATCTAGAATCCAAGTCAAAATTTAAGATGTTTCAATTAAGAAGCTATGTATAGAACTCACTGTTTTTTACTGTCACACATTGATCATGCTTCATGCAACAAGCATCAAGGCCATCACAAGGTTTTTCCCCAGGGCATCCACTATACAGAAGCCCACAGTACTTGCCATATCTCAGTAATGGTGGCACTGTCACTCCAAAATTAGATAGTTAGAAAAACAATTTAAAACTTAACTTAATCAACCAAATTTTCAAAAGAAGAACAAAAGTATAAAAATTAAATGGAATTAAACAAGTACCTGAGCAGAAACTAGATTCACATTGTCTGCTGCACTCTTTGCTCTGGAGAAGAATGAATGAGTGATAATAATAATAATAAAAAAACAGAAAATTAGGAAAGTGTTGGTTCTATATGTTGAAATTTAATATGTTTGAAATTAGATTGTTTTAGCTTACAACAGAAACAGCTACTCCAGTGGTTTCAGCTCCTATGTTGAGGGCACAGATAGGAATGGTTAAGAAGTTGAAGGCAAAAGTGCAAAAAAAGAGAAGAGGGTACTTGAGTGACTGGGATGGAAATGAAACCATTTTTTTTGTGTGGAAAGACAGGATAAAAAAAGTGAAATTAATTGAAGTTTGGTTTTGCTCAAAGGCTCTATTTATTGGATGAAAAGGAAAAGACACAGTGAGTGATTTCAGATTTTCAGAACAAAGTTTCAAGACTAGGCAGGGAGGCACAGCTCAGGAAGAAAGAGTGAAGGGGTTGGTGGTTTGTTTTGTAGTGTCTCGTGACTGTATTATTGTCATTATTTTAAACTAATTTTTGTTGTAACACTTTCTAATTTCTACGCACTGTAACTTCCGTAATTGCTTGTTAGATTTCCTACTCCAATATCAAATTTTAACATCCTTCTCATATTATGATATTTAAATGCTGGAATTTTTATTTTCATCGTTTAAAATCTCAAAAACAAAATTTCCGGGATTTTAAGTCCTGGAATACAAAAGTGAAAGAGTGCAAAAATGGGTGTTAATTATAACATCCTACCGTAATTAGCTGCACTCCGAATTTTAATGTATTGCGATTGTACAAATAAATTAAATTTTTGCAACTAATACATACGAAGTCTTAACAGATGTATATAATGTGTCAATATGTTATTAAATAATAACGTTGAATTTTTTTACATTAACTATGCATCGAATCAAAACTCTCAAACTAATAAGAAAACAAACCCTTTTTCGGTGGAGGTTATGTTCATTCTCAGTCTCGGCTCGTGAGTTCTCTCTACTTGATTGGTATCTACTGCCAATTTAAGGCAAGTGGCTAGCTACTACTCCCTCCGTTCATTTTTACAAGAGTCAAACAACTATTGCACACCTCTTAAGAAAAGTAGTTAAAGTGGTTGCTAGCATTTAATTTGTTCTAAATTTACATTAACTTTCTAAAATTGCCCCAACCTACTTTTTAAATTTTTTATTGATTATTAATGCATTATATAGTGAAAAGAGAGAGAAAATTCAATTGAATAAGGGCAAGTTTGTCAAAAAATAATTAATGCACTACATATTCCAAGTCAGTTCTTATAAAAAGGAACATGATACATCTCAATTTAACTCTTATAAAAAGGAACGAAGGGAGTAGTGATTATGATGAAATATAAGCTTACACCAATCAATTATTGGGAGATGATTATGGAGAAAGAAAAGTTATTCAAACATTCTATAAGTATTAATTAACCAGTTTTTAAGTTGATACGATACCAATAATTTTTTCTTACATCTTTAAATGAATGATTTGTAATTTTATATAAAAAATTATGTCCCATTTTATGGAATTTTCTGACTAATTAGTACGAACATCTCTAACACAGAATTGATACCGCTAGCAGTTAAGTTTTATGAGATGCGTAGTACTGGTCAAGTATAAGTAGCAGACTATGAGGATTATTTTTCATCTTCCGGAAATTGAACTAAGTGCACCTTTAATCTTTGTGTGGTTGTTGTAGGTTGAATACTCTGAAAATGGTGGTGATACCCACAACTGAGCACAGTGAAAAATGGAGGAATACCTGTAAAAGACATTTCGACGCTTAAGTCAACTTCTAAAACAAAGAGAATCTCAAAGTGATGCATGCATGAAAGTGAGAGGATTAACGCCGGAAGACTTATTGGAATCATTGTTCAAAACATGACTTCCAATATAGTTCTTATTGTTAGTAGTAGTAATTTTCTATTTTTAAGTATGCTCTTTTGTATTTTGTTTTGGGCTTGTATGATGGCCTACATAGGGTTATAGGTTTGGGTTGGTGTTATTAAGCTTTAGGGCTTGTATTCTAGCCTAAATAGGTTCTAGGGATTGGGCCTTGCACTTATGACCCAATAGGTTAGAGTTTACTTCATATGAGAGAGGGTAGCTTAGCATTTTGGGCCAACATGTGCCTTGGACCATGCATGGCCGAACTTTAGTGAGGCTCCACTATATATTTGAGCCTCCTTGGATTTTCCCTCCATCTTGGATCATATATGAAATTTGAATTTTAGTAGTAGTGTGTCACCTTCAAAGTTTCTCTTTAGAGAAACTCTTTTGAAGATTATCAAGGATTCCTCATCGTGACCATTCTTCATCAAAGGCTAATCGACTTCTCTTCCTTAATTTGTTATGGCGCCAACATCATCTTCATCTCTTTGTCTTCCATCAATCCACCTTGTAGCTTCAACAATGTAGTTCCGTAGTGCTAATTCCTCCCTTTATTGAAGAGCCCTTGAAGCTAGAGCAAGGATCCTTATCATAAAGTCTAAGAAAAATAACGACTTTAGAAATGAGTAATGCTTGAGTAAATTTATAAACAAATTTGTATTTATAGGCACAATGATGCAATTTATGTGACTCGAGGTTTTTAGGAAACCTTGATGAATGTCTTCCGAGATATTGGTTATCTTTTAGATAACCTTGTGATGTTTCATTAAACTTGTCGCTTGCATACGCTTGGCTGGTGCTTGAACGAGATGTTCCTTAACTTAGTCTTCTCAGTCACCCTACACAGTGCTCACTTGGTTGTAAGGTCTTTGGACTGACTGAGGTGCTCTTGGTCCTTGTGACCATTTGAGCCGGTCGGAATAGGAGCCCCCAGCTTGGCATATAAGCAATGCAATGTACAGTTGTAACAATTAATCAAATCTGAATTGTAAACGCAACAATCAAAAAAATGTGCTTTCATATGAAATTGATGCAAGCAGTCCGAGACACGTTTTAGGCATCAATTCCTTTTCCCCGGACATGTTGTTCCGATTGAAGAATCACATTCAACCTTTATTCAACTTTCCAAATTGTACTACTCACTTTAATTATAAATGGGAAAAATCTTGGGCTTCCCCTATCCCTTTTGGAGGGAAATTTAATTTTACTGACTTCTAGAAGTTTCTGGAATGTCTTACAATCACAAATTCAAATTATTCGAACCCTAAATTTCTTTCTTCTAATTTATTCCCTTAATTCGGGAATTTCTTGAAAAATAACTTTAACAAATTTCGTGCCTGAGCATACTTCCCCAATTTCCCAACATTCCGCTTCGGCCTTCAAAATTTATTGTGTCCTTTTTTCCGTTCAGGTATAGTCTTTGTTTCATGTTTCTTTTTAGAATGGTTTTTCTTTGCCTTTTATAGGAAGAGGAATTTGAGGGTCTTTTACCATTTCCTCTTCTTGGCTTGCCCACTCTAAACATCCTGATAATTCGGCGAAGATTCCTTCTCCTTCTTTAGAGGAAGGGGATTCATCCCTCCTTCCTAGCTTTTATTCTTTTTCAAGTTATCATTCTGAATCCTTTTGGAAAGAATTAAACAAAGTATGGTCCCGACGTATTTTCTCTTGGCTGGAATGCAGAACACTACCATTTATGTTGGAAATTAAACTTGCTTTATCTAAAAGGTGTTAGACTCTTCAATAATTATCCATATGGAAGCTAGTAGAAGGTCTGGAACTTAATAGATTTGAAAAGCTTTGGTATTAAGGCTTTGAAGTGTCAAAAGTTCAACAAGTAGGATACTTGCAAGTTTTACACGTTGATCATTAGCGGTTGTCGCAGCTGGGGTCGCGGCGAGACGGCGTAAAAAGAATTAATTATCAGACAGAGTCGCCACTAGTGTTTATTTGAGGAAAATACTAGAAAAACCTAAAAAGAGATAAATAGCCTGCGAAACCTAAAATCTAGGTTCGGGAGTCTATTACGCGTGGGGAAGGTGTTAGCACCCCACATCGCCCGTCTAAACGGTACCTAAAATTGTTTGTATAATTTCCTTAGCTTTCTACATTATTAATTTTACCCTTATTTATTTTTATTATTTAATTCCTATTTACCCCTAAAAAGAAAAATAAAACAACTTTTTTTAATATATAGCCTGATAGGTGTGAACCTAGTCCTACGTACTCCCCTAAAATGGAAGATCAAGGCTTACGCAGTTCTTAATTTAATTAAATTTTATTTATGAAAACAAATAAAAAATGTAAGGGACAACATCCTACGGTGAACAGTCTATCTCTTACATCGATTTATAAATGATTTTAATTAGTGTTTTTTTTAAACAATAACATACTGGTATCTTCCACAAAATTTCATCATAGTTACACATGCAAGAGTATCGCCTGTTCCAATTTAACAAACCAGTTTAATAACTAATTGGTTCCACATGATTGAAGACACATCTGATTTACACTAAGACAGTGACGAACAATAACACGATTGGTATCTTACACAAAATTTTCATCATAGTTTACAAATGCAAGAGAATTGTCTGTTCCAATTTAACACAACATCTTTAATAATTAATTGGTTCCATATCGTGATTGAAGATTTATAAAGTGCACTGCAATGTATTAAGAAAATGAAGCACCATACAATAACTGCAGAAAAATCAGCGGTAGCGACGAAGGGAAATGGAGTTGTGTCTCTTCTCGGTTGCCCTGCGGGATGGACGTGCCTTGTGGTGACGATGCCCTTTGCCTTGTGGAACAGTGGCAGTGATGGAAGAGGTGGGAAGAGAGTGTGTGGCGGCTCTAATGGAAGAGGTGGGAGGAGAGTGTGTGGCCGTGAGGTTGAGAGAGAGGGGAATTTTTTAGGGTTTTTTAGGTGAATGTATATGGAGGCTAAAAAATGAGTGGAGGCTAAAAAAATGAGTGGAGACTATTAGAGAATGATGAGTGTATGGGGGCTACTAGGAAATTGTGAGTGGAGGCTGAAAATATGAGTAGAGGCTATTAGAGAATGATGAGTCTACCACGCGTATTCACATTTGACTTTCCTTGTGAAGCGAAAATTATATGCTGTCTGTTGTCTCTGGTATGTTTGGATAAATTCTCTCCTCCCACTTAATGCAACTGGAATATATCTAAGGATTTGACATGGTAAGTAAGTGGAACAAGCAATATAATTTTATAAATTATCTTGAACTTCTTCCTTTTTATGGAAAAGAATGTTCGATGACTCAGCTTTATGAGACCCAACACTTTCTTGATACATATATAAAAAAATTCATTCAAGAATCAAGCAAGTCACCTAGAAATGAATTTGGAGCCTGCTAACTAAATAATAAATAAAAGGTTTGAATATATTTTTTAGTCAGGTATATCAATGTTTAGAAAATCGGACCGATCACTGAATTGATCGAGGCATTGGTTAAGATTTAAAGATTTAATAGAGGTTGAATTGGAGTTGAACCGGTTGTAATTTAATAATATTATTGTTAATATTATTATAATATGTAATATATTTACATAAGATATCAAGAAATTCAGATTAATTAAGTTGTAAATTATGATAGCATCTTTATTTCATATAATTTATATGATAAAAATAAATAATAAATGGTTAAATATATTTTTAAAAATTTAAAAAGAAAAATTAAATGCAAAAATAAATGCAGCCAGGTACAACCTGATTTTTAGTACCGGTTAAAATCTGATTTGAACTATTTTATCTAGTTCTAGACCGGTTTAATCCGGTTTCAATACAATCCAGTTTTCCCACCTGACTGAACTGGCCACCCTCCAGTTCACGGTTGAACCGGTCAAACTAACCGGTCCAATCCGGTTTTCTAAACACCGGGTAATATAAAGTGATATAAATTGGTCCCTTGTCATAGTGCTTGCACTTATAAGACTAATGTTTTCTTCAGTCATCAACTCATGTAGTGGGTCTAATTGGTCCCTCCAATTATTTTTTTTATTTGGGGCCTTTTATCTGTTTTGTTATTAAGAACCAAAGAAAGAGAATATTGAGTGGAAAAAGAAAAAACAAAAGAAAAAAGATTATGGGGTGTGAAATGAAGGGTACTGCTTCCACCAAATGACAAGTGAGGAATTTTAGGGAAGAGATGATGTGGTAGGTTGGGGGAATGTTAGAGTGTAGGGAGTATTGGGCGCGAGGCAGGCATAAAAACTCTAGAGGATCTTCACATTGACTAAAGAACAAACCATAAGTGTATTAGACATCATATCATTCACCAAAAACTTTAAAATATTGGGTGTATGGGTCATCTCACTTATAAACTGCTCAACATTCCCCTTTCCTTCCAATGTAGGACTTACTCACACTTGATATCACAATAATCCCCCCTCAAGTGTGAGTCCATCTCAAGCAAAAGCTTTCAAACACTTGCAATGTCATTGGCCAGACTTTCCACCAACAGGGCAAGCCGCCTAGCCACCATTGCTAGGAAAACTTTCGACACAAGGACCCATCACGATAGTCAACTAAACATCGACTCTAATACCACTATTGGGCACGAGAGGCATAAAAACTCTGGAGGATCTCCACATTGTACTAAAGAGCAGATCACAAGTGGATTGGACACAACATCTTTCACCCAAAACCTTAAGACATTAGGTGTATGAGTCCTCTCACTTAAACTGCTCAACATTCCTCTTTCCTTCCAATGTGGAACTTACTCACACTCGATTGTTAGAATTTTCTAGGTTTGAGCTTCTATTGATTGTGGATTTTGATTGAATAAAATAGGTTGAATGAATAGTGTGAACACCCAATTTTGTCCTAGCCATTATTATTATTATTATTATTATTATTATTATTATTATTATTATTATTATTATTTCTCTCCATAAAGTTATTTTCTATTAGGACTTAGTTGTCCTTGTTTATCTTTAATCTTACCTATAATTCACATGGAAATATTAAAATCTAACTAGATGATTTTGCAATAAATGTGCATGGTCCCTCAGAATGATTTAAAGTGTGTATTGCTTGTTGATCTTATCTCTAATGTTTAATCAATTATCTTTATGGCTATCGATTGGTACTTGTGAGGTATTCATATTGTTTTGTTAATTAACCAATGGGTTAGCGTAGTGGTTCAGCACTTCGTCCTTTAAGCAAGTGGTTGAGGGTTCGAATCCCAACTCTTGTGAATGGAAAAAACTCATTGGTCAGCCCCCTACCGCTTCGTGCCCTGACCGTGGGGTGAAGGATTAGTCTCACAGCAACCGGCTGTGGGGATACCTTGGTCAATACCAAAAAAATATTGTTTTGTTAATTGAATCAAGTTAATATTTTAATTAGCTTGAGGTTTGATAGCTTAGTGATATTGTTAACTTATCACTTATATAAACCTATGCGGTGTAAGAAATTTGCTTTTTAGTTATTTGGAGGACCTAGCCAATAACAATAATAGAGATACACTAGGGTAGCATGTGAAAAAAACACTCCCCTGCAATAAAACAAGAGAAAATTGGAGCATCTAGAGGAGGCTTCCCAAACATGGGTACCTAAAGCAAGCTCATGAGCCATATTGGCTAAGCAATCTGTAGCACAACAAATCTCCCATTCTTTCACCATCCAAGCTCTAATCTTGTAGACCATTGAAGCATAGGGATGAAGGTCATTGCAACCTCCGTTGACCAATTTTACAGCAACCATCGAGTCACTATATAACTTTGGGGAACCCTCTATTCCAAGAAAGAGGCAACACTTTAAGAATCTCCCAAAGCTCCGCCGACATAACATTTGATGTGCCCAAGTTGCGGCTTACTCTGAACAGTCACCTCCCAATTGAGTCTCGACATACACCACCACAACCTGCTGAATTTAACGGTCCTCTAATTGATTCGTATGTGTAGCACTTGACCCATGAGATTTGGGGTCGCGACCATCCCACAAGAACCTGATGATACCCACGGTTAGAAGTCTGCGAAGGTTCTACAAAGCATCTCTGCACTGAGCGTAATCAAGCTGCAGTTTCATGGTACTTGTTAGAATATGATGAAGCTCAAAATTAACTCCCCGAAAAATTACGTTCGTGCACTGCTTCCAAATACTCCAGAGAAGGAGACCGAAATTTGGTGGTTCCACTCCTTCCTATATCTTCAACGTCCCTCCCTGCAGGTTGGAGAGTAGCCAATCTTGAAACCCAGCAGCAAAAAATTCAGCACGCTTATGATGAAGCACAAGCTGCTCCAAAAGAGGTTTCACCCACGTACAGTCCCGGAAGAGATGGATTGCGGTCTCTTCCTCCCCTCCGCAAAGCGGACACAAGCTATCAGTGTCAATTCCTGAGATGGTTTATGGTTTTTTGATATGATGAGTTAGTGAGAGTTGATAAGAAATTCGGATTAAATCTATATGCAACTGTGAACCCTATGAACATCCTCATGATTTTGTTATTGTATGCATATGATGAGTACTTTATGCGCATATGTATATTTTTATGTTACAAAAATAGTATTTTCATTCAATTAAAATATCTCGAGATGGTGACGTTTTCTTTGAAAACATTGATCTTTTACTAAAAGGTGTTTTATTTCTTTTAAGGAAAGGTATTCCATACGAAACATGTTTATCGTATCCATGGGAGATTTTTTATGTTTTCTTGGGAAAACATTGGTCTTTCATTTGAAAGATGTTAGTTTTTTATATGGAAATGACATTTCATGTGAGTTGTGAAACATACTTATGATCTCCTTGTGGAGGTTGATTGTGTTTTCTTGGGAAGTCACAATGTGTACACTGTAGCATGGAAATGATCAAATATTATACCATGATTTGTACTACACTTGCAGACTTATGTTGGTTATCATGTTGATAAGGTTGTTAGTTATGTGGTCATTAGTGAACTAGACTTTTAATGGTTTGTCTTCACTCAAGGCTCTTAGCTAATGACTTTGTTAAGTGTTTTGATCATGTTTTTGTGGTGGTTGTTATCAAGTTATGTTAGTGGCCAGAATGTTGTTCAAACCGAGAGTCGTTTTCAAAATGTTTTTCAAAATAATAAAACTCAATCAATATCGCCCATGTGGGAGAATTTTAGAACTTTCTAGGTTTGGACTTTTATTGATTGTGGATTTTGATTTAGTAAAATAGGTTGAATGGATAACTTGATACTTTCTCTGGAAGCCCGCATAGTTATTTAATCCATTATGGATTTGAGAATCTCCACATAATATTTATATTTATATTTATTGTTTATTATATACACACACACACACATATATATGGGCAGGATTCTCACTTGTCTCATATATTCTTTAACGGCTCGGTGCTCTATTGAAGAGTCAGTTTGCAAGAGACGAAAGATCAAGTTGAAAGTCCTGTTCTGTCACATACGGTTGTGTGCGTGCTTCCACGAATCAAAACGACTTGTAAGAATGTCTTCAAGAGGTACACAATTTATCCTAATTATATTGGTGTTCTAAATCCTAGTATAGATCAAGTTTAAGTTATTTCCTACATTGATACCACAACATGGAGAAAGGTGGGGGAAAAGGATGGAAAGAGGGGAGGTGAAGGTTGAAGATTTCGTTGTAAGATGGTGGAGCTATGGCCACTTCCGTGGAAGGTGGTGTTCAAGTTTGAAGAAGAAAGGGGGAAAAGATTTGACCAAAATTGAGGTGAAAAATCATGAAGAGACAAAATGAATTTGGGACGGAATTCGCCACACAATAATTTCGTCGCTTTTTTTGTCGTCGCAAATTTTTTGAGACGGAATATATTACTCCGTCGCGAGTTTAGGACGGAATACACTGAATTGTATCCATTTAAATAATATATTTGCGACGGAATTGGTGACAGAGGCATTAAATTTTTTGGGACGAAACATACGAATTCGTCGAACGTTTGGGACGGAATATATTTGTTTTTATTTTTTTAATATAATAATTTTGCGATAGAGTTGGGGACGAAAATAATGATATTTTGCAATGACGGAATTCGCAATACCATATCTCCGTCCCGAATTTTGCGACGAAAATAGAGACGAAAATAATGATTTTTTTAACGACGGAATTCAAAATAACATAGTCCGTCCCAAATTTATAATAATAAAACGTAGAAGTTTCATCCATAAATAAAAAACCACAATCTATAATAATATGTAGTCATTAAGTCATCAAACCTGTCAATCACTCTGATTGGTATTTGAAGCACCACTTCCTGGAACATCATGATGAGGATCACCTTCATCCAAATCCATTGCATCCAAATCAATGTTTGCATGTCTTGCTAATAAAGCCATCATTTTATTTTGTCGAGCAAGTGTAGCACTTATTTTGTCAATTGTTTGTTGTTGCTCCGTAAATTTCTGTCTTAGTTTTGCCTCAACCTCAGACAATATCAGTGTAGTTAGCATGTTGTGATTTGGAAGTTAATTCACTAGCACGCATCCTTCCACCCATAAGCTGTTTGTTCTTGATCCAAATTTGGAATCGGTTGTTGTGGACATGTTACAGGAGTTGGCTGAGGCAGTTCTTCTCCATGTGACGTCCAATAAAAATAATTAGGTCTAAACCCTTTCCTATATAAATGGACCCTCACTTCATCTGCAGTTTGCATCTTTCTACAATCACACTTCACACATGGGCATCTAATTGTTCCTTCATTCATAAACTGGCCTAATCCACAAGCATGTGAAATAAATGTTTCAACACCCTCGTAAAAAGTATTTGAAATCCCTGCTCGCTTAGGTAGAACCCTATTATACATCCATTCTCTATGTGCAGGCGCATCAATTGTCTATAGACAATACACACACATGTGCTATTTTAGTTCAATTATCAAGAGACAAACATGTTCTATTTTAGATTAATCATTAAGATCCTAGAACTTAATCATAATCTAACAAATCAAAAGGGGTGAGCCGTGATAATCATCAAGAGACAAACATGTTCTATTTTCTATTCTAATATTCAATAGCAAGTTGCAAAAGGAATAAATAATAAGAAAACAACAACTGAATAAAATTAAATAATAAATAAATCAATTACATGTGAAATTAATTAAAGTGTTCATCAATCTCTCTATCAAGGAGAAAAGGTGGAGACCAATACCAACCTCAAGTGAAGCAATCTTGCGGCTGTAACGTAATGAAACTTGAAGCTCGAAGATGAAAAGTGATGTACCTGAAGCCAATAAATTTTAGTTAGTTGAAACCACAGAGGCAACATAAAAGTGCCACAGGAAGAGTTAGATAAAACACCATGTCAAAGTATTTATAACAAAAACTTACATATATACAACTTTAATGTTCATAAATTTAAAATTTAACACTATGTCAAAGTAATTTCTGATTATAATATTATTATGATGAGTATTATTATAATTATTATAATTATTATCACAGTTATATAATATTATTACAATTATTATCACAGTTGAAAGAGTCGAAAGAATGATACTATTACCTTTTTAGGTAGTTAATAGAGGACACGTTGATTTATGATGAGTTCTTCATTTTATCGAATGTCCAACTAATAACAAAATAGCAGCTACATACCACTAACAAAATTAGATTTGCAATTTCTTCATAACCACCTTATTGACTATTATATAGTGGGTTCAGTACTGTGATATTCATTGGTCTTAAAAGAAAATAGAGTATGTGAGGTTTCAAATGGGGTTTCTAGAAAAGGTGGTTATTTAAGTACATAAAAAACTACTGTATGAAGATTGTTTTCACATAAAAACTTTGAGAATCAAGACTAGGTAGCCAAAGATGAATGCTTAATTAGCTGAGCAATTAGAGTACTCGATGAATGAAATTTCAGTCTTTATTTTCATGAAGTTGTAGTTGAACCTTGGCTTAAAATGCTCCAAGGGTACACAACATCTCAAGTTATTGAGCTTGTGTGTTTAATGACTAGTTTGGGTAGTCTCCGTTTGGATACGAGTTTATTGAATTAATTAAAACTTATCTATAAAAAAGTGTCCTGAATGAGCTATAATAAGTTTTTTTAACTGAATTAAACTAAGTTCAATGGGAGCTTAGAAATCCATGTACAAATGTTAAAGCAGATATCAGCAAAATTACAGAAAACACAGACTAGCCAAAGAGGGGATAATTCCACCACTTTGAACTTTTCATAAACTATACTGCAGCAAGAAAACATGTGCTATTTAAATTTATACTAAGCCCCTCATATTAAGATAGCACCTCCCTATATGAATAAAAGAAGAGCCAGCAACCATAAACAGCTAAACGATACAAAAAAGCAGCCCCCTAATTTTAAGTACTTGTTGGTTTGCATGATTGCATCCAAGTAGGTAATTAATCTTATCTGGAGTTGGAAATTTAACCTTGGCTTATAATTAACGCAGGTGTTAAGCTTTATATTAATTATATATATAACTAAGATAGTTCTTATAAACTAATTTTTGAGATAGAGTTAGATCACCCAAATTATAATATGGTATCAGGACGTGTATATATATATATATAACTGCAATTTATCTGTCTGTCTCAACTTTAATTTCTTCTCACCTTCCTAAGGCTCTATGTATAGTATAATCGTGATTATTTCTTTCTTTCCTTCCACTATCATATCATATGCAAAAATGTTAATTCTATGTCCTCATTTTGCAGCCAAAAGCAAGGATGAAGAATTGAAATTAGGATACTGCTATAAGGTAGTATTTTCGTCCATCTCCTGCCTTCAGTGCCAGTAATTGTGTCCATCATTGGGGTTTGGTTGTTCAAACACTTGATATAAATACATAATCTGTGCTGGTATTACCATGATTTGAAATTCATATAATCCAAAAATAGAAATGTTAAAAATCATATAAAACTTTGGGGGCCAGAAACATAGGGAAACATAGGAGTATTCAATTCCAATTTCAAACAAAACACCAACAATCAAGAGAAAAGCAAGGGGAGTATAAAAACATGAGAAAAGTTCTTACCTTTGTGATGGGATTGGCGGAGCACGAGGCGGCGGCGACGGTCGAAGCAGCGAACGGAGAAGCGTTCGAAGCGGCGGCTGTCGAAGCAACGGCGGCGGGTTGGAACGCAGCGGCACTAGGTCGCGCAAGACGCAGAGAAGCCCGAGAAACGAAAGACAGACGGTGGGTGACGGCGGAAGACCACAAAGCAGCGGCGGCTAACGGAAACGGCGGCGGACGAAGCCGCGGCGGCAGGTGCAACTTGAAGAGACGCGCGTAGCTAGGGAGAAGAAAACAGAGAACGACAGAGACTTTGAAAAGAAGGAGAATGAAATAAAAAAAGGGTTAAGTTGTTTTATTTGTTTAGTTAAAATAATATTTGATTATTTTTAATAAAATAATATTTGACTTTAACAAGGGTTTTGAGTTTTTTTATTCAGAAATGGGCTTTTAGTTTAGGAGCTCCCTTGTTAATATTTTATTTGTAAAATACTCCCTCCGTTCCTTTTTATAAGAGATTAACTAACTTTGCACACCCCTTAAGAAAGTTAGTTTATCTAGTTTTTTACATTAAATTTGTTCCAAAGTGTTGTTGAATTTCCAAAATTGCCCTTTAACATAGTAAATGTATTTCCATATTTCTAATTATTTTTATTTATTTATTTTTGAATAAACCAACACCATTTATTGTAAAGAAGAGAGTGAGGAATAATTGATAAGCATAGTTCATGTACCTAGTCTTTGGAAAATGGAAAAAAGAAATATCATAATTAATGTGATGCAATTATTATCTAGAATTGAATAGGGGTAGAATGGTGAAAAAATATTTAATTTGGCACAAAATTTCCTCTAATTCTTATAAAAAGGAACAACCAACACCACTAACTCACCTCTTATAAAAAGGAATGGAGGAATTATACTATAATTAACTTATTTTATAATAGTTTAACAAAAATTGTGTTTAGTAGTTTAAAAATACGATTGCAATTGTTTCACTATTTTTCTTTGAAAAAATAACTTTTTTAAATAAAAGAAAAAATCTGAATAAATAATATTCACAATAATGCGCAAAAAATTTGTTTCAAATTTTAAGTAAAAGTATTTAATAATATATACTTAAGAAATATATAATATTTAATCTAGTATAATCACGATAATAGCACTTGAGTATTAAATAAGTATATATATATATATATATATATATTAAAATTTTGACAAAATAAATTAAATTAAAATCTTAAAAAATATATTAAATATCTTATTAATATTAGTAACAGAATATCAAATAAGCATATTGTATTTAATATTTTTTTAATTTAATTAACTTTTTGATTCTAATATCAGGTTATGATGAGTCATTCAGATCAACAAGAAACTTCGTTATGTATATAATGATGAGCTTTATAGACCAGTTACTGAGTTGTATTAGGTCTAATAGGCTTTGGACGCAACACAATGCCTCATTGGTACTAATGCAACCGCTGAGATCAAGATGAAATCTCATTATATTACAATGGGCCTTAAAGATCACCATGAAGCCCAATAAGCTTAGATGAGTCACTAAGAACAACATGAAGTATAATTGGGGCAAATATACATTTGAGGTTAACATAATGCCTTATTGGACCCATAGGACATTGGATATCAATAAGGTTGAATGGGCTTCTAAAATTAGCATGATGTTTGATTAGGTCAAATAGACATTAAAGTTCAATTCGGCTGACATTATGTTTAGTCTCATTCCGCATAACATGGAAATAAACAGATTGGTTGAGTTTTTGTGGAAGTCAAATAGTTTAATTATAGAATAATAAACTACGACGACATTCCAATTCCCTTCCAAAGTTAAAAAATATTTTTGAAAAAAATTTGGGACAAAAAATTATTAATAACTCCATCACTAATTGGGACAGAAATGTTAAAATCCGTCACCAATTTGTAACGATTTGCATAATTCCGTCCCTAAAGTGTGACAGAATTCCAATACTGTTGCAAAACAAAAATAGATATTTTTAATAAAATGTGCGACAGAAATTACTTCCTAACTCCGTCACCAATTGGGACGGAATAATTTAATAATTCCGTCCCCACAAGTTGGCGTCATCCTTCCCTCCACAATGAATTTTTTCGTTGGGACGGAATTTTATAGTCCATCACCGATTTGTGACGATTGGCATAATTCCGTCCCTAAAGTATGACAAAATTTCAAATCTGTCCCAAAACAATAATAGTTATTTTTAATAAATTTTGCGACTGAACTTTATTCCTAACTCCGTCACAAATGGGGACGGAATAATTAAATATTTGCATCCCCAAAAGTTGGCGCCATCCTTCCCTCCAAAACTAATTTTTTAATTGGGACGGAATTAAAATGTCCGTCACTGATTTGTGACGATTGGCATAATTTCGTCTCTAAAGAATGACAGAATTTCAAATCTGTCCCAATACAATAATAGTTATTTTTAATAAATTTTGCGACAGAACTTTATTCCTAACTCCGTCACAAATGGGGACGGAATAATTAAATAATTCCGTCCCCACAAGTTGGCGTTGTGAAGAAGGTCTTGCTCCTGACCCTGGCTGAGGTTTTGATGACGACAAACTCATCGACAAAAAGAAGAAAAGAAGGCTTAGAGGAAACAGCGCTACAAAGTTTATCAAATACCTTGAAGTCCTAGTTTAGGTGAGTTATGCTTCTAAAGGTCTATTAAAGCATAAAGGCTCTTTAAAACACCTAAACTAATCAAGCTTAATGTTTTCATAACTTAAAAGAAGTAGAAAACCTTAAGCCGATCTTAAAAGATCAAGATTCTGGAAGATGGACTTCAGTGTAATCGATTGCAGCTTTTTGGTAATCGATTACACCTAGGCAAGTAATCGATTACCACTTGCTTGTAATCGATTACATGTTTGAATTTGAAATTCAAACTGAAACGGCTATTAGTGTAATCGATTACACTAAGTGATGTAATCGATTACCAACACGAAAAGTTGCATCTTTTCATGAACCATTGTGTCTCAAACCTTTTGGGAAAGGTTGCATTGGTTCAAGGACGTTTCCCTTGCTTATATAAAGTCCATTTGAGTCCAGAACACAACAACACATGAGAATACAACATTAGGCCAAAGAATACAACATTATTGGAAAGTGGCAACACTTCTGTATCAAAGAGATGGTTCCAATGCATGGTTTACCAAATAGAATGATAATTTAGAGTATACTAACCTGTTGATTACTTATGAATGTAAGTTTTTTAAGAGTTTCTAACTCAATTTTTGTACGGAGCACTGGGTGTTAATTGTTATCAACACTAATTCAAAACAAGACTACATGTATTATTTGGATTCTATGCGTGGTGATCCCAGAGAGGCCAGGTATGAAGGAAATATTCAACAAGTATGCATTTCTTATTCTTCTCTTTTTATTAATGTGATGATTGATAAATTTTTCTGATGTAAAATTTATTTCGTTTTGTTAGTGCTTTGCACATGTACCGCGCAAGAAGGGGAGTTAGTAAGCCGAAAGCCAAGTCACGCAAAATAAAATTGGGTCTTCGTATAGGTATATACAAATCTTCATGTTATTACCATGACATGTTATGCAGGCTACATAAATGGACACATGATTTTGTCTTTGGAATGTCTCATATTCTTATTCTTTGCTGTAAGTAAGTGAGTTGTTTTATTTCTCTGCGTTATTTGTTATCTATCTATGTCTTAGAAGGTTGTTGGGTGTGGTGGATGTAGCTCTCGATCTTGTTTAAGGGGGTACTGTTGTCTGTTGGAGGATTCTGGGAATGCATATTCTGACTGCGTTGTGATTGTAGTGGGTGGGCTAGATTTTTCCTTCTTGGAGCTCTACTACTTTCCCAAATTCTTATCTGTTGATAATTTCTGTTATTGGTGGTCTCCTGTATGTTAACGAAAATAACTCATAATTCACACCAAAATTCACAAATAATGACATTATGTTCATAACATAAGAAACAAAATCCAAGTGTTATAAACATAGAAATGATAGACTAATAATAAATATCCTAGGAATAACATAATTCAAGTGTCTAATATACTAGAATAATGAGTTAAAAATGGGCTGAAATTGACTAATTAATGAGAGAAGGTTTGTATGAAGCTGTTTACGGGCCGAAAAGAGGAAAGCTCAATTTTGAAAACCTTAGCATTCAAGATCGCAACAATGAGATCTATGAGATACTTTCTCCATGAATTAGGATTCAAGATCGATCGTAGCTCATTTTAGATCCAACAATGGATTCAGATCATTGGGTCTTTCGCGGATCGTAGAGTCGTATGATCTTGGGATTCAGATCGGGATCCTGACAACATTAGTCTCTAGCATTGTATGCTTCTATGTTTCTTTATCAGTCTCTATCTTTTGATTGTACATGAGCAGGGACAACGCCTTCCTAAAATTAAGCGTTGTAGAATGTCATATTTTACAACGCTTCTTTCAAAAATGTGTTGTAATATATTTGTAAATTACTACGCTTTTAAAATAAAGTGTCGTAGGATGTCTCATGTTCTACAATGCTTCTAAAAAAGGCATGGACAGTACTGCAGTAGCAAATGCTACAGTGTTTCATAAGTGTTGTAAAACTGAAAAAATAAGCGCTGTAAAATATTTTTTTTCCGCATAGTGCCTGTAATCGATCACAAAAATGAAGTTAGGAAAAAAATTGAAACCACAACAGTGAAAGAGAGGGAACTCTTGCAATTGATAGATGCTTAGATAAAGTGAATGAAAAATGCTACAAAGTTTATTTAAACATAGAACGTACTTGATCAAAGATGCAAGTGGTCAAAAACTGTCTAAGGTCAAAATGAAGGGAAAAAACTTCTCTTTAGATTTAATGAAGAATGTGCAAGCTGCTATTTCGATTAATCATATTGCATTGTTGTAGGCCATCTCATTATGTCTTGGTTCTTCCGATTTTGGCCCAAAACCATTCACCTTTTACAACTATTGGCTACTAGAAGAAGGTTTCAAAGAATTAGTCCAACAGTGGTGGAACTCCTCGGTGGTCGAGGGTTGGTCCGGCTTTGTTCTGCAACAAAAATTGAAGGAGCTGAAAGGTAGAATTAAAGCCTGGCAGAAAAACAGAGGCACGTGGGGATCTGAAAATATAAAAGTTTTAGAAGATAAACTCCATGATATTATGTCCAGATTAGTGAGGGAAGGTGCCTCTGAGGAGTTGTGGACGGACATGTTACAGGTACTTAACCAATTGTGGGCAGAATACAGGCGGGAAGAGAGTATGTGGGTGCAAAAAGCACGCATTAGGTGGATAAAGGAGGGAGACAGGAATTCAAAGTTCTTCCATAAAGTGTGTAAGACAAAGGAGGCAAGGACTTCATTGGTCAATCTGAATTTTGAGGGTGAAACTCTTGCTGATCCTGAGGCAATCAAAAGGGCTGTGTTCAACCATTTCCAGTCCTTCTTCAAAAGGGGGTGGCGGTGTAAAGCTAAGATCAGATGCCCCAATATCAAGAAAGTACCACCAGCCATGAAAAATATGCTAGAAGAAGCTTTCACTGAAACAGAAATTTGGGCTACTATTCAATCATGTGATGGAAATAGGGCACCTGGGCCCGATGGATTTAACATCTCCTTTTTTCAAGGAATTCTGGCCGATGGTGAAACAGGATGTCTGTAGGGTCTTCAAGGAGTTCCATGACCACGGGAAACTAGTGAGGGGACTTAATGCAGCCTTCATTGCCTTAATTCCCAAATCAGGGACTCCTGCCAGTGTATCCGATTTTCGTCCAATAAGCCTCATCGGAAGCATCTACAAATTGATATCGAAGGTGTTGACGGGTCGCTTGCAAAAGGTAATGCCAATCATCATCTCAGAAAATCAATTTGCTTTCACTCAGGGAAGGCAGATTGTTGATTGCATACTTATAGCAAATGAGGTGGTGGACGCCATGAGGCGGCATCGTCAAGGGGGCCTAATGCTCAAACTAGATTTTGCAAAAGCTTATGATAAGGTAGATTGGACCTTCCTACTGACATGCTCAATGAAATGGGGTTTGGTGAGCGATGGATAAGATGGATGGAAGAATGTGTTTCCACGGCTTCCTTGGCTGTTCTAGTTAATGGTTCCCCTACCAATTTCTTCGCAATTGAAAAAGGGTTGAGGCAAGGAGACCCTTTATCCCCCCTTCTCTTTAACATTTGCTCGAATGGGCTGTCATGCATGCTAAACCAACTCCTAACCATAGAAAATTCATGCGGATTTCCCTTGGGGGATGGGTTTCGTATCAATCATCTACAATTTGCGGATGATACTTTAATTTTCTGCGAGAATGATACCTCCCAACTAGAAAATATTGGAGCGGTAATTGAGGCCTTCCTCGCTATCTCTGGGCTACAACTAAACTACACAAAATCCCTGTTGGTCGGATGCAATGTCGGGGAAGAGTGCGCGCAAGTGGCTGCGGATCTGTTGGATGTGGGCGTCAGGCAGCTCCCCATCACTTATCTTGGCTGCCCTCTTGGGGATAACCCCCGGAAGAAACAGTTTTGGCAGACAGTAATCGAGAAGATGAGATTAAAACTGGAGGGGTGGAGTTCTAAGTTTATGTCCCTCAGTGGCAGAATAGCAATCTCAAAGCGGTCCTAAGTGCAATCCCAATATTCTATATGACAAACTTCTTGGCACCAGTTGGGGTAGTAAGTGCAATGGAAAAGTTGATGAGGGCTTTCTTATGGGGTAGAAGGGACGGCAATCGGCATATATCCTGGATAGCATGGAATCAGATTTGTAAAAGCATAGAACTAGGTGGTTTGGGCCTAGGCTTTCTAGGCTGGAAAAATAAAGCACTAGTCATCAAATGGTTGTGGAGGTTCGGGGTTGAGAATAGTGCTTTGTGGAGACGGGTTGTCTGTGCAAAATACAGGTGGGAGGCTAAACTTCTGCTGCTCCATCTAAATGTGGTAAATTCTAGATGTTGCTCATACATGGTTCAAGACATATTCAAAGTTATATCCGAAGACACATTGCTGGCAAAATCATTCAGGGAGGGAACTAGATGCAAGGTCGGTCAGGGGCAGAACATTAGATTTTGGTTGGACCCATGGGTAGACATGTACCCGTTGCATATGAGATTTCCCAGGCTATTTGTACTATCGGAGGAGAAGCAAGCAACAATCAGTGAAGTAGGCTCCTTCACCAACGATGCGTGGGTCTGGGCAATACATTTCAGGCGACGCCTCTTCGAGTGGGAAAGGGAGGTTTATACCGAACTTCTGGATTTGATTAATTCCGTCATTCCCTCCACTGCAGCGGACTCTATCATATGGCTTGGTGATGTGTCCGGTCAATTTTCTGTTAGAGCAATCTGCAGAGCCGCTGAAGAGAGAATTTTTGTGGATGGCTTGTGGGTGGTTCCTACCATTATTCGTAAATTGGTCCCTCCGAAAGTGGTGCTTTTTGCGTGGCAGCTCTTGAATCATAGCATAGCAGTAAAATCAAACTTAATGAGAAGAGGAATCGCCATAGAAAATGGTGGGGCGTGTGACTTATGCGGGTTGGCTATTGAAACTGAGAACCACCTTATGCTTCAATGTTCTTTTGCTTGGAACCTATGGAACTCTATCATCAAAAGGGAAGGTGTGTCATGGTGCTCCCCCCTGGCTTTCAATCATCTTCTAGCTGAATGGCAACAACTGCGAGTGGTATCGGACAAAACTTTGTGGGAATTAATACCCTACTCACTAGTGTGGTCAATATGGCTAGCTCGTAATGGTTTGATTTTCCAGCAAAAGATGGCTAACCACGCTGCTGTTTGGGATATGCACATCTTGAGAATCATGTGGTGGATCAAAGCATCCAAGAAAGATTGTGCCTTTTCTGCCTTTGGTTTTGTGCATCACTTTGAAAAGATCAATATTAACAGCAATCGCAAAGTACCCAGATTCTGCAAGTGGTGCCCTCCATCAAGGGGGCTGCTAAAATTTAATGTTGATGGATCAGCGCGAGGAGTGCCGGGGGAGAGTAGCATTGGCGGAGTGCTTAGAGATTCAGAGGGGGATATCAAAGGCTTTTTCTCCAAGGCGATAGGAGTTGGTTGGGCTTATGAAGCGGAGACAAAAGCCATTCTGAATGCTCTACTATTCTGCAAACAATTTGCGATTCATCATGTCCTAATTGAAAGTGATTCAATGCTAGCGGTAGGCTGGGTTTTAAGCAAGGACCACCGCCCTTGGAAGCTGTTAAATGTGTTAAATATGATTGATTTGTTACTGGTGGAAATGGAATGCAAAGGGGTCACTCACATATTTAGAGAAGCAAACAGTGTCGCAGATTATCTCGCAAAATTGGGTGGTGAGAGGGAGCAAGCTCTGTGGGAATTTTGTGCCTAATTGCTGTTTTCTGCCATTGTTCCAGCTCTTCCTCTTCTTTCATGGCGCCTATTCTTCCTGCTGGTTTGGAATAGGGTGAGAAGCAAATAGTGCCTATTCTTCTTGCCTGGTGCCTATTCTTTAATTTCTAGTGGTTTATCTTATGCACTGCTGCCACTGGTTCGGTTGCCTTCTTCTGTTTTATTCTCCCCTGTTTCTATGTTGAGAGAGTGGGATCCTCGTGTGGTACCATCAGGTGTGATCCAACTTTTATGCTATGTGGTCTGTCATCACAGTGGGAGAAATTATTCTCTTGTGTTTTTGAGCCCTCTTTTGTTTTTTAGGTAGTGGTTGTTGGATAGCTCTATTGGGGGCTGTTTTTGTTTCTGATTCTCCATGGCTGTGCTTGTGGTTTTTGTTCTTTGGGGGAGTCTATGATCCTCTATTTTCTTTGTATCTGACCTCTTTATTATCAATGATATTTCTTCTTTCTAAAAAATATTGTGGAAGGCTTGTCACCATTGGAAGATCACCTAAGTAGCTATAGAGCATGCCAATATGGAAGCAAACTACGCTTCCATTTCCACAAGCAAGTTGGAGAGCATCACAAAAGATGCAATTGATTTATACAAACCTTGGAGGACCTCACCCTGAATTATCTTTATAAGGGAGTAGTTATTACTTTGTCTTTAATTTTTTTATGATGATTTTACTAGGATGTGTTACTTCTTGAGATTTAAGATTAAAGTTGCAAGTTATTTTTTCGATGTATAAGGTTTGGATTGAAAATCAATGTGCTTGTAAAATTCATGCTATGAGGTCTGAAAATGTGAAATAGTACTCCTCAGATCAAGTTTACGTGTTTTTTAAGCCTTCAGCCTGAGAAGGTCTTTTGGCTTCCTTGGGTCGTATGAAGCGTAGCTTGCTTTAGCATCCACGTGATGATTCATGATTCATGGTATGTGTAGTGAAGCTTAGGTGGTCTTGCAAGTTTGCAGCGAGTGTAGTAGCCCCGACTCCAATTAGATGTTCAAAATGTGTTTCTAAACAAGGATCTAAAAGGATAAGTTTTCATGAGTCCTCCACCTGGTTGTGGTTACGGGGGAGAGCAAGAGAGCTCAAAAAGAGTGGAAGCCAAACGATGAGGCTAAGAATATGTGATCCATCAAAAAAAGAAAAAAACTATAACATATAATAAATCAAGCTTAGACATTAATTTTTTTTAAGCATGTTAGACTTTTGTTGCACGACCCACCACACTAGGGTCGTGCAACAAAAGAAGATCACTTCAATGATGAGAAAAAGGGAAAGCATGACAACAAAACCACCGTTTTCTGTATATAACTTTCAAAAAGTTTTTGCAAAGCACTTTATTTTGGGTTTAATGGTGCTTCGATTAATACCACATGGTTGTTCAACAACAGTTATACTAGTGAGACTAAAATCCTAATGAGTGATACAACAATGTCAGGGAATAAAATATTAAGGATAAAACATGTTAACTCATGTTGATACAAGTAGCTAAAGTACTAAAAAAAATAAAAATAACAAAGCCCCTAAATCTAAATTCCTACCGACAATGACTTTTAGAGCTGTAAATATTTTTTTTTTCCAATTTAACCCGTAGTTACAACTTTTGCGCTTTGCCAAAGTTGTCATCTAAAAAGCGTTTAAGAAAGCCTACATTATGGCTTCAACGACACCAAAAAGAGTTAAGTCACCAACACTAAAACTAAGAAAAATATACAGTTTCAAAAAGGGAAAAATAGGGTGGCCTGGGCAGAGATGGTCACAATTGAGGTGATGGTGGTAAACGCACCGGCGGCACGGTGACGGTGCACGACAAAGGCAACCAGGGATGGAGGCAGTGGCGTGGGGTGGAGGAAGGCCACAGAAAAGGGAGAAAAAAACAAACTAAAAATGGAAAAGAATTAATCATATTTATTGGGTAACAAATTAAATCCACCTAGTGCAGAAGAGAACCCACATATTGTGAGAGAAAATACCTGACTATAAGGAGAATGAGCTTACATGGAGGAGGAGAAACCTGGCCCCCAAAGGGGAGGAGGGAGACCCCCAAAGGGGGCGATAACTGGTGCTGTCTTTTTTTTTTAGTACATCGAAAAATAAACGAACAACAACGAAAAACTACACTCCTAAAACATCCTTGGAGATCAACGAAACAACCTCCTCCGGCGGATATTCAAGCACCGTATACTCACATTGCGAAGCCGCACCCATCCACGCTAGGCAATCAGCAGCGGCGTTAGCATCTCGCGCAATATAACAAAGAAGCACCTCCAATCACGGTTCAGCAGCTGGCCAACATTAGCAAGTGCACTAGCATGGGTGTGAACCTGGTAACTATCAATCCGGAGCGCCTCAACAACTTCCAAACAATCCGTTTCACAACGGACCTGCTTGTAATGCATGCGCCAAAGAAGAATCAGCCCACGTTTAAGAGCTTGAATCTCAGATAAAATCGAGTCTCCACCAGCCTAACCAGCATAAAACCCCCGCCGCCAAGCACCACCGGTGTCCCGAACCACCCCCCCAAATCCCATGCATTGGTGAAGAGGGAGGAAGGAACCATCAACCGTCAATGAAACATAGCCTACTGGTTTAGGACTCCAATGCCTGCACATCGTGTCACTCTCAACACCGGCGGTCCCTACGGCCAGCCACCTGAGGTGATCTGCGTGCTCATGATGAATCCATCTGCAAACAAAGTCGACGGTCCACTTTTTATCACCTAAAATCATTTCGTTACGCCACCTCCACAAACCCCAGATCGCAGCCAAGAATAAGGAGGAATTAGGTCCCATAACTTGGCTTTTAATCGAGGAGCGACAATCGCCTACAAGGAACCGGGGCCAAGTGAGCGCATTGAGCTGCTGCTACACCTCCATTGAATGAGGACAACCACGTAATCAGTGAAGACTATCCTCCACCAAATGCGAGCACCGCGAACAACCCAGAGAAGCCGCAAGGTGACAATGGAAACGGTGGTTGTTCACTTGAATTGCCTCATGCATGACCAACTAAATAAAGACGCGAATTTTCTTAGGAGCTCTGACCTTCCAAATCCACTTCCAATCCTCCAAAGCAGTCGAACCTGATCTAGCCTGAACCAGCCAATTATAAGCAGAAGCAGCGGAGTACAGACCCGTGGAGCTTGGCCTCCAAATCCAAGCATCATGAAGCCGAGCATCAAGACGAGGGGAGATAGACAACAGAATGCTTTTGAAATCATGGGAAATATCATTATACAAAGAAGAAAGATCCCAATATTCTGCATCAGCGATATCCTTCAGAAGGAACTGAAGATGGATGCTTGTAACACTCAACAAGAAGAATGTTTACATTCCCAAAGAATCATGCTGAAAAGAACAAAGGAATAGTCAACTTTGGTGATGATCAAGAGAGGTCCATCATTGGTGAAGAAGAAGTGAAGGAGTCCACACAAATGAATATGATCTTCGAAGCAAAAATTGAAGAGACAACCAACATCGACATCTTGCATAATGCAGGAGATGGCAGAAACATAAACAATACGACTATCGCTTAATCAGTCTAATCGCATCGTCTGCTCCCTATCGCCTAGTGTGAAGATCAAACGTGAATGACGTCTATCGTTTGTTGACGTCACGTCGATTACAAAAGCGTCTCAACAAATCTTCAATAAATCAAAAGCTTACAAACAGACTAAGACCACATTTTCCATAACTTCAGTTACATACTTACTATATTGGTTGATGTGCCCCTATTCATCATATTGCATCTGATCTGATATTATTATTTGCTCTGATACTATTTGTTTTGATATTACTTGCTTTAATATCACATGTATGCATTATACATCTATTCAGTGCTCTGATACCACATTTATGCATTACATCTGGTTTGCATGATAAAGCATTGGCATAGGGGGAGAATAGAGAAAGGGAGAGATGATTAATTGAAAAAGGAAGAGAAAACTAGAAAACGAAGCACATAGGAGGAGAATGATTAGAAATAACTTATTGGAACAGAGAGGGGGAGCATATCCATATACATATATCTTTTGACTGCTCTGATATGTTCTCTAGCTTTGATAATTATTTACTACTTTGATTATTGCTCTAGTTATTACCTATTGTTTTGGAAATGAAAGGGGAGTTTGTTTTCAAAATCTATTCTATAACAACGGGGGAGTATGTATGTTTCTTTGTATAGCTCTGAAAATAGCAACGTGTTTGTTTGAAAAGCTATTGTCTACTCTGATATTCGTTTATGGCTCTGTTATATGTTCACTACTATAATTCCTATTTAGTTGACTTTTTGAAAAAATCAAGGGGAGTATATAAGTCATTTACAAGGGGGAGAAGATATGTACATTTTGTTATGTTTTTCTTTTTCTAATGACAAAGGGGGAGAAGATAGAGAAAAACGAATAGAGAAAAATGAAGGAATGGAACAACGGAACAAAGGGATAGAAGCGAAACTAAGAGGGAGAGATATAGACAAATAGGAAGAAATAGAGAAGAAGGGAAAAAGTTTTTTTCAAAACTATATATACATGTCTACATATATAATGTTTTTCTCTAAATAAAATTGTCATCATAAAAAAGGGGGAGATTGTTAGGTTCAGAGCGTTAAAGGGGAGATTGTTAAGATCAGAATACTTGTTTTGATTGATAACAATTTTATTACCTAACTATACATTTTGTTTTTCAGGATTTTCTCCATCGTCCAATGGATAATTGATGATCTATCTACATCGTTCAGAGACATATCGTACGCAAGCCTATAAAGATAGAGTGTATCGTCTGAATACAGAAAGAGAAGTATCATCTACAGAGAACTCTATCATTTGAATACAAAAAGAGAAGTATCATCTGTACAGAACTCTATCATCTGAATACAGAAAGAGAAGTATCGTCTGCAGAGAACTCCATCGTCTAAAGGCAAAGAACTCTATCGTCTAAAGATAGTAAGCTCTATCATCCAGAGAAGAAATATCTCTATCGTCCAGAGACTGAAAGTAAAGTATCGTCTGGAGACCAAAAATGAAAGTATCGTCAAGAGGCAAAAAATGAAAGTATCGTCCAGAGGCATAAATTCAAGTATCGTCTGCACTGCAGTGTCTGCTTACATCATTCATTAAACGATACAAGTCTAGCGCCGAAACAAACCAAGTTGAAATTCGAAATGGAAGCCATTGATGATCAAATTAATTGCAGAAGCGGAAATCAAGCATATTATCAAACATATCTGTTGGAAGTCAACGACACAAAGAATCATCAAATTGAAGGGAGAGAGTCACGCCAGAATCACTCAGCAAAATCGCGTGGTAATTATACAGCAAAGTCAAAGCTATTCAAATACAAGTAGTAGTTGGTGAACGGACAAGTGATAATAGAAGCAGCAAGTCAACCACAAGAATTGAAGGTCAAGCATTAATGGGAGAAGCAAGTCAACGAACAGAATTATCAAAGGATTGAAGTCGGGCTTACAGTATAAAAGGAGCACTAGAGGTTTCGAACAGAACACACAACGAATACACAACAACACAGTGCAATACACAGCAAGCCATTCTTACACGCCTATTCTTTCAATCTTGAAAAGTCAGTGAGAGGAAAAACTGAGCATAGAGTCATATTTTTCAAATCACTCTCACCTTACAGAGAAGCCTTTTCGTTTCATATTCTCTGTTTAGTATACCGAGCCAAATAGCTTCTAACATTGCTCTTTTGAGAAGAAAACCTTCTGTAGAAGAACTTGTTGTAAAAGGAAAAGTTCTGCATAATACTTGTGGTTGGGAGAAGCCCTTGAGAATACTTGTTAATAGGAGAAGTCCTGCATAATACTTGTACTATTCTAGATTGAATAGTGAAAATCTTGGTGATGCCAAGGACTGGACGTAGGCCCCATTGTTCTGGGGTGATCCAGGATAATTCAGCGTGTGCATTACTGTTTACTGCTTTATTGCTTTATTGTTTGCATCGTTCAGCTATAACTTGTTTTATTTCGCTGCTTACTCTATCGTCTACTATTAGTTTTCTAAATCTTACAAAAAGGTTTTGAAACTCATATAATCGTTTTAGAAAAACAATTTTTTATAAGCACACAATTCAACCCCTTCTTGTGTTGACCCTTATTTTATCAAGATCTTTTATAAAAAATAACGAAAAGAATTTACGTAATTCTTTAACCACTTATCTTAGATTTTATTGATTCATTTAGGATGGAGTTAAATCATTCCTATATGTGATTTAGAGAACCTCTTTTACGCAGTGTTTGTTACCATGAAGTTTGTGAAGAGAGAAACTTGAAAGAGAGAGATAGGCAAGAGAGAAAGAAGCAATCTTATTTGGTTCTCTTTTACTACAGACAAGAGAGAGTTTGAGGGTGGTTGAAAACCACTTTTTTCCGTCTTCGCTATTTGTTAAGAAACTGGCATGCAAGGTGTTTTTTTCTTTCAGTACTATCTACAATAGTAGGGTTGGTAAACCGCCACTAAATTGATTCCTGGCTGCCACAAAGTACTTCTCATTATAAAAATAATTTTTAATACAAATTTTTTTTTTCTCTCTCCTCCCACCTCATTCTTTCTCATCTCTTTCTCCCTTATCTTTATCATACCATACAATCTATAAATCTTTTCTCCTTACTTTATCATCTTTCTTATCTCTTTCTCTCATAAACCAAACACAGCTTGAAAGATTTATTTAATAGAGTTGTCTAAATGATTAGCCAAGGTTTATTTGGAATAAAATCACTTTAGCTTAGGTGACCTAATAATATTTTGACATGTGTTTTAAAAATTATTTCTAGCACATGACACATGTAAAAATATAAATAAACTATCTAAATCTAAAATTATTTTGCCCAATATTTACCTTAAATGATTTAGACAACTCCTTATTTATTTCATCTATTCTCTTGATTTCTTCAATTAGGGCTTGATTTTCCCAATAATCGAAACTGAACAATTTGACATATTTACAAATCATTGATTATTTATCAACAATAACACTAACTTAGTTATAATTTCCCTATTATTTTAAAATTAAGAATACCGGGTCGAATTTTTATTTTTACTATATGAAATAATTTTTCAAATTGTTCAAGATTATCCATTTATGGCCGCATCTCTATAGTAATTATTCATGAGATGCTTACTAGTATAAAATATTCGTGCATTACACAAAATACTTACTAGAAATTTATAATTATTCATGAGTACATACGGGCACGGATCCAGGAATTTAAGTACGTGGGGGCAAAATGCACATGAATTTGTAACATAGAAAATATAACATAGTACTATTAAAAATTTGAAAGTACATTAAAATTGTTCCCTACGAGTTATGAAAACTCTGCACTATCTTTTCATTCTCAACACTATCAAATACATCAGTAACTAAACAATCATTTAGCCATTCATCTCTCATACGATTTCGCTTCTGATTCTTGATGATATTCATAGCGGAGAAAGCTCTTTCAACTGCCGCAGTTGCTACAGGAAGTATCAAAGCTAACTCTAAAAGCAAATATACCAATGGATATACAATATGCAAGATCCCTAGTTCCCCCTAGTCCTTGTTTGCTCACAATTCACAATTCACAACCAAACACAAAGCAACAGCCAAGCTAAAGAGTAAAGAAGGTAATACCTTGCTGGATTGAAGCAGAAAGGGGAGAATCAGAAGAGGGTTTGAACTTTGAAGCAGTCAAGCAGAGCAGGTGGAGAAGGCAGAGGCACGGCGGCAGAGGAGGCAGAGCCGCGACGATGGAGGAGGAGAAGGCAGCGTCGCGGCGACGGAGAAGGCGGAGTCGAGCGCAACGGCGGACGGAGAAGGCAGAGTCGAGCGCGACGGCGGACGGAGATTGCAGACCGTAGATGCACAGGCGACGGCGGACGGAGAAGGACGCAGAGCCGCGCGACGGCAGAGGAGAAGGAGGGAAGCATAACGAGATTCGGTGGTGGAGGATGTGAGGAGGCTAGAAGCAGAAAGAGGAAGTGAGGCGGCTAGAAGGAGAAAGGGAAATTATGGTTGAAGGGGAATTAGTAATAATACTCCATCCGTTCCTTTTTATAAGAGATAGATGAAGGGTGTTGGCTGTTTCTTTTTACAAGAACCACATAAGGCTTTGTGTCATATTAATTATTTTTTCACATTTTTACCCCTATTCAATTCTGGAAATATGGAATTGCATTAATGATGGAAAGAGATTAAAAAGAAATATGTTAAGGACAATTTTGGAAATTCAACAACATTTGAGAACAAATTTAATGCAAAAAACCATACTACCTAACTTTCTTAAGGGTTGTGCAAAGTTGGTTTAGAGTATTAGTTTATTACTATTATTATTATTATTATTATTTTTTAAATTCTTGTGGGGGCATTTGCCCCCCAAGCATACAAGCAAATCCGTGCTTGAGTACATATGCTTAAGCTTTTAGGTTAAGTGATCTGTGCGTATGATTCATCTTTAAGAGATTAATTAATAAAGTTAATCTGTTCTAGGCAAACATATGGGGTTTATGAGTGGTGCAAACTAATGCAACTTGTACCTTACACATGTTACCTTACCTCATTATGGGAAATCGATTGATATTACCCAATGTCTGCTAGCACTAGCTTTCTAAACTCAAATCCTTTTAATTCTAGGTTCAGATCCTTTGCGAAGAGGATTAATTAATAATCATTAATTTCCCATTTTATTGCTCAACTTTCTTAGCCTGCGTGAGTTTTATATGAAGATTATTATTAATTGGAAGCCCACTATATGACAATGAAATGTATGATGCGTGACTGCATGCTAATATATATTTCATCCATTCTTTTTCATTATGAAAATTAGTTATTAGTAATAAATTTGTAAAATAATTTATTAGTTTTTTTAGATTACTCTTATTTAATTTTCTATGAATTTTTCTCTCTAAATTAATATTTCCAAAATTTTATTATCTCTTTTATATTAAATATGAGGAAAGTTTTGAAAAAAACTATTAAATACTTCATTAAAATTGTAAAATGACTTATATTTTGGAAGAATTTTTTCATAAAAAGGTATTTATAAATAAGAATGGAGTGAGTATTTAATAAACGTGCATCACAACGATATAAAGACAATGGAAATGTTGGTGATGGCTGCGATTGTCACATAATGCATAAAAAAGAGGAAATCGACGTCTATTATTATTATTATTATAACATATTCTTTTTAACGTTTATTTACCACTACTGTGAGAACCTATCTACTCTTTCCACGCAGATTATACATTAGACGTCAAAATTTAGTGAATTTAATTTTTTGTCTTTCAAAAACTTAAGCTAACGAGCACAAATTGCTTATAAAAATCATGATCTGTTAAACATTTACGATAGCAGTGACGGAGGCATATAAATTGTACATGTCAAATATATACAACTCAATAAAATATGCCGACTTATGGGCAAAGGTAGTGAAGCACCACGATAAATAAATAAATAAGTGCCCAACTAGTAGCTGCTGAAAAAACAGAGTAAAATAAACAACAAACTTTCTGACATCATAGTCGGACTCGTCCTCTGTTCCGATCCCTTCGGAGCCCTCCACTAGATCTGAATCTTCTCTTGGAGAATGAACTCTGGCTTGTGTGTTAGACTTAACTGCAAGGCAAAACAAGTCTCATATTAAATGAAGGAGGGTAAAAAAAAACTATTGAAAAAGTCTTACATCTAGTACGGTGAAGCAACTCAAATTCTTTCTTTGGGAGATGCACCCGTTAATAACACTTTAAACTTATATCGTACTTAGTTTAAATATTTACCTTGTGATAGTGTGTGTGATTGAAAAAAAGTCTATGTGTTGTAAAAAATTTCACACAAATGTTTATTCTCAAGTTGTCGGTTTAGACACGGTCGTGGTTTTTTCTCCGGTATTGGAGTTTTTCCATGTTATATTCTTTTGTTTTGATTGTGCTTATTTTATTTCTTCAGCTATGTCATTTCTCAACAGTGGTATCAGAGCTTCTGGTTTGATGGGATATCACATTCTTAGTATGCTCTGTGATTGCAGGTGTACATGTATGTCTTCCACATCAAAAAAGAAGTGTGATAGTGTGAAGGTGCTGATGAAGAGTGATACTGTGAAAGTGTTGTTCTATAAAGGTTCTGACTAAGAAAGACTTGGTACTTAAACGCGTTCGTTGTGACCTACCTCTCTTTCCTGCGAATTTATTTGGTGTACGGTTTGCAATCTGCGCACCACTATGTCTTATTCAAATGCTATGAAGTTTCACATGGAGAAGTTAGATGAAAGAATCAGCTTTGACTTGTGGGAAATACAAGTCAGTAATGTGCTAATACAATCAGGATTACACAAGGCACTGCAAGGAAACTTCCAATATGGATGCCTAGAAGTGGGAGGAAGTGGGTTTAAGAGCAGAAAGTGTAATTTGCCTGTTTTTGCAAAAGGATGTTCTTGTGAATATGTAAAATCTATCATCAAACGATGAACTCTCGAAGAAGTTCGAAGAGTTATATCATGCAAATGGCATCTCATATTGGTTATTCCCGAAAGAGCAGTTCCACAATTTGCGCATGAATGATGGTATGAAAATCTCTGATCATCTTAGTACTATGAATAATATTTTCTCTGAAATAGAATCTATTGGGGTAAATATTGATGACGAAGATAAAAAGCGTTAAGACTCATATTGTCCCACCATCCTCCTATGTTCATATCAAACATATTTTGATGTATGGAAAGAAACTTTGAGTTTTGAAGAAGTTGCGAGTAAAATTATTTTTGAAGAAAGGACAATGAAATGTGTGGAAAGCAATTCGTCAAGCTCGGTGTTGGTAACTAGGAGTACTGGGCTTATGGATAGGGTACCCACATAAAGAATATGACATGCTGGAAGTGTGGAAAGTCTAGGCATGTGAAGAGAAACTGTCCAGGTGGAGAAGTATCTGAAAGGACTATGATGCAAGTGCTAACAATGTCTCCCTTATTATGGGAGAGGATGGTGTTATTCTCTAAAACATAGTGTGTATCCTTATGGTATTTCCACTATACCATGTAAAAGGATAAATTATTGCCAGTGGATCAAAATAGCACACGGGCATTGGTTAGCATTGATGCAAGTTGTGTGGTGAGATTATGTTGATGGCTTAAGAACTTCCGAAGAAAGCCAACATGAAAGTTGCATCATAATTTTAATCAATGTTTCAATGTGAAGAAGTAGTTAGAATGGTTTAGTTCCAAGTGAAGTGTACTCTTTATGTGGAGTATTTTTCTTTAATCAGTGTAGGCAATAAGAATTATGAATATTGGTGAAGACAATGAATGTCGGTATAGACAATGAAACCGGAAGATGTAAATCTTACAATCAAGGTGGCGATTGTTGGAGTTGATTGTAATGGTGGAGCAAGTCCAACATTGCCCAATATATTAAATGAAGAAGGTAAAAAAAAAGCTATTGGAGAAGTCTCACAATGCTTAGCGCGGAGAAGCAAGAGGGAGGCTAAGACTATATATTGGACTAGATTTATTTATTTGTAGATACACCAATTAGTAGCAGTTTAAGCTTATATATGACTTAATTTAAATATTTGCTACGTGAAAATATAAGTGTATTGGGTATTGGGGTGAGATTGAAAGAAGCCTATGTGTTGCAACATCTATACTCCCTAGTTGTCAACAATATTAGAGGCCTCACCTTCTTCCTCAAGGTGATCCAGGTGCAAGGACCTTCTCCTCTAAGGCGAGGGCTCTCTCTGTTCAGCTAAGTAGGAGCAGGTGCGGGACTGGAACCCTTGAATGACGGAGGGTTTGGAGGAGCAATAGGGAGTGGCATGAAAGTATATGACAAAACATAAAATTAAAATAGGTATCACTATCCCAAGGGTATCCTATCTTTGGGCCTAATCACACTAACCTTATCCTAATTTATGTACTAAAGTTTGTTTCTATACAGATGTCCCAATTCCCTAATACCATGAAGTAAACGTGGATCGAAGGGAGTGAGACACCGTTCAATTATTTCTTTAAAAGCAACAAAGTTTATTCATTATGATATAAGAATTGAGAAACAATCCTTTCTCAATTGGACATAACTACCTTTAAGACCCTAGAAAATAATCTAAGGGTATTTAGTCTTTTCTAATATATTAAATATCATGAGATAATAATAGTATTATTATTGGATGATATTATAAATATTATTTATGATATTGGCTCTTAGTTATATAATTAAGGTAAAAGGAAAATATTTTTCCTTTTTATTTTATGTGGTGCGATTTTTATTGTTTTATCATGTGATATTAAGTGATTATATAAAAAAAATATTGGCATATGTATGTGTGGCCGCGGCTTACTCATATATTTGAGTAGGTTTTGACTATTTTATGTTTAAGTCCATTTTTGTATGAATTTTTGCACAATTAAGAGTTATAGTTAAATTAAAATTAAGGAACCTTCTAGAGACGGAATATTCCTTGGAATCTAGGGTTATCAATTCAGATATTATCAAATTTAAATAGATTTTGATTAAAGATAATACTAAGGTTACTTGATATTCAAGTAGGTCTGACCTGGGTTTTCAGCTATAAATAAACTGCAAAGCAAAGTCTACTAGTTTCTCATTCACCTGGAAGTAGAAAATTCTTCCCCTCGCTCTAGAGAGAGATTCGAGTTCTCTCTCACATCAAGAGAGTTCTCTTTTCGTTTTTCAGTTGTTAGAATTGTTCATAGCCTTCTTTCCCTCTCTTGTTCGAATTTCTTCTTGTTGGAGGAGCTCTTCTTCATTTCTTCTTGTGATCAAGGTTGGTGATTCATTTCCTAAGATTAATTCTTTGTTTGCATGTAGTGATCATGTTAGAATCATAAAGTTCATGAGGTTTAGATCTTGTTTTTATATAAACATTGAAGTTTTGTTGTTTTTGTTCATCGTTATTCATCATGAAAAATACCAAGAGGTTTGAATAGAATATGTGTTTTATCTAAAAAGTTGAAAAATCTCTCCCCTGTTGTTAGCCGCGGCATCATCATAGAATTTTAGGGTTTTAGTTGTTTTTTATCTTATCGGTTTTATGATAGAGATATTGTGATTAATTGGTTATTTTATCAAATGTGATAATTATCTTTTTAGAAAATTTGAATTTTAAAATTAAAATATGAATATAATCACTTTTTATGATTAAAATATGATTAGATTTAGTTTGAATATTTTGTTGGTTTAGATTAGATTTGGTTGATGAAAAAAATAGATTTTGGCTAGATATAGATATATAGCTCAAAATTTATATATGCATGAAGATAGAATTTTAATTACATATCTTAGATATCATTAGGCTAGGATTTGTATTTTTGAATTATTAGATATGTTTTAATTTAGTTGAAATATTTGCTAGAGTCACATGTGGTTAGGATTTTATTTGAAAAAAAAATAGAGATATGCTCATAATTTTATGACACTCGAAATTTTCACCTTGTTTTATGAGTAAGATATTCAAATTTTAATTTTGATAGGAGATGTTAAGGAGATGTTTTATAGAACAACACTTCAAAATAACACTTCAATTCAAAATAAATTTTAGATATTAACAAGGTGAAAATTTCGAGTGAGATGATATTTGAAATTTTTCTCAAATACTTTATATTTTTAGGAAGCCGGCCTATGACATTGACACGGATAAAAACGGGAAATTTGAGGTTTCTTTTAAAAATATGATCACTAACTTACCATAACATAATTTTAAATAAATATTTTTTATAATTGTAAATTCTGGGTGAACTACAGCAAGCTAGCTTGACTGATGAACCTTCTTGCCCTATTTACGGTGTCAAATGTGAAACGATTACTCACCTCTTTCATGACTGTGTTTCCGCCATATCTCTTTGGACTAGCAAGCATTTTTTGTTGTTGATGCAAGAAATTGAGTCCTTAATAATCTCTATCATGGAGCTCTGGCTTCCTCAAGAGGTGTTTCTCTAAACTTTGGTTTGCTCTTGTGGTCTATTTGGAAGATGAGGGGTGGGTGTGGTTTTTAATGGAGATAGTTTCTCTTTACAGCGAGTTGTGTCTTCAACTTTGAGACTTCAACTTGATTATGTTCTTGCAACCGTGTCCTCCGAATCCTTTGTTATCCGCCCTCATACATATCAGCAAATTTAGGTGACTTGGTCACCGCATTCTCCTTCGTGGCTTAAGTGTAATACATATAGATCAATAAGGAGGCCTTTGAATGCTGCTGGTTGCGGTGGTCTACGTCGTGATTCTAATGGTCGTTGAATATTCGAGTTTAGCAAGAACATGCATGGGGTCCTCGAATGTGTTGTGGGCTGAGTTTTGGGCCATATTTACTATCTTAGATCTTGCTTCGGATAGGGGTTTGTCAAGAATCATAGTTGAGAGTGATTCTCTTGTCGCGCTCAAGCTCATCAATGAAGGTTGTGATGCCTCTCATCCTTATGCTTCAATGATTTTGCAGATTAGATCTTGGATAGCTAAGAAATTAGGAAGTGAAGTGTGTTTTACGCTTCGCAAGAAGCTAATCGAGTGGTTGGTTGTCTTGCCAATATGGCTCATGCTCTTGATTTTGGAGTTCATATTTTTTAGGATCCTCCTCCTAGTTGTAGGAATCTCCTTCTCTTTGATTTTATGTGTGTCTTACCTGCAGTCTACCTTAGCTAGTTCCCCTTTGTTTTCTAGGTTTTGCATCTCCCACAAAAATGATATAGTAATTTCTTAGAAACTTTGTCAAATACTACCTCCGGTCCTATTTGTAAGAACCAAATGTAAGGCTAATTTTTGTTCTTTTTATAAGAACCAAATTGAAGCTTGTGCTTTATTAATTATTTTTAGACTATATTACCCTTAATAATTTTGAACTAGTAAAATGTGTAATTCATTAATCATATTCTCTCCCCTCTCCACTCTCCAATACTAATACTACAATTTGGCTTTGAAGAAAGAGATTACTTATTGAAGATATTAATAAGGATAAATGTATTAATTATAGAAAAAGATTAATGATATACTTCCATTTTATAATATATAATAAGGGAAATTTAATATAAGTTTAATCTTATTTGAGAACAAATTTAATGCATTTTAACTTTAATCATAATTCTTAAACTGTGTGAATTTGGTATTTAGTTTTTATAAATAGGACCGGAGGTAGTATTAAAAATGTTTTTACATTGCCATAGTGTCAAAATAAATTTATTCCGTAACCAAAAAAAAAAATTATCCCACTTAAAAAAAAAAATTTATTGAATAGATCAATATAATAATATTTCAACACAAGCTATATTTTAATTTCAAATATTTAAGTAAATAAAATTTAAATTTGAAATAAATAATAATTTCATATTACTTTAACAACCTTTTTAAATTTTTAAACTAACACGTACACAATACACATACCACAAACATATTTTAATATAAAGTAAAAATGAGGATATTAAACAAATGTGACGCATCAACATACTTTAATTAGCAATAGCTTCTGGAAGACAACATTTTGCTACGAAAGTGTGCAACCAGGGGAGTAAGGGAAATAATTGCTCATAAAGTATTCAACAACATGAAGTACATTCCCATAAAATCTATACAGGAAACGTGAGGACGTCAAAGTTTTCTATTTGTTTGTGAATAGAAAACTATAAAATTATCAAATTTCGTTTTGTTCATGATGGCAATTGCTTCCCCAGAAAAAAAGAATGGTGAGTGAAGTAGAGAATGTCAATAATTTATTTGGTCCCTCTAAAGCGTAAGTCTCATATTGATTAAACATAGCTAAAATAAAGTTAATGTAAGAGATCATATAATAATAATAATTTGTTTAATTGCACTTTTGATCTATTTCTATTGTGATTATTCTATTTGTCCCCCTAATATTTAAAATGAACAATTTTGATCCTAAAATATTTAATTTGTGAAAATTAGATGCTTCCATTATTCTTCCTATGCTAGCGCAACTCCAGGTCGTCCCAGCATGTTCCATTTCTATGTTGATTTAGTTTTTGATGGTGGTTGTGCTTTTAGGTTCCTTCACTAAATAAAGAAAGCTAACATTACTTGATGCTTTCATAGTTTTATTCGATATTCTTCAGTTGGCTTCTTCAGGACTTAGGCCATTCATGTCCATGCTCTTGTTTTGGGCTGATTTTTGAATTTTGGGTCGATATTTGGGTTTTTGTCAATTTTTGGGTTTTTCGAACCGATTTTTGTGATTTGGGTTGATTTGAGGTTTTCAGACTGTTTTTTCGGTTTTGGGCTGGTTTTTGAGTTACGGGCCAATTTATTGGATTTTCATTCGATTTTAGAGTTTTAGGCCAATTTTTGACTTTTCAGCCGATTTTAGGGTTTTCCGGCTTTTTTTGTGTTGTAGGCCATTTTAGGGTTTTCCGACATTTTTTTGTGTCTTAAGCAGATTTTTGGGGTTTGGACTGATTTTTGGGTTTTGGTCAATTTTAGGTTTTTCGAGCCGATTTTTAGGTTTTGGGCCGTTTTTTAAGTTTTGTGCTGATTTAAGGGCTTTGGATCGATTTTTGGATTTGTTGGTCGATTTTTTAGATTTTCGGCTGATTTTAGTGTTTTTGGTTGATTTTAGTTAGTTATAAAAAATAAAGAAAATTATTAGAATTTTAAGTTGATCCATTACAATCCATCAAATTTCAATATATAAATCCAGTGGATTTTGATTTTAAATTGGTGGATTATGGATATCCAATAGATTAAATGGATGGATTGGAATCCATCTATTTAAATTATTTTTTTATATGAATGTATATAGATGGATTTTGTGATGCATGAATTGGATGAGTATGGACTCATGGATAATTTTGTCACCCTTACACAGACGAGAAGGAAGAGGAGAATGAAAGGATGATTGCACTTTAATTGTGGGCTTGGATGGTGATGTGGTGGCTCTTGGTGGCCGGAGGTGGAAGCTCAAGTGGTTGGTAGTGGTGCGTGAATGGTGTGAGTGAGATAGATAGCAGAAGAGTGAGAGGAATGAGATTGAAGAAGTGATTTGGAAAATATATTTTTATGAAAAATAAAAATTAAATGCTTAAATTGAAAAAATATTAATAAGATTGACACATAAGCAATTTCAGTAATTGGACCAAGTTCTGACAGAATAATTCTTTCAAAAAAAAGTTCCGCCAGAATAAACTCATTTTTCACAAATTTAAAATTTTGGGACTTGTATCGATGGTTTAAAATTTTGGGACTTGTATCGATGGTTCTAAATACATAATCACGATAAATGAAGAACAAAATATGTAATTAGTTCGGTAAAAAATTATATAAGATAACTCATATTCATATATATATATATATATAATAAAAAAATAGTTGTGTATTAACGAGATATTTAGTAGTACTAATAAGATGTTAGTTTAGTGGTAGATAAATTAGATCCGCCATAAGGGTGATATCACAAGATCGAATCCCAGAAAAATTATTTGTTAAAAGAGAACATTACTGTATTCCGAAGTTAATACCGGTCAAGAAAAATAAAAGAAAGATACTTAGTAGTATAAAATTATTCACGATAGCTATTTAAGCTTTTAAGAGCAGTTATTGGCACTGTATCAAACCTTTTATAATTAAACACTTTAGAGCACAATCATTATCGTCCACTCTTTTAATTAAAAGAATTTTATCTTAGAGGTAAGTGACTTTGTGAATACGATTCATTTTTAAGTGATTAATGAAGAAAGTTAATTGGTTCTAGGCAACATATTGTTAGTTATACCAACAAGGCAAATACTTGAGTTTTTTAAGCATTTAGTACAGAGTTTAATTTCTTAAAAAGTATAATGGAGAAACATTTATTAAAAAAGGCCTAAGAGAATATCAGAGTTTAAAAAATTAGTCCTATAATTTTCGACTATGAGAATATATGGAAAAAAATAAACATATTGGAAGTTATCAATACGGTTCTAAATAGTGCAAGGTTACCTCATTTTGGAAAATCTTTTGATATAGTACCCAATCTGTGCTAGTTCTAGCTTTCTAAACAGTTTTGACCTACTCAAACAACCGTTTTCTCTTTCATTTCATTTTTATTCACTTTCTCTTTTTTTATCACGTTATTTATCATATCTTTTATTTATCATTTTTTATTTTTATATCTCCTAAGTGTTGGGTAAAATTTGGGTGTGAATACATTGGTTTCCCACTCTAAATGCAACTCCTTAACTCTAGGACCAGATCCTTCGCAAAGAGAATTAAATAATCAATTGGGTGCGTGAGTTTTCATAGGGAGAAACCATATGACAATGAAATGTGTGAGTGTGAGGGGTGACCGCTAATATTTAATAAACGTGTTTCACAACGTTATATATATATACACTATGGAAATGTTGGTGATGGCTGCGATATGCATATATATTGCATAAAAAAGAGGAAAGCGACGTCATTTATTATGATATATAGCATATTCTTATCATTGTTTATTTACCACTACTGTGACACCCAACTGCTCTTGCCACCCAAGTCTTAAACTAATTAACCATCACAAATTGATAATCAGATCATCATAGGCACATATATAAACATCATGATCCGTTAATAATCATGGTCGCTGCAATTAGAATGTTGAATCAAGGTTGCCAAGTTACTCATCCTAGTGCTTTCTTGGTCAAATAGATTATTAGGATTACAGTCAATTGAAAGCATAGGGAGACAAATTTAATAGCAGATTTGTTTGTAAGCAATACAGTTTATGATGTTTTACCTTAATTATTTTAGTTTGGTGCCCTATATGTTTGATAGTTGTAATACTCTTTCTTTAAGAGGTTAGTTCCTTTGTGTTTGGGCTTTTAGCCCCTTCTGATATCAACAAAAAATTAAAATTACAATGGCGATAACAGAGACATGTATATGAAGTACATATCAAGGATATAGCACAATCAACAAGGGGTTGAATTAGTAGGAAGTAAGTTAGATTATCGTAAGAATGAAATTACGAGTTCAAACCTCAAAAAATCATTTTTTTTTTGGAGAAATTACTATAATTTACAGAACGAATGGTGACATCCGTCAAAATTCAAAAATTATATACAATACAAAATAAAATGTCAACTCGTGGGCTTAGATATTAAAGTCTCGTGACAAAAAAAAGTCAACTAGTTGTTGGTACAAAAACATAGTCACAAAAAAAAAAACTCATGACAATCTAGTTAGACTCATCCCCTACTTCATTTGCAGACCCCTTCTCTGGATTTGAATCCTCCATTGGAGTAGGAACTCTTACTCGTTAAGGTCTAAAGTTGAAGAAACTTTTATACTCCATAGTTGTCATAAGTACTAGAGCCCTCACCCTCTTCCTCACGGTGATCCTGTTGCGAGACCCTCTCCTCTGAGGCTATGACTTTCTCTATTCAATTAAATAGGAGCAGGTGCAAAACTGGAACCTTGAAAGGATGGAGGGGTTGGTGCATCAACAAGACGTGGAATTAAAGCATGTGATAAGACATAAAATGAAAAATAAAGGCAGAGGTACCACTATCCTAGAGGTATCCCTCCCTTGAGGCCTAAACCACACTAACACCATCCCTATGTACATTCAAAAATTCATCTCTAGACGAATTAATTACTAGTTCTTTGGTACCACGAAGAAGTATCAGAATTCCATTGAAAACACCTCTTTACCGATAGAAAAAATCGGTCTAGGATTTCTCGAGCACGTCTTAAGTCTGACCAAGGACCTCATCTAACACATGGTAGAATCCTCAAACCTAAGACACATGCCCCCAAACCTTGAACTCACTTCCAAACCAACCCGTAGTTTTCTCAACTAAAGTCCAATGGGATAGGTCATGCACAGAAGGTCCGAATTGGAGAGTTGATTTCCTTACTTCTTATACCTCCCACCACACACACATGATGCATGATAATAATATAAACGTCTCCTATTATACTTCCAATCATGTGTGCCTCAATTGAACGCTCTCATACATTTTCAATGCTTATATGATTATTACAACGTCGTCACTTGTACACTTGTCAGGAAAAGATGATGGTCTTTTGGACTCGCATAGGTCCTCATCCTCGCATACCTCTAATAATGTCTCACCAAGTTTAACAGAATCAAAGTGGTACCCTTGAGCTTTGTCCTAAGAGAACCATATACTCTGCAATCAAAACATTTTAATTATAAAACAAAACTTTTCAATAATAAGTAAACAATACTTTAAAAGGGTTTTCTCATCCTATGTTTTAAATTCTAAAATAAGAAAAATCTATATAATTAAAATTATGGTCCTGACCAATCCAATACTTTTCTCATGCTGTAATTTCTTGACTGAGTTCCTGTTTCTCAATTTATGTTCTTGTAATGGGTATGGGGTACCCCTTATACCTCCCACTAGTTCATTTTGCTTATAAAAAAAGTTATTAGTCTAATTAATGTCTAAAAACCCTGATTAGAGGAAACCTCAATCTTATTTACTCCATTTAAAAGTAAACTCATGAATAACGTTAAATTATTTTAAAAATTACAAAATCCCCCAATCACTTATGAGCTCATAGTTCCATCTACTCAGCTGAGGGCACCAAATCTCAAACATTTTCGAAGTTTCATCAGCAATCTCCCAAAACCATCTCCTCATTTTAACTAAATATGCAACAAGCAACCCGATGCACAACATATACTCTCCGCCTCACATGCTGACCATTCATTTGCATAAAATGACTAAAAAAAGGTCACCATGTATTTTATAAATCCATACAACACAATAGATTTACTTTCAATCTCAATAGCCAACACATAGTCTAGTTATACAGTGACCACCACTTATTCAGTATAATCAAATACCGATCATCCACAATTACCAAACACGCAAATTATATCTGCGCATTATAATTGAGGATATCCTCTCCCTTACCAAAAACACAAGTAGCACATATCTCGAGTCCGAAGGTCCTCATGGTGGAGTAGTTTGAGCTGTCTTAACTTTATTGCTAATTTTCTTCTTGTATCTCAATTTCCAATTGAAAACAGCAATGGTTGACAAAGAAGGCATCCTTGAATCTGAGACACCGGATCACGTCATGTCTACTCCTCCAGCCGATGTTTCTAACAACGCAAGTATATTACCCCCTCGCATTGATGCTCGTAGAAATCGGTCAAATGCTTGGGACCACTTTACAGTTGAGCCTGGGGCGGTAAAGAAAGCTAAATGCAACTACTGTGGTTCCTTGCTCAAGTATGATAATGAAACAAGTTCAATGTGAAATCATACGAAGAGATGCAAGTTGCATCCAGATAGAGATGTTTCTAAGAGGCAAAAATCAGCTTCTTCGACCTCAACAATGAATGCTGGGTCTTCTCCTTTAGTCATTAGGTTTGACCAAGAGAAAGCTCGACATGAGCTATTGAGGTTTTTTTGTAGCTATGGAGATCCCTTTTCGACAAGTGGAGCACCCAGCTTTCAAGAGGTTTGTGAATTTTTTGCAGCCAAGGTTTGGTACTCTGTCACGCACAACCGTAGCACGTAATGTTTTTAAGTATTTTGATGATGAGAAAGCAAGGTTGAAAAATTTCCTTTCTCATCATTGTAAGAGAGCTTTCCTCACAACTGACATGTGGACCTCTCCCCAGAAGTACTCTTTCATGTCCTTAACTGTGCATTTTGTTGATAACAATTGGGTGTTACAAAAGAGAATTCTCAATTATTGCCTAGTTGAAAGCCACTCCGGAGAGGTTATTGCTAAGACTGTCCATCATTGCTTAAATGATTAGGGGCTACATCAGGTTCTCAGTTTGACAGTTGATTATGCCTCAGCTAATGATAAAGGGATTAAAATTCTCAAGAAGAGCCTACAGTTAATGGACATGTTAGTTCTTAATGGTGATTACATTCATATGCGTTGTCTTGCACATGTGTTGAATTTGATTGTGAAGAAGGGCTTGAAACACATTGATATTTTTGTTTTGAGAATTCGTGAAGCGATTAGATATGTGAGGCCTTCCTTTATTAAGCAGAATATCTTTAAGGCGTGTGTTGAAAAGTTGAATATTGAATACAAAGGTCTTGTTTTCCTAGACTGTGAAACTAGATGGAACTCAACGTACTCGATGCTAGAGGCTGCACTGAAGCTTAAAAGAGCGTTTGATGAGCTTGAAATAGTTGATGGGAAGTATGTTGAAGAGTTACAAGAGGGGAAGGGTGTGCTAACAGAGGATGATTGGAACTATGTGCAGATAATCTTTTCATTTCTAGAGCTCTTCCATAGAGTAACTATCCGTATTTCTGGATCTTCTTATGTGACCAGCAACACATACATGTGGGAAATGTTTGGAGTTGGTAAAAAAATCAAAGAAATGGGTGAAAGTATGGATGAACGTGTCAAATCCATGGCTGAACAAATGAAGAAAATGTTTCAGAAGTACTTTGATCCTAACTCTCTGAATATGTTGTTGTTGATTGCTTTGGTTTTGGACCCCAGGCGCAAATTAAAGTTTGTAAACTGGCTAATCAATGAAGCATTTGATGGCGCGACCACAACAACATTGAAATACAAGTTAGAGTATTCTTTGACGACTATTTTTGAAGAATATAGTGGTGGACTAGAAGGGGCTGGATGGAACTCTCAAGATTCTCGATATAGTGCAGGTAAATCAATTCTACTCTTACACTAATAAATTTGACCGATATTATAACTAATATCTTTGTTTATGTCTTAAGTGATGATGAATATGGTTTTAATCAATATTACACATCATCTAGGTCTGGTTGCAATATATCTGAGTTGAGCAAATATTTGGAGGAGAGGTCAGAAGACCCTGTGGATTTGGATATTCTGAACTGGTGGAAGATAAACTCAAGCCGTCTTCCAATCCTTTCAAATATTGCTAGAGATGTAATGGCTATACTCGTTATTACAGTGGCATCTGAATCAGCCTTTAGTACCGCAGGAAGGGTACTTGATGATTATCGTGCTTCCTTAGCACAAAAAATGGTGGAAGCACTTATTTGTATTCAAGATTGGACTAAAGGAGAGTCATCATCATTAGTTCTAAATGATGATTTTGAGGTTGTTGATAAATGTGAACAAGGTAAAATGGTAGGATTTGTTTGATAATATATTTTTGTTTTATGACTTGGCTATGTAACACGATATCTTCTTTTTCTTTTGCAGAATTGTTCTCCCTAAGAGATGCAAATGCTGCTCCCAGTTTTTCACTGGACATAGATAAATTTTGAAGTTGTATGAAGATTGAAGACCACCATGGCTTATGAATGTGATTCTGATGATGAAGACATGCTGAAGTGAAACTTCGTCACACTTGCTGTTATTTCACTTTGTTAATTGCGCTAACCCAACTTGTTCCCCATATTTTGAAGCAGTCTTATCTTATCACTCCACATGAATTACATTTCCAAATAGTTCACCATATTCGAACTTTTATGGTTTGTTTTGTGTAACTTGTATGGCAGCTTCGTGTACTTTAATTAGAGAGGCTAATCTTTTGAGATCATCAATTATGGTTATTAGCAATTTGTCAGTCTTCATCTCCTGTTGTCTTATTAGCAATTTATTATCAGCCTAAGATCTTCATGGTTTCTTAGATGACCTTAATCTATAGTTAACCTTTGAATTATCATTGATTCTCCATGCAATATGCAGATTTTACCTATCTTAGGAAAGAATCCTTGGTTCTTGTTCACCATATTTTGGGTTTCTTTCATTTTCAGTTTCAGATTTGTAAGGCAAGGCTTGCTACTGTAATCTCACAATTAGATCATCAATTATTTTGGTTTTTTTTTTTTCCAAAACCGGTTTTCTAAACTAGATTTTCTTTAAAACCTGTTTTTGAATTTGGTTAAAACCGGTTTTTAAACTGAATTAAATCCAGTTTTGTACTGGAACCGGTTTTTAAACTGAATTTTCTTCTAAAAAACCAATTTTTAAAATGGGTTAAATCCGGTTTTTAATCCGATTTTGAACTCAAACCGGTTTTAAATCCGGTTATGGACATAAAGTGGATCCGTTTATAAAACCAAACCATTAATTGGATTTTAATTGGATATGGTTTGATTTGGTTGAAAACCAAACCATGCGCACCCCACAACGGTGACCGAGTAGAAAATATGACATCACTCATCATTATTTTTAAAAAAAAAATCAAGGACCAAAAGTTATCTAAAGAATTTCTATGAACAATTTAGATTAGATTCTAAATGTGAGGGGCTTTAAAGATATTTAGCCGAAATTTGAATCTTCTCCTTCCTTCAACTCTGCCACCACCGCAGCCAAGCCCAAGCCTTTCAAACCTCAACCTCCTCCGCAAGTCACAGATTTTTGTACCATTTTATATTTTTATTTAAAAACATAGCCACTGTGCTGTCAAACTTTCACCGCCAAAGCCGATATATGTTGAACCAAATTTGGTTAGAAATCAAGGCCTCACCCTCCTATGATTGATGGCTTGACGCGAAAGTTTGTGGCAGATGAGCCATCATTCCACCAAGTAGCAACTACCATGAATCAACCAAACTTTGTCCCTTGATCATTTTCGCCTTCATTTTTTTCAAGCCTTTTACACAAATTGTCTTCTCAAAGAAGAAAAAGTCATTGATTGCACCAATTTTTAGTTTCAAGTGACTTCATCTACACATGCCGCACTGAGCAACAGATATAGAAATTAGAACGAATCTATTTGAGGGAGAGTTGGCAACAGAAAGACTAATCACTAATGATTGTCGTCTCACTTGGCTGATAGGGTTGTGGAAAGAAGAAGAATCAAGATAGAGATCAATCAACATTGGCTAGGTTTAGGAAAATATGAATAAATTATATGCGACCTACTCATATAATTGAGTAGGTTTCGACTATTTTGTGGTTTAGTCTATTACTGTGTGGATGTTTGGCCAATTAGAGTTTTAGTTAAAATAGAATTACGGAACCTTCTAAAGAAGCAATTATCATTGGCATATAGGGTTATCAATTCATATTTATTCTTTAATTAATAGATTTAGATTAAAGATAATACTGAGGTTACTTGATTTTCAAGTAGGCCTGACTTGGGTTTTCAGCTATAAATAGACTGTAAAACCTCCTTGTTTCTCATTCACGTGGAAGCAGAAAATCCTTCCCCTCACTCTAGAAAAAAAATTCAAGTTCTCTCTCACATCGGGAGAGTCCTCTTTTCGTTTTTCAATTGTTAGAATTGCTCATAGCCTTTTTTCCCTCTCTTGTTCGAATTCCTTCTTAGTGAGGGAGTTCTTCTTCTTTTCTTGTGATCAAGGTTGGTGTTTTTCTTCACTACGATTTGTTCTTAGTATGCATGTAGTTATCATTTTAGAATCATCAAATTCATGAGGGTTTTGGGGTTTTAGATCTTGTTTTCATATAAACGTTGAAGTTTTGTTGTTTTAGTTCATCGTTGTTCTTCATGAAAATACCAAGAGGTTTGAATAAAATATGTGTTTGATTAAAAAGTTGAAAAATCTCTCCCCTTGGCATGTTTTTGGTCGCACATCATGTATAGAATTTTAGGTTTTTAGTTGTTTTTTATCTTATCGATTTTATGATCGAGATTGTGTGATTATTTGGTTATTTTATAAATTGTAGATAATTATCATTTTAGGAATTTAGTTTTTGAATTTAAAATCTGAATATAATAATTTTTTAGGTTTAGATTGGATATTTTATTGTTTTAGATTAAATTTGATTGTTGGAAAAAAATTAGATTTTGGCTATATATATATATATAGATTTTAGATTTTAATATGCATCAGCATAGAATTTTAATTTCATATCTTAGATATCATGAGGTTACGATTTGTATTTTTGAATTATTAGATATGTTGTTAAATTTTGAATATTTACTAGAAATGCATGAGGTTAAGATTTTATTTGCAAAAAAAATAGATATATGCTCATATTTTGATGAGGCTCGAATTTTGCTATGTTTTAGGATTAGATATTTGAATTTAATTTTGGTAGGATATTTTGTTGATATTTAAAATTTATTTTTGAGATTAAGTATTATTTTGGTAGTTAGAAAAATTGGAAAAGAATATATTATAGATATATATAGGCTATGGGCCATAAAGTAATTTATGGAGATATTTTCTTTTATTTTTAAGCATGATATTTGAGGTTATTTTGTGTGTGTGTGTGTGTGTGTTTGTTGGTAGGAATATAACCTTGTTGGTAGTATTTGTTGTTTTATCATATATTTAATATAGTTTAAAAATAAATAAGGGAATTATAATAAAAATCAAGTAAAGGAAGTTAAGGCATATTAGGGTTTGCATAAGTTTCACGTAGGATTAATATGTGTAAATTATATTTATTGTTTGAAGGATTTTCCTCTCCTTCGAAAGACTCTGTTTTGGATTTTGGTTAATACGCTTGGAATAGGCCAAGGTAGGGGTGTTCAATACCAATCCAAATCGAACTAAACCGGTTAAACCGATCCAAAAAACCGAAAACTGAAAAAACCGATAATCGAAAAAACCGAAAACCGAAAAAACCGATGTTCAATTACTGGATCGGTTCGGTTTTCGGTTCCACTGTCCAAAACCAAACCAAACCGAAAGAAGATTACATGCTTATTTTTTTATATAACAAATTACATATTTAGCCACACTTTTTATTAGTTTTCCTCTTCTGCCCCTTTTACAATCTGAAAAACACATGTGCTCCATGGAGAATTGGAGATTGAAGATTAACAGTGAACGAAAGTCAATTAGGAGCTGCAGCTGATTTGGCTTTAATTTTTTTTTTTTTGTGATGAAGGATTAAAATAATGAAGGATTAAACTGATTTGGTTCTCCATTTATGTTTTTGTATTTGTTAAGAGACTTTTGATAATTGTCTTGAGTTGTTTATTCCAAAGTCCAAAAAACATGATGAATGTTTTAAAGTATTCCCTATTGCATAGTTTATTTTTATATTTTCATTCTTACGGTTGAAAAACCGAAATCCAATCCAATCCAAACCGATAAAAATTGGATCGGATTGGTTCGGATCTAAAAAATAAAAACAACCGATTGGATGACGAAGGGATAAAACCGAATGTATGGATCGGATGAAATTTCCCTTCAAAACCGAACCAAACCGGACCGCGAACACCCCTAGGCCAAGGTAAGGGCACTCGGTCTTGAAAAAGTCTGCATGTGTGGTGTGTTATGTGCTATGTGCTTATGGTTATCTGATGCTTGCTGAATATATACTATATGTTGAATATATGCTACATGTTGACTATGATGATGAATAAATTCTTATGTATTTATGTGATTTATATGCTTGATATATGTTACTTGTATGTTGACTAAGGGCATTTGGTCTTAGTCTTGTCTTTATGTGTTCGTATTATATGTTGAACATGACTATGTGATTTATTTAATAGTCGGAATATATTTGTGCTGTTGATAATGTTGATTATTAACTGAGATTGCTGTTTTGCCCTTATTGTTGGGTGGTTTGATTTAAGATATTTCGACTACCTCATATGCATATTTGGTGTTCGCACGACTTTGTCGATTGATTCCCTGGACATGACTTTCCCCGTCGTTGTTCCCTTGTTTTTGGTTCACCCAGTCATTGTTGTCAGTCGTGGTTCCATTAAGTGGCGTACCGTACAAACGGCTAGTTTTGTTGTTGTTGTTTCCCTCAAGCTTGGAGGAGGTCGTGGTCGTCCCGTCTTCCCAGTGTTGACGTAAAACCTTATCTCGATCATTTAGTTTTAGTTGCATCCTAGACTAACCCTAGGGACGCGTTTTCATAATAGGATTATCATAATTGATTAATTAAATGTTGGATGATTTAAATACCTTGATATCTATGTACATGATTATATATGGGGTCTTATTTGCTTTGAGTTGACCCTTACTTGTTTGAATGCTTCTTGTGTGGGCGCTTATCGCCAGATGGAGGAGTACGCGTTTCATCATGTACCGTATCCGAGGCACGATGAGATCCAGTTGCTCGACCCAGATGTTGGAGACACATGAAGTTATAGTCGTATCTTCCGTACTGCTAGTATACCGGATGGATTAGGACTACGCGATGAGATCGTGACAGTTTGACCTTGGATGTGTGTAACGCCCCAATTTGGAAATGAGGGATCACATTATAACTACGTGGAAATAAGTTTCGTAAAGCCTCTCAAAAAGGTCCCTCATTTTTTTTGAAAATCAAATTCGTCGCTCAAATAAATATTTAACAAATATAATCCCATAGTTAACATAAAATCTAACGTTAAATAAAATAAAGTATCAATGACATAAAATTCATCTAAGTCTTTGAAATCAAAACAAAGCTCCAATTCATCTTCACAACTTCATCTTCTCTTCCTCGCCCCACCTTGCCTCTTCAATCTACACTTCACGCTGTTCCTATGTGGCGTTAAGCGCCCAAACAACATATACACAAGCAGTAAAGGGTTAACTTCGGAAATAAATAATAATATCAATCCACAAATAATCAATAATCATTAAATACAATAATACAATAATAAAATAAATTAGAAATAAAATGATTACATAAATAAAAAACAACAAACAGAACAAACACGTCCACTTTTCATTTGAATTATATATACATATATATTTTTATTTTATTTTATTCTGAAAATCTTTCATAGGATATCTACATGCATAGCTATGGCCAAATTTTCCCAGAACAAAGGCAGGATAATCACGTAGGATAAGTACCCACTGCATTATCCTCGGCCTGATCCCACAAGACAAGTACATGCCACATCAGAGCCTAAACAAACCTAAATAATGCATATGATATGACGCAAATAATTCTCAATCTCATGAACCAACAGTTCACACATTAACTCAATATAGTCATAATATCATATGTCAATTACTTTTAATTTCTCTTAACATATGTACATGTTATATCAACATTAATTTCAAAGTCTCATCACATCAACCACAAAATATTACAATATCATAGCATGTACAACAGCAGTCCATATAATCATTCCAATTTATCTCAACCAATTTGCCAAAACAGAATTCAAGAATAACACAATGTTAACCAACCTATATAGAGAAGTTACCCTTACGTTCAAGTACATTGCATCCACCTCAAGTCCAATTTCCTAATATGTAATTAAATACCCTTAATTAGGTCTAGGAAGGAAGGTAGGAACTTCAGAATTAATGTTAAAATAAAGGAACAAAAGTCTGTTTTCTGGCTGATAGGGGCCCAACCCTTGTGCGTTGGGATGCCAACGCTCAGGCGTTGGCTCCCTGGACTGGCAGACGTTTTGGGCAGAACGCCAACACTCAAGCGTTAGCTCTATGCCAGCATGACCAACATCAAGTTTTTCTCATAAAGGAGAGGTTCAAAGCAGTTTTTACTCAGAGTTTTCATGAGAATCACATGGTTCAACTTCTATTTAATGTGTTCAAGAGTTGGTGTGTCCAAAAATCAATTTTTACTCAATTAAATTTTTCGTGGTCGGCTTGAATTTGAGGAGAAGAATTTATGCCCAAAAACAGAACAAGGCTAAGTCAGGGTTGAAGGTGATCATAGAAGAATTCAAGAATTAAACAAGGATGGATACTTACCAGTGGATTTCTATCCCGTAACCTTGAAGAAAATTGAATTTCAGTCTCACACACCAAGGGAGGAGGCTGGTCAAACAAGGCAAGAAGGAAGAAGGGGGTTGCTTGACTTGGTTCTCTTGAGAAGAGGATAGGAAGGTAGCAACAGCCAGGAAGATTTTGCAGCACTAGGAACCAGAATTTTTTTCTCTTAGAACTTTTTCTCCTCTTGTACGTGTTAAGCAAGGTAGTGGATGAAGAGTCAGTTTTTGTTTTTCACCTTCTTATGCTGAACATGTTTGATGAGGGAGTGGGAAGTGGTTCAATTTTTCTCTCCACAATTTCAGCAACATTATTCCCACTAGTATCTATATCTTTTTTTTTTAATTTTAAATTTTGAAGAAAATAAAATCCATTCTCACTAAACCAAGGCTCATCTTGTTAGAAACCAACCAAAATAATTATTTTCAACCAATGGTCATATTTCAATATCCAAATACTCAAGGAATCAAATCATAATATCATAAGCCTCAATGCTAAAACACAATTACAAATAGTTCAAGGATCAAAATGCAATTTATAAAAATAGAGGGTCTTACAATGTCTGTTAACACAGAGGGACTATCTGCATTACTATTCCTCTATGACGTATCTTAGACGCTATTAGTTCTTTCGACGATATAGTCTGTGGGCGACGGCTAGAGGATCCGCCTATCGACAGGCGTGTGACGTTTTCTTTGGAAGATGACCTACCGTCGGAGGCGACTACTGCTCATTTGGTTCAGTGGTGTAGGAAATTAAGACTTGCTGCGTCGGCGTTTGAGGTTGGACCATCTGGTGGCTCGACGTAGGGTTTCCCGGTGTTCTATGTCTTAGTCTTTTATCTCACTTCTGAAAGATCTACCTGCGTCTGGTTCTCGGTTGTGTTGACTTTAGTTTCTTTTTCAGTCGTGTACTCTTTTATTGAATCATCTTTGCGTTGAGGCCATTAATATATCAGTTTTATTTCGGTTTTAATTTCCGCCGCTTTTTGCACTGTCTTTTATTTGTTGATATTTACGATAATAACCTTCGAGAAAAGGCGTTACAGTATTTATATAGTGAATTCAAGTTGATAACGGTTAAAAGATAATACATGATCGCTTCCATCTAAATTGTGGCTTCTTTGTCTACTCTTTTAGTTAACTGAAGACTTGGTCTTCCTAACATGCATCGATTGACCCCACTTTTTTTAACCGCAACCACTATATGTTATGAAGTGAATCCATTCCGGAAATTATTAACACTAGAAAATTTTAAGAATCGTATTTATCCTAAGTTAATTTGTTTTTTATCCTTTGCCTGAAATCCGATTCATGAGAGGTTTTCTTTATCGACTTTTGTTTACTCGATTATCTTCTTGAATGATTAATGGGTGTCCTGCATTTCGCAAACAGAGCTTCCACATCACTGGCTTAATCTAGCTAATGAATTTTTTGGTGTCTACAGATTGAAATTAATATTGAATGATTAACAAGGAGAGGACAACACAATCCTCTAAATTAGAGAATGCATGAGACAACTCCCTTTTCTTTTCTGAAAAATTTCGTCTCCTCTCTAATATCCTCCTAAAACACACAGACACAGCAGTTAGCTAGACACTTTATGGAGTAGTTTGTTACTTCTGTTTAGTATTACTTTGGAAGTTAATTCTCATACCATTCACATTGAAGATTGCACGCCATTAATTGGCTGTTGAGCATGTATAGTTGTATGTATGATTCAATATTTGATTCAGTGAAATTTAGCATTAGTGACAGGAAAGGGGAAAAGCCAGCATTCACAGCCACTATCTTCTTTCTAAATATTTTATGTGAGAACAACCAGAGGTATTAAAAATATTATCCGGATATGCATAGTCGAAGACACTCACCATCAAACAAGCACAAGTGTCGTTTCAAAATCATGTAATCCAATAAATGCATGGAAAGATGGAAGAACCCAAAATGCTTGATTTCACTGGGTGTTGATATATTCAAACCCAACTTGCTCTTTAATATTATTTTCATCAGTTAGGGTAAGAGTTAAATATGTTTTTAATCCCGTAAAATAATAGTGGATTGATTTTAGTTCTTTTAAAAATGTTTCATAATTTTTGGTTCTTAATATTTATGAAATATATGAAATTAGTCTCTGTTATTTATTTGGTGGCAGTTTTTGTGCACTAGCCGCTGCTAAAACCCGCTATAAAATGAGTTATTGGTTTTTTTTGTTTTGCACTAGCGGTGGTTAAAAATAGCTATAAAATGAATTAGTGACGGTTTAAACCACCACAAAGTGATCGACAATGACTGACTTCACATGTTTCACAAATGTTGGGGACTAAAAGTTATAAAAAAATTTTAATAACCAAATCCAATTCACTTTTATTTTACACGAACTAAAAAACATATTTAAGCCTTCTCCTTATATCTCTTATTTTTCTATCACATCACATTTTATATCACTCACTTGTCTTTGGATATTATAATAACTTGAGAGGTTTGACTTTACCCCTCACCGGCAAGGATTGTTCTATATTTTATAAGGACCATCTGATCATATCTCTAGTCAATGTGTGACTTCTATATATATATATGATTATATCTCTAATGAATTTGCGGATTCTATATAGAATATAAGAATGAGTATATAATAACGAGTGTAATCCCATCTTTATTCTAATTTCACCAATTTTACTTTTTTTTCAAATATTTCTTGTGGACGTTCATGCATGCTGGAGAGCCCACATGCACGGATACCACAAACTTTCTAGTGCTTTATAAATGGCTTCCCACTTGATGGATCCAAGCCAACTCTGTTTTTCAATTAAACACAAAGGATGAAGAACTTTGCCTACTTTGGTAGAAAGCTTGAGCATTTTTGCAGTGCTTTCCGCAGACCCTTTGTTAGTTTCCATGCTAATTTCTTCATTCAACTTTGCTATTTTGTGATTCTTTCTCTGTTTGGTTACCTGTGTCTCAAGGTTTCAAAGCCAAGGTCCCCTGTTAGGCCCAAAGACTTTGATCTGTTTTACACCTCTGTTTCTGCTGCCACAGTTTCTAGCATGACAGCAATAGAAATGGAAGTTTTCTCCAATTCCCAACTCATTCTCCTCACCTTTCTCATGTTAGTGGGTGGGGAAGTTTTTACTTCCATGCTCGAACTTTTATTTGCCAGGTTCAATTTCACCAAAAACAGTAATAGTACAACTACTCTGCAACTGAAACAGGGTACCCCACATAAGACCAATCAAATTGAGCTTGGTTTAGTTTCTGTTTCTCACTCAGAAAACCATAAACAGAGTCATAGTGTTATTTTTGTTCCAAATGAAATGGTTGAGTCCTTTAACGATAGGGAAAGACTTAAGTATAACTCTCTCAAGTGTTTAAGTCATGTGGTTTTGGGTTACCTTAGTGTTGTTCAAATTGTTGGTGTTAGTTTGGTTTCATTGTACATATCCTTTATACCAAGTGCGAGACTAGTAATTGAAAACAAAGATATCAAAGTACTAACATTTTCTTTCTTCACCATAGTTTCCAGTTTTGCTAGTTGTGGTTTTGTCCCTACCAATGAGAACATGGTAGTTTTCAAGAAGAATTCAGGCCTCCTCCTTCTTATTCTTCCTCATGTCCTTCTAGGTAACACCCTTTACGCACCATGTTTGAGGCTTCTCATAATGCTTCTGAGAAAAGTTACTAGAAGAGAGGAATTCTCGTACTTGCTGAAGAATTCCAAAGAGATGGGTTATGACCATTTGCTCTCTGCTATTCATTGTTGGCTCCTGATTGTTACTGTTTTTGGGTTCATTCTGATGCAATTGATAATGTTCTGTTCCATGGAGTGGAACTCCAAAAGCATGGAGGGTCTAAGTCTCTATGAGAAACTGGTTGCGTCTTTGTTTCAAGTCACAAACGCCAGGCATGCCGGTGAATCTGTTTTTGATCTCTCCACCATGTCTTCAGCCATATTGGTTCTCTTCGTTGTCATGATGTAAGCTACTCTCTTATTTCTTTGATTATATCTTCTATTTATCACACACGAGGACTCTCTTTGCTAAGTTATATAGGCATCTTGAGAGATTCATATAGTCAAAGTATTGCTTCTAAAAGCACTAATTCACACAACTATCACTGATCTTTTTTAATTTTTTAATAGAATACAGATTGGTAGACATCTAAAAGGTGTAGATCACTAGAGAAAGATAGGAAGAGATGAGAGATAAGTGATAAGTGTGATATATGATGTGATGTAATTAGAAGAAAGAAATAAAAAGAAAAAATGGGTGTCGAGAAATGTCTGTACTGTTTTGTTTAATGTACACAAATCATTACCCTTTTTAATATGCATCCTCAGTTTAAGGTTGAGTTATGATACATACACCCTACATTTTCTCTTTCATTTCATTTTCTTTCATTTATCTTCTTATTTCTTTACATTTTCTATCACATCACCTATTAAATCACTTATTTATCTCTTTTCTCTTCATATATATATATATATATACATATATAATGTTTTTTTTACTGCAAATTACTAACACAAGATAGTAATATATATGTGTGTTCATGTTTTCTTCTTTTAGCAAATAGTATTTGAAGCAGCAAATTCAGAATACTCTATTGGACATGACAGAAACAAAGTTTAATGGTATTACAATTATTAAGTGCGCAAAGCACCACTCATTGTTTACCAACGTACAAATGGAATCAGATGTGCTAATGCTTCGCTTGATTCTGTGTATGTGTGATTTAATGTCTTAGTAGGCATCAATTGCGTCGTTCGATTGTCTTAGGGGCATTCCGAGTCGCAGACATGATTATAGAACCTTTGAGCTTTACTTATAGTGTGTTTAGATTCATGTTTCAAAAGGTCAAACGTGGATGAAACGATCCAAAAGCAAGTATTTCTTGCTTCTGCAAACGTAGATTTAGCCTCATTTTTCAAACATGCACTTAAATGTTTCTTATACTTTAAGTGCCCTTGAAAACTTGGTCTCTAACTTTTCTCTCCTCATATAAACATATTATTGAGTGTTTCGAGTTAGGACCCAATTGCATTGTAAGGTAATTTATGAGACTTGAGTGTACGTTTTTCTCTTTCCATATAATCATACTATTTATTAATATAACCTAATTTTAAGATAGAGATTTGAGTTCCTGATCGGAAATATGAAATTTTAATATGGGGTTTATAAGGTATTGAACTTTACAACTACAACAACTAGTTTTTGTAGTGTGATTCTCTCATTGGTATCAGAGTCTTTCCATATGTTTTTCTATTACTCCATAAGTTTAAAATAACTATTCAGAAAGAGAAGAAACACGCATATTAAGAAATGAAATTAATATTCTAAATTTTGTAAAACATATTATTTGTTTTCCTATTTTACCCTTAAATGTGTATTTTTATCTCTATTCATTTATTGTTCTCATATGGGTATTGTATGGAAAAATATCAATTAATACTCCATTGAAATTGTAAGTGAACAACTATTATATAATAAATTTCTTCTCTAAATAGACAGCTATGTTAAAACGGAGTCAGTACAAGCGAGTGTTAGGGCTCTCCAACTAAGTGTGCGTTTGTTTCACCTTTTTGAGGGGAAAAATCACTTTTTTTAATTAAAAAATTATTTTTTTAAATTTTAAGATGTTTGTTTCAGCTTTCCAAAAAATCATGATCTCAAAAAAAGCTGAAAATATGTTATTTTAAAAAGCTACTTTGATTAGCTTATGATAAAAATATATTATCATAAATAAGAGAGAAGATAAAAAAAAAATGGGATTTTTATTTGTGTAAACAAACACAAACTAACTTCTATTTTTCTTAAAATCTCTAAAAATTAAATTTTTTTTAAACAACTAAAAGTTGTTATTTTTAATCTGAAACAACTACATGTTGTTTATGGAAATCTAACTTGCCAGCTTTCCCTAAATATTTGCAGTCACCATGCTTCTGTGGCTTCCTTTATGCCCACAATGATTGCACTACTAGTAAGTGAATAAACCAAGAGAGAGTAGTTTTTATTTGAAAATAATAGTGACGTGATTTATTGATAGAGCTAGTGTGTGAATAGAATACCTTAGAAATAGAACTCTCATTTATTTGATAGTGTGGATATATTCCATCGGAGACATGTATATATGATTTATTTATTTGGTTTTTTTTTAATATTTTCTTATTTCTCTTGTTATGGACGAAAATTGCAATATGCGGGTATGTGCATAAATTCTGTCCTCCTACTTAAAGGGAAGATGGAGCTACAATATACTTTAGATTTGATAACTCAAAAAGGAACTCTTATATGTGATTGATCGGAGTTGTCTAAATCACTCCACAAAAATTTTGAACCAAATCACTATAATTATATATGGACTAATAATATTTAAGAGAAGTTATTTAAATACTTGATTCACCGTAGAAACTTTTCTAACTTGGATTAAATCAATCATCTTAAAAATTTAACCTATTCTTAATATATTATTGATTCAATTAGAACTAGAGTTATTTAAATTGTGGTTGTGGGAGCAACAAGAATTTCATAAATCATTTCGAATTCCTTACAAAATCTTTGATAATGCAGCTTTATGAGATAAAGACACATCCCTTTTTAACAATTTGATATTCAAGAATCAATATCATGAACATGACACTTTGAAAAATATATACACAAAAATGATAATCTCTTAGTTTGGGTATCATTTGATTTGATAATCTCTTTCTCCAACAGGTACCTTCCACCATACACTACGTTTTTACCAGTAATGGACGGTGAAAATGATGCCAAGAGAGAACAAAAAAGCTTGGTGGAGTGTCTTGTATTGTCACAAATCTCTTACCTGGTTATTTTCATTATTCTGATTTGCATCACTGAGAGACAAAGCTTGAAAGAGGATCCCCTCAACTTTAATGTGTTGAACATCACCCTAGAAGTCATCAGGTAAGAACTTCATCCCTTTGTGGGCCATTAATTCCATTTTACTATAAAAAAAGATAAGATAAGAACTTCATAATCATATTCTCTCTCTCTTCTATGGACTTATCATTGTCAACGAATATTTTTAATGGATTTGCTAAATATTATTCTCTTAATTTTTTTATTATATCACATAATATTTATTTTGCATAAAGGTTAGTCCCTCCAAAAATAAATACCCACTAAAATATTTTGTACCTTTAGTAGTAACAATGATCTAAGTACGATGTAAAAAGTGTTACCTAAAAATATTTCAAGAACCGTTACCATAAAGAATTTGTTTTAGGCAACATATTTTTTTACAACACTAAATAAGTGATTTGTATCTAATAATAGAGAACAGTCATAACGTGATAATTGTTGCTTTTCCACACTAACATATTACATTTTCTCACGGTGTTACCATAGAGTGAAAAACTGTTTCAAAAAGAATAGGTAATGCAGGAACATGAGACTATTAAAAATTTTCGTATAAAGTTTAGCAAACATTTTTCTATTTATGACTACACTTTTTAACTATTGCAAAAAGAAAAAATGTTTTAATAATCTGATTTTATGTGAGAAAATTTTCGGAACATTTGGTGCTCTCCCTTTGCAAAATCAGGATAAAAGTGGTAGTTTTTATAATTTTAAATAGAGTAGAATTCTCAATACCGAGGAGCCCGGCGTATATGGGTTGGCCCGTCACGAGTTGGGTTGTAAACGGCTTGGGTTAGAGCAACTCACATCTTAATGAGCGAAAAAAATATGAACCAAATCCGGCTCACGAGTTGGCGAGCTGACTCACGAGTTGAGTGGAATAAATAAAAAATCTAAAAATTGGGGAATTGATTAAAAAATGTTAAAAAAGTAATAAAAAATCATATTAAAAAAATACTAACACATGCATTTTACCAAATCTACTAATCCAAGCAACCCTACTTCTCCACTATTCCGGACTCGACCCACTCCACCTTTTTCTTGTACAAATTCACTCTCAACTAGGCCCAAAAAAAGTTTTTTTTTTTTTAATTTCCCCAACCCACGAGCTGGCTCATTTGACCTACGAGTTGACCCGTTTAACCCGCAGCTTAAACGAATCGGGGCGTACTAGCCCATGTTATATCCGAATTGTAATTTAACCAACTCAACCCGACTACGGGCAGGGTTGAGCCGGACTAGTCCTCGGGTATAACCCATATTGACAGCTCTAATATAGAGTATGTTCCGTCCCCCCTTTTTTCTTGTTGTGTGTAACTTGAGTATCCTCACCCGTTTGAAAAAGTATAACAATTTTTTCAATAAATGATTTTTTTAATCAAATTTATATCGTCAGATGGAGTTTAGTTTGTTTATCACTAAATTAACACATAGTTTGTCGCTTCATTCCATGTTTAGAAGTGTTACAATTGATTCTTCAAAATTAGAATCAATTTTTGAATGTTATCTTTCATAATCATTTTAACTCTAAAATCAATTCTTGGATGAAGTTATAACTCCTAAGTTCTACCATAGATGTGCAATTTCACAATTGAATTCACAATAATACCTAACAATAATAAATAATATTATAATACATACCGCTGCCATGACCATGATATTAATTTAATTACTCCTATTGTGGAAATTAAAATGTGCAGTGCATACGGGAACGTAGGATTCTCAACGGGATATAGCTGCGCAAGGCAATTGAAACCCGATGCAAAGTGCAAAGATTTATGGGTTGGATTTTCGGGTAAGTGGAGTAACAGAGGCAAGTTCATCCTTATCTTGGTTATGTTCTTTGGGAGGCTCAAGAAATTTAATATCAATGGAGGCAAAGCATGGAACTTGTCCTAGTTCTCTCTACAATCGACCTCGTAATAAGCTTGTTCTCAAGCAGCTAGCTGCATGTATGTGAATACCAAAATAATGGGTCAAGATACACATTTTGGTTGACATTTTTCTCACACAACATTTGGTTAAAAATCGCGGCTCACATGCATGTGTTCAAAAGACGTTAACCTAATGTGTATTTACGATCTTAGTTTATGGATATTTTATTTATTTCAAGGCTTCTACTTTTTTTTTATTGTGTTGATTTTGACGTGCTTTACGATCTTAGTTTATGGAGATTTTCTTTTTGGACTACAGCTTATGGATATTTTTATCCCACTAAGTTATCTCATGGATGTAGGAGAGGGAATTTGGGCTAAAATTTATGTGTTAAGATAACAAAATTATTCAATCTTGGGCAACAAGTTTAGGCTAACTTAATGGACGCCTTGTCCATCTAATAAACTATTAACTAACCAATCTCCCACGTGTCTTGCCAAATCTGTTGTCACGCAACACCTCTAGTATTAATTTTAGTGTTTTTCACACTAAAAAAATGACTTATGGACATATAAACAGTGTAGACGCTTATATATACCTAAAAGATGTCTATCAATCATAAATTAAAGTTTGTTTATTATATTATCAATTGGTTGTGTAGCTCAACTGACAAAATATGTGTTTTGTCACTCGTCAGCGCCGGCATACAGTGCTCATCTAAGAATTCAGATGAGTACATTTGGTAACAAAAAACTTAGTGAGGTGCGTTTCATAATTGTGTGAATTACAAAGCAGAAAGTGTGGATACTTTCTTTTTGGTCCACAGCTTATGGACATTTTTGTCGGTCTAAGTTATCTCATAGGTCAAAAGGGGGAATTTGGGCATTTTTTTTTTCAAAGGATAAAAACAAAATTTATTCAAAAAAATTTGGGCTAAAGTTTTTGGCTCCCTTTTTTTTTTTGGCTCACTTTTTTGACACACCCATTTCATAAGCGAGTTTATACAGACACCACCCATACTTCAATCCCCACCATCTCGCACCTAATAATTTTTAGGAATGCTTTGTTTAAGTTGTTTCGGAAATTAAAATAAAAAACACGTTTATTTTTCCACTTTCTAAAATCAAAATCAAGTAAAGGGCTTTTTTTTAATATTACACAAAAAAATAGCAAAACAATGTGAAAAAAAAAATTAGCAGACTAGGGTACTTTTGGCCAAGTCAGCAGGCGGGCTCCATGAGAATCGCGTACTGACACGCGACTCATGTGAGGAGCCGCAGGCAGCCACGCGAGTCACGCCTCGAAGGCTGTGCTCGCGTGGGAATCTTCGTTGCAAGGGGGGTAGAGTGCAGGGCTGTAGGGGGGCAGGGGTGCAGGGTGGGGAACCGCGTTGACCAACGCGAGTTCCCTAGGGGCCTGACTACAAGCCACAGCAGCTTGTGCGGCTCCTCTGCACGGCTGCCACGTGGCCGGGGAGCCGCGCCCCTTTATGCAAGTTGTGTGAAGCTTTCTGGTGGTTTGAAAGCTCTATAAATTGACTGCCAGAAAGTTTCATTTCCTGCACTCTCCTTTTCTTCCTAGCAAAATCCCCAACACTTGTTCTCTTAAATTCTGCTCATCCTTCTTCTAAATCTACTAGATATAGTACGAATTTTCTTCAATATAACAATTTGAAGGTCTTGTGTCGAATACTCTCGTCAAACGCACTTCCTCACTTGCTCTATTTAAGGTAAAGTCCTAAACTTGTTTCAAATTTTTAGTTTAGATTATTATTTTCAATATACATATTACTCAGTTATGTTATTTAGATTAGATAATGATTAGAAGTGTAAATTGTTTAGGATAAGTTTAGAAACATAATTGTGTAGAAAAAGAAATGTTTTGCTATAGTAAAGTTTAAATTATTGTGTAGAAATAGTTAAGCTTAAATTATTATGTAGAAATGTATATATTATTTTTAATAAGTTAATCTTTTTGTTTAGAATTGTTAATGGCTAGAAGTGTTAATTATTTAGACTAAGTTAAGAAGAAATATATTTGTTTAGAAATAGGGAAGTTACTATTATGGTGTAGAAATTATAATGTATATATTATTGTTTACAAATAATAAGTTAATCTTATTGCTTAGAAATAATAAGTTAATTTTATTGTTCTGAAATAATAAGTGTAGGTTAGTATGTCAAAAATATATAGTATTTAGTAAGATTATTTAGAATTGTTAATGGCTAAAAGTGTAATATATAGCATTTAGTACGTAAATTTTGTAGATATATTAATGGTTAGAAATATAAGTTGTAGACTAATTTTAGAAATATTATCGTTTTAATTATTGCTTAGAATTCGTAATGTATACATGTTTTATAAACAATAACTGTTGAATATTATTTTTTAATTTATATAGTACGTAGTAATATTATTCAGAGTAGGTAATAGTTAGAAGTATATATTGTGTAGACTATTTTTAGAAATATTAAAATTTAAATTATTGTGTAGAAATCATAATGTACATATTATTGATTAGAAATATTAATTGTTTAGAAATATTATTTAAATGGTTAGAATATATAGTAAACCCTAGCCCTAAACCTCATTCCCTAACCCCTAAATCCTAAGACATAAATCTCTAACCCCGTAAACCCTAAACCTCATTCCCTAAACCCTAAATTCCAAACCCTAAACCCTAAATCTTAAACCTATAAACCCTAACTCCATGTTTATTGTCTAATATTACGCTTTCTGAATGTTTATAGTTTCGACTTGATTTTATGATGTTTATTTCCAATGAATAATTTCAATTGTTATTATTTGTAGGAACCTTATGGCGAATGAAGCGTACATCAATCCGGGCCTCCTAAACCCCAGTCTCTTGCACCGATAGGACATGCATGTATCCAACCATGTCTGGAACGAAGAACCGAACAAAATCTTGAACGTGAGAAAACCGGCGGTGAACCGTCATGGCATTCCGGACTTTGATTGTGGGCCGACTACAAAGTGTCGGACTGTATGAGGTGGCACGTGTCAGACACGAACCGCTGGACAAGGAGCTGATATTTGCTATGGTGGAGCGTTGGAGGCCAGAGACGCACACCTTTCACATGCCATTTGGGGAAGTCACCATCACCCTACAGGATGTGGCTGTGCTCCTAGGTCTGAAAGTAGATGGTCTTCCCGTGACCGGCAGCACCTGGCTTGACTGGCCTCTTCTCGCGGAGAATATGCTAGGTGAGGCTCCTCCCCCAGACGCTATCAAGGGAGGGGTAATTAAGCTGTCTTGGCTGAACCAGCTTATGCGGAACATGGTTCTGGACTTCGATGATGATGATGCCTTGGACCGGTACGCATGAGCATTCATTCTTGTTTTGCTCAGGGATTTCATGAGGAACATGGTTCTGGACCCCTTGCAGTACTACCTCTCTGGACAAAGTAATCCACGAGCCTCCCGTACGTGCACTTCACAAGTGTTGTGATCGGCATGTTCCTCGCTCCCTTCAAAATCTTGTTAACAGCTTCCGACAAGTTGGTCGTCATGTGGCCGTACCTACGTCCACCAACATCTCAAGCCAGGCTCCATGTCTCCTTCGGGATGTTGTCAATCCACTCCTGAATCTCAGGGCTTTGTTCTCGAAACCACCGGAGCCTTCTCTCAAAATAATATGGACACGGATCATATCCTGTGCATTATCAACAAAAAAATATTAAACACTAGTAAAAAAATTAAACATTTTAGTGCAAGAGGTATGCTTACCCATTTTTATCAAATCTCCTTTCAGCTTGACATTCTTGAATTTGTGGTTGAAGTTGCTGGCAGTGTGTCGGAGGCAGTATACATGTTGAGCGTGTGGTGGTTGCCAGCCGTTATTAGGATTTCTCACGGCCGCTTTTATGCCCGCATGCCTGTCAGATATCAGACAGATACCTTGTTTCTGGGTAACTTTTAATCGGATCAGCCGCAAAAACCATGACCAAGTACTTGTTGATTCCCCCTCTACGACCGCAAATGCTAATGGCAACACATGACTATTTCCATCCTAGGCTGTGCCTATCAACAACGTTGACTTGTACTTCCCGTAAATCCAGGTGCCATCTACCTGTATTATAGGCTTGCAGTAATTAAAAGCATCACATCATTGTTTGAATGTCCAGAAGACCCTCCGGAACTTCTTAAATCGACCATCAATTTCGCCATCACCACCCACGTAGTCATCCGTTACAATCTTGTAATACGATCCTGGGGAATACATCATCATATGCTCCAGCCACCTTGGTAGCTCGTCGTACGATGCTTCCCAGTCCCCGAATATCTTCGCAAGCGCCTTCTGTTTTGCCTTCCACACTTTGAAGTATGACACCTTGTAATGCAGCTCCCCGCTGATTCTCTCTTGTATAAGAGAAATTGGGATGGCTGGTTGTAGACTAACCATGCCTGCGTTGTAAAATAAAGCACGTAAGTCCATACAATTGACATGCAAACCAAGTTCTACACAGGATGCAGTAAACCTTAAATAAGTTTCAATACCTGTGATGTACGTGGAGATGAAATCTGAATTCAACTTTTCATGGTCCATGGATCCTGTTGAACTAACACACGTATGCGGGTCCTTCCATTTGGATATTACCCAGTCATCTGTTTTTTTGGACAATATTGCCCTCATCCTCCACTGGCATCCATTATCTGAATTTGGACACTTTGCGGTGAAATGTCTTGTGGTTGATTCCTGCACCACGTATGTCTGATTTTTCTTGATACAGAAGTGCTTCAAGGCCGTCTGAGCATCTACCTTTGACTTGAATCGTAGACCTTCATATAATTCTTCACCTGTTTGTCATGACCCTTGGACAACCAGACCAGGGAAAAAATCGGTCTCCACATCAGGGTGGTCCCAATTAACATACGTATAGTGGGATGAGGTGTTCCAAAAGGGGTTGGAGTTTGGGACACCTAAAAAAAATCATAAAGAATCGAAATTACGTAAATTGAAGGACTAAAGAGCTATTTACGAATACATACCTTGTGGTTCAGAGTATACATTCACCGGTACTGGTGAAGCAGTAGGAATAGAAGTATGACCTGTCTGAGGTCCTGTATTGCCACCCAAATCAGCCTCAATGTCTGAGTCTAACGATCCTCCTTCAAGCAATCTATCATCTGAATGGTTAACTTCAGGATCCACATTGTCTGTGGGGATGTTTCAATGTCGTCCGCCAAATTAATGGTGTTCCCCGTGTTTCTGAAGGTCAAAGACTCTGGATCAGCAACCGCATCATCAACGTGCCTAACCCCTTCATCCGAAAATAACTCATGTATTTCCATCGAATACGTTGACACTGGTATCGACGATCCTCCGGCCTCAGCAATGTCAACATACAACTCCAGCATTCTCATCGACGATTGCTGGCTAAAAGCGTCCATCATGATGCTGACGTCTTCAGTATCACATATCTGGAGACTTGTAAAGAAAATAGGGTTTTCTGAAGCTAAAACTCTATAGTAACGCTCGAAATAACATGGTTACTGCTTAGTTGTAACTTCTCGTGGATTCTCCTCTTCAAACGTTCGAAAGAAATGTCTCGTTTCAGATATATGGCATTCGTTGAACCTTCGAACATAACGTCTTGTCCACCTTCGTAAGCCTTGCTGTTGTAGTACATAAAGACAATTTGTTGATCCATCGCACAGGTTTGAGTTTTAGTTTTCGAGATTCAGAATTGAAGAAGGGTGTAGGATCAGCTGGAGTGGTGTGGGCTTTTTATAGGGCTGGAGTCGCATGTGGGCCTGCGACTCCAGTGGGAGTCGCACGTGGGCCCGCGACTCCATTGGGTGGGAGTCGCATAAAGGCTCGCGACTCCAGTGGGAGTCGCACGTGGGCCTGCGACTCCAATGGGTGGGAGTCACATAAAGGCCCGCGACTCCAGCCCAGGAGCTGACTTGGCCAAAACAGCCTTAGTCCTCTAATTTTATTTTTTGGTTCATTGTTTTGCTAAATTTTTTTTGGTAATATTAAAAAAAAAAACCAAGTAAACCGCATATTATTCTTGAGATTTGTATTTTAGAACACTTTCTTTCCATTTTGCACTATGTGAATTAAAGTCTTCGAAATTATAAACAAATCAAGTTTGGTTTTATGACTTTATCTATCGTAGACTAAGAAAAAAATGGTTCACAAATTAATATAACTTCTCTACAAATTAATTTTAGAACTATGATACAAATAATAGGTATTAATGATATTTGTGAGAAAATAATTGATAGATGGACCGGTTTTTAACCTAATCCAACATAAACTGCCTTATAAGTTCCACGATTTTCCACAAAATTCATTTTACTAGGTTCCCTATATAAGACATGCCTTGCTTTTGCAATGTACTTACATAGAATCTATTAAGTGACATGAAACAGAAAGATCACACTACATGCACAGAGAGGGATCTAGAGAGAAAGAGAGGATGAAAAAGTTGAAAGTAGAGAAAGAATTGATATTTGATTGAATCAAAGGAGCTTCCATGCCTTGCCTCCATCCATGTTGAACTTCTTAAGCCTTCCGAAGAACATGACAAAAATGAGAATAATCTTTCCCTCATCACTCCATTTTCCCACAAATCCAATCCACTTGTCTTGGCAGTTTGCCTCTGGATGCAACTGTCTTTCACAACTGTATCCTGTCGTAAACCCTACATTCCCATAAGCGCTGTTTACATATATATGCCCCAACACAATATACACATGTTAATTAATTATACAAATAAACAAGCTCAGCTAAACTTGAGAGAAGAATCTATGTTGAAAATATCATTGTTTCTTGGGTGGCGATCCACTAATGAATCATGTTTTTCAATACATGTTATTTATAATATGGTTTTTATGTGATAAAATTAATTTGCAAAGAAATCATATTAATTTATTATCACCAATTTTCTTAATGCACGGTAGATAAAACCTTTTTCAAAACTTCTTTTTCTTCTCTAGGTTGATCAACAAATTACGAATAAAGATTGGTAGACATCTAAAGGGTTAGACCACTAGAGAGAGACAGGAAGAGAGGAGAGATAAATGATAAGTGTGATATATGATGTGATGTAATTGAAGAAAGAGATAGAGAGAAAAAATGAGTGTCCAGATGTGTCTGTACTGTTTAGGTGTACATAATCATTGTCCAATGAATGTGATATATAATGTGATAAGAAGTAAAAGAGAGAGAAAAATAAGGTGTTTATAGGTATGTTTATATGTTTATAAATTTTTATTGTATTTTTTATTTAAAAGGGCATGTTGGGCCGCATAAACCGTTATGGTCTAGCTCTTGAATTATTATAGTATCTTTTATGGATAATTATAGTATCTTTTTTAGAGGCAAATTATAGTATCTTTATGGATGGATAACGTGTCATGTTTCTGAATTGTGACCATGTAAGATGCACTCCGAGGCAGCACTTATTCGCCAAATAATCATTTTGTTTATACTATGAAGCAAGTAACAATACAGTGTCTCAAAATAAAATACAACATTATTGAAACTTCATCTTTTATTTTAAGATTAGATTTGACTGACTTTAATTTCCGTCTAATTTTTAATATATATCAATAATACATTAATTAATATAGGTTTAACTATGTTTTAGCCTCTAGCTATATAATTTTATAAGAGGAATTAAATTAAAATCTTTGAAAAAAACATTCTAAATGTCATTCTTAAAAAAAAAAATTAATCAAATTAATGACAAAACTATTTTAGCCCTACGTGTTTGACCGGTCAATGTTAACATGTCATTTGTGTAATCCAACGTGTAGTTTTACATATTAGTTTTGGTTTCTTTAAATTTTTTAATCACTTACTAGTCCCTCTCTTCCACCTTCTTCCTCTTTGGCATCCATCTTTTTCCTCTTCATCTTCTTCTCTAACCTAGAAATTTCCGAAAACCCATAAATTTCCAGCATACACCATAAACACAACCTCAACACTTATTGCGCAAAAATCAAACACTTAATGTACCCTCTGTTCCTCCTAGTAGTGCACACCAAAACACAAACATAGAAACACATAACACAACAAAACTCAGTAGTATGTTTCTTTAGTTCTACACTTTCCTCCTCCTCTCTCACTCTCATCAAGGTCTTCTTTGATGGAAAAAACGATACTTCTTGAAACCATTGAAGGAACGGTGGGTTCCCACAACATCGCCATTTTCGCACCAAAAAATGAAGCTTTGGAGCGAGATCTCAATCCTGACTTCAACCGCAACAAAGGGATTTTAAAGACTCAATTAAATTTCGCTTGAAAAGTCTGGGACTTCAAACATGTTTAAGTCATTAATATATATGCAATTATTAAATGTATTCAATCTTAAATAATTGTTTTAATAATCAACCTTTAAATGATGATACATAATTAAAGAAAGAATTCATATGGATGGTTGCCGGCCTTGGTAAAACCATAAAAAAGAAAGAAAACAATTGAGTGGAATGGGGGAAGTTGGAAGTAATTAAGAGAAACCTAACCTGATAACTTCGATAACAATGTTTAAGACGTTGAAATTGAGAGGATCCTCCTTCAATTTTTTCCTCTCAGTTATGCACACAAGGACGATGAATATGACTAAATATGAGAGTTGAGAGAATATCAAGTTCTCCATAACTTTTCCTCTTCTTTTTTGTATCCTCTCATCTGAGTCTTGCATGCCATCTTTCATTGGAAGGAAAGAGGTGTAGGGAGGAAGATACCTGTACAAGGATAGTACTATAATTGAAAAAATAATTAATATTATCCTAAACTTCTAATTAAATAAACAGATAACAGAACAAATTATTTTCTTTTTAATTAATAAATAGGATCAGAAGTATATGGTATGGGTAGACAAAAATGGTTTTGTTTTTAATAAAAAAAAACCACCTAGGAGAAGTCAAATTATGCAATTATTTAATGTAATTGAAAAATTGAAATGATTAGAGTGTGACAAGACATCATGGGACTAAATGGTCAACCTATGAGGTTTTTTATAGAAATAAGTGAGATCCACATTATTGCAACTATTGCCAGCACGACAGAATAATGCATTTTACAAATGTGAAACATGCAAGGGGAGTGCTTCCGTGACTTTGAATTATGACTTATAAATATTTTTTAGATGTAAACACTCAGAGAGAGAAATGAAGAGAAGAGAGATAAGTAGTGAATGTGATAAATAATTAATTTGATAACAAGAAAGAAATAGAGAAAAAAATGAATATGTTTATAAGTGTTTACACTGTTTGTATATTTATGAATCATTTTTCAACTAAAATGAATCATTTTTCTTCAATTTAGTTGGTATTTGAGCTTTTGTCCCTCCAAATAATAAAAAAATAGTTAGTATTTTTCCATAGAGATCTAAGAGAAGGAAGAGTAACATGCCATGAACATGAATGCTCCTAGACACGTGAAAAATGTTAAACACATAACACTTCTTATTTGTGACGGTTAAAAACCGTCACAAAATTGTATATTTACAATTTAGTAATGTTTTTTTGCAATTTGTGACGGTTTTTGACTGTCATAAAAAAATGGTGTTTGACACTATTCATATAGCTACATATATTTTTTACTTGATTATATACTATTTGTCTTTTTTCATAAGATAAAAATATCAAAATTAATATGGCTTTGATATTTGTGGCGAGTGTGAGAGAGACTAACATCATCACCACAAAAAGTACCAAGATGGCTTGCGAAAGGATTGAGATGTCCACAATGGTTTCTCCTGTGTGTCTTGAATTCACACTTTGAAACAACACGCCAATGAATTTTTGATACCCATTCAACCCCTTCAAACCTTCTGAATCCCAATCCATCACCCAAAAAACCAAAACCTGAACCACAACAAACCCAAAAACAGTAGCAACCAGAAAAACAGAGTTTTGTCTTGGAAGCAAGTGTTTGTACCCTACCTCCTGTGTACTATTCTTGAGAAGGTACTCACACTCCTTCTTCTTGTAAAATTTCCCCAAAACCCATATGCCAAATCGCAAACAAGGAGGGAACAGAGTATTCCCAAGAAGAATCTGAGGAATAAGCATGAGAAGAAGACCAGAGTTTTTTCCAAAAACAACCATGTTCTCATTTGTGGGAACAAATCCACAGCTTGCAAAAGTTGAAACTACAGTGAAAATAGAGAATGTGAACGTGTTTAGCCCCTTCTTGTTGAGAACCTCTTTAGCACTATGAATTAAAGCCAGGTAAAGGGACACTCCAAGAACCCCTATCAATTGGACAAGTAAAAGGTAAGCTAGAACTACAAAACCCAAGCATTTCATAGATAAGTACCTCAAGTTTTTATTTGAGGAACTCAAATAGTCATGAGATTCGTTTTCGATCTCGTTGAACTTAGGTAGAGAATGAGAACTTTCTGAGTTTGTGGTTGTGTTTGTGATTGTAACCACACCTAACTCTAGCTCAATTTGGTCCGCAATGTTTTGATTTGAACAACTAAGACGACTATGAGAAGCAGCGAGTTTATGAAGCTCTGTTTTGAGCTTGTACCTAAAAAAATGAAGACCTACCATGGAAGTGAAAACCTCACCACCTATGAACATCAAGAGGGTCATGATGATCAATTGGGGGTTAGAAAAAAGCTCCATTTCAAGCGTGGACATGCTTGAAACTGTGGTGGCTGAAACAGAGGTGAAGAACATGTCTAAGCTTTTGGGATTGAAACTAGACCCTGTTCTGGGGTGCAGAGCCTTGAGAACTCCAAACCCCAATAACGAGAGAGAGATGAAGTAGACAATTTGAACCCATAGCGGGTTTGGTGCCCTACGGAGGATGAAGCATGCCGCTAAGGTGGAACCTGATTTGCTGACACGAGCTAGTTTTTGACATGAAGCTCTACAAAGATGTTGCAGCTTTTTGCCAAAAGTAGCTAGTGTCTTCATCATCCCTATGTTAAATATTTGGATACAGATCAAGGTATTTATAGGACAAGTTTCCTGTCCATCCAATATTCTTATCAATGCCTTTCATTTGTTTTTAATATATCTTCTATTTTTATATAATAAAATAATAGACTCAAGAAATTGGCATATTTTATTGAGATTCCTAATCATGTGGAAATAGAGGCGAACCAGCCACCGCCTCTGTCACAACCAACTCCCTGAGAGTGAGAGCATTGAATAATTAAAGGGGTAGATTACTAAAGAGAAATAAGAAGAGATGAGAGATAAATGATAAGTGTGATATATGATGTAATGTAATTGAAAGAAAGAGATAGAAAGAAAAAAAGCGTATCCAAATGTGTCTATAGTATACTATTTAAGTGTACATCAATCATTGCGATTGCAAAACAAGCAATTTATACTTCTATTCGTTAGCCTTTTTTTATAAAAGGGCATGTTCGGCCGCATAAACTGGTTATTGTCTAGCTCTTGAATTATTAGAGTTATCATTCATAAATACTTTTTAGGTATAGATACAAGATGAGTAGTGAATGTGATATATAATTAATGTATAAGAACATAGAGATGAAAAAAATTTATATGTTTATTAATATTTTTTGAAATTATTATAGTATCTTTTATATATGGATAACGTGTCATGAGTTGTGACCATGTAAAATGTACCTAAAGATTCGTGTACACCAATGAGTCAGATAATAAAAGATGTGAGATATGTAATAAGTGTAATACATGATATAATTTAAGGTTGGCTAAATGACCCCATGTACTCGTGGACCAGTAAGATTGTGTTACTTATTTTATTTATTTTTAGATTATTTTTTCATTTTAATTTTGTCACAATTTTACTAGTCCATGTAAATAAGAGGTTAAATAATACCAATTAATTAGGAGATTATTTAACCAACCCCTTTAATACGAAAAAAAAGATAAAATGAAAAAGATTTGTCCCGAAATGTGTTTACTTTGGTTTGGTGGTCTATAAATTATTGCCTGCCACGAGGCAGCACAGTTTTTCGCCAAATAATGGTTTTATGTTTTATATATGAAACCTGATACAATCTCAATAAAATACTACAACATTATTTAACTTCATCGTTTATTTTTGGAGATTAGATTTGACTGACTTTAATTTACGTCTAATTTTTTCCATTTATACCAATAATACATTAATATATATATATATATAATCATTAAGTGGTTAAATAACATTTAAGGAAATTATGCATTGCTTGTAGTAACCTGACTGTGGTGGTAGGAATCAAAGAATTGATCAGTTCACCAAAAAAAAAATGAATAGTAGGGTGGGGGAAGGTTGAAACTGGAACTAAAGGAAATTAAACCTAACCTGATAACTTCAGCTTCAACGACGATGTTCAAGACGATGAAATTTAGAGGACCCTCCTTCAATTTTTTCCATTCTGATATGCGCACGAGTATGTTGAGCATGACTAAATATGAGAGTTGAGAGAATATCAAGTTCTCCATAACTTTTCCTCTTCTTTTTTTTATCTTCTCAATCACTGGCTGCCAAAATCAAGATACATAATAGGTGGAGTAATTTATTATATTTAAATTTAGCAATTAATTAACCATAATAATATAATTAAAAAATAATTAACATTATATTATCTTGAGCTTCTAAATGGAGAATTAGTATGAATATTTTTTCTCCACGATTATAATTAATAGGATAACAAATAATAAGGGAGGGAAAAATAATTGCACTTTTATTGAAGAAAAAAAAAAACAAGCTAAGAAAAAGTCAACCTATGTGCAAATTCAATATTGTAATTGAAAAATGGAAATGATTAGGAGAGTAAACATCATCGGACTAAATGATCAACTAGGAGCTTTATATAGACGTACATTAGTGAGATCTACAATATTACAACCATTGCAATAGTTTCATTATTTGAACTATAATTGTACTATGTTTTGAGCCGTCTTTCATTCAATTATAGGAGCAGCTGCACTTCCAATTATTGGGTTATAAAATATTATTTTGTTCCTATTTACCATAAAAACACTTACACTCCGAGAGAGTCAAAGCGAGAAGAAAGCGAAATAAGAAGTATAATGAATGATATGATAAGAAAAGAAGAGATGGAAATGAAATTGAAGTGAAACTCACTTAGTTTGGTTTACTCATTTCCTATTTTCATTTTCAAATAAAACAAAAAATAAAGCTAAAAATATTATTTAGAAAATATTTCTTCTAAACACTACTAAAAAACACAAATTAGTGAGGGGAGACATTCATCGTTAAAAGTGTTAAAATCTCTCATTAAAATGTTAGCGACGGAATAAAGTCCGACCCTAAAAGTGGCGTCGTTAATCATTTAGCAATGAATTTTAACATCCGTCGCTGATAGAGAAGGGGTTTTGTCCGTCGCTAAAATATATAAATTCTCCTCTAATTAGTTTGACTTTTTACTTGTATTCCGTCTCTAATGGTGACGGAAATATTCCATTGCTAATTGTGACAGATTTTTTCCGTCTCTAATTCACCACATTTAGAGAGGGATTATTCTGTCGCTAATTAGTAATTAGATTAATGACATATTTTTAGATTAGACAGCCACTGCGAATGTTTTGAGAAACAAGCCTTTGGATTTATCATCATCAAGTAATTAAGCAGGAAACCAAATCAATATCAGATGTAAAAATATTATAGATCAACAAGCTTTACTTTTTTCTCTCTTGCTCTACAATTCTCAATCGAGCTTGCATGCATGCTTGGATCCTACTTCAGTTCACTTCACTTGTGTAGGTTTCTCTCTTGCATGCATGCATGAATGTGAACGTGTTTAGCCCCTTTTTTCTTGAGAACCTCTTTAGAACTGTGAATTAAAGCCAAGTAAAGGGACACTCCAAGAACCCCTATCAATTGGACAAGTAAAAGGTAAGCTAGACCTACAAAACCCAAGAATTTCATAGATAAGTACCACAAGTTTTTATTTGAGGCACTCAAAGAGTCATGTGATTCGTTTGCGATCTCCTTGAACTTAGGTAGAGAATGATAACTTTCCAAATTTATGTGTGCGATTGTGAGAACACCTAGCTCTAGTGAATTTGGCCCACAATGGTTTTATTTGAACAACAAAGACGACTATGAGAAGCAGCGAGTTTATACATATCTGTTTTGAGCTTAAACCTAACAAAATGGAGACCTAACATGGAGGTGAAAACCTCACCACCAATGAACATCAAGAGGGTCATGATGATCAATTGGGGGCTAGAAAGAACCTCCATTCAACCGTGGGCATGCTTGAAACTGTGGTGTTTGTGACAAAGGTGAAGAACATGTGTAAGTTTTTGGGACTGAAATTAGACCTTGTTTTGGGGTGTAGGTCCTTGATAAATCTGAATCCCAATAACGATAGAGAAAGTGAGAGTGAGAGAGAGAGAGAGAGAGAGAGAGAGATGAAGTAGAGTAGTAGACAATTTGGACCCATAGTGGGTTTGGTGCCCTGCGGAGGATGAAGCGACAAGCTCATGCTGTTATGGAGGAACCTGATTCGATGACACAAGCGACTTTCTGACATGAAACGCTACAAATATGTTGCAACTTTCTGCCAAAATTAGCGAGTGTCTTCATCCCTGTGTTTTTGGTTTCAGGGAAAATGTTTGTTGGTGTCAACGATCTCGAATGCAGATCGGGGTAGTTATAGGACAAGTTTCTTTTCCATGCTAATGTTCCAATATTGCTATTGATGCTTTTCATTTGTTTAAATGTCTTTTTGTATAGTTTTTTACCATATATGATAGTGTTACGGAATAATTATTTGGATATGGCATCAGCCTATTTTGATGAGCTCCTACACATGCACGATAATAAGAATTACTAATTAAGGTGATCATATCAACTCTATGTATATATACATCATGATAAGAGATGTCTCAGACGCACAATATTTATCAACTCTATGTATATATACATCAGCCTATTTGTTAACTTGAGAATGTTTTGCAGGTACTCACTTCTTTTTCCCACATGATCACTTGGATTCATCGAGAAGAAGACCCTTTGAAGAGAGGAATTCGAATAAACAACACACACTAGCTTGAAATTCCATACCTCAACATTGGTGTCGTCTATGAGGAACGTTAATTCGTATTCTCGTTCAACTCTACCATGGTGGCTACCATAATGCAACATGAAAACCACATCCATTCGCGAAAAGAATTCTGGTCACATTGAATGAAGAATAAGTCAAACAGAATGGTAATCATGCAGAGATGGGGATCAACCAACCACCCCCACAACTCACTAAGAATGAGGGAGCACGAGTTGCGATAGAACTTCACGATGATCTTATCTCAACCTTAGAGGAGCTCATATGGTATGAACAAGAGCAAAACCAAAGGGTTGCGACCCAGCTTTCATCTAATAACGTCCATAACAACCCCCTCTTGTCTCTCCAGATAATGCGTCTATCCGGAGGTGCATTCAAGAGTTAGCACATCAGACTCCTTATCATTCTAAAGTAGTGCGTATAGAAGACCTTGAGGTTAGCATAACTTGGAACGAAAGAGAACTCACCCCGCAAGAACTGACAGCCACTGTGCACCTTGATGAGGATGAGTATCTCCCCTTCATTCTCCCTTTTTCATCGAATCTTGCAATACTACAATTACCTGAATACTTCTAGAAGGTTCTCGCAATAGAATCATAAACAGGAGATTTTGACCCCGTAAACTCCTCAACACATTTGAAAACGAGATGAGGTGTCTCGAAGCATCACACTTGATTATGTGAAGAACCTTTGCTAGAACATTTTGAAAGGTAGCCCTCACTTAATTATAACTCCTATCACCCAAATCCACCACTTTCTAGCATGATCTTTCCACCTGATTCATCCATCACTGGATCAACAACAAATATCTTTCAACGACTCCATACTTCGTGAGTCCTTACATGTGTTCCTCTCAAGGTTTTCAATGAAGCTTCCTTAATTCCAACCTTGCTTCCAAATAAAATGCTTCACATTGTAAAAATAGATAGCAAGCTAAGAGGGGGGTGAATTAGGTTTGCTGAATTATTGTCAAATTAAACTTTACTAAGTTCAGAACTTTATTCTAACGGAAGCGCATTCAGATGAGTTATATGATTAAGGCAATAAAGTGCAATGAAATTGAAATGCTGAAAATAAAAGATAAGGGAAGAAGAAAATTCACACGACGATGTATCATGGTTCACCTTCAACAACCGAAGGCTACATCCAGACCCCCTTTCTGATTCCGGTATTTTTCCACTATGTAAGCAATGCTCGTACAAGCGTCACACCAACACTCTCAAGAACACCCTCAAGAAAGCATACCACTTTCACAGCACTCACCGAACCCTACGGTGAACTCTGAATCAACCCGATTCAAAGGACCTTTCCACAAACACCAAACACTATGGTGGATACAAGAATCAAACCGATTCAAGATGAAGAAGTTCTTATAGGCTAAACAATCCTTCACTCTAAATGTATTAAGAAACACTTATCAAGATTGCTTTCAGATTTATAACACTTAAAGACTCAAGCTTTCTGAATATGTAAAAGTTTTACAACATAAGTGTTCTATGAAAAAGGGTGAAATCACTCAGTATTTCCGCTTAATGTTATCTGAAAGTTCTTATGCGAATTAGGCCTTCAAACAAATATATATAGGCACTAGTGACTCTTCATGAACCGTTACAAGGCTTAAGCAACGTCCAGAAACTCACTGGTTCAAGAAAAATCATGTTTGCAAGTCCATGTAATCGATTACAAGAATGTGGCAATCTATTACATCAACAAGCCATTGTATAAAAGTGCCAGAATACATTGTGTAGTCGATTACATACAGTATGTATCGACTACATGATATGTGTAATCGATTACATCATTCTGGTAATCGATTACCAGATTTCAAATAGGCATGTAATCGATTACATGCAGCTTGTAATCGATTACCAAGAGTTTGAAACTTTGTTGCTTAATGTTTGAAGCCTATTTAAGTGATTTATACCTTTTTTAACTTTGAAAACATGTTAGTCTTGATTAATTGATATTAAATGAGACTTTAAGTGAGATCAAATCATAAAAGCAATATATCTAAGGTAAAAACTTAAAACTTAACGTTTTGAACCTTAACTAAAGACTCTGACATCTTGTGCTCTTGTTCATCATGGTCTTCACTTTTTTCTTCTTTTGTTAATGTGGTTGTCTTCATCAAAACCCAGCCAAGGTCAAGGAGAAGCTCTTCTTCACACACATAGCATTAGAGTCCTTGAAGTACGGTTCATCATTCGCACTATCCCTGAAGGGGGAGATTGTTAGATCTAAAAGTAGATATCTAAAACTCTCCCTTGTTTAGTTTTGATTATAACAATTTGAAAGTTATAAGTATGGCATATAATTAAGGATATGACTATTGCATTTTGAAATTTTCAAGAATTATTTCTATCAAAACATCAAGGCTTTAAGATCTTGCAACATCATCTTATTCTGTGAAGCTTGTATCGTCTAATACCTCTAAGTGAAGACTTCGTCTGATCCAAGGTTTCATCGTCTTATGCCCTATCACCTTATCAAAGTACACTGCACATCTAGCGTTTTATTCAATCTATGCTTCAGTCTTTCAAGTTCTTTAATTGTAAAAGTTCTTAGTGTATACTTTCTCAACTTTCGTATCTTTAGTACTACACAAGAGTCATTGAGCTTAAAGAATCTACTATTATCTTTGTTGAGATAACTTTGAAGTAAATCAAACTCTCACTCGTTTTAAGTTTGTGAAATGAGAAGTCTGGTAAGATACTTGGTAAAGGAAAAGTCTTCAAGAATACTTGTTGAAGTAGAAGTCTTTGATAATACTTGTAAAAGGAGAAGTCCTTTAAAATACTTGACTCGTGAAGTGGATAACCTTGGTTGGAAATCAAGGATTGGACGTAGCCCAAGTAGTTAGGGTAAATCAGGATAAAATCTCTTTGGGTGCTTTTCTATTACATTTATCTCTTTGTTATTTACTCTTCACATTTTTGCTGTTTTTAAAAAAAGGGTTTTAAAAAAAAAGGTTTTATAAGTTTGTTGACTCAGTTTTGGAAATAGTTTTAAACACATAATTAAACTCCCTCTTCTCATGTCCCTGTGTTTATTTTCGTCCCACACATGCCATCATCGATTTGCTATCTGTCAACCTCATCATATATCAAACCTAAAATCGAGGTTAAAGTGAATGATTTTTCCTTTTCCATATAGTGTGGGTGAATTCTACAACCAAATCATTTAGAATTCGAAGTTGTTGTCAAAGGATTACTGCAAGGTTCAAATTTAAATCTTAATGGAAACTATTTCTTTACCAATTGATTGATAGTTTACCAAAGACCAATAATGATGGATTAAAGCATGTAAATGTGTAAGAACTGTTTATATAGGTAATGCAAGAAAACAAGTAATGGACTAAGGATAAGCAAATACAACTACGTAACTAATTCAGGCATTAGACTCCATTATACATATTCTACACATAGCTTTATAAATTCTTCCATATCATATATAAATATTTCTATGTGCAATAATAATTGAAAATAAGAATTTCATTGTTATCCTTTACTCCCTAGATAGAATTAATGGGCAAACATGTATAGAAGTGAGAAAGCATATATGCAATTCGTTAACATAAGCATTATAAAGGGGAAGCTCAATTGTCCCTTTTAACTCTTAAATTGCTTAAAGACTCGAGCTTTTTGCAACCCAAACAAACCAAGGAACCCAAGAATTTAAAAATTGATAAAGGAAAACAAGGGGTAGTAGTGTACCTACGCCTAAGTCGATGTTTAAGGTTTCAGCAATGAGGTGCATGATGGAGTCAACGAGCTTTCTCTTGTTGTACCTCAACTCACATGCCAGGATGTCTTCTTCGGAGACCTTGCGTTTGTTGAGATCGATGTAACCCTTCTCCTTGTCGACACAGAGAACAAGGATGAGTTCAATGCGTCCGACCTTGATGAGGTTGTTCACGCTCTGAATCCGACGGAAGAGCTCCATGAATAGGATCATGCCCTCGATGTTGATGTACTCTAGGAAAGGGGCGGCGAGGCTGAGTGGAGGGGGCGGCAGTGGATTGGGGGAGAGGGTAGGAAATAGCATATTGAGATATAGGAGCTTAGTTAAAGTAGAGTGAAGAGCGAGATGAATTATAGAAGTACTCTCGCGAGACTTCATCGAATATTAGCGTCAGCCTGAGTGACACTGACATATATACCCATTACATGGGCCATACCCATTTTATATTAGCATCGGCTTAGCCTGCGCTAATTTGGCTAGTGGCTTTATCGTCAGCCATAACGTCGGTCAGGTTGAAAATAACATTTTCACCACCAAAATTAGGATGGGGATTTGTAATTAATATTCACACGTTCTTACATTCGTATGTGAAATAAGTACCTCAATTTTTCAATTAGGAAATGTCATTGTAATTAATTGTTGATGTATTTTCTTGCATTAATTTAATTTGATTATGTGTGATCAGTGTCTGCTTGGACCTGGACCAATGAATTGGAGTGAACTAGAAAATAATCAACCCCGCGTAGAAGCCGTGTCCAATTATTTGTTATATTATATAAACTAAATTATTCACCAATTATTCACCAAAAAAATAGTATAGACTGAATTACTATTTGTTATTATATTATATATACTGTATTATTGGTTATCATTATATTATACCCGACTACCTGCGTATTTGTTTCCAAAACTTGCACTACCTCAGTTTTAAAATAACTTTTAAAAAAAAAATTGGAACACATATATTAAGAAATATAATTAATTTTGATAATTTTTTTAAAATGTTTTATTTATTTTACTATTTTAACCTTTAAAGTGAATTGATCTCTCTTCATTTATTTAATCCTCTCATGAAATTTTAGACAATTATTATAAAATAAATTTTTTTAAGTGAACAGTTAGTTATTTTGAAATAGAAATAATATTGTTTACTCTCGGATTTGTCGAATTGGAACAGGCACGGTCAGGTACATGTGGTAGGCTTGTATAATGTCGTGCCACATGTTGCCCAATCATAGTGCAAAGCTTAAATATGATTCTTCTTCAGATATTAAATATGATAAATGCAAGTGGATAAGTCAGCTGAATTAAAGATGTTTGATGAAGTTAATGATTGAACAATCTAATATAATTATTTTATGCTTAAGATTACTCCATTAATTACATCACTGTTTATAATATAATATTACTCCATGTGTTTCTTATTAACTGTTGTTTTAAAGCTGTGACACATGTATTAAGAAAGTGATTAATATTTTTATTTTTATTAAAATTATTAAGTAACTTCTTAATATTCCCTTCTTTTATTTCTTAGAGACATTTTTGTGTCCCTTAACATAAGGTCATCTACTAATAATTTCAAGAAAAAATTATTAATTATCTTTTTTCATATTTACTCATTGTTTTTATTAAGAGAAAGTAATATAACATTAAAGAGATAGTAAAATATAATTAATACAATGAAAAAAGAATTAAGAGTAAATATGAAAGACGATATAACTTTTTTTAAACCAATACATTAATTAGCCTTATTACATGTTCTTTTAATAAACATAATTATCCCTATAGAGTCTTATAATTAGAAATCGAGAGAGTAAAATATAATTAATATTCTCTTAAAAATCTAAAAACACTAAAAAAAAAAGTTGTTATTGGTGGCACCTTCTTTGTGCACTTACAATTAAATCTCAAATTTTGTTATTTTTGTGGCATTTGTTTGGAGTGCCACACATCTCAATTTAATTGGAACATTCTTTTTACTTTTTTTTCCCGGTAGCTTTAAACAGTACTCCTTCCGTTCCTTAATAACGGTCATTTTAAGATTTTGCACATATATTAAGAAATTGTATTAATGCTCTTGTTTCTATCAAAGTTACTACCTAATTTCCTAACATACCCTTTATCTCTCTTCTTAATTTTGACTTTTTAATTTCCTATCACTATTAAACTAAGGGTAGAATTGGTAAAACATAATTAATACTCTCTTGAAATTGTAAAAGTGACAGATAATTAGAAACAAAAATAAGATTAAAATAGTGACAGATATATAAGAACAGTGGGAGTAATTGAGTATGAGCTTTTACACCATTGTCCCAAAGGCCAAAACATTTGTTTCCCTCTTTCGTTCTTCCCTGTAGCGCTCTGAAATATTTTCTTTCTCCATTTTCACTCTGGCTCTCATCTTCATGCTCGCGTCCAGGCCATATATAGACATTTTGGGGCATAAAGTCGAAAATGTTAAAGTGTCTTTATTTTGACAATAATTTTATATATATATATATATATATATATATATATACATATATATTCTCAATTTTTTATATTAATCTTCTAGCTTTTTGAACTACGAAATCATTTATCAGAGTTTTATAATCTAGTAATTCTAACATTTCGGTTTCAATAGATAAAATACTTAACTCATTCAATTTATCTTGTAACATTGTTGACTTTAGATATGATTTACGCAATTTTAATTTTAAAAAACTTCTTTCAGCAATAGCAACCGTTACAGGATTGTCAGTAAAGTTCTATAAGCAATATATACATTTGAAAAAGAATCTAAAGTTTTAATATAACTTAATACTTCTGTCGAAGTGTTAATTTCCTTGTTAACACTTCAATTTTTCAAAACCAGATTCATACTTTCTATTTCTCATGTAAAGAATAAGAATAAAATAATATTGTAAAATAAATAAAATATGATGCACAATATAAAATGATAGATTTTGCAACACTTTGATATTAAGTAACTCGTTTAATAATTCACTTCAAGGTAGAAACAATGAAAATTTTCTTTTTTGAGAGAGAAGAAACAATGACTGAAGAGAAAACTTGTACAATACTATATATAGATATATAAGTTATAAGAAAAACTAACGGTTATGAGTAATCACTTTGGGAATGTAAAAATAACATGTATTTTATTTATTAGTTTGGCTTAAATACATTTTTAGTCCCCAAAAAATACGTTGTTTCTGTTTTTCGTCCTTAAAAAAAAATTCCTTATTTTTAGTCCTTCGAATATTACATGTGTTGCTTTAATCTCTGCTAGTTGTTTTTCCATCTATTCAAATCTGAGTTTTTACAATTGGGGTAAAATTTGAGATGGCTAAACCCGATTTCATCGCTTGTAGAGCAGATCTAAGCACGTATGACAGTGTTTTCAGATCTGGATTGGATGGAAAAACAACTAGTAAAGACTAAAGACAAAACATGTAATTTTTTGAGGACTGAAAATAAGAAAAAGTTTCTCAGGGACGAAAAACAAAAGTAGTGTATTTTGCAGGGACTAAAAATGTATTTAAGCCTATTAGTTAGTTTTAGAAGTTTTAAATTTGCTAATACAAAACACTATTACTAATAACTATCAAAGTTGCACTAATCAGTTCTCATGTTGCATTACCCACGTTGCAAATAATATGACTTGATTTTTCACTATTTCATTACCTCTCTCAAGTCTCAGTCGTATATACTATATAAGTACTAATTTATTTATTTTGGGGACCTAAGGCAATTGCCTATTTTGCCTTGTGGTCTCCACGGCCCTGCTCGCCTCCATTCGCACTCGTTCTCTGATTCTATCGTCGTTCTCTCTCTCCCTCTCTCCCTCTCTTTCTCTCTTGTTGCAAATCTCGTCTATTTTCTCTGATCACAATGCAAATCCATTTTCTTCTTGCTAACCGTAATCCTTTGATGCTCTTTGCAGGTTTTATGCAAGTGATTGCAAGATTTCTTTGCAATTGTCTTCTCCCTACTCGGGAATCAAAATCAATGAATCAAAATCAATGAAGCTTAATGACCCGGGGGTATTCTAGTCTTATACATGTGTCTTTTGTTTATTTTATTTTATTTTTCTTGAGTCTTATTTGCATTTTATAGATATTTTTAGGTTTTAATTGCAATTACTGCATTTGCATGGCTAAACTTGAACTTTATACTATTCTTAGTTGTTTTTGTGGGTTGTTGGTGTTTTTAGTCCCTGGTCATTGTTGCTACTGAGTTTAATGAGAATATCATGAGTTTTGAAAGGTTGTTGGAAAGTTAGTGCTTAATTATGTGAAGATTATGAGGATTGAGAATGTCATGAGTTACTCTTGTTCTTTTTATGGTGTTTATGATTTAGTACTCCACCTACCTGAAAGTCCAACTCATGAATCTTTGCACATAGCATCTGGTTTCAATTTCCTTGCGCAGCTATATCCCGTTGAGAATCCTACGTTTCCATACGCACTGCATATTTTATAAGAATGTTATTGATTACTACTTAGCATATAAGTATATAATGTCAAGGCAGCAATGTGTATTAATATTATGCGTTATTGTTCCACAGCTATTTTACAATGCATTGATATATCAACAATATACACGTTTAGAAACCCCGCAAAACAAATGCGCAATTTTGTGGCGATTTAAGTAATAGTTTATAACTGCCAAAAAATGTTTTTTCTTTTTCTTTTTTCCTTATACTTTGTGGACCGTCTCAATCTGCATATGTTAACTGGTGGTTGACATTTTACATATATATATATATAGAAATTATTATTATTTTTATTACATTAAGTAAAATATTTAATAAACATTCAAAGTGAGAAAGAAAGAGAAGAAATTACCACGAAGATAGATATAGTGAGTGAAATAAAGCGTATATAAAGTGTCCCTATTTTTTTATGGCTTAAAATCAAAATTTACACAATTATGCTATGATTTGATACATAACTAATCACCCAGACTTCCAAAATATTAACTAATCACCCAAACCTCCCATTAATCATTCAATTTAATGGCTTATACTACATTATTCTTAACAAAAATGATTATCTAATCATTAATTACCCCTATATAGAAACCTAATCTATATAAGTTTGTGTAGGAATTAGGATTGGAAATAGTGCAAGCTAGGCTTATAAGCTCATATATATGTACACTAGGTTTAAACTTTTTTAATTAATACTTTATTTAGCTAAAAATACTAGGTTCCAGACTGTGGAAAAAGCCGTTTAGACATACCTATTTAAGAAAACATAAACAAAATAATAATATTCACACTATCTCCATTATCATTATATTAAATTTTAAATAATATCATAAAGTTATATTAATTTATTTGAATATTTAAATATGTTAACCTTTATAAAAATTTGACCATGTAAATTTATTTGAAGATAAACTTTTTTTTTTAAACACTTAAAGATAAACTTACTATATCCATTTAGATGCTTTGATTATAAAAAAAATTAAATAGCATTTCGAGCCAAATAAACTTTTAAAGAGGTCAAGCAAGATTGTGAAAAATGACCTACATCATGTAACAAGTTAGACTCAATTTTGAAGCAGGTTCGATTTAGACATTAAAAAGTTCAACCCAACCTATTTTCATTCTCGATCAACTTTTGTTCAAGGAAAATAATAAAGAGAGTTACTTGCCTAATGACTTCTAGGGTGATGTTCAACACATTAAATTATGGTGATTTATATTAAAAAAATGTCTAAAAAAATATATATATCTGTGTATCATTACTCATAACCATTCGGAACAAAAGAGAGTGGGGCAGGAGAATGATGATGCAGGGCACATGTCTATAGAACATAGCAAAGAAAGAGGTAACATACATCATCATGACAATGAAGAGCACCAATATGGCTGAAGAGACGGTGGAGAGATCAAAAACAGATTCACCAGCATGTCTAGCATTTGTGACTTGAAACAAACCCGTAACCAGTTTCTCTACCATGCCATTTGAAACAGAAACCAAACCAAGCTCAATTTGATTGGCTTTAAATGAAGGATGATCTTGTTTGAGTGAAAGAGTGGTGGTGCTAAATTTGAACCTAGTAAACACAAGTTGGAGCGTGGAGATAAAAACTTCCCCACCAAGTAACATAAGAAAGGTGAGGAGAATGAGTTGGGAATTGGAAAAAACCTCCATTTCTAAGGCTGACATGCTAGACACTTGAGACCCAGGTAACCAAACAGAGAAAGGATCAAGAAATAGCAAAGTTGGACAAAGAAAGGGTTGAATAGAAAGGACAAGAAACGAGCCAAGGATGCATGGAAGTTGAAGTTGTGGAGGAAAAATCTACAAAAAGGCTCAAGCTTTCTGCCAAAGTAGGCAAAATTGATCATCCTTGTGTGTAATTGAAGAAGAGCGTTGGCCTGGATATAGGTCAAGCGGGAAGCCATTGATAAGGAATTAGAAAACAAAATTGGTGTGTGTGCATGTGTGTTCTCTCTTCCAGTTCCTCACTGTTATGAGCCTCTAATAGGTTATGCAAAAGCATGAGAAGGCATGCATGAAAATTCTTCCACCCAGGAGTGTGTGTGGCTCAAATCTCTTCCTACCTTCATATGATGTGGACATTCAGACCAATAAACTTGGCATGTTCAATATGAACATAAACTCAAGAATTTAATTAGTATACACTAAGTGCAAATTATTTTATAATGATATAATTAAGTACCTATATAAGAAGTGAATTTTGGCACCGCACATCAGTACAACCAGTGGCGGAGGCAGACTTTCAGGGTGAGGGTAGCCGTAATAAAAATAGTAAAACGTATAATTATTTTAAAATTGGTCTCTCAAAGCTATGTTAGATAACTGGATTTTATAAATAACTAAAGTTATTACATACTTATTTGACTATAGACTTTATCTAATAAAACATTGTCTCATTATTTTATGTCAAATGATATTATAACAATTCCAAAATTTTGGGGGTGCCATGGCATATATAGGCACCCCGTGCCTCCGCCAACAGTAAAATATTGTTGTGATTAAGGTCACGGGTGAACAACTTCTTATATAGAAAATAAGGTAAAGTTGCATACAACAGACTGAGTAGTGAAATATTTCCTCAAACACCACTATTGTGCATAGTGGGAGCATTAATACACGTATTTTCTTTTTAAGTACTTGTTCAAGTTATTGGAGGTTTATTTCGATATGACAACTTTTGGAATAACTTGTAATTGAATTTAGATATTTCCCACGTTATGGGTAAGAATAAGATGGCAAAAGAAACGGTATCGAAAATTAAAATTTGACCCACAGAGTTTTGGGAGAATGATACTCTCTTTTTTTTTAATGGGAGAATGATACTTTGTGATGGATTGGGGACTGAAAGTGGGGTGGTGCAATATTGCCCCGCATACAATGTGATTGTGATGGATTGGGGAATTTGCGGTGGATTTGAATATTGATTCATTCCCACTTATTTTTTTTGGATTTTATTTTTATTTGTATTCTCTTTCTATTTTTCTCTTATGTTTCTATCACATTATATATCATTATCTCTTAAATCTCCTTTTTTAATTCATTATCTTACTAAATGTAAGTATGTTGAAGGATCGACCAAACATTATTCACGATGGATTCCCCCGTGATGGTTTGGCTATCAAACAAGTAACAGGTGAGACGCCACTGAATATTGTGTTGCATCTTCCACTTTGAGCAACGTACACAAGCAATACACCTCCACACAATTGTGGATGCTAAGCATGGTAGTAAGTATTGTACGATACAACGATTTGTATTGCGATTCGATTCGTTTTTCATGCTTGGCGATACGAATCGGTTGATGTATCGAATTGTGCTATGAATTGGAGGTGAATTGCTCTGTATCGTATCGTATCGGACAAATCGCGATTTACTGTTGAATCGACCGGTTCACATACAGGCACATAAACAGGTCGCTTTTTTGCATTTTTCTTACAAACTACGGGGAGTCAAATTTTAACCATATATAAGAAAGACCCATATGATTTTCAAATCATTCACCCCCTACTTTGAGTCTTCACGGTTTCACTTTTTCACTTTTACCCAGGTGTTTCACATATCAAAACATAGCAAGTAGGAAAGTACTTCATATTTTGCCATGTTATTGATATTTTTTAAAGGGAAGAACACTTCCAGTTTGTATCTTTGATAAACTTGAAGTTTGCTATATTATATATACCATATATTCTCAGTTATGACTTGATTTTTTTATGCCTGTATCGTACGATACATAAAACGAAACGATTCACGAGTCAAAAAATAGGTCTTCCAATTTACAATTCTATTCACGGTTCAATTACCATAATGATAAGTACCTTTTTTTCTTGTGAGATTTGGTCTGTGAGTGACAACATTCCCCACCACTCCACATAGACACTAAAAATGCTTTAAATATTTACAATGTAAATCTTGTAAGCAATCAATCATCGTGTTATTACGAAATTTGATTCTGCTGTTAAAATGTATTTGATTCAAATTCTTTTATCACCACCACACAGGAAAAGATTAACCTAGCTGTTAACAATGCGGCATTCATGTACGAGGGTACCTTAATTTTGTTTTGCTTCTCAAGGAATAATATCTTTCAGCACCCAAAAAGGGAAGTAAATTAGATTTACATTCTGATTACGTTCCATTCAAAAAACGTTCCATTCAAAAAAAACTTAATTATATGCTAATTACGTTTCATATCATATAATCATTAAACTCAAAACTTAATTTTATGCAAAAAACTTCAATGCACATCCTTATCGTGTCCAATTTTTTTCAAAATCAAATCCAAATATGTATTTTGATTATATTTTATTCACATATAAATCATAATTTGTCATAGTTTCTTTCCTTTTTTATTATAATCTTTTTACATTAACTTTTGAATAGCACTGGAAGCAATATATTTATACTATGAATTGCTGTCAATCTGCCTTTGTAAAGAAAACAGTGTATATCTTTGTCCCAAGCCAAGAAGAAGAGAAGTTTCCATGGTCAACTACAAGGTTTTGTCAATGGTGGTCGTGGCTGTGGCTGTATTAGCTATGGCCATATTAGCCACCCCATTGCGTATGTACGACGACACGAGTGAGAACATGAATCGAAAACTGTTTTACTTTATACTAGTAGTCATCCCAGGGATCATATATTGGCTCGAACCGATTTCCGACTTCATACAGAAGTTGATCGACCGTTATTCTACTCCTACCATGGCGTCGGTGTCCATGCCAAACCTAAACTCCCTAGTTTCGGCGAGGGTGCTAGGGCTAGGGCTTGGGCTTATACCATGGAAGTTGGTTTTGCTCATTCTGATCTATATTACCTTCGCATCCTACCAACAACAGATTCGAGACCAGATATTCTCATTCTGAGAGATGTTACATGTTACAAAAACAGAGTTGATGAAGTGCACGAACAGTTTATGTGAGATGATGACCGAGATTCTGAAAACAGATGACTATACAACTCTATTCTTCGTCTCTTTCATTGTAAAACTGGTCTGCTACTAAATATTTCCGTTTTCTTTTTATGCTGTTTGCAATTATTTTGCATTGATAGTCCTATCCTTTGTAGTTTGTATTCATGTTCATCCTTACAGAGAAAATCCTTAGTATAAAATGATGTAAGAAGTGCGATATTAAGATTGCCATGTACGGATTAAAAAGTGCAAATTATTCAACCAAAAACTTAGAGCAGATTCATTTTCTATAAACAAAACTGTCATCAGTGATCAGTATCATTTTAATTTCTGCAAGTCTTTTACGGAAAACAGTAATAATTGTTACAGGCCCTTATCATTTCAAAGAGATAATGTTGGGTATTGTTCTTTAGAGTGCTCTAGTTAGTCATACACAAAATTCAAAATCCACTCAGATCATAATTCATCACATACATTATTTACCGGCTTGGGCTGGTGAAGGATTCACTTTAGAGAGTAAGGATAGAATAATAAGTTGAAACTTGAAAAATTAATTATTGAGATTGAACTCATCTATAACACTAACAACGCAGGAGTATGTTTGGGTACTGTTCTGGTACTGTTCATAAGGGATTTGATTGTGTGGTGCTGCGGTCCATGATAAGGAAAACAGATTTGATCCAGTGCATCTCAGGTCTACATTAAGAGTTATTTCAGCATGTCAGAAAAGTAATAGTTAGCATTAACTCTCAGATACCCACTCTCTGAAATCTCCACCCACTCTCTGAAATCACTTCGAACAGGGCGAGAGGAAAAGGAAGCAGAGGGAGAGGGAGTGTGACGGAAACAAGAAAAGGACAATGAGCGCGCGAGTCTGCGAGAGGAAAAGGAAGCAGAGGGAGAGGGAGTGTGACGGAGATGTGAAGGAAGCAGAGGAAAAGGAAGCAAGGGCAAAGTGAAGAAAGAGAAAGCAAGATCTGCGAGAAGGAGGAGAAATCGAAGAGAGGACCAGAGGTGGTGAATAAGGACGAGAAATCGAAGCAAGATCGAAGTGTGAGTTGTCATTTTACGAAGGGATCTGTGAAATTAGTTGGCGGGTTTCGCGAGTGAGGGCGGCGATTTGGCACGACAGCGAAACTGGCTACGGTGGTGGTGGATCCGACGAGAGGGTTCATTCTTGGATCGTGGAGGTTTGGTTCTGGCCAGTGGGTCTCGCCGGGTGAAGCTTGGTGAGAGAGAGAAACTGATGAACCGAACATGATTTTTGTGCATACAATACAATGCAAAAGCTGGAACGTTCTTCTCTCATGAATGATTTTTGAGTGGCTGCACCTGCACAACCCCACGTGCTAGGTTCCTTCGTTTTTCTGTCACCCCTCTTTTCTCCTTCGCCTCTTTCCTCTATCAATCTCTTGGAGGTTTAGGGTTTTCATCTTCTCACCATCTCGCTCAATCAAACCATTTTCTTCAATACCCGCCATGTCTAAGAGGTGAGATAGATTATGGCAATTTTTTGTGTTTAATTTGATTCTTTTTTTTATTGGGACATTGATGATTTGCATGGGGTGCTTTGATTGTTGTTATTCCTTCTGTATTCGTGTTAGTCATTATAATCTTGCTTGGTTGATCTTTGAACTAGATATTTTGTTTCATTGCTCCATCTGGGGTGTGTTTTTCATTGGAAGTTACAAGAGAGAATCTTGGCCCCTTTCTTTTCCCGCTTCCCGATTGGAAGGCACTTTCATTGATGTCATTTTACAGTGCCTGTTTTCCCTCTTCTGTATAGTGATGCAGGTTGTGACGTATTAGTGTTTAATTTATTATCACTTATCCAGAAATGCAAATGGATGATGAAGTGCTTAGGGTATTATGTCTGGTTGAGTTAGAAAAGTTATTGATTAACAATGGTTGAAGTCTAAAAGACTTTCCATCTCTACCTTATCCTACTTCTTCTGATAAGGTGATTAACACTTACAACGCAGGTTCAATTTTGGGTCATGCTTGGTACTGTTCCTAAAGGATTTGCTTGTGTGGTTCGAGGGACCATCGTAGGACCAAGTCAATCAATAACACCCACACCAAGGTAAGGCTCGTGGTTACTGGCTAACAGATTTTATTAGGTGTTGTGAGGGTACATTGTAAGGTTGCTGCTCCAAGTAAGTCAAGTCCCATCTGTAGAGTCCTTTACTGCTGTTGCTTACACACACAGTTACTTTTATTGGGACTATGCATATTCTATATATTTGAGTTTTCTACACGGCTTCTGTCTTTTTTCCTTCCATACGTTTTCTTTCTTTCTCGAAACGACACATAATAAGGGCTTTATCTATGTAACTTCCACTAACATTGGTTTTTTCTTATTGTAATTGATGAATTTGGGGTGGGTTTCTCTCGCTGGTTCCAACACGGAAGTGAGGATTGGATTCATGTTATTTATGTTTCTCAGTGTAAGTGAAAAAGTTTGCACAATGATGCTTACCTCTCGGTCTCTTTCAAAAAAAATTTATACTGTGCATCGTACTCACACTCTCTTCTCTTGGAGCTACTGGTTTTTTTTTCCCGTAACAATCTTTTTTTTTCTCAGCATTGATTTAGCTGAGCTACTGGTTTTTTGGGTTTTTATTCTTGAAGTTTGATTTGATTCACCTATACCTTATTATGTTAACTAGACTTATACATCATTTTCTTATATAATTATATAATAGACTTGCTTACCAAAGGCAACCTGAAGAGAGTGACAACTGACAACCAGAAGAGAGTGAACTCTGGTGATCTCTGGGTGTTAACTGATAGGAGGAATGTGGTAGACATGGCAATAGTGACATGGAGAATCTTAGAAGGCTTTTCATGTATGATGCCTGTGATTGTTCCAGACTCCCTTTTTGACACATGACTCTCACATGAGGTAAGTGATTGCAACATATGGATTTTAATGTACGTTGTTGTCCTGGATTGATAGTTACTCCCTTTCAATTCAAGTAAGTCATATAAAAGTCCGAACCTGATTCAGTAAATTTAGTTTTATATTATCTGTAGAGTTTCAGTAATTGCTTCCCACTTCTACCACCAGAAGAATCCAGCCCTTTGTTATTGTGAAGTTGAGATGGTAAATTGTATCTAGCTAGCTCATTTGTATATCCCTGTACAGATGGAATTACTTAACAAGTGATTTGCAGATCTGCTCCCGTTGAATTATTCAAATTGTATCTCTTGATTTATCTAAAAAAAGTTCATTTTTTTACTCAATCTCTTAGTTCCAACAAAGAAAAGGGAATTAATATCTTTGTTTTAGTTCCATCAGTCGAAAATCATAATAAAATCAATCAAACACTTATTTTATCTGTAAATTAACAAGAGGAAACTTAATTTGCTTCAATTTTTTTTTTGGTATTTATCTCTCAATTTTGTTACTTTGATGGATGAATATGTTATTGTGAAGTGAGCATACATCCTTTGTGTGTCTTATACTATTATAGTTGGCATGTGTTGAAATAAAAAAGGTTGCACAACTTTTCACTATTATATGAATATAGTATTGGTATGATCCAATTTGGTGCGTTTGTCTATTAAGAAAGTGGGTGAATAAAATAGATGGCAGTGTCATCTCAAAAATTGAGAAATGTCTTTTACATAGTTGAATAGCATAAATAAAGAAGATATATGAATCATTTATCAAAATTATAATCATATTTACATGGAGAGAATGATCTAGCTAATAAGTTCCCCACAAACTCTATTTACTTCAGATTTTCATTGTAAGGATTTTACTTTCAGGTGACAAGCTCATTCAATCAAGAAATTTTAACATTTGAATCATTATACCTTCTCAAGTGAGTTTCTCTCTCAATAACAAAGAGGATTTTTCCATGGGCAAAAGGACTCACTCTCTTCAAATTTGTTAATCAGGCTCCTTTCCTATTTCTTTTTGTTTTATCATCCTCATAGCAGCCTCTCAACGAAAAGATCCTTTAGAAGGTGAATTTGTAAAAGCCTTAGAAGTGTTTAATCTTTATGTTTCACTTTATTATTTTTGTGTGGCATGTGATTTTGGACTCTAAACAAAAGAACTCAGGTTGAAATTTTAGTCCAAGTTGGAATATAAGGAAAGTATTTGATATGATCAAAATATTGATATTGATAAGCTTAAAGAAAAAGAAGGCTATGTGCAAATCATTTCATCTTCCTTTATGTGTTGCTTCCATGAAAATTGATTTGGCTTATGAAGTTTTGATCCTTAATTCTTGACCTTGGTTTATTTTTGTTATATTTACAGTAAAGGCGCTGACAGACACCAGAAAGAGTTTGATTAATCCAAAGGACCACACCAGCTTGGTCAGCTCTCCCATCTACAGATACTTAGAGGTGTGTCATTGTATAAAATTTCTAAAAAAGAGTATCTGACGAAACTATTCTTAATAGTTTAGACTTTAGATTCCTAACATGGGGGATCAAGTTATACTCTTTAACTTAAATTCTTCGATTCGTTTATTCCATTAGACTGTAGAAACTAGATAATTTAATTCGGTGAATCATACATCCAATAACTCCTTGGGAGGAAAAAGTAGGATGCTACAAAAGATGATAAAATGGGAACAACAAAATTAGAATATATTTGTCATGTACTTTTCATCAACATCAGGATTGGGAATGTAAAGAAGGCCTAAAGGACAATGTTTATTTGGCCTTCGTGTTTGCTGGTTAGCATATTCACCTAGCAAACAGAGAGGTGAAAGAAATGGAACTAGACATTTAACCCAGGATTTGTGTTATGGGGACAAGGCTAAGCTAAGCATCAAAATTGTTCAGTGAGATGATACAATTTTCCCAATTGCTCACTAGGACTCTTGCTGCCAAAGCTCTAGAGGGACATACCTCTTTTTGCAAGTGTGTTAGTTGTTACCGCATATGTTGCATGTTCTGCATGTCTAAGAGTAGAGCAAAACATACCTGTTTTTTTCAATTACTATTATGTGACAGATTTTCGTCCATTTTTTGTTGAATTATAATGTTCTGTACACTATACAGTCAGTCAGTATGATTGATGCTATCATGGTCCTTGAATTTGGTTCCATTATCCATGCTTTTCTTCATACATTATTGTCCTATCCAACTGATCTAAACTGTGATTGATTAAGAAAAAGCTGAAATATGAAAAGTTGATTTCTTATACTTGTGGTGGAACAGCTATGCCTATACAGTTTATGCTGCCTTCGTTATCTTCTTTATCATTTTAAGTTGATACAAATCAGTTTATGACTTAGTGCTAAGTGTTTACAGTTTCACACATATACACCATATGAGAAAAATAAAGTAGCCTGCAATTTATCATATGCATAGAAATTTTATTGCATAGATAGTTGGATGATAAACTAACATGGCCTTTGATGTCTTCTATCGTGTAGCTGTCTCAGGTCCTTTGCTGGTCATGGAGACAATATGGTCATGGCTACTTAATGTAAAAGGTTATTGAAGAATTGAAATTAGAAGTCTCTTTCTTTGCTTTTCAATAGAACTGGTGTTCACCTTGAGGATGCAACAATGGTCAGGAGAATCTTGGAGGATTACAAGAAGTTCCTATTCAGCCTATTTTTATTCATTGAGTTTTTGGTTTCACCTACATGACTTTTTGGGATATTCTTGGGTGAAATTTCTATCACTTTGGGATGCGTTTTGAATAATAAGCATGAAAATTGACATGAGAATTATGGCAACAAAAAATTTAGAGTCATAATTATTTGAAGTGGCAAGTTTTCTTCTATATAAGTGTCCTATAAGTTTTTACTTTTGATTTTGCAAACACAAATGCGACAAGTCATTTATTGTTGTGCAACTCCCACTCCAAGCCAAGTCGCAGTAGCTATGGCCTAAGCTTGTGAGGAATAAGTAACAAGACTCATATTTTCCTTGAAATCAAGCTCAATTATTTTAAAATTTATTGCTATTGAGCCTTTTGAAACATGTTATGCTATTGCTAGGAGTTGGAAATTTTTAGCACATAACAAATAACTTTAATAAAGCCCTCTTGGCAGTGCTAACAATTCTAAGAGTAATTGTTTAAAACTTTTTTTAAGCATTTCATTGATTACTACATTTTAATTTATTAGACTTTCTCGACTATGACTTTAGTTAAGAAAATTTCTGAAAATTGTAACTAAAATATGTATGGGAATTGGGAAATCTGTTATATATAAATAAAAACACAATTTTCCGTACAATATTTATTTATCTAAACACTAATGAAATAATGTCAATATTTTAATGTTATTTTAAATTATTTATACCGATTCAACGTGTATCAATATTTAACGTTTGTTGGGATGATCTATTTTATTAGTTTATTTTTAAATTTCATATGTGCATATACATAATGTAAATTAGTGATATTTAACCTTGAGTTTTTATGGTCCTTTTATTGAATATTTCGCTTAAATTGAATGTTTAATGCATTTTTTTTCAATGTCTTAAGGATGAATTTATGGATTAAAGTTCTTTACACTGACTAACAAGGTCTAGCACAGCTGATAGATAATTGGACTCCTTAAATATTAGCACAGGGTTCGATCTATGAGCATTGTGTATGAAGTGTGATTTGTTGGAAGAGACCTACCCACTTAATGTGATTTTTAGAATCTCGAAGAATTAGTATTATAGCTGCCGGTTGTGGGATTTGGGATACTTGGATGAAGAAAAAAAAGTTCCTCCCAAGTTTGGGCATTTCTCTAAGAACAATGAGACATGATGTGTTAAAAAATCTAAGCAAACATCTAGGCAAACACGTTTCAACTAATGACTATGTGACCATGAGCTATTAAAAATTTGATGAAAAATTGATGGTTGGATCAATTTGCTTAATTAAAATACTAGAAGGAAAGAAATTCCCAAAAAAAATTAATATGAGGACCAAAATCAGTCAATCGTTAAACTAAGAGGATTAGAACTGCAATTAAGTCTAATTACTAACAAAGGGCCCGTGCATCGCACGGGGTTCGTCCTAGGTTGAAGATTAGAACTTTTCAGGTGGGCGGACTGCACATTCATTGTTTAGTATTCCTATAGCATTGGATGAAGATTCATGTTGTAATATCAAGCAAGGAAGTCCAAAAGGAGAGTTGTTGAAACACACAAGTTTGATTATATGAGATGAGGCTCCTATGGTTAATAGATGGGTCTTTGAAGCATTGGACAAAACTTTGCGTGATATTATGCGATTCAATGACTCGAGTGCATCATTTAAACCGTTTGGTGGAAAGGTTGTAGTTTTGGGTGCTGATTTTAGACAAACTTTGCCCATAATCCCTAAAGCAGATCAAGCTCAAATTGTGATGGCAACAATCAATTCTTCGAGACTTTGGAAACATTGTAAGGTTCTTTGGTTAACAGAGAATATGCGATTGCAAAGTGGAAACAGCATAGATGAAATGGAACGATTAGAACAATTTGCAAAGTGGATACTTGATGTTGGCGATGGTAAATTGGGGGTTAATAATGATGGTGAGTGTGATGTTGAAATAGCGGAAGATCTGTTGGTTCATTCAGACCAAGATGTTATATTTGACATTGTATCATCCACTTATGGTGATATTGAAACCAATTTCAAACAAGAGAATTATTTCATGGACAAAGTCATTCTTGCTCCAACATTAAATATTGTTGATTCAGTTAATTTATTTGTCATGAATTTATGTTCGGGAGATGAGAAGATTTATCTAAGCTCTGATACAATTGTTAAAGCTGATGAGGAAGTTGGTATTGATGCCAATTGGATTACAACTGAGTTCCTAAATGGTATTAAGGGTTTTGGACTTCGTGATCATAAGTTGGTTTTGAAAAAATGTGTGTCTATAATATTAATGAGGAACATTGATGTTTCAAATGGCTTGTGTAATGGGACTAGGCTTATTGCTGATCATGCTGGTGAAAAGGTTATTTGTGCAAGATTGTTGACAAATTTATCTATTGAAAAAAAATTTGTATTCGTAGAATGAAAATCATACCTTCAGATAGTGGTTTACAAGTAAAATTTCAACGTATACAATTACCTATAACTGTCTGCTTTGCTATGACAACCAATAAAAGTCAAGTCCAAACACTATCAAGGGTTGGAGTTTTTTTGCCAAAACCGGTGTTTTCCCATGGGCAATTGTATGTTGCTGTATCTCGAGTGAGTTCTAAGGATGGGTTAAAACTTTATGTTGATGGTACAGAGACCATGGGTACATTGTCCACGAAGAATGTTGTTTACAAGGAGGTCTTTAAAAATTTGCAAACGAATTCAATGATATATTTTTAGTACTTGATCACTATTATTTATCCAATGTCTCATATTAGATATTGACTACTTCATTGTAATTTTCTTTTGATACCAATTCATCACTTCATTTAGGTTTTTTTATTACTTATTCATATATGAAATAACAATTAATTTAGGTTATATGTGTAGTAGTTTATCATATACAACATCTCTTATATCTTATCTAATTATTTGTAAAATGTCAATTATATGTTGTAGACATTTCATATGTATAAATAAATGGTCCCGTGCATCGCACGGGTCTCAAACTAGTATTTACACATATGCATAACAAATCATAAAGTTGTTTCAGTAATGGTTAACTTTCCAACCAGTAACTAAAACTTTTTACATTATCCTCTTAGCTGAATCACTCCCTGTAGAAAAACCAAATCCTTTCCAGTTCCAAATTTCTTACAGTATTTTCTCAAACTCACACTTTTTGTTGACAAATCTTATTAATTTTGAACCACAGAAACAAGTTAACATCACAGAAATCTCAATAAAGAGAACCAAACCAAGAGAAGTTTGGTAGGTCTACAGTACTTAAACAAACAACCCTTAACGAGTTGAGAAAAGAACATGTTGCAGCCTCGTTTTTAAGGTCTAACCTTTTATAAACCCAAATTATTACAAGCGTCTTCCATACACTCTCAAAGGAACTTCCTGTAAGGTCGACCAGCATCTTCATCTTGCATATGCTGTAATTATAAAAATTACATGTTAAAGTCCCCCAGAAAATTGTGTATAAAAAAAAAGAGTTCAAACAAAACTGAAACAATAAGGTTTGAGAACCATAAGTTCATAACACATTATGTATACATCCTAAAATAAAAAATACATCACATCTGAAGGATTGAACAGAGTTAACTAATCCAAAAGGAAATTAGCATAAGACAAACTAGTGTGTTTGGAAAGAGGGTGAAACACCATGAGATACAACGGTAGCCACTAAATTTACATGTATTTGGGTTTTATGTCTCCAAGAACCAGAATCGATCCTACACTTCGAGAAGCTATGGGAAGTAGCTTCTCTCCATCATGATATTGATTTAAATGTTCTTTCTGAATGAGTTTCCAAACATACAAGCTAAAAAATGTAGCTTTTCCTCCACTGTGCCTCCGATTTTCAGCACAAGCTCAACCAAACACACACGTGAAGGACATAAGGCCAGTAATGAAGCAACTCAGAAAGCTCAAAATCAAACAGTTCAGAACCATTTGGTATAGTAATTATGCATGAGGACAAAAAAATCGATTTAGCTATACAAATATCAAGGATTGTAAACTGCCCATCATCTCAAACCTCAATTTCACGGATTAGGATCCCTTGCATTAAGAAAACAAACTGCAGGGAGTGCAGTTTGCATCTTAACCATTCAAATTGATTACATTTAATTTTCAAAATAAAAATTTACCATTTTATAATATAAATTGAGGTGGAGATTGTGCAGTTCTTCTAAAAACTGCAACTAATAACGAGAATATGGGTTTTGATTCATTCACACCACATTTTCTCTTCATCTAATTTCCACTCACTTACTCTTAATGTTTCTCTTCTTTTCATATCACATTTATCTCTCATTTCTGACTCTTCTCTCCCTTAATCTCTTTTGGTATAAGTGTATATTGGGTGTGATGTGAAGAAAGATTAAAATTCCTATCCACACCATAAGACAATCATGCTCACTTGTTCACATAGAAACACACATTTTCAAAAAAAACAAATTAAAATTCAACATGAACTATAACCCTAAAATCACAGAGAGGGAAAAAATCCAGAAAATTGATCCAATTAAAGGCATGAATTCACAAATCTAATCCAAGCACTCAACCACATGTAGGAGGATCTCCTTTAGATAAAAGCCTAATCCTGAGATTGTAAGGTCATGGCGCAAATCTTATCCCTAAATTGAGAAGAAAATGGAGAAATTGGAATAAGGAAGAAGTGTGGTGAGGATGATGGGAAGAAGGTAGAAGAAACTTACGAATTCCCTGACGATGCCTTTGTAGACAAGGACGGGAACGGCGATGCCGAAGATGCCGGCGAGGAGGAGGTTCCGGCGGGTCCAACGGAAATTGACCTCGAGATTCTCTCTGGCAGATGCCCAATCCTCTATGTACTTGTTCTTGTTTGTTTCCATTCCTCCACCCATCTTCTTCGATCCAATGCAGTACCACTTCTTCTTCTTCTTCTTCTTCTCTCTTCTCTTGATCTCTTCTTTTCTATTCTCTCCTCTCTTCTCACTCGCTTCCCAATCGCTAGCTCTTAACTCAGTGTGGTCGTGGAAATACTAAATGGCCCTAGCCCACTACCTCACTGGACTCACCTCCAATACTATCCAACTGTTTGTCCAACTTTTACTTTTTTTGGTACACAATGTCCAAGTTTGTTTGTATTTTGAAAGTAATGTCCAAGTTTTTTTCTACGGAAAAGTAATGTCCAAGTTGTTTATTCATAAACTTGCTTATCCATTAAATAGTGAAATTAAATAGATTTTGAGAGAAAAATCCCAAGAAACCGTAAATATTTCAGGAGAAAATATTCAAGTTGTATATAATACATTTTTTAGTGTCTCAGATTATCCTCTTATCCGATAGAAGAGAGACTAATTTCTAGGCAAATCGAACCAATTAAGTTTGATCGAATTTTTTTCATATTCGGTTCAAAACCAAACCATACCGATAAAAACCGATGAAGATTGGTTCAATTCACAGTTTGAAAATTAAAAAACTAAAGAACCGATAACCGAACCGATGGTATATATTTATTAAAAAAAAAAAGGAAAAAAAGCAGGCAATATAGAAAATACTTACTTGAGTGTGATGTTGTATGGAGCGTTGTCATATTTGTTTATTTTGTTGCGTTTTGAGAGCAAAAAGAATCAAAGAAAATTAAGTGTTAACCCTAACCGCCCCAATTCTTATTCTGCAATCCTCTTCATCACTTCATCGTTCCACCACCGCTCCAATTCTGCACTTCATCGTTCCACACTTCCACCACTACTATCCATCGCGGTTCATCGATCATCATCATCACGGGCTCGCGGCTCATCATCATCGCTTCGCTGTGCTTGTAAGACCCTCATTTTTCTAATTTTTATGATTAGGTCCTTGGAGTATTTTATACTTTGCAGTTTGGTCCTTGTTGACTTTCTATTGGTTTTGTTGACTTTAAGTTACCCTTGATTGTGTTTTATTCCATCGAGTTGCGTATCGTTTAGTCTTGGTCGTAATTGCATGGTTTACAGCTTCGTTACTTGTGAGATTATCGTCCGCTGACACATGTGTGAAAGTATCGTTTAGGAAGTATCGTCTGCAGCATGTGTGATAGTATCGTCTGGGAAGTAACGTTCACAATGTGTTAGTGTATCGTCTGATAGCATCATTTAGAGAGTATCATTTACAGCTTTGGAGAGTATCGTTCGCAACAGGATGGGAGAGTATCGTTCGCAATAGGATGGGGGAGTATCGTTTGCGGCATGTGGAAGTATCGTTTACAGCATAAGAGAGAGTATCATTTGCGACATGTCGAAGTATCGTTCATATCATGGAAAGTACCGTTTACAGCACAAAGTATCGTTTAGGAAGTACTGTTCACAAATGGAAGGAGTATCGTCTGCTACGTATATGAGTATCGTCTCTAAGCAAACAGTGAACGCTGAAATGCTCTATTTTACCTCATCGTTTGAAAATTTACCAGAACGCAAATCTAATTTCTCTCAATCCCTTTTCTTTCGTTCTGCTTATTCCCCTTATCTCGTATAGATTCTGTTTGGGTAAGATAAGGAAAAATTGAAAAGAAAATATCTCTTAGAGCATATCTCGGGCTTGCTCTGTTTTCTTAACAGAAATCAGTTTCTATTTCGTGGAAGATTAAAGTAGGTTGTTATTGGTTAATTTCAAATTAAAAGATATGGATTTGGTTTGTTTTAGGCAGATAAGGTTAAGTAACATAAGTTGTTATCATCTTTTAGGAGATTGAACTCGGTTTTCATCTAAAATAAATAGCAACACTTAGGCAAACGTGAGAATACATGGGCTTCCTTCTCTCTGTTGCTGATCACGAATTCCCTTTTCCTTGAAGATTAAACATTCTTTCTCTCCTTCTTTCCAAGAGTTCAAGGTGAGTAAAATTCTAGTTCTGAATTCATGGAGGGTTAAGGTTGAACCATGTTTCTAAAATCAATTCTAGTCTTGTTCCCGTCTCTCTCCTTCTTTTCCAAGGGTTCTTTCATAGAGTTCTTCTAGCCTTTCTTCAGATACATTAGACAATTCTTCTCTCGAGTTCTTGGAGTCTGAAGTATCGTTTTCTCGTCTTCTTGATCGAACAAAGACACACAAGGTAGGTTTTTTTTTCATGTGCAATCTTGTCAAGTTTGGGAAATAGATTTTGTTTTCTTCCTTGCCTTTTGGTCTCGGGTTTTGACTATAGTTGGGGATTGGGTTTCGTCTCTTTCAATGATTGATTATTGTTCATGTTCTTGAAAGGTTGGACGAGAGGCTTATGCGATTCTACGTACGACTATAAGGGTAACTCGGTCTTAGAGTGTCTCAAGTCATGAATGTTTTATGTTGTTATGCTTGTGGTTGATTTCTGTTATTGGTTGTTTTGGTTTTTTTTCTTTCTGAATATTACCTGTTGATTGTGGACTATTTGGATTTTGTTATTGGGATTGAAGTCTGATATTTGATTGTAACTATAACATGTTGATTTTAGTTATTGAACTGAATTGAATCATTCCTACCATGCTAATATACTATGACTCATTCATTTGATATTGAACTGTTGGTTCTCTTGGATATTGTTGTTCTTGTCATGGCATATGCATCTTTGTAGGAGTTGGAAGGGTTGACGTGATGGTTTTCGTTCCATGTGATCTTCCTAAGGTAATGAGATGGTTTTTGTTCCATGTCATCTACCTAAAGGCGGTGAGTTTGGTTGTCGTTCCACCTGACCGTCCTGCCTTAGTTGGCGAAATTTGGTCATAGTTAAGCATGTAGTTATTACTAGGACTAACAAGCATGTTCTGTTGATGTTTCGTTCAAAGCTTTATAACTTGATATTGTTTTGTTGTATCGTTCAAACCTTATAAATTGACATTGTCTTACCGTATCGTCCAAACTCATAATTTTTTTTTACTTTATTGTATCGTTCAGAACTTGATAAAATTGTTGTTACTTGTTGATTTCGTTGTATCGTCTGAGTTTGTATAATTGATGTTTATGCTATCTTGTTTGAGTAGTTAACCCTTTCTGCTTGTTTTGTTTATTGTTTGGGCGCTTAACGTCATAGACTATCAGAAAGATGATTCACGTGGCGAATGATTTTGTTGCAAAGCTTAATGAGACATTGGAATAACTTGAAGACTTGGGAGATCAAATGATGAAGAGTTGAAGATTTATGTTCTGCTGTTATTCGTACTTTTAATTTTTCTTTGGGCACGTGTTGTACAAGACTTATTTTGATTATACGTTGGTAACATTTTATTATAAGTAATGGGAATTATTATATTTATTATTATTATTATTATTATTATTATTATTATTATCATCATTATGTTTTTGAGAAAATGAGTTTTGAGAGAGGTTTTGTAAAAAGTTTCATTCGGTTACTAATGTGACCCTTGGCCCAAAATTGGGGCGTTACAGTACTCACTGCTCATCATCAATCATGATCGCGGCTCATCATCTTCATAGTTGATCATCATCGTTGTTCTGATCATAAATCATCATCATCACGGCTCATCACCACCTTTGTGTTTCTTTAATCTATGGATTTGTTATTTTGCTACATGATAATGTGTGAAATCAATGAACCGAACCGATCCAAACCGTTCATCATCAGTTCGGTTTTAGAAATTTATTTGGTAAAAACCGAACTAAACCGGACCAATGAAATTTGATTGGATCGGTTTCTGGTTTCACCTAAAACCGAACCAAACCGAACCACATACACCCCTATAGGTAGGTACAATTAAAAAATTACATAAAGGATCAGATGCAATTTGTTGTAATATTTAAGAAATAGAAAACCAAGAATTTCAGAGTATGCCTCCACCACTTCACAATCGGCCTACATAGAGCTAGATTCAGCCTCCACAAAGCCAGAGTTAGACACCAGATCAACCTCAGACTCAGCCTACAGAAGGACAAACTCAGCCTCCAACAACAAGGGAAAGAAAGAAGAGGAACTTTTGAGAATTTAGTGGCACTCAATAGTTATCTTATAATAGGATTTGTCTTGTAATAGGATCTGGGCTTATGAACCACTTTTGGTTTGTATTACATGAATTCTAATTTTTGTATTAAGGATGAAGGCTTTTGAGCCACTATTTATAGTCATCTTGGATAATGTGGATGTTGATCTCCCTTTGGGGCCATAATTGGTGAAATGCTTGTTCTTTGGGGCCATTATTCCTTAGACGTCTTTATAACCTGGTGTAACTGCAAAGACCTTGTCGCATCTCTTTCGTGAGTGCCCCCGCTCTTATTTGCTCTGGCGACAGTTTGGCTTTATATAACCACCTCTCGATAACCATGTCTCGTTCTCGTCTTGGCTTGTGAGTCTTCTTAGACAGCAACAATGTCTCTTGAGGGTGGCTGTGCTATGGTGGGGATGGAGATGGAGGAATGAACAATGTTTGGGAGAGAATAAGTGGGAGCTGAACCAGGTTCTACGGAGGATTCTTTCCGATGTCACTGCTTGGCGGACGTATCTTTGTCCAAACCATCATTCTTCTTCGGGAACAGTTGTTCGTGCGGCGCATTTCCAGTTGCTGGTTGATGGGAGTTGGATTCCGGGTTGCACAACTATGAGGGGGCTGCTTAATTAGTTGATTCTGACCGTGGATGGCGTTCTGCAGTGTCGAAAAGTTCTCCTAGTGGGAACGTGTCCCTCGCGGAGGTTTAGGCAGTGGAATTGGGTTTGGCTCATGCTTGGGAGCTAGGTGTTCGCAATGTCGTCTGTGCGTGTGACTGCAAGGATGTGGTGCGGGTATTACAGACGTGTAGTGATATTAGCACCTTCTGGGATAGGGAGGCGATCTCCAAGGTGAGGGGTATGCTTAGTTGGGATTGGAATGTAACTGTTATTCATGTCTCGAGGGAGGAAAATAACACTGCTGACTGTCTTGCAAGGCAAGCGACGTAGGATGGTACACCTAGGCGGGTCTGGAAGCAGCATCCGTCCTTTGTCTATGTGTCTATGTATCTTGACGCGTTGAGTAGTTAGTTCACTTTTCTCTTTCCTATTGTAGCCAAAAAAACGTCTTTATAACCATACTCTCCTTCTTCTCTCCCCAATCATCAATTCTCTTTTTTCTTCTCAGCTCGACCTCTTTCACTCGCTCACCCTTTTAATTTTTGTATGCATCATTGTGTTTTATAAGGTGTCTTCATTTTTCACTAAGAGGTTAATAGTATGATGACTTATTTTAGAAATTAATAATATGAGATATTTATTTCTTGAAAGTCTTCTCTGGAATTAATGATATGAGACATTACATGCCTTGGGTTTAATTAGATATATGAACAAAGAGACCAATTATATAAAATATATTTGTCACAAGGTATATTATGTCGAGGCAGAGACATTTTTTATATTTAGGTCATATTGATGTATTGCTAGATACCGCTTACTATATGTATATTAGATATACTTGATTAATTTCAAGTGCAAGTGGAAAATTTTTAGATTATGCATTAGTAGTTTAATATGATTTGTAATTAATTATTATAGCCTAAATATGCAAGAGATATTTATGAGGTCACAAGCATAAAATTAACTCACTATAATGTACTATATTGTATTATTGGACTGGGCTCATTACATGAATCTTTATTGGACTAGGTACATTAGATGAGCCCAATAAGCATTAATGAGAATTAGGGTTGACCACCTTGAGAGTGTTTCCCTTTGAGAGCTTATAAATAGAGTTCGAGATATTCAAACCCTAGTTAGACACTTTTCAGCTCTTGCCTCTGCTAGTACATCGAATCGCAAGGGTTTTTAGCGACAACGTTCGTGTGGGCTTCTGTAGAGACGCTGCTACTTCTTCGTGCGCTCACCTTGTCAAAGAGGTAATCTTAATTCCTCTTGTGTATTTGTTGGTTTCACAAGTTTATCTCATAAAGAGAATACTTATTGCACTGCGGTTTTTAGCGGCAGCGTTTGTGTGGGCTTCTGTATAAACATTGCTGCTACTTCTTCGTGTGCTCACCTCGTCAAAGAGATAATCTTAATTCCTCTTGTTTATTTATTGGTTTCACAAGTTTATCTCAAAAAGAGAATACTTATTCTGATGCAGTAATTGTCCATAATTCCCTTTAGTGGTTATGTAGATCTGGTGCTTTAAACGCTGATCAACAAGTTGGATGCTTCACTTTTTTTGGTATGTTCTTTTATTAATGTTAATTTTTTTTACATTGTTTCGGTTGTGATTTTTTTTAATGTTTATAATTGCTTTGAGTTATGATTCATGAACTGCTGTATATTGTAGACATTTTGAGATACCTCTTTTTTCTCTCTATTTCTCTTCTCTACACACATCATATTATATATCACATCTACACATATCTCTCATCTTTTCCTATCTCTCACTAGTTATCTACACCCAAAAGATGTACACCAATCTTTATTGAACTACTTTTTACGAACTTACATGTTCTTTTAGTGTGAGCGACAAGTGAAAAATTGAAATTGGATTTTTTTTCAAAGGGAGAGATTAGGATTTTATGGTTGCATTTGTTAGAAGGTGTGATAAGATAAGATAGAATTATGGATTGTTACTCCTAATTAAGTGGCCTAAAATTATGAGATAAAGTTACACACTATTTGAATGTTATATCTTATCTATCAAGTCTGTTATTTGATGGACGTATCAATGTTTAACTTAAATACACATTAAGTTGGTCATCTCTCGGTCCTATAAATAGATACACAGTTTATTGTCTCTAAAAGCTATTAGAGAAACTTTCATCCTTATGTGTGTATGAAAGAGGGATAACGAGAGAGAAATTAACTTAATTAGTTCTACTGATCAATTATGCTCAGAGGTTCTAAAGACAGATCATGGTTTCTTCTTCCTCATCTAATCTGAGTATGAAAATCATGACTTTTAAAATCCTTTTCTCCTTTAAGTTTTACAGCATTAAAGAGAAACCTCAGTTGGGGACGGAATGTGTGTGCAAACCCTAATTTGAAATTGAAAATGAATGATATTGAGTTTCAAAATGATAGATAAATAATGTTTGTGTATTAGGCTGTTGGGAATGATTTGAACTTTGAATAAACATGTTAAAAAATTATTGAGAAGCCTTAGGCTCCGATTCTCCTATTGTGAATGTTAAAAAGTTGTATTGGATTACTGTGATGTGAATTCTTTCTGTTTAGTTTTGTATTGAAAATTCATATAACCAAATTTGAGGTGGTGGATTTAGAACCATGATATCTTCATTTTTGGGATAAAATGTTTGATATTTTCACGCTTTCAACTATTTTTAATATTTGTTAATTTTATAAATATTTAAATCATTTAAATTAGCAATGTTTTTCAAAATCTAATATATTAATCCAAGACAACCAAACATTATTATATTTTGTAAATGACCCCGTAGTAAAATGTTTTTGAAATATTTTTAAAGAACAATAAATCTTAGAGTTGGTAGATAGCAAAGTTCCTTAAGCATTTAGTCAAAAGATGTTATACTTTTCGAGCTTGGAATCCCCAAATCTGGTTCTTATGGAAGACGCTCGGCCTAAAGAGTGACCCTAATAAATGGACTCATTAGACACATAATTAAGCACCAAACTTAAATGGTCGTGCAACCATTAAGAGTGTTATTAAGATAATATTAAGTCAGTAAGTGCATCATAATGTACCATGTAATACCAGTATAACTAAGAACCCAAGAGACAACCCAAACCTTATCAATACCTTAGACAATGAATTAAAAATCATGTTCACTCGGCACGAGATTCTTTGAGCTAGGCCTTGTATGTCCCACTTGAACTAACCCCCGAATTTGGACGAAACATGTGTGTATGAAGAATGATTTGTTGAGAAAGACATACCCAATTAAAGTGATCTCTCATTATCTCAAGACACTATTTGAATTTTTTTGAAACATAAATAAAATGTTCATATGTTGATATGCGTGATAGATGGCTCGATTAGTCTGATAACTACCGATGGAAGAGATACATTGGTGTACACTAAAGAAATTTTTTAAAAGATCATTTAGTAAAGGCATATCAACATATGAACATTTTATTTATGTTTGAAAATAAATTATGTAGTAATTTTTAGACTATGAGAGATTATATAAGTAGGCACGTCTCTTAATATATCATTTTTCATATAAACCGTTAAGAGATTAAACTCTCGACTAAATGCTTAAGTAACTCAACTAGCTACCAACGTTGTTGTAACGTGTGGGTAATGTTTATAATCTTTTAACTTATATGATGATGATTACTTATAGAATTTATCCATGATTTTGTAACTTAACATTAATTAATTGTATTTTAATAATCCCGTATTTAATTTTTAAACAAAGTTAAGCATAGAATTGAGAATTAATATAGTATCGTTAATTTCTTTTCTAACTTATAATCACTCTTTTATAACATTGGATCGCACCGTAAAGTGAAGGGTGTTGGATTTCCCACCCATAAATAAGATTTTACACCCTTTCATTTTTGTATTTAAAAATTTAAATCTTAGAAGCTTTGTTTTTGAGATTTTAAATCTAAAAAATTAGCTTTCAGGATTTATATCTCGGAATGGAAATGGAGTGCAGAAATAGGTTATTAGTTAATTCTAACACCCTAAACTGAAAAAAGAAGATGAAACATTTCCCTCAAATAATAATAATAATAAAATAAAAAGGAAACTATCTATATATACATTACACTTTTGGTAGCAACAAGAACCGGAACGAAAAGGCTTCGACCCCAAAAAAAAAAAACCGGAACGAAAACGCTCATCGCCATTTGTTCGTTGCAGAGATCGAAACAAAGCAAATCTCTCTGCCTTTCGTTTCTACCAATCCACACGTGTTTGCTTTCTCAGGTCACAGGATTCTTCAATGAAGTGATGCATATTTTTTTCTTTTTCTTTCTCTTAATTTGTTGTTTTTGGAAAGAAAATGCTAGATCCCGTTTTGGATTTTGGTTTGATGTGTGGAAGAAGAATGCTTGATGATAACAGAGAATGGAAGAATTGAAAAGTTTAGATTCATTATAATGACTATGATAAAGTTTTTTTTTTCTGATCGAAGCTCAAATGCTCTGTTATTGGTTTAACCCTTGATTGTTTTGAAAGGAAGCTAACCCTTGATTTGATGTCTCTAGGGTTTTGACACGCTGCAATAGCATCTCACGATCTCTTTCATTGTGTCCTTCCACCTTCCATTTCCAGTAGGTTTGAACCTTTACTCTTATCTGTTCTTGTATTTTTATGTTGTATATATACTCGTTAAAGCATTGCTGTTTACTTTGAATGCTATGGTTTGATGATTATCTGGTTGTGCCATCCATGATCTGTGTCTTTCAACCTTTAAGGAAGTTCTTTCCATTAAAGGTTGGCCTTTTACGGTCTGTTGTAGACTAGTTTGATTGGAAATAGGAGACATCTTTCCAATTTTTGTTGCTTTCTGTGTCTGGGAAAGTTGAGATATGGAAGAGTCTTTGAACCTGTAGAAACTGGATTCTCAACTTGGTAAAGTTATAAACCAATCCTGAGCATGCTTTCGCTTTGTTCCTTTAGGTATACCTATACCCCACACATTGAGTGTGCCAAATCCTCATCCATCCTGAGCGTGTATGCTGCGAAGCCTATTTATTTCTAGTTTTTCTTTTTTGGTTGAATTGGGTGTAGAGCCAAGATAAATGCATTGTTGAGCTGAAACAAATAGGGTCCATGGGTCATTCTGTTTTTGCTGTGCCTTAAAGGGAAAGGGGAAATTACGTCAAGTATCTATCCAAGTCTATGAGTTTTGAAATTATTGTTGGGATTAAAGGTTCGAGCTTGAACCAAACCAGTAGTTATTTTCTTATGTCATTTACCCGTGTTATACCTGAGCTATGTGGGCTTTATGATTTTATTTTTTAATCTAGTCAGATGCTTGGTTTGATTCTTTACACTTTGAGCCAGGTTTGAATAAGATTAAAATAAGTGAACATGGGTTCCTTGCCACCTTCGTTCTTGGGGTTCTGAGATTGTAAAGGGTTTCTGGTATCTTTCTCTTAGAATTTGGGTTAGACTTAACTCTACCGCAAAACTAGTTCTGGGGCGAGGATTGCTCTACCTTATATACTGACTTATTTAGTCATATCTCTAGTCGACGTAAGATCTCAACACCCTCACGTGCAGGACTGGGCATGTGGGTGACCCCATTTATGAGTGACCCAATAAACGGATATAGGATAGCTTCTGATACTATCTTAGAATTCGAATAGAATCATATCAATAAGATATTTTTATTGTGGGAAAGATGGCCCAATTTTGGTGCCGAAGTTCAGAATCATTTCTACGACAACTGTTTACATTGTGTCTCTTCAAATCTGAAAGGAAATCCTCATGTCTTCACCTGGTTGCAGTGCTGAAATAGTTTCCTATAGGCCTGCTCTCGTTCTAGCTACATCAATCATCCTCAATGTATCCAGGCCTTGAATGTGACAATTAAACTATGAGAAAACAAATCTGCATTGTAGTGACTGAGTAAGTTTTGAAAGGGAAGCTAAGCACATATAAATTATTTGTTAGAATTCATTGGAGAACAATAGTTCCTGAATAGAAGGAAGTCACTTTACTTCCATCAGGAAGCTTAATGATTAAAGTTTTCATCCTCTTAAAGGACTGAAATTGTGATAGAGTCAAATGTGGTCAGATGCTCCTATTTCAATAATCAAGCCATGGCTTCCAATTGTAAAAGAAACTGAACATATAATACCTGTAGACATATCATTAAATTTAACCTTCATAATGAAAGAATTAAAATGTACATTCCAAACAGTATTTAAATTTTTCTTTGTTATTTGAAGTCTTGTTTGATCTTTTCAAGTTTCCCCCCCCCCCAGTTTGCAGGGGCCGAAATGGGTTTCCTCGTCTCTTTCTTAAACTAGTCATCCTCCTATTTTAGCCTATTAGGGCCATAGATGTTGTGCTCATGTAATGAACGGATGCAAGAAGAAATGGATAACTCTTAGGGGATTAATATAATAGTCTCATGAAACGTGACAATGAGAATTCCCTTCCTGTGTTGAATTTAGTCAAGAACTATTTTTTGCCTAGAATTTCATAAAGCTTGTTCTGTAACAACATTAAGGTATGACTTTTTAAAGTTATTTCTTTGATTAGTTTGTTGAATATATCAGGTGCTAGACTTCCAAGAAAAACAAATGCATCCTCGTAAATTTTTCCTTACACCCAAGAATCAAGTCGAGGAAAATCAAATGCATCCTCGTAAATTTTTCCTCACACCCAAGAATCAAGTCAAGGACCTAGCAGGTTCCAGTTTTCCCACTCACCAACAAAGCAGTATACCAGATCCAATATATGTTTCTTCATCTTCAGATGATGAAAATGACCTGCCTAATGATGAGGACGCATCTAATCAATTAGTCCTTTATGACCCTGGGAGTAATGAAAACAACACAATTGAACTTGCCCCTGATCCTCTACGATGTGGACCACCTCCATTACTTGATTTACTTCCAAGAAGCAAACCTTTGAGGTCAGCTCCTAGAGTTTTGCCATCAGTTGGTGCTTTCACTGTTCAGTGTGCATCCTGCTTTAAATGGAGGTTGATTCCAACAAAGGAAAAATATGAAGAGATACGTGAACACATCCTAGAAAAGCCTTTTGTTTGTCAAAGAGCTCTTGAGTGGCGACCTGATGTATCTTGTGCTGATCCAGAGGATATTTCCCAGGATGGAAACAGGATTTGGGCTATTGATAAGCCAAGCATTGCACAGCCTCCAGATGGATGGCAGCGACTGCTACGGATCAGAAGTGAAGGAAGCACCAAATTTGCAGATGTGTAAGCATCAGTTATTGGTTATTCTTTGTTATTGAAATGCAAACACCCTTATATAATGATACATAACCACTGCTTCCCATCCATTAATGAGTTTTTTGTGCTAGGAAGTCTACTCTCATGGAAATTCTAATTTTTCAATCATCAATTTGCAATGATATTTCAGATACTATGTAGCACCAACAGGCAAGAGATTGCGTTCAATGGTAGATATCCAGAAGTATGTTCCTGCTGTTTCTGCTTTACTATCTTTGCGTTCAATGTGACCTTTTGTGTCTTATAATTTGCTCTTGGTGTCTGTGTTTTTAGGTTCTTGACGGATCATCCAGAGCACTTGAGGGATGGGGTAACTCTTTCACGGTTCTCATTTACAATACCAAAGCCACTGCAAGAAAACTACGTGAGGAAGCGCCCTGCTACACCTACACTTACATCTTCATATGAACTCAGTGGACCTGTTGAACCTGAGCAAGGTACATAAAATATTCAAAAAATTAAACATTGGGGTTCAAATGTAAGATTTTAAACTTGATGCCCTGAAAGTGATATGGATAAAAATTATAGGTTGGTAAAGTATAATTTATCCTTCAAAATATGCAGAGGTGGGTGCATAAATTTGCCTAGACTTTAACGTCTTTTTTACATACAAGTTTCTACTTTTACTTTCAGACTTCTGTACCATCCATTTTTTTGTTAACTTTCAATTAATCTTTTGGCCATTGTGACAGTATTCTATTTTGTGATTTGTCCTCTATCTTTTCTAATGATGAAGTATGATTTCGGCACAACTGACCAATTTGGAAGAATTTATTTGAGTTTATCTTATGATATAAGTGTTTACGCAAGTGTTTGGGAGAGCTTATGTAATAGCATGTTAGGATCAGCTGCTTTTTCCACAGAATCAATTTTAAACACTATGAAGTTACTCACAGAAGCTTTCCCTTAGAATTGATTTTGGCTTCAAAATCAATTGTAAAAGAATTTCTAAGCATGTTCATAGCTTATGACCTACCTATAAACTATTTGGAGCTCATTTCAATAAACTTCTCAAATCAGCTCATGAATAAGCGTTTATAACTTATTTTGAGTGTATTTCAATAAAATTCTCAAATTAGCTTATGAATAAACTCTTATGCGATAAACGCTTATTTTCATAAGTGATTAATTAAGTTGTTTACACAAGCGCATATAAGTGCTAATGTTTTTTTTTTTTTTTTATCAAAATGCTAATGATCTGCAAGACATGAAATGTTCAACTGGTTTGGAATGCCCAGAAAACAATAAGTCTGTCAATATAGCACCCTCTTTTTGAGTGAAATGTCTAAATACTAAGGATTTTAGTGCATTGTTATCATGATATATTTTATTATGCAGTGAGGCCTTTAGCAATTGGATGGACAGATCCGGAAGATTCTGCTAATTCGGATGAGGAGAGATCGGGGCTTCCTGCTCCACTCATGGGGTCACATGTTTTTGACCCTTTCAGACGTCCTACAAAGAAGAGAACAGTGCACAGGCAAAGCTCTCCCCAAAATGATGCCCTATAGTAAGAAGAACATCAGCTGAGATTGTTATACAAATCCAGAATCTCTGAATATCCTATAGGCCAGTCACCTTCTCACGTCCTTTTTGTGTGGCTCTTGGGTAGATGTTGCAACTTCCTCCGTAATTTGGCTTGCAAATAGACAAATAGATTACCCTTTTTCTATGAAAAGCAAGTGTTGTCAATGAACTGCTACAGAAGATCAAAGGTGCATAGCTTGGTAAGTATTTTGAGGTGCAAACTGAGCATGGCAACCAAATCAAGCAGAAGACAATTTGCAGAGTGTATCATGATATATTAATTTGTGGAAAACAATCAATTTTTATCATGATAAGTTTTAGTTAGTGGGAAGATCAATATCTTGGTATTTCTAGTAAAATTGTATTTTGCATCAGTGGAATTTTCCGCGTTCAGTTCAGAAGAGATCGATTGCATTATTCTATCTATGGCTTGAGACTGTTGGGGATATATAATTCAAATGTAATATGATAGTGTGATATAATAATAGCTAAGAGCTGTTAGGTTAGTATTGGGTTAATAGGCTGTTGTGACAGCTGTATGGTTAAGGAGTTACTTGTTAGACAAGTAATTCAACAGCAAGTTAGCTCTAGCTTGTCTTCTATCACAAACTATTCAATCTTGGGTGGGCAAAGCCAAATGCAACGTCTCTGGGTTGAAGCTGCGAGTTTTGACGGTAGTGTTAGGATTGGTTGCTTGGGGTTTGCATCGAAACTGAGAGTTTCACACCCTGTTTTGGCTTAGTTTGCTTGAAGTGCACGAATCTACAAGATTTGTCCTTCATCAGAGGTTGCCATCTGCAATCGGTGGATCGTGAAATTAGAGATTGTGCGTTTCAATTCCATATCACATATTGCAGGACGCAATTTGGTATAGACGCTGTGAGTTTAGTTTCAGAGGTTCTGTCTACACGCTGCGAATCTCGTTTTGATCAGTTTTCTGAGCAAGGTGCGTTTCAATTGCTATTGGCCCTCTATATCGCAATCTTGATCTATTGATCAATCACTGTTTGGCCCTTCTCGCTGGATACTGCTGTGTGAGAAAACTGCAGCAGTGATTCTCTGTTTCTTGGTACAAAATTCTCCTTGTTTCTGTTCAAGAAATCCCTCCAATGGGTGGTTCGAATGACAATCTACCAAGGGTGACTCTGCTAGTTCTTACTGAGAAGAATTGGGATTGCTGGAGCACTCAAATGAAGGTTCTTTTAGGCTTCCAAGAAGTCATGGAAGTGGTGGAACAAGGCTTTCAGCCTCTGCCTCAGGCTCCAACAGATGCCTAGCGAGGTACATTCAAAGAGATGAAGAAGAAAGATTGCAAGACAATGTTGAGGAATCAAAAGACACAAGTGAGATGAAGATTGAAGAGCTACAAAGCTCTTTGGAGGCTCATGAGATGAGACTCTTTGGCATTATGAGAAAAATTCAGAACAAGCCTTGAAAGTAGGAACAACAAGGTCTGAAGATAGAAAGAAGAAGAACAAATGGAAAGGAAAATCTAGTGGTCAGAGATTTGATAGGTCCTCTCATCAAGATTAGTCCAAGCATGATTTTGACAGGCCTGAATCTTCAAAACGAAGAGGATGTCCTGCCAAAAATTATGACAAATAGAGGCATGTTGAGAAAAGTAAGGTGGAGTGCTATGCTTGTCATAAACTGGGTCATTACTCCTATGAATGCAAGTCTGGTAGAAGAAAGCAGAGGAGGAATGAAGACAGAGAGGCCCATGTTGAGCAAGAAAATTTAGATGGTGATCCTATTATGTTGATGGTTACAACAAGTGTAGAAGGGTCATATTCTGAGTCGTGGCATCTAGACACAGGATGCTCCAACCATATGACTAGCCACAAAGGAAATGTCTTGATTCAGAGGAAGAATGGGAAAACAACAATTGTTAAGGATGTGTTGTATGTTCTAGAAATGAGGTGTAACCTACTGAGTATTGGTTAGCTTCTTGAGAAGGATTACTTAGTTGGAATGAAAAATGGAAAGTTCAAACTATTTGATCCAAAAGGGAAGGCTTGTGGTTCGAACTGATCATGCAAAAAATAGGACTTTTCAAGTCAACATCAAAGCTGCTGATGCTCATTGTTTTGCTGCACTAGAACATGAGAAAGAGTGTTGGCTTTGACATTCAAGGCGTGGCCACCTTAATTTTCAAAGTTTGAATCAATTAGGGACAAAACATATGGTTTCTAGTTTACCAATTACTGCTATGCCTGGAAGAGTGTGTGAAGTTTGAATGGCTGGGGAGCAATCTAGGAATTCTTTTCAATCAAGTTTAGGCATGAGGGAAAACGCAGTCCTTGAAGTGGTTCATTCAGGCATATGTGGGCCTTTTGAAGTGCCCTCATTAGGTGGAAATAAATATTTCATCACCTTTGTGGATGAGTTCAGCAGAATGTTATGGGTGTTTTTTTATTGAACACAAGAATGAAGCACTTGAGGTGTTTGAAAGGTGGAAAGCTACTGTTGAGAGACAAAGTGGAAAATTGCTGAAAATTCTTAGAACTGGGCGAAGTGGAGAATACACTTCGAAAGTTTTTGAAGAATTTTGTTTGAGGAATGGGATTAGTCATGAGGTGACTGCTCCATATACCCCTCAGCATAATGGCTTGGCTGAGATGAGGAATAGGACACTGCTCAACATGGTCATAAGCATGGTAAAGGAGAAATATTTGCCTCAGATTAGTTCCATAGCCAAGTATAAGGCTCGATTAGTTCCAAGAGGCTTCCTACAAAAGGTTGGATTGGATTATTTAGAGGTGTTTGCACCTGTGGACAGAATTGAAACCATCAGATTGGTTGTCTCAGTTGAAAGTGCTAGAAAGTGGCCCTTGTTCCAGCTGGATGTTAAATCAGAATTTCTCAATGGCTTTCTGGAAGAAGAGGTCTATGTGAGCCAACCACCTGACTTTGTTATTAAAGGAAAGGAAGATCTAGTCTACAGGTTAAGGAAGGCATTTTATGGGCTAAAACAAGCCCCTCAGGCATGGAATATGAGGATTGACTCCGTCCTCTTTGAGTTGGGTTTTATTAAGTGTTCTGTGGAGCATGGAGACAAAATTAAGAATGGAGGTCAAGGTTTGATGACCATTTGTCTCTCTATGTAGATGATCTGCTGGTGACAGGATCGCATAAGGAAGAAATTGAAGTTTTCAAGAAAATGATGAAGTCTGAATTTGAAATGACAGACTTGGGTGAGTTGAGCTACTTCTTAGGGATGGAGTTCACTCATACAACACATGGTCTTGTGATGCATCACCAGAAGTATGTGAAGGACATGTTGAAGAAGTCCAACGTGATGAACTGGAATTCAGTCACAACTCCAGCAAAGCCAAATGTCAAATTGAAAAAGGAAGTTGGAGGAGAAGCAGTGGATAGTACACTATTTAAACAGATTATTGGTTCTCTCAGGTTTTTATGCAATAGTAGACCTGATATCTCTTATGGGGTAGGACTAGTGAGCAGATTTATGGCCAACCCGAGGCAGCTACATATTAGTGCAGCTAAGCGAATTCTGAGATACTTGCCAGGAACCTCAGATTATGGAATATTATTTCCTAGTCACTTACAGAATCAGAAGGTAGAGTTAATTGGAATTCAGATTCAGATTATAGTGGGTACTTAGATGAAAGAAAGAGCACCTCAGGGTATGTTTTTAAGATTAATGGTGCTCCAATTTCTTGGAGTTCTAAGAAGCAGCCAGTTGTGGCCCTTTCCTCTTGTGAAGCTGAATACATAGCGGGTTCCTATGCAGCTTGTCAAGCTGTTTGGCTAGAGGAATTGTTAAGAGAGATGCAAGTTGAAGTGCAGAAGCCATTAAAGCTAATGGTTGATAACATCTCGGCTATAAGTCTTGCTAAGAATCCAATCTCTCGTGGAAGGAGTAAGCTCGTAGAAGTCAGATTTTTATTTTCTGCGTGAACAAGTGAATGGAGGAAAGCTTGAAATGGTCTACTGCCCCACTAATGAGTAGAGAGCAAATATTTTCACTAAGCCTTTGAAGACTGACAAATTCGAAGACTTAAGAAGGGATAACAGTGTAATATTGTTAAGAACTTAAAAGGAATCTCTCGAGCAGCGGAAGGTAAAAGAAGGGTTTGAGGAATCGAAGAAATATTGTTTGAAATATATTTTCTATCTTGAGTAATAACTATTACAAGCTCTGTATTTATACAGAGTGGAAATAACAGACGAGACTGAAATGTAAATGACCGTGCCGGGTATCCCGATGTCAACTTGTTACATCGAAAATGTAACCTACAACATTGGAAATGTAAACTACTAATAAACAAATAATAAACCTAAGATAAGATAAGGTCGAATCCCGGCTAATCCGGGATTGCCATTATTATAAGATAACATGCGTTACAGCTGGCGAGGACACATACGACATGTCTGGTCAAAGGACAATCTTGGTTTGGGCAGACGATCCATTCTTCCAGTGTGCAGGCGATCCTGATCAGACAATGGTCAGACGAGCTTTTCATTGTTGATCTTTTCACTTCAATACAAGTTGTGACTGTTGTTTCACGCCTCCAACAGGAGATGATTATTATCTCTAACAGCCCCTCATAAGCTCAACGTGGGTCTGGAAGGAAGAAGAATCGGCTCCCACAGACACACGATTGAGCTTGACTTCCATGACTGTAACTAGGTTGCTTCTCATTCCTTGATAGGCATCACTAGCAAGGAACAATTACATCAGGAAGAGTTGCGCTCCTTTGACATTGATGCTTGTACTCGGAGCAGAGGGTGGTGTTATGATGCTGGAGATGAATAACATGGAAAATGAATTGGAAACCTTTTCCAGATCCGCCAGAGTTGCTTCGCCACAAATTTTTGTATTTTTGGTTGCCTAGGCTTGTCCGTTAGTGGGAGACGCCTTGCTGCTCTCTACCTCCTGCGGCTCAGGGGCCTTACGACTATTTGGGCATGATTCTAAAGGAACTTCGACAAGAGTAACCCCTCTGGTTATGGATCTCAGCGATGAAAAAGAAAAATTTGCAAAAAACGTAAAGAGAAGGATAAAGCTTGAGCTCAGAGGAACATCGACAGGAGTTACCCCTCTATTCATGAAGCTCAATTGGGGTTTAAGGTGAGGGCTATCTAAAGAAAAAGATAAATCTTGACAAGAAGACGGAGCTTCTACCATGGGAGAAAAGAATGAAGAAAAAAGAAACCATGGATTCAGACTGGCTCTGATACCATGTTAAGAACTTAAAAAGGAAGTTCTCGAGCAGCGGAAGGCAAAAGAAGGGTTTGAGGAATTGAAGAAATATTGTTTGAAATATATTTTCTATCCTGAGTAATAACTATTACAAGCTCTGTTTTTATACAGAGTGGAAATAATAGACGAGACTGAAATGTAAATGCTCGTGCCGGAATCCTGATGTTAACTTGTTACATCAGAAATGTAACCTACAACATTGGAAACGTAAACTACTAATAAACAAATAATAAACCTAAGATAAGATAAGGTTGAATCTCGGCTAATCCGGGATTGCCATTATTACAAGATAACATGTGTTACAGCTGGCGAGGACACAGGCGACATGTCTGGTCAAACGAGAATCTTGGTTTGGGCAGATGATCCATTCTTCTAGTGTGCAGATGATCTTTGATCAGATAATGGTCATACGAGCTTTTCATTCTTGATCTTTTCACTTCAATACAAGTCATAGACGATGTCTGGGACTGTTGTTGCATGCCTCCAATAGGAGATGATTATTATCTCTAACAAGTATCCCTAAGACATTTGAATTTGAAGGGCATGTTGTGGATATATAATTCAAATGTAATATGATAGTGTGATATAATAGCTAAGAGTTGTTAGGTTAGTATTGGGTTAATAGGTTGTTGTGACAGCTGTTTGGTTAAGGAGTTACTTGTTAGACAACTAACTCAATAGCAAGTTAGCTCTAGTTTGTCCTCTATTATATAAGGCAGTGTAATGTGTTCAATTTTTCATAAGAGTGAATAATCATTCCCTCACAAACTATTCTTTTCTCTCTCTATCTCTTCTCTAAATTCCAATAAAGACAAGTTTCCAACCAATAGTTTACCTCATTTAGCAGCTTTTAGTGATTAGGATTTACACAATCTAAGTCCAACAACTACTTATTCACTCGGAATTCGTATCAACGTCCATTGCTTGAGCCGAAAATCCTTGGCAATCTCAAGTACCTTGGACTTGAGATGGCACATAGCAAACAAAGCATCTTGTGGAACCTGGTTATTTGGAGAGTAAATTGGCTGCCTTCCTGTGGAACCCAATTTGAAATTTACGAGCCACTAATTGCACTCAACTACAGAACATAATTTCCCACATTGTAATTGGAATTGGATTGCCACTTTGTAAGAGAAAGAGTGGTGTACATATTCTGAGCTATGATAGTCCTACCTGAGGGAGCAGTTACCGAACTTGAACCATTTATCTTATATGAACTATAGGGTCGAGCTATATGAACAGAGTTGAGAAATTTATAACCTCTCAAATTAACTAGTCGCTCATAACCTCCAAATTAATTGGTCAAAAACTATATTATTCAATAGTCTAAAATCATATAAATGTGAAACAACCAAATAACTCAAAAGACAGCCTTAAGTCTATTAAAGACCTAAAAGAGCTACAGTCGAGCATATTCACTCTAACACTTACCCCAAGTTTTTCAAGAGAACAAGTGGTATCCAGCCATTTGAACTTGTACTTGTCAACCTGACATGTTTGATTTTCGGTTGGGTGGTCCATTTAGGGCATTGGAACTCAGGATCACATATTCACAAGCCCCAAACGTGAAAGATTTTTTATCCCTGTTGGTTGAAAGCTAGTTCACATTGGTAAACAAACATATTCACTCTAACGCTTACCCAAGGTTTTTCAAAAGAACAAGTGGTATCCAGCCATTTGAACTTGTGCTTGTCAACCTGACGTGTTTGATTTTCGGTTGGGTGGTCCATTTGGGGAATTGGAACTCGAGATTAGACATTCCCAAGCCCCAAACGTGTAAGAGATTTTTTATCTCCGTTGGTGTTAGTCTGGAATTTTTCCTAAGTCTTAGCTTGGTTGAAGGTTACACAATAAGATGATTTCGACCAAAATGAATGGTATTTAACTAAGGCTAATAAGACAGTTTCCAATATTCGATTAAAATCATACTGAGTCGAAGTCGAAGTCATATTGAAGATAAGATCTTAAAATAGACAAGTGTTAGACTTGTTTTCGACTAAAGCCTTGATGTGTATGGAGTTGCATTTTGATGGAAGTTATAAACCGTTGGACCAGAATAGAACACGTGGAGAGAAAAGAAGCAAGCACAATACACGTGGATGGCTTAGAAGATTTTTTCGTTGCATGCAATTGAAGAATCAACCTATAAATAGAAGAGGTCGGGCAAAGAATCGAGGTCTTTCGTCCCATTCGCAACACGTCCATAAACGTTAATTCTCAAATCCTAACGCCATAAGTCCAAGCAATCGTGACACAGAGCAACAGGAATGAGTCAAACGTGAGTGACTGAGCGAGTTCGATTGACCGCCTTTATCTTTCTACCGCTTTCAAGCACCTTTACTTTCAGTTTTTTTTTTAAATTTGCCTATCCAATTCGGTCGAACCACTTTCGACAAATACCATTCCATCCACTTCATTTCACTTTCACGCACTCATTTCCATATCTCAAAGCTCGTAAGAGGATCAGAATCCAACCTCTTTATCAACATTTGAATTTTCTTATGGTTTTATCTTATCCTATTTGTTTACCAAAAATCAGAGAAACAGTTGGTTGGTTGGTTGAAAGTTGGTTCACATTGGTAAACAAACAAACATGCACTTAAATCCAATCTCATTAGTTATATTGCTTACTTATCCAAGTTAACTTATACCTCCCATAAGGGGAATCCCGGAAGTAGTTCAGTTTAGTTGGATTAGCTATAACTGTCATAGACAATATTTTTTTTTTCTTCCAATAAATCGTCTTTAAAGGAAAGGATTCAAGTTATGGGTCCACGTGCACATAAGGCCCAAAATATATGACTCTGAGTAGGTATTTCTCTTTTGCAAAATTACCTTTACTACATGCTGATGGTAGGACATCAAATGGGACATTTTTTTGTTTTGGATCACTTTCTGCATCAACTTTTCGAAGCTTTGAAGATTCTAGTGTTCTACTACTTTAAGGAGATGGCCTAGCCTGTCCCTCTGTCTGTGGGATCCAATTACAACAAATTACATTGTCATACTTATACACACCATGTGCACTCTATTTAATGCCTTTTGGCTTATCTCCTCCCATAGGATATGCCATTTGCATATTGTAGAAGGGACTTTTAATAATGAAATTTAATTTGGCAGGTACCAAAGAATTACTTAGAGCAGTTATTTGATTGAAAATAAACTTAATAATTATTTCAAATAATTGTCTAATTTTATTTTTTGATGCTTTTTTCAAATAAACTTGATTGACATGAGTGGGCTTTCTTGGTCTTGTCGGTTTCAAGACATTAACTTAACACCATCAATTCATGCACGTTCATGCCTGGCTTGAAGTGAACTTGTTTTTTCTTTATCTTCTATCATATCATCCTTGCTACTTGCTAGTGAATTTTGATTTTTGAATGACATTAATTCCATATTCCTAGTCTTCTCATGTTCATTTGCGTGCTATTCATGCATTTGTTGGAACAAACACGCAATATCGACATTCTATTATCTCTTTGCATCATATGAATGGCATAGGATTCTGATTCACTTTTTTTTAAAGTAATTGAACATTATATCCTTCCTAGGTTTCAAGAATGTTAACCTGAATGGTCCTGACTCCTGATGATGCATACACAATTAGTCCATATAATATACAAAATTATATTTTAATTTTGAAAATGACAATACCAATGAATTTCTGTTTCTATAAAATCCTTCCCATGTTTGACTTTTCAATATATTTAGAGTGATTAAACTCCATGATTGAAAGACTTTTCCAGTATACTCAATAGAAAATGACATTCCGAGATAATATGTATTTGCATTATGCAATAATTTCTTTTTTCTCTATGATATAGGGATAAAGCACATTCACCAATTTTTTTTCCAAAAGCAAAAATTATATTAATGAAGATAATGTCAACAATATACAACCCACTTTAAGAGGGCACCAAAAAACAAAAGCCGGCCCAAACAAAACAACCCACACGACCAAAGATCACCAGAGGGGACAAAAGCGACCCCAAAACCAGAAATCGCCGACCCAAAACAAAAAAACTAAACATCCCACATAGATTCCAAAAGCTGGACAACATCCAAAGCTCACTCACTCCTACCCTATGAGAGCCTTCGCACAATGATCTAGAGGCAATATGGAAGAAGGCTATAGAATTGACCAATTGTACACCATGTTTAAGTGTTTCCTCATTGATAAGGCACTATGAGCTCATAAAGGTATAAAACATGAGGTTTGTAAAAAAAAACCTAAGCCCTAAATCCTAAAACATGAGACAATACTATCCAAAAAATACACCACGATAGGAAGTTTGAACTTAAAAAAATTTAAACTTCATCGTTAACCTGTTATCCAGAGTTTTTTCATTAAAGATCGGAATAAAATTATAAATATTCACAAAATCTTTTGGAAGGCTCGGACGGATTAAGAATAAAAAAAAAATCTATATCCAAGTTCTGAATGTCGACAAAAAATAATTCTTGGGAGGGAGTGCGTGGCTCTTGCGAGACTTGTTAGATAGGCCCCAGTCGTTAACAATCTTTATTTATATTCTTTCGTTAAGTGTTAAATCTCATGGATGTCTCAGACTTAGAGGGTTAATCTAGACGGGTGATTATACGTTGACATCTGTTTATTAACCAACATTCAATCGAGGCATAATTAGGCGGTGAATTTTAATATATTAGCCATGGTTAAAAATAACCGGCAAACCTTGTGTTTATTGAATGTCACTAAAAAGTACATGTTAGAGTAACATTTTCAAACACCTATTATTTAAGCCACCGTGATTTGGGTGTACGTCTTGTGCTATGAAGGGAGAAAATACATTTCATACCTATTTCTGAATTCTCTTATACTAGTAAGTAATCCGTGCAATGCACGGGTGTTTTTAATATTTAATTTGTAATATTTTTTTAGTTGATGTTGTAAAGCTAATAAATATATGACATATGTCAACATTTTTAAACACGCGTAAGATCACATGATATATTGAAGTCCTCAATTGATAAAACCAAAGTAAACACAATGACTAATATTAAAATTGTTCATCTAAAGTTTATGTCATACCAAAATCAAACAACGTAATTAAGTTTTGATAGCAGAAATAGAAAAACATCCGACAAATACTTATATAGCAATAGTCTTAACACAATGAAGATCTTATTTCACTTCTCTGTCTTGACACATTTTAATTCTTTAGTTGAGGAAACTTGCGAAGATCTTATTTCACTTATCTATCTCAACACGTTTTAACCATAGTTCAAAAGTTATTTTTCATAATAAAGAAAGTTAATATAAGACTGATAAGAAATGAAGATTTTATGGTCGTTTGAAGTTAAGGATGCAGTGTCATCATCAACACGTTTGGAAGGAGGAAGCGTAGACAAAATTGTGGGGTATTTATTTCTTTTAAAAATTTAATATATTTAATTACATTTTAATATTATTGACTTCTTTAATTTTAAAAATTTGTGAGGTTAGATCAATACAAAATAAATTAAGCAAGCAATATAAATAAAGAAATAAGAAGAATATCTAAAGATTAAAATATTTTTCAATAAATAGGAAATAATTTTATGAATTAGGCTAATATTGTTCTGTAAAGAGAATTGACAATATCTGGATAAAGAGTATGTAGACGATACTTTCCTTGTCTTCAGACGATACTTCTATAGACAATACTTTCCTTGTCTTTAGACGATACTTCTCTAGACGGTTCTTTTCTTGTCTTCAGACGATACTTCTCTAGAATAGACAGTGCTGCCGAGTAGACGATAGGGATAATTCCGCCTTTTATTTCTTAGAGCTGACGATAGAGCTAATGAGCTATTTCGGCCTTCTATTTAAATTTGTAATAAATAATTATTTGAATTCCTTAATTATCGTAAATCATGATTTAAATTCGGAAATTTGATTTGATAGATGGAGAAATTGTTGGGTTGATAAAGTGACACGTGTCGACATATAAGAGAGTCTTTTTTTTAAGAGTTGCTGAGGTTTGAGATTGAGGACTCACAATTAGTAGATACAGTAGTACAGTAGATATGCATATTTTTATCTGCAAAATTATCTTTGCCCCGTTGTCCGGAGCCCCGGGCTGCTCGAAAGGAAAGAACAAAAATAGGCTATGGTGGAACAACAGAGGTTCAAGCAGTGGGTGGGTGGCACTGATCTGGCTCACGATAGTGATGAACACGACACGGTGGGGGTGCGCGTGGTAGCTGCTACAGATGTTTCAACCTGCAGGTAGTTTGGAGTGGAGATCCAACGACGATTTGTGATCATTTTGGTGTTGATGGATGTTCATGTGGCCTTTTTGGTGTTATTTGGAAGTTAAGCTTTCTACAGTAATTTTCTCTATATGTTATGTTGAATTATGTTACTTTAAAAGTGTCTTTTTTCCCTCGTGCTTGTTGAGTTGATTGTTACAGGATATGAGTGATTTCTACGTTACAATACCTTATTCATCTTGCACATGTACCCCATTTATTCATAGTCGTTAGTTAGATATATCTTAAACTTCTGGATTTAGTGATGGCTACCTATTTTGTAATAGTCCTAAAGAAAATACATTGTTCGGTTATGGTCCTTGAGATATTTTCCCACCATGTAGTTTTGGTCATGGTCCTAAATAAAATGCATTATACGGTAATGGTCCTTTCGAGATTTCCCCACCATCTAGGGTTTTTCTCTATAAAACCATTTTCTCTGTAGAACCATAGACGAAGTTCTCGAAGTCTCGATTTGGGCTCTCCCTCTCTCCTTCCTCTCTCTCTCATCATTTGTTTATTCAACAAATGGGCATGGAAGTGAGAATCATGATATTGTTTATCCATGCACAAAGAAAACATTGGTTGCAAAATGTGGGAGGCTGTAGAATTCACCCATAGTTGCTTTATGCTTTGGTTAGAATGAGACAATGGAGTCTTCAAATAAGGGGAAGTAAATTTTCTTGTCTGTTTTGGTAACTTTGGCATATTAGTTAGTGAGATGAAATCTATCATATGTTTGTTCTTCTCTCTCTCCTTTGGCATACCATGACAATGAGCATCGGTCTGGTTGGTTCTCCTTCCTCCTCTTTGGCATACTATGGCAAATGGAAATTATATGATTGTTTTTCTTCCACTTCTTTGACATACCATAAAATTGGTAGTGGTAAAGGTAATGATAAAGATTCTGAGTTTGGGGATTCGTTTGGTTGAGCTTCTCCCAATAATGGAAATCGCAATAGAAATGGATTACATTGTTTGGCCATTGGTGCGAAGATGGAGTACGAGGGATTAAATTGTTTGGTCGTCCAGTGTTATGAGGAGTTGCATTGTTTGGCCCTTTGATGTGACGATGAGGTCTAGAGGATTTTATTATGTTCGGACCTGAAAATCTAGTGTGGATTCCTCTCAACTGTGGTGGCTGATAGCAGCGGAACAGCGCAGTTGTTGTCCCTGAGGTCAGGACGGAGCTCCATGTTCCACGACGTGGGGGTATCTGCAAAAGACACTCTATCACTTAAGTCAGTGCAAGTGTTTAAGAGAGCATTCCAAAGAGTCAGATAGAACACAAGTCTAAAATGATAAGAATGAATAGCATGTTGCGTAAATGAACGAAGGAACTTGTACTTATGGGCTCCGGTGATCATGAAGGAGGTCTTTACAAGTGTAGGGAAAAGCCTCTAAGTAAGGCTTCCAATAGGCTTTCGAGCGGTCAAGAAGCTCTGGGTTGTCTCGGCTGAGTCTTAGTTTGTGATGACATAGTGGACACTGGCCAGACGAGTCATTTCTTCTAGAGGCATTCAGTCTGGTGTTACGGTGAATGTTGAAGAGCATGCCTCCTGGCTCGGCTGAAATGTCCTTAGGTCAGGTGGTTGAGAAGCCGATTGGAACACATTATTTGGCCCTCCTGTGTGCCGAAGGATTGCATTGTTTAGCACTTCGGTAAGACGATTGAGTTAGAGGAATTGGAATGTTTGCTCCTCCGGTGTGAAGATTGAGTCTGGAGAATTTGTGTGGTGGTCCCTCTTGATGGAGATAATGGTTCTAATACTTGGTGGTTCTAGTTCCAGTACTGAAGGTTGTTCTTTTTTTATTTCTAAAATTGAAAACTCCTGATGCTTTGTGTTGGTACATCGTAAGTTTGAGGGGATGTTAGATTATTAGCTTTATTTCATTATTTATGCCGTAAAAATAGTATAGTCTTTTACTTGTTGTCTATTTATATTTTTGTTCATTTACTTTCTATTGTAAGAATTATTCAAAATATAAAACCTAGCACACTTTCCCTTCCTCTCTCTTCTAATTCTCTCTCTTTTCTTTCAATTATTACTTCTTTTAACAATATGTGTGTCTGTGAGTGAGAGGATAACATTGTATTTAATGAAAAAAAATTAGGTTATGATAAAAAACCTAATCGTCACCATACAATTATACGAATAATTAAGATTAATAGTTGTTTAATGATGAGATAATTTCATAATTAACTTTGACAATTGTAGTTGAATTTATTAGTCCAGGTTTATCTGTCTTAGTCTCATAAAGAAAATACAAATTCAAATTCTTTGCAGCAGCATCTACTGCCTCTGTAGCTAATAAGTGTATGTTTATGTAATGTGACAAAAGCACATACGTGTCACATTTCAGTTAGCGTTAAAATAACTCAACTTAAAATCAAACCTGGCATAAATTATCATCAATTCTTTAATGTAATAAATAATGTTTTATTTAAGTTAATCATAGTAATTGATTATAAAAATTGTGGGAGTTGTAGAGAAGCTATGGGGCGTAAAATCCAAATTGAAAAAAGACTCATTAAACACATTCTCTTTCTATGTAGCACTTTTTTATATGAAGGTCCTTTACTAACAAATATTTCCCCTGTTTTTTTAGCTAGGCTAATATGAACGCCCATTACTTTGACAAATTTTTCTTTAAACTTTTTTAAAATTATTTGTCCCTACACAAAAGTTCATCTTACTAACTTCTATCATAATCATTTCTTTTCCAACTTGTAAAATGAAACGAACCTAAAGTTTCGTTAAATTAATCTGAGGGTGAAACGAGACAAAAATATTGTACCTCTGTTCAAAAAGAGGCTTCAAATACTGACAAAAATGTGTTTGGAAATAACAAAATTCTCTCTCTCTCTCTCTCTCTCTCTCTCTCTCTATATATATATATATATATATATATATATATATATATATATATATATATATATATATATATATATATATATATATATATCGTGACATATCACTACTACTCGATAATATATGAGTTTTATAAAAAAAGTAATATTCATTTATATGAGAAGTAAAATAATTCAAAAGTAATTTTGTAAAACATATTAGGCTCTATTATAATTAAGCAGTGACTTTGTAAAAAAGTTTACACAATTATGTAATTAAAATTCAAATGTCATAATTAAATTTAAATATAAAAATGATTTTAATTAAAAATGAAGAGATATAAATGAATGCATGTCCAAAAAAATTACACCTTATTGCATATAAATTAAATTCATATTATAAATTTATACTTTAAGAGAGGTATCGAGGATATGTTGAATTTCTGTATCTAGTTGTATACAGGTTATGTTATCCTCTCACTCCTATGTATGAAAGTTTTATTCATTAAAATCACATCAGACGACTTTAATAAGTTTTTTTAAATCCACTCAACACAATTATGATTTAACATATATTCAATGTATTTAATATGAATAAAAATTAGTGTACATCCAAATGGGTAGACCACTAGAGAGATAGGAAGAGATGAGAAATAATTGATAAGTGTGATATATGATGTGATATAATTGGAAGAAAGAGATAAAAAGAAAAAAAAAAGTGTCCAGAGGTGTCTGTACTATTTGGATGTAACCAATAATCACTGATTTAATATTTATACATAATATCTCAACTAAATACCACTTGAACATATATTGAAATTTGTATACCAAAAAAAATAAAATTGGAATTGGAAAGGACAAGGAAAGTAACAAAGGTCGTCCAACCTAAACTGCAATAACCTGAGTTCATAATCTTTTGAATCTTTGTCATATTAATATTCAAATAATTTATTTACTTTTTAAATAAAGCAGTTGCTTATACCTATTTATATACTCCTATTTGTTGGTCTTTTCTTTTGATTGCACATGCACGCACGAGAGGATTACAATAGTAAAAAGGGCTACCGTCATCTGCACTTTGGTTCACACGGGAAATCAGGAAACAAATACTAAATAAATGAAGTTGTATAGATAAAAGTAATGATTTATTGGAAAAAAATGTACTTATTTGCATTCAGGTTTTGCTTATGCAGATCTTTACTTCACCTAATCCATGTTCTCAAGTGTTTTAAATTTTGTGTTCTGGCCAATATAAATATAAATGACCACACACTTTATAATTGTCTTAGTTGGCTCAGAAGGCTCGCGAATAAGTAAACATCATGTTAGTTAGTTAGTTAAGACGACCAAAACATTAAGTGGACGTTTAAAGATAAATTGGTCGAACAAACAACTAAGTACATGCTTGTCTTTTTGTTGGTATCACGTTACTATACATTTCCATAAAATCCCCGCGCAGACTACATGTTTTCCAATAGAAAACGTGAGAGGGAGTAATGAGTCTCATTAGATGAACGCGGGTTGAGGCAATGAGGAAATGTACTCTCCATGTTTCTTAATAACTGTCACTTTAAAGTTTCACATATATTAAGGAATTGTATTAATGTTTTTGTTTCTATCAAAGTTTCTACTTAACTTCCTAACATACCATTTATCTTTCCACTTAATTTAGACTCTTCAATTTTCTATCACCATTAATTTAAGGGTAGAATTGGTAAAACATAATGAATACTCTTTTGAAATTGTAAAAGTGACAAGTAATTATAAACAAAAACAAGATTAAAATAGTGACAAATATATAGGAACAGGGAGTAAATACAAACATGTTGTAATTAATTAGAAGTCGGAAATAACACACCCTCAAAATAGTTAAGTACTCCTACTACGTACAGAGTTCAACAACTATACATAAAAGTTTTATAGTTTAATTACTTAATTATTATCAGCATTATCACTGATAACATAGGCAGAGGCCTATCCATGATTTTATTATTGAGAGGTCCTGGCTTTGCCAGTCCTCCTTTAGATGGGAACTTCTACGATGTTATCTAAGGTATTAAAAGACACAATTTTATAACATGAAAGTTAAAGTATAAATAGGTATAATAAATAATCAAAAATTAGAATAAGAAAATTTAAAATAATTGATAATTAACTTACAAACTAGGTAAATATGACACTGATGTCTCCTTTATATATATATATATATATATATATATATATATATATATATATATAACAACCAAACAGGCACTTGCATATTGCATATTAAATTTGAAGGACTTATTTATAAAATTTTGGAATTAAAGGAATTCAATTAAACAAAAATAAATTATAGGGACTCCGTTAAAATTTTATGAAACGATGAGGACTTGCAGATTAATTCACCTAAAAAATATTAGGCTTAAATATGTTTGGGGTCCCTAACTTTTGAAAGGGAATCAGTCCGGGTCCCTGAAAAATTAATTTGTTAAATTGGGTCCCTGACATATGTTTTTTAACTAAATTAAGTCATTTTAACCAATTTTGACTAGTCAATACCTAGTCATCACCTCCGCATCATCTCACTTATCCTACATGGATTTTGATTTTGATTAAAAGGACTAGTCAAAATTGGTTAAAAGAATTTAATTTGATTAAAAAACATATGTCAGGGACCCAATTTAACAAATTAATTTTTCAGGGACCCGGACTGATTCCCTTTCAAATGTCAGGGACCCCAAACATATTTAAACCAAAATATTATTGGCATATGTTCTGTTTCCAAATTCCATTTCACAATATGATAGGATTGGAAGTTGGAACAGTATAGCACTTGACCTAGCTAGCTATAATTGATTTTGAGACATGCGTAAATAAAGAACAACGTAACGTATGTATGAATCTTATTCCTCGATTTAAAGCCGATTAGAATATGAGCATTGGATCAATTCAATTGTCTCTGTCTCACCCTCTCAGGTGTTGAGTTTTTCTGTTTTCCAATCTACTCTCACCCTACTTATATATCTGTCATTATTTTAATTTTATTTTTATTTTAAATTATTTATTACTTTTACAATTTTAAGAGGGTATTAATTATATTTTTACTAATTATATCCTTAAATTAATGATTATAGAAAATTAAATAGTCTAAATTAAGAAAAAGGATATTCCTCTGTTCCTTTTTATAAAAGATAAATTGAGAGATGTCATGGTCTTTTTATAAGAACCAACTTGAAATTTGTAGTGCATTAATTATTTTTTGACAAACTTACCCTTACTTAATTTGATTTTCTCTCACTTTCCACTATATAATGCGTTAATAATCCGTGGAAATTTTAAAAAGTAAGTTGAGACAATTTTGGAAACTTAAGATGTAAATTGAGAACAAATTAAATGCTAACAACCACTTTAACTACTTTTCTTAAGGGGTGTACAATGGTTGTTTAGCTCTTATAAAAAGAACAGAAAGAATAAATAGCATGTTAGGAAGTTAGATAATAGCAATAATAGAAATAAAAACATTAATATAATTCTTTAATATATATGTAAAATCTTAAAATAATAATTATTAAGTGAAAAGAATGCAAAATAATGATTAATCCTATCCAACCAGGTAGCTAAGGCGTGCAACTCCGGTTACTTTCATCGTTATCAATAAAACGCAAAGACTAAATTTAATAAATAGATATTGATACCCATCCATCAAACTAATACAAATATACAATAGATAATTAAATATATGGGTATTAATTATTTATATTACTTTTTATCATGTACTTCAAATCATTAAAAAAGTCTTTAACTATCACAATCAGTGGCTAAAAACTTATTTTTATAGCGATGCATCTATATATTGTATTAAATAATAATCTAAAGTTTATGTTGACAATATATTAACAGTTTAATTTTGATGTAACAGTGTAAAAAATTTTTACATGTGTATTCAATCAAAATCCATTAATTTATTATTTCATAACTAAGATTAAATTTAAAATTATTTTAAATGAATAATAGAAATATGTGATTAGAAGCCTGTGTAAAACTATTTATACGGTCAGTGCATCAAAATTAAACCCATGTATTATATTATATTCATCTAGAAGACTCAAAGCCAAAAAAATCAAATTAAACAAACAATATGAATTTGGAACACTAATGCAAATCCGTAGAAGCGGGTATTTAATTTCTTCACAGAAAGAGTTTAGGAGAAACTAAAATGGTGGAAAGGAATGAGGAAGGGAGATTCTTGTTAAAGTCGTGGCTCAAACAATTCCGACCCATGTGATATATTGTTTTGCTTTACTTGATAGCATTATGTGTAGATAAAAAACATGATAAGTAAATTGTAATTGAGTGGTGATGTTTCGCAATGTCATATGTATTGGCAATAGTTGGAAAAAGTTATGTTGCTTAAACGCCCGATGAGTGTTGGTGGCCTTGACTTTCGTAACTTTAAAGCTTTTAACATAGCACTTATTGGCAAAAATTGGAGGATTAAAATTATGCCCACCTCGTTTTTAGCCATTTTTATAAAGCTATATTTTTTTCGCATGGTGATATTTCGGGTCTTGAACAAGGATATAGACCTAGCTATATGTGGTCAAGTATTCTTAATGCAGACGAAATTTTTGAAAAGAAATGGATGTGGAAAACTGGTGATGAGACTCATGTTCGAATTTGGGATGATAATTGCCTCCACAAGGCCATACCATTGCTTGTCGAAGTGATATGGCCAAGAAAGCTAGTGTAAAGATGGTTTCTCATCTTATTTCTCCCATTACATGCTATAAAATTATGATGGAGAAGGAGACTGTTGATTTCGCCTCTTCATCTTCAGAGGTCTGTTAACTTCAAGTTTATCATATTTTGAGTGATAACAATTTTTTTTGAAAGTTCATTTATGATAGATAAAAAAATTCTAAACTTTATATATTATTCCTTTCAGGAAATATTTCTATCGTTCGCTCGACAAAATAGAAAGCTGAAATATCTCTATCGCCTACTCGGTAGCATTGTCTAATCAAAAGAGAAGTCTCGTCTACGCTCAATGTCTAACATCCATAAGAGACTCATTTACTCTATCAACGTCTACTGAGACAAAAAGAGAAAGCACTGTCTAATGAAAGTAGAAGTATCGTTTAGAAGAAGTATTGTCCAGGGCTAAGCAGAAGACTATGGTATGTCAAAAAAATATCTCAAGTACGGTTTACAGCCGACAAGGTCACTCACAGAGGAAAAGAGTACATATCACGTGATAACGTCAGAGAGTCAACGACTACATTCTCCCAGACACAGTACAACGTTAATGGATCAAATCCTCTCTCTTTCCTCAAAATAGGAAAGATTCGCTGGAACAGATTTCTACCTTTATTTGATTCATTGCTTAAGGAAACTCCGGAGAAATTACAAGACAATTGCATTAAATGCAATAAAATAGAAAAATTGGTGGTATCTTAATAATTAATATAATATTAAATTTTTACAAAAAATGAAGCCAAGTTACCTATTGCAGAGATAAACATGGAAAGATATGAATGGTTGAGTGGTATGAAGTGGCGTACAGTGGGGAGGGTGGTACTCCGTTATACGAGCCGCGATTTCGGGTACTTTACGGAGCACGCTCACCGCACGCCTCCCAACCCAACCTTCTATTCCTCCCACCTTTATCCTTTCCCCAGACCCTACCTTTCTGTTTCCAACATTTATTTATTAATACTACATTTTTCTTTAAATTTAATAATGCAATTAAATATTTGCCTTAAAGTTTTCCCTAAAAGAAATATTTATCTAGAAAATATTACAATTAAATATGTTCCAACTTTCACCTCTTCCCCAAATCGGGTTGGCACAACTCACCATAAATTTTAAGTTTACTTTTATCTCCTCATAAATCAATAGTTCAAATCAGATGTATTTAATAAAATTTCAATTGGTGAACAACTTTCATCAAACAATTCTTTGGCGTTCCAATCTAAAGTGAGACTTTACTTGTTTACTTAGCATATCACTACTACACCCTCCTCTGAAGATGCTATTGTATTTTTTTATTTAGAAAAAACAACTTCAACCTCTCCACCAATAAACAAATCTGCAGATCAATTAAGTTTATTTTCTCTTAATTGTTGTTTTGTTAAATTAGAAGAATTATATAAGATTTATCACATTTAAATATATCATGCACAAAAACATGAACAAATTGAAATGAAATAATGCTGACATGATTTTAGTTATTTTGCACGGATATTTTAATGTTTTAGATATAAAACTTAAATTAAAAATTTAGAAATATTTTAAAAAATAATCTTATTGATAGAAATAATTTAATGATAATTAATAAATATATTAAATTATTTATTATTAATTAATGGAATTTTTTAAACATTAATAGATTGAATATTCATTTTATAAATAATACTAATACTTTTATTCATTGAATATGCATTTAAAAATAATTAAAAATAAATTAATTATAAAACCATATGGTTTCATGAGAAAAAATAATTATAATGCAGTTTCATGATATTCAAGATTAAGGACTCTAATTTAATATATATAGATGGTATATTATTTGGCCAACCTTCAAAAATATCTCACGACCTACTTATAAACTCTTTTAAATTTATTTTTACAATTTTCTCATATTAATTTATGATTAAACGTTTATTTTGAGCAATTATATTAAATTTCTTATATAAGCTTATAATAAGTTTATGTCAACATTACATATTGGCATTGCTTAATTAAATTATTTACACAAATACACTCTTAATCAAGTTAGTAAGTTAGTGTGTGTTTGTATAAACATTTTCAAAGGAAATAAATAACACTTTAACTCAATCCAATTCCGAAGCTACATCTATGTTTTCTTGTTGAAACTAGTGTTTTTTCGTTTTTCAAGTCTCATAAACAAATAAAAGTATTAAAATAGAAAGATAAAATGATTAGTTTTTGTCCTTTCATGATATTTATATTGTGGCGGATGATATCCATGGTTAAGTTGGGTAAAACATTTCAGCTAGCTCAAAGGTTATTTGACTAGTTTAAAAGCTCTTTTAAAATATTTGATAAATTAGCTTATTTCAGTATCTTATAACTTTTTTAATAAGCTACTTGAGCTTCTAACTTTTAGCTTAAAGCTTATTGAATTTATTCCGTTTTTTATCCTTATCAATTTACTAAGATTTCATCACTATCCTTTTATATTTCAAAAAATACTATCATGTTTCGCGACTCTCCTCCTAGCGTTGCTAGGGTTTTACATGTAGCAGGCTTAGCGGTAGCGGCCCCTGGTTCTCAGTGCGGCGGGGCAGCGTTTGGCAGTGGGTCAGATCAAAACAGAGGTGAGGGTGACAGAAGTGATGCGGAGAGCGAGGGTGATGGAGCAGTTCGGGGGAAAGGTGAAGGAGGCCTTTCCAGGCTGAGTTCCATTCTCTTCGTTGACGGCATCCCAGAGTTGGTTGATTGCCACCAGATTCGAGGGATTTTTACTCGAATTGGAAGGAGAGTGAATGTATTTGTGCAGTGAAAGAGGAAGATCGGAAGGTCTTTTCGATTTGGATTTCTTCGATATCCATCTTTAGAGCTTTCATCTCAGGCGATTCGTGGTGGTGATGGTGAAGGTGGTGGTGGGTTAGAAAATTATATTTTATGATTTTACAAATGAGACTAATACTTTTTTAAAATTAGGTAAAAGACCAGTTCAACACTATTTCTACCAAACACATCTTATTTTCAAATTTACATTTAAAAACCAAAAACTAAAAACACCAAAAACATATATGTTGGGGTATATTGAATAAATTTTCGGTTTAACATATATGTCATGATACTATTGAATAAGAGGAAAAACAGCAACTATAAAGTATACCTAATTTTTTTTTCCATAACCAAAACGATGGGGTATATCGTTTGGAATTGAAACACGCAGACATTTGAAAATAAATGGTCAAACCATGGGGACCTACAACTCATCTGTCCAGGGAACAATGTCTTTGAAAATGGGACCCGTTATTCTTCTCTTTGTTCCGAGAACCCTCCATCAGACTGAAAACCATTTCAGTTCAGACAACGACACATCTACTCTAATCTACTAAAAATAGCTGAGTTTTCGGACAACGTAGTTGTCACTAGACTTACGTTATAGACTGTGAAAATGAGTTTTGTGTGTTTAAGCATCTCTTATTTTGAGGGTTTAAACACTTTTATTTAGGTTTTTAGTGCCCCATAGGATTGAACTCATTTATAAAAAAATTATGCATATTTTGCTCCAATTCTTTATTTTAATTTTGGCTGGGTCCCACAATACCACATATATTTATAATTTTTATTTCCACCTAGTTATGATTTAAATATTAATATTAATTTAACATTTTAATTTAATTAATACTAATAACATAGCAAATTTTGGTCAGAAAAAATGACTTGGCTGGCCGCCTGGTTCCTTTTCCATTTTTTTTAGAAAAAGCAAAAAAAAAAAAAAGACCCAACGAAGCTGCATTAACCGACTAGGCCGGTCAACACAGGCCTGAATGGACAAAAAACTAACTCCAGCCGGTCAAAAGATTAAGAAAACCTGTTAAACCGGTTTGACATATATAACATGTTGCCTCACACGTTTCCTGCCTCTTCTTCACTGATTGCCTCTTCCTCTTCCTCTCACACGTTTTCTCTCTTCTCTGTAAAAAACCCTAGAGTCGTTGCTCCCTCCCTCATAGTCGCACCTCTCTTACTCCCTGCCTCTTCCATCCAAATCGTTCCCACTCCCTTCCTCTCTTCAAAGAAACCCTAGTCAACTCAACCTTCCGTGTCGTTGTTCGCGTTTCCCTTCATTCCCTTCTCCACCCTCACTAAAACCCTCTTCCTTCTTTCTTCACATCACAACCTTCTCCTCATGGCCAGATCGGAGCCAATCGCACCATCGCCGTCCGTTAGCCACCAGATCGGAGAGATTCTGCCACTGAATCAGAGCATTTCCAACATGCAAGACGGATCGGAGCTCGGAGCTAGCTTTTCATCTTCTAATATTTATTTTTTCCAAATCTTATGTAAATCCTGTATTTTTTGTGATTTTGGTTGTTTAATAAATATTTGATTTTTATTCTGGAATGGTTCTGTTCTTCTCTTCATGTTGTTATGTTCATCCTCCCTCTTGTTTTAACAGAAAATCAGTTGATGAATGAGAGAGAAAGAATAGTTTTTTAATATAGGATCCCATAAGGTAGAGTTCCTTGTGCAAGGAACTGTTCCTTAATTTTAAGGAACTTGCTTTCCAACTCAGCCTTCTCCAATGGGGTTATGAAATAAGGAACGGAGCTTACATGCTCCAACTGGTTTAAGAAACCAGCGATGGAGATGCTCTTAGATCTCAATTTGCTAATCAGAGTTTGAATATGGATTTTAAAACTAGAGTTTGAGTTTTTTTCCCAGGGTATCCAACAACCGACAACCATGAGACTAATCTCTCGAGGCTTTGAGATCATATTAAATGGGTAGGTCTCTTCCAACAAATGTTTTTCCATACGCACTGTTCAATGATCGAACCGCTAGACTAAATGCTTAAGGAATCCAACTATTTACCAGTTGTGCTACACCTTGTTGGTAAAATAAATGAGTTGTAATGGGATTTGAATGATTTATGTTTGAATACTTTTATTTTAAATTATAATTTTATTTTTTAAGGTATCCCACGATCTTATGAGATTAATTCTCTTAAACCTTGAAGATCATATTAAGTAAATACATATATCTCAATAAATCTTTTTTCCATGCATATCGCGTAGAAATCGATCTCAATACTAAATATATAAGAAGCTCAATTATCTAGAATAATATTAGTTAACACTATATAAACACTAAAAATGGTAAGAGTTATATTAGAATAAATATAAAACAAAAGTTTGGATTTCATTATTTTTAAACTACATTCTATTTTATTTTAAGCAATAATAAATTTTTTAAACTGTTGGTAGTTAATATGAAATTTTTAAACAAAATAAAAAATGCAATTTAGTAGTTGAAATATGTAAACTTTTTTTTTAAAGTAAAATACTACATTACATTAGGGTTAATGGTTTACTGGGTCCCTGTAGTTGCACTAGGATTTGGAATAGGTCCCTGGCCGGAAAAAAGTTTGCAATAGGTCCCTGTAGTTGCACCAAGTTTGCAATAAGTCCCCGCCGGAGACTGGAGCTCCGGTGAGTGCATATTTGGCATGCTGACTGGATTAATGAGGCTGAGGTGGATTTTATTAAATTTAAATAAAAACATGTCACAAATTAAAGAAACCCTAAATCCCCAAATTTGTGACATGTTTTTATTTAAATTTAATAAAATCCACTTCAGCCTCATTAATCCAGTCAGCATGCCAATTATGCACTCACCGGAGCTCCGGTCTCCGGCGGGGACTTATTGCAAACTTGGTGCAACTACAGGGATCTATTGCAAACTTTTTTCCGGCCAGGGACCTATTCCAGATCTTAGTGCAATTACAGGGACCCAGTAAACTATTAACCCATTGCATTAATCAGAAGATAACAAGTCTACGGCCATCGCTTGAGCAACAGAAAAATGGGGACTGTCCCACCGTAAATTTGAAGGAAAAACATAAGCTAAAGATGCTAATTCATGAGCAATAAGAGAAGGTAATGTTGTGAAAAGATGTAGCCAGATCAATGCAATCATGAATAATGGGAGCAATGTCCGGTCTGCAGCTTGATGATTTCAGTGCTTGAATTACTATCTGAGAATCGGACTCCACCACCACACTATCCATTCCCAGGTCCCTGATCACAACAAGACACCAACGAAGAGCCATAGCTTCTGCCACAGCTGGGTCTAAACGAACAACTTCAAGATGCGACGCTGCCACCCCTTGCTATCATTCCAAAACCAGTTGATTCAGCACCAGACCAGTCAGCATCTAAGTTCACCTCGATCTGTCCTTCTTCAGGTGCTTTCCATTGCGCTATGGTGGGTTGATCACAGTGATCTAACTCGAGTGACTCCTTTAGCTTCTATCCATTCTTGCAGACATTGAATTGCTTTATGCATAGAAACCCCTAGATCCAGCAAAATATTATCAAACAACTTCAATTTCATGGCCTTCCAAATTGCCTTCAAGTTCAATATTATCAGGTAGCCAAGGGTCATCCCGAACCCAAATCTTATGGCGATCACCAACTCAATATTAAAATTAGTCAACATTAAATGCCTTTTGTAAATATATATTTTAGAAATTATTTTAAAAGTTTTAAATAATTATGTATGTTATTTAATATTGACTATAATGTTTTGTGTTATTTTATAATAAAATAATTTGACTTGATTTCAAATTCTATATATAAATATGTGAAGAAGAGCTTCTCCTTGACCTTGGCTGAGGTTTTGATGAAGACAACCGCATCAACAAAGAAGAAAAAGGCGAAGACCATGAAGAAAACGACCACAAGCTTTCAAGACATTCGGTTAAGGTTTAGTTTTATTTCTTAGGTCTTTACCTTTGATGGATTGCTTTTACAATTCATAATCACTTAAGGGCTCTTTAGAACATGGTTAATAAGAGGCTAAAATATTTTCTAAAATAAGAAGGTAGAAATCACTTGAATAGATGTTAAAAACATAATAACAAGGGTTTTTTCACTGCTGTAATCGATTACAACATCAAGGTAACCGATTGCAAACATGTTAGGTAAGTGTAATCGATTAACTCATCAATGTAATCGATTACATGACCATCAGAGGCATGTAATTGATTACCACGCTCGTTGTAATCGATTACTAGCCTGACAGAACACGTCTTTTCATGAACCAATGAGTTTTTGAATGTTTTTTTAAGGGTTGCAATGGTTCATGATGACTCTCCAAAGTCTATCAATACCTCATGGAACTCAGAATTCGTTGAACAACTTTCAGATTACAAACTCGCATGATTTTCAAGTGATTCCACAAAAACTATGTTCATGGTCTTATGTTGTTCAAGTTTTGAAAAATCAAAATCATAAGACCTTAAGTATTAGAGTTCTGAATAGCAATCTTGATAAGGATTCTATGTTCAAGATTGGATAGAGAATTTTTAAGCCATTGTAAAATCTTCTTCTTCGTCTTTAACCGGTTTGATTCTTGGTCTACCATAGTGTTTGGTGAAGATCACCATAGGCTTTGGTGATAGAAAAAACGTACTTTGGATTGGGATGATTCAGAGTCCACCGTAAGGTTCGGTGAGTGCTGTGTAACGGGAAAGTGATATGCTTTCTTGAGGGTGTTCTTAAGAGTCTTGGTGTGACGCTTGTACTTGACATCATTTACATAGTGAAAAATCACCGAATCAGAAAGGAGGACTAGACGTAGCCTTCGGTGGTTGAAGGTGAACCAGGATATATCACAGTTTGTGATCTTCGTATCCCTTATCTCGTTACTTTCAGCATTTCCTTTTATTAGCATACTTGTGAATCATTCTAAGTTTTCTCAATACGCTTCCGTTACGTTTGAGTTTGATGTTTGCATTGTAGTTTGATAATAATTTTGCAAACCTAGTTCACCCTCCTCTTCTGTTGCTGTCTAGTCTTACAAAATTATAATTATAATTATTAAAGTGTTTTAAAATGTATAAATATACATGAGATGCTATTAAGAATAAATTGTTTATTAAGTAATATTTTCATATGAAAAATATATTAATAATTAAAATTAATTAATAATAAAACATTATTTATTAATATATAACTATATTTACTAATAAAATTAAAACTGAATAAAATTGTAATATAAAAAACTATTAACTACCTACATTAAATAATAATATTTATAAAATTATTTATTGTCATTTTCATTGTTATTTATATATTATTTGTAAAAATTCTTATGCATATAAATAAAAATTAAATATAATAATTAGTTAAAATATTAATTATTGACCTCAAGTTCGGAAAAAATTTAAATTATGTAAAGTAATATCTTTTATAGAAAATAAATATACTCAATATTAAAATTAGTCAATGGTTAAATGCCTTTTGTAAATATATATTTTAGAAACTATTTTAAAAAATTTAAATGATTATTTATGTTGTTTAATATTGAATATAATATCGTTCCGTGTTATTTTATATAATAATTTTACATAAATTCAAATTCTATATATAAATATTATAATGATTTAATTCTTTCAAAATGTAGAAATATACATAAGATGTTATTAAGAATAAACTGTTTATTAAGTAATATTTTTACGTGAAAAAATATGAATAATTAAAATTAATTATTATAAAAACACTATTTATTAATATATAATTTAGAAAAAAAAAACAAAAAACACTCTATATGGTGTTTACTATTAACTATAACCTATGTGTGTATTATTTAAAGAAAATTATTTAAAATTTTTTTTATCTATTATATTTTAGTAAAAAATGACTTGAGAAAGCATAACAAAGGAAAATTGTTATGACCAAATTTAAATAAATTTAAATTTAGTAAATAATATTTTACTCAAAAAAATACACATGGATAACTATTGCACGAGTCCTTAAAAAGAAAAACTATTGCACGAGGTATTTACTAGCTCTAAAATAATAATATTTGAGTCTTTTTTTACGTTTAACTTATTTCTGTGATAAATTCATATCTTGCACATCATTTACCTTTCATATTTACGCAAAATAATAATTAATAGTCTTAAAATAAAAATTGGTTTATCAGCTATGATGAGCCCAAGGATGGGTTTCTCCAGATAGTTGTCTTGAAATAAAAAAAAATATAGTTGAAATAATACAATAATAAAATTAAATAAAGAAATAAATAAATGAACTGGCTATGCAGCAGCCATGTGCAGGCAAGCGCATTTGCAACCAACCCAATAATAGAAAGCCACATGAAATTTCCTTCTCTTTCTTGTTGCGCAATGACCATTTCATCCTTTGCGTCATTTCTTTATAAGTGCATCTATCAATGGCAATTATGATTTCTTTGTAAAAGAGCAACTAAACTAATCAAGTAATTGAAAATGATAATTGCACTATTGTGTCTATCTCTCCGTATATTAATATTCAAATAATTCATATATATAATACATATAAAGAGAAATATAGACATGTAATTTCAACTTGAGAAAACTTACATAATTTACAATTAAGGATTTGAGTGAGATATTCAATTTTGGAATTGTGGAAATTGGGGTAAATTTAGGATTTTTAATTTATTTTAGTGTTTAGGTTTTGGGTTAGATTAGGTTAGTATTTGAGGAAATCATGATGAAAAATGTTGTGATTCAAGGGTTGTAAATGATGAAGATTAAGCATTTCCGGGTTTTTAGAATTTAAGAGTTGAAGATGGAAGAAGATGATTGAGGATGAAGATGATAGTGTATGATAAAAAATTTTATTTTTATTTTGGTACTTAATTTTATTCCACGTAATCATTTAAAATAATTAAAAAATTACACATAATGTCACCATGTCAAATCATTGGTCAATTTGGTCAAAGGATGAAAACACCTCATGCCAACAAGTTAAGGGAGATAAATCAACAAAATTTTAATTAGGGAAAAAATTAATAATACCCTTTTCAGTTCAGGGAAGAAAAATATATTTAACTCTTATTTCTATTTGACTGCTATTTTAAAAGTTTTAAATGACATTAATTAAAAAGAAATTTAGAATATAATTAAAAAATTTAATAACTATATTCTGATAGTATAAATAAGTTTACATAAATATTCAATTAAAATTTACTATTAATCATTTTATAATGGAAGTAATTTTAAAAATATCAAAGTACAATATGTTAAGACATGATTGGATGTGGCACTGTATTCTAAATTAAATTTTAAATTAAATAATATTTTACCAACCACATATTTATTTTGTGTAATTAATAAATGAGACCGTAAATGATGAAGAAATAACGTATGAATAAACCTATATACTCGATGAAATAAAGGAAGAGAAATGATAAATGAAATATATAATAGAATATAAGATAGACATAGAAAAAGAATATAAGTAAAAATAAGATGGAAAAGAAAGTGAAGTGTGAATATATCGATGCTCATAATATATTCAAGAAATTTTTTGGTACAATAAATAATAAAGAGATTAAAAATATTAAAAAATATTAATTACATTTTCTATTGTATACATATGGATGTATATGTATATCAAAACTTCAAATTCCGAAACCAAAAGCTTGTATGATGTGGACACGAGTTTGAATTCCGAGAAAACTATTTATTAAAAAAAATTATAATTTCTTGAGCAAGTTTAAATTTGTCAAATAAAAAAAGGCAAAATATAGATAAAGAGCCTGTTTGATTGTAGTTTTTGAAAACTGTATTTAAAAAGAGTTTTTAGAAATTGTTTTTGAAAACTGTTTTTCAAAATAAAAGCAGAAAAAAAACTGTCGAATAAGACGTTTTCCAATATTTAAAAAATTGAAATTTGAAAACTAAAAACAAAAACTGAAAACATCTTTTAGCTGTTCCAATTTTAGTTTTTAAAACAGGTTTTGCCAAACAAGTTTTTAAATTTTTCAATTTTTGAAAACAGAAAACAGTTTTTAAAAACTGTAATCAAACAGGCCCAAAGTTTCACATATGTAGTTTTATTGCTACTTAATTATAGTATGACATGTGAACATGAAAAGAAAAGTTAAGAAAATTATCACATTAATTAGTATTAAAATGGTGAGTAAGTGCGTTTTTTTTTAGAGTTAAATATGTTCTCGTCCTTGAACTTTGAGTGAGTTTTAATTTTTTTCCCTCACCGAATTTTTTTTTAAAATACATTCTTAAACTACGGGAAATAATTAGAAATCGTCATTGCCGCCGTTTTGTATTTTTTTTGTTCTGATGGAGTGCATTCGGACCAAGGATGAAGATTAATTAGTTTTTTTATATTTTATTTAATTAATAATTATTCTTTGATTAAGAATTAATAATTAGGATGAAAATGATTCTGAATTCAATTGAGGTTCAATCATGTTTAATTTTAATTTAAAAATAAAAAAATTCAATAAGCGCATTAATCGAAGTGGTTGATACACATAGAATCTCAGGTGATACCTAAGCACGACGGTCAGAGGCAAAACCGGGACAAAGATGATTACCGACTATTTTTAGTACTTTAAGAGTGTATTTTAAAAGATTTTTTCATTGAGAGTCAAAAATTATTACTCGCTCAAAATTTAGGTAGGTATAACATATTTATATTTGACCCTTGATTTTATCAAAAGAGTATTGCATGTTTTTTTGTATAAGCAAACAAAAGAGTATTGCATGTAAGTTTTATAAAAAATAAAGTTGGAACTCGGAAGCTTGCAGTAATCAAAACAAGCACCGGGAAGTGAGGAACTGTGGTAATAATAATAATGATAGTAATAAATAACTCAAATGGTAACCATAGTGACATTGAATGCAATATTTATTTTATTTATTCCTTCGCTTGTGTCTTTAAGAACACTGCTAGTAGTAGGATCTGATAATAATAGTAACTATGATACGAATTCGTTTTTTCAAGTGGCTCAAGTGGGAAGTGAATAGGGGTTATTACTAGGGTTACTTAAGCATATAATGGTTAGTAACAGTAGAGTGCAGTGAATACTCCCTCTTTCTTGCCATCAACTCATAAAGGGTTTTATTAAATTTTTAAATTATTATTATTTTTGAATAAAATTTTAAATTGTCTTTAATTACAAAACACTTTTAAAGTTAATTAACTCTGTTCTCTACATTAATTATTTTTTATTTTTGTATCAATTAAAGAGATTGATGGATATGCAACATCATTGTAAAGAAGTTTTATAGAGACATATTCAATCACATTATGTGCTACATAGACCAAATACTTACACATTTTTTTAGTGTAATAAATTTTTCTCGCAATTTCGATTTAAGTGTGGTGAAGGCCAAAAGTCTCACCAAGAGTGCGACTTATAAGGTTTGAACATACAATCTAGGGATTCAAACAACCACTTTTTACCGGTGCGCCCAACATAAGTCAAGTACTTACTCTTCTCTTTTTAATATAATTAAATAATTTTTTTTCTAAATTGGTGGGAATCAACACTAACCGTGCATTAATCATTTTTTCTAAATTAAATTCTTACTAATAATACTTTATATTAGTACATTTTCTTAAATGAGCAATATTGGTGAAAGATAATAAATATTAAATATTAGTACTATAAAGTAAATTCTTTTAATATTAATTTTTTATAAATATCATAAATGATTTATTTTCATAAGGAAAAATTACTAAATAATACTCCCTCAGTTCCAAATTATAAGGTCATGTTCGGACAATCACGCTTATTAAGAAAACATGTAATAAACTAATTAATATATTGATTTTGTTATTTTTTGTATAAATCTTTCATATATGTCCCTATGTTAGTATTGGATATATTAAAGGTTGGTTGAGAAACATGAAAGAGAAGTAATTAGTAGATGTGATAATTAAAGTTTTGAAATTTAAAATATAACGAATGCAAGGGGTAAAAAATGAAAAACGTATTATTTTTTTTCTGAAATCTAGAAAGGGTCTTATAAATTAGGATATCAAATTTATTTCTAAATAGTCTTATAATTGAGGACGGAGTGACTTCGTGAATGATTATTTCTAAATCAAATCAGTTATGGTAAAAGAATCTATACAGGTAGTAAATCTTGTGTGATTTGAAGAAGCTATATGAATAAGATGAGATGGAATATAAAAATAAGTCCAAGTAAGAAATAACCATGGTTAAGAGAAAAGAAAGTAACAGTTCTACTCCACCCAGAGCTCCGGAGGTCAACTCAACTCAAATAAGGTGTCTAATCGCCTGTTCCATTAGTCAGACCCATTTGCAATATCACTTCAGGCAGAAAGAGAAAGAGAAAAAGAGAGAGAAAATACATAGAAATTCGTGTGCCTCTGTAATGTAGGGGAAGATTGGGGGCAAACCTTCAACCTTTCACTCTCACTCAACCCATCTCCTTGTCTTTCCCCTGCACTTCACAATCCAACATCATCATCATCATCATCTCCTCAGTTTTTGATTTTTTTTTCTTCATTTTTGGAGCTGTTTCACTCTCTCCGATTCTGAACATGTGTTGCTGAAGCAAACACAGATAATCTTCTTCAACGATTTCCGATGAAGCCTCAGCCTCAGCCTCACGCTGACGGTGCCTCTGCCGAAGGTCTCTCTATTTTCATGATTGTAAGAAAAAAAATAAAAAAAATATTACAATTACAGTAATAAAACCACTGTACTGTACTTCATTGAAAGAATCGGTCATGGTTTGTCTTCATCATTTCTCGCTCTGCAAAATTCTACTAGTACCATTAATTATTAATTATCATTATTACAAGTTCCGATTTTGGTCGGTGTTCACAAACAAGGGTTCTGGTTCTGGTTCTGGTTCTGGTTCAATGAATGTTCTCACGAATGGGTGATTTGGACGTGTGTGCAGGCGCAGCAGGAGGAGCAGAGAAGAAGAGCATCAACCCTGAACTCTGGCAAGCTTGTGCGGGGCCTCTCGTCAATCTTCCACCTGCCGGAACTCACGTTATCTACTTCCCTCAAGGACACAGCGAACAGGTCAAATGCGATAAATGGGTGCTTTGTGTTGCTACATTTTGATTCTTGAGTGAACTCTTCTTTTTTGATTCAGGTTGCTGCGTCTTTGAAGAAAGATGTGGATGCCCAGATTCCTAATTACCCCAATCTTCCCTCCAAGTTACTCTGTCTCCTTCACAATGTCACCTTGCATGTATGTTTACTTTTTTTCTAACTTTTCCATTTTAAGCCCTAAAAGATTTACAGATTTCTGTTTTAATTTCTCATTTTTGTGTGTCTAGGCTGATCCAGAAACGGATGAAGTATATGCTCAGATGACACTTCAACCTGTGCCTTCTGTAAGCATGCATCATGATAAATAATTATCTTTACAACATCAATTTGTAGAGTAGAGTATATTTTGTTTCCTAATTGTACAGATAAAGGCTTGACTTCTTGAGATTGAACAAGTCTTTCTGGTTATTAGTTGTTAAAAATCTGCTTCTCCTCAAGTTTCCATAGGCTCTCTTCTGATCTGTTTACGTTATCTGTGCAGTTTGACAAGGATGCTTTATTAAGATCTGATCTTGCTCTCAAGTCAAGTAAGCCGCAGCCGGAGTTTTTCTGCAAACAACTCACGGCAAGCGATACGAGTACTCATGGAGGTTTCTCTGTGCCTCGCCGTGCTGCGGAGAAGATTTTCCCTCCTCTTGTAGGTGTATTCCTGTTTCCAGTAATCAGTTGAAGTTCAGGGTTTGATCTGTTTCTGTGTTTCTACATATAGGACTTTTCTATGCAACCTCCTGCTCAAGAACTCATGGCTAGGGATCTGCATGATGCTGTTTGGACATTCCGCCATATATACCGTGGTAGGTTTTATGTACCGCTATATTTCTGTTGAAACTTATCCTATATATTCTTAATCTCATTTTTGGTGCGCATTCCTCATGTCCTCTTAACTAGGGCAACCAAAACGCCACTTGCTTACAACTGGATGGAGTCTATTTGTTAGTGGAAAGAGGCTTTTCGCTGGGGACTCTGTTTTATTTATAAGGTTAGTTTCCTAAATTGATACCTCTATTTTTGTTTGTGTTTTGCAAGGTTCGAAAGTTGTCTAAAATATGTTAGAGCATCATAATCAAGCTTTAACATTTTGACTATATTTCCTGGTTTTCAATGTTTTTTGGGCAGAGATGAAAAGCAGCAGCTTCTTTTGGGTATCAGGCGAGCTAACAGGCAACCAACCAATATATCATCCTCAGTACTATCAAGTGATAGCATGCACATCGGAATTCTTGCCGCTGCAGCTCATGCTGCTGCAAACAATAGTCCCTTCACTATCTTTTATAACCCTAGGTCTAACATCTTTTCATTCCTTTGTTCTTACTTCATTAAGGCATAATTTATTCGATTTCCCATTGGCTTTCGTGTATGTTCAATCAGATTGCAAGGGCATGGATTAGCTTCTCTGTCAAATCAACCCATGTTCTTAATTATTAATTTTCAAATCTTCATCTTTCTCATGTTTGCAGGGCTAGTCCCTCAGAATTTGTTATTCCTCTAGCCAAGTATTACAAGGCAGTATACAGCCACCAAATATCACCTGGCATGCGCTTCCGAATGATGTTTGAAACTGAAGATTCGGGAACAAGAAGGTACCTCACTTAAATAAGTCCATGTATTGGATGTATATATTGTAAACTTGTGGATCATTTTTGTTTAAAGTAATGCTTACATGAAGTAAAGATGGGTGGTTGCATGTCATAATTTGAGGATGAAATTAGTTTGTCTTGTGCTTTAGTTGCTTCCTGAAGTGTTGTTGATTTCTTTATCCAATTTATTAGAACCAGCATTTACATAGCATTATTGGGATAGGAGGTTTTTGGCTAGGAATAAATATCATACTTGGAAATTGTTGATAGTAAATATTAGTTTCATCATTTCAATTGCATTGCAGGTATATGGGTACTATTACTGGTGTCAATGACCTGGATCCTGTGAGATGGAAAAACTCTCAATGGCGTAATTTGCAGGTACCAGTTTATCATCGTTTAGCTTTTTAACAACGTAATTTTTTTCTCCATATATCAGTAGTTGAACCCAGGAGATTTGTATTTTCAGAACATAAATGTCTTTTGCATTTTTTTAATCTACACAAGTAGAGGTTGTAAAATGTTACATATCTTGGGGCAGGTTGGTTGGGATGAGTCAACTGCTGGGGAAAAACGTAGCAGGGTCTCAATCTGGGAAATTGAACCTGTGACTGCTCCTTTTTTCATCTGTCCTCCTCCGTTCTTTAGATCCAAGAGGCCAAGACAACCAGGAATGCCTGGTAAATAATTCTGATACAGTCTTGATGCAACAATGAAATATATCATTTTCTTTGAAATTTCTCTTAGTTTTTTTTTTAGTTCTTGAGCTCCTCACTTGTTTCCTGGCAAACCTTTCCTTTTATGAAATTTCTTAATGGACGAAAATTCGAATTTGGTGTGATGCTTGGGAATTTGAAGTTTACTTTGGCTTATTTTGTATTTACTTTGGCTTATTTTGTATTTACTTTTGCAGATGACGAGTCATCTGATTTTGATAACCTTTTCAAGCGGACAATGCCTTGGCTTGGTGATGATATGTGCATGAAGGATCCCCAAGGTCTCCCTGGCCTGAGCTTAGTTCAATGGATGAACTTGCAGCAGAATCCTGCTTCAGCTAACTCATTGCAGCCAAATTATGTTCCTTCCTTCTCAGGATCTGTTTTGCAAAATCTTCCTGGCGCAGATATTCACCGTCAGCTGGGATTTTCCAGTCCACAAATTTCTCAGCCAAATAATGGAGCCTTCAATGCACAGAGGCTCCTTCAGACCGCACAACAGCTTGATCACCTTCAGAAGCTACCATCCGCTTCTAGCACATTGGGAACCGTCCTGCAGCAACAGTCAGGTGATATTACCCAACAAACAAGGCAGAACTTGGCAAATCAAACTCTTCCACACAGTCAAGCTCAGGCCCAACTCCTGTATCCCCAGAATCTTGTTCAAACCAACAATATTCTGCAACAGCAGCAACCATCCATTCAAAACCATCAACTCCATAGAAACCTCTCTCAGAACCCACCACAGCAGCTACAGCATCAGCATCAGCAGCAGCAGCAGCAGCAGCAGACAGTTACGGGTCTGAATCAACAACAAAGTTTGACCCAATCCCCTATGCCTGAACATCATCAACAGTTTCAGGTGTCTGATAATCAGGTTCAGTTTCAATTGTTACAGAAGCTTCAACAACAACAAAAGCAAATGCTCTTGGCACAGCAATCTGCACTGCAGCAGCCTACTCAACTCACTCAGTTCCAGGATCAGCCAAGGCAGCTTTTAGATAAAACACAAAACCTATCTAAAACACCAATACCTGGTCAAGGGCTGGAAAATCCTTCTATACTTCAAAATTCACTTCCCGAGGCCAATTCTATCACGCTTCAGATGGCAAAGGCTAATGGTCGGAATGATCAATTTTCTCATCTTTCTCAGCAGCCCAAACTTCAATATCAGCATTCTGGCTTGTTGTCAGAAATGTCTGGCCACATGGCACTTCCCCCTACCCCTACAACCAATCAGCTCTCCGCTGCTGGCAGTAGTAGATTTACTGGAGCAGCTGGTGCTGCGCAATCTGTAATTACTGATGAAGTTCCATCTTGCTCTACCTCACCTTCTACAAATAACTGTACCAATGCTCTTCCACAATTGATAAACTCTCACTTACGTAGAAGCGCAATATTAGGAGATGACATGGCTCAGTCTGCTGCCACAATCTTGAGTTCAAGTGCCTTAGAAACTGTGTCATCAAATGCAAATTTGTTGAAAGATTTCCACCCTAACTCTGAAGTTAAGCCTTCTCTAAACATTTCAAAAAATCAGAATCAAGGAAATTTTGGTCCTCAGGCATACTTGAATAATGGAGCTGCCCCAACAGATTGTTTGGATACATCATCTTCTACATCAGTTTGTCTGTCTCAGAATGATGTTAATATGCATCAGATGAACAACCCATTATCTTACAATCCACAGTCTATGTTCTTTAGAGACAATAGTCGAGATGGGGAAGTTCAGGCAGATGGTAGGAGCAATATTCCATATGGCAATTACATTGATAGCCAAATGGGAATGCCACTGAATACAGATTCTGTTTTAACAAAAGGCACATTGGGGCTGGCGAAGGATTTGTCTAGTAATTTCTCTTCAGGAGGCATGCTTGGTAACTATGAAAATAATAAAGATTCTCAGCAGGAACTTTCATCTTCAATGGTTTCACAGACATTTGGAGTCCCTGATATAACCTTTAATTCAATTGATTCCCCAATCCCCGATGATAGTAGCTTCTTGAATAGTGGTCCATGGGCTCCACAACCAGCACCGCCACCAGCAGCAGCACAGTTTCAGCGGATGAGGACATATACCAAGGTTTATAGTTGATGTTATTGCTATTTTTTTTAATAAATCTGTCTAGATGTTAGATGTGTGCTTTCTTATGTGTGTGCACATGTATACAAAAATTCTATTATTCTAAATTAGTTTTTCATTTGCCCTAAGGTATATAAAAGGGGAGCCGTGGGAAGGTCCATCGATATAACACGGTATTCAGGCTATGATGAGCTTAAACAGGATCTAGCTCGGAGGTTTGGCATAGAGGGACAATTGGAGGATCGGCAAAGGATAGGTTGGAAACTTGTCTATGTAGATCATGAGGGTGATGTTCTACTAGTGGGAGATGACCCTTGGGAGTAAGTCTTACTATTTTGTTCTCTTTGGCTCTGTTGTTTTGCATGTGCCTGTTCCTTGCTGGCAAGACCAGATCTTTCTAAGTTCAAATGGAGCAAAATTTTCAGAGCATTGTCATATTGGGAAATATTGAAACCCAAAATAATTGGACTAATGTGCATCTTGTTTTGGAGTGATTCCTGAAGGCCAACATTAAACTAATTTCAGTGATTCCTTTAAATTGGATTGATGTGCATCTTGTGTACAATGGCTTTGGAAATGTTTAAATTTAGACAGTTTTTTCAATCAGTTTATCTGATATCTTAATTGTTTGTTTTGGGTATTTCAGGGAGTTTGTTAACTGTGTCCGCTGTATTAAAATACTTTCACCTCAAGAAGTGCAACAGATGAGCTTGGATGGGGATTTTGGCAGTGGTGGCCTTCCAAATCAAGCTTGTAGCAGTTCTGACGGAGGGAATACTTAAATGGAATCCAGTAATATGCTAACTACTCATCCATATTGATAACTTAGGTTGTTTCTAGCTAGGAGGATACATACATTATTGTCCCCAATTCGGTATTCATGCCATCGGGGACGTTGGTGTCCTGCATCAGGACTTAAAAGTTACATTTTGCAGTTTGAAAGGAAGACTTTTGCACTACTCTGGACATTCAAACTTGAAGAGCCAAAGGTGGAGAAACTAACTGCAGCTAGTGCTAGAAATTTTGAATCCAATGTTTGAAGCACCCTGACAAAGTTGGATATGTTTGAAGTCATATATGTTGTAATATTTAAAGGAGACTGCTCTTGTCGTGGTTTGAAATGTTTAATTCACTCCATTGTAGAAAGAAAGGTTTAATTTACTTGATAGTTTTGAATGTATAAAGTTGTATGTTTGTTCTGCCTTTTAGAGGAATTCTTGACATTTTAATAGAATCTTGGCTTGTTAGGTGGTCAAATATTACTTGAAGCGTGAAGTACAAAAAAATGGCAGAACGTTATCGACTGTAAAGTAGTTCAATTAATAACAAACTGCTTATTTAACTTTTCTTTGTCAGTTTTGTATTTAACTTTAAAGAAGGGAGCTACTTAGCTGGGCATGTTTTTCTCCAGTTCTTTGTTCATTTTTAAAATTATATAATGTGCCTGAACATATGAATATTTTTTCTTAACTAATTCTCATTAAATTTTTGTGAATAACCGGTGATCGTATTATCGTTAATTAATTAGATGCAGAAGACAAGAAGAGTGAATACCCACATCTGCAATTGTGCTATTGTGTGAAAAAATGCAGTTTCAGTTTCAGTTAGAGATTGTGTTATACTTTATAAATTTTTATTTTTATTATCACTGGTTCACATTCAGAATCAAATTTACTGATTCAGTTAGAGATTGTTCCAGTTAGAGATTGTGTTATCAACATTCAGAATCAAAGTTAATTGTTTATTGGTTCACATTTTATTATTATTGTATGCATAATGCATGTGTATGGACTTAAATAGTCAACAACATACTACATATATCGTTTCTGAAATTCTTTCTATTTTGAACTAATAAATTCTTGATGTGTTTTCCACAGTAAAGAATTTTCTGTAAGCAACCTCTATTTGGGAGCTTCAAGCTTCACCGAAATCGATCACATAAGAATTAGGGGACCTTAATCACTGGTATTCATTTGCTTTATACTCTTTCAAGGTAAGGGTCAGGCTCAGAAGGTTAATAAGCGGAAAAAATCTACTTGTATAATTGAAAGTCACTTTATAGAAAGTAAGATCTGTTCAATTATGGGATTTTGATCTGTCAAAATGCATTTCGCCATGTAGAGAATGAGGTACAAACATCCTTTGCTATGTCAAAAAATATGGCTATTCTCAAATGTACATAGATGAGGTTAAAGTCTCGAGATTTTCTGCTTGTTCTGCACATCAACACCAAGCCTAGAATTTCATTTACAGGAAAAATTCATTTTGAATTTGCGAAATAAATTCAAGGATTACAATGTTTTGGCTGCAAATAGTCTTGATTTTCTTCAAAGATGCATGCTAGGTAACCTTGAACCTCCTGTTGTGTTGTTATCATACTGCAGTCAAACCACATTTGATGCTACATGCTTCGTATTCACAGTATGACCACATTGAACGTTGTTTACCATCTCTGTCTAGAGGACTTGAAATAGCATTTGACCTTGAACCTGAATTTATTTCATAAAATTATATGAAAGAAAAGGCAATGAATCACTCTGAACATTACAGTCTCCCCTGTGATGATGTGCTTGAGCGGCTTTCATATCCGGAGTAGCCAGATAGTGACTGGGATTCATTTATAAATTCCTACAAGAAAACATTCATTTGATGTGATGAAAGAATCATTATGCAAGTTCAGGTTCAATTGTGTCAAAGTAGTCTCTTCAGTGTTCCAAAAAAACAAAAAAAGGAAAGATGTGTGATCTGATCAAGGATGATGACTCACCTGAAATGAGGAAGGTGTGGAATGACCGGAAGAGTTGAAATTTCTGGGATTGAATCCTGCTGTAAACATCATCATAGCCATAGGCATGCTTTCTTCAGCAAATGCTCTAAGTTTGTTGAGCTCAGGTAACACAACTTTCCCAAGATCAGGTCTATCTTTTCTCCTCATTTCAGCACATTGCAGGGCAAGTTTGGCAAAATGCAAGGCCTGATCAACGGGCCAGTCCCCAACGGCAGGGTCAAGCATCTCAAGAAAAGTCCCTCTCTCAATGGATCTTCCAACATGATGAGTTAAACCCATTGGCGGCTTGGCTGTTATCATTTGCAGAAGCATGATCCCCAGTGAGTAAATATCAGACTTGATTCCGAGCATGCCCGTCTGCTGGTACTCAGGATCAATGTAACAGAAGGTTCCAGCGGTTGATGTCATGCGATACTGAGTCACGGTGTCTGCAACCGTCGCAGGGACAAGCCTGGCCAACCCGACGTCGCCGATCTTGCTCACATAGTTGCGGTCGAGCAAAATGTTCCCTGGTTTCAAGTCGCGGTGCACCAGTGGCTCTGGCTTCGCCTGGTGAAGGAAAAGAAGTCCTGTGGCTATCTCTGCAGCAATTTGGAATCTTAGCTGCCACGGGAGAGGCGGCGCCTTGCCTTTCCTGAAGAGGCAATCATCCAAGCTTCCGTTAGCCATGTACTCATACACTAAGCAACCATATTCTGGACATGCTCCAAGGAGAAGAACCATGTTTGGATGCCTTATGCAACTCAACACTTCAACCTGCATATATAAAATGTCATTCACATTATATTGACTGAGTGCATGTTTGGAAACTCATTCGAAAACCACAGTGAAGACAAAACTATAGTCGACAGAAGCAATAGCTAAGAAAATGGGCTTCTGTCCACCATGATTTTGGCTTTTTGAATGAGTTTCCAAGCATGGCTTGAATTGTAGAGAAAAAACTTTACTAACCCTCCTTTTCTTTTCACAATGAGTGCAACTATATCATCTAAACTGATGTTTATAGCCATTTTTCTTACCTCCTGCTGAAATTGTGCTCGTCCTTGAGCTGCATCTGGCTTCAAAACTTTTATTGCAACCTGCGTGTGATCTAGCTCACACCTGTATACAGGACCATAGCCTCCTTCTCCTATCTTGAGAGAGGCAGAAAAGTTGTTTGTTGCCTCTTCAATTTCCTCAATAGTGTATCTTCTGTACCTAGCAGTACCCTGCGAAAAACCAATGTCAGGCTTCTTCCTCTGACCTACTTCTGATTCTGCACTAATTCTTTTTTGTGCTTCCAACGCCGCAATCCTCTGAGATGCTTCCGCCGCCATCAAAGCGACTCTAGACTTTTCTTTCTCCTTCTCCACAAGCGCCATTGCTGCTTCTTCAGCTGTCCGTGCCTCTTCCAGCTTCTTTTGTTCTTCCATTTTCGATCGTTGAAGTTCCAGTGCCTGTTTTAGGATAGTTTCAATTAATGGTCACTTGGTCTTTATTTATATAACATGATACGTTTTGACTTTGGAGTTATTAATCAAAATCTGTAAACTACCTTCTCCTTTGCTGTGAGAGCTTCCTTGCAAGCTGAACTGTACATTTCCATTGTCTGCTTAAGTTCTAGCTTCAATCTTCTCATCTCAGCTTCAACATCATCCTATAATTCAAAAGTAGAGATTCATTAGAAGAGTTTTGTTGAAACATAATTCAGTTCTTACATTGTAGATTGTTTCATGATGTATAGTATAGTATTTTTATCTTACCGTTGGGTCGGATAACCTTAGTGATCCTATCCCGCCGCTGCTTTGTGAGCTGAATGAGAAATTGTCCTGATCGTAAGGAGAGTTCATGTCAATTGACTTAGGTCCTGAGAAGGATGAACCATAGCTTCTAGCATCAGAATCTGAGCCATATGAAAGCCTATATCCCATTCCATTGTCTAGATCGTCATACATCGAAGGGAACATTCGATCGACACTCGGCCTTCCGCTGCTCACAAATGATATATCAGAATCTTGACCTGAGGACTCATATCTATGCCCTGCTCTTGAGAACGGTGATCTGTCCACAGGATATCACGTTAAATCTTTCATGAATTGATTCTAAAGTCAAAATCAATTCTCAGAACAAACTTCTGATCGAAATATGCTATAAAAAAGTATGCAACATACATCATGATGTCATCATCATCCAGCGCCAGCTGACGGTTCCCACTCCCAAATGGAGGTTTATCAGCAGAAGCTGTAATTGATAAATGAAGTGTTGTTAGCAATGGCAGTGACATTGTTAACCAACCCAAATTCCAAAAATTATTCACATACGTCGTGGCGGGTAGTTCCGTTGGGGTAGTAATTGATCCATTCTATCAGGCTGTGTCTGAGGCTGCAATTTGTTACGTGTTGGCGTTGCTGCTGCTGCTGCTGCTGTTGTTTTAGCAACTAGTGGAGCTGTTGCAGATCTCACACTTGAGATCTTTCCCTTAGCAATGATGTACACGGTGCAGAACTGCGGTGCCGCTTTCGACACCGCGCTCGGAACATCCGCTGCCCTAAATCTTCTGTCAAAAATACTTCATCAAGACAAAGAGGGACCAATGATATGATTAACTACATGATCTGTAAAATGTACGTGTTACACGTGTCATGAACCAATTATCCAAAAAATTTAAGCGGTTATTAATTACCTAACAATGCCACCCCTGTATGGCGCTCCAAGTACGAGAAGCTCGATGGAATACGTGGAAATGGCCTCTACCAATGCCTTGGATATATCCATGTCCTCTAACAAGATTTCTTTGCATTGTATCTGTAATTAAATTGCGAAAGAAAGACAAAATGATTAAGGCTATGTATAAATTGATGAAACATGATGGAATGTGACTGAACTAACATTTTTCCGGTTGCAGAAGACGCGAAATGAATCAAAAAGCTCCTTGCGTTCGTTGCTGGCGGCCACATCTTCGTCGTTTCCCGCTGCATTCAAATATTTATGATGAAATAATTAAATGTTCTCAAAACTCAAACAATGCATTTGCACATATTGGAAAGCTATATACAACAGAAAAAAGAAGAAGAAGATGAATTTACGTGTTGGTTGTCTTTGTATAACATGAACTAGATAGAGGCATTGATCTTTGGGAATAAGATTTTCCACTGCCCATTTGGCGGCCTGTTGGCTTGTCTTGTTGTTCTCGATCGCCACCGCCACCACACGGCCTGCACCGAGCTTCTTCTCCGCAATGGAAGACCTCGACATGTCTAATAATTTCTTTTCTTGATAGCTAGCTTCAACTCCCGTTTGAGAAATTATGTTGTAGCGTTAATTAATTATGATTAGCCTTAATTCTGTGAATATAAATATGTTGCGGTTTAGGTAGTTGTGAAACTGCAAATTTCAGTTGTAAGTTGTAACTGCGCTGTTGCAGGAGTTGCAATGCTAAATTAGCTTGCAGGTTAGTTGTTAGGTTCCAAAATTAGTCAACATTGACGCCTGCTATGCTATATCTTGCGATAACCAACACACCAAACCTTATTCTGGCGGGAGGGTATTGTTGGGTATTTTCGGTATATAATCTCTCATTTCACCAAAACATAATCACTTAATTAACTTTAGCTTCGTATAAATAAATGTTTATGCAAATGTTTGAGATAGTTTATAACATAATAATAAATGTTTATGCAAGTAATTGAGATAGTTTATAACATAATTATAAATTGTTTTGAACTTATTTTCATAAGTTGTTTAAAATAGTTTTTTGAAATTACTTTATGATTATCTATAACTTATTTTCAAGTTATTTCAATAAATATTTTAAATTAGTTAATAAGCCTTTATGCATTAAAGGGCTTATAACCATAAACTTTTAATTAAGGTTTTTTTTTTTTTTTTTAAATGCAGATAGTTGCATTGTATGAGACATGAAGTGCCAACTGCAAAAAGAAAAAAATTGCGGATATCTGTTATAAAGTGGGTGTCTCTAAAATATTGATTCAAATGAGAGTTAATAAATCACTGTATATATTTATATATCTCTAATTGATATTTGATTATAGTTAAGAAAACTTGGTCCAAATTAAAATTTGATCAGGTTTTAGTTATTTGACCTTTATCCTAAAAAAAAGTTATTTGACCTTTGTATTATAAGTGCCTTATGTATATGTAATTATGTTTTTTTGGGTGTTAACCTTTAATTGTGTTTTTTGGGTGTTAACCTTTAGTTGTGTTTTAACCCCTTAGGCTAGCTATGATTATTTCAATAAAAAGTTAAATAATTTTTATATTCTTTCCCTCAATAAGTTCAAAGATATTTTCCTTTCCGTGATTAAATTTAAGATAAAAAATTTACATTACTAATTTGAATAAATACTTCAAACTCATAATTTGATGGTTAAATATGTTTTTAATCTCTGACTTATACAGTTACATCTAAAATGGTCCATAATTTTTTTATAGCTTTTAGTCATGAATTTTTATTTGTTTGAAATAAGGATATGTAATGTCATATTACTTACGTGGAAAATATTTTACACAATATTTATCCTTCGTGGGTTTTACTAGATCCTACACATGGCACTTTTTATTGGACATATCCTACATGGACTTATTAAATCCTACAGGAACCATTACACCAAATTAGACTAAGACCCCTAAAATAGTTTAGGGGTATTTTAGCCTTTACCAATATATTTAATAATGGTCTTATTATTACTAATATTATTGGATACTATTATGAATATTATTTATGATGATTGACTCTTAGTTATTTAATTAAGGTAAAAGGAAAATATTTTTCCTTCTTGTTTTATGTGGTGCGACTTATATGCTATATTTTTCTAAGGGAAATATTTCTTGTTTTATTATGTGTGATTACATAAGAAGAAGAAAATATATTATATGCATATATATGATGTTGGCTGCGGTCTACTCATATAATTGAGCAGGTTTGGACTATTTTGGTGTTTAAGTCCATTTTATGTGGATTTTTGTCCAAATAAGAGTTTTAGTTAAATTAAAATTATGGAACCTTCGAGAGAATGAATATTCCTTGGCATCTAGGGTTTCAATTCAGATTTTATTTTTAATTAATTGATTTTAATTAAATATAATACTGAGGTTACTTGATATACAAGTAGGTCTGACCTGGATTTTCAACCATAAGTAGCCTGCAAATCTTCCTTGTATCTCATTCGCCAGCAAGTAAAAAAATCTTTCCCCTCACTTTAGAGAGAAATTCGAGTTCTCTCTCACCCCGGGAGAGTTTTCTTTTCATTTTTTTCAATTGTTAGAATTATTCATAGCCTTCTTCCCTCTCTCTTGCTTGATTTTCTTCTTTGTTGAATGAGTTCTTCTTCTTTTCTTCTTGTGGTCAAGGTTGGTGATTTTTTTCTATGATTAATTCTTATTCTGCATGTAATTATCATGTTAGAATCATCAAGTTCATGAGGGTTTTGGGGTTTTAGATCTTGTTTTCACATGGACGTTGGAGTTTTGTTGTTTGTTCATCATTGTTCTTCATGAAAAATATCAAAAATTTGGAATAAAATATGTGTTTGATCTAAAAGTTGAAAAATCTCTTCCCCTTAGTGTTGTTAACCGCGGCATTATCATAGAATTTTAGGGTTTTATTTGTTTTTTTATCTTATTGGTTTTATGATAGAGATTTTGTGATTAATTGGTTATTTTATCAATTATTGATAATTATCTATTTTAGAATTTTTTCGTGTGTGTGTGTGTGTGTGTGTGTGTGTGTGTGTGTGTGTGTGTGTGTGTGTGTGTGTGTGTGTGTGTGTGTGTGTGTGGTTCGAAAATTATTATATGCACGAGGATAGAATTTTAATTTCATATCTTAGATATCATTAGGTTAGGATTTTAAATATTTACTAGAAATGCATGCGATTAGGATTTTGTTTGAAAAAAAATAGAGATATGCTCATAAATATATGTTTTTCAAAATATATCTTGTTTTTATGAGTAAATTTTCAAACTTTGAATCTTAATGAGATATTGTGCAAATATTTAAAATTTATTTTTGAGTTTAAGTGTTATTTTGGTAATTAGAAAAATTAAGAAAAATATATACCTTGTATATATATGGCCGTGAGCTATATAGAATTTATAGGAGATATTTTATTTTATTTTTAAAGCATGATACATGAGATTATTTTGTTAGGAAATAATTATTTTAGTTATTGAGATAATAATTAATAGTTTGAATAAAAAATATATGCTTATAATATATGTAGCGTGTTCTATATATACATATATATATATATATATATATATATATATATATATATATATATATATATAAAAAAGAAAGAGTTCTTCTTGAAATAAAATAAGAATATATCATTTGTTGGTATTATTTATTTTATTATTAAATGATCATATATCTAACGTGTCCCGCCCGTGTGCGCGACTTCTTCATCGTTCGCCGCGCGAAACCGCGCAGTTCTCTCCGCCCAATTGTCAGAATTTTCGATTTTCACTATTTTGTCAAATTTTAGCATTATTTTCACCTAAAAAAAGATAAATAACAAAAATACGATAACAAAAAAATAAATAATTTAATTAACTCAAAATAAGAACCTAAATCCTAACAAAGTAAGATAAAAACTAGAAAATATAATTAAGATATCAGAATGCATGAGTTAATATAAAAGTGTTCTAAAATTGCCAAAATAACCTAAATAAATTATAAAATTATGTGATAAATATATAAAAAGTAGTCTTAAATCTCGGATCATCAACTACTCCGGCAATTCTAATGGCAAAATTCAAGAGAATTTGTGAGGAAAAAATAAACTTCAATTTGTGATGTTTGAAAGTGGACAGAGTGGGACAATGTGGTGATCGCCCTCCACGATCATCGTAACTTCTCCATCAATACCAATGGGGCTTCCTCTCTCTTCAACCTTTTTCGACAGATCTTGGATGATGATCGTCGAAGAGATAGACAGTAAGGCCTCAATCCATGTACTCTATATGTGTGTGTGTGAGAGAAAGAGAGAGATAGAGAGAATCGATGCTAAAGTCTTTCTCATGTCCCTCTTTGAATATGTATTTATCATATATCAACTTCTATCAACGATAAAATATTTATTTTTAAAACAATGGCAAAATATTTTATAGAGCTATTTGTTTTCAAAATTGTAAGGAAAAAAAAAGATATATTATTTTAGGGTAAAATCAGATATATTTAAACAGTCCAAATAAAATACATACATTTTATTTAGTCTTAATGAATGTCATTTATTTTTAAAAATAAAAAATAATTATCATTATTTAAATGGAGAACTTGATTAAGAGGAAGTAAAGAACTTGATCTTTATATTTTCCTAAATTTTTCATAGCAATAAACCGTTATAAAAGGATTCATCTCAATTTTTTTTACCAGTCCCACTTAAAATTGCTATTAATAAGGCATTCTAATAGAATGTTTTAATGTCATAAATGTGACAATAGCTTTGGTGCTGGATAAGAAGTTTTTTTTTTTTAAACTGAAGACTTTTCTTAGGACATTTTTCTAATTAATATTTTTTATTTGTTGTAATAGAAATTATTTTAAAAACAATTATAATATATTAATTTCAAAATATGAAGACATATTCAAAGAAAATAATGTAAATAATGATATCATTTTCACAACATTTTATTAACTTCTTCATAGTTATACAAATTTTTCCACCAATCTTCATTCTCAACTCATGAAGTCTAACTCCTTTCAAAGGTTTTGACGGTATGTCAGCAACTTGATTCATTGTTTTTTGCCAAACTCTTTTTATCAACTTGATCTCTCACAAAATGAAACTTGGTCAATATATTCTTACTTCCCCATGAACTGAGAGATGTTTAGTTAGATCGATTTCTTACAACTCGTTGATAAGTGGCTCAACTTTTTAAGGTCGAATGATATCATCTTTAAAATAGAAAATAATTTTTTTTTGTTGAACAGAGTTTTATCTTCATTCGGACAATAAATAAATTTTTTTTCCTCTTGTAACCAAAAAAAAAATCGGACGATAAATTGGAATTTGATTGTAGTTGGAGTACGCGTCCAAAAAAGATAAGAATTGAATACCAGAAGAACAACCAATTTGTTTATATTATGCAAAGGAACATATTTAAATTTTTTTTCTCCTTCGGGAGAATTACAAAACGAAACCAAATAAGAAAAAGCTAATTAGGGGACAACAAGAGAATCCTTAGAAGGATTAATTCCAACACAGGATCCGAGTTCCAGAAGAGGTGAAGAGAGCTCCTCTCTTAGCTAAATAATCTGCCACTACATTGCAATCAACTAGCATATAATGAACCAAATCATCATGCTCTTCACTGAGTTTATGCTACGCTACGGCCAGCGACCACACCAGGGACAAACTACACTTGAATCTATTCTCATTCGCCTGAAGAGCCTCCTGCATCGAGAGCCACATAAACATGCGCACTTTTTCAGGGACTTTGAGTTCCATATCCTCATGGGTCATATTGTTCAGCCATTCATAGCGACCATTGCAGCCATCATTCCACACTACATCTGTTCCTATTTATCTGGAGAGAAGAAAATTTGTTCCCAATTATGCTCTTGTACTCCAATTTGTTTCCAATTATGCCCTTATAGATCTAATAATTTTTAGTTATAACTAAACCTTCACCATTGAGTGGTACGAAGGTCAATGGGTCAAGTAGGAAATTTAAAGTAATAATTCTAAGAAAATAGCTGTATTTCTTAACCCCATGTATTTTCTTCCCTCTAGAGAGATGAAAAACAATTGTGGTAGTAATTAATAACTATCAATTGAGAAATGAATATAGCTAACGCTATTCAAATCCCAAGGTATTTAAATGAAACAAAGAAGATATATTCACCCTCTAATCTATGATCTATCTCATCTCTTGATTGGCATCAGGCCCTTGTTCCCCTAAAATTTTCATAGCCTCACCTTACACTGGGGAAAATCAAGGGATGATGTAACAAGGATGAACCGTTCCTTTCCCCAATCCACACCATGGCTATCTCTCTCTTTTGTTTGGGGGAGATAGGAATGAAATCCAAGTAATAATCATGGCACCCTCATTCAATCATTCATATGGTGAAAGTAAATTCATCAGATAAAGCTTTTGAAGATTTTGTGTCAGCTTCACTAGCATAAGAAGAATAGAAATCATCATCATTCTCTCTTTCCTTCACCTCTTGAATTCTCTCCACAGCTTCTTTCAAGTCCCATCTCTTTTCCACATCCACTTCACAACAAGCCAATGCAATCTTCAAAAGCTTCACCATCTCCCCTTCACTGTTTCTAATTGCCTCCATGTCTGGATCAAACACCTCATTACTCCACTCTTCAGGGACAACAGATTCAACCCAATCTGCCAAACTCACCTCACTTCCTATACCTTGTACAAAGTTAGCAGGGAACTTCCCTGTAAGAATCTCCAAAATCAGTATCCCAAGACTCCACACATCAGTCTTCTTTGTGATTCTACCATGCTCTAAATACTCTGGGGACTTGTAGGCAACCATGATGTCAGGAGCAAGATCCTGGTTTATCACAGGTACCAACCCATAGTCATTGAGGATGGGATCCAAAGACTCACTCAGAAGAACATTGGAGGATTTTAGATGTCCATGGGGTGTAATTAGGCTTGGCATCTCCTTGTACAGATATTCAAGAGCTTTTGCTGTGCCTTTCACAATCTTCAACCTGGTTGGCCAATCAAGGCTTGGTTCTCCTACAGATTTGTGACCTGAAACAAGTAACCATAACTTATATAAGTACTCTTATGTAACTATCTACTGACATAGATATTGATATGTCTCACAGCATGTTTGGATATCCTTTTCTGATTTTAAAATCGAAATCAATTATGGGGTGAAGCTTGTATGAGTAGTTTCTAGTTGTCAAAATTGCTTCTGAGGAAAAAGAAGTTGATCCAACTTTTGTCCATTAAATGAAATCAGCCTAAAATATATATTTATACATGATGATGCAATAAGAACTAACCACATTGGAAAGTATAATGCTCAAGCTCTTAATTAACACTCAGCTTATGAATGATAGATAAGTACACAAGACACAAGTAATTAAACTAATGTTTTGTATTTTGATTTAAGATTTTATTTTATTATAAACAATATGCACACACTCATGATCATAATTATAAGTATATGACAAATGCTAACTAGTGTACTAAGTATATGGGTTTAATGGGACTTGACTCCTTTAAAGTGAGAGATTAGTAACTTTAGAAAGTAAAGTAAGCTAGCATAACTGTCAATTGAGGAATCAATGGCTGTGATTGTAATTGTATACTTGCAATGTAGAACAAACTATAATGTCCTTTAAGTCTCAACCTTTGATTTCTCGATTGACAATTATAATAGTTTACTTTACCTTCTAAAGTGTCACTTTAGAGGAGTCAAATCCGTTTTATAGAATAGTTTTGACCGAGAAATAGGGCTTTAGTGTTATTTATGCACTGAACTTATGTTTTTGAATAACTTAATTCTATTTCTTGATTTTCTAACAAATGGTGAGAGGGAAGTTAATTACTAGGATCCTATGCATAATATATACCATGAAGGCGAACAGCCAAGCTGCCACTCTGAACGAAGTCAGTGATCAAGAGCTTCTCCTCCTTTCTGTAGTAGTAAGCCACAAGAGAAAGAAGATTAGGATGACTCAACTTTCCTATCCTGTGCATGTGCTCCTGAAACTCTTCCCTCCCAACATTGTTCATTTGCTTGAATCTCTTCACCACCACGGTTGACCTATTTAACAAAGCAGCTTTGTAGGAAGAACTGAAACAACCACTCCCTAAAATCTCAGCATTGGCCCTCAGCATTTCTTGCATATCAAACTGCTCCCTGTCATCCCTCACAAATGATAACCTCATGGTGTCTCTTCTGCTGCGGCTGGAGGAATGGGACATTGCAGACCTTTCACTCCTATTATCAGATAATGATTCCCTCCCTTCTATTCCTCTCTTTTCGAGGCTGCTAGGTCGATGATTTTCCTCGGACACTTCTGGTCCTTGTTTTCTTCTTCGGCGGAGGACAAATATCACTGCTCCGATCACAAACAGCGCCGCCACACAAACAAGAACCACAACCACAATAGTACTCAACAGTGATTTCTTTTTGGAGGAGCATGCATCTAATGGAGCTCCACATAGCCCTGCATTACCTGCTCTTTTGGATTTTTTATATGCTAGTTTAGATTCTCGTATCCCACAAGTATGCAACTATTTGAAATAGTAAATATATAAGTAAAGAACAAGCCTATGAGACATCACAAGATATTAGATTTTACAGCAATGTGGCAACCCACTTGATTAGAAGAAAGAACTGAGTGCATGTTTTGAAATTCTTTTACAATTGATTATAAAGTCATAATCAATTATGGATAGAAGTTTCTTTAAGTAGCTTTTGGGTGCCAGAATTGATTATGAGTAAAAAGAAACTGATCCAAACATGCTATCAATGTTTTTCTATCTCTTTGTCTCTAACTCTGAGTGATTTTCGCATGAATTCAGTGTATATAGGCATAAACAGTATTTAAGTAATAGTAACAGATATAAAAACTCTAGTTTAAAACTTATGATTGGTGATGTAAGCTGTAACAATGTCTAAGAAAGTACCACTCATGTAGATATAAAAACTCTAGTTTAAAACTTTTGATTGGTGGTGTAAGTTGTAACACTGTCTAAGCAAGTACCACTCATGTAACTCTGGTTTAACCTGTATATCTTAACTAGGTCTTCTCATTTAATTTCAGAGCATTGGTGGTGTAAGTTGTAACACTGTCTAAGCATTGATGCACAATTATGTCTCTAATCTGCATCCAAATTAAAAACCTATGTATAGTTCTGATTATTTCTGAAGAATAGTTGTTTTTTTTCCTGTTTGAGCCGGGTAGAACCTCTATGCGCGGCAAAACTCTTCCTACCAAGTATTGAATGCAACTGCATTCACAGGAACTCAGTCGAAAAACTATTTATGCATATATTTTGATTGCAGGCTATAATGCAAATACAAAACAAGTAAAACTAAGTGGACACTAATTTCTTACCAGAAAATGATGAAGCAGGCATGTTACTAAGACTGGCTGGTATTTCTCCCTCTAATTGGTTATTAGCTACACTAAATGATTTAAAAGTCCTATGAAATTTGGGAATGTGGCCACTGAATTTGTTTCCCTCCAACCTCAACTCCAAAAGCCTTGGCAAGGAAGCTAATGAACTTGGAATAGCACCTATGAACTGGTTGTTTGACAAGTGAAGTTTCTTCAACCACTGCATACCCTGAAAAGCTTCATCAGGAAGCTCCCCTGAAAACTTATTATTAGAGAGGTAAACAGCCTTCAAACCCACTATCTTGTCTAGCTCTGGCCATGTGGTGTCAAAATCATTGTCCATGAAGCTTATGGTTCTGAGAAAAGGTAAATCCTTGAGAGAGTCTAAATCAATTGTCCCCTTGAGCCTCATGTTCTCAAGCTGTAAGCCCCAAACATGTCCTTTGTAGCACAGAACACCATACCAATTGGCATGATCACCAGTGCATGGAACAATTGATTCATTCCATGAGGACAATGCTGCATTGGTGTTTTGCAAAGACCCCTTTAATTTGAGAAGTGATTCTGTGTTTAGATCAGCAGCATAAGATGATGCAACAATGCAAAATAAGAGGGTGGATGTGAAAGTTAAACCACTGATGAGTGCCATAGTGAAAATTTAATTAATTTAAAGGGTTTGCACACACACAAAGAGGGGTGCGGCGTGCACACCCTCTTAAGGTAGAAGGGCCTTGCTGCTTTGAGATGGAGATAGATAGATAGATGTTAGTGAGGGTGAAGAAGAAGAAGAAGAAAGAAGAGGCTTTAGATGATGGCATTGAAAGGTGAAACACAAGGAGAGAGAAAGAGAAGAAAGTGAAAGAGCTAAGAATAGGATACAAAAGAGAGAGAGATGAGGTTAAAGAGGTTGACGAAGTCCTTTTATTTATTTCTTGCAAGAGAATGTGTTTATGTGTATTTGTCATCAGAAATACACGGCCATCCTTTGAATAGTACAATATAACATCTTCTCCTTTCTGCTTTGCCAGATTCTGATATATACATGCATAATTCTATATAATGCTCTGCCTTCACTTAATACATGATTTGTGTCCACCCATTGACTCTGGAGTTAATTAGTCTCAAGAGCATAGCAAACTATACACGCCATAAGTGGTTCAGCACTTCTTCTCTTAAGGTTGGAATTTGAATGGTAACTTTTGTAAATAGAAAAAACTTATTTAATCAGTTTTTTATTGCATAGTAGTGCACCCGTGTTGCGAGAAATTAGTCTCACGAATACCTATTATGGGGTTACGTTAGCGGAAGAAAAAAATAATACACTAAGCTGACCAAAGAGGGTATATATCAAAATGAACCCCATCCTAGCCACAAGCCTCTGATCTCTCACATAATTTTTTGCCCCCTTCAAATCTTTCTTGTGTTGAGCCATGCCACGTGTTTTAGGAGTAGACACGTTGCACAAATAAGTATTTTCCCTGAAAATATTTTCAAAAAAGTATGGTTCGTAGCCAATTTTCATCCACGCTCATAGCGAAATAGGAATATAAGTGAAATAAAAAATATGATGATTTTTTAAAATAATGTTAAAAAACAATTTAGCAAAAAAATTAATTTGGAAACATTTTAACTTATGGAATTATTTTTGTCAGGTTAGAATGTTGATGTGGCAAACTATTGCCACACACTTAAACTAAAAAAAAAAATGATAATATAAGTGGTGTCGGAAAAATTCACTATGCAAGTAGCGGCACGGAGGGGTGTTTGTGAGATGAGTTGAGTTTGCTTTTCACCAATTTAAATATGATCGACCCGTTTTCAGCAAAGATTAGCTCACAAAAAGACGGTTGGTTTGACCCCAAAAATAAATTGAATGTCAATTTTAATTCTGACCAAAGAATTATAAAAACTTCCCATTCTATAAAAACTAATTTTAATCCTATTAATGGACTATAAAAGAAATTACATACTTATTCAATCATTTATACTAATTTTTTCATGGCACAAGATTCTATTCTAGCTATATAATGAAATGTATTTCTACTATAATATTTCATTATAAATACATCGGATTTATGGAGGTGTGAAGCTACTATTACATGAAATTGTCTATGTGTGATGTTAATTTAGAAAATTGTAATCTTCATGCACTGTACCGACAAAGCCATGTTTTGAAGTTAGTGGATAAGAGGTGTTTGTGGGACGAGTTGGAACAGAATGTGCTTGTCTTCATCCTAACCCTAAATATTGACCGGGTCCAATTTTTTTACCTGAACCCATCTCTAGACCTGACAAACCCGATGAATTATGGGTTTATTGGACATGGGCCAGAACGGGTTAAAGGACAAGGTCGGATCTTGTACACTCCTAGCGCCAAGTTGGTTGTCTAATGACTAGGGGAAGGAAGTTGATCTCTCAAACTCTCATTCTCTTTTTAATTGGCGATGTAACATCCCGATCTGATGATTTCTCCCACGGTAACAATACGAGTCTTTCCAACATGCTTTGTCCTCACTCACGTGTTTCGTGAGAAACTTCACAGGAGATCACTCATCCCAGATTTCTCCAAGGTAAGCACACTTAACCTTGGAGTTTTTATAAGTTAGGCTCCCGAAAAGAATATGCACTTTGTCGTTATGAGTAGTACCAATCAAATCTTACATGCCTTCCTCAACTGTATAGTCACATACATATACAGTCTTGGAATACCTCTCATTCTTGTGCGAGATAGGTTTAGTTATGTGTACATTTGCCTAGAAGCCTTGTCAAGAGCTGCTTCTTTTCCATGACTTCTCATTGCACCGACGATCACTCCCCACCCTCGTTGGCCATGGGTGTCACAGGCGACGTCCAATATGAGTTGGGAAAAAAGTGTCCCACTGTATACCTCAAAATAGTTGGGGGTATTTTCAGTTTTTTGCGTCTTTTGTATATTTTTAAGAAAGTCCTATGATTTTTTACAAACCCCCTTCAACCTCTGTCGGTAACCACCACCACCACTCTGCCTCTTTCTCCATCTTCATCCCCCAAACCCTCTCCCTCACTGCCACCTTCTCCTCCAACTCCAACGTCGTCTCCTCAGCCTCCTTCCGCTCCAACTCCTACCTCATCATACATTAGTGATGCGTACTAATAAAATGAATACACTTAACTTCACATGAATAAGTGAGTGGGTGTTAGATTTTCCACCACATGAACAAGTTTTCACACCCTCCTAGCTTTACCTTCCGAATTTTGCTTCCGAGATTTCAAATCTCGGAAAATTTACCTTCCAAGATATAAAACCCGGAATGGAAAAGGAGGTGCAGAAATGAGTTATTAGGATGAGAAATCTAACACCCTAAGTGAGTGATGACATAATACTATTTTTAAATTTATACTCATTCATTTAGTATTTGCTCAATGACCCTACTATTATCTAGTTAACTCAATAATGACCCCTCTTTTATTTCATTCATCAGATTCATGTTCTTCATTTTCTTCCAGCACTCACCACAAGAATCCAACACACTCAATCTCATCCATGCACTTTCTTAAATTTTTTTCTCAATCCCACAAAGTCCCTATCAACCAAAACTTGTCTTGTTCCATATGAACTGTGAGAATTTCAAAATTTTGTGAAATCCCTAAATTTCTACCTTATCTTCGCGACCATGGAAAGCCCGGCGGCAGATCTGGGGTTCCAAAATGCAGTACGGTACACGGTGAGCATGGGTAAATGAACCACGAGGTGCACAAAATCTTCCATGGGACGAACACGCAATCTAGAGATGAAGCGTTTATGCGGCGCTGCTATGGACCGGTTTATGCGGCGCTCCTGGAACCTCTTCCCCAGTGAAAGGAACACATGATCTGGAGATGACACTACAATAGGTGGGTTCAACGCGCACGGTGTCCTAATCTCGGTCCTCATTTAGCACCTCCTTTCCATACCTTTCTGGATCCCCTCCTTCTTCACAACCAAAACAGAGCGTGTATAAACAGAGAATGTGAGGAAAGAGGAACTAGATCTCAGCAATGGAGGTGCAGTCTTGGAGACGATTGACTCTCTACTTCCTAGTTGTTACACTTCTTTTGGCTGCCATCAATGTGGTGCAATTTCCTCTTACCCTTTTCTATCGCCGGATCTTCTGTTATTTCCCTCCAATTTGGGATAATTAGGGTTTCTCAAACTTCCTCCTTTTCTTACCTTTACGTGGTTATGGTGGTTATAAAATGGGCATTCATTCAAAATGGGCTGATTCTATGGGATTTTGCTTTAATGCTCTCTTCCTTTTCTAGGCTGATTCACAAGGCTTCTAGATTATAAGATTTTAGACTGCAGATACGAGGAAGAGATGGAGAAATTGGTGGGTTTTTCAAGGGCTAACTAATCATAACTATTAATTTCATTTCATGGGGCTAATTTAGAATTACGAAGAATTAATAATCTTAATTAATGAACAAAAGAATATTTACAGGTGCAAATATGCAATTGGTACATGTCATTCACGTACCATGCCCATCAAAATTTTCCTGTTCCATAGAATTTGCCAAAGGCAAGCTTAAATAGTGTTGTCTAAGATGAACTACCAATTAAGTAGTGCACCGTGCACCATCAGCTTTTGACCAATAAAATCGTGCCAAGTATCCAGGTAAGTAACCGGTAACCGGTTCTACGGGTTTTTTTATTTTTATAATTTATTATAACTTTAATTTGTTAATTACTATAAACCTCTTTCTCTCTGTTAATCTTCTTTTTATAATTCATTTTTAACCCATATTTTTTTAAAAATGGGTAAAAATGTAATTAACTAATTATTATTATTTTGATTTTTTTTAAATATTAGATAAAAAAAACCTGTTGTAGCAGGTCATTTAGAGTGGTGCACGGTGCACCACTTAGGGTGCAAGTGCACCCTAGAAGCCACCCTTAAATATACCCTCTCTTATCATACCCTTTCTTTACCCTCTCACCTGTTTAGCAGGTAGCCTGTTTCCCTTTTTTTTTCATAACTTTTTTATAGTAATATCTTTATTCATCTTAAAATGTTATTTAATTCATCCAATGTACAAAAGAGTGTATGTGTTCTATCTACTTGAATTTCTGTTTCTTCATCTAAATTTTCTAAAAAAATTTCAATTATTATTATTTTAATATAGTTATTAAAAGGTAATTGCCAAATTAATATTATTTCTTCTTTATAATTATTAGGGTCTATATACTGGAATTTCATTATTCTATCCTAAATTTGGAGTTTTTCATATTTGTTCTTTATAATCTTTTTTCACTATTTTTATTATATTTAACACAAATTGACTTTTCATAGTATTTTTATTCTTAAATTTTTCTTCTTCTTTATTTAATTTTTCAATTTGTCTTCTATAATACCTATTTTGTTCTTTTATTGAATGCATCTTGGATTATCTGCTCTGATACCAACTATTTTTATAGGGTATTCTTAATCCTCCTCAGGAAAGTACAGTTTTTAATTCTTCAATTTGTTTATTTAATTTTCTTAGTTCTTCTTCAGTATTGTTTCTCATAATTATTAAAGGTGGCTTGGGCATATTTTCTTCATAACACTCTATTTCTAAACTATTTTTCCACTCCTCGGGTAAATTTTCTATCTGGCTTTTTCTTGGTTTATAATATTTTTCAACTTCATCAAATAACTCAGGTATATGTATATAATCATTGTTTTTAAATTCTATTGCGGCTCAAATTATGGAGCGTAGGTCGGCGTAGGTTCTGTTTCTTTCTGTGCAGGTGTTATTTTTTGGGCTCTTGGTGTTTTGGTGGGTGTCCTCTGTCTGGTTGGGGTTGTGATTAGGAGGTCGGGCTTAGAGGTGGTGGAAGTTGTGTTTTATTATCTTGCTGAAGCGGCGTCTGTTCCAGATTGAGGCGTTTCTCTTGGTTTAGAGCAGATCGTAGGGAATTTGCGTTTTGGGACCTTGGGCTTTTGTGTATTGGCTTCCGTCTGTTTTGGGTGGGGCTTTGTATTCTCTTTTTGTCGGGTGATGCCTTTCCTTTTATGGTGGGAGGGCAGCACTATTGGTGTTTTGACGGCCATTGGCATATTTATATATAATTTCGCTTTCTAAAAAAAAAAATTCTATTGAATGATGAGAGTTACTTAAGGCATAACTGATACTATATGTGAAGCTAAATATTTTATCACCTTTGTTCATTAAATCTTGTCTTTTGAACTGATAGCATAAACTTAAAATTTCATTTATATTTTTCATATTAATAGGTACTCCTAAGTTAGGATATATGCTAAATTTTAACTTAGTATATGCTAGATTTCCATCTATCATTCCTAATATAGCATCTCTTGGTTCTCTTATTCTATTATCCATTAATGCTAATTTTATAGGACTATTTATTCCTTCAGAAAAAGTACTTTTAATTAAAATTTGTATTGCTCCTATGTGAATATATTTAATCTTTTTTCTGTCTTCTTCTTTCTTTATACTCCGTATTTTTTCATTCAAATAGATAATATTTTCGAGGCTATTTTTCTTTTTAAGTAATTCTTTTAAGTTTTTCTTTTCTTTCTTTATATTATCTCCTTCAGAAAGATCTATTTTTTGTTTTTGAATTTTTTCTTATCTATTAAAAACTCTACACAAATATCTGAACTATCTGCAGTAATATCTTGTTCAAAAGTGTGTTCAATGCTACTCATAGTTTTAGTTTTGAGAGTATACCTGAAATTGCTTAGGCTTGCTGAAGAGGGTCCACGACGTCTTCCGCTTCTGGGCTACTTCAAGAAGAACTTCTTTATAAGACTTCTGCTTGGTTATTGAAGCTACTATTTGAGAGGTATGATTTTCCAGGGTGGAGATTCTAGTGTACTAAAGAAATCACTCAGAAAATATTTGGAAACAAAAGACTTATTTCATTAATAAAACAAGAACCCAAATGAGTTCTCAGTAACTCAACCTTACAAGGAAGGGAGAAAGCATAAAAGCTTCTACGAGAGGATTATTCAAACTCACTCTGCCTCTCCAAGCACTCAGTCTAGCTATTTATAATGGGTTAGAGGCTTAACTAATGACCTCCATGCCCTTACATTATTTTGCCCTGACTTCTGTACCCCTACATTATTTCGTCAGTGCTTACTTTTGAAGACCACCTCACTCTTCAATAATTTCTGGTGAGCTGTTGCTGCTCTCTTGGAATCTTCTGCACATGTGAACCTCTACTGTTCTGAGTCTTTCGCAGAGCTCCATCTTTATTTCTTCAGAGTAATTAATGCCTGTAAAGTCATAGTATTGTGCCTCCCATGCAACCAACAATTTGTACTCCTTTTCAGAGATTCCTTTATTGGTGCCAGATATGATAATGATGTATGGGTTTTTGTAATTCATCTTGATTCTTGAGTCTTTGTCTATCTCTCTCATTTTCTCAAATATAGAGATCAACTGATTTACTTGTATTGCTTTCAACTGGCTTGGTACACTTCCTGGTCCTGCATCTGCTACTGGATAATTACCATTGGAGATTCCAAGCTTAATGAAATACTTGGGTTTTACATACGTTTCCTCAATGAATTCACCATAACTCCCAAAACATTTAATATAAACATCTCGAGGGTTATTAGTGTTGTTTTTGAACATATTTTTTCTCCACAATGTTATAGCAGACTTAATCCCTTCAGGAAAATTAGTTAATTCTTGCATGTCTGGTGATGGATATATGGTTTCAACCATTCCATACAAGAATGTTTTCCAAGTCCATAGTGGATTTGCACCTGGTATAATGTTTATTTTATATCCAAAGTGTGTCCTGTCTGTGGTGTACCACATTTTGGAACAATCTCCATTCCAGGAATATAATTCGTTCATCATTTCTATATATTCTTCCTTATTTGGCTCAATTTGTCTCTTTAATTCTTCTCTCATTTGTGGTAATCTGTGGGAGAGAAGTTTAATGGAATCTGCCTTTCTCTCATATGTGGGTCTCAAGCTTATCTTTTTCCCTGCTTTGGCCAACAAGTCTTCTGCATCTTTCCTGCTTTTGCATTTCTGAAAAGCTACATTTCCTTGTCCTATGCATAATGGTTGAGCTTCTACCCAATTTTCATAAATGCCTTGGTTGGGACCATTGAGAATCACATAATATTTGTCTTCATATGCTTGTTGTTTTGCTTCTGTGAATTCTGTGGGAAGTTGCATGTTGGTTTCTTCTTTCTTCTCTGGTGCTGTTGTCATATTATCTTTGGCTTTAGCTTTCAGCTTTAATAATTGTAGCTCTTTTTCTAAAAGAGATGTTTTTGCTTTTAATTGCTCCAACTCAGCTTCCTTAATTTTTATTGCTAGCTCTCTTGTGAGAGAATCAGCAATGCTATTCTTGTTACTTTTTATCAGTTCTACTTTGAACTGGTAATAACTAAACCATTGTTGCCATCTGAGTAGACGGCCTTGCTTATAATCTCCTTGAATATTAGTTCTTAAAAAATATAAGAAGTAAGTAGAATCAGTCCTGACAGTAAATTCTTGGGGAATTAAGTAAATATTAAATTTTTTAATTGTATTCTTTACAGCAAGAGTTTCTTTTTCATTGATATGGTAATTTAACTCATGAGTTTTAAAACTTCCAGATGTGTATCTACATATTTCTTCTTTTCCTTTATGACGGGCTTTTAATACTCCTCCCCAATATTGATCAGATGCATCTGTTTATATGATTAATTCATCTTCTGGGTTTGGATGATATAATTTTGGTAGTTTTTCACATTTTCTTTTTATAGTATCTACATACTTAGTGTCTGAATCTTTCCATTCCCATTTTACATTATTTTTTAATTTTTGTTGTAAAGGTTTTCTTATTTCTGCTAGTTTCGGTATATAGCCTTCTGAGTAGGTTAATAATCCTAAGAACCTTTGTAATTGTTTTTTATCTTCAATTTTTGAAGGAAAATCTCTTATCTTTATTACTACATGATCTTGTATTCGGATTTGTCCTTCTTCTATTTCTAATCCTAAAAAATTTATTTTGGTCTTTCTTATAACAGCTTTCTTTTTTGACAATACTATTCCTTTTTCTATGCATCGATCTATAACTCTTTTAAGTCTTTCATAATTCTCTTCCAATGTTTTGGAGAATATAATTATGTCATCTACATATACACAACAAACATCTTTTAAGTCTTTTAAGGCTGTATCTGTGTATCTTTGAAAAATACTTGGGGATTGTTTCATGCCAAAAGGCAGTACATTCCATTCATATTGCCCTTGTGGGCAACTAAATGCTGTTAAGGGTTTACTCTCTTCTGTTAATCTAATTTGATAAAATCCTGACTTACAATCTAGTGTAGAGAAATATTTATTTCCTCTTAATTTTTCTATCAATTCTTCTTTATTGGGAAGATAATAAGCATCTCCTATTGTTTGTTCATTGATCTTTTTATAATTTATTACCATTCTTCTTTTCCCCCTTTTCTTCTCTGATTCTTTTTCTACATAGAATGCTGGGCTACTATGTTTACTTGTTGATTTTCTTATTAGTCCATTTCTTTCTAATTCTTCTATATCTTTCGCAAACTCTTCTCTATCTCTTTTTGTATAGTTCATAGGCTTATCTTTTATTTCTTTTGTTGGATCTTTTAATTTTATTTCTACCATAAATTCGTTATTATGATTTATTTTTGGGTCTATAGGGTTTTCACTACATGCTTTTTCAAGTTTTTCTAAAATTCTTTTTGGAATATCTTCTGTTATTTCTTCTATTCCTTTTTCTACTAAGAATATTAGTTTTTGTTGTACCATGCACCTGAATTTTTTCTTTTATAGATATTGTACATTCACCACGTTTTCGGGCGAACTCTGATGGGTTTGTTGTAGCTGGATTATATTTACCTAATATTTTGGTTGTAATCTTTTGTTTTTGCTGTACATTCTTTATGTATCGGCAAACTAAGGATATTTATTTTATTGTTTGGGTAAATGGTTGATATAGTCTCAGAAAATTATTTCCTATTATTATATCCATTCCAGTTTCTTGTTGGTATATAGTTGGCACAGGAAATATTTTATTCTCTATAATTATTTTTGGAAATATTAAAACTTTATTAATATATTTGTGTCTTTGGTCTGCTAAAACCACTTTCAATGGTTTCTCTAAGTTTTTCCAATTATTATTTTTTGTTATATGTTTAGTGGCTAAACATATAGTTGCTCCTGTATCTATGTAAGCATGCGTTACACTTGTTTCTAATCCTTCTATTATCAATTTTATTTTTATGAACGTGCTAATCTGAACCATCTTCAGTTTCAGTTTCTGAAATATATTCGTATATTTCATCATCACTATTCCATTCTTCTAAGGGTTCTAGTTTATATTTATATGCTATGTTGATTATGTTTACCCTATCTTTTTTCTCCTTTTTCTTAGGGCATTCATTTGCATAATGGCCTACTTCATTACATAGCCAACATTTACAAAAAAATTTCCCTTGTGGACAAAATTTATTTTTATTCTTAGTATTTTTATATGTTTTTCTTTTCTTGAAATATCGTCTTCTATATTTCTCTTTTGGGTTTCTTTGTCTTCTGAATTTATATCTTCTCTTTTTTGTGTATCCTTTCCTTCCTTTCTTTGCACATCCCCACAAATGTGGTATTTCAGGGTCTTTATCATCACAACATATTCTATCTAACATTTTCAATTTAGATTTTGTTTGAGACATAATACATGTTTCTCTTATTAAATCTCTTACAGTTGATATTCTTCCCCCTAGTGTGTTTGCTCTAGATTTTGGCCTATTTTCCCAAGCATTTTTTAATTTTTCATTTATCGGGAATGGTAATTTACTTATAAACATTTCTTTAAAGTTTTCTTTATCATTTTCGTCTAATTGGTAATAAAAAATTTCATATTCACATGCATATTCATTAAAATAGCACATATCACATATCTGCATATTATACAAGTGTCATTTAGCCTTGTCTCTTTCTTGCTTTCTTGCTTCTTCACTCTCTCTAATTATATCATCACCCACAAATTCCGTGTATATTAGTTTTCCTAAATTATCTATTATTTCAGGATCAAAGTTACCCGGTAAATTTTCTGGTTTTAATTCAGTTAATCATGTTCTTAATATTCCACTCGTCTTGTATATAGCGAGTCTTATTATGTCTTGCTTATTTATTCCTTCATAGTCTTTGGATACTACTAATAAGGTCATTTCATTCAACCATTCTATTAATATTTCTTTTCTATTTTTTGAACAATCAATATTTAAAATATTTCTATATTGTATTACTCATCTTTTTGGTGTATATTCCTCAGGTATTCCATACTTTTTAGGTTGTGGATTTTGTGGTTCTTCAGTTTTATACTTCCAATTTTGTTGATAGTATTCATCAAAATTTCTCTTTCTGTTTTGATAAGAAGTTTCTCCTTCTTCTGTTTTAGGAACTCTATCTACATGAATATGTTCATCTTCTGAATCTTCATATCCTATGATGATCTCATCATTCTCCTCATCATCTTCTTCACTAGATTCAGATACTTCTGTAGAAATTTTTATTTCTTGGGTTTGATTTTCTTCTTTTAAAATTTTTAATTGTTCCATTAGTTGTATTACTTCTTCTAATTCCGTTGCGGAATTTATTTGGGTTTTTATGTTGCTTTCTACTTCTTCCATTATATTAGTGGTGGTCTAGGTAACATAAATTTTATAGAGTGGTCAGAAATTATTATTTCTTTGTGTTGCTTAGTTATTATTTCTTTTAACTCTCCTAGAGTAACACATTTTTCATTCTGTTTCTTAACTATTAGATCCTTTAGGATTTTTAGGTTTTCTTGTAATTCTTCACATAAATTTTTACTTGGTTCAGTTTCTTTTCCTTTTAATTTATTTTTTAGTTTTTCAATGTCCTCATGTATGTCATCTATTTTGTAATCTCTATTATAGAATTCTATTATTTCCTTTTTTATATTGTGTAAGTCTTCTACTACTTGCTGTAATAAAGGGACTATTAATTCTAATCTTTCATTTAAGGTCATTTTTATTTTTTATGTATGTTCATCAAAAGCTTCGTATAACTTTCTGTACAAACTTAATCTTAGTTTAAAATCTTTTTTAATTTCTTCAGAAATTTGTTTTCCTTCTATAAATTTTATATGAGTTTCTATATATTTTTTAAGTATTTCTTTTTGTGATTATAATCCATTATTATATTCTAATCTTGTAATTTTTTCACATATTTTGTGTAATATCATATTATCATGTGTAATGGGCATTTTTGTATTTTTAATGAAAAGATATAAAAAAATTCATTTAGGTTTACTTGCAGTTTTTTTTTTTTGTATATAGGTATTTTTGTAATTACCCTTAGTCTACTTGATCTATAGGTTGCAAGTCTAACTCTTTAAATTTTTTGTCTTTTTGTGACACATGGCATCTCATTTAATGGAACAATTTTTTTACCCCCTAATTCATGAACAGCATTTTAAAATTTTCCTTTGCCAAAAACCAAAATACCTCCTACTATTTGGGAGTATGCGGTGGGAGAGTAGGAGTATGCGGTGGGAGACATTGTTCAGTTCAGACAGCACCTTCTTAATTCCGAAAAAATATATTTGTCCATATGTAAATTAGTTACCCCAAACTCTCATAAATTCGGTGAATAATAGTGGTAACAAATAAAGGCATATGAATTCTGGATAAGGAATTTAAATGTTTTCTTTCTGATGTAAAAATAAAATAAAATAAATCTCTTAACTTGTTTCACCATTTTTAGTTTAAACTAGTTAGTAATATTTTTATCTACTTTATTATTTCATTTTTATACGTAAATAAATATTTGTTTAACATTTTATATTACTTTTTATACATTTTTAATTATTAACTACCTTTTAAAAATATTTATACAAAATTAATTAGGCACTTACAGATAGTTTCATATTACTTTGCTTATTGCTTTACTGCCTAATAAGTGTCCATTTATATAAGATCATTTACGAGATTCTATAAATATTTATTATCTTTTTCTATATATATGCTTTTTGTATTTATTATATTTTTATATTCTAAAATTTGGTTACCACTAATTAGTAATATTTTTTCAGTGTACTCAATACATTAATTAAAGATAAATTTAGATGGTTATAATTTTTTTTAAACTAATACATTAATTAACCTTATTACATGTTTTATTAATAAACGTAATTGTTTAAACAATATTTTATAATTAGGGACGGATAGAGTATTATTAACCTAGTTCTTCAAAGAGTCAGCATCAAAATAAGGAAGAAAACACAAATCGCAATGCATTGAAACGCAACCAACATCTGATGTTACTAAAGTTAGGCGGTCAAAGTTAACCTTCATGTATTTATTTCAATATAGGGTTACTTGAACTCTTGGCCTCTCCTTCTACTACTCTCTCTAGTTAAAATGAGTAATTTTGGTCCTTAAATTTTTAATTGGTGAAAATTAGATCTTTCTGTCAATTTTTCATTCAATTGCTAACGAAGATTATAAAGTTGACATGTCCATTAATATTTTACTAACATTTTTACCACTTAAGCATTTGTTTTTGTTTTTCTTCATCTTCTCTTACCCTTCTTCTCTATCTCTGCTCTTCTTCCCTCTTCTTGTCCCCTTCAACAACAACCCCTTCAATAAAAACCCCACACACACCTATCCAAATTTATTTACAAGACTTCGTTAAATTCAAATGAAGTCAAATTATATTTTATATGAAATCATCAAATTAGGAAATGATATATATATATATATATATATATATATATATATATATATATATTAACAGACCGAGTAAATGATTAGAGACTGGTTAAAACAATTATTCAATTTAACTGAATATATTAAAATTTTAAGTATTGATATGACATATCCTTAAAATATAGTTTGTTAACATGTCATTGCAAATAATTTAGAGTAAGTTTATCTTCACAACCTAATATCATCTCCACCTTAGTGAGATTGAAAGAGAAAAGAAAAAAAATGAATGATATGATATGTGACAGGAAATGTAGGAAGATATAGGAAATAAAGAGGGTGACAATAAGATGGAAAAGAAAAGGGGTATGAATAAATTAAAACTCAATAATTTAAGGTAATTTCTCTTGTACCTATTTAAAAATGAAGGGACCACAAAGCGCGTAAATCAACTGGCACGAGATTGTTCTAACTTAAGCAGAGGTTTCAGGTTCAAGTATCTGTGTTTGCAGCTGCGTTAAATACTTAGTAGAGAGAGTTTTACCGCTCATAGTGGTCCTACCTGACTCGAAATTGCGAAAACAATTACATAAACAAAAAAATCTAAAAATGGAGGGGTTTAATTCCATACCTTTAGGCTTAAGTTGTCATGATTTCTTCTATAACAAACTTTTATAATCAGCAATTTTGTCTTTTAAATTCTAAATAATGAACTGAAGGGTTCCAAATCCTCTCATTCTGAAAGGGTACTAGAGCAACGCTCATAATTTAACCCTAAATAAATGATGAATTATTTTTCAACGAAATAATTTCTATGCATCAGTTGTATAAAGATTTACATTATCAAGCAATTGGATTTTAATGATGTGGCGGGGAAAACAATTTTTATTTAGTTTCATTCCTCTTGGAACAAAAAAAAATATTAAATCTAATATTACATGTATTTAATATTTATTTCATGTTCAAACATGATATGGTCTATAATTATATACAATATTTAGGATTATGTTGATGCAATTGTAAATAGATATTTGTTTAAATTTAAAAAAATAGACATGTAGTGGAAATTGTATAAAGGAAAAAAGAGAAGAGATTGCCTTATGTACACCAGTTAAGAGATGGTGTCATTTTGCACGTAAAATAGTTGGAAATTGTATAAAGAAAACGAGAAAAAGCCCCCGGCGAGGATCGAACTCGCGACCTTTCGCTTACGAAGCGAACGCACTACCACTATGCTACGGAGGCCAGTAACATTCATTGAGATGTATGTACTAATATATTCATTGCTAACAGTAATATTGTGGAATTTGATTAGGCCGTTGATAAATGACAAATAGTTAGTCAGATTTTAATTTTTTTCTTTTCTATTTATCTTCATTCAAAGTTCCGAATATAAATTATCACATGTTCTCCTTATTTTTTCTTTTATGTATTTACTTAATCCCGTTTTTTTCTTACTTTATTATATTGTAAGTGTTAAAGTCAAAATTATAAATAACATCTTATGCACAAATGTATGAGAATTGGATGATTTTCTTTCAATAAGAACTTCTTAAAGAATGACATCATCAAAGATTAATAGATAAAAGTTTATTTATATTATATATCACATTTGATTAAGAACTTAGAAATACCATTTCAAAAAAAAACTTAGAAATACATTCCATTCAAATAAAAGAACTTAGAAATACATAAAGCCACCACTTGTTTCCCAATTTGGTAAAAGAAATCCTGCTTTTTAATTTAAAAAGGAAACATCACTTTGAGTCTCATTGTTTTTTTTCTTAAGGATGATGACCAAATATTATTTTAATTTAATCTAAAGATTCTGTAGGTGAAAACCTGCAATACAAATTCTACAATCCTCCATAGCTAAGCCGGAAACTTTTTTTGATAAAAGGAGACCAAAATCTTTTCCTCTTCACTCTTGAAATATCATCAAAACTATCATCACTCCAAACCTGTCCACCATGCCTGAAATTCTCTTCCTGCTCATCCATGTTCTTGGTTCTTCTAGGTGGCACATTGTCTTTTGTGTTTTAATTGTTGAAGAAATCTTAGTTGATCATGCTTATCATATGTAATACACCCCACACAAGTGATAATATTAGAATTGTAATCACCGTATTTCCTACCCCCTCACACCCTCACCCCTACCTCTTCCCCCTCACTGTATTTGTAGTGTTATTATTTTGCAGTGTAGAGAGGTTATAATATATATTATATATTATCATTACTAAAAATTGGTGCTTTGCATATTAACCACTGTAAATAAGATGACCATTTTCCGCTTCATAGTAACACACTAATCTCTAAATGATTGGCACTTTTTTGAGTGAAACATGTTAGACAACACCCAAAACTATAGCCATTTCCATTTGGAGAGCTTCACTAGGCACCTAGCTTACATTACCTCATATATGGCACACAGGGGTAAGTAACATAATATGGTAGCAAGCTCCAACTTAAACCATAATAAATCTGAAGTTCAAAACACAACTTTTCAGCACCTTGTGAAAGAAATCAGTCGAATTGATGACTTTTCTATTCAGGGCAAAATATCGTACTGAAATAACAATTTATTGATCAAGACAATAATTGCATTCTGCAGTGGATATGTGGTTTCCATTTTAAAATTTCAAGCATTCCTATCCTGGTATACAGAGAATGGCATACATGAATAGCATACATCACATGAATTCAGGGCATACAAATCTTGAGATGTTATTGATCAGCATTAGAAAGCGCATCTTCAAACAATATGATGTTGCCTTTCTAGAACTGTAAGGCTAGTCAAGAAGGTATACAAAGAATTACTTAAGACAGACTCGTGCTTGATCAACAATTCACATCACTGAGCTTGACGTGTTGCAGCAGAGAGTGGTTCAACAACTGCCAGAGGATTAACTTGATATGAAAACGCAAGCTTCCAAAAATCGACCAAAGCCCTCTTCATAGCGATCATTTGTCTTGTTACAATCCTAAACCAAGAATAGATTCAAAACTTTGTAATCTCTTTCAAACAAAATGGAGCAAATGCTATGGAACTTGATTTTAGTCTTCCCCAATTCCATTCAACAGGGTATAGTTACAATAAAGAAAGCAGAGAGAAAATTATTAACATATTAACAGTAAAACAGGCCTGCTTGGTGAACAAGGGCACCTCAAACCGAAGCATGCTCCAAAACCCATATGAATAAATAAAATCTGCTCACCTTTTCAGAATGAGACACATCAGAGTGTGAAATAGATTCATTATGCTCATGATGCTAACAAAAATCTCAAAAGAGTAATGTTATATCCTCCTACTTCATCCTCCTTACATACTAAATAGAGAAAGTGTTAAATGTTTTTTATACTTCCAATATACCAAATGCATGAACTTTTCATTTAATATATTCTATATATAGTAAAAGGAGGATTTATAGGAGGACATATCATTATATTCATCTAAAAAACTTCAATGCTATTTATCAAAAAATATAAGCCTCTGTAGATATTATAATAACTAGTAAGACTGAAGTTGAATATGTTCTTCAAAAATCAAAAGTAAAACTAATCACATAAAGGGCCAACCTTGAATTGCAATGAGGGGCCCTGAACTCAAAGCAATAAAAAACTTCTACCTCAAAACGAGTGCCAAATACGTCAAGCCATTTGGAATGACATGGCTGTGGAAAAAATGGTCCACAAATTACAACATAACCTGTTAAATATTTTCATAGCTTCTCATAAAGCCCCAGTAACCTCCACCCAGAAAAGAACAACAACCAGAAACGGTGGGAAAAAAGAAGATTATTTTAAATTAAAACTACTTTTGACAAGCATCCGTGATCACATCCTCAAGGGTGAGGAGATATGGACAATGAATACTATTGAATTAAGAATACATTCTACTACAGAGCTAGACATTTATGTTATTACCTTTTTAAAGTAGCTTGCTTCTTTCTGAAAACATAATAGAAGAACAAGATTAAGCAACCAAGCATAACCTTCCCACTAGATATGACAAACTTAGCAGTACCAAACTTCAAAGTGATAGCACGGAAGCACCAGAAACATGTTCCTATTCGTTGAGATAGTTTAGAAACAGCTTCTTTGGACCGATGTGTTTTGTTGTCTGCATATTTGCCTTTCGAGGCTTTAGGCGATCCTTCACATTCATCAAGTTCTTTCAGAGAATGAGATCCATTGTTATTTGTAGGTGATTGCTGAGAGGAAATTTGAGACAAAGTGCTACTTTTAAGAGAATGCATAGAGTGTAACCTTCTCAGTAGTCCCTATAAATACAGTGGCATACCAATAGTTAGTAAATGAATGGGAAAATCAAAATAGGACAAACTGGCCAATATTTCCAAAAGGAGGAATTTTTTAGTTTGCAGGACAAGATAGTGTGGCAATCTAATGTAGAGATTAGTGTGTGTTATTATGAAGCGGATAATGGTCATCATATTTACAGAGTGGTTAATCTGCAAAGCACCAACTTTTAGTAATGATACAAATCATATAACATAACCCTTTACACTACAAAATAATTACATTATAGTTTTTTCAATAAAAAGTCCATATTCTAAATAATGGGAAAAATGTCTCCTTACCTGTTAGAATCTCTAAATATATTCCTCACTGCGCATATTATCATACCCACAACACAATACTTTCCATGATAATTTTATTGGATGCGAAATCGCAAATAATAAGCAATTTATCCTTGAAAAAATAGAACTAGAAGAAAGACAGCTAACTCTCAAATAGTCTCCGCTTAGACTTACAGTGTGTTTGGGTAAATAGCTTAATTAAGCACTTATGACAAGAGACACTTACCACATAAGAGTTTATTCATAGGCTTACTGAAATAAGCTCAAAATAGCTTATATGTAGATATAGCGCTTGTTCATAAGATAATTTGGGAAACTTTTAAAAATAAGCTCAAAAGAGCTTATAGTTAGGTCATAAGCTATTTTTATAAGCTTTCTGAAACACTTACATAAGTGTTTATGCTATAAGATATATCCAAATAAGCTCATTCAAACACAGGCTAAGCCTAATAAATCCAATATACAGATAAAAACTTGCAGCTTATTCCCTTTGAGCAAGATATATATTTAAATTACAGAGATTGCACTTAACACTTTATTTTAATGAAAACAATGCTAAAAAGAGAAAGATAAACATGCACAAGTATATAAGAGATATCACTTACAGAAGATGAATAAGCACAACTTTCCTGTCAGGCTGTGCGAGGTAAGGTAAAGAAGAGATCATATAACATATCCAAGGGAGGCTAATAAAAAATTAAGTAAAAAATTATATAGCAAAAATGAATTATAAGGTCAGAATCAGTTATTTTACCCAGAGTGACATCTGTTAATGTTATCATGCTACAAGTTTCAGACTTTACATGCCACAAATAATCTTCTGAATCTTCAATTAACTCATAGTCCATAAGTCCATATCTTCCACGGACATATGGACAAAGAACAACAACAAAAAAGGAGAATTTAAAAAAAAAAATCCTTGATTTCAGTTCTTGCAATTCAAATAAAATCACACCATGTATGCAGTATCAATTTGTAGAATGTTCATAATGTTAACTTAATGCTTAGTTGCCACTCAACCACATCACCTGATCAAGTTACATGTATCATATAGAGAACCACAGTGCATGTCAGCTGGCAAATTGGGCATTTCCAAAGCCAAAACCGTGCCAAAACGCAGTTTCTATTTCCAGTTTGAATGCCTAATTAAAGAGGCTTTAATCTTGAATTATTTTAAAACATGAAAACTTAACCTACAGACAACACCTTTACCTGTCGATTTTCCTCAGGCAATGAAGCATTCTCAATCCAGGAAATTGCGAGGTCTACATCTTTTAGAACTGTTGCAAGAAGTGTGATGGCATAGACCTCAACAATTTCCAAATAATCATCAATTCCAAGAACAAATTGTGTTTCATATCTACTCTGGTGATCTACATTTGCTTCTAGAATGACAGCTCTATATTGTGCATCCACAAGACTCCATCCATTAAGAAACTCCTCAAGAAATTCTCGAACGCCAGAAGCAGAACCTTCTGCTATTTGAAAACAAACTCTGAACCAAATGAGAAAAAAAAGAAGGAATATGACTCTCCTGAATCCTGATATATTGTCACTTCACAATACCATGTTTACAGACATAATTAGATGAATAACATAAAAAGAGAATGATCCTTGTCAGACACTACAGCCAGGACCAGGATGCTACGTGAAGACAAATCCCATAATTAGACAGGCAAGCCCAAAATGTTTGAATCATGAATAAGCTATCTCATTAGTCATGTGGGAATTAGAAATGACCCCTTTCATATCAAGAACAAAAAACACAAAATGACAATCACAGATGGGATAATAGTCCAAACATTTCACAATGTGCATGTTAAATAGTTATTAAAAGAAAGATGTTAAGGAAATCAAAGTTAGCAAATACAGTCAGGGTGAAAGCTAAGCAACAATAATCATACCCAATAACAAGGTGAGAGCTAAGCAACAATAACCATACCCAGTAAGAAGAACTCGCGCAGGAAAGGCTTTTACTGGAATGAAATACAGTTTGAGTTGATCAAGAATTTCCTGTGTCCTGCAGCACACCAGACATTCATAATTAAGATTTAATTTACATGCACCGATAATGAAAAGAGTTTTACACCTGCATCCAATCGTATCACTCAATTTTCCATTTTATATATTTTTAAATTCAAATTTAATTCTGACAGGGCAAAATGATGAATTCTAATTGGATGATGAGGAGTGCTAGCAATAATCTCTTTGACACTCTCTTTTTAACACTCATTCTTTAATTGGTTAAAATCCATGTAGATCCCACCAAATTGGGAGTAGGGTTATATAACTTAGTAGACGATACATAAATTTTAACCGATCAAAGAGGGAGTGCTAGAAAGAGAGTGACAAAGAGAGTAGCAAAGAGAGTGTTGCTAGCATTTTTCATTGGCAGATTTACACATTCGGTGCATAGTAATTAAACACTTCATATAATTAGTCTGATATATAATAATCAACTATATCCTATTATTGTATATCCAAATTAATTTTCAGTAGAATTGGGGGTAAATAAAAAAAAAGGTGATTGACCTGCCAAGTTCCTTGAGAGCCTGAACAAGCACCATAGCAGTTGATTCCAACATATCTTGAGCTGCAATGTCTCGTCTCGCATGGTAATCACCATCACATAAGCGTTTCAAAATTGAAGAAGCTAAGGATGCCGCGTCTTCGTACATGGAGCAAACAAGGTAACTGAAACAAACAACACCACGTAAGTATCTGCAATAGCGATAGCAATTGCAATAACAGCCCTAATAATTTGATAAACAATAAGTGAAATCAGAGATTTTTTAATCCTCAAAATGAATCCTAGTGTTTTTCAAAGATCCATCAGTAAATAAGATAAAAAGGCGAAGCTATAACGAATTTCTCTGTGAATTTCGATTTGGCAGTGGCAAACATTACCTCTCTGAAACCTCGATTTCTTTCCATATCGCAGCAACGGAGTCGGAGTCGGAGTCGGTCATGATTTCCATCTTCTCCCACTCTGCTTCAGAGACGTCTGAACCAAACTACAAGGAGGCGAAAATCAAAACCTGTGTAAATGTAATAATAAATACAATTCAGTATTTTAATCGTAGAACGTGTTTTTTTTTTTTTTTTTAACAAGAGGAACACATGTTATTTTAATTTTAATGATTTATATAAAAAATGCATTAAAATTTTCACCATTTCCCTTATTTTTTATAAAAAATTAATTTAAAAATCTTTTTACCGGCAAATGTAGACAAGTTTTTTTTAGATAAGGAATAAAAGAAACGAACTAAGCTGCCTACCGTATGAGAACTGAATCTTCAAATCCAATGAATTATACTTTCATTTGTTTTATCAATTATTTCTTCATTTGTTTTTTTATTGTAAATGGATTGATTTATAATTTTTTTTATTGATTCAAGAAAAATTTGTACATTGATCCGCCAACATTTTTTGAATAAACGCAATAATCTCGTTGCCATAATATAGATTAACTTGTCCTTTGTAAGGAAAAAAAAAATTAGCTTGTCCGCCGCAAAACTTTTGAGAGGACATGAGATTGAATATAGGGAGGAGTGCGGCCTAACCAAATTTTATCACACAATGCTAGAGCATGTTTAGACAAATAATGAGTTGTCTTATTTACGTACGCATGGGAGAAAAAATAAATGAAAATTAGAAATTAGCTTGTGAATTAGACGTATTTCATAGGAGATGTATCATATGAGAAATGTGTTTTTATATAAGAAAATGAGAATAAATCACGATCGTTAGATCTAATCATGAATTGTCAAGATTAAAACAATTTAAAAGTCACATGATTACTTAAAAATGTCATGTGACTTTTTAAAAAATCATATGACTTCATGTTTTAATCTTGATCATTCATGATTAGATCTAACGGTCATGATTTATTCTTACTTTCTTATATTAAAACATCTTTCTCATATAATGCATATATATGTATATTATTTTTTTCTTTTTGATTTTGTTGGATTTTAGTTGTGATTATAATTTTGACACATAATTACATTTTATCTTATCACAAAATTAAGGAGACTGATATGGATTTTATGTATGGTATTTTAGCATAAGATGTGAAATTTAAATCTAATTTTCAGTAGATTTTGGACTAAATCATACCGTTCTAAATTTAGTTAGATTAATTTTGATTTTGTTGGAAAGAATTTTAGCTCATATCTTCTAAAAATATTGAGGAAGGGGCGTGTGGCACCCTTAGATTGGATGTGGGGGATCTTGTTTTTATTTGTTAGCTCATGATAGCCTTATTGTGGGAAATTATTTCGATAAGATTGTGTTAGTAACTGCTTCATGAGGAGATAAGTAAAAAGGGATAGGATTTGGCTTAGACAAGTAAGATAGGAGAAAATAACAGAAATTCTCTCCCCTCTTAAGTGTGATAGTCGACCAACATAGAGCCAGAGGGCTAGGGTTTCCTTTTGCTATAAATAGGGGTCTCAAACATGATCATTTCTCATTCAAAAATTCTCACCCTCACACTCTCACTCTCTCTCTCTCTCTCTCGCGCATCTCTCTCTCCCTCTCTCTCTCTCTCTCTCTCTCCAGTTTTGTGCAATTTTTCTTTCCTTCCCTAAACACTTGAGCCATCATCCTTTTCTCTTGAAGTTCTGGAGCTTTAGGATTCGAAGTTTCACTATTCTTAGGATACAAGCTACAAGAAGTAAGTCCTGTTGTTGTTTTCCTTTCTTTGAGGGTTTGAGTTTTCTTTTCTAGTTCATGGGGTTTCCATGGAACCGTTTCTTTTTCATACAAACTTTATCTTTTTCAAAGTTTCCATGGGTTGTGGTTTAAGCTTGAAAAAAAAATGAATTTCTGATCACACCTTGAACTATGAAGGGCCGCGGGTTACATGCACATGTGGGGGGGGGGGGGTATCAAAAATCATTTTCGAACTCTCCTCCCTTAAGGGTTTGGCCACGGGTTACATTAGGGTTTTGGGTTCGACCGTTCAAGTTTTGCTTTTCTTTCGATGTTTGGTTGATTGATTGATTATGTGTTTCTTGTAAGGTTGGATGCGAAGCTTACGCGATACTACGTACGATGGTAAAGGTGACTTCAGTCCTAGAGTGTCTCGAGTCATGCATGTTTTATGTTGATTTGCATGTGGATGAGATGAAGATGCTTTGTTATATTATTAATGCTGAAAATTTAACGGTTAATGCTATTTTATTGATTACTTAGATGTAATTGAGTATGTTTACGTTGGGTGATTGTTTGTTGTGTTTTGACCAAAGAATTGGTCCTTATTATGTGATTATGACATGATATGTCTCTAGGTTGCTTGCTGAAAATTTAAGGGTAATAATCCTATTAATTTTGATGAATTACATGCGCTTGTAAGATGAATTAATCAATGTTTTGGTTGCTAAATTTTCTATGGAAAAAACCCTAGTTGTTGAAATCTTGATCAATTGCTAGTCGTCGTGCAATTGAGTATTTTTGTTGTCGCTATTGTTGGATATTTGGCATTGACATCATATGCATTTGTAAGATTTGTGCAGGTCATTGTGATGGGTAGTCGTCCCATGTGAATGTCCTGGGGTCAATGTGATGGATAATCGTCCCATGTGGTTGTACCCGCCGAAAGGCAACCTTGCTAGCTTTTAGTAGTGGAGCACATAGACTTATCCTTAAGATACTAACCACATTGATATATGCATATTTGTTATTATTTGTTGTTTCTTATTGTGGATTAGCTTAATAATATGGGTTGTGCTTATCTTGTTAACGCTTCCCATATAATTGTTGTTATATCGTTGTACTTGCTCTCTTGATAGAGGAAGTTAACCATTTCTGCTTGTTTGTTTGTTTTGGGCGACTAACGCCATAGATTATCAGGTTGGGGAGCCACGTGATGCTTGACTTGGTTTTCAAAGTTTAGACTTGAAGAGGCGGTTGGATTTAACTAGAAGACTTGGATAAACTGATGATGAGAAGTTAGAGGCTTTTATATTTTAGTCGTTATCTTGTACTTCTTTGCGTTTCTTTTGGGCACGTGTTTTGTGCAAGACTTGGTATTATTTTGACTACTCGTTAGCATCGTTTATTATTAATTATTTGGGAGTATTATAACTTATTGTCGCCACCTGGTTTGGAACGTGTTCTGGAAAGGTTTTTATAAAGTTCGTTCGGTTACTAATGTGACCCCTGACCTAGAATTGAGGCGTTACAGTGGGCATCTTTAAGAACGGTGTGGAACAGAGCATGTCATTGTTATCTGCTCTGTGTATGCCGCCAAACTCTGCTGGTAGTCCTGCAAATCTGAGATAGCTTTAGCCGCGACTTTCACTTCCAAGCTATGCTCACCATCAAAACATAAAAAGCTCCTAGCCCTCCAAATACCATGTGCAATGGCACAAACCTTCTCCCCTACCTCGCTCGGCGCATGTAATAACAAATTTGAGAATCATTCAGCACAACCTGAAGCATCCAAATTATCATAAGAAAACCCCAAAACGGAAGCAAACCAAACACGTCTAACCCATATGCAGTCTCTCAAAGCACGCTCAAGTGTTTCCCTAACTCCATTGCATTGAACAATGTTTGAAGTTAAAAAAAAAAACCTTTGTATCGAAAAAGGGTTTAATTATTTTTCTAAGAAAAAAAGGGTTTAATGTGATGCACAGTCGTGTAAATCGGTTTTATACTAACATTTGATCATACTATGTTGTGTGAGATAAACAATTACATTGGTTTTTTATTTTAATTAAAATGAAGATATATTTTCTAATTTGATGGAAATTAATTGGGTGTCCATGTGAACAAAATTTACACAAAATGTGCATATAGTTTTTTTTTATATATCTGAAAACTAAACATAAGCGAAAAACAATGAAACTAAGTCAGAGCATCCCTCATAAGGATTGTCTCCAAATCAAAGCATGGCATGTCAAGGATTCGAACACCCTCCGAAGGAGAAGTTGATCTAGCTAAAAAATCTGCCGCCGCATTACACTCCGGGAAATGCATATAACTTTAATCTAACAAAAAGAGTTAAAAAAGATAAACCATTTTTTTTTCTAACTGTTAATTGAATTAAAAGGAAAAAGGTAAAACAATTTTTTTATAAAAAATAGAACCTGGTTGGTGTCATTTTTAGTTTTAAGTTTTACAATCTTTTAAAATATATTTCACTTTATATAAATCAAAAACCATTTTAAATTTATAATTCTAATTTATTTATAATTTTTTATACTGAATCTTTTTTGTGTGAAGTTTATGAGCTTATTTGGGGTCATAGGAAAAGAGAAAAGATAAAGGGTAGAAGTATTGTTTGGCACGCCATAGTAGGCCTCATAATATAAGCTTACACAATACATTATTAGTTATAACATTGTATTTTATAAACTTATCTATTAACCCACTCTTACATTAAAGTGATGAGTTATTTAATCTAGACTACTTATGTAAGATAAGGTCTCATAAGATTGTAACGTATAAGTTACTTGAACATATTTAATCCACCACCACCACTGTCATTATTGCCTTCATCTCCACCACCCCCCTCCACCACTACCACCACCACCACTATGGTCGCCATCACCACTAACACCGCCACCCTGACAACCACCACCCTCACCACTGCCTCCATCAGTGCCATCATCACCACCACTCACCGCCAACACTGCCACTATCGCCACCACATACTACCGCCACAACCACCACCCTCCACCATCGCCACCACAAAGCAGAAAACGAGGAAGTGAGGCTGGATCTGGAAATGCGAGAGGAGGGCGAACATGATAGACCAAGCGACGACCAGAACAAAGGTTGGATGCGCCCTCACGCGCAGAGGATGTGACGACGCGTGTGATTCACACGCAGAAAGGATGATGACAACGCGTGGAGGCACGTGCAACAATTTATGGCGACTTGACTTCGGGTTCGAACCAATCTAGGAGTGGCGAACACTATGGTGGGGTTGGTTAGGGGTGGGTAGTAGTGGTGGTTGCCGGAAATCAAATGGTGGCTGGAAAAGTGGAGTGGGTGTTAGGAAGAGAAACAAGACAGTGGAAGGAGCTAGAAACCGAAGATGAAACACGGTTATACCTAATTTTTTTTTTGCATTGATAAACATTGGGTCTATCAGGAAAGCACATATCCGTTCCAGCGCTCCAACTCATTATGAAGTTGGGTTTGTAAAAGCTGTGTACATGCTTGATTTCAAAAACTTGTGTCTTCATTTTTACAAGAGTTTATGTTACTTTCCACTCACTAAATAATTTATACTATCCACTCACTAAATAATTTATATAATTTTTTTGGTACAAAATAGTTTATAACTTAATAGATCGAAATTATCTTACGAAATAAAAACCTAGAAACAGACAGAGGAAGAGAAAAACGGTGCGTTTTTGCGGTTTCATTTTAATAAGTTGTTGTTAAAACTCAAAACCCTAACCCCTCCCTGAGCCTAAACCCTGAATCTGGAGAAGTGAAATACAAAGTTTCATTGGCGAGGGTGTTGGTGCTAGTGTTGGTTTGAGCGTAAATCAATCATGGTGAAAAACCATAGTAGAATCGAAGCAAAGGAAGAACCCTATTCATCAAAGGGTATATTTCAACCTTACAGAGCAATCGGATGCATCACCACCAGCGTCCCCTTCTCTGTTCAGAGACTTGGCACCGAAACTTTCGTCACTGTCAGTGTCGGAAAGGCTTTTCAGATTTTCAACGTAAATTTCACTCCCTTTTTTTTGATATTTTTCTTCTTCTTTTGAATATACGTAACTTAACACCATTGATTTGGAATTTTCTATATGCAGTGTGCAAAGCTCACTTTGGTTATCGCTGGTAATAACACTCTGGTTTTTCCTCTTTCAAATTTTCAATTTTTTGTAATTTTGGTCCTATTAAAATGTGCAATTTTTCATTAAGGTCCTCAACTGCCGAAGAAGATTACTGCTCTTGCCTCCTATCGTGATTACACTTTTGCTGCATATGGAAACCACATTGGAGTTTTCAAGCGCGCGCATAAGGTTCTCCGCATAATGATGCTCTCGGTGTTTTGTTCTTTCGGACAAATTTTAACACTTGTTGACCTTTTCAGGTTGCCACTTGGACCAGCCACAGTGCTAAGGTTAAATTGCTACTGGTGTTTGGAGATCATGTTATCAGTGTCGATGCTCGCGGCAACATGTTCTTGTGGGCGTTTAAGGGGAATGAAGAGAAGAGCCTTGTCCCATTTAAACACATTAAGCTAGATGAAAAATACAGCCCCAGCTGTATAATCCATCCAGAGACTTACCTTAATAAGGTAAACGACTAATCGTATCTTCCTCTGCACCTAAGATTCATTGAAATTGTATTGTTTAGATGTAGGAACAGGGCGACGACCCTTTTTTGATTGAGAAGCATGTATGCAGGTTCTTATTGGGAGTGAGGAAGGCCCTATGCAGCTTTGGAACATCAGCACAGAGAAAAAAATATATGACTTCAAGGGGTGGAATTCACCTATCTCCTGTTGTGTTTCATCCCCTGCTCTAGACGTTGTTGCAGTTGGCTGTACAGATGGAAGGATTCATGTTCACGACATCAAATGTGATAAAGAGTTGGTTACATTTACACATTCTACGCGCGGTTCTGTCACTGCTTTGTCTTTCAGCACTGGTAAAAGCAGGAAGCTTTCTATTCGTGTCAATTAATGCATGAGACTTGCTGCAATACTGTTTTTTTATAGATACTATACTACTTTGCAAGTAATTTCATTGGTTTTTGGCTGAGCAAAACTTAGTCCTTTGCCTTATATAGAGTATTCTTTTAATAAGTGTCGTTTTGTTACTTTTCCTTGCTAATAAAACTGATCTGTTGACTATATAAATAAGAATGTATATTATAAGCATATTATATCACAAAATTAAATTGAAGAACTGTTTCTCTGAGCTTTCTGTGTTATTTATTTATTTTACCTGCTTTAGATGGACAACCCCTTCTAGCTTCTGGAGGTTCTTCTGGTGTTATAAGCATATGGAATCTTGAAAAGAAAAGGCTCCAGTCAGTTGTGAAAGAGGCTCATGATAGTGTTATCACATCACTTCATTTTTTTGCTAACGAGCCAGTGTTAATGAGTTCATCAGCAGACAACTCTATTAAAGTAAGATTTTTTTTTAGACTTCATGTACACATGCATGCAGGCGATTATTTTGTTTTGATAAACCACATATCTGGGGAAATATTATTTTCTGAGTGTAGTTATAGATGGTTTTCGATTTACTTTTCATAAAATAGAATAAAAGTTGTTTGTGTATTTGAGAGCTAACTCTAGTTAGGTTTCCTGCAATATCACCACCCATTACTAGCCTTGTGACATTATTTTCCATGACAATGGCTTCTCCCTAAAAGTTTATAAATTTATAGCGACTATAGTCACTTATGCTTTAGTAACCTGAAATTGATTCTGTGGTTATAGGCTTCAAGCATGATAAATTTATTCTGGACAATCACAATATTTCATTTTTTGTGCTTTGCTGGTGAAGAGGGTTTTGCAATTTTCAATTTTGGTGTTTAATTTTGATCGATCTGAGTTTGTCTTTCATGTTCCTTTTTCTTATCCATTCTTCCTGAAGATGCAAGAATATATATGGCTTTTGTTTTTCCTCAGATGTGGATTTTTGACACAAGTGATGGTGACCCTCGCCTTTTGCGCTTTCGAAGTGGGCATAGTGCACCTCCCCTTTGCATAAAGTAATAATTATTTTCCAGGTTTAGTTAATTTAAAATAAGTTATTTACTTTCTTGCATGTATATTGATTTTGGTGTAAATATTGATTATTGTGGAAACAGCTTTTTCAACTCAACCATCTGCTTTTCGTTTTCTTTTATCAGTTTTTCCTGGGGTGAAATTTCTTTCGGCAGTGTGGTGCATTTGGGTAGAAATTAATGGTTGGAGTTTTAATTTTTGAAAGCTCTATTTATCATTGGTTATGCTATGGGACAATATTGCTTTCTTCATCATATTTATTCTTCTGTGGAAGTCTCCTTCGTTGATTCGTGTAGGAGATCTAGAGATATTTTGTGTTGCTTGTTTTGTTTGAGGTTATGCATTATGCCTTTTTAGTTGATTTCTTTCTTTTTATTTTTGTAAAGGAGGATTCAGTATCTTCCCCTTCCCTCCTTTTGTAACCATTCTTTTCTTCAAATTAGAGTTCTTCATTTATTCAGAAAGATTTTAATCTCTTGGACTAACTTAAAATAATTAGAATTTTTTATAGTTTATCTCTTTGGGTATTGTCACCTTATTATATAGTGGCTGTAAATTTTACTCTTTCAATTTGGCATGTGCCATCACTTAAGTCACAACACCTGAAAAATTTGTATGGCAGGTTTTATGCCAATGGAAGACATATTCTTTCTGCAGGTCAGGATCGTGCCTTTCGCCTTTTTTCAGTCGTTCAGGTTGGTTATATTTCATTTATCGAGTATTTGTTTCTATAGTCTGAGTTTTTGTTCTAGTCATGAAAATTTTCCCGACTGCCCCCAGCTGCATTTCCCAAAATAAAAAATAATCTCCATTTATTTCAATAAAATCAACTTTTATTTCCTTGGCTTAATTGCAATTTTGGTCCCCTTTTTAGAGATTTTGGTCCTCTTGGTTTTTCTCAAGATATCAAGTCCCTCTATTATTTAAATTAAGAAAATTTGGTCCATCTCTGAATTTTCATATGCATAAAATCATTAAATCTTCTTTTCCTTTTCAAGTATTTTAGTGTTTATGATGAATTTGTTATATGATACAATTTTATAAGTTAAAAAATAAAGAATTTAGTGAACATTTGTTAAATTTGAAGGATATGAGATTAGGGTTTAAAGAGGTGGACAATTGAGATTTTTTAATTTTTTTATTGAAATCTAATATTTTTGTTTAGTGGGTTAAGGGTAGAATAGTGTAAAATTGATTCTATATGTGAAGCTTTTTCTTTAAAAGTGAGAATTTGAGAGTTTTAAATAGAGTTATAATGATAGGGGACTCGATGTGCAACAATTAAAAAGTTGAGGGACTAAATCTGCTCAAAATTATTGGGCGACTAAAATCACCCCTAGTCAAAACTAGGGGGACCAAAAGTGCAATTAAGCCTATTTCTTTATTTAGTTAACTGATGGTTGGGAATTTTTTTTACACATTTCCAGTGTGAGCACACAATTTTTATTTTTTGACTAATAAGGGCATCCTGTAAATTTGTCTGGAGTCCACTGCTTCTGTTTTGTACAAATAGGGATGGAACAAAAGCAAGTCCTTTACTAATGCCTATTTAAATAATAGTCTTCTTTGTGCAGAATATATTATGATTGTTTGTATTATTTTCAATCTAAGGTTTCATGTTAATTATGATATATCTTTCCTTATTTTTAAGGATTTCATCTTTGATAAAATATATAGTTGGGAGAATTTTAAGATTTATTAAGATTGTGAATCTAATTAGGATTTATCTATTATTTTAGATTATTTAGGACTTCTATTATGTGTGGATTACAAATATCCTTTCAGTGCCTTGTGTATTTTTAGCTTTTGATGATTAATTGACATACAGTTTTCTATTAAGAGTGTATATGAGTTAGAGGAACAATCTGTATCTAAAGGAGTACTCTACGTTTTTCAAAGGAGTATTTTGCCAATAGGAGCACTCTTGGGTTACCTGTGCTAAATCACTTCTCCATCCTGTATATTTGCTTAGTTCTTTAGATGTAATAAATCAAAGCCAATATGGATTCTGATATTAAATATATACTATTTTTTAATTATCCTGCATTCGCTCACTCCATTTCAGTTGGCATATCTTCCCCTTTTATATTGTCTATACATCATGTCTTAATCTTGTGTTTTTTTTGCTGTGCATAATCATTTTCTCTCCATATTTATAATATTGACGTACTTATGGAAATTTTAATAGGATCAACAAAGCAGGGAGCTTTCCCAACGCCATGTTTCTAAACGTGCTAAGATACTAAGAGTGAAGGTATGGTCGCTGCTCTGATTCTGCCTTTGTTGTCTGACAGAGTTTAGCAATGCATTGCCCGTTCTTTAATGTTTCCTGTATAAATTTTGAAGGTTTTGGTTTATGTATATGTATACATGTGTGTATGTGTATACACTACCGGGTGAAGTCTTATTCGCTAAAGGATAACCTTTTGCAAGATCCTTGTAGGCTAAAATTTGGAGTTTATAGTTAATCTGAATAAAAATTAAAGTCAATTTATCTCCTTATCTCATTTCTTTTGCATTCTGTTTGTACAGGAGGAAGAAATAAAATTGAAGCCTGTAATTGCGTTCGATTGTGGTAAGTTCTTACTTTGACATTTATTCATACAGGTGTAGTTGTTGTCAAAACCAAACTTACCTGGAACTTAATCTTTATACTAATTGTTTCATTGAATTGATTTATTAAAAAAAGCATGGCTGACAAATGATTGAGTATAGAGGCTTGAAAAGAAATCAGCGTTGACTGATTATATTTGTCTTACCTTTTGGCTAGTATTATCTTTATTTTGTAATTAGCCATAATATTTTGGAATTATGGCTGCTGGCTTTCTTTTTTGTTTTAGATAAAAGAATAAAATCATTAAGGATGGGCAGAAATTTTTCTGAATTTTGGGGATAGGAGATCCTCCATAACAAGTAGAAAAAAACAACAAAGAAAATGAGAAAACATCGATGGAGCTATGCTCTGCCCAATCTCTGCAAATATCAGTTAAGGAAACCCCCCTTAAAAGGGCCATGTGCTTTGCACCAAATAGAAGCCAATCACTAAATATTGTTCCAAATCAGCTGTTGAGTAAAATAAAACTTGTTAAAAACTCATGATTACGCTGAGGTACATATGTTTGCAATTTAACCATTATTACACTTCAAGCATTCTTAATGAAATTATAATATAATTTGTTTCCAGAAGTATCATACTTTCTTTTCGTGTGTAAACTTCAGCTGAAATTAGAGAACGTGATTGGTGCAATGTGGTTACTTGTCATATGGATACTGCCCAAGCATATGTGTGGAGACTTCAAAATTTTGTTCTTGGTGAGCATATATTGAAACCATGCCCTGAAAATCCAACACCTGTAAAGGTTAGCAATTCCTCTTCATTGAATATTTTATTTCCCAACAATCATTGCTTTCTAAGATGATATGTAAAACGCTCTGCTTATTTTAGTAACTTACTAGATTTTGTTGCTTCAAGTTCCTTTGTATAATGAGTTGGATATGTGGTATAACAATAACACAAAACATGTGGGCTTCCTGTCTCTGGTTGTTATTATTTACAGGGATTTTGACAAACTATTAAGAATTCCAACTGACTGCTGCTTTTATATTGTAACAGGCTTGTGCTATCAGTGCTTGTGGCAATTTTGCCATTTTAGGAACAGCAGGTGGTTGGATTGAAAGGTTTAACCTTCAATCTGGACTTCACAGGGGTGCTTACATTGACAAGTCAGAATCAAGAAGTTGTGCTCATGATGGTGAAGTGGTTGGAATTGCTTGTGACTCAACAAACACACTTATGATAAGTGCAGGATATCAAGGAGATATAAAGGTTCGAATTTCTTGTTTGACGTTACTTTGTAATTCTCACTTGTTAAAACTTGTTAAAGTTAAAAAAAGTGATTGTATCCATTTTAGTTATAGCATTTCTACATTGTACTGGGAATCCTTATTTAGAATATGCTTTATTGCAGGTTTGGGATTTCAAAGAACTTAGGGTTAAATCCAGATTGGACATTGGTTTTTCTGTTACTAAGATTGTTTACCATCGTTACAATGGTAAACTGAGTTTTTATTACTTCCATATCCTCTATCCTGCCTTCCTAATTCCTTAGTTTTGTTAAGAAAACAATGTATGGAGAGAGGAGAAGGAATTCCTGTTGTATAATTCACATTCTTGTGTCATGAAGTAATTGAAGAGTTTTAATTTTTGTAGGTCTCCTGGCTACAGTAGCAAATGATCTTACAATCAGATTGATTGACGTCGTGGCTCTCAGACCTGTTCGTAATTTTGAAGGTCACACAGACCGTATAACAGATTTATGCTTCAGCGAGGATGGAAAGTGGGTTCTGTCATCTAGTATGGATGGAAGTCTTAGAATTTGGGATGTGATCTCATATAAACAGATAGATGCGATACAAGTTGATGTGCCTATCACAGCATTATCTCTGTCCCCAAACATGGATGTTTTAGCAACTACCCATGTTGATCAAAATGGAGTGTACCTGTGGTGAGTTTCCAACTTTATTTCTTGTTTCATAGAACAAAATTTTTCAAAAATCATTTTGTTTTTCCAATTGTTTATATATATATATTCTTTTATGGTATTTGGTGTGCAAATAATCCTATAAGATGATTTTCTCTTGTCAGTTAAAATAATTTTCTAGAATAGAGTCACTGGAGTATAACATTTTCTCTTTAGGCAACACTCTCCATATAAAACATTTTCATTATCATGTTATATCTTTGAAACAAAACTGGTTTTGTTAAACTTCTGAAAGGTGCGTGGGAAAACAGTTACTTTTGTAACTTGAATGACGTTGAGTGGAACAATATTTTTATTAATTGCAGAATTAAGTTGAACATATTAGTATTAAACCATTTTTTATTGAGAAATATTATCAGGGTAAACAGGACAATGTACTCCCGTACTTCAAATGTTGATTCATATGCAAGTGGAAAAAATGTGGTGACCGTCAAGTTACCATCTATATCTTCCACAGAACGTTCTCAAATTGAGCATTCACCTGAAGATGTTCTGGATTTCCCAGCGCAATATAAGCAAATACCTGATTTAGTTACACTTTCATTGCTGCCAAAGAGCCAGTGGCAAAGCTTGATCAATTTGGACATAATAAAGGTCTTCACTTCAGCAGAATTCCTTCTCTTGTTATGAACTTCCATGTCAATCTAATTTCATTCACTTTCATCTCTTTTTCTTCTTATGCTTGTAAATGACATCTAGTTTGTTCTTCTTGTCGAATTACAAACTAATTCCAGGTTCGCAACAAACCAATTGAGCCTCCAAAAAAACCTGAAAAGGCTCCATTCTTCTTGCCTTCAGTTCCATCCCTCTCGGGGGAAATACTTTTTGAGCCTGGTAAGTTATCAGTAAAGGAGAAGGATGGGACAGGTGATGAAAAACAAATGAGCAGGACAAAATTAGAACCGGCATCGTCTCGTTTTCTGTATCTTCTTCAAAGCTCAAAAGAGACAGACAGTTGTAAGAATCCAACTGTTCTTATTTTTCTTTGTTTCTTGTATTGATTGCAGTCAATTAGAATTTATTCATTCTCGGAAAGTGTATATTGCAAGCATCTCTAACATTTGACATTCCGTATGGCAGATGGAGCATTCACTAATTATATCAAAGGGTTATCGCCATCGGCCCTAGATATGGAACTTCGAATGATTCAGATCATTGATGACGATAATGAGCAAGAAGCTGAGAAGAGACCTGAGTTTGCACCAATTGAACAGCTTCTGGATTATTTTATTTATGAGCTCTCCTGCAGAAATAATTTTGAGTTTCTTCAAGCTGTTATCAGGCTATTTTTGAAGGTTTGGGACATCTCTTGTTCTTTATACTTAGTAGAGTTAAAATGGACGTGCATTTTTCCGCTAGTGTTGTATTCTTACAGTGTTTCTTCATCTTGCCAGATACATGGTGAGACAATACGGCAACAGCCACACTTACAAGATAAGGCAAGGAAGCTTCTGGATATTCAGGGCATGGTATGGGAGAGGGTAGATATATTATTCCAAAAGGTGAGGTGTTGGGTTGCGTTTCTCAGTGAATCCCAAATTTAGGTGTTGCGAAATGTCAACCCTTGTGTGATATAGCGTAGCACAAAATGAAAACAAAACCTCTAAAGGTGAAGGTAAAGTATTGTTCTTGAATCCAGTTCCTCAGATTGATAGAGAAATCAGAGCAGCAAATTGGTTAAAAGGTGGTGGATGAGATTTCCTATTACCATTAATTTTTGTGGGTGTTCATATCGAGTATGTCATGTAACGGGATAAAAATATTTTGTTAATACTATCTTCATTCTGAGGCAATTTTTGCAACGCTGATTTTGCATCAGTCAAATTGTTATTTACATTTTCCGGAAGTGCTTTATTCAATCCGCTTGGCGGATGTCTCTACAATCCATTTGGCCTATTCCCAATCCTATTTGCTGGTCGGGCATTGCTATTGTTGCCATCTCGATAGATAGCTATTTATGCCATCCTAAAAATGTGAAAAATACGTGAATATCCTTCGGTAAAGTTTTTTTTTTTTCGCCTGCGGTTTCAAACTGCGGATAGGTATTGCAATTCGTCGTTACAAACTGTGTAACGTCCGCAGTTTAAACTGTGTTGAAATCCACAATTCAAAAAAAAAAAACAGGTCCGGACTTTTAACGAGTGTATTTTTGGTGTTTTAAAAAATGGTATGACGCTAGTAGTCGTCGGGATGATGACAATAACAACGCTCCTATTTGTATATTTATGGATTGAAGAGTGTGTTATGTGTTAGGTAATATAGGAGTGTATATCTTAATATTGTTCAATTTTTGTTTATTTAGTACATCTGTCCCTGAATTAAGGAAAAAAAAAGTAGATGATAAAACTGTCGAATTATTTGTTCATGATGATGCTAGTTGGTTTTGATTTGGACCCTTTTCCAGGACAAAGCAATACGCGACTTCTATATTCTCCAAGGGCCCATATGGGAAAAATGTTTCTGTAGGCAGAGTAGTTGACAACACAAGTCTTGTTAAAAATTCCAGTGATTTCCTACAAAAGATCATAATACGTATTTGTTAAAATACATGCAGATACAGCACACTAATTAGTAAAACATTATTAAGAAAAGTACATATAATCTCAAATATGATATTTTACATTATAAATTAAATTTTGGTTAATGTGCTTTCTAAAATATGAATTTAATTTATATCAACCATTATTCGCCATGTCAGTGCAATTTTTTTCACATGCATCAAATTGATTTTTGGCACATTAGAACTTTACTTTTATTTTAATTGAAATTGAAAAGAAATGTAACTGTTTGATCCTTAGTTTATATACTTTATGTCTACGGTTGTTACTTGTTACCTCTTGTGGAAATTCCCCATTTTCCATTTGCGAATTGATCAACACCTTGGCCGCAAGATGCAAGGGGGTTGGATCTCTTTCTGCCTATATGATAAAATAAAGAATGACATGCTCTTATGACTTATCTCACTATTATGAATATCCCAAAAAAAAGTTCCATAATAAGCTTAGTTTAGCACATTGTCTTATACATTATACCTGGCCTCCTTCAATAAGTGCTAGCATAGCCCAAGCTGTGTTCACTAGATTAGACTTATTTCCTTCCAGATTTGTATATACCTGTTTGCACAATTGCTTACCATTAATCAGTGAAAAGCTATGCTAAAAGGAATTGAACTAAGCTTCATGTTATACCTTGTTCTGACACGAAAGATAACTCTCTCCCCAACCACCTGAAGGTAGCTGTTTGGAAAGCAAAAATTCACATGCTTTTCTAATGTTGGGGCTATCTTGGTAGCTCCTACTTGCAGCTATGAGACCCTTTATTCCAAACCATGTTCCATGTGTATAGCAGACTCCCCATGATCCATACCTAGTTAGTTAATTACAAATCTTTATAAGTTTTCCTTTACATTAGTCATTTAATCACATAATTCAATAGAAGCCAATGCAAACACTAATAGAAGTCTCAATAGAAATTTGCAGGAAAAAAATGTTTGAGTTAGTTTTTAATGCTTTAGTTAGACAGGAAAACTTTCTTCTGTATCATCATTTGACAATGAAAAATGTTGAACCTTTGATTTTTGCCAACATGCTAAAAGAAACTTGGTTTGTTTTGTTTATGCTCTTTACTTGGATTGGAAATTTGTATTGCCTCAATCTAAATCCCCCCATTTTCTAAAACCCCATTTCTTGAATTAGTTTGCATGGATGACATGTACTAAAAGAAGTAGGTTTCTAAAGCAAACCATGAGCCATCAGCTAATTGCACGCTTTGGATATAGCGTGCCGCCTTAGCAATGCAAGAATCTATTTCCATCTTCCTGTAATCTGGATAATGTTGTGTGAACAAGGCAAGACCTTGAATTGCTGCTGATGTGCATTCTACATACCTGTAACAAGTTATGGACTCATTTATCACAAACCCAAATGGCAATCTTGACATATAAATAACAATAATGTATGTCAGACTTACGAATAATCAATCATGATATCTTTAAATGTTTCAACTGGATTTATTTTCTGTGACAGAAAAAAGAGTGTTAGAAAATTGAATCCAATCTTCCTTGTTAGAGACAGTATAAGCTTTTACCTCTATCCATGCATAAGATCTTGTGAACTCATAGGATGAAAATCCGCCATTTCCATTCTGTGAAATGGAAGAGACAATTAACAATGTGTTTAAAAGTTCTTCTACAATTGATTCTAAAGCCAAAATCAACTACGGGAAGAAGCTTTTGTGAGTAGCTTCTAGGTGACAGAATTGATTCAAAGAAAAAATAATTTGGTCCTAAGATATATAATCTATTTTGGCATGAAGTTGAAGTTATAAATTTGAGCACCGGTCTTGTTAACTAGTGCACAAGTGCATAGTAAAGGAATCAAGGAACAGAAAGCATTTATAGAAAAATTACACATTAATACATTGACAACTTCAAAAGTTGACCTTTGGAATAAAAAAGTTTCAATATTGACTCCTCAGTTTCCAATACACTGCTTTTAACTGTGGCATTAGTTACATTTAGTGAGTTCCACTTTATATAGCCTCTCAAGTCATGCATATCTTCTCCAGTATTGATGAAAGCATCTTAAAATATGTTTGGACCAACTTATTTTTTCTAGAATCAATTTTGTCATTCAAAAGCTACTCACACAAGCTTCTTTCTAACATGCACTTACTTTAATTTGTTAAATATATCGAACAAACCCATTTAGTACTATTTATGTTTGGTATGATTAGTGGGTACCTGTAGGGGTAAAAGCCAATTAACAGCATCATATAATTTTTCTATTTCCAACGCTTTCCCAACAGTCTCAGATGGCATGTTTGATATCAAAATGGTTGCCTGAAAAGAACATGAACGGATTAAACAACGTGATTACTTTCACATAACCTAGTGATTCAAGAACCTATTAGCTTACTTTGAATATCATTTCAATTCTTCAACAGTCATCTAATTTATACATAAAATCTTGATCACTATTTGTATAGTCTTATGCTTCTAATGATAATTTCTATCCAGTCAAAAAACTTTATTTATTTGTTTCCCAAAGTTATGGAGAAGAAATATGAGGTTATCTCAAATTTCAACCAAAATAGTGATAGAAAATTGAATAAGACAATAATTAGATTCCACATTACACATTGTTTTAGGAACTGCTCATTTCCTAAGAGTTGTCCTGCTTTCAACCAAAAAGAAGTTTCATTTTAAGGCAAGAGCTACTTTTGTTTCTTAATTGAACTGATCTTAATGTTTGAAAAATTGGTGTTCTATTGAAACTAATAGAAAATCCATTCAGCAACATTACCTTCAAGCCTTCTGCAGTGCAATCTGGTACAGGCCAACCGTTGTCTGGAGTTGAGAAACTCCAACCACCTTTAGAAATGTGGCGATACCAAGCACTAGGATTACTAGAGCTGTCTGTTGTAAACTTCAAAGCAAAACCAATGGATTTATCATAATCAATATTTCATACAATATATATCTTGGTTTCTTCCATAATATTTTTCATAAGTTTCAGTATGTAGAATACCTGTGAGCATTTCATGAAATCATTTGCTTTTTTAAGCATTGAACCACATTCATCATCAAGTTTGGTTGCCAAGATAGCTTGAACAGAAAAAGCAACATCCCAATGTTGAGAACCACCATATCCCTAACATGGAACAACTGTCTCAGAATTTACAGGGCGATATTTAATCACAAATCTAAATTGAATTCATTGATGTACGTGCATTTGCTAACTTATATATGTTGACACTGGTCGTCTATTTTTCCTATCAATTTTTGTGTGTGTTAAACTACATGTAAGGAAATTTTAATCGAGCCAGGTAGAGCTACTATGGGTGGCAAAACTCTTCATACCCAGAATTTAATGCAGTTGTACTCACAGGGTCTCGAACGCGAGACCTCTCTTAAGCTAGAACAACCCTATGTCAATTGATCTTCGCGCTCGATAGTTCCTATCAAAACTTATATACTATTGCTGGATGAAAGAATATTTTAGTAACATAATGGCAAAAAATAATTGTTGTAGAACCTGCATCTTCATTCCATCCTCAGCCACCCAGAGAAAGTCTTTGATTCTTGAAATGTGATACTTAAATGCCTGAGAGTTGGGGTCCTCTAACCAACAACATATCATGTTTAGTACCTGTTTAGAGGGATTGTCAGTTTGGTCTTCTAAATTCAAATTACTGAGAAATTTGACAAAATGTGACAGTCAAAATATTCAGTTAGGTGATAGGATCTTGTCCCCTATCTGGTGCTTTATGAGATTTTTTTGACTAAATAAATGCCTATTTAACTCAATGAAAGCCACTTCATTATAATTGAAATAAGTATGCTAATAGCATATTTGGATCAAGTTCTCTTTCATCAGAATCAATTTTGAAACCCGTAAGCTACTCAGAGAAACTTCTATTTAGAGCTGATTGTATATATATAACTTCAAAATCAATAGTGCAAGGGTTAAACATACGCTAACATTGTTGAGATAATCAAGGGATTTTTATTTTCATCTTTCACTTTAAACAAGTTGATGATATGTCCATGTTTTCTAGCTATGTTACTGAGTTAAAATGAATGGATTTTTCTTGTAACATATCATTTACACATATTTTCAAACATGTGGTGTGCGTATTTCATTATTTTGTATTAACTTAATAATGTGAGTTTTGAAGCCATTGATAAACAATGTTAATGCTATGACATTAGTTACCTTATTAATGGGAGAAATGCAGATGTAGTGTGATGCTTCATCCTCGTAGCGTATATGTTGCATTACGTGATGAAGTGCTTTCTGCCTTAGCCAAGAGAAGGGTCTGTGTGTGAGAAGAGGTTCCCCTACATGGTAAAGCAAACCCCATAAAATGTTTTGGAACCCTGGGCGTGGATGAATCAAATCTTCCTGCAATAGTAAGATAACAAATATTATAATTAACGCGACTCGCATATATTATAGGTTTAATTACACTTTTGGCCGATATGGAAGAAGCAGAAAGAACTCTTGACTCGTTACTTGAGGAGGAGGAGATTATGTGGAGTTAGCGTTCCCGAGCCTCTTGGTTTAAATATGGGGACAAGAACACTAGTTTTTTTCATTCCAAAGCCTCACAACGGCGTAAGCGCAATATGATTGGAAAAATTTCTAATGATAGGGGCCGTGAGGTGGAAGATGATGAGGATATATCTCGGGTTCTATCTGTTTATTTTATGTCTTTGTTTTCCTCCTCTAACCCTATTAATATTGTTGAAGAAACTTCTCCTGTGGCCAACAGGATCACATAGGGACATAGGGGGATTCTGAATGCTCCCTTCACTAGGAAAGATATTCATGAAGCTCTGTTTCAGATGCACCCCACATAAGCCCTGGGGTTGGATGGCTTGACGGCATTGTTCTTCCAGAAATTTTGGCACATAATTGGTGATGATGTCTCTGATTTTTGCATTCAAATTTTGCATGGAAGGATTTCTCCCGGTACCATAAATCAAACACTTCTAGTTTTGATTCCTAAAATCAAAAAACCTTTGCATGCGAGTCATTTTAGGCTGATAAGCTTATGTGATGTTATTTTCAAAATTGTTACCAAAACTATGGCAAATAGAATAAAGAATATTTTGCCTGATATTATTTGTGGAAATCAAAGTGCCTTCGTTCCTTCCTGGCCGCCTTATTATAGATAATGCCCTCATTGCATATGAATGTTTTCATTACATGACAATTTTTTTTTTTCTGGCCGTCATGGCATGTTAGCCCTTAAACTCGATATGTCAAAAGCTTATGACCGAGTGGAATGAGTTTTTCTTGAAAGTGTTCTTTCTCAGATGTGGTTTCCGACATCTTGGGTTATGCTTATTATGAACTGTGTCTCCACGGACAATTTCTCGATTATGCTCAATGGGAACCCTCAACCGTCTTTTACCCCAAAGCGAGGCCTTAGACAAGGGGAACCTCTATCCCCTTACCTCTTTATAATGTGCAGTGAAGTATTTTCTGCTTTAATTAATAAAGCACTTTTAAATCCCTCCTTACATGGCTTGAAAATAGCTCTTAGTGCTCCTTGATTTCTCATTTGCTTTTTGCAGACGATAGTATCATCTTTGGCCGTGCGACGGTTGAAGAGGCTTTATGTATTAAACAGGTCTTAGCAACTTATGAGCAAGCTTCAGGACAAGTTTTAAATCTTGACAAATCGAAACTCTCGTGTAGCCGAAATGTGGCAAGCAATGTATTTCATGAGCTGAAACAACTGTTAGGTGTTAAGGCGGTCGAGAGTTTTGACAAGTATTTGGGTCTTCCGACACTAATTAGTAAGTCTAAATCTCAGATCTTTCATTTTATTAAGGAACGAGTCTTGAAAAAGCTCAAGGGTTGGAAGGTAAAAAGCTCTTTATAGAGCGAGGAGGGAGGTTTTGATTAAGGCAGTGGCTTAGGCTATTCCTTCTTATGTAATGTCCTATTTTGTCTTGCCGGATGGCTTATGTAGCGAGATAGAGGGGCTTATTAGCAGCTTATATTGGGTGGGTGATGTGACTAAACTCTCTATGCATTGGGTGAAATGGGATCGTTTGTGCTCTCCTAAGGATGAGGGAGGGCTTGGTTTTCAAAATTCAAAGTCTTTTAATTTGGCCGTTGTTGGCAAAAATTGGTGGCGTATAATGTCGCAACCGAACTCCCTCTTGAACCATCTTTTTAAAGTTGTCTATTTTCCTAACAGTTCTATTTTCAGGGATAAGAAAGGCTATCGTCCGATCTATGCTTGGTCTAGTATCCTTCGTTCAGGATGGATTTTTGAACGGGGTGGCCTTTGGCGTGTTGGCAATCGAAAATATATTAAAATCTAGGAGGATAATTGGCTCCTTTCTGAAACTCCTCTAGTGTATAGAGAGGATATTGCAGCTGAGTTGGGAATTAATTTTATTTCTGATTTATTTTTGCCAAATTCTCTTGTTTGGAACATGTCCTTGGTGGAGCATGATTTCTGGCCCCCCACGACAAAGTCTATCCTATCCATTCCTTTGCCTTTGCAGGACCGTGAGGATGGTTTTTTCTAGCCTCTTACGTATGTACACTTCCAAGTCGGGATATCATTTCATCCGGGGTGCTTGCTCTCAGCCTTCAGCATCGTCATCCAGTGCTCCTCATTTGCCTCGCAAGCTTTGGAAGCATTTTTGGAAAGCTTCTGCTCTCCCTCGTTGTAAGGAAACCGCGTGGAGGGCAGTGTTGGGATATCTTCCTATTCGTTAGTTCCTTGCCCTTCGTGGAATTGTCGTTGATCCGCTATGCCCCAGGTGTTTGCCAAAGCCGGAATCCATCTCTCATGCCCTCTTTTTGTGCCCCGAGGTTCAGCGGGTTTGGTTTGCTTCCCCGCTTGGTCTTCGATGGGATCCTGGTGGGAATTTGCATGATTTTCTGCAGCTGTTCTTGGTGGAGTCTGATTCTACAGTGGTTGGCCTCTTCATCTTGTTGCTCTATTGTATTTGGGATACCAAGAGCGCTTGCTTATTTCGCGGGGATGCTCATTTTCTTGCTTGGGTCTTTGTTCGGGTTCACTCCTTGTTGCCGTTGTCCACTCACTAGCTTCCGGTGGCTTTGGCCTCACCTTCTGTTGCCAACTCTTGGACTAGGCCGAGTGGGCCGAGACTTGTTTAAGGTCAACTTTGACGCTTCTTTTTCTTCGACAGGTTTAGCGGGTTTCGGGCTTGTAGCTTGGGACGCTTATGGTTTGGTCCTAGCCTCAGCAACTTCTTCTCCGATTGAGGCCCTCTCTCCGGGGGTGGTGGAGGCGATGGCTTTTCGTTGGGCTCTTTCTGTGGCTGCTGATCTGGGGTTCCGCTTAGTCTATTTTAATTCTAATTGTCTTCAGTTGTTTGAGAGTTGGAAGCGTCCTTCCCGTGGAGCTTCCTATTTTGACTCTATTGTGTGCGATTGTCGCTCTTTAGTTTCTCTTTTTGATATTGTTGTTTTCACTTTTGTCCGTCGTACTGGTAATGTTGTTGCCGATAGTTTGGCAAAACTTTCTTTTTCTGTTGGTTTTAGGGTCTGGATGGAGGAGGTTCTGGAGGAATCTCTCCATTTGGTTCATCTTGATGTAATAGCTTCAATGCCCTCTTCTTCTTAATATATCCAGTTTGTTTCAAAAAAAAAAGTTACACTTTTGGTCTCATAAGTTCAGACTATGTGTGATTTTAGTCCTTATAATTTTTTTTTTCAAGCAGATTTAGTCGCTCAATTTTTTTAGTGTTGCATATCAAGTCTCTCTATTATTATCATTCTAGTTAAAACTCTCAAATTCTCACTTTCTAGGAATTTTTTTCACAAGTTGAGTCAATTTAATCATTTTAAACGTTATTCCCATTAAAACTCACTTAGTCAAAATATTAAATTTCATTCAAAAATTAAAAAAATCCCAATATTTCACCTCTTAAAACCTTAATCTCATATTCTATAAATCAAAATTTAACCATTTCAGAGGGGACTAAATCTGTTTTACTTTAAAAGTCGAGAGACTTGATTAGTTCAAAACAAATTAGGGAGACCAAAATCATAATTAGTGGAAACAAAAGAGACTAAAAATGCAATTAAACATATATTTTATCTTTAATATGAATAAATCTTTCTTAATCAAACTTTACATGTACTGATACCAATTCTACAACGTGAAAATCTGTTGTTTATTTGTTATTAGTAAGTTTTGAGTATTCATTAGGCCTCTCACCTTTGTCAAAAACAAAAGTGGAACTAAGCTTAAAAGTATAAAGGCTAACAAATATCAATTTTAACAACTTTTGGATCAATTTTGCACAATTATAATTTTAGATAATAAAATTGCATTAATTAGACATTTTAGATAGATACAATGTTATGAGGTTGGATGCATTAATCTCATGCCTGTCGGTTGTCAGATATTTTGAGAAACTAAAAAGTGGTGATCCGTAGATCATTGAATAATGACAAACTATTCGTTACACCAACTTTTGTGATGGTTAAAAATTGTCATAATGGGTAAAGTAGAAAAAGAAAACTTCTAGCTTTCTATTTCGTGGCAGTAAAAAAACAACCATAAAAGTAAGTCTTAGAAAACGTAAAAAATTACCCATAGTACTATACCTTGGCACATAAATTTCTAGCCTCATTCCAATCAAGGAGATGGTAGGGAAGTGTATAGAGCTCCTTTCTTAAGGATAACACAAGTGCACTTGAAGGACTCACAAATCGCCGACCATATATATATGACATCGAAAGATATACAAGCCGAGTGTGACACCACATCCTTCCTGTGAATATATTTTTTCTAATAAATCACATAAGTATATGGTAGAAATTTTAAAGATGAATCATGAAAATGATAGAAAACAAATATAAGAAAATTTTAATATTAGTTACATATGAATTTGACATTATAATATAATGAGAACCTGGATGCGAAGGAAAAGAGTATGGGAGCAGCCACATCTCTGGAGCGATTGGGTTGTTCCCACGCCATTCGTATACACCAAGCACCTGACATTCAAATTCAAATTCAAATTAACCCATTCGACGCTGCATATCCATTAATCTCTAAGATAATAAGTCGTGTTATGACAATTCCTGTAAGGAAATACACTTACTGAAAGCCAGAATTTGCCCCAGGAAGGAATAGAAATGGCACCTCCACGATCAAGAATCCATTTTCTTGCTTTCTGCATCGCGCCATCTCCACCGTCGATCTCTACTCCAAGTAATCTCATGGTGACATAGTTAAGAACAGTGCCAAACATTGTGCTCGGGCCTTCTATGTGCAATCCCCACCCTCCATCTTCGTTCTGGTGATTCAACACATACCGCTTCATCTCGCTTTGATGCTCACGCGATAACGCTGTATTCAGGGCTCCGATCACCGATAACCCAATCACCTGCACATAATTCATGTGTCATTTAACCAATAATTTAAGATTTTGAGATAAATAGTTCATGACATTGTTATGATACCATTATAAACCACTCAACTAGAGATTGATCATTATTACCTCGTTAGTGTGTCATTTGAAATAACTAGTTCATCACAACACTTTGAAGAATAAAGTGGTTAACTAAAAAATTTATATTTATATTTTTCAATTAATAAATGAATATAGTAAGAACGCAGGTCCCACATTGGCTAGAGTCTAGAGATATGACCAATCAAGTGTTTATAAGGGTAGAGTAAACCTCAACTCTTAAGCTAGCTTTTGTGGTTGTGTTAGGCCTCACAATTTCTAATAAAACAGTAAAAAACCATCAGAAATACTGATAGTCCAAAACTGCCAGAAAACCCATATGTTCCTTGTATGTCCTTTAAACCAAAAATTAAGAAAAGGGATTTTTGTATTACCAAACCAGGGAGCATAAACATAGAGCCTGCATAGTCACCGGGCCAGAAACCATCCTCAGTCTGCAGAGTTGAGTAGCATCTCAAGGCTCTTTTCAGTGTGGCTTCCACAACTTCTTCACTTATATCTTCTTCCTTCTGAATTTCCACCTTCTTAACCTTTGTGTTTAAGCCCTTTTCCCTCTCAAACTGTAAATGAAACTCATATAAATAGGTTATGATTTATTATAAGCTGTTTTCACGTGTATCTAATTAAGCAAATTGTATATATGTACCTGGAATCTCATTAAGAGATCAGAACTATTCTTAATTTTGAAGCGGTTCTGGTTAAATTCTTTGCGAGCTTGTTCCACTTGAGCTCGTTCTTGTTCAGTTCCAAGATTAGGATCAAACTCCCAGAATTGTCTTCCAACATGGTTATTCACACTTGTAACCAACTCATCCTCTTTGCTCTCTGAAACCTTCAGCTTCCACATCTTTTCTCTCCCAACCCAAGCTTGGTTTTCTGATCTCTTCAATTTTTATTTTTGATTCTAGCTCCTTTTTTTTTCAGATGTTCAATTAATATATAGCACTGACTCACTGACGAAGATGAAAAACTATCTCCATCTCCAAAGACTTGAAGTCGTTGCTGGGTCCATCTAGTCATTTGTCTTAGCCTCAAATTTCCTAGGAAGTTTGGCGTGTGGATCCCAATAATAGAGTCAACCAATAGTCAATGGCAGAATTGTCTTAGAGAAAAGGATTGAAGCCATACAATTCAAATTTCTAAGGAACGATGAACAGTGGAGTGCAGATAGCTAGACTCCTTAAGCATCTAGTTCAGGGCTCGATTAATGGGCGGTCTTTGTCGGGGGAAGTCTACCTACTTAATCTGATCTCTCACGTTCAAATGATTAGTCTCATAACTATCAGTCGTGTGATATATTCGGAATTTTTTTCTTCTAAGGAGTGATTCAAATTGGTGAGATGATTCCTCACTCACAAAGATAATGAGTTTAATGAGGACATAGAATTCCAAGTCTTTCAAATTGGTCTGCTAGTGCTGTTAGTGATCCAGAACTAGTCAATGACTTTAATGAGGCCAAATAATTCCAACAAGTTTTTCAAATAGGTCGGCCAGTGGAATGGAAATCTAAGGAGCATAATATGAGCAATAATTCTCCAATGCTAAAAAATAAAACACTACATTATTTAATATGTTTGCTCACAAATTCACAACCCAATAAAACCATCAACACGGAAACAAGTAGAAAGATCCCTACATAAGGTCTAGAGAGGAGGGTGGAAGGTGGTTGTCAAAGTAGGAAGAATGAGATGAGAGATAAATTCATCAAAAATTAAGTTAAAACAAATGCAAAAAGACTCAAAATTAATCCCTTGTAATTAATTGTGCGTCACTACATAAGGTTTGCAAGGAGTACTTACATTTGTAAGTGCGTGAAGCTTCTCTTTCTCTAACATCAGGCTCCAAGTGTGTCAAATAGTTAATTATTTCAAAAGTTTAAGCTATTAAATAAATGACACATAAATAGTTTTATTGTAGCATTACTAGCGGTGTGTAACCGTCGAAGAAAATGCCCATAATTATGCGTGTGAAAGAGTGCATTATAAGACTTCCGTATGTGAGCGTGCATGGAGATTTTCGTACTACACAAATTAAGCAATATTTACAATATTTTTCAAGTTTTCTATAAAAATTTCAAGAGGATTTGAAGTAAGAAGTGAAGGAATACGAAGAAATCAAATGAATTATTTATTCTCTCTCCTCTTATTCTTGTTTTGAGTTTATTTTATAATAAGAATTGCTAATCTCTTCTTTTGGATTATATGTAATCGAACTAGATCTTATTAATTATTATGATCTAATTCTATTTTCAGAGATTAATTATTGTGATTGTGATTGAGTTTATCTACTCTTAATGCTTGTAAGTGTTTGGCCAACACTTTACTTGATTCTAAAGTTACATGTAACATAGGGATAGGTCAAGTTGACTTGGATATGCGATTTTTCAACATTGGTTGGGATTTATCCGAGAGATAGGAGTTATTGATTGATGAAGTCATTGTAGTTCCAAATATAGTTAACCAATTCTAAGGGATCAGGGAACTTTAATTTGATTTGTTAATTAGGTCTTTTACTATAAGAGATTAGGTTAAAGCTGATCTAGTGAATTTGATCTTCCAGTGAAATAATTAACTAAAGAAAGAGGAATTAAGGAGTAGTTATTAATTTGTCAAGTGTATATTACACCTAATATGTGAAAAAAAAGTCACTTTTTTTTTTGTTGCTAATTCTCTATGTGATTTTTTTTTAAGTTTATTTGCTTTTTGTGGTTTTTCCTGTTTTATAAAAATTCAATCCATTGTTTAAACACTAATTCCAAATAAGAAGTGATACTTACCTCATTTGATTTCTATGGAGACGATATCAAATTCTCACTGTATTTGTATTTTACCTGAAGACAATCATTACTTTGCCTGGGTTGTAAGACTTCTGTTTTTTTCTTCTTATTAATAACTCGTTTTAGTCCAATCAATATCCTAAGAAACCCATAATCTAATTCTATCTTCAAGAATGTGCCCTTTCATTCTCTTTTATTTTATTTTATCTTTTAACATTGTCTTTTACTTTATTGCAATAATTTGTCCATTCATTTTTGAATGCTGTTTCTGGACCATAATATGCATAACAGAACCGCGATGGCTCTCCATAATGCTTACAATTGCTGCAGCGTGTTGCTTGTCATATACCAAGACCTTTAAGGATTGCTCACACAATAATGGTTTGTGGCCGGAGATTGTTGTGTATTATAGGAGGAAGGCTATTAAGTATCTTGCTTCTGCTTATTATATGCTGGTACTGTGATTGTAGGTTTATTGTATGTTGGTACTGTAGGTGCATAGACTGTGTTTGGGTTGGTTTCAATAGTGTTTCTTGTTTTTACTAGTTGATATAATCTTTGTATTGTGTTTTCTTTGTATCGGGTTGGGCACCCCTTGTGCTCTTTATCAATATAGTATTTGCTTATAAAAAAAAAATTTATCGAGTAATCCTCCATTTTGGTCCCTAAAATTGTTCACTCATAACTGGTTGGTCCTTGAACTATTTCGACTCACCACGTTGGTCCCTGAAGTTGTCGACGTCAGTCATTTTGGTTCCTGAAGATCAAAGATGATGATGAAGATTGAAGATGATGATGATATGAAGAAGATGATAAATTCAGAAATATTTAAATTTTTTTAAGGTAGAAATGTTGAAGAGACTTATTTGACCGATTTTGGCACCAAACACATTGGGACATGTACCCAGGGACTACTTTGACAATGTTATCTGGGAGGGAAACCCAAAACATGCCACGCCGGATGACGATGTGTAAAAAATCACACACGTTGGCACTTTTCGTCTCAAGGACCAACGGAAAATGTAAAAAAGGATTAAAGTGACTGACATCGGCAACTTCAGGGACCAACATGGTAAGTCGAAATAGTTCAAGGACCAATCAGTTATAAGTGAACAACTTCAGGGACGAAAATAGAGGTTTACTCCATTATTATCATGAACCCTATACATCAAGAGTCCAACGTATATTGCTTGTCATCAATCACTATGAAGATATATAATATCAGGCCTTACTCTTTATTGCTTGGAACAGGCATAGTTGCACAATGACTTATTCTTTTTACATTTGTTCAACTGTTAATTTATTGTATCATCGTGTTTGAGCATAAATAGGGGCATACAAATACAAAAGCAGAAAATGAAACTGTCTAGTTCATGCATGATTATGATTATGTGGTTGTTTTTTACTATTTTCCGCGACAAAGCAATACACGACTTCGATATTCTCCAAGGGCCCATATTGGAAAAATGTTCCTATATGCAGAGTAACTTATAGTACAAGTCTTGTTGAAGATTCCCATGATTTCCTACAAAACATATATAATATTATTAATAAAAAACAGCTAGCACACCACAATTTCATATATATTACCTGTTGAGGAAACTCCCCATTTTCCATTTGTGAATTAATCAACACCTTGGCTGCACGATGCAATGGGGTTGGATCTCTTTGGGCCTATATCACAAAAGATGAGAGATTTTATTTAGCATTCAAATTAAAAAACAAAAGGTTCTACTTCTACACATGCATGCATGCATGTTGAGCTTAGTTTAATATATATACCTGGCCTGCTTCAATGAGTGCCAACATAGCCCATGCAGTGTTCACTAGATGAGACTTATTTCCCTCTAGATTTGTGTATACCTGTTGTTGGCATGAGATGTAGCTCTCTCCCCATCCACCACAGAGTTGTTGTTTGGAAAGCAAAAACTCACATGCTCTTCTAATGCTTTCGCTATCTTGGTAGCTCTTATCAGCAGCTATCAGCCCCTTTATTCCAAACCATGTTCCGTATGTGTAGCAGATTCCCCATGATCCAAACCATGAGCCATTGGATAGCTGTATGCTTTCGATATAGCGCACTGCCTTTGTAATACAAGTTTCAATTTCCATCCTCCTATGCTCTGGATATCGTTCTGTGAATAAGGAAAGACCTTGAATTGCTGCTGATGTGCATTCTACGTACTGATGATCAATCATGATATCTTCAAATGTTTCAACTGGGTTTATTTTCTGTGATACAAAAAAGAGTGTTCAAAATATGACACTAATCCTCCATAATATTAAAGAGAAAGTATATATATATGCTAGCTTTACCTCTAGCCATGCATAAGATCGTGTGAGCTCATAAGAAGCAAATCCACCATTTCTATTCTATAAAAACATGGAAGGAAGAGCAAATGGATTAAGTTCTAAATTTGAATATGGATCTTGCTAACTATGAACTGAAGCATAGTTGAGGAACAAAATCCTCTAATATGATTAGTGGGTACCTGTAGGGATAAAATCAAATTAACAGCATCACATAATTGCTCTGTTTCCATTGCTTTCCCAACAATCTTAGATGGCAAGTTTGATAGCAAAATGGCTACCTGATAAAAATAGGAACAAGTTAAATCCCATCATTTTAATGTCTTAATTTAACTGATATATATATATAGTGTTTGACAAATTGATTTTGTATGAAATTAATGGTAAATCAGTAAATATTCTATTCATGAACGTTGTTACCTTTAAGCCTTCTGCAGTGCAATCTGATACAACCCAACCATTATCTGCTGTTGAGAGAGTCCAACCACCTTTGGAAATGTGGCGATACCAGTCACTATGATCGGAAGAGCTATTCATTTTAACCTTCAAAACCCAGACCCGATTTATTAATCATAATAAAATTTATGACAATTAAGTTTGAGTCACTATTAAATTAAATACCTGTGAGCATTTTAAGAAATGATTTGCTTTCATAAGCATTGAACCATATTCATCAACTAGATTAGTAGCCAAGATAGCTTGTACAGAAAAAGCAACATCCCAAAGTTGAGAACCGCCATATCCCTGACATTGAATAATTATTTTTTCCTATCAAAACAACTTAATAGGTTGATATTTGATAATGTAATGAAAAATATATAGCTAGTTGATATAGAACCTGCATTTTCATCCCATCCTCAGCAACCCAGAGATAGTCTTTGATTCTTGAAATGTGGCCCTTAAATGCTTGAGAATTTGAGTTCTCCAACCAACAACAAACCATGTTTAATACCTGTTTTAGATGGCTTGTTATATAATTTGGTTGTCTTAATTCAAATTACTCACAAAATGCTAATGCTAATGCTAAAACCATATTTATTTACCTTATTAACGGGACCAATACAGATGTAGTTTGTATTTTGATTCTCGTAGTGTATATGTTGCATTACATGATCAAGTCCTTTCTTCCTTAGCTTGGAGAAGGGCCAGTGCGTAAGAAGAGGTTCCCCTACATGCTGAAGAAAACCCCATACAAAGTTTCGGATCCATGGCCGTGGTTGCCACAAATCTTCCTGCAGTATATATATTTCCATTAGTAATTTATGGTTCATTTACGGTCCCATCTCATTTTTACTCTCTTTATCTTCATGTCTCTCTTCTTTTCCTATCAAATCACATATCATATATGCTAAGGAGGCAGAGGTCAGGTATAGGCTAGTGGAGGTCAGGCTCATGTTTTTGCTTTAAATCTTAAAAACCCAGTATTTCTGAAGTTTTCATATGGGACTGATGGAGATGGAAGCCTCGCCATTTCACCGAGAGGGATTGCTGGCGGTGTACACGGTGCTTTTGCATTTCCTTGCTTATGAAACAACATGATGATGCGGGTTTGCATATCTAGGATGGTGGATCTGAATCGCAACCTATACTAGTTCACCCCAGGCGCCACCGGAGGAGGGGGAAGAGGATCCGGATCTGTTGTTCAGAAATCCCTTTGAAACTCCACCCCACACACCGATAACCACCCCCACTGCAGAAACCTTCATCGATCTGGTGGGCCTTTGAAAGGTTGCATCTTTTCAAGATTTTTGTGGTGATTCGACCATGTTTACCAGATCTGGTTTGTGGCACATACTGTCGTGGTTGGTGGTTCGATTATAGTTGATCTAGTGATGGTGGTGGTTGTGCCGGCGACAGTGGTGAGAGGGATGAACAAGATAAATGAAGAAGATGAAGTTTTGGGAAAGAAAATGAACAAGAGGATGAAGAAGAAGTTATTAAAATTATTGTTTTAAAAATTATTTATAAAATAAAAAATAAAAAATATTTAACCTAGAGGTAACCTAGTATAGCAAGTTAAAAAGGTTGTGTAAGATTGCACCAGAAAAAACTTGTGCATATTAGGCGGCTTCGAGAATTCTAGCCTACTTCTCGCTTAATGGAGGGTATGGATTGGTTTATGAAGCTAAAAAAGCAATTTTGAATGGTCTTTTGCTATGTCACTAGTTCCTTTTTATGAACATCATTATTGAAAGTGATTCCACTACTACGGTGGATTGGGTGAAGTCTCGGGCAAACAGACCGGTGGGCCTTAGAAATGAGCTAAATCAGATTGATTTTCTTATGAGGGAGGTCAACTGTGCGAGGATTATACACATTTATAGGGAGTCTAATTTTGTGGTGGATTACCTCGCGAACAAATGGTGTAATCGTCGAGAATCAATGTGGGTGTGTTTTGAGGATTCTAATTGTAATTGAGTGCCTTGTGAGAGGGATGTTCTCACTACCTCGAATACAATGATGTTGATTTTGCAAATAATAATAATAATAATAATAATAGTAATAGTAATAGTAATAGTAATAGTAATAGTAAGAGGGGACAAAAATGAGTATTCACATTAACGAATAATAGTTTAGATTATAACGTATAGTTAATTGGAATTAAAAAGAATAGTGGCTAGCCAAAATAATTAACTAGTTATAGATATTTATAAAAGAGAAGCTGAAAGTTTGACACCATTACCTTGCCACATAGATTTCTGGCTTGGTCCCAATCAAGTAGATGATAAGGAAGGGTATATAGCTCCTTTCTAAGGGATAACACTAGTGCATTAAAAGGACCCACAAATCTTCTTCTGTATAAGTATGACATGGATAGATACACAAGTCTAGTGTGACACCACATTCTACCTGCAAATAGTAAGACACACAAAATTTTCCTCTTAATATTATATACTTATAGTGAAATATTCATATTACTCAATTACAAAAGTTAGAGAATCACATATAATTAAGTAAATTAATTTTTAAAATATTTAAATTATGAAGTTACCTTGTTGGGTCCAAAAATGACTTAGAGTTTTTGGACTTCCAACATTATATCCCAACATACTAAGCTCTGAATGTGTTGATGTGTGTTTATAATAAATTCTTAAATTAGCTATGGTTGGCAAAGGCCTTATTTTTCATTTTAAAAGAAGGCTTGATGGTGGTGTTTGAAAACTATTACAAGGCTCAATTCGAAATATAAGCATTGGAATTTAGTTGAAGAGGTTAAAATCCTAAGACCAATTCGAATAGCAAGGGGAAAAGAACAGTTCGAAATGCACCTTCACATAGCAAGAAACAATATTTTGTAGACTGTGATTGATTATGTATAATTTGTTGCTTTATATTACGCGTACTTGTTCTCAATATCTCATGTTTTTTTAAATGAATTTTCAGTTATTTCAAAAAAAAAAAAAACTTCAAGGATCACTCGAAGCTAATGGATTCAAACAAATCCAAGAACAAAGCATTCAAAGTTCACTTCTGGAAAACCAAAATCATCAAGCCCAATTCGAAGCCAAACGCAAGCCTTCAAGATCAAGTCACACCAGCTCTCAAGTTAATTCGAAGTAATAACAAAATTGGAACCATCAAAGGTGATCCAGAGCATCCAAACCTAAGAGGGCATTAGTCAACGATAATGAGTTGTCTCAAGTTACTCACATTCAAGTTTCATGGTTATGTTAAGTTTATGACACTATATTAGGAAGTTATTTATTAGCTTTAATGTTGTTTGTAAACAACATTTTGTAATTTGAAATGGGGGGTTTGATATCTAACTATTGAAAGCTCTGAAATTTCTCAAGTATAATGTTACGATAATGGCCTAAGGAGTGTCAAATAATCAGCTCTTCCTTCCATCTTTTACTATTTCATGCAATTTAATCCTTTCAAGTTCTTATAACTTTTACTTCAAGTTCTTTACTTATTCTTACATTTGGATCAATATACTTACTGAGGTATTGGACCTTCAAGTTGTCACAGACAACTTACAGTCTTCTTAATCTAGCATTGATCAGTGTCTTTATCGGAGTATTGTTTATTTAGATTACCTTCGGATAATTTTATGTTCTTAATCTTTCACATAGGCTTAACACAAATAGATTGTGTTTGTCATGAACACTATGAGATAAGAATCTCAACTTCATCCAATTCAACCACTAAAAGACAAAACAATGTGTTAGTAGCTTTTGAAAACGCATGAGTTACTTGAACTACACTTCCATCAAAATATAGTTAAAGAAGAAATTAAAGTGAAATAAGAAATATGGTAGAGAAATAAGAGAGATAAGTAGAAAATGAGAGTGAAAATAAGATGAAAGAGAATTAAAGGTGTGAATGAATCATAAGTCATAGGGGTAGAAGATGACAACAGTGGAGGGAGCTCGGCGATACCAAGGATACAATGGAGAGTGGAAGAACAAATGAACACAGGGAAGATCGTCATATATTAACAGAGAAGGTAGGAGAGACTTGAGGTTAATATCTGTTTTTGTTGATGGATTGAAGGTATTGGGATTAATTCAAACTAGATGATCATGATAGAAACTAGAAGTTTTGTTAGTTGTGGTTACCTAACCTAAGGCTTGGATTAATTTGTTAAACTCTGGTTAGTTGTTGTAAAGTGTCAAGCCAGACACTATAGATAATAAGGCACTGTTTGGAATGAATATACAGAAAAATTATTTCATTTATCAGTTAACGTTTTCCTTCAATTTGAGCAAGAACGATTCAGGGAGTGAGACTGTGAGACTGTGGCGAATCTTTCTTCTTCCTTTCTGTATGATTGAATTCTGGCGCCTCTGAAACTTGAAGCTTAGTGAATCTTTCTCTGCGAGAGAAAGGGGATTCCATCAGAGTTCGTGATTGAGGTTCTAGGTGTGTGAATTTTGAGCTTTGTTCTTTGCGAGAGAAAGGGGATTCCACAAAGAACAAATCGCGTTTCTGGGTGAGTGACTCAAAGGGAGGTTTCGAGCTTATTTTCTTAGCGAGAAAAAGGGGATTATGTCAGGGAAAACCAGCAATTTGAAGAGATGGTTGGGAATGGAAATTTCCCGACGAATCTACTGATTCTTGATGGAAAGAATTGGGATCGGCGGGTGACCCAGATGATAGTCATCTTCAACATTAAAGATGTGAGTGAATTTGTGTTCGAAGGATATGAACAATTGGGAGTGAATCCTACTAAAGCTCAGCGCACCATGCACAAGGAAGCGAAGAAGAACAATCAAAATGTGTTGTTCTAAATACATCAATGTGTTGATTTGAAGATCTTTGATAAGATCTCAGAGGAAACCACTTCGGAAGAAGCCTAGGAATTGCTTGAGAAGTATTGTGGAGGGGACGAGAAGGTGAAGAAGGTTTGACTTTAATCCTTGTGCAGGTAATATGAACTTCTTCAGATGAAGAATGATGAATCAGTTGCAGATTACTTCTCAAAGCTTGCCTTGATGACAAATCAAATGAAGAACAGTGGTGAAAAACTTGCATAACAGGTCATAGTTGAGAAGGTGTTGCGTACTCTGACCCTAATATTTGATATGATTGTTGTGGCAATAGAGGAAACAAAGGATCTTAGCATACTGAAGCTTGAAGATTTGCAGGGAACCCTTGAGGCCAGAGAATTCAGAGTTAATGAGAGGGACAGTGAGAAGGAATCACACCAAGCATTGATGACTCAAGCTAGAAAAAGTGATTTTGAGGAAAAAATAAAGAAGTGGAAGTCCAATCAGAAAGGGAAACAGGAATATCAGAAAGATCCATACAAAGACAAATTTGAGAAAGAAGACAAGGCTAAATCCTCAAACAAGAAAGGAGGAGGCTTTGGTAAAAAGAAAAAGGTGTTTGATAAAAGTTAGTTGCAGTGTTTCAATTGTGAAAAAATTGGACATTTTGCTTACGAATGTCGATCCAAGGGAGTCTCAGGTTAACAGAAGCATCAAAGGAAACTTGAGGAAAAAGCAAACATGGCGCAGGACGGTTCTGATTCAGACCCTGTAATGTTAATGGTTACAACATGTGAGGGAAGTACAATCTCAGATATTTGGTACCTAGACACGGGGTGCTCAAATCATATGACTGGCCATAGGAGCTGGCTAAGTGATTTTGATGTTGGGAAGCAGACCAAAGTGAGGTTGGCAGACAACAGAAATCTTATGGCAAAAGGAATTAGAAAAATTGTCATACAGAGAAATGAGGGTAAGATTGTTGTGCCTGAGGAGGTATTGTTTGTACCAGACATGAAATGCAACCTCTTGAGTGTTGGCCAACTTATTGAGATAGGATTTTCAATCACCATGATTGATGGTATACTGAAACTGTTTGATAAAAAGAAGAGACTTGTACTGATGTCAGTAATGGCAAAGAACAGAACCTTCAAGACTTCCATCAAAATTGCTGAAGTAAAGTGCCTCACTGCAACTACAACAAACAAGGAAGCATGGCTTTGGCATCAAAGGTATGGACATCTACACTTTAGAAGTTTGAGTAAACTAAAGTCTGAGGAGTTGGTCCTAGGAGTTCCTAAAACTAAAATTCCAGAAAAGGTATGTGCAATATGTTTAGCTGGAAAACAAGCCAGGATTCCATTTGTTAGCAACTTGCCCATGAGGGCCAAGCATGTGTTAAATGTTGTATCTTCTGATATTTTTGGTCCATTTGAGGTGAACTCCATAGGAGGAAACAAATATTTCATTTCTTTTGTAGATGAGTATGGTAGGAAACTATGGGTCTACATGATTAAAGCTAAGAGTGAGGCTTCGAATGAGTTCAAAAGGTTCAAAGCAATGGCTGAGAAACAAAGTGGCAAAGTTCTGAAAATCCTAAGAACCGATGGGGTTGGGGAGTATACCTCTAATGATTTCAAGAAATACTGTGAAAAGCATGTTATCCTTCATGAAATCACACCACCATACACTCCTCAACATAATGGATTAGTCGAGAGAAGGAGTAGGAGCTTTGTTGAGAAGGCTAGGAGCATGCTTAAGCAAAAGAAGCTTCCTCACAAGTTTAAGGGTGAAGCAATAGCTACTGCCACCTATGTACTGAATAGGTGCCCAACTAAGAGTCTTAAAGAAAAAGTTCCTGAGGAAGTGTGGTCAGGTTCAAAACCGAGTGTGGGTCATTTGAAAGTGTTTGGTTCCCTCTGTTTCAAACATATACCAGATGTTACAAGGAGCACGTTGCAGGGCAAGAGTAAGCCCATGATTTTAATAGGATGGAATCCTATAGGGGCTTATAGACTTTATGATCCAGCAGCTGATAAAGTGTACATAAGCAGAGATGTAATCATCAGAGAAGCAGAAGAATGGGACTGGGAAAAAGGGGAAGAAAGTAAACAAGTTTTCCCAGTTGACGAATTTATTGATGAGGTTCCTGATGATGAAACTCAAGAAACAGTAGAGAAGTGTTAATTGGTTTTTCTGACTCTGATTAAGGAGTTCAACTGGTTATATCTTTCATTTTCAAGGAGCTCCAATCTCTTGGACCTCTAAGAAACAGCCAGTGGTAGCTCTTTCATCTTGTGAAGCAGAATACATAGTTGGTTGCTATGCTGCCTGCCAAGCTATGTGGATTATTCCTTGTTGAATGAACTTGTTGTGGACATTCAAAGACCAATCAAGATCCTGATAGACAACAAATCATCTATTAATCTTTCTAGAAACCCCGTGTCTCATGGCAGAAGCAAACACATCGAGACACAATTCCACTTCATCAGGGAACCGGTGGGAAAAGGAAAGCTGGAACTGGCACATTGTTCTATTGCTGAACAGGTTGATGTTTACTGACTAAGGCAGTGAAACTGGATTAGTTCATCAGGCTAAGGAAGAAGCTGGGAGTTATTTCATTTGAGGGTTTGAATTAAGGAGGAGTATTGGGATTAATTCAAACTAGATGATCATGATAGAAATTAGAAGTTCTGTTAGTTGTGGTTACCTAACCTAAGGATTGGGTTAGTTTGTTAAACTCTGGTTAGTTGTTGTAAACTGTCAAGCCAAACACTATAAATAATAAGGCACTGTTTGGAATGAATATAAAGAAAAATTATTTCATATATCAGTTAACGTTTTCCTTCAATTTTCTATCTCTACTCTAACAGAAGGAAGAAGTAAATATTGAGAGGGCAAGAAAGATTTTTGCAAACTTGGGAGGACTCAGAGAACTTTATGTACAGAGGAGCAAGAAGAGAGGGAGAAAGTTTAAATTTGTTTTTTTAAGATTTGAAAGCATAAAGGATTTAGAGGAAGCAATTAGAAAGTTTATGTGCATACCTCAGTCTCAGTTTGGCGAAATACGCATCAGGAAGATATATGAATGGAAAAAGGGTAGGAATGGAGCAAACAAACCAGAAATAAAAAAGATTTGGGTAGTAAAACCAAAGGGAGATTAGCTTGGGAGCAGGGCAAAAGAAGGTATGAGGAAGATATGGGTAACCAAAGAGACGCTAAAGAAACCAAGGAAGAAGTGGGTGGAAAAAGTTACAAAGAAAACAGAGGGTTGAAAAAAACAAGGGGACAATATGGATGAACAAATTAGCAGTAGCAACAACTTTTGGGTTCAAAAATGTGTAAGTTATTCGAGAGTTCTTATGTATGAACGGTCTTCATTCAATTAAAGCAAAAAAGTTGGATGCTAAAGATGTATTATTAGAATTTGAAAGCATAGAGGAAAAGGAAGAATTTTTAATGGAAACAAAGGAATGAGCAATATTTAATGGCAGTGGCATCTAGGTTTAGAAGCTTTGTAGCACTAGATAATAAAACTTCCATGAAGGAACGCTTGGACGTGGCGAGAGTGTTAATATGTGTAACAAAACCGCTCATCCACAATTGAATCAAATATGGGCCTCAGTGTGCGAGAACCATCCGGACTCTTGATACTTTTACCTTTTGTGGGCCTATTGCTCAACCTGATACTGGTATGAAGGAAAACTCAGAAGGGCTAGAAATTGATTCAGAGGAATCAGCACAATAGTGGATCTTGGGGTTGTTTGGTGGTTTGGATCATGTTTGGTTTATTGTCAATCTATGACGAGAAGGGCTTCGATGGGGTTGCAAGGCTCGTGTTTTCTTGTCTTGTTTGCTTTTGCCTGAGAATAGGGGTGTTCATGGTTTGGATTTTGAAATAACCAAACCACATTTATTGGATAACCAGTTTTAAGATTAGTATTTAAAAACCAAACCACATTTAAAAAGTGGTTATGGTTAAAAATTGGTTTTATCCAAAACCAAAACATTAAGATTTTAAAAGTTACATTAAAGAATTTTTTATTAATCTTAAAAATGTGATTTTAAAATTAAATTGTAAAAAAAAAAAATTCTCAAACATTCCTCGCTCCACCAGACACGCCCAACCCTAATATGAGCCAAAACCCTAAAATCAACCCCAAACCATAAAATTGACCAAAAACTGGACCTGAACCCTAAAATCGGCCGAAAACCCTAAAATCGAAAAAAAAACCTAAAATCAGTCAAAAACCCTAAAGTCAGCCGAAAAAACCTAAAATCGGTCGAAAACCCTAAAGTATGTAGGAAAACCCTAAAATCAATCCAAAACCATAAAGTCGGTGCAAAACCCCTAAAATCAGCTCAAAACCCTAAATTTGGCCAAAAAAACCCTAAAGTCGGCCCGAAAACCCTAAAATTGGCCTAAAGCCCCAAAGTCCGCCGAAAACCATATAAGATCAGTCCAAAACCCTACAATCAACCAAAAACCCTAAAATCGGTCAAAAATCCTAAAATCAGCCCAAAACCCTAAAGTCGGCTAAAAAATTATAATATCAACCCAAAACCCAAAAGTCAGCCAATAAACCCTAGAGTGTTGGTCACCAATTTTTCAGGCCGACTTTTGGGTTTTCGTCTGATTTTAGGGATTTAGGTTGATTTCAGGGTTCGCCAATTTTAGGGTTCTCAGATGATTTTAGGGTTTCCAGCCGACTTTAGGGTTTTCGGCCGACTTTAAGGTTTTAAGCCGATTTTAGGGTTTTCCAACCGTGTTTAGGGTTTTCGGCCGGTTTTAGGGTTTTTCGACCGTCTTTAGGGTTTTTCGCCGATTTTGGGGTTTTAGGCTGACTTTAGGGTTTCAGCTAATTTTAGGGTTTTTTCGTTCGACTTTAGGTCTTTTGGCCGATAATAGGGTTTTAAGTTGATTTTAGGATTTTCGGCCGATTTTAGGGTTTTTCAGCTGACTTTAAGGTTTTTGGCCGATTTCAGGGTTTTTCCGTCGAATATAGGGTATTTGGATGATTTAAGGGCTTTGGGTCAATTTTATGGTTTTTCGGTCGACTTTAGGGTTTTAGACTGATTTTAGGGTTTTCAACCGACTTTTTGGTTTTCGGCCTATTTTAGGGTTTTTGGTTGATTTTAGGGTTTTTATGCTGATTTTAGGGTTTTTGGCTGACTTTAGGGTTTTCGACTGATTTTAGGTTTTTTGTGTTGATTTTTGGGTTTTGGGGTGATTTTAGGGTATTCGGCTGACTTTAGGATTTTTCTTCCGATTTTAGGGGGTTTTCTACTGACTTTCGGGTTTTTAGCTGATTTTAGGGTTGTAGGCCGATTTTAGGGATTTGGACCGATTTATAGCAAAAATGGGAAATTTAGTTTTTGGAAATAAAAAATTAGAATTTGGTTATTGTTTGGATAAACCGGTTTTTTTTATCCAAATAAGAAGTTTGGATATCCAAATTGGTTTCCACTTTGTAAAATGGATAAAATAAAAACCAATTACCTGAGATTGAATTGAATATTTTTAGATATGGTTGTGGTTCGGAGCATGAAACCGAATTTTTTGAACACCCCTACTTGAGATTGTTTTTGTCTCATTGTGTGGTGGGTGCTCTTTTTCTATTGTGTTGTTCTATTGCGTTCATCCCTATTTTATTCTCACATGAGAGAAATGTTCTCAAATCTTTTGTAATGAATAAAATTTTTTTAACTTAAAAAAAAATGTATAAGAGTTAGTATGTCTTGAACCACTAAACTAAAAAGCCCAATACGACCTCTCTATATAAGTCTTGGATTGTTCTTTTAGATACATATGTTTAATTCACAGGTAAACAATTTGTAAGTAATTAACTCTAGATTATTTAATTTTATATTAATTAAGGTTGAAGATTATAAGCATATAATAAAGCTTAGATGTTTAGACCATAATTAATAGTAGAATTCATCAAAACCTGGGTGCAAAGGAAAAATGTAGGGAAGCAGCCATAACTCCGGGGAGATTGGGTTCATTCCGCTCCATTCGTATACGCCAAGCACCTATATTCCAGTTAACCCATTTTCATTAGGAAAATGTTTGGTGTACAATAAGTTGGTAATACATCTAAAGTAGAGTGTGATAAATGACGAAATGAGAAACAAGAAATATATGTGATGTATGATGGAATATGATAAAAAAAGAGATAGAGAGAAAAGTATAGTATTTACATGTGTGTATTATTTTGGTGTTTACAAATTATCACTCTTTACATTAATACATTACAGACACAGTTCCATTTGATTAAACTATTACTCAAAATCCGCCAATCTATGCGGCACTAGTGATCTGTATTATCCCCAACCATTTGCATGTTCAAATCTGGAACAACTGTAGCTACTACTCAAAATCCATTACAATATTTAACCGTACCACCGGCCAAAATCGAAACCTAATAATTAAACACAAGTGATCAATCTATAACTAATAGATATTAAACCTATCTTTTGACACACTCGATTGTATTTCACATGAATTTTGTTAAACTATTTGGCTTATTCTGTATCTAGTTAACATACACAATTTTGACAACAAAATACATTTAAAAATCAAGATCATATCACAATTATTACTTACTGAAAGCCAGAATTTGCCCCATGCAGGAATAGAAGTTGCACCTCCACGATCAAGAATCCATGTTCTTGCTTTCTGCATGGCGCCATCTCCACCATCGATTTCTTCTCCAAGTAATCTCATGGTGACATAGTTAAGAACAGTGCCAAACATCGTGCTGGGGCCTTCTATGTGCAATCCCCACCCTCCATCTTCGTTCTGGTGATTCAACACATACCGCTTTATCTCGCTTTGATGCTCACGCGATAACACTGTATTCAAAGCTCCGGTCACCGATAATCCAATCACCTACACATAATTAAACGAATGCACTTTAAGGCCTTTTATAGCCTCCTTATGAGGCTGTTTGAATATAGACTAGGAACTTGTTGAAGTTTAACTACTAAAAAACGCATTAAATAAACTTAGCGCTATTTGATTTACCTCCAAACAAGTAGATAATATATTTTATTTTCTAGTTTGTCGCTTACAATATAGTTATCAATTTCTTTCACCTAATTATATTTAGGGGGTAAAATGCTATTAAGCAATTTTTTAAAACTTTTATAATATCTCATAAATGAGATAATATAAAGAAAAATTGGTTGTCTAAATCATCCAAAATAAAAATTTAGTAAAATCATTTTAGCTTAAATAACTTAATAATATTTTAACATGTCTACGATTTTATTTAAATGATTCAAACAACTTTAAAAGAAAAACATACCAAGTTTTTAGTGTAAAAGCATCACTGGAAAAGAATGATTTCTTTTTTCATTTTGTCTAATTAACTAGAAATTAAAGAAAGGTGTTTGCTTTTTTTTTTTTGTGTGTGTGAATAAAGGGATTTGCTATTACCAAACCAGGTAGAAGAAACATAGGGCCGCCATAGTCACCAGGCCAGAAACCATCCTGAGCCTGCAGGGTTGAGTAAGATCTCAATGCTCTTTTCAGGGAGCCTTCCACAACTTCCTCAGTTATTTCTTCCTCCTTTTGAATTCCAACCTTCTTAACCTTCATGTTTATTCCATTTTCCTTCTCAAACTGCAAACGGTAGGAGCCAAAGAAACAAAAATACATTGAGCCCAATAATAATTAATATTTAGTTAATGTTTTAAATAATTAGTCAGTATACATATATGAACAACATAAAAAACAAAAGAAAACACAAACTGTCATAACAAGTTTTCTTTATTATGTGGAGTGAAGATGTCGAAACAAACAAATTAAGGTGAAAATTAAGAATCACACACATCTAATCATAACATGACTCTAGCTTCAGGATGCACCTGGAGTCTCATTAAGAGATCAGAACTATGCTTGATTTTGAAACGGTTCTGGTTAAATTCTTTGCGAGCTTGTTCGACTTGAGCTCGTTCTTGTTCAGTTCCAAGATTAGGATCAAACTCCCAGAATTGTCTTCCAACATGGTTATTCACACTTGTGACCAACTCCTCCTCCTTGCTCTCTGAAACCTTCAGCTTCCACATCTTTTCTTGTCTTGGAATATATAGACACCTGATCCAAGTAGAAACACAAACTAAAAGATTCCGCAGGGTGCTTTTTGAGTTTGAAATTTTTTTTCTTAGTAGAAGTTAAACTACTGAAAACTTAAAGTCATAATATTATCTTAATTATTCAATAAACATAGTTACCTTCTCAATGATTTTCAGGCTGTTTCCGTCCTTGAGGGGTGAGCATGCTCTCAAATCTAAACCATAGAAATTGACCTTAGTGTTTATGGGAAATGAAGTGGGAGGAGCAGTTGGACCTTTATAGAAGAAACAACCAAGTTTTAATTGATAATTTATGCCCAACTTATTATAATCTATGATATATTTTAAACATACAAATAAATGTTGCTCGTCTTCATTCCTATATATTTGTCACTATTTTAATCTTGTTTTTGTTCTTATTTATTTGTCATTTTTATAATTTCAAGAGAGTATTAATCATGTTTTACCAATTCTACCATTAAATTAATGGTGATAGGAAAATTAAATAGTCAAAATTAAAAAAGTGATAAATGGTATGTTAGGAAGTTAGGTAGTAACTTTGATAAAAACTAGAACATTAATATAATTTTTTACTCTCTCCATTCCTATATAACTGTCACTATTTTGATATGTTTTTTTGTTCATATTTATTCATCACTTTAGCCGGTTGATTTCCTTGGGCGGGCTAGGTGCAAGATGAGATAGCAGCTATGAGCTTTTTTGGGTGTACAACTTTGTTGGATTGCAATGTCCTGTAACAAAACCAGGGACAGGATCCTTTATTCTGCTCCTACGTATTGTTGAGATGATTAGTTTTATTTTGGATGATTACTGCAGAATTTGTTGCGTGTCTAGAAGCAAGGTTACTAATTGGAGCCATTTATTTAGTTGGTGAATTGTTGGGTTGTGGTGCTGGAAACAAAGAGGGATAAGTGCTGGGTGAGGATTATTTCTAGCAGCATGGTTGAACTTATCAATGGTATTCCCACGCTATTGCCGGTTACTATTAAGGGATATATTTAGTGCGCAGATCAAAGTTAGTAGTAGGGAAGTGTTATGTTATTGTTCTGTTTCTGTTACCATTTTTGTTCTTTGTTTTTCTTCACTTTCTTCACCTTTCTTTCTTTGTGTATTAAGGGTTGGAGTACCATTGTACTCCGCTTTAATACTCCCTCCGTTCCTTTTTATAAGAGCTAAATCAACTTTGCACACCCCTTAAGAAAGTTAGGTAGTATAGTTTTCTGCATTAAATTTGTTCTCAAATGTTGTTGAATTTCCAAAATTGTCCTTAACATATATTTTTTTAATCTCTTTCCATCATTAATGCAATTTCATATTTCCAGAATTGAATAGGGGTAAAAATGTGAAAAAATAATTAATATGACACAAAACATTATGTGGTTCTTATAAAAAGGAACGGTCAACCCCCTCATTTAGCTTTTATAAAAAAGAACGGAGGGAGTATATTATTTGGCTTATAAAAAAAATAGTGATAAGAAAATTAAAGAATCAAGATTAAGAAGAAAGATAAATGACATATTAGGAAATTAGGTAGTAATTTTAATAGAAACAATAACAACAGTAATGTCATTCTTTAATACATTTTTTTTTAGAAAAGTCAAAGAAGATGTATATAAATATGCTAGCACAAGGGGGACTAGAAACCCATATACAAAGAGAAAGGAAAGATAATAAAAGAAAAAAAAACTACTCATATTGAATTACTCCCTACTGAATTACTCCTCTTTTAGCCACCAACATCTATTAACTCCTACATCATTCTTTAATACATGCATCAAAATCTTATAATAACAGGAATGAGGAAGTAATATATATGCAAAATTTTAAAGTGAAGGAATCTATAATTACATACATATTAAATATTTACACTTAATGTATCTAATCTGATAATATAGATAGTACCACATTATTCAACAGTTACTTATCAAAACTATATTTTATGTAAAAAATGGAATAGTACGAATTTCAAAACTTTTTCTAAAGTATTATGAGTTATTTTATTATATAGGCTTAGTAGGATTTTGGTATTTCATCTTTCACAATTTTATATTTATAGTATCTCTTAAAATTTATTAGCCTACAACGCAGGTACGGACCCACTCTATTGAGTGGGGGCACGTGCCCCCACATAAAAAAAAATTTAATACTAATAATAATAATGTAATATAATTAATTTTATTTATTATAATGTCTTTGTTAATATTAATTAGTATAATGTCTTTGTTCTCTTCAATGGTTGATGTGCTTGAATTTGTTGAGGAAGATGGCATAAGTTCAGACAAAAAAGGTGAAGCATGTACTTTGCTAAGTTTGATGCAGTCTCTTGAGTTTATTTTCATTTTGCACTTGATGAAAAACATTTTAGGGATAACTAATGAGTTGTCTCAAGCATTACAAAGAAGTGATCAAGATATTGTAAATGCTATGAAGTTGGTCACTGTGTCAAAGCAGAGATTGCAAGTTATGAGAGATGGTGGTTGGGATTCTTTGCTCAAAGAGGTTTCATTGTTTTGTGAAAGGCACAATGTTGTCATTCTTAATATGGCTGATACATTTCAAGCACAAGGAAGATCAAGACGCAAAATGGAGAAAGTTTCTAATGTGCATCATTTTCAGGTTGAATTATTCTTTCAAGTGATAGATCGACAACTTCAAGAGTTGAATAATCGTTTTACTGAAGTGAATAGCGAATTGCTTCTTTGTGTAGCTTGCTTGTGTCCAAGAGATTCATTTGCTGCATTTGATAAGGAAAAATTGATTCATTTGGCCCATTTTTATCCTTCAGATTTTCCCCCAATTGAACTTTTGGCACTAGATAATCAGCTTGAAAATTACTTCTTTGATGCATGCTCTGATAATGCACTTTCAGGACTACGGGGAATTAGTGATCTTGCTATAAAGCTTGTGGAGACTATGAAGCATATTGTATATCCGTTGGTATATAAGCTTTTAGAGTTAGCTTTGATACTTCCTGTAGCAACTGCGACAGTTGAAAGAGCTTTCTCCGCAATGAATATCATCAAGAATCAGAAGCGAAATCGTATGGGAGATGAATGGCTAAATGATTGTTTAGTTACTTTTATAGAGAAAGATGTATTTGATAATGTTGAGAATGAAAAGATAGTACATAGTTTTCAAAATATGAAAACTCGTAGGGAACAATTATGATGTACTTTCAAATTTTTAATAGTACTATGTTATATTTTCTATGTTACAAATGTATGTGCATATTTTTGTGCCCCCGATACTAAAATTCCTGGATCCGTCACTGCTACAACGTCTCTCACTTTTACAAGAAATTAATTACACGTTTGGTTTTCTGTTTAACTTCTGTAAAAAAAACTTAACATTAGAAGCTTATGTGACAAGAGTTAAGTGCCAAAAAGGTCAACACAGAAAATTTTGAAAAGCTTTTCTCAGAAAGAAATTTGGAAACCAGAAGTCCTTCTTGATGTAAATAACTATCATGACCCTTGTGTTCTTATCCAGAATTTCTACAGCATTCAAAAGTTTGTATCAAATAACTCAACTTGGAAAGAAGTCAACCACGAAATAGGTAAAGTTACAAACTTCGATCATGGTAGGTAAAAGGTGATTTCCTTTTTTTTCTTTTCTTTTTGCACTAAGAAGCACTACAAGAAATTGAAACAAAATCAAGAACCCTACTCATGTGTGTGAGAGCGAAAGAGTGAACCATGAGAGAGGATTTTGGAAAAGATAGGGCTTAATAGCATTTTTGGTCCCTCACTTATCACGATTTGACACTCTTGGTCCCTAATAAAAAAATTAGCTTAAATAGTCCTTAACTTATACAAACTGTTGCAATTTTGGTTTTCCATCCAATTCCGTTAAATATTTAACGGTTTCTGGGTTAAAAAAAAAAAAAAAACCAGAAACTCATCATCTTCTTCATCTTCAACCATCTTCAACCTTAAATTCAAAAAACCCAGAAAAAATAAAAAAACCAAAATTTAATTACATGAAAAATTTCTTCTTCTATTCAAAATTTAATATAACACTCCAATCCAACACACTTTTACCGTTTCTTCCTACTGCTTCAATTCTTCTTAAGTTCTCTTCTCCTTTAAACTGAAGCAAAGCAGTACTACCTTCCTTCCTTTCAACGCTCACTGATGCTTCCCATCTTCACCTTCCTCGAACCTTCACATCAATTTTGCACCACCCATCTACACCTAACAATACCCATTTGCACAGAAACCCCAAAGCCAACACCTTTCTTTGTCCCCATGTTCCCTTTGCTATAAAAATTCAACCTTTACCCAAACCCACATGGCAGAGTGACTCGCATGAAGAATGACGCGGTGGTTTCGAATCAGCGGCGCGGTGGTGGGGGACCAGCGGCTGGGGCGTGATTGTTTCTGGCCGCAACGCAGTGGTTTCAGATCTGCGACGCGGTGGTGAGGGATTTGTGGCTGCGGCGTCGTGGTGAGGGATCTGTGGCTGTGGCGCGATGGTTTCAGATCTAAGTTTTATGGATTTGGTTCAGATCCGTGGCTGAGGGATCTCGGATTTTATGGTTTTTGATTGTGGGGATGTTGGAGTCTCTGGGTAAAAGGTTTGATTTGGCCAGCGATTTTTGTTTGAGGTTTGCGAATCGAAAGTATCTTATACGCTGGATTGATAATGTTTAGAATAGGAGGTTTATCTTCTCTTGTTTTGCTCAACTTACTGTGTAAAAATTTGAACTTGTTGCTTGCTCAGATTTGCTGGGATTTTCCTTTCTAGATATGCAGGGAAATGTTTGATTTGGGAGATAATATATGTTAAGCTGCTGTTATTATGAACTTATCAAATCAAATGCGTTATTTGAGGATGTAACTGTTGCTAAACTTGGGTCACTAAGAAAATGAAGAATTGAAGCAGCAAAAAGAAAAGAAACGGTTGTAATTAAATTTTGGTTTTTTGAGGAGTGTTGTTTTTTTTTTTTTCTGGATTTTTTAGTTTCATGTTGAAGATGGTTGAAGATAGTGAAGATTTCTGGGTTTCTCCTTTTTTTTTTACCCAGAAACCGTTAAATATTTAACGGAATTGGATCGAAAACCAAAACTGCAACCGTCTGTATAAGTTAAGGACTATTTAGGCTAATTTTTTTTATTAGGGACCAAAAGTGTCAAATCGTGATAAGTGAGGGACCAAAAGTGATATTAAGCCAAAAGATAATAATAAATAAAAGTTTTTTTTTGTTTTAAAAAAAATTGGAAAAGAGGGAGCGTGTGCGACTGGGATGTGTTTTAAAAGGGAATTAGTTTTAAGGCCATCCCATTGGTTCCCCCACCACCCTCTCACTTTCTTAATTTCCATAATACCCTGTAAAATAAAAGTAATTTTCGCACTTTTAAGTGCGAAATAAGAGTAATTTTCGCACTTTTAAGTGCAATTTTTTTTCAGTTCGCAAAAAACTTTAAAAATAAAATAAAAATACAAATTTCGCACTTTTAAGTGCGAAATAAGAGTAATTTTCGCACTTTAAAGTGCAATTTTTTTTCAGTTCGCGAAAAACTTAAAAAATAAAATAAAAATACAATTTTCGCACTTTTAAGCGCGAAATAAAAACAATTTTTGCACTTTTAAGTGCGAAAATAAAAAAAATATTGAGTTTTTTAAAATATAATATTTTGATCGCACCTTGAGGTGCGAATGTTGTATAAATTTCGCACTTAAAGGTGCGAGAAATACACAGACGTTAAGAAACACGTTATGAAGGAGAAACAACGAGGAAGGAGTAGAAGATGATGAAGAACGAAAGAGAGCTTCGTTTGGTAGGGAGAGTTGCTTTGTGGGGATGATGAGAGGTTTGGTTAGAGGTTGGAAATGAAGGAGGTTAGGATTTAATGGTTTAATGGAGGTAAGAATGGAGTAAGAAGGGTGGTGGTGGTGGTAATGGTGATGAGATGGAAAATGAGGATGGTGGAGATTGAAAGATGAAGAATGAGGAAGGAGGTGGTGGGTGGAGGAAGAGGAAGAAGGACATGAAGGGAATGAAAATAAATTTTAAAGGGTAAAAGTGTATTTTCACATATAAGAGGGGTGGTTTTAAGATGAATTGGGGTGGTCTTAAAACCAACACCCGTTTTAAAAAGTTGGAAGTAAACAACGGGTTAATTAACGAGAATTTTACTGGAAAAGAAAATAGCAGTTATTTGGTAGCTGATTTGAGAAATTCTTGTAGTGCTTGTATTTAAACTGTTAGGACAAGAGTAAGAGTAAAAGTATCCATAACAATTTGCATGTTTTTAGCAAAATTTACAGAAAAGGCTGCAAGAAATTAGAAAGATTTAGTAGTACATATATATGGATAAAAAATGGACAGGTAAACAAACTTTTTAATGAGATTATAAAACACATAATTTCTTTCTCTTTTAAAGGACAAAATGGAATCCGCAAATTGATGTACCTTATCAAACGTCAGGTATTTTGAGGCAATTATTTAGTCGTTACCTTACAAATGGTTGTTCGTCCATTTTATGGGTATTTTTCATGTACACGATTCCTTTTACGATTGAAAAAGAGATAAATGAATAAAATTAAAAAGAAAAATACAAGAAAATCATCCAGCCTTATTCTCCAAGATAATTAAATTACTTTAGGCCTCGTCTCATATGCCAAAATAACGTTGTAAATATAAACACATGAGAATCTAGACACCAAGAAAGAAACAATTGGGGTTTGGGACCATCTAAGCCGGGCTCCACTCACAAGTTTTTAAGTTTTAATGAGGGAAAAGATGTTTATTAAAGGGATAAACCCAAGTTAAACAACACTTACAAATAGAGCACTCAAATCAAATAGATAGACGTAGTGGTTTAACACTTCGTCCCTTAAAAAAGTGGTTAGGGATTTAATAAGTGTCAAATTTACCTAAATTTTTATACTATAATTGACACTTATTTGTTATAAACATGTGAAATATCGTTCAAACTATCCCTCATTTGCACGAGTTCGTAAATAATTAGGTTTTAATAGTATTATGCTTTAAATATAGTTTATATCATAGCTAATTTTTACTTTTTGTTGTAGGGATGAAGATAAAAAAAAATGCAAGATATGATGAGAAAATGAAGGTTTTTGAGGTTTCTGAGCACAAGGTGTTGAGTCCCTTTTTGGGGAGCTAAGTCCCTTTCTAGGGTGCTGAGCCCCTAGAAGAATTTTTGCTTGCTGGACAAAAGGCGCTGAGCGGCCATTAGGAGGCGTTGAGTGGGTTGAGGCGGTGAAGAAATAGGGAGCTGGGCGCTCAGTGCCCTGATTAGACCCATTTGATATCAAAATACTTCTTTTGATCTAAAAATTAGGACCCATCACTTAGAACTTAAAGAAAAGGCTTAATTACAACTTTGGTCCCCACTTACACTTAAACTACGATTTTGGTCCCCAACAAAAAAATTACACGCTTGGTCCCTCACTAAAGCTGTCGTTAGAATATTTGGTTTTTTGTCCAAATTTTAACAGTTTTTGTTAAAAAAAATAACTAAAAAATAAAATAGAAACCCAGAAAATCATCATATTTAACTTCTTCTTTTATCATCTTCACATGTTTATATTTCAATTCCAGAAAAACCCTAAATTGAACATATCACGTCCATTTTCCCCCTTTGAATTAATATGCAGTGCATAATTTCAAATCATTATTTACACACAAAAACTGAATTTCATATTTCCTCACCCAACAGAATTGTCGCTTACAAATGGAGACGGAAAGGAACTGAATTTCATATTTCCAGAATTTGTTCATCACCCCATAACCCAATTTGTGAATTTTTTTCAAAGAAAAGGTTGGAAATGAGAAAAGAGAAGAGATTAAGAAAAAGAGGAAGAACAGATCGTGGGGAAGGTGTTTTGGTTTTAGAAATTACAAAAAGAAAAATCTCCAATGTTTCAATTACGCATCTGCACCAAAACAAAAAGAATATCCAACTTTGCCTCCAATGTTTCCATTGCTCTAAAATCTCTCCATTGCTCCTCCAATGTTTCCAACACAACCACCATTCTCTTTCTCAAATTTGAAAACCCAAATTCTTCTTCCCAGATCTGAAAACCCATATGCAAATTTGGCCTCAAACCTTCTCCAATTTCTGAATTTCGAAACTCATAAACCCAAATGCTAACTGTGGAGCTCCTTAAATCCTCCTCCAATTTCTGATAAATAAAGAAATGACATAAGAAGGGGTTGAATTGTGTTCTTATTGAAACTTGATTTCCAAAAATAAAAATTAGTTTCTAAAATCCCTTCGTAAATGATGGCAGTGGAATACAATTAAACAGAGTGTAAACGATAAAACTATGAACAAAACACAAAAATGTATATGATAGGATAAATTCAGTTTATGCAGCAGAAGTGAAACGTGTGCTAGTGTGGACGATGCAAGCAATAAATATGTAAACAATGCAAGCAATAAAAACAACACACAAGAGATTTATCCTGGTTCACCCCCTGAATGATAGTGTTACGTCCGGTCCTTGTCTTCACCAAGATTTTTCACTATTCAACCCATAACAGTACAAGTACTAGACACAAGACTTCACTAGAGTATTTGAATGACTTCTCCTAAGTATTCCCATAGGACTCCTCCGGAGTATTCAAAGGACTTCTCCTAAGTATTCCCACATGACTCTTCTAGAGTATTCTCAGGGACTTCTCCCTACAAGTATTATCAAGGACTTCTCCCAACAAGTATTCGAAGGACTTCTCCTTACAAGTATTATACAAGACTTCTCCTAATTCTTTTACAAGAATTTGCACTTCTACAAAGTCTCTTCAGAAAAAGTGAGGTAGAAAGTTTAAGCACTCAAGATATTTTGGGTAGAGGATATGACTCTAAAGTGCATACTTGAGGTTAGTGAATAACAGAGATGATTGGACGATGGATTCTCTGTTTGGGTGTGAAAGCTTGATAGTGTTTGACTCTGGGAATTTTTCACAGTTGGAAGACTTTACTCAGACTCTAAGTGTTGGGTAGAAAATATGACGTTTGGGCAAACACTTGAGTTTAGAAACAGAGATGATCGGACGATGCGGTTCTCTGTATTTCTTTCAGTGTGAAAGGGTTGAGAGATTTGACTCTTGATATTTCTCACACTTGGACGATTTCACTCGATGAGATTTGACACTTGAATTTGAGTTGAAAATCTGAGCTTAGAGTAGTTTTACTCTATTCATTTCAATGTTATGTTTTTCTTTCTTTTGCACTTTGCTTGACTTCTTCGAGTTCGGCGTGTAGTTCTTGGGTCTTCCACTTCTTCAAATCTTCAAGTTCTCCTTTTATATCTTCAATGCAAAATAGCCATTGCTGAAGATGTTGAATGTGAGCCTTTGATCTTCTCTTCAAAATCCCATTGTTGAAGATTGTGAGATGCACATGATATCTTCTTCTTCCCGTTCACCAACGGATTTCTTCATTTAATGATCTTAACCGTTGAAAGCTTGAAAAGGATGTTCTAATTCAGTAGGTAGCTTGCAGCAGTTCTGAATCTCTCTTCTTTAGGTTGTACTTGATGTAGACGCAGAGATTGAACAATGTACCAGCTTCGTTCTTTAACTTGTATGTCTGAATAAGGCATTTAATGCTGAGCGGAGAGTGAATAAACTCCTTTTGTTTATTCACCAACGGTGTACTTTGCCTTGGAGCGGAGAGTGAATAATATCGTTCATCTTGTCTTTGAACGATAGTTCTTCACTGAACTATACTTCTTTGAACGCTGCTCTTCTAGATATTTGACAATGTGAGCAAATTGATGCACTTTTCCTTTCGTCTAGACGATAGTGATATTTCTTGAAAATAATAATACACAGAGTTTAGGAAATAAAATTTTATTCACTCAAAACATGATAAACGTTCTAACTCATTTGAACCTAACAATTTCTGGTTGTGTTTTATGTTTTGAGAGAATTTGCAGGTTGGGTGAGGGAGATGGAGAAAGGGGATCTGGGTGGGTGCTTCGCTGCCACCAGATTTGTGGAGGTTGTGGTTTGGGTCGAATGTTAGTGGTGGTTGGGTTTTAAAATGACTAAATGAGAGAGCTGGGTTATGGAAGGGGAAGATAGAACAAAGTTGTGATTTGGAAGGGGGAAGGTTGAAGGAGATGAAGTAGGGTACAGGGGTAAAGGCGGAACTAATTAGACGGGTACAAGGATATAACACCATAAGTTTTTTCCTTGTATCAAATGAAACTTTTTTGATATACACTATTCAGTGCAGGTGTTGGATTTATTGGAAGAACAACTTGCTAGGTTTTCTGGAACTAGAAATTGAACATTCATCATTTTTGGATTTTTAATTTTTTATTAATTTTGTATCTATTGAGAGTTTTGTATCTTTCTCTCTCTTGAGAGAAATTTCACATGAGAGTATTCAAATCCGGCTCGTTTGGTATGTCGTATTAGACATGATAGTATAAGTTTATACTCCCTCTGTTTTAAAATAAGTGTACACTTAGAGAGAAAAAAAAAATTTCATAATAATTGTCCACTTAAAATTTTAATGAAGCATTAATAGATATTTTTCCATATAATATCCCTATGAGAACAATAAACAATGAGAGATAAGCATGCACTTTAAATGTTAAAATAGGAAAAAAAACATAATACATTTTAAAAAGTTAACGACATTAATTGCATTTATTAACATGTGTGTTTCTTCTCTTTCTGAACAATTATTTTGAAACGGAGGGAGTATAAGTTTTATCCATCTATCCAATCTTATATATTAAAGTGATGGATTATTTAATCCACCATCGATATGTGTGATAAGACCTGCTAAGATTGTGGCGTATAAGCTACATGAAAATATTTCAACTCAGTTTTTAGTTTCAAAAATATATAACACCGCCACCAGCCACCACCACCACCACTACCCTCCACCATTGCCACTGCCCCCACCAGTGACACTACCACCACCACACCTTCCACCACTACTACCGTCACTGCAACCATCACCACCACCCTCCATCGTTGCCACCACCACCACTGTCGGCGCTACCAGAACCACCATCGCTAAAACCACTTCTATCGCCGCCACCACAACCACCACCATCCACTAGTGCTACCACTATTGCAACTTCCACTGTTGCTGCCATCACCACCCTCCACAATCACCACTGCCGTTACCACCACCCTTCAACAACACCACCGCCACCACCACTACCACACCCTTCATTATTATCACCACCACCACCACTACCACACCTCCACCATCATCACCACCACCACCCCTGGTACCGCAATCACTACAACCGCAACCACCACTTCCACTGTCCCTACGACCACCACACCACTACCACCGCTACAACTAGCTCCACATTTAACTTTTATACTATCTATCATTATTCAATACTTCACCAAACATAAGATTGCATTAATTTAAACGACATGGTAAATTATACAGTGTATGACCAAACGCTAGATAGTATAATAAATTTATCAAGACCTATACTATCAGGTCTAATACTATTAATCTTATTCTATCAGACCTTATACTATACATCATGTCAAACGGGCCCTATGTTTGGTAGAGATGATTTTGGAAGGAGATAGTTAGAGTGGAGGGAGTTAGAGAAGAGAGATGAGTCAACCTTGTTTGGCAGGGAAGGGAAGAGTTGGAGAGAGAAGAGAGAAATACATGTGGAACCCACATGCCTTTTATGGTCTCTTCAATTTGAAGAGAAAGTAGGAGAGTGTGTAATTTTTACGCGCTTTCCCATTTTATCCCTTTATCATTACCTCACTTATTTATAAATATTAATATATTTAAGGTAAATATGCCATTTTGTACAAAAATAATGTTCTCTTTTCCCAACCAAACAAAAAGAGATAGTGTGTACATTATTTTTTTTTTCTATTCCTATTATACCAAATAACCTACAAAATCTACATTTCTTTTTTCCCTACAAATCTTCTATGCTGTATCATAAACCAAAAAAAGCATTAATCTTCGTATGCTTGGTTGGTTATATGCTTGATGAGGTGATATAGTATATGCTTTCCCTTAAGATTCCTATAATCTTATCTTCCATGAATCTTCAAAATTTATCAGCATTTTTCTCTTGGCTCATCCAATCATGTATTTATTTGGAATCATCGAATTACTACGTTATTAAGACATCATTATGACTTAATAGTTAATTTTAATAATATATTGAGCATGTTTAGTTTAGATTGAAAATACATTCATTTTATTTTAGAAAGTAGGTTCCCACTTTTGCAAGCACGAAATGTGAAAGCAAGAATCTTAAAGGGTTTAGTTGAATATGGTTTGGACATTTAAGCAAACATACACTAATACATTTTTTAACACCAACTTTTAGTGGACAAGTACACTTTCAGATTGAAAGTTAATATTATATAGATTTTAACTATTAAAATTTTCATCAATTCAAAATTATTTAATACATCTTATCCAGATATATAAAAATTAAAATGACAAAAACATCTTATTTTTCCACAGAAATACATCGTATTTCATCACTAGCAATTTATTGTTTAGTGGTGAGAGGATTAGTCACTATTATCGACCGTTAATACTTTTTATTTTTTACATCAAAACACTACAAACAAACCGCGGTGAATACTCTAACCTAAAAAAAGCATTAGATTATCGAGAATTAAAAATATATTAATGTAAAACGACAAAAAATCACAGATCTAACCCAGTTACTTACTTGCGCCCACGAACAGTCCGTGTCTGTGAAGTGTGTGGCCCAGTCATCTCCAGACTCCAGTTGCGTCTGGCTTCGCGAGCTCCGTCCTCCAGCAGTTGTAAATTAAATGCGCTCATTCATTCAAATTCAATGATTCCATAATCACCATTTTCAGTAACCACCCTTCTTTCCAATTTCTCCACTCTTCGATTTCGCTTCTCTGCAAATCACGTTACAGGTTCGCTACTATTCATTCTTGCAGTTTCAGTCCCTGTAGAATTTTGTTTGTTTGTTCAGTTCATCGAAATCCTGCAATGTGATCGATTGTTGCATTTTCTTCTTCTAAAGGAAAAATGTGGAAGCTCAAGATTGCAGAGGGAGGGAGTCCATGGCTGCGATCAACGAACAGTCACGTCGGAAGACAGGTCTGGGAGTTCGATCCGAAGCTCGGATCGCCGGAGGATCTATCTGAGATCGAAACTGCTCGCAAGAATTTCCACGACAATCGCTTCACGCACAAACACAGCTCTGATCTACTCATGCGCATTCAGGTTCGTCAGTGATTCCATTGCATGATGTCGAAGATGCTTATAAATTGTCATATCTTACTTTTTAAAAAGTTCATTGTAATTTTTAATCGTCAAATGAGTTGTTGTTGTTGTTGTTGTTCTAGTGAAATCAATTCGTTGTTATGTTTAGCTGAGGAATCTGATGTGATGTTTAGTGCTTTAATATGGTGTTATTGAAAGCTCAATATACTTGCTTGTGAAATTATGTAGTTTTCGAAAGAGAACCCGATTGGTGAAGTCTTACCCAAAGTCAAGGTGAAAGATGTTGAGGACGTGACCGAAGAAAATGTGATAACGACATTAAGAAGAGCGATGAGTTTCTACTCAACCCTCCAGAGTCATGATGGGCACTGGCCAGGGGATTATGGAGGTCCCATGTTTCTTATGCCTGGCTTGGTAAGTTATGTTTTGAAAATTTGATCAGTTAGTTCATCCTATTTGTGAAACTTGTTCTATGCTATGTTACCATAATTCTGGGTTTTTGTATTCCCTCTGTGCTGATAATCATGAGAAATGTACTATTATTTAGGTGATTACTCTGTCTATCACTGGGGCGCTGAATGCAGTCTTAACAGAAGAGCATAAGAAGGAAATGTGCCGTTACCTCTATAATCATCAGGTAAGAAGATTGCATCATCTTTCCCGCATATTCTATGAGCTTCTCCCAGGAGTTCTGATTAATTGAATGTAACTGTAGAACAAGGATGGTGGGTGGGGTTTGCATATTGAAGGTCCAAGCACTATGTTTGGCTCTGTCTTGAATTATGTTACTCTCAGATTGCTGGGTGAGGGACCTAATGATAGACAAGGGGAAATGGAGAAGGCACGTGACTGGATTCTCGGGCATGGTGGTGCTACTTATATAACATCTTGGGGGAAGATGTGGCTTTCAGTTAAGATCTCAGCCTTATTTTGATGATTTTATTGATAGTTTTGGCATTGTGGTTTGTTTATTCCTAATTTTGTTGTGAGATAGGTACTTGGAGTGTATGAATGGTCTGGAAATAATCCCCTGCCTCCTGAGATATGGCTACTTCCATATGCGCTTCCATTTCATCCAGGTTCTTTCACTTTATTCTGTATGTATATGTTTTTTTCTCAAAGAGAAGACATAAAGTAAGGGAAAATTTCCAAATATTTTTTTTTGGTAAAAGCAATTCCTCAATAGGAAAATCTAGCTTTATGACTTGTCTCTTCCAACAACAATAACAAGTCTTTTTTCACTAGATGGGATAGAAAAAGAGATCTGGAGGTAACTTCATGGATTGGGATTAAAAAATTGGTCCATTTAGATTTGTTTCTTAAATTAGAAATGTTTTTGTCAAGAATTCATTTTGTAGTGTTTTTAAATATTTATTATGTTCAATACAAAGCTTCCATCCTTTACAGTTGAGTGTTCGTTGTTAATATTTCTACAAATGATAAGTGTTCTGATCAATAAGGTCAGCTCGTGTGCGTCTTTGTTCAAAACATTTTCCCCCAAATTGGCAAATTGAGTATAATGATTATTTTATGGAATAATGATGATGATAGAAAGAATTCTGCCAACTTAATCAAGAAACCTGAGTTTGCTTAAGATTTGTACAGAAAACTCATCAAATAAAGTTTGTACTGAAATTTCCATCTTGTTTTTCAATTTTTCATGCTCCCTTGTGTCATCTGATGCATGATTTTATATTATGGGGCAACAAGAAAGCTATTGTCAACATAAGAATATTCATGATTAATAATCTAAATACTTTATCCATATTTTTGTAAGAAGGCATCAATCTGTTTAGGAACTGATGGTATTTGCTGTTCTTAAGAGACTCCGTATTTTTAAACTCTTATAAAATGATTTTCATTGTTAAGTTTGCTGTCTGTAGTCATCTTAAACATGGTTTGATGTCCCTTTCATTCTTAAAACAGAAAAAAAAAGATCACATTTTTATGCTTTACAGGAAGAATGTGGTGTCACTGCCGGATGGTTTATTTGCCAATGTCCTACTTATATGGTAAGAGGTTTGTTGGTCCAATCACACCAACAATATTATCTTTGAGAAAAGAGCTTTTTACCGTACCATATCATGATATAGACTGGAACCAGTCTCGCAATTTGTGCGCAAAGGTCAGTGAAGCTGCTAAACTCGTCCTGTGAATTGAAAATGTTATATGAAAACTATTTCACTTGGATTTTATCATTCGTGAGGGCCACAATAGAATATCCTGGACCTACTTATACTAATGATTACATTGAAAATAGCATCGTAACTTTAGGATTTGACTCATCTAAAGTGAGGGAGCCACTTTAGAGTGTTAAGTAAGTTATCACAACCATTGATCAAGAAATCAATGTTCGAGATTTAAAGAACATCATAGTTTGTTATACATGTGCAAGCATATAATCTGAATCACAACCGTTGATTTCTCTGTCAACGGTTATGATAGCTTACCTTCCCTCTAAAGTGATCACTTTAGAGGAGCCAAATCCCTAAAATTATCCCACTCTTTGACTTCTTTTTTCTTGAGACTATATGTTAGGTCCTTTAATTGATGCAGGAACTTGCCCGAGCATTGGGTACTTCTATTATTTATACCACCACAACCCAATCTCGCCATCATCTGCAATGGCAATCATTGTATTATTATTACTACATCCTACTCCGTTGGCCACTGCACAACCAACTCATTACTAGGATTTATATTTTACTGCAACGCCAATCATATCCTTAGTACAAACTTCACTCCCTCCATATCCACCACTATGGCCTATCATATCTAGTGTCAATGATCAACTTGCCAAAAAGTTGTTGAGTAAAGTCACATGAATGATTTTATACCTCTAACATGCCCCCTTGTGGAAGAGGCCAAGAGCCCTTTGGGCTTGAAAGTTGGGCAATGCATAATCCATCTCTACCTTGCACTAAAATTGACATTTATTTAGAAGAATGGAGGCGTCCATAATTTAACTTTTGACCGTTAGTTCATAGGGCCTAGGATACCATGTATATATTTATTCTTCCAAAAGCTTAAGCTTTTAAATAGAGACACATGAATGATTTTATATCTCTTCTTAATAAAACTTGGCATTTGATTTCTCTGAGATCCAATTATCATTTTAATTGTACTTGAGTTAACTAAGTTACAAGATTACCTTTGTTCTTGTGCAGGAAGACTTGTACTATCCTCACCCGCTCGTGCAAGATATTCTTTGGGCATCTCTGCACAAGGTCGTTGAGCCTGTTTTGATGCAGTGGCCTGGCAAAAAGTTGAGAGAAAAGGCTATTATTTCTGCAATGGAGCATATACATTATGAAGATGAGAATACTCGTTATATTTGTATAGGTCCTGTAAATAAGGTAATTGGTGAGAGGGGCAGGAATCTACAGGGACTCTGATAATTTGTTCATTACTTTATTACTTTCTACCCTTTGAGTAGAAGTGTGAGAATAGTCACACACTGTTGCATGATTGGTAGTTTTCCTTTGCTGAATGCTGACCATTTATTTACTTTACCTCCTAAGTTTATTTTCACTGTGTTTATTATAGTTTGTTGGATCCCAGAGCTTCCTTTCCATGTTCCATTGTATTTGATTTTATATTTCCAGCTAAAGATGGAAAGGTTTAGGACTGCTGGATGTTTTTTTTTTTTTTTATTATTATTATTATTATTATTATTATTATTATTATTATTATTATTATTATTATTCTAAATGATTATTGTTCAGGTATTAAATATGCTTTGCTGTTGGGTGGAAGATCCTAATTCAGAGGCCTTCAAACTGCATCTTCCAAGGATCTACGATTATCTATGGATTGCTGAAGATGGCATGAAAATGCAGGTCAACATATAAGTCAACTTAATTTCACCTTGCTAGAGTTATGAAGTGATTTTTTCAGTCATTGGACATTCACAGATTGTTAGGAATGATATGGACATAACTATTGTCTCTCTATGATGTAATGTGGAACCAATGTTACAGCACAATGGAGCTTTTCTTAAGGTCATGTATTAGAGAGTCTATTAAAAAAAAATAATGTTACAAATTTACATGCAACTTATTTTTTGTTGCAGGGCTACAATGGAAGTCAACTATGGGACACTGCATTTGCTGCCCAAGCAATTATTTCAACGAACCTCATTGAAGAATATGGTCCAACCCTAAGAAAAGCTCATACTTACATTAAGAATTCACAGGTACTTTTTACATTTATCATGATAAATTGCATTATTTCGCCCTTGTTGACCTGAATCTCTTCTTTTTCTTGAAAGGTCTTAGAAGATTGTCCCGGTGATCTTAATAAATGGTATCGTCACATTTCAAAAGGTGCTTGGCCTTTTTCCACTGCAGATCACGGATGGCCAATTTCTGACTGCACAGCTGAAGGACTGAAAGTAATTTTTTATGAAAAAAAAATTTGGACTTACTTATCAGTTATTTGAGTCTTTATGTTGATTCATACAATTTTTTTCAGGCTGCTCTATCTCTATCTAAAATTGCACCAGAGATTGTTGGAGAGCCATTGGATGCAAAGCGATTATATGATGCTGTAAATGTCATTCTCTCGTTACAGGTAGCTTGATTCCTCATGATTCAAGCCAGATTACCTGGATAGTTTTTCTCGTAAATAAATCATGCTCATTGTTTTATGCTATTACTTGTTACTATCGGTTCCTTCCCTACTTATGATGCTAAAGTCACTAAGTTGTCCAAGTTATTCACTCATCTTTTAGGATCCTTCACCATATAGCAACATGTTGCAAATTGTGTTTGATATTAAGTGAGCTAGTTATCTAGACAATGAAATGTGTCTACCTTGCATTTATGATGAAATACTGGTAAAGTTTTGTTCTTAATAAAAATATGGTTGAAACTTCATTGAAACCTAATTGGCAATACACAAGCCTTCATATGGTAGTAAACTGGTTAATGGTTATGATTACAGTTCTTGGGAAAGCTAATTGTAGTAGACATGGCTGGGACTGTATTAAGGTAATACCTAACTTTCAAAACCGCAACAGTAACAATAGGGTGTGTATATATATATATATATATATATATATATATATAGCGTTGGTGAGAGCTTTGACTATCATGTTGCTTGACTTCCTACCATTTTGACTAATAATTTCTTTCTTAATGAAATACAAAAGCTCTCTTCTTTGGGTATGGCCTTGCATTTGTCTGCCTAAGAATATATTCTGAACCAGCACGCATTCAATATATATTGATTACGGAATTGTTATCAATAAATTTACATAAGGTAAGATAGGTGACACTGAATGTAGAGAGAGACTCCATTTTGATGGAGTATTTGACTATTTGTGTATGTGAACTATTGTAACATCTATTTATGTATTTAGTCATTTTAGCTTAGTGATTTGGGAAAATTTATGTATACATACATTGACATGAGTTATGGCATATCTAACTCATTGAGTTACCATATTTCTATGAAAATGTAGTAAAAGTGGAAAAAGCACTAAACGGAGGATCAGGAATCGTAATTCTTATCAGAAGTAATTGATTTTAACTGCAACTTCAGATGATTATTAGTTTGATTCTTATATTACTAAAGTTTACAACTTTTTATATGTTGTATGTTTGGCTGTAGTTCACAATGGTATTTTTGTTAGTAACTGGCCTACTTTTAGATTAGTGTATGTAAGAAGGAACAAGGTAGGGCCCAATGAGTCAATGGGTCTGGCTCTTTTGATTAGAAGTACCCAATGCTATGTTTTAGCTTTGGACGGCTGTTCAAGCACGTGAATAAAAGGGAGGACGGTAGTTAGGAGACTGGTTTTATGTTGTGACAGTTAGGATTGGAGGGAGAGTTCAGGCTCTAGAAATTTCCAAAGGCATTTCATTTCTGTTGCTTGCTTCTCGTAAACTATATTTCCATTGAATGTACAGGGAAGGATTATCAATAAAGCACTAAGTTTTTATCATTCCTTATATTTCTGATTCCAGTTCTAACAACTTTTTATAAAATCAATTCCATCTGTATGGACAAAGACGGTATTATCCAACATGCATTTATATTTTAAGCATTATTGCAGAATGAAGATGGTGGCTTAGCGACATATGAGCTCACTCGATCTTATAGCTGGTTGGAGGTAACCTTCTCCCAGTTTTGGCCTGGTTTCATTACTTTTTAGTATATTTTCTTTGAAATGTGAAAAATTGATGTCATTCCATGAGACACATGTTTATCATCCATACTCTGTTTTTGTTTAATCTTTTAATTTAGAGGCAGTGTCCCTTAAGCTCCCTTTATATGTTGTGAAATGTCTTACTGACCTCATAAATAAGTTTCAACTGTAATCTTACTTTAAGGTCACTAAATGTTCGGCTATAATCTCTTTGCATGCAAATCACATGTCATAAAAAATTGGAAATAAACAACTAGGCTGCTTGAAAATCATAGCACTCAGAACAACAGCTACTTTTTTCCATTCAAGTGTCAGGTTCTCTAGCCTAAGTTTTTGGATTGATGCTACAAAAGCTACATGTTAAATCATTGTTTAAGAACAAACCTTTCCAGGTTTCATTGGGCTAACCTGTAGATTTCATATTAGGGTTCTATAGTTGATCCTAAGAATTTTGGAAGCTGATTTAGTGTTAAATTTAATATATAACAATGTTGATAATAACTTCTCTGTTGTCAGCTAATCAATCCTGCTGAAACTTTTGGTGACATCGTTATTGATTATCCGTAAGCTATCCAGTGCTCTATGAATATCATTTTCTGTAACTTCCATTCATCCACCCCATCGTTTCGAGTTTTGATCTTTCTAATATTTCCTTATTCTTTGCTGTTTAGTTATGTGGAATGTACCTCAGCAGCAATTCAGGCTTTAACATCATTTAGGAAATTATATCCTGGGCATCGCCGAGAAGAAATACAACGCAGTATTGAAAAAGCTGCTGCCTTTATTGAAAAAATACAATGTGCTGATGGCTCATGGTTTGCTCCTCGCATTTCGGAAACCATTTTTTTCATAAATTTCTCTATTAAAAGTATATGTAATCCTCAAGATAACTTTTTATGTATTCTTGCATTTCAAGTTTGATTTACTCATTTTCTGTTACCTTATATTTCTTCTTAGAATTGAACCTTTTTAGTTTAGTAGATCTCTAAGCACTCAAACTGCTACACAGGTATGGTTCTTGGGGTGTTTGCTTCACTTATGGCACTTGGTTTGGGGTAAAAGGGCTGATCGCTGCAGGAAAGAGTTTCAGTAATTGCTCAAGCATACGTAAAGCTTGTGAATTTCTGCTGTCTAAGCAACTTCCATCTGGTGGCTGGGGAGAGAGTTATCTGTCGTGTCAAAACAAGGTCAAGTTTGCTGTTTCTAGTGTCTATCATTTTTTTATTTTGCATAATCCATAATAGGCAACTATTTGTCAGTCTTTTCTGACCAGCCAGTCTTTTCTGACCAGTACTTTTTTTAAAATATAAATTATACCTTGGAATGTATATGTGCTAATGGCCTCCCTTGCACACTTCTTAGATTCATGCTCGGGCCTAACTCAACCCCAAAAGCTAGTTTAGGGGTGAGGATTGCCCTACCATGCATAAGGACTTCTTTGGTCATATCTTTAGTCAATGTGACACCTTAGCACCCCCTCACGCCCAAGGCTAAATATCTGGAGCGTAAAGTTTGCAGGACTGGACATCTGCGACTGCGAGTGATCCATTTATGAGTGACCCAATAAGATCTATGATAGGCTCTGGTACCATCTTAGAATCCAGCCTCGGGTCTAACTCAACCCCAAAAGCTAGTTTAGGGGCAAGAATTTCCCTACCATATATAAGGACTTATTTGGCCATATATCTAGTCAATGTAAAACTTTATCCATGCTGAAATCTAACTGCAATTATTTGAAGCATATGGGTGTAAAAGAGTGTGCAAAAGTGAAGGGATTTAGATCTAGAAATCAACATATTTGTACAAGTAATAATAGCAGGAATGTCAATCCCTTAAAGAGTCCATTGTTTTAATTTGCTTGGCTTGGGCACTCCCTTTGTTAATCAGCAGCTTTTAGTGGTGAAAAGAAAGCTGAAATTTTCTCTTGTACTGTAACCTACTTCCTAATCTTAATACCATTGGATGTCAATTTATGCCTTGTTAGCATTAGTGGTATCAACCGAGGGTTTGGCATGACAGCCCCAAAATGCAACAACCTTGAAAATTAATATGAAAGTCAAGGTGGTATGGTGCTTGGAAGTGGTGTAGAAATTGAGCTCTAAATACCAAATTGATGTAGATAGGATCATAGGATTATTAGTATTATTTTAAACAAATAAATTTGTTGATAATGATAAATAATAACTATGTTATTTATGATATCATTCCTTATTTTTAGAGACTTTATATTTACCTTTAGGTTATAAATACCCTATAGGTGCCTTCTGTAGTTTAGATTAATTGATTATACACTTTTATATTTAGAGAGTATCTTAGTTTGAGTTGAAGGAGCACTCCATACAGAGTAATTTAGGTTTACGAGGGATCACCTTACTAAGAGGAACACTCTTGGAATGCATGTCCTCTCCATCAATTTGGTAATAGAGCCTGATTTGGATACCGCTTCCGGGACCCTATGCCCATTTGACTTTTTTCTCTTTATCTTTCTCTTCTGGGATCTGCCATCTTTAGTGTCCCACAGACAACACACCACCAAAAACGCCCAGGAACATGGCTACCGAAACCATATCCCCCTACTTAATGGATGATGAGTACGTCAGCTCCTCCACTGCTCCGTTTCAGCGCTACCTAGTGCAATGGAAGAACCACCTTGTGTTGGATGTTAGTGGATCAGAGGATGGTTTTTGCTAGCTAGATTTGATCTCATTACCAGTTTTTCCTCACTTCCAAAGGAGAGTTCATCTCATCTTGAAGGGGAATGATGTAGATTAGGATTATTAAGATTATTTTAAAAATTTCAATTTGTTGATAATTATGTTAATTAGGATAATTATGTCTTTCTTTTTTATTTGCGATTATGTTAATTAGTTGGTTATCAACAAGGTTAATTAACAAAATTGATATCATACCACACATTTCACAATATGTTTTACATATCTTGGAAATGTTTCATGATATCAATTTTTGTGGATAAGACATAAGTTTCACATATTGTCCCAAGAGAGCTGGAATCAGTGCTGGACTTGTTGAAAAATTACCTAGGGAAACATAATTCAAGAAGATGAACAAAATTAGTACAGTTGGTTCTAGGACATGTAGTTGCATCAAGTTTTTCAAATAACACTCCGTAGGAATACTGGATTACTCCTGACTATCTATATGCTTAGATTTCATGAATAATCTGTCTAGCAATGTCTCTTTGTTCAGGTGTATTCAAATCTGGAAGGCAACAGATCTCATGCAGTAAACACTGGATGGGCTATGCTGACTCTCATTGATGCTGAACAGGTATAAAGCAAATTTTGCTACTTTTGTAATGCTGCCACTATATTGATCAGTTATTTTCCACGAAATTCATTTAGTGTAGGATAGTTAATAATTTTTACTTTTTCAACTAAATAAGGGTCCATTCTGCTTTTTAATTCATTTACTTAGACTAAGTTAATTAACTGTCTTTGACATACCTATGCCTGTTGCTGAATGAATTCATAATATAATCAAAAAAATTAATTGTACTAATATTGTCATGATTTTATATATGTTCTTAATTTGCTATTTACTTTTCAAATTTCAATTCTTTTGTGAGAGGTGTGAGAATAATTTGTTGACATTGGACACTTTGAAATGGTTGAATAGTTTGTTAATTCATCACTTCTACTTGCATCAATATATCTAATCCTAATTTTTCTGGAGAAAGGCAGCATAAAAATGATGTCCAGGTTGTAATTGTCATGTTCTCACTCCTTTCGTAATAATGAAACAGTCTAAGAGAGATCCAACGCCACTGCACCGTGCAGCTTTATACTTGATAAATTCCCAAATGGAGAATGGTGACTTTCCGCAACAGGTATTGAAGAGTACTATATAACATTGTTTCTAGTCCCCTTCATCATGTATAAGTCTGCACCATGATATATCATTTCAATCATGTTACTTTTCTACAACTTCAGGAAATAATGGGAGTCTTCAACAAGAATTGCATGATCACATACGCTGCATACAGAAATATATTCCCTATATGGGCGTTAGGAGAATACCGATGTCGAGTATTGCAGGCCCGCTAATCTTGCTTTAGTTAGGTTGCTGTCAGAATTATTTCAAGCTTCTTTTCTTTAAAAAGTTTATGTCTAAACAGAAAGCTAACTCGCGGGGAGAATGCCTTAAAGTTTTCTCCATTACTCAGTAGTGCCTTTCTTGCTTACCCTGCAGCAGAGTTTTCTCCATTACTCAGTAGCGCCTTTCTTGCTTACCCTGCAGCAGAGGAACTAAGTATGTGTAGAGAAATGTTTGTATTGTGTCACCTTTCTTTTAGTATAAGGAGCACAATAAATTGTTTTGAGCCATTGATTCAAATAACTCTGTCGTTGAAACTGAAAATAGTTAACTTAAAAAAAAAGGATGACTTTGTAGTGTTGAGAAATAAGCTCCTTAATACAGTCCGAGAACAGATAACAAGTCTCTAGCACTTGACAACCTTTGTCTTCAGAAATTTTAAGCCTGATTGACTAATGCAATAAGCGTAAAACAATTGCCTTTATGGAATGGGAAAAGAAACAAAAGAAGGAATGGAAGAGAAGATTAAATAGTTTTTTTTTAATGGGAGAGAAGGTTAAATAGTTAAAAGATAATGAAATAGTTAAAAGAATAAACACTTAGCATTATAAAAATGTATACATGTATAAACAACTCAAGTAAATAATCAAATGATTTAAGTAGTCAGGATTTAAGGAAAAAGAAAATTTGGAATGAAATAATTTGATGATGGGGGCTTGCAACACTCTTTTTCAATATCTCTTATTGATCGATTGAAGTTTATGTAGGTCCCATTAAATTAGAAGTGAGATCCATATTTTTAATGAATCTCACTTGAATTTTAACTAATCAATGAGAGAGTATTGAGAAAAGGTGTTGCAAGAATTTTTCTTAATGTGATTACATAAGCAACTAAGAGCGTCATCATCGAAGCAATTCATTAGAATTTTTAATTTAAATTTTATATCATTCTTTACAATTTCTCATATTGTCATGCACGACTTTAACCAACTCTATTCACTTCTTACTTCAACCCAACAACTTTAAAATATTTCTTAAATCGACCTCACAATATACCTGACACTTTTATATTTTATTATTTATCTCCATTTCAATTAAATATATCTCTTACTTATTTTTTATAATAAGTTGTTAATAATCCCCACACTTATTTAATGGGAGAGAAGATTAAATAGTTCAAAGATAATGAAATACCAAAAGAATAAATACTTAGCATTATAAAAAATAGATTCGTGGATTGAAATAAGTGGAGATTTTTTTTTCGATGTACTAAAAATAAATCCCCACACTTATTTCAATCCCATTTGTCAATAATAATTAATAAAATAAAAGGGAAAATAATTAATAAAATATTGAAATAGTAATTAACAAAATTAATAGAAAATAGATAATTTGAAATGATAATCATTATGAAATATTTGAAAAATCAAATTATAAGATAACTAAATTTTATTACCGTTCTTTATAAAAATAACTTGTTACCTTTTTAATATTACCGTTTCTCAACCCAATGCAAGATTGTCGTTTTTATATTTCGCATAACATTTATGAATAATTAAAATATTAATATTTAACTGCATCATGCATTAAAATAATAATATCTTTGCAGAGAAACTACTTTACTATAGTTGCTACATAAATCAACTTTACTTTCGAGCGTGGAGCAATTGATTTCATGTAATGGTGAGAGAAACTCAAGTTAAATGAACATGTGAATGAGCACCTCAAACAAACTCAGGAGAAGCAAGTCGCTGTAGTTTCTAATTTAAATTTTATATTATTCCTTACTACTCTATACAATGTTTATCTGCACTACTTTAACAAACTCTACTTACTTTTTACTCCAAACAACTTTAAAAAGTTTTTCATATGGACACCACAATCTACTCCACACTTTTATATTGTACTTTTATAACTTATTTTTTATAATAAGTTAATATATAGTATAGTTGTTAATAAAATAAATGAATTACTAATTAATAAAATTAATGGAATATATAAAATTTGAAATTATAATTTCATTGTTAAACTTGAGACTCCACCACAACCCCTCTGGTGTTTGTGGTTGTTGATCGGCGCTACTTTCCGTTGAAGCTCCTCGAAACATGGTGGGGCTAATTACTGAAGGCTGGGCTGTAAATTTCTCTAATTTTGGCTAGACATTGCAAATGGATTACCCATATTTGCCATATGTGGAATAAAATGGTTAGGAAATAGAAACATGGGAAATTTCCTATGTTTGGGGAGGGGTGTGGAGTTTGAAGGATTTGCGGTCTCAAGAGTAAATATATCTCTTTTTATTCAACAAGTCTCAGCTCAGTTGGTACATAGTCTGACTCATTAAGTATTTAGTTGAAGGTTCGATCATTGGTGCATCACTACCGATCATTGATTCGACCATTTAGCGGATTATATAGATCGCATTTTAGAATGCGACATATAAAAAAAATTATGCATTCCACATTTGATATTGCGGTGTTATGATATTCATGAAGATGTTTTTGAAAGTCAAAGGATATGAGATGGTGACGGTAGATCTGAGTACGGTGCTCCAAAATTAATTCCGTGAAGAGCAAAGCCCAAAGAGGAATGTTTATTTCATTTTTGTTACGGGAAGTGCTTATTAAAGCTCTAGCTCGAGAAATTCCCTCCTACATTGTGTCCTGCTTTACTTTTCCTAATGGTTTGTGTGCAAATATTGAGAGGATGGTTGGCAACGATCGTAACATTGATATTTGGAAGGACAAATAGTTGCCGAGCGTTGTCCCTCTCATTTACCGTGAGGAACTCGCCCGAGATCGTAATTTGTTACATGTTTCATATTTATTTTCTGATGATGTGTATGGTTGGGATTGAGAGGTGGTGGAGCTGGTTTTCTGGCCTCCTACGACTAAGGAAATTCTGCTCATTCTAGTGCCTATTACTTCTCAAGCAGATGATCTTTTATGGCCATCAACTACAGATGGTGCGTATACCATGAAGGTCGGTTATTCTTTAAAAAAAGCCCATATTCAAACCGAACATAATAAGGCCCAAAACGCCGAGATTCAAATTCAGAGAGAGGGCGCGTAATTCAAAGTAACACTGAATTAAATTTGGAATTTGAAGTCACGCAGACAAGCGTCTCGTCTCGCTCCCATCTCACGAATCTGACGAAAATAGTAGTATTTAATAACGACAAGAAATTCGATAACTCATCACCCTGTCTTCTCTGTTTCCGTGCGTCGTGGTGGCGCGGCCACATTTTCCCAAACCCGAGGTTGGTCACTTTCCAGATTCTCTCTCTCTCTCGCGGTATTCAAATTTCATTTTCATCAACGTGAGCTCTTTCAACAGGGAACAGGATCAAGGTGAGTGAAGAAGATGAAGAAGAAGCCACAGTCACAGTCGCAGTCACACACTCAAGGTGCGAAATCGAGCTTAGAGCTCAAACAGAGAATCGCTCTTGCTCTCAACAAGGTCGGCGATCGCGACACGCACCAAATCGGCCTCGAAGAGCTAGACAGAATCCTGCAAGGTTTAACCCCCGAATCCATATCCCCATTCGTCTCCTGCATCCTCGACACCGATTCCGACCAAAAAACCGCCGTCAGAAAAGAATGCATCAGGCTCATGGGAACCCTAGCCACCTTCTACGACGCCGGCCTCGTCCTCCCGCACCTCCCCAAGATGGTCACCAGCGTCGTCAAGCGCCTCCGCGATCCCGATTCCGTCGTCAGGGAGGTTTGTGTGCACACCGCCGGCGTTCTCGCCGCTAAATTGGTTAACGGGAACAACAAGGTGTTTGTTGTTCTGGTCAGGCCGGTTTTTGAGGCTCTTGGGGAGCAGAACAAGCATGTTCAGTCAGGTTCTGCTTTTTGCCTCGCCAGGATCGTTGACAACACGCGCCACCCTCCGGTTTCGCTTTTGCACAAGATGTTGAGCAGGACTGTGAAGTTGCTTAAGAATCCGCATTTCATGGCCAAGCCTGCGCTGGTTGAGCTGAACCGGAGCATTATCCAGGTTTGCTTTCGTTTCCTTTCCTTTTAGGAATTGAGGATTTTGATAAACAGTTTTATTGGAGTGTTATTACATGAGAGCATGTGGACTGGATTTGCCATCCTACCCACACATTTTCGCACCCCTTTATCTTCTGATGTTTTAAATCCTGGAACATAAACAGGGAGGTGTGAAATTGTGTGAGTAGGGTGTCAAATTCAATCCCCTGAGAGCATATGTTGAAAGAGTGTTTTTCAGTAAGCAAGTACTTAGAGAGTGTGGTTGATTTTAAGTTTATTTCAACTTGGAAATGGAATTGGCTACTTTCACATTTCACGCGTGATTGAGCTTTCTGAGGTGTGTAAATGGAAGCTAATTGGTAATCTAAACAGGCACTTATTTGTAGGATTATCTGAAGCTGAAATAAGCTCAAAAGAATTTAGTTTCCTTTCCTTTTATAATTCCACATAACAAGAACCGCTGTGCATTTGGATAATAGTTTTAATTAGGGCATTTGGGTGAACTGTTTAATTAAGCAATGTGAGTTTATGCTGAAATGGAATGGGTATTCAATGAGAAAATAGCTTATTCAATGGTTATGAGCTATTTATAAGATTAACCATACAAGTAGAGTGTGTTTAGATTCGGTTCTAGCTTATGTGGAATTTTTGAACTAGCATAAATATTTTGTTCCTAACTTTGAAAAAGCATTTCTAAATTTATAGGTGCTTTTAGAGAGGTTAGATGATGCAAAATCATTTCTACATTTCTTTTCTTAAAAGTGTTTGTTGAAAACTTTGTGAATAGGCTCCTGGTTAAGTTTTTTTGGTGTGAAATAATAATGAATAAAAAAAAGTTCTTCCAAAAGTGAAAAGGCACTTCAAAATTTTCCTTTTCAGGCTGGGGGTGCTCCAACAGAAAATATTCTCACCACTGCTGTTGCCAGTATCCAGGAGGCCCTAAAAGACAGTGACTGGACAACACGCAAAGCAGCTTCTGTTGCATTAGGAGAAATTGCTTTGAGTGGTGCTTCTTTCTTGGCATCTCTAAGGGCTTCTTGTATTCGTTCTCTCGACTCATGCCGATTTGACAAGGTGATTCTCCCTCTGATTTTTTTTTTTTTTTTGACATTTATGAAATGCACGTTTCTTGTGAATTTATTAGATACTTCTTCGGATTGCTTGTAGGTGAAACCAGTCAGGGATGCTGTTTTGCAATCGCTGAAATATTGGAGAATTGTTCCGGGCCCTAATACTCCTGAGCCTTCTGAGACAGGATCCTCATTAAAAGGTTTAACTATGCTATCTCTCAGTTTTCTTTGACTATCAATATTGCAGCAGATAAGAATACCTTGATATGTTATGTCTGAAATATAACAACCAAGTTTTAGTCAATGCATTGAATAAACACTACCTCCGTTAACTCATTTACAATTGTTCAGTTTCTGGTTTCTCAGCTGAGGTTATTGTCAGAAAAATGTAATGCCAGAATACATAACCTTTAAAAAGACACAAAGTAATGTTGTCTAATTGAAATAGTTGGGGTAGTAACAATAGGTAATAGTAGTTGTGTGCATATAGCTATTGTACAACTGTCTCGTTCTAGTATAATTTAAGGGTGAAGGATATTTGGAACTTTGAGGGGGAAGCTCTCCTACCCCCTCACGTCTCATTAATTATTTCCAAACAGGGACCTGAAAAAGTTCTTTCTTCGATTCCGTCTCGTCCCTTCCCCTGATTACCCGTGCAAACCGTAAACATAAGATTGAGGGTTCATTAGACCAATCCAACAAGATCCTTCCATTCTTTCTGTGGTCAAAATTTGCTTTCAGAGTTCAGACATAACATTTTCTGTTATAGCATCTTGAGACGTGATTATGATTCTGAAATATGTCATTTGGAATGTAGATATCCTAAGAAGCACTATAAGTTCCAATCAGACAATTATATTTTTGTTCATCTTAATAAACCTTGGCCACAGGACTAATATCATCATCTGGTATTATGAATCTGTGAGAAATCCTTCTGATTACCATGCTTTTATTCATCCACATCATTACATGCTATACTTTCTTCTTTATCTTGCTTTCTGCTTATGCTTTACACAGAGAATATCTGCGGAGGTGACGCTGATCATAGTAGTACTACTGAATCTAGACAGAGGGATTTCAAGCTCCAAAAAGTTAATATGAAGTCAACTATGGGAAGGATTCCTTTTTCTATTAGAAAAGCAGGTCAAAATTATGTTGGAAGTCCTCACCATCTCAAACCAGATGATTGGCATGTTGAAATTGCAGTGCCCAGAAACCATTCTACCGCAGAATTCCAGAATGAAGAATCTGACTGTAGTTCTGTCTCTAAGCCGATGGAAACAATGAGTGCTGATGTTACAAGCTTGCAGGATGTTTGTTATGAATATGAGCCTATTGATGATAAACAGGAGTGCTCTTCTGTCTCTAATCTTACCACCGATAACTTTGAGACCAAGTTTTTAACTACTCGGGACTGCTCTATAAATAATGGATTACGGAAGCCAATTGCAAGAAGCCAACGGTTTGGTGAAGAAATAAGCTGTAATGAACAAATGTACTCCAAAAAAATGCAGCATCCTAGAAGTTCTGATTCAACAGTCACAGTGTCAAACCCGCAAACCACACACGAATGTTGTGCACAAATGGCAAATGAAATGATTTGCATTCAGAATCAACTTTCAGACATGGAAATCAAACAGGCAAACACGATGCATCAATTACAGGTATCATACATACATAATGCACTCTCATTCTAAGTTCCTGAACTCATGTGCTGCTAGACACTTTCCTAGAAGCAGTGGACTCTTGAACATAGGCTTCTTTGTTTTCTTTTCACGGCATGACAACACTTGAGGTACTATCAGTAAGAGTTGTTGGTTTTGTATGATTCTATCACTCCCCTACTAATAACAAAACCAATGAAGTGCTCATCTATGTTGATTAATCACAAGGAAGTAAAGAAAAAAAGGGTATTGTAACTTTTAGCACACACATGCACACAATTGAAATACTGTACTGCAATTTTCTTGTTATGCATCACATGGTATACCTTTTACGTAGCATTCTGCCAAATCATTTTCAGATGTCTATAACTGGAATAGTGGACGCCCTTTCTACTATCCAATCTAGAATGGTAAGCTTAGAGTATGCAGTTGATAGATTAACTCAAGAATCCTTGCAAGGAGGAAGACATTCTTGTTCAGAAAACTCCAGGTTAGTGAGGCAGAACCAAAATGTGGCTTCTCCTAAATTCCCCACACGCACTCCAAGGCCATCTGCAGAAACTAGTAATAAGCAATCAGGCTTGTCAGTTAAAAATTCTGAAAGTTGGGAGAAAAATACATTTTCAAGGAGCCAACCAAGGATTCATGCTGGAGACAGTGAGGATTTGTGGAAAAGCTACAATGTAAATGTTGCCAGAAAATTTACAGAGAAGGATATTTTGAACTGCTCAGGGCAGGATACACAGAGAAAAAGTTCTGCTCAAATGAGAAAGAATGATGGTATCTTTGCTGCTAGACCCAATGCTAGAAATAGCTGTTCTGAGAGTAATACTAACCATTGGAAATGCGTAAAGCGTCTTGTATGTGAAGGGGATCTAAATTCTGCATATATGGAAGCTCTGTGTTCCAGTGATGAACTGATTCTCTATGAGCTTCTGAATAAAACTGGCCCAGTTATACAAAGTTTATCAGTGAAGACTGTCAATGTTCTTTTTAGTACTTTAGCATCATATCTTCCGGAAGCAAAGTTTTTTAGTAACATAATGCTGTGGCTGCAGCAGGCAAGTTCACTTACTCATGCTAATTATTAGTGCAACCATATTTTGATTATCATTTTGGATTAAACATTTCTTTCATTTTCCTTAAGTAGCTTCCTCTGAAGGAATGGCATAAATATGAGTTTTCTAGCTAATGAAAGAAATCATCATATAGCATGAAATGAAGATGCTGCAAATAATCTCTTGCTCTTGATTGGAAGGAACAGTAGTATTATGAAATGTCATTTCTGATTACCTTCTATTAAATACCTTAGGATCTGTATACATCTCAACAATCTTCTGATGGTTATTTTTGCTTTCATTCCATGTGAAAAATATGGTGCGATGAAGCTTAAAACAAGCCTTGGCTATTGAATTCTTTGATGATAATACTGTGTAGGATATGTTGGATGGCAGGAAAAAGTTATAGTAAAAGAAAAACATGATGTATTGACATTATATATTATTTCAAAATGTTAAACAAACAAGGACATGGGATGGTAAGGAATCAGGATCGTATTGAAAAAATGGAATATTAGCATTTTTATTTTCTCAATTCATAATTTCATCAAGCTGATTGTTGATATTATAATGGCATCTTCGTAGCCTTTTGGGCTCGTCCATTTTTAAGCTTAGAACTTGATGCTGCACTTCTCTGAGACTGAGACTAGAAAATGATTCTGGCACCTGGTTGATTGTGTGTATACTGTATCCAACAGCAATTAATCAGTCAGGCCCTTTTGTATTTATGAATTATGATCTATATCCAATCCTTTATGGTAGCTTTTCTTATTTTAGGTTGTTGACATGAGCACTATCCATGGACCAAATTGCATATCTCTGTCTACTGAAGCCAAGGAACAGATTCTATCTGCAATTCAAGAGGCTGTGAACGTGAATATTTTCAATCCCACAGAAAGAAGGCGTGCTGCTGAACTAGCAATGAAGTTACATCATATGTGGGGTAAGATTATTGAAAGTTAATAATGGTTGTTTTTCTGACAAAAAGACCATGTATCCAGCTATTTTCTTTTTGAGAGTCAGATCTTGTTCTTGGTTGAAGTAAAAAGCCAGCTTTAGTTGTATGTATTTTGTTAGTGAATGAATGTTAAGTTAGGTGAATAATTCATAGCCGTGTGTACTTGGGAACATGGTAACTTGTGTATTGCACCTTTGGAATTGGATGTGTAGAACTTGATTTAGTACTATTAACTCATAAATTACAGCAAAATAAGAAATTCACCGAACACTGGAAATGTTTATTGTATTTTACTAATTGCAGGTAAATATGTAATTGACTGAATTAGAAATTAAACACTTGTATAAATTTATGTGTACAACAACTTGATGGAAGTGAAGTTGAGGCATTTGGTGATCATCATGCACATAAGACTCGGCGACGATACTCTCCAAGAGCCCATATAGGAAAGATGTTCCGATACGATGAGTAGTTTAGGGTGCAGTTCCTCATGAATACTCCTGTAATCTCCTGTAGTCGTTTTTTATTGGTAATGAACAAAAATAAGTTGATTAGAGGAAAAAAATTGCATATGATTTAAGTGCTAATAAACTCTTGTAATCTTTTGTACTTGTTTTTTGGTTGCCATTGAATAAATTACCTGCTGTGGGAAGTCTCCATCATCCATTTGTGAATTAATGAGTAACTTTATTCCACGGTGAATTGGTTCCGGATCTATCTCAGCCTTTTTTCAACAAAAACATTCACAATCAGCACAAAACATAATCTTTATCTATTAAGAAACTTTCAGCCATTACTATTACTTCTATATATGCATGAGTTTAAAATTAAAAACCACTGACGTTACAGATAAAGCCATTTTATATTAGAGAAATTAGCATGTAAATAAAAAAAAAAATGGAGCTTTATGTACTAACCTGGCCTGCTCGGATAAGTGACAACAAAGCCCATGAACTTTGGACCAAATTTGCACGGTTTTCTTCAAGGTTTGTATACACCTATTTAACAAGAAGAAACACCTGAGTATGATTCTCATGAAGTGCTGATTTATTGGTTTTCACACTGTGCTTGAAACGAAACACTTAATATCCATTGGCATGTATAAGGTATTCATTTTTTTGTATTCATTGGCCAACACTGAAAATACCTTGTCTTGGCTTGACAAGTAACTTTCTCCCCACCCACCATTAGCAAGCTGCTTTGACAACAAAAATCTACATGCTTTTCGCAAGGTAATACTATTTTGGTAGTTCTTCCCACAAGCTGTTAGTCCCTCCACAGCAAACCATGTACCGTAAGTGTAGCAAATTCCCCAGCAACCATACCTGTGTAAATGCTCATATACATTAAGTTATGAACCTTGTGTTTCATATAATACAACTATTAATATAGAGAAATAGGATAAAGGAAAAAGGAAAAAGGACAGAAGATAGAATACCAAGACCCATCAGGATTTTGTGTGTTTTCAATGTAACGGGTTGCTTTGGAAATGCAGCGATCTATTTCCTTTCGCCTATGCTTTGGGTATAGCTTTCTGAAAAGAGCCAAGCCTTGCATTGCTGAGCCAGTGCACTCTACATACCTATTTCACAAAACATTAGAACCTGGTGATATGTTGATGCATCAATATGTTTATGATCACTGTAATCTTACTCCCTCTCAATCAGAGTGTCTTCAAAGAATTCAGTTGGATTGAATTTCTGCAGCGTACATAAACAACTTATCACTCAGTTAAGACAAAATCCTTAATCTTAATCTTTGTTTGATGAATTAGAGTGGACATGTATTTTTCTTACCTCTAACCAATGGTAGGCCCTTTGAGGCTCCCAAGCAGGGAAACCACCATTGCTGCTCTGTAGATTTAAACTAGGTGTGTGACAAGTTTCATCTATAGAAACATGAAGGAAATAATCTTAATTAGAAAAGCATACTTGTAGAGAGAGGATGACATTAACAGCATCATAGAATTGCTCTGTATCCATTTTTGCCCCAACTAGATCATCTGGCATTTCTGACAATAGCAGTGCAGCCTACAGATAGCATGTGTTGTCAATGTGATGCATATTTTGAACAATAAAATAAACATTTACAAGCTTATTTATTTGGCAGAAAATGGGTGAACCTTTAGTCCTTCTGCTGTGCAATCAGAGACTTGCCAGCCATGATCATGCATTGAGAATGTCCATGCTCCCTTGGAAATGTGTCTGTACATTGCTTTGAAGTCTCCAGAAGGGTTTTCACGGACCTTACAAAATTAAAGATCTCTTTGAGTGGATATTATGATCAATGAGTGACAAATATTATATAGTGTTAGTTAGTTAGTTACCTGCGAAGCCTTCACAAAGTGGTGTGCTTTCTTTAATGTTGGCCCATACTCTTCACTCACATTACAACTAAGTATTGCTTGAATAGCAAATGCTGCATCCCACATCTGGCACCCAAAACTCTGCATTCAAATTCAATAACAAGCACTATTAGTCACTAATTTTACTTAATAAGTGTTAAACTTTCCCTCCCTCACTAAACCTGTAATTTCAAGCCATCTTCTGCAAGCCAGAAGTAATCAGGGATTCGAGCTAAATGAAGTTTGAAAGCCTCTGAGTTGGGGTCTTCAACCCAACGAGCAATCAAGCATAACACCTGTCATGGGGAAGTTAATTAATTGTGCTTACTGATTAACCTCTATACATTAATAAAGAAGCCATTGTTTGTTAATTACCTTTTCCACACTTCCAATGCAAAGGTATCTAGTGGTCTCATCCTCGTAACGCACGTGATTAATTGCAACTTGTAATGCCTTGTGTCTTAGCATTGAGAAGGGCCAAGTATTGAGAACACGCTCTCCCACATGATGAAGAAATCCCCATACCATGTCTTGAATTAGAGGATGTGGATAGTATAGATCCTCCTGGCATAAAATTACATGTCATTTTGAGTATCACATACACATAACATTAACATATTAACATTCAAATGATCTAATATAATATTGCATGGACCTTAGCAACAGTGTTCCTAGCCTTATTCCAGTTAACTTGATCATAAGGCTCGTTGTACAATTCCTTTCTAAGCGATCTGATTAAGCCAGTAATAGGACCCACGAACTTCTTCCCATATAAATACGACATGGGCATGTAAACCAAGCGACAGTAACATAACATTTTCCCTGCATATAAAATCTCAGAGAATGAATAGACACAAGTAAATAGTTGCAGAAAGTTGCAGAATTAATGAACTCACCTGGATGAATAGGGAAAATTTTGGGTAGAAGCCAGAACTCTGGTGGAAGGGGATTGCAGCCTGACCAGTCATAAATTCCTAGAACCTATATATACAGCAAATCATGTATAAGTTACATCACATAAGAGATACTACCTTGGATTTGAGTTAAAGTTAAAGTGACTAGCTCAAAATGTATAAACATGAAAATGATAATGAAAGAATTGACCTACCGTGACCCAGAACTTTCCCCATGATGGAATAGCCACTAAACCACCGTGGTCCAGGATCCATTTTCTGGCTCTAGCCATTGCCATGTCCTCACCATCTTCAAGGCCTTGTCCAAGTATCCTTAATGCAATGTAGCTCAATGCAGATCCAAACATGGTGCTATGACCTTCTATGTGGAATCCCCAACCCCCATCTTCGTTCTGTTTCATCATTCATGAGAAAACACCAATCAACAATTGATCAATTCACTTATCAGTAAATGCCTCTGGTTATTATTTTTTACCAACAAGGAAAGTGTTGTGTTTTGTGAAAGCATGTCTTATTTTACTGTCATGGTAAATTAAGAAGTTAACTTTATAATTATCAATTAATGCTATGTCTTAGTGTTTTTAATTTTAACAATTAGCCTGCATATGCTATATATGCAATAAGCTTTATAAAATAACCAAGTAAAGGTTAACTTAATTCAGTAAAATTTAATATAGAATCTTAATTTTTTTACTTTAGGAATAACTTTATTTCAAAAATGTTATTTATGAAATAACATTAATATGTTGGTATCCAAACAGACTCAATATTTTATAAAAGTGTTACATTTACACGTATTTAAAGAATAGGTTATGATCCAACAAAAATAACTTAAGTGGTAATAATTTATTAGATCAAATAAAAACTATCTAGAGACTGATAAGTTGTATTACAATGTTTAAAAATATGATTTAACCTCCATTAAAAAAGTATGATTTAACCAAAGATTTAATCCGTTTAAGAGAAATATTTGTGCATGTCTAAAAATTCACCTATAATTAACATTTAAACCAAAAATCAACTTTAACGAAAACTTGTGAGTAGCTTTTAAGTTTCAGAATAATTATGATAAGAAATCAATACCTTATCCAAAGATAGTATTCATCTTAAAAAGAAAAGAGATTAATTAAAATAAGAAATGCTTTGCTTTTTAACGTATTGCTGCTTTTGTCTTTGTTCTGTGACTATCATTCTCATTCTCATTCTTGTCTACGCACACATTATTAGAAAGTTGCTCAATTTCATTCAACGCGCTTTCTCACGGAAAGTTTGCCAGCAATTAAGTCAATAAAATGAATCATTAAATCCTTTTATTAACTATAATATATCCATAACTTGAACATGGAAAACGTTTTTCATTTAGTTAATTATTATTATTATTATTATTATGAGTTATTCATTATCAGGCATTACTTTTACACACTTTCTTCTTACAATTCACACGTGTGCTGAAAGAATAAAACCCTATTCATACACTTTTACACCATTTTCTAATTTTTACAATAGAAGTAAAGAGCATATATGATAAATATACCTGATGATTATACAAATAGCGAATAATTTCCTTCTTGTGTTCAGGTCCTAATACATCATCCAGGGATCCTGTAATATAGAGGGCCATTACCTGTACACATATATGGTAAATTGGTAATCAATAAAATAAAATAAAAGGAAAAACTAATAAACAAAGAAAAAGAAAAAGAAAAGGGGTTGAATGAAGCCCACTGACCAAAGGTTGAATGAAGAACAGTGGGCCTGCAGATTCTGCGGGCCAGTGTCCATCATGGGCTTGAATGGAAGAATAGAAAGTGATAGCCCTTTTAATTGTAGTAATCAATGCTTCCGTTGTTACGTTTTCCACATCTCTCACTTTAACTGCTGCTGGGATGGGCCCACACGGGTTCTCCTTTCTCAGCTGCATATATATACAGTTAGTCAATGCTCAACCACTCTAAGTATTCAAACTGCTTAGTACGTTGACTGTGTTTTGAAAAATTAGGCTTACGACTATTAACTTGTGATAGCTTAGCTAACACTAGAAATGATGATGAAAATCAATGGATCTCCACCCGTTCTTGCAAATTACAACAAATGTTAATCATGAAAATTATGGTTAGTTGACTGTGTCACGTTGATGATGTAGTCTTAATGGTGACACTATTTTATGTAAGTTGACTATATGTTAATTACTTTCATACTTGATGAATTCCCCATAAAAGTGATTATGAATGTCCCTCTTCCTCGTTGTGTATGTATTGACTATCCTAGAATATTTTGGGTATCAAATGTCATGTTTGATCAATAAAACAAGTTAAAGAGAATGAAAATTCTAGGTGGACCATATTCAAAACTAGTCAATTCATGAATTATGCTTTTGTTGTTGTATTTAATATTTAATATATATACACACACGCAACGAGAAGCTACCAATATATATCAACATTCTGGTTCAATGCAGGTCCGAAGCTCCTTAAATCATTAAGGAAATGTTCACATTTGTTCAGATACAATATGGGATCCATATCAAGACTTTTAGATATGAAAATGTTACTCCCTCTGTTATATTTAGCTCTCATTATTTTTATCTTTTTCTTTTCTTTCTAATTATCTGTGACTTTATAAAATTCAAGAGGGTATTAATTATGTTTTATCAATTCTACCCTTAAATTAATGGTGATAGAAAATTAAATAGTCTAAATTAATAAGAAAGATAAAGGATATGTTAGGAAGTTAGGTAGTAATTTTGATAAAAACGAAAATATTAATACAATTCTTTAATATATATGCAAAATTTTAAAGTGATAGTTATTAAGGAAGAGAGACGAAGGAAAGAATTGTGTTCCATATCAACACTAATATGCATTTAGTGTAATCAGTAATCAGTTATATATCGCTTCAAAATAACTTTTCAAGCTAGAACTTTGATGAGTTATAATTACACTTTAAAAGCAAAGCCTCTAAATAAAAAAAAGGTTTCATTACATTCCAATTCACCTACTACATCTAAAATTTTAAAAGAGCATTAATTAATATTTTTCCAAATAATACTCTTGTAAAACAAAATGGAGATTTTTCCTCTTGTAACCAAAAAAAAAAAAAACAAAATGGAGAATGATAAAATACTCCCTCTCTCTATCTCTTATTATAAGTCGTTTACCTAATTTTTTGGGGTTAAGAAAGGTAGTTAGTAGCAATAAATTTGTAGTTTTTTCTACTAACTTTCTCAAGTTTCCTCATTTAAAAGTTTACCAATTCAATTAGTTTCTTTCTCCATATTAATATTCAACTATCTCAATAAGGGTAGATATGGAAAAATCATAATTAATGCTTTATAGATATGCTAAAGTAACTTATATTTTGAACAATTTTTTTAAAAAACAATGACTTATAATAAGGGACAGAGAGAGTACATTTTAAAGGATACATTAGAAAAACAAATAATATTTTTATGCAAATTAGTAAAATTAATTACACTCCTTAATATGTTTTTTTTAATTGTATTTTTTCTTTCTTAATAATTCTTTTAAGTAACTTTAACTTTAAAATACCTTCAATCTCTCAATATTTGTTACGTTACAATTAAGTCGCTCTATCGTTTTCATTTTTTCCTTAACCAACGTATTCCACATTTAACTGTTATGAGGCTAATATTTCACCCTACAACGCACTAAGTTGTAGGATGTTGACCAATAAATTATTTTCATATCCATTCACATGAGTTGAGATTTGAAAACAATACAAACTTTTTTTTTTTTTTTAAACTGAAAACAATACAAACTTAGACCAAAACAACGTTGAATATGGAAATTTCATTGAAATGGGTGGTTGAATGGTAATTGGATGCTAGAAACACATTACTACTTCATTCATTCTTTAATAACTGTCACTATTTTAATAAAAAAAAATCTATTTATACTTTTACAATTTCAAGAGATCACTAATTATATTTTACACATTGTGCCATTAATTTAATGCTGGTAAGGAAATTGAATAGCAAAAATTAATAAGAGTGATAAATAATATGGGTAGTAATAAACTTAATAGAACAGGAGGTTGTACATTAAAAAAAATGAGAGTACTGCACGTAACAGCATGTGATTTTGACTGTTATCGTGAACTATGGAACTTCCACAAACTAACAAATGATGCCATTCACGAAAAGAAAGATTACCCATTTTGGAAATTCTTTTTTACCATCAACTACCCATATTATAAATATTTTTTCAAATTAAGAATTTGATAAATATTTTAATTGAAATACCCCTATTTAAAAATGAGTGTTATTAAGGAGAGAAAAAAATAATTATTGGTTAAGTGCATAGTCGGTGTTGTGATAGGTGTAGATTGAAGGTGGTAGGCTAGAAATATATAATATTAAATGAGAGTATATAAGGAAGAGAGTGAGAAAAAATACATCGGATTTATAAAATAACATATTTGAAACATAGTACAAATGTTAAAACAACTTATATTTTAAAATGGAGGGAGTAGAAAACAGAGAAGAGAAGAGACACAAATAATAAGAAAAGAAACAAAGAAAACAAATATGCGTATGGAGAGAACGAGATGGAATGGCTTGCTTTTTATTTTCAAATAAATGATAAATTAGCATAAATATATTATTATCATAAACTATGAAATCATAAATTAGCATAAATATAAAATAAATAAAACAACACAGATATAAAAAATCAAAATCTAAGTTCTTAATTGACAAAAATAAGTGTACCTATACATATCAAGGGTTTATTACGAAAGAGTGCATTTGTTTAAGATTTGGGTAGTAAAAAGTTTACTTTAGGGACTTTTATAGTAAAAAACATAAGCTGGTCTAAAAAGCGATTTGGGTAGTGATTAATTGATTATCTTTATTATGATTTAATTTGTAAGGATACTTTTGTCTTATAAATTTTTATTGTTTTCAACTTTCATTTTCTTTCTCATGTATCGAAATAATTCTTTTACTAATTAATTAAAGTAGTTTTTTGAAATAATATGATTTCAGTTTTTTAAAAAAATTACAATTTTTATAAAAAGCTTACACAAATATTTTAAAAATTTTAAAAAGTGATTTTTTAAGAAAAAATGAAACAATAGCACTCTTATAATAAGAGCGGGAGACATATAACTTGAGAGGGAAAATCTAGAGATGAATCCTAATATTAATATGTACCTGCATTCTCATGAAGAGGTCTGCGCTTTGTTTGATGGAGAATCGATTTTTGGTGAATTGGTGACGCAGCCTTTCTATCTCGTCATGTTCTTGTGGTGTCCCTGCATCTGAGTCGAACACCCAGTGTTGCCTTCCGATGAAATTGCTCACAGAAATCAACTCTCTTCCTCCTTCTGCTATCTTCAACTTCCACATATTAATTCCTGTTCTTCCTCGATCATAAGCATCAATAATTTAATATATTACTCACAACTCACAACACAGAGTATATATATATGATTAGACACTCATTAGCATAAATTAATGAAGCTAACTAATTAGAAGAGACAGAGTATTAGATCAAATGTTAATGGAAAGAGGAATGCTGAGAGGTTTGGAAAACAAAAACTCTTAATAGAAAAGAATTAATGAAGGTTTGGTTTCGACACCTACAGAACAGAGACTTTGCCTGTGGTTGCAATGGCTGAATTGGGAGAGATATACGTGTATATATATATACTTGTGAAAATGGCAAGGGTTTTTAGTTTAAGACACATAATAATATATGATTTTTTACTCTCATCAATCAATAGGCACCAACGTGCACCCTATTTATAGTTATTAAGAATTTAGTTGAGATTTTAATTCTTAGAGGATGTGTATGGAGAATTTATTAGGAAAAGCCTATTCACTTAATATAATCATCGACTCGAGGAGATTAATCTCATGATTTCTTTCATGTCATCTCTAAGGCACTAAAATACAACAATTTATAATAGTTTTCCGATGCATGAAGAAAAGCTCGCGTGGGTTTGACTTTAGTCACCACGGATCAGGACATGTCTCTGGGACCTAGTCGCTTACGAATGTAGTTACAGATCGCCCACCAACATAGCTCTTAAATTGCAGTGGAATCGAACACACAACCTTCTAAGTGGAAGTGATTCATCTTTACCAACTGAGTTAACATGTGTTGGTCAAAATATTATGACTTATAACATAAAGCATGGGTAAAGTAAAAGAAACAACAAATAATCAATATTATAATAGGAGAACTTAAAATAACCGCAATTTACAAATTAGATAAGTTAAAAAAACTCATTAATCACATAACTACCCAATGTGGGCCTGTCATAAACCATGTGTTTATAATTAATATTCAATATATGATTTAGAATATATTTCTTATGCTGAACACTAATTTGTAAAGAAGACATTTTAATTTGTGAATTATGTTTCTTTTAATCTATGGAAGACAAAGTCTAAATTAAATTAAAAAATAATGGTAAATGTAATTGGGTAAAACTATTGGTGTAAAAAATTTACAAAAATATTAAACGTAGCATTACTGTGATCGGTTTAAACATGAAAAATAAAACTTAAATATGTTACCTACATATACATACACACGCAATGAGAAGCTACCAATATTTGGTGATGCGACTCCATCTAATTAATAAATATAACTATCGACTTTATATATAGACACGTGTCATACTGTCATTCACGCGTGTGACTATACTTTTTTTTATTTTACCAGAGAAAAGTACACTAATAAAGGTACAAGAATATAAGCATTACTGGAATTCTTATGAGTAGACTAATTAGTAGCTTGTGCAATTCACGAGAATTGTGGGTATTTATTTCTTTTAAAAATTTGTTATATTTAATTATATTGAATTCTTTTGTTTAAAAAATTTGTGAGGTTAGATCAATACAAAATAAATTAAGTAAACAATATAAATAAAGAAAATAAGAAGAATATCTAAAGATTAAAATATTTTTTCAATAAATAGGAAATAAGTTTATTGACACATAAAGACTAATATTGTTCTGTAAAATAGAATTGATAATATCTAGATCAAGAGTAGTTAGCAAGCATTGACGACAATTCACAATCAAATTAAAAACAAATAAAGTAAGTATGCCTTATCATTTATCAACAAAGGATAGTTGGTAAAATTGTAAGAAATCAGCAAGATTCTTACAATTCTTTACAACAGCAGCCATATAAGACAAATAAAGTGTGAATTTTTTCCAAGCATTTATTCAGACAATATGTTTCAAACCAGACTTTAGTAAAACACAGCTCCTGAGCTAACACCATGGCCCATTTAAAAGCAATTGATTAAGCAATATAGGCATCAAGAGTAGCCTCTTTCTGGGTTGTACCAGGTAAGGGTGTCCATGGGTCAGTTATGGTCGATTTTGTGCCGCATATGAAATTGAAAAGAAGAGAAACATAGAAAGAAAAAATTAATTGAAAATGTGATGGATGAGAAAAGTGGCGTAAATATATAAAAAATTGGTAGCGTCCCATCCAGTGTAATTAATTACTTAAAAAGCGATTGCCGGACATTGATTTTTGAGTCTGTTTGCTATGTTACTTGTAGCAAAATGTCGCTTATGGTTAACAAATTGCTTTCTTAAGACGGTATAAAAAAATATGCCCAGGAATTGTATTCCCGGGAATATTAGGATCGGAATGTTATTCCCGGGCATCTTCAAAAATTTGTGTTTGGTTAACAAATTTGATTCATGGGAATCTTTTCCAACATTACTGGGAACAATTATAACATGCGTTTGGCAGGAAATGTTTATTCCCAGGAATAAATAATGAAATTATTAAAATACCTTTTTTTTTTTTTGCAGCTGTTAGAAATGGATGGAAGAAGATAATGGCAAAAGTGGATTTTTATGCTCACCCACTATCTCTATTCCCCAGGAATCTTTCATTCCCATGCTCCAAGATGGGTATATCTCTCTGTTAAATTATGGGTAATCATGGGTAAATTATTTTCCCGGGTATATTTCATGCCTGGGCATCTTATTTTCTAATCTGATACCAAACACAGGCATCCACTTTCCCATACATCATATACCCAGGAACCTTTTTTACGCCTGTCTACCAAACGCCCCCTTAAGTAAATAAATGAAAATGACTGAAAAATACTTCAGTGGTCTTCAATTGTTTCGGCAACCGATGATATGAGATATATAAAGACCTATTTTATTTAAGCTTTTTCAACTAAAACTTCATCTACAAATCTACAAATGAGTGGTTAGTGGTTTAAGTGGTAAATGTTTGATATCCCTTAGTAAAGTATTGAGTTTTAATTTGTGAATTGAAAAACTCTAAATAAGAGAGTTATTCCTACCCTGATGCGGATGTTTTCGGCTCAAACTAGATACCTCTGTTAAAAGTACTTGTAAGAAAAAGAAACCCTAAAAATCATCTACTAAATATTTATTTTTAGGAATTATTTTGGTGTTTGGAGAAAAGGTTAATAACAATTTGTAAAATAATTTGTTTCTAGATTATAATTAGAAACTATTTAGAGCAGTTTTTTTCTAAATTAATACACGTAGAAGAAAAAAATTATGCTCCAGTAAGAAAGTGCTTTTGAAAAAAAAACCTTTCCATTCCATCTATATTAGGACGGCTTCCAAAATCCATCTCTACTAATTTAGCGATGCCACTTTCAGTCACATATTTTAATTCGTCGCTATTTCTGTCACTAACTCTTTAGTTAGAGATTTTTTTTACTTTTAGCAAGGGATTTCTCCCCTTGCTATTTTGTATTTTTTTAATAGTGGCCTACACTAAATACAATAAACTAACTGTTAGTTAAAATTTGACGCTAAAATCACCGCCCAACGTAACGTCCACTCGCCATCAATTAATAGTGGTTTTGGGCTGACGCTGCATTCCCCGATAACATTAGCATTGGTTTCCACCGTTGCTAATGCATCAGCGTACAACCCTTTTTTACAGGCCTCGAGGCTTTTAGTCGACATGGTCAACCCTAATATTCACCGATTTCTCTACCTAATCTTCCTTATAAGTCTCTTTTCTCCCTCATTCCTCAAACCCTTAAACACTAACCCTCTCCCTCCTCGTCCACTTTCCCCATCCCTCCCCCATTCGGCCCGTTCTTCACCTTTTCCACCGTCCTCCTCCTCCTCCCTTGGGTCCTCCCTCCTACTCTGCCATCCTCACCCTCGAACTCTTCCTCCTCCATCTGGTGATGTCGCCTTCACCCCCAACCTCTCGTGTCGGCCCCTCTCTCCCTTCTTATCATCCACCCTCACCCTCGACCTCTTCCTCCTCCCTCCGGTGACAGTGCCCTCACCCTCTCCCTTGGCCCCTCTCTTCTCCTCTGCCACTCTCACCCCCATCCTCTCTTTCGGGCTCTTCTTCCTCCCTTATGTGACGCCACCGGATCTGCCTCTTTCCACCACCTGATGCCACTACTGCACCGCCTTTCCATTGCTCCTCTGCCGCACTACCACCCTATTGTCGCATCAACGTACCACTGCACTACTATTGCCTACCGACTTAGCTAGTATGATGAGATTGTATGTGTATTATTTGTGATTTTTATTTTTCTCAAGATATTGTATGTGTTTTATTTTACTATGTTTTGGTGTTTTATTTTTCTATGTTATGGTTGTCAATAAAAAACTGTGTATGATCAATCTTTATCTTACTATTTTGTTACAGGTAGCTAGAACTTGTGCTGAGAAAGAGTACCTTAGATTAATTTTAGAGACACCGAAGACCCTAACAAAGAAACTGTTAATGGGGGAGCAACTAGAAATGATCGAATGAAGTGAGTAGAAGAACGGTCTCTACTCTTGAGAAAACAATATTGAAGATTGAAGGATTTGTTCATAAGCGTAAAATGACGTGTAGTTATTATAGGCTTTGAATTCGGTCGTGTAGTTATTTCTCTACTATGTGTCTCAATCTTCCCAAATGTCATATGATGAGAAACGTGAAATGATGGTAGTTAATATAGAAATCACATTGATCAAGTGACCAAGTTATATGATCAGATTCAAAGTCTTTAACAATGATGTATGATACTCGGTGACAGCTAAAAAACATGTGTATTAATGACCGTGATTAATTTAGGGATATTTTCCTTCTATTTTATTTTTATTTTATTAGGTAAATTATGGTATTTTATTCATTTTTAGTACAATTTTTTAGTCTAAGTTCATGCATTTATACATTTTTATTCTAATTAGGAATTTATATATTTTATTAGATATTTTTTTGTGTTTTTTTATAGTTTTAGGTTTGCAAGTTTCACTAAAGTGACGTGGCTACTTGTTTGTGAGTGGTCGTTCTCATAGCATAGACATTTTCTTGATGACCCGATTAGCCTGATTGAAAATCTATGTGTTTTGAACAACATTTTAAAATTTTAGCTCAATCCAACGATGAATGAACGCGCAATTGGGAAATTGGTTAGAAGTAGGGACCTTAGAAGTGTGCCTAGTTTGGTTAGCTGTAAATTATTTTTGCTTGATGCTTCGATCGAGTTTGTTTATGGACTTAGGGATTAGCTCTAACTCTTTAATTGAAAGGCTTTTCTTGGTTATGGAACTAACATGTAGAAACACAGAAAAAAACATCATGCACGATTAGGGCTAGTTAATATATTTATTTGTAGTGAATTAAGCATAGTAATTGGTTTATAAAATTATACCCCTAGTGCGTTTTTCTTTTGGTTATTTTCAAACCTTTCAAGTTACTCTACCTTTCAAGTTACTCTCTTATTTTCTGTCTTCTTATTTCAATTTGCAAACAAAATATTTCTTCCAGTAGACAAACTATTCTAAATTGATACTAAATCACAATCCTTGTGGATCGATATTTTATTACTACATAACAAACAAGAGATGAAATGGATAATTATGAATCTCAACATGAATTTGGCTTTGCTGTGTTCAAAATAATACGCAAGTTACTGTTGGCCATGATCGACGTATAGCGTCGGCCTTGAGTCGGCCTAACTGAGCTAAAATGCAGTGTCAGCAAAGCGACCAACTCTACGTGTTAGTTACGACCCTTTTAATATCCGTCTGACATCGTCACTAAGACGATACTAAATCAGCTGTAGTGTTAACTTTTGTCTTGTAATGCACGCTTTTCTCATAGTGTTAAAGAGGGTACCAAAAGGGAGTAGGGAAGATATTCTAAGTGCAACAATCATTTCTTCTTCATTGTGATCTTCACAAAGTCTTGCATTTGACTACCAATGTGAGATTAGTAGCGACTCACACTCAAATGTAGATACTGCAATCAAGGTATTTGCACAATGAATTTTTAACATTGGAGACAAGGTGATGATTCTGAAGCTAAAATTGATATTCCTCATGATCCTCTTATCTGTCACATTTGGTGAGTTTTATATGAAATCAAGTGCTCTGGCTTGCCACACCATACTAGGTTGGTGTTGAAAATTGGAGCTCATATTTTGCTATTAAAAAATATTGACCAGACTACTGATTGTGTAATGGATTAAGACTTATTATAAAACGAGCTTGTAATGTAATTGGAACTATTGTTCTTCCAGGAAGATGTATAAGGACAAAGATATATTTTGCAAGGACGAATATGATTTCTTCTGGTTTAGAATTAAAAGAGACAATTCTCATTACCATTAAATTCTGGCTAAGTTATTTGGGTAGCTTAGATAAGAGTTTAGGTTCAAACTCATTGCCACCCACGCTTAAATTACTTAATATATTTTGTTTGGCATTTATCTCCTGGACTTGATATTGTGGCCCTTTTTGGAGGGTGAGTGCAGTAATTTTGCATGTGAGTTACGTACGTGTGACAGTTGATATTGTGCTACCAAACAAAGCACAGCAGGCACGCTTTGCATGATGCTTCTCAAGTCATACATACGATTACTAATGCCTTTCATTTTCTTAACATTCTTTAAGTTGCATGATCCTTGACTAAACTAAACAATAAATTAAATATAACAAGATTTCTTCCTTTTGCCATTTCATGCATATATGCTTTCAAGTTTACTCCACCTAACCTAGCTAGTTCGATTCCGCTGACTCGCGAAATGTGAATTATGTGTGTGAATGCATGATGATTTTCTTTCTCTCACGCACTTATCATGGTTTATATTCCTTAATTACCTATAGTGAGTCTGTATATATAAAAACTCGTTGATCTGATCAAGGGGTTGTTTGCATGATATGTAAATCATCATTGCTATAAGTTTATACAAAATAAATATTATTGGTTGACAAAATGGATTTTGTCGATTAAGAAATAAATTCGGTCAATTTGTAAGATGTATGATCGGCTGGAAAATAAACTATGATTCCCTAATCAAGCGATTGCTCAAGGAAGGGACTCTGTTCCTCAATATGGATTCCTAAGATACTTCAAAATGTTCTTAGTGTCTCGCTATTGAAGGATGCTTGAAATAAGACTTTGGCTATGAACTAAGGTCTACTCCTAAAAAATGTAAATAGCCGCTGAAAAGCGGTAAAGAAAATAAAGGCTGAAAGCGGTAAATCGGCTAAAAGATAAATTGCAGAAAACGATAAGGAATTTAAATGGTTGAAAAGTAAAATAAAGATAAAATGTGGAAAATTTGTAGATTTGATTGATTGTGTGTGTTTGTACAAATGATTTTCCCTCTATTTATAGAGGCAAATCAGTTAACTACCTAGCAATTGGAAGGAACATGTGACACCCCACGTTCTCCGATCATTACATGTGTTTACAAATTCGTGGGCTACGTACCATCGCTCTCTCTCTCTCTCTCTCCTAGTTAACCTAGAGGCTTTTTTTCAGTTGTTTCTCATTGCATTGGTTAGCTCACAACCACTTTCTCCTATTTTCGCGGGGACGAGCCCACTACCTATTTCTGCACATGAAAAGCTTCTAGAAACCTGATGATTTATTCTGCTTGAAGCCCAAGTTTCTGCATCTTCCCTTTATATTGTCCTTGTACACTCGATTCTCCTTGATCGATTACTCATGTTTCCAATTGATTAGACCCACTCGACTCAGCTAATACCCTGCTCGACTATAACCCCCTATCAGCTCGAGCAATCTTTCGGCTTCTAACTAGCCATTACGAGTTTTTTTTTGCGCCAACAACTATAGTTCTATCATTTATTTGATGTAAATATTGTATTGTATCATTGTAATGAAATTTTATATACTATATAGATCAAAACTTATATTATTAAATGTTATTTTATTTTTTTGTTAAACAACTAGAATTCAGAAAGAAAGCTAGTATTCTATTCAGGTAAGACAATCATGATCCAATTAATTATTTTCAAAGGTTATTATTCAGCAATGCAATTATTTTTCGCAAAAGGTGTTGTTTAAATCTCCTTAAATAAATATGAGATTATAATCACTATAATCTTAGGCGATCGGTAATATATATTTTGACATGAGTTATAAGAACTTCAGCTCATGATATATGTGAAAATATTATTTAGCCATTTAAAACTAAAATGATTTTACTTCTTATTTATTTTAGAAAATTTAGACAAATCCCGTTTGGATATGCAGAAAATGAGCTTTGTTCCCTCTCCTACCTTCTACTTCATTCTAGAAGAAACAAATATTCCCTCTTCCATTATCAAGCTTTTTCTCTTTCTTAACCAAAATTAGAACTAGCAAACATCTATCTATTACAAATTGCAGGGAGGGGTGTTCTAGTGTCCACCATCTTAATTAATAGGTGTTGTATTTCGATACTAGGTTAATAGCTTCCTATTAGCTACGAATTAGCTATATATATATATATATTTCGGCCACTAAATTAATTCACAGCTAATATACGAGCACCATTTTTCATGTGAGACCAAAGATAATATTAAGTTACAAATTTTATTACACATAATAAGAAATTGAAGTTTACAAATTACGAGTAGTGTACCGGTACACCGTAGACAAAACCTTGCACGGAGATAAATCTCCAAACTTGCATATTATTCTGTCTTGTGTTTTAAGATTTCGTTTTAAAACTCAAAATGTAGCTGCTAACAACTTGCCATTGCTATAAAGTACTACATAATAAATCATGTAGTGTTGAGAACAACAAAATTTGAATTATTGAAGGAGCATATCGCGATATCGAGATAAAGGTTTTTATGAACACACCCGGACAACCAATTAGGTCTTAATTATTATTCCTTATGATGGCATTGAAAGTGTCTTCAAACCAATTCATTATTCCTTTGTTTAATATGCTAATGGTGCTGTCCTCTTAAGAGAGGTGACACGTTAATAGATACTCGTCCCAAAATATAGGATCTTATTCAGACAATCACACTTATTAACAAAACATGTAATAAACTAATTAATATATTGGTTTTGTTATTTTCTATATAAATATTCCAAATTTACCCCTATTTAAAGCTCTGGAAATTGTTAATGTAAATATAGGAAATACCAAAAGTTAGTTGGGAATATAAAAGAAGTAATTAGTAAAGGTGGTAATTAAAGTTTTGAAATTTAAAATATAATGAATGTAAGGGGTAAAAAAGGAAAAACTTATTTTTGTATTTCTAAAATCTAGAAGGGATCTTATAATTTGGGACGCCAAATTTGTCTCTAAATAGTCTTATAATTTGGGACGGAGGGAGTATAAACCAAATCAAGGTTTTAAATAATGCGTTCACATATAATCTTATGTTTATATGCGTTAACATATAATTTGATTTTAGCACATACCAAATGACACCTTTTATCATTGTTGGCACCAAAAAAATCATTGTAATTGAACATGGTTAAATGTCTTTTAAACGTTTGCATTCATATTGAAATTTATCCTATAAATATGAGATATGATCACTTGTAACACACACAACTGAAATTACAAATTTCTTATCTTTTACTTTTCCTTTCTATTGTTTTTCCTTTACTTTCTAGCTATTTACTTTACTTTTATCTTTCAAAATTTCAGTCTTTATTCATTTATTTTCAAGTTACTTAGCCGTCTCTTATTTACCTTAGAGGAAAGCTAAGTTACTATCCGCTGAATTTAACTCATGTTGTTAGCCATATGTAAAGTATACAAGGCTTAAATACATTTTTAGTCCCTGCAAAATACGTTTTTTTTTTTTTTCGCTCCTAGAAATAAATAATTTGTTTCTAATCCTCCAAAAACTGCATGTGTTGTTTTTAGTCATTGCTAGTTGTTTTTCCATCCATTTAGATCTGGATTTTTACAATTTGGAAAAAATCTGAGATGGCTTAACTCGATTTCACCGCTTATAGAGCATATCTAAGCGCATGTGATAGTATTTTCAGATTTAGATTGGATGGGAAAATAACTAGTAAGGACTAAAAACAAAACTAATTGTCAAAGCACTAAAACAAGAAAAACAAAAACAACATATTTTATAGACTAAAAATGTATTTAAACCTTAAAATAAACTATTTTCAAAGGCATTGTGGCAAAAAAAAAAAAAAGGTGGTTAATATGATTAAGAGCTTATATGTTTTTCTGTTGCCTCGTGAATTTGGGCAAAAGTAAGAGGATGCGTTGACAAAACTTGGTTTTGAAGAAAGAGGCTCTAAATTAGTCTAATATAAGTATGAATCACACTGAATAAATAAATTAGATGCTTGATTATGGGAATCTGCTCGTGCTACACGTGAATTCCCAAAATGGCCTCCATACTCCATTGAGTATTGTTAGCTTCTTTAAGCAAATTCAAAGGATCATACACCCATTAATTAACAATGATTACTTGCATTTTAAATATAAAATAATTATAGAGTTAAACACTGCTAGCGGGTGCGACAAACCCACGCTAACGTAGAAAAGGTCAACTCAAATGTCTCTGTGTCATCAACTACGTGCTCTTTCACTGTGTTGGTTAGGGTATCTTTAGGGCTCTCTCGGTCGGATTAAAACCTGCAGTGCAAGCTCCATGGCCTTGAGTATGCTCATCGGGGGATGCACTTTCACTACAAAAAGAAAAACCTAATTTCCAGCAATATAATTATGAGAATAGAGCAAGTATCGAGTCTACACGTACCTATGGAAAATATCAGTAGGAGTATCATTCAATACCAAGCCCCAACAATTGAATAGGAGAATAGATTCTAAAAAAATACCTCTAAGTTCTCGGTCGGCTTGAGACAAGTGAACCATAGAGGTCATATATTGTTTTAAATTAAGGGCATAATGCAACTAGGACCAAGTCAGGGGAAATTGATCATACCATTCCTAACCTATTTTTACCTTCCACCAAGGTCGGATGCCCTCAGTTGGTACAATATGAAAAAAAAGACATCCTTGAAATCGAGGTACGAGTCGGTGAAAGCCTTTAAGAAAGTAAAACCCTTTGCAACTTTCAAGGTAAACGACAACCTACCCCCAATGCATGGGACGCAGAAAACATGAATAGATTCAAGAATAGATTTGGGGACGACTAAGGGCAACTAAGAACCTTGCACAACGCCTCAATGTCGCGAGCAAATCCCTAACTGCCGAGATGTAACGGGATATGAGCAACACTTAGTAGCTCCAAAACATGCATCTCAATTTCAGTAGAGGGGACCCTAGCATACCGAGTTTCCTTACAACATATTTATCCACATACATCCCTAAGGCATGAGTTATGCACGCTCTCTCGGACGAGAATGAATGTGGAACTCGTGCTCATCACTGTCTGACATGCCAACAAGTTCACATAACTCGGTTTCATCGTCGACTATAAATAGGCTGAGGGTATACTTCACTTCTTGGATTACCCCTCTAAATTGTTCAACCATGGGAGGAATCTCGTACACCACCTTCTGATGCGTCATCACCAAAGTACAATGTGCGGAGGAGTCACTAGAGTCAATATCTGACTAGACTCATCCTAGTTCCGAAGCAAGTTCATTACTGTGGCAACAAGGACTCGAAGCAAATCGGGAGTCGTTACCTCGCCTGCAACTTCGTGAAAGTGTTGGATCTAACTAAGACCAATGAACCAACTTTTATGCGTGTCACACTCTACGTCATACCTCGGCACACGGATTCAACTCTAGCCTCAAAATGTTATACACACCCTAATGATGAGGAGGCCTGATAGAACCTCACAGTAGTCACCCTACTCCCCACTCAACTCACCACTAGCGTTACTGGAAAATCCCATCCCACCAGAATAATCAAGGGAAATGGAAGAAAAAATGCACATAGGAAAGGGAGAATGGGAGTCCACACAAGGAAATAATGGAGGATTACGAGGAACGATTGGATAACCACCAACGAACACCACACCAACAAGAAGTAATTGCCGCCAGAATTTTCCTTTGCCACGCCAGAAATTACCAAAAAGAAGTAGGAAAAATTAACACGGCAAGGAGGATTTCATACTGATTTATATAGGAAGAGTAAACAGGGGAAAACCCATATTTTCAAAGGCCACAATCCAAGAGACTCTGAGAATTTCGCAAAAATCTAAGTGTATATTCATAGTTACCACTGACGAAATCATTAATTCAAATTAATGTGTGCGAAACTCGAAAAGTCACGACCAATGATGACAAGACATGTGGTCAACAACGGTAGTCAATCGCCACATGTTTCCAATTTCCCCATCAATGAGACCTTTCCCATTCTACATAACTCTCGCAAGAGCCTCAACTTGTTCCATACCGCATGTGGGAAACCTCACGGTCACCCACAACAGCAGTGACATGTCCTAGATAAGACTTGGTTAACACCAACATAGAGTTTCAAGAGTTAAGGGACCAAGATAAGTTTGACCCCATCCACGTTGTCGAGTTTAATATAGCTCAGTCAATGTCTCATACAAGAGTTGTATACCTCGATCATCATTTACAATCACGACTTGAGCTGGGGGATTACTGTTCTAGCAGTCAAACTTCATTCACGTCGGCACGACTTGTATACCTCAGTCAACATTTACAATAACGACCTTAGCTAGGGGAGTACTGTTCTGGAAGTCGGACTTCACTCACGTCAGAACATCTTCTATGCCTCAGTCAACATCTACAATGATGACCCAAGCTGGGGGACTACAGTTTTGGATGTCGGACCCACTCACAGCGACACCTCCCATACTCAACATACTTGAGTCCCTTGTCCACTAAGGTCAACTGGGAACCCCATCACGAACCGAGTTTCTAGATTTAATGAGACCTATTAGATATATTTTAGAGTCATTAACCGACATAATCAACACCTTTTGAGACATTGATAACAAGTTGAGACACTCTAGTACGATACAATTTATTGGTTCCAAGTTGACTTTACCTACTAAGTCACTTAGGGACTAGCTAATGCTAAATTCCAAGGAGCACCACGAAGTCCAACTTAATGGCACGAGTTGACCACACCATCACCACATAGAAAACCTTAGTAGTTTGGAAGCGTCAGGGATGCCTTTTGAACTACACTCCACGATCACCAAGAGGATAGAACCAAAACCCAACCCCAAAAAATCATATTTCCTGCCCAAGGCAAGTCAACAAAACACGACTCGAGACCCCTCCCAAAGGACACTTTGGTAGAAAATCAGGCCGATCCCTGCCATCCATTCTCCTGATACCGAGATTGGTACATAGGATCAAAAGGCCAACCACGTAGCAAGCTACACATAGGAGGAAGAGCGATGTAGACATATCCTAAGAGTTCTCGACCTTCACGCATAGGCAGAGAACAACGTTGATGTATCATTAACACCCTCGTCTTTTACACCTTAGCAGAGAGGGCAATGATCCCTGCCATCCATTCTCCTGATACCGAGATTGGTACATAGGATCGAAAGGCCAACCGCGTAGCAAGCTATACATAGGAGGAAGAGCGACGTTGACATATCCTAAGAGTTCTCGACCTTCACGCATAGGCAGAGAGAAACATTGATGTATCATTAACACCTTCGACTTTTACACCTTAGTAGAGAGGGCAACGACGACCAGCCCTTCTCACCCTCGACCTTTGCATAGGCAAAGACAATCCATATTGTTCAACAACCTGTCAACAAGACGATCTAAGGGCCAATCACAAAGCATGTCGCGTGCATGGCATGAAACAACCTTAGCTTCGTCAACATTTTCCTATTTAAAGGAGCCAGGTATTTTCTCATCTGATTAGTTTCTTATCCGTCTTCTACTTATAGTGACTTGGACGTTCGAATGTCCTCATATACAAGTACCACATGCGGGAGTTAACGCTATGACGCTAGAGCCATTGTAGATAGAAGCATACCACCCATTATCACAGTTCGCTTCATCGTTCTCCTCCCAAAGTTTACACTTGATCTAAGTGATTGATTGGACTTTGTCTAATCACAAAGTCTTGATATGTTTATAGAAAATGATATTGTATTTAAGCTTTTATTATGTGATACAAATTTATTGATGTCTTTTTAATGATCCACCGTTTTTTAATGAAGGGCCTTAGACAAAGACGTAAGATAAATGTGTGTAACCATAGCATAACTGATAGATAGTTTGACTTTTTGAGTATTTAGTTTAAGGTTTAATCTCTAGGCGGTGCATATGGAGAAATATTTATTGTGAGAGGTTTAACCCACTTAACGCGATCTTAAAACTTCAGAAAATTAATCTCATAGCTACCAACTATAAATACTTTGGAAAAAAACCGGATAAATGTGTACAATCTCGTAGCTTCCTAACTTAATGGTCTATATGCTTAAATGCTTGACAATGAATTTTGACATATTGTTTTAATTTTTACGCGATTTTACATATTGCCTGAATATATAGAGAAAAAAAATGGGAAACCCCCTTATATGTTTTGTTGGATAAAAAAATAGAAGAAAAAATAAATAATTAACGTGATGTCTTTGGCATTGTTGTTCAAATAAAAAGAAATAAACGGATTTCAAATAAGATGTCAGAGACAAATTAATAAATGCTTAAAATTAAAAAAGAGTAAAATTTTCTCATATTTGAATTTATATTTTCTTTTTACTTGAAGAGTGAAAACTTTATTTTCATATGTAAACTCCATGTTCTTTTCTTTTCTTCTTTTCTATTTTTTTTCGTACAATTTATTTTTAAAAAGACCAAGATATATAATTTATATGTAAGAAACATTGATTTTATCTTTTAATATGAGTACAGTAACCTAACAAGCAAACACAGGAGCTATAGCAAAAACCATCCCAAGACCCTCGAAAACCCCCCCACAAACTTGCTTGCCAAGCCAAAAACCTCTAGCGTCTACCCAGCCTAGAAGGTCCTCATTAAAATTGGAAAACGACGATAGGTTGAACGACAAGAGAATCTATCAAGCCGCTTGATACTTGCACATAGGAACCCAAACTAGGTTGGTAAACCAAAAGTCCCACCAACAAAAACCCTACAAAGCGCTAAAGCGCTGATACCTAGAACCTAAAACAGAAAAAACAACATAAAAATAACAAGTGAAGGCACAACAACCAGCAACAAACGACAATGCCACCAGAGTTCCCAAGACAACTCCAAGCTCACATCTGCTACTAACAGAGGTCTCTGGGAAAAAGAACCCAACAACACAACCAGAGCTCCCTCAATAATTTAACAACATAGGGCAGGTCGATCGAAACACCATCATTGCACGAGGGAAGCACACCGCTCCAAAAACCTGCTAGAAGTTCAATTCTTTTTCACCCAACTTCTGTTGGCTTATTTTTTAACAACCAGTACTCTTGAAAAGCAAGCAATTTGGTGTAGGGAAAAAGTTAGACACAATACATTTACTTCTGGGGAAAGTTGACAAGATCAATTGTGATGTATCAAAAGGATTTACTAATGTGCAAAGGAAGAAGAAGCTCCATAGCTGGTAAACTTGGACAAGATTAAGATGCTTAGAATGAAAGCAATGGATCAAGCACGAAGGTGCACAAAATTAATAAGATAGTGGAGCACGGAGGAACATATACGTAAACATGAACCTGGAAAGTTGTAAGTGGAGTGATTGATTAAAGTGCATGATTTTCGAGAAATTAAACTGTGCCAGTTTTTTTTTTCTATAATATTTTTGAGAAAAAAAGTTTTGAAAATAATATCTAGCTATTATCATTCTTTTTCAAAAGTTCAAAATTATATCTACTCTAATTCTACTAAAAGAAGAATTTAGTCTTTAAAATTTTAATTTTCGAAAGTGATTTTTATGAAGGGTATTCATTTAAGTAAAAAGAATTTATACTTAAGATTAATCCATATTGCATATGCCTAAGATAGTACGTTTAGACAAAAACTTAAGGGTGGATTTTAGCTAATCTTAGACCATCTCCAATATTGAGTTTTAACCTGAAATTTTAAACTAAAATATAAATTTTGTAAAGTATTGGAGCACGCTGACGTGGAGAATATAAAATCTTATTTTTAATATATGTATTCGAGCTAAGACACTAGACCTTAGAAGAAAGTAAAATTAAAAAATAATTTTTTCTTTCATTTTTGGGAATATTGTGCAACCAAAAGTTAAAATAAATAATATAAATATATGGTGTATTATGAAATCTAAAGCAACATGTGCATCCGAAACTTATATTCTATTTGACATTTCAAATCTATAAAATACCCATTAAGATACCAAACAATGGATAACTAGTAATGAAAAAATGGTAACTAAGTTCCATTGAATAGAAGAATGGTACATACATACAAGTCCGCATAATAGAAAATAACATACTAACTAAAACTCACTAACTCACGCGGGATTAGAAACAGTGCCTTTCATGGAAAATATTAATAAATTCCAAAATTCATTTCGTGATCAGTATAACTGCTTTTTTTAAAAGCAATATTATCCCTTGAGAAATCACTTACTTTAGGTTTATTTTGAAATAATTAAGAAGATGATGGTTGATGGAATAATACTTAATCATAATTTTCTGTATGAATACTATGTTTAACATAAATTTGTGGAAATCTAATTTAATTTCAAATAACTAATATCCCTTAAGATGGCGAATAAATGTTGAGGACCCCAGCTTGTTACATAGTTGCTTGAAGGGCCAAATATAGGCAATGCCTTCGTCATGATAACATTAAAAATCTTGAGGTTTCTGTTGAGAAGTAAGTAGGTTTCTCTAAATAAATGTATATTTATATGCACCGCTCAGAGCTCCTTATATAGGCAAGATAGCTCAAATACAACAAAACACTCCGTCACTATTTTGGTGGAGACTTACATCAACATTCCACATTCTTTTAGTGCATGCTTATATTAGCATTGCATCACAATGACATCATCACACATACACCATTATGAGATCATTACTTTATTTTACATAATCGCTCCTACTGTTTTTTATTTTATTTTATTTTACAATACCATAAGATAACAAATGACTCAGCAAATCAGTCTCAGCCTTTGAGTATAGGCTCGTGCTCTAGTGACATATTCATGTTTGATAGATAGATTGAGTCATAAAAAAACATTAGATCTGGTTCTTCCAAAGGCTATTCAGGAGACGATTCTGGATAGGGGTCCTGTGAATCTTGCATTAACACGTATCCAGGTCCGTCACATCCACTGTGCTAAACGTTTTGTCTAAACTGGATTTTTTTTTCCAAAACCTCACCCTCACTCCCTTTAACTCATCACTCTCATCATTTCTCTCCACTCATACCTTTCTCATCTACCCGAATAATGAAATTGACGAAAGAGACAAACTATAACCTAAAGTGGGTTAACATAAGTGAAAGGAAAAATGAATTTCAAAGTTTTCAACGCGTCTTGGTTAATATTTGCACTTGTAAGTGCGAAATATTCTTCAAAATCGCAGTTACAAGTGCAAATATATGTTAGATTTTTTTTAATTTATTTTATTTAATCACACGTTTACCTTGAAATGCGATTTCATATTAAAAAACCGAGAAAAACATCTAAAAAAATTCAAAAAAGACACCAAATGATTTTTAAAAATTATGGAACCACCACAGTTAATCTAGTTGACATATTTAGAAATTTATGGTGAAATTTTAAAAAAAAAAATTTAAAAAAAATAAACGATGGAATTTGGGCTCTAAACAAATCCACATTTAGTGATCACACACACGTGGGAGCATCTAGCTCTACAAAATAAAAGAACATAATTTACAAAAAAAATAAGTGGGAGATATGGGACCTCCTTGTGGAAACTTGAATAGGTATGCACATCTTATCCTCTACTTCCACTTAGTATGACTACTATCTAAGTGGAAGTAAAATAAAGTATATGAAATTCAATTTTAGCAATAGAACACAAGCCCTAATTGAAGAACATACAATACAACAAGATTCACACTTCAAGAATCATGTATCTATCATAAAAGCGGCTGATAGATGGAGTGATATGTAAACTATATGGTCCAAGAGGAGTGGACGAAATGGATGAATGATTCAGGTATGATTTGCGATAGAGAAGTACCATAAAACTTAAAGAGAAATTATACTACATAACTAATATTTGCAATATTGTATGAGACTAAATGTCAGACGGTAAAAAGTCAACAAGAAAGTAATTAAGCTTAGTGTAGTAGGGATACAGATGTTAAAATGGATAAGTGGTTCTGTAAGAAAGTGGCCAGGTGCACATATTAGTCCCGGAATGCGTCAACTTCATTACAAATTCATCCATTCGTCTACACAATTTGGTCTCATTAACTACAGTTAATGACGTAGTAACGCATTAGCTACACATAAGTAACATCGAGTGCTAAATAAGTTCTATATAAGTGACACATGTTGCCTACTTGATAGAAGGATGGGTTTGTGAATAAGTTGACACACTCAGGGCCTAATTTGTACACACAGACATTCCCATGGACCAAAGCAACATGAGTTGCCATTTTAAGGCAACAAATTGTGTTAACTCTATATAATGTCAGTGTCAGTTGTTGCCTTTTCATTGTATTATACATGGCTTATAAATTTACAAGTATTAAAAAACTCAATGTTTCAGCTATTATATAGATCCAATAAACACCTCATAAGCAGCACACAGCAGAGTTACATTTGCCAAGGAAGATAGGTAATAATCCTATAAAGACAACAAAATAAATCCATGGCAAAGCTCAATGCTAAAATAAGTTTAGTAAACATATGAATTTTTCACAACATGCCCAAGTAGCCCTCATGTAGTGCAACTAATTTTAACCAAAAGAAACTTGTATGTGCTAAACATTAGTACATACCCAACATTAGTATAATAAGTATATATATGAGTGTAATTAAGGTATCTGACCAGGTTTTACTATTTGTTCAAACCTCCAGAAAATTAGTCGTCATTCCTTGAAGCAGTTTCTCTGCATTATCACTCTCATTTTTTATTTCCGGAATAAGCCTTCTTCCAGAGTCCACTGATAATGTTGTTGTATGCGACAACATTCAGAGAGAAACTTCAATCAAAAGATGCTGAAAATTCTGTTGTAATTTGGTCTTTGACCTCTGTAAAAACCATCAATTAGTGATTGGGAACCAATCAAAACAAATATTTTTCTAACACTGCATACAATCAAGGAAATCACCTTACCAAGATGCAGGCCTTGGCAAAAAGCATCAAACAATATATTGCAAGTCATAGGTGGTTTTGTCCATTATCATGTATATCATCACATTAGCTTGCTCTCATGCATCATGAGAATCCCCTAGATTTGCATATGCCTGTGTCATTAAGAAGAGAACTATGAGTTACACTATCAAGAATCATATTGTAGCAATAAATATCTTTGAAGAGATTCATGGTTTCATTCATCCTTTTTACCTTTGCAAAATTCATGAATCAAGACGCTATGACCAAAAACCGAACTCAGAAGCCAATCCCCTTTCGAGCATTATATTAAACAATGCAATTGACTAGGCAACATGTAGTTTCTTGTACAAAGCATCTAACAAGATATTGTACGTAACAACATTAACTGGTGGACCACCATTGTGCATCGCATTGAAACACTTCCATGCATCATTGATTCTCCCAGATTTACACAAGCCTTCAATAAGAGAATTATAAGTTATAGAATCAGGGACCAAATTTTTGCAATCCATTTCTCTGAAGAGGTTCATGGCTTCATCAATCCTCTTACTCTTGCAATACCCATTAATCAAGATGTTATAACTTGAAACATTAGGAGTCAATCCCCTTTCAAGCATTAGGTTAAATAAGGTAATTGCCTTATCAATACGTTGGATTTTGCAAAAAGCATCTATCAAGATATTGTAAGTGATAACATTAGGGGGTGGACCACTATCATGAATTGCAATAAAAAGTTCACTCGCATTAGAGATTCTCCCAGATTTGCACAAACCATCAATAAGAGAACTGTAAGTTACAATATTAGGAACCAAATTTGTGCAACGCATTTCATTGAAGAGGCTCACGGCTTCATTAATCCTTTTACTCTTGCAATACCCAATAATCAAGACATTATAACTCCAAACATCCAGCACAATACCCCATTCATCAGCTGTATCAAAAAAATTTCTGGCCTCATCCACATGATTGTGTAAACAATATCCGTTCATTAAAGTATTGAAAGTAACAATATCAGGTCGCTGGCCTTTTCCAATCATGAAATTACAAAAACCCCAGGCTTCTATGAGTTTTCCTTCTTTACATAATGCGTCGATCAATATATTGAAGGTATAAGCATTTGGCTCGATGTTTTTATCAACCAATTCACGGAGCAATTGATCAACTTCTTCACGTTGACCCATGCTGCAAAAGCCATGAATAAGAGATGCGTAAGTAAAAACATCAGGATGTATTCCCTTCACAACAATTTCAGAACATAAATCTCGTGCCTTCGTTAAAAGACCATCTTTGCAATAACTGTCAATAATCATGTTATAGATTACTATGTTAGGCTTAACCTCTTGTCCTTCCATCTTTTGCAGCAATTGAAACGAATCTTCTGTTTGTCCTATTTTACACAAGCCATTGATCAAGGTCCCATAACTAACTTCATCCATCAGAAATCCTTGGGCTACTACACTGTCATGGAAGTCCACTGCTTTACTAACCTCACCATTGATACAAAGCCCTTTCATGAGTGTTGTTAGTGTTATGGTATTGGGTTGATAACCCCTCTTGAGAACCATAGCCAATACAGAAAAAGCAAAACCCATCTCACCCAAGTGGCAGTAACAGTTTATCAAGATACTCAGAGTGACTATAGAAGGGGTGATTCCTCTCAACCCCATTTGTTTCAAAAGTGAAATAGCAGTTGAATAATGCTTCATCTTCACAATTGACCCTAAAATCATGTTAAATTCTACAACACATGGAAGTGGATGCATAGTAATCAAGCGAGTGAATAAGGTAACAGCATCATCAATGCCAGATACTATTTTTGCATTCTGGGGTGAGGAATGAGAAAAGAGCTTCATAATTGATGGAGTAAGGAATTTCAGGATGGCATACCTTAACCTTATTGTTGTAGCAGTACACAACATCACAACCTTCTTTCCAAAGTTGAAGGAGTTTGTCTTTCTTCAATGCTTCCATTCAACACTTGCTCCAAATAAGCAGTCTCTCACACTCAGTTTTTACCCTATTTCTATACATTTATTGCACTGTGGCACGTAGGTAAGCAATCTGCAATTAACATAAGCAGAGTGAAACAACAATATATCATAGGAAATAAAGCATTCTAAGGTGGATGACAAAAAATATAATGGAAAATAACAAAAGGGAACATATATTTGTAAAATGGGCCATCTAAGTGTTAAGAACCTAGTGATAGAAAAACTGAAAATGTAACTTCTGTTATTGTAACAACCTGTAAAAAAAGTTACGCTAGATAAACAGAGTCGCCACCAGTATTTTTATTTAAGGGGAAACATTGGAAAACCCTTTTGAAATTCTTTTATTTACAAACTTGGGTTCGGAGGTCTATTTATGCGTAGGGAAGGGTGGGCATAAATAAAAACACTGGTGGAAGTACAACAAAAACTTGGGCATAAATACAAACGCAAAACAGAGCCAGAAAACCATTAGGCTGTAGAATAAAACAAAGCTAAGAGCAAATAACAAACCAGCAAAGCAGTAAAGCACCATCCCAACTGGAAGGAAGTAAAAGGACTTAAGGAGACCAAGCCAGAGAAGAAGTGTTTGTAGGGCTTGGGGATTTAAGATTTCAGGTGGGCTTGGGCATTCAGAAATGGACAACTAGGCCGGTAGCAATCTCAAACAATCTCATCAAACTCAAAAGATGGTTTTTGTCTGTGAAAAGGATGGTGGCTGCAAGCAAAACTAGTGGGAATGTACAACTCTATGATCTAACAAGTATTTTGGCCATTCTTGACACAATAAAGAGAATGTAACATAAACCCAACATTTGATTGACATCATGCCATGAAAACAAGGTAGTATCTAGAGCACTAGATGCATATGAAACAGAAGAGACGCAATAGAATATGATCATATTCTCAAAACAGAGTTTTAACATTGAAACAATATGCCTGGATATTGGGTATGTATGATGAATGAGCAATAGGTTAAGCATCACTTCAGGATACCAAAAGCATATTGGCAGCTACAAATACCCAGCAGAGAAGTGTACTTTATACTGCACCAGTCAAAAAATAAAATAAAAAACCATCCATGATCTACTATAAGAATTCAGAACCTTTAGCATCATGAATCCTGATAAGGGTTAGTTACTAGCCAGCATTGTGTATTCCATGTACAAGATTACAAAAATACATAGTCACTAAAAACATGAAAAGTACATTTTCTAACTGAAATAAAACTCTCACGAGTTACGTCAGTACAATCAATTGTTATATGTGTGTGTGTGTGTAATTTTTCAATCAATGAAAATGAGGTGTAAGGTGCAAAAAAAAAAACAGAATAGATGAGAAAAATATTGATGCCACCATCATCAAATGGAACTCATCAGCTCTCAACCAGAACATATCTAAGTCAAAAGAAAAACAAAATAGTTCAAGGAGACTATATATTAACAACTAGAAATCAAAGATTAAGATGAGCATTTTCAAACCAACATGAAAATAAATAAATAAACGAACACAAAAAAAAGATCTGAACAGAGCAGAGGTGAAGTGAAGTAATAAATAACAGAGACCTTTAGTTGCAATAGAACAAATCCATGAACAATAGAAAACAGAATTAGACAAAAAATGTCTGGAGATGATTTGGGAGGCCTACCACAAAGGGGATAGACCCTCCTTCAAATCCTCCATTTTTCCCAAAAGAAGGTATGAACAAGAAGTAAAAGAAACCATAAACAGAAGCAGAGTAAAAGTTAGAAATTGAAACAACAAAAGCCAGAATCAGGGACAAAAAAAAAGAAAGAAAAAAAAAAGGGAAAAGCCCTCGACCCACCACTGTAACGGGCTTGCAGTGATGAAGAAACAGGGAAGAGAAGCGGCGGTGGACTCGCGTTCCCAGTCGGTGATAGTGCGGGTTGGGAGGTGAGCAGAGGAGTGAATGAAGCCTTAGATGGTGGTGGTGGTTCGAGGTTGAGAGGGGGAGGAGATGGGTGTGGTGACGTCGGTGTATGGGTTGAGAGGAGGGGAGGTGGCGGCGGTTGAAGAGAGGAAGTGGAAGAGAGAAATTTTTTTAGAGTTCTGAAGTGAAGAAGAGAGGGGAGGAGCGTATGAGAGAGAGATGAATAGTGATGAGTTGCTGCTGCGGATTTCGAGATGGAGAGGTTTAAATCGACAAAAAAAAAAGGGTTTTGGGTGTACGGAAATTACCAACGTACCCTCTTTTGTGTTTCAGATTTCAGAAGCATTTTTTGTGTTCTCTCCCCTTTTTGTCTCCTGTTGGGCCAGCTTTGGCCGCTGGCCTTTTTTCTTCCTTCTTCTTCTTTTCGAATTGGGCCTCTTTTGCTTGCCTTTTTTTATATTTGACGGGCCTCTTTTGTGTATGATTTTTTGGACATTTTGGGTTCTCTTTCATTTTATTTTTGTCTCTCTCAAGATTAACTAATACAAATAATATAAAGTTAAACTAAAATCTAAACTCATTGAATTAATATATTTTTTTTGTATTTTGTATTTTTCTAGATTTTTACCATTTTTATGGATTTTCACCATTTTTATGCTTTTTTCATGATTTTTACCTTTTTTAGGTTTTTAGCTAAAATACTGCTAAATTAATAGAAACTAGGGCAAAATTGAGATGTTTATAGTTACTATTCTTAATGATGAATACAAGAGACTCACTTTGTTTATATACAGAGTGATGTTTACAAGATTGCTTGCTGAACAAGTTAACAGCTTCTAACTAACTAACTATGCAAGCTGTCATAACTGAACAACAATCATAACTAACCCTATTAGCTGACACATTAACATGTGCGGAGCAATGTATGCTAACTCTACCCTATATCTCTAACAGCCCCCCTCAAACTCAAGGTGGGTGGGAAAGAGTCAGCTTTCTCAATCACATTGAGTTTGACCTTCAATGCTTCAAAGTTGAGTGGAGACAAGGCTGTTGTGAAGATATCATCTAGCTGGTCTTGACCAAGAACATGATAGACCAGCAATAACTTGTTTTGAACATTTTCTCTAACAAAAAATATGTCTAACTCCATGTGTTTGTTTTTGTATGAAAAACTGGATTATGGGTGAGTGCCACAACACCCATATTATCACAGTAGACCTTGGGAACTTGAAAAGGAACAGGCAGCTCCTGTAGAAGGGACTGTATCCACAGCAACTCTGTTGTGCTGTTTGCCAAACTTCTACATTCAGCCTCTGTGCTGGACTTGGCAACTAGGGTTTGCTTCTTTGAGCTCCAAGACACCAGATTTGGACCAAAGAATACACAGGAGCCTGAGGTAGACCTTCGATCATCAGGTTCTGAACCCCAGTCAGCATCACAATAGGCCACTAATGGGACTGGAGAAGCCTGTGAACAAAGTCTGAGCAGCAAACCATGAGAGATTGTACCCTTGAGGTATCTCAGAATTCGTTTGACAGCCTTCCAATGATTATCTAGTGGTTGACTCATAAATTGACACACCTTGTTGACTGCATAGCTTATCTTTGGCCTGGTGAGGGTGGCATACTGCACGGCTCCAACAACAGATCTGTAATGTGTGGGATCAGAGTAGTAATTTGCCCCATACTTGCTCAGTTTAGCCCCACTAAGCATAAGTGTAGGCTGGCCTTTGGCTGTGGCCATATCTGCCTTATCAAGAAGATCACCAATATATTTGGTTTGAGTGAGAAGAAGAGAGCCATCCTGCAAATGCTTCACCTGTACACCAAGGAAATAATCTAATTTCCCAAGCTGTTTGAGTGAAAACTTTGTGTAAAGGTTGGTCGTGCTTATAAGTACGAACCGAATTAGAAGCATAAATCGCACTTATAAGTGCGATGTATTCTGACAAAAAGGTAGAGAAGAAAGAGACATCTCGGGAATAAAAAAAGATTTTAAGGGCATTTTCGTAAATGACCCTATTTGGGGGAGGCGTAAGGCGCAATTGGGGGCGCCAAACGCAACTCCCTAAATAATTTTCTTACATGGAGGAGAACTTTGATGATCCAAACTATTCTACGAGTTTCCTTTATCTATCCTTAGACATCTCCTTTTCTTTCCAAAGCAACAACAAAAAATAAAATGTGCAAGTACAGGGCGTATTGGGACGAGAAGGAGTGGAGTTGATTCCCAAAATTACATGTCCAGTACTTGTTAGCCCTTGGCCAAACCCTAATGGTTGCAAGTTCTTGCGATGAAACACCTAGAACATGACAGTCTGGTACACAAAGCTCTCACATGCGTAGGTATGGAAAGGGGTCTGGCCACTTAATCTATCGTACATAACTTATCGCTCATATCACTCAGGAAGGTGAAATACCTCGAACATAATCTCTACTGTTCCAAGAAATTGTAGTGATTTTGCATCACGTATTGTGTGCCTTTAAAAACTCCATTTAGAAGGCCAACATAATTAACTCCATTAGAAGGCCAACCTAATTTAGTGACGGACACGCATATGGTGTCGCTGTACAACTTGGAATGAGAAACACTTCTCTTCAAAAAAAAATTACAGCTCACAGTAAAATAAGCATAACTTCGAGAGATTTCTTTTAATTAGCTGAACTTAAGCCCCATAGGGATCCAAAACCAGGGCTGAAGCAAATAGCAACACACTACATGCTCTTCCACGCACTTACTCATAATTTATCTACTTTTAAAGAAGTCAATGCAATAGCATCATAAATTGACAACTTATTAGAAAATCAGAATGTGTTGCTAACATTGCTCATTCGATCTAATGAACATATATTGCTACCGGACTGGTGGCAAAAGTCCTTTCAATGCAATGTAAGGAAGCTCATCACCCATCTGTCTAGGAAGTAGGAAGAGCCCCTGATTGTACTGTAAGCGCATTCATAAACAACAAAGTGCATGTTTGAAATCGTTCTACGGTTTCGAAAATTGATTCTAAAGCCAAGATTAATGATGGGGAGAAGCTTCTGTAGTAGCTTCCGCGTTTCAAAATTGATTCTGAGAAAAGAGAAGGCAATCCAAACATGCTAAAAGTTTTCATCCATTATCGCCTTCCAATTTGCTTTCGAAGCTATACATAAACTGTAATGCATGCATGTATTACATACACAATCTCCTCTTACTACTAATTAAGAACAGTATATAGGAATCGAACAACCAAAGAGTCTGCAGTTAATATTTTTGCTATTTTTTTTTTCTTCAGAAGAGAAATTGAACACACATACACAAAACTATTATATAGTCACCCTTTACTACCTGAGTCTCTTGCTCCTCCCTCCAACAATCAATCTTCGCAGTCTTTTCCCAGGATCAGTCAGTAGTCATTGGCTGGGTCATGCAACACCTAAAACGGGCCTTCCGAACAGTCATCATGATCTCAGTCTGGGCGTTCTCAAGCATTTCTACAATCTCAGTGAATGGTGGCCTGACATCAGGGTTGGGATCCCAGCACCTTGTCATGATCTCACAAAGAACAGGTAAGCAGTCATTGGGTACGATTGGGCGAACATTTTTGTTCACAACTGCAAATGCTGCCTGCACTGCTGTCATGTTCTGAAATGGAAGCATTCCAGTGATCAATTCCCATAGAACAATCCCAAAGCTATATACATCCACCTTTTGGGTGTAAGGCCTATGCTGGATCATTTCCCTGCAACATATCATTAAAGAGGGGGGAAAAACATAATCACGTGGCACATAAAGATAGGCATTTTTAAATAAAAAGTATGAAACAGTGAAGCCTACTATGCATTTCAGCACTTTAAACAAGCAGGTTCATATTAACCACATTAGTAAATGATATATCAACTGGATTTTGGGGGTAGCAGAAACATACAAAAGCATGCTCAGTTAAGCAGATATGATTAGAAAATTATCTTACACAACTAGAAAATGTACCTATCCATATATATCAACCAATGGTTTCTCAACCAAATGTATTATTGTATATCAAGTATAGCTAGAAGCCTAGAATTGACAAAAAGATATACAGCTTAAAGGACCTTTCATAAAATAGAAGGATATTATTAGAAAGAGAAGAGATATCTAATAAGGAAGTTTCATTTAAGTTACCAATTGAAGAGAAACAAAGAAGAATCCATAAAACAACCACATCCCAACTTAAGTATAAGTGTAAGGATTTACCCAGAAATGGACATTCAGAAATGGACAACTAGGCCGGTAGCAATCTCAAACAATCTCATCAAATTCAAAAGATGGTTTTTGTCTGTGAAAAGGATGGTGGCTGCAAGCAAAACTAGTGGGAATGTACAACTCTATGATCTAACAAGTATTTTGGCCATTCTTGACACAATAAGAGTATGTAACATAAACCCAACATTTGATTGACATCATGCACTGAACATTATCCATGAAAACAAGATAGTACCTAGAACACTAGATGCATATGAAACAGAAGAGACGCAATAGAATATGATCATATTCTCAAAACAGAGTTTTAACATTGAAACAATATGTCTGGATATTGGGTATGTATGATGAATGAGCAATAGGTTAAGCATCACTCCAGGATACCAAAAGCATATTGGCAGCTACAAATACCCAGCAGAGAAGTGTATTTTATACTGCACCAGTCAAAAAATAAAATAAAAAACCATCCATGATCTACTATAAGAATTCAGAACCTTTAGCATCATGAATCCTGATAAGGGTTAGTTAATAGCCAGCATTGTGTATTCCATGTACAAGATTACAAAAATACATCGAGTCACTGAAAACATGAAAAGTACATTTTCTAACTGAAATAAAACTCTCACGAGTTACGTCAGTACAATCAATTTTTATGTGTGTGTGTGTGTAATTTTTCAATCAATGAAAATGAGGTGTAAGGTGCAAAAAAAAAAACAGAATACATGAGAAAAATATTGATGCCACCATCATCAAATGGAACTCATCAGCTCTCAACCAGAACATATCTAAGTCAAAAGAAAAACAAAATAGTTCAAGGAGACTATATATTAACAACTAGAAATCAAAGATTAAGATGAGCATTTTCAAAGCAACATGAAAACAGAAACTTCATTAATGGAACTTTTCAAAACTAGCATTATCATCAGAACTGGCTCGTTAAAAGTTGAAGTCATAGCTGCACTCCTAATACTTGATTGATGACCGTTTACTTTGTACAATGAAGTTAATCAGGTGCATCTTAATCATTCCACTACCAAATCAGAAGATATAGACAAGACAATGTAAGAATGTGATCAAATGAAATTTATGTCCTAAATTATTCTGGCAACAAACATTTTTCTAAAACTGAAAATTTGAAACAACAAAAGAAAAGTATTAACTAGTGCCCTATAAATAAGACTGGAAGTAGAAATGAATGCTGCACATGAAAAAATATACAATTAATCAGATAGATTCCTATTTCAGCAGTATATGCCATTTCTGCAAGAGGATCATGAACAACATAAAGATTCCGGAACTCCAGATTAATTGTCTGTTAGCATCATTTAAAATTTTAATACTAATCTTTCCTTCATTGAGATGTCTAGCTTTATTAGAACAAAATATCAGAAACATAATAAAACCAGTATGCACATCAAATTAATATCAAAAGTAAAAAGGAAACCAAAGGATCTTACGGAGCCATCCAACGGTATGTCCCAGTCTCAGGTGTCATTCCTTCAGTTTGCACCTCAATCCGCGCCACTCCAAAGTCAGCAATTTTAATTGATTTGTCACCAAAAATCAAAAGATTATCAGATTTCAAGTCTCTGTGGATCAACCCAAGGCCATGAACATATGCCATCCCTCTTGCAACATCCAAAGCTTGTTTCACAGCCAGTTTGAGAGGAACTGCTCGGTTTTGACGCTTCATTAAAAACTGTCGAACTGAACCCCCTTTGGCATACTCTGTAACAATGCACCATACCATTGGTTTACGGCATGCACCAATAAAACGAACTATGTTAGGGTGCTTTAGTGTAGCCAGCATCATGACCTCCTGCTGAAACTGCTGTTCCATCACCTGAGCCTTTGACAGGTCATTCTCAGGCCTCTCCAAGATTTTAATAGCAACTTCTTCATTGTTGTACGTACCTCTGTAGAGTTTCCCAAAAGCTCCTTGAGCAAAAGCCTCACCCATACTAAGGTTCCTCAGATCAATTGTCCACTCATGAAAATTGTCAAGTCCCTCAGTTGGGAAACTACTGTCCATTAGAGCTTGAGCCAGAGCATCACCACTCAAAGCATGCGTGACCCTTCCTCGGTGATTGACACTGTGTGCAACAGAGTAGTTATCATGGGCATGCCTCTTTAACCCTTGGTGGTTCAATATACGAGTATGGGAATCATTGGATCCAACACTGCTATTATCAACAGACATTGCAACAGATCCACCACCGTTACTTGTTTGCAAGCTGTCAATTGACATATTGGTGCCATCCTCAAGCTTATGGTAAAAGCCTTGAGAGAAATCATAAATGTTATTATTAGTTTTGTTGAGGTCTATCATTCCAGGGAATTTCGCACCACCTTCCAACATCTTTCACACTAATGACCAAAGCTTCCAGTCTTGTTATTTCTTCAGCATCAGAAATCATAAATTAAACCATCTGGAAAAATGAAAAACCCCTGTAATCAGAATACATACAACAAAAGCTATAGCATTTGAATTTACAATCCTCATTTACAACAACAACAAAGGTAACTCCATCTTTGAATTTCCCTATAGTCAGTGCACAACTGCACGTCCATACAAACCCACACCCACCACAAACCCACACACCCACACCCACCCACAAACCCACGCACACAGAATAAAACCTCAGACCTTCCAACCACATTGTCTGCATCTATGTCAGGAGAAACTTAAAAGCTGATCTAGTCAAATCAAAAAATAAAAATCACAAATTACTTCCAAAATCAAAAGATGGATTTGACAGCTCCAAATTACTTTCACATGCATACACACCCACAAACACACACAGACACACACAAAAAATAAAACATCAGACCTTCCAGCCACATTGTCTGCATCTATATCAGGAGAGAGATAAGAGCGGATTCGGTCAAATCAACAGATAAAAACCACAGCCTACTTCCAAAATCAAGAGATAGATTTCATGGCTTCAAATTAAGTTGAAGAGGAAGAGCAAAAGGGGGTGAGGGACACTACTCAATATCATGCTTTTGTTCAAAACTGGAAATCAAATTCACATAAATCCCAGCAGAGGGGAATTAAAGGGTGAAGCAGTCCAACAAACACATACAAACATCAATCACAACAATGAACCCTAAAAAACGAGATTTAAGAGCATTTCCTTGTAAAATTCAATGCTTAATTAAATTTCTGGAAAAAGAGACAGACAAAATCCAAAGTGCCACTGGCTATATATTCCTTAATCCTCATATCCAAATGAAAAACCAACAAAACCTACTCAGAACATGCGAAGAGCAAAACAGTAATTAAACTGGAAAACAAATTATAGGTCGAAAATTATGCGAGCTCTGAGACCAACTTTTCAGTCAAATCCATGAACAATGAAGTGATCTTAAAAAATAAAAAGGGAAAAAGTGCGAAAATCTGAAAGAACCCTAAAAAAAATTAAATAGAGAGAGAGGGTGAAAGATACCTGAATGAAGGGTGATGATGAAGTCAAGTGATCGGTGAAGTGAGGAATTGAAGGAAAAATAGAGAGAAATGAAATGAAAGGAGAAGGGGGAGAAGAAGAAGAAGAGGAGGAAGATTGAGTTGGTCCCGTACGATGAAGAAGGCGAAGACCAGAAGGAAGAAACGGATGAGTTTCTTTTTTAGTTGTTTTTTAATTTAATTGCTGTGCTGTGCTGTGCTGTGCTCTCACTCGTTTTTCTTCTTCAACTTGTTGTAGTAGTAGTAACGTTCTTAAAACAAAGTCTTTGCTCTTTGTTTTTTACTGCTTTTACATTTAATATATTTTCTTTCTTTTTCCATTTTTTTCCTCCGCATTTGATGTGCTTTAGACTTCAGAGATTGCGGGATATTTTCTTGCATGCGTTTTTTTCTCTGCCCCAATGGATGCGTTTATGTCAGGAAACGCTCAAATTTTAAATTAGTTTCTATTTTTATTAATTTAACCCTTAAAACAATTATCATGAAACAAATTATTTTTCTCTAAATGGACAGTTAATTTGAAACGGAGGGAGTATGATTGTAATATTCCTCCATATGTCAAGCTCATAATTCCTCTAATCTTCTTGTGGTGGTGTCAGACTCTTCTTGTGCATGGTAGGGAAAGTACCAACAGAGGACACTCCGACGCTCAGTTCAGTGTAAGATTAGAGAGAATTCGAAGTCTAAAAAGAACAATAAGTGAGAAAATGAATAATGTTTATGTAATTAAATGGTCAAACCTGTATTTATAAAGCCTGATATGAACTGAAATTGAAACATTTAACCTTAGTGAAGCTATCGTGAATAACTTCCGAAATAATAGCTACAATTGGGTAGTCTTTAAGTGCCGCTCTGCTTTTGCTCGACTAATTGTTAGACGAGATAGAGTCTTTATTTAGTTGTCCTAATCAACACAATATTTACTTGACTGTAACTCTCTAGGTCGACCGGGATGGTATTACCATTTGGACCGATATTTTCTTGTATTTTTGTTATTATGAGGATTAAACTGATGACTCTTACCTTTTTTTTTTATGTTGCACAATAAACCTAGCTTAGTCAAAACTCTTAGAAGGAAAACAATTATTTTTTAAACCACAAGTAATCATGTTCAAGTCGGGTATAACATTTATGAGCGGAAAAGAGAAGGAAAACAAATTTGCTTGGACGTGTGAAATAAACTTTGTAATTTGTGAGTCATTTTCTTAATTAGATAATAATTTATTGTTTTATTTGTATCTATTTCTAGTCCCACTATACATATGTATCTATGGTATAAAAAAGTGACTTCACTACCCAATCTTACCATATAGTCGAACTCATGGAAAAATATTGTACATTAAATTTGATGAGTATATATTAATTCATCAAAAGAGTTTTATTCACTTTATTATAATGAAATGTTTGCACGAGTGATAATAGATATCAAAACAAAGCCTATATGTCTTTAGATGCATCAAGTATCCATATAATTTGTGTCAATTTCATAAATGAAGCTGAACTCAAGTAAATTTTGTGTATTTTGAGTTGATTATGCACTTAGGCCCCGTTTGGAAGAGCTTATATGAGCTTAACTTATAGTATAAGTGCTTATGCAAGCGTTTGGGAGAGCTTATGCAAATAGCTTATGACCTACCTATAAGCTGTTTTGAGCTTATTTTCATAAGTTATTCAAAGTAGCTTATGAAAAAGAGCTTATGCTTATATATAACTTATTTTCAATTCATTGTAATAAATATCTTAAAAGAGCTTATTAATAAGCGCTTATGCCATAAGCGCTTATGGTCATAAGTGCTTAATTAAGCTGTTTTCCCAAACGGGACCTTAATCAAATGTAGCTTCTCTAAAGTCAGTCATTATAATTCATTGAGAAATTAACGATTCGGATTTATAAAAAAAAACACTAATTAATTTTATATGCGCAAGTATATGAAACAACTTTCTCATTATATAGGAGTGTTATAAAAACGCGGACCAGCTTTGGTAGTTGTTTCTGCTTATTTTAGTTGTGATTTATTTTTTGATTGATGTTGTAGCTTTGCAAAATCACTTTATCACTATGGATCTTGAATGAGGAAGCTGTGTTTTGTAATGATTTATGTTGTAGCTTTCAAGTATCATCTCCAGGTTTTGTCATCTTTATGTTTGATATAGGTGCCGTTGGCCATCCCTGTTTTAGTTCAAGGCAACATCTCAGACAAAAAAATAATATCAAAAGCATATATAAGCCTTATATTTATACATTTATCGGTGGATTTGGGTGATGATTCTGCCCACATGAGAAAAGTCAATTAGCCTCGTAGTTTTTTTCCCTTCCAAAAAATGCATACTTCTCACCATTAATAGCAGAAGTGAGAAACATGGACTAGCAGCTCAACTCATTGAACAGTTATTATTACACAAAATGTTGGGCATTGCAGTATAAAGAATGCATACAAGAATGGGTGAGATACTGAAAATGTTTCAGTAGACTACCAGTGCACACAGCCGAAGAAGAAGATCCACTTGCCCAGAAATCAATTTCCAACTAGTGACGTTTCATTTCCTGAAATATATTCGCCACTTTTGGGGATAATTGTGGGAGGAATTTGAACAGCTGCATCACAAAAAACAATAAGGGAGTGATACGCGTTACCAACTACAAAGTAATTGAAAAAGTGCAAATTCTAATAGCTGGATTTGTTTGTAATTTTGAAAACAGCCTCTCAACTCACAAGGTCTTTACTATGTGTTATTCTGGAATGCTATTTGAAACCGGGTCCATAACAAATTACACAGATGCGGATCCACAACCCGCATTCATGTTTATTGCAAAGAATTTCGACATAAACGCATGCAAATCTTGGGGATCTTGTTAATAACATCAAATTAAGGATCAGGTCAGAGGACATTATAATATTATCTTAGAATCATGAAGATTTTCCACTCTAGTAATGTGGCAATCGGATGATTGAATGTCTTATTACCTGAAACTGGCACATTACTAATGGTGATCATGGGTTGACCGAATGTCTTATTATCAGAAACTAGCACATTATTAATGGTGATCATGGGTCCGGGTAGACACTAGACACTATAAGCTTGATACATACGTGAAAACATGGTTACTTGGCACCATCCGTAAACCACAACATAAGATCGACAAAGGGAGGGCCTCACAAGGGAACTCCCACTCCAAACATCTACATGATGAATCGGTGAATTGCAAGTGGTGCACTTATGCGACAAATGACTGGCCATTAATATTAGCGAAAAGAACAGCTAACCAGGGTTATTGCTTGTGGCATTGCAATGCACTAAAGATTGCATGAAAACAATGGCAATGGTGGTTTCTAGTCTGGGTGCTGCTGGTCAATGGTGGTGAATGAGTTTGTGAAAATTTAAGTTGTCAGGAAGAGGCTAAAAAGTGATTTTCTATTTCTAACGCTAGCCAATACATTAAATATAAAAGGACATAAAAAAATATCATTTAGTACACAATAAATAGAAGAACATACCCAAAGTTTCACGCATGCATCGATGACAACTGGGATCAAGCAGACAAAAATAGTTATAGCAGACTGATCAATTTCAACCCCATAGTGCTCAACAATTACCTCTAGCAAAGTTTGCCAACCAGATTCAGAATGATACCTGCAAGCATACCAGTATGCAACATAAGCAGTTAACATCATATGCAACCAAAGAAGGTAAAACAAAATAGGTTAATTAAACCATATAGGAAATCTTGCAAGGTAAATAGAATATTATATTCTATAAAAGGGTGTTAATACACAAAAGAGAAGAAAACAATGATAATTATTGCATATGAAATTCACTACTATTACTTGAAATAGGAATTATTTGAATAATTGATGTGTATTTTACATGACTCATTAACTAGTTAACTTACAATGGAACTACAATATTTATGGACAAGGTTTCCTAGTCAACTATAACACAACAATCTAAACAATAAAATATGATCCTAATCTAACATAACAATATATATCATTGAAAAACAACAATTATATTCTCAACACTACTAACCATATGAAGTTTAAGTTCAGTTCTAAGTAAAATCAATGCTTGAGTACCTTCTTTTAAGAAAATAACCTTGTCAATAATTGTAGGTATCACTAGCATCATGTTAACCTACTGCAATCTCCCTATAATTTTCTAGACCAATTGAGTGATTAAAAGAAGATTAACATCAACATGTATTCATGAAATTCTCAGAAGTTAGTTTAGACTTCTGTGGTTCAATACTCAACTTTTTCTCAAGGAACTTGAGTTTTCTTTTCCTTGTCAAACTTCATTTCTTTCTCTTTTTCGTTAGACATGTGCTTCTCATGTAAACTACAAGGGTTTCACCTTATAAATATTTTGGATAATTAGTTTTTTGACCATTGCATTAGAGTTTTATTATGCGGCTTGAATTTGTATTCTCATCACTCCCAATTTCAATAATAACAAATTTCAGGCAAGGTAGTGATAAGGTTGTGTTTTGTTTTTTCATTTAACGAGGGATGTCAGACACTAAGAGTGTACTGTTTCAAGGTATATACTCAATAGAATTATTCCCTCTGAAAGTAAACTCCACTGTGGGTGAGGGGAATGGCCTACTGGATGTTGCAGGCTTGCAGCAACCTACAACCCTCATGCACCTAGTCTTGCAGGACTTCCTGCTTGAGATGGCCATAGTATTCATTAAATGAAAGCTGACCTATCTCTAGGCACTGAAATTGATGGTCATTACCAAATTTCCCTTGAAGTTATCCTCACTAAATGAAAAATCAACAAGTATGGGAGGCTTATTGCTAAATGAGTAAAAGGCTTATCGTGTGAAAGTCCACGACTGTCGAGGCAGCAACTACAGAAGAGAAAAAACACTTCCAACAAGTTTTTTTCTTCAACCTTGAGGAGACGATAGCTTTTCAAGTGGATGGTATTCATAGGTTCCTGGACCTGCTTAATAATAAGAAGGGGCCTGATAAGGTTCTAATGATATGTTAGGTGACCCCTTTAGTAAGTTGGGATAGTTGATAGGTTAGAGAGTGAGATAACAGGTTATACATAAGAGGAAGGAGAGGCTTATCTTTGGTTTTGGAGAGAAATTTAGCGAGGGTACAGGAGTGTACCAGAGATTTCTTTTCTTTCTATATTCTAATCCAGGTCTATCATGATATGCTAACCTTGGCCAATGCCCACTTTAGGAGAGGAGTTTACGTATTCAACAAATGGGAGGAAAAGTTAGCTGTTTGTATAGGGAAGTTCAGAGGGAGAAGAGATCATGTGTTATCCATGACACTTTCGGCTCATATCTTGGGGCCAGAGGAGTTTAACATGGCTGGGAATATCTACTCTTAATTTTCTGTATTTTCCTTCTATTTACAACAATAATACAAGCTACCTTTCATTAGATAGAAAGTGTTACAATCACTAAGTACAAAGCTAATCATTAACACAATTTTTTTCAAAACAAATAAAAAATGGTTTTTTTCTCACTTGTTGAAAGTATTGGTACTTTTTCTAATGCTATTGCTTTGATACTTCTTTTGAATGCAATGATAATTGGTACAAGTGATATCATAAGCAATGTCAAGAACTCATTAGAAACCAAGTTTAGCAGAACAAAAAGCAATTGCTAAGTTGCAAAAAGAAGTTACCCTAGGAATATATCTGTGATAAGTATAACAAGAAACGCCTTCCCAGTATCCGAGATATTATTTATTATTTTATAACCAGTAAATTTGAGCAAAGCTACCTGCACAACAGGAACAAAGAAACAAAAAAGAATAATTAATAGGTATATTTCAGATAAAAGTGAAAAATATATTATTAGTAAACATCAATCAAAGTTGGGAAACAAGTTAGGAATTGAAAATATTCAAAATGCAAATGGCATAGCCAAATCAGCTGCTGCACTAAACAAGCCTCCTTAAAGAAATGAATGTTAGGCTCCGACCAAAAGCACCAAATAGTAGCACAGATTGCACATTGCTATAAATATTTAGCACATTAAGTTAGTCACTAAAATTAGGTCTGAAGACCTTGGGCACACACCCCAATTCACCCAAAACTCCAAACAATGTATTCCATAAAGAAACAGTGGCAAAACAATGTGAGAACATATTAGGAACTGATTCTGAACAATCACACAAGACGCATAAGGGGAAGAACTTTATGATTGCTAGGCTCCGACCAAATGCACCAAATAGTAGAACATGTTGTCCATTGCTATAAATATTTAGCTCATTCACTTGTACAAAGCTATCCATGAAATAAGGTACGAAGACCTTGGGAATACCCAAATTCACCCAAAAGGCCAAACAATGCATTCCATAAAGAAACAACAGCAAAACAATGTAAGAGCATATTAGCAACTGATTCTGAACAATCACCAGACGACGCACATAATAGGGGAACAAACTTTATGTGAGCTATGAACCTACAATATGTCATTAGCAGCTACAACAACATCATTCAAAGCCTTTTCTTCCCACAGGGATGGATTAGCAGCATGGATCAAACAACCTAATGTCTTCTCACAAATCATATCTAATGATAGCCCAATTAAATCATATCTTTTTTTATGGTTTGGTATATAGTTTTTCTTAGTCTCCCTCTACCACTAACAATATGCCATTAGTAATAAAAAAATTGAGAGTCCAACAGAAAGAGTTGACCTTAGATGGAGATTTGAACTTCTGAAAGGGTTTCAAGATGAAACAAAACTCTACCTAATTTCTATTTACGACTTGATTGTAGCAGCTCTCTTTACCCCCCCCCCCCTAGATATTTGGTTGTACTCCTTACGTACAAGTGTGGTCCTAGGTGACAAATGTGACACCAATCACTTGATGAATGAGAATATATTGGGTAGTTCCAAGCACACTGGGTACTGTCATTTCTTTCCTTTTTGGTCGTCAGTTACTTCTTTTAATCTACACATTTCGTTCTAGCATACCACGTTCCTGGTGATTTTGATTTTGAGCATAGCTTTCTAGTGTATCATGTCAATATGTGCACCAAATCATTCCACCTACAAAAAACTAGTAGATTCCCTTAATCCACTATTACGCTCACTGAGTGCAGCACTATGTTTTGGTTCCCCATGGAAGCTGATGCCGCACAAGTTTCAACACCTCCCACCTGTGCCACTTTATTTAAAGATTGTAATTCTGCTATGCCAGACTGTTCTCTTGATATACTTTCTCTCTATTAAGGTAAATGATCTTTGATAGATGATTAACACAAATGTCAAACAAAGAATAATGTATATCAACTCATAATGAGATTCCCACCGTAGAGGTGGAATTCTCTATTAATATAAAAGTAAATTGATGAAAACAGTAAAAGGAAAAACACACCCAACTTCAGGAATTGAGAGCCCAAGCCTATAGCTGTTACTAATCAGAAACTATCAACTAACTTCCCACTTTCCCCATGTAACCATAAAACTAACTTACCTCCACTCATTCTCTCTCCTCTAAGAGCTCCAGCATTAGGGACTCTATGGATTTTCCTTGATTTCCCCCTAACTCCAAGTATAGACGTTCCAAATCATTGATCTTGGCCATCTCTCATAGTTGGCTCAATCAGCTAGCCCAAAGAATTACGGTTTCTATCAATCTTGGTCCTTCCTTATAACCTCATTTGATTCATATGGGGACTTGTAAGCTTCTAAGTGCTTCATTGTTTCCTTAGACTCGGTGCTGGTTCCTAAGTTTGTCAAAGAGGCTCTTGCTCATGGTGAGGAAATGTTGGCTCTTGAGAAGAATGAGACAGGACATAGTTTACATACATGAAAATAAGCGCATGTTTATTTTTACAGAAACATCAGTTTCAATTAAAAAATTTATGATGATCATCAAAGTAAATTATTGTTATCAACAAACCATCTGTATTCTCTAGTTTTATCTCCGGATACATCAGTATATCTAGCAAAGCTCAAGATCTCTTATATGAAAAGAAAATTTATCAAGTAGAACTATATCTAGCAAGTAGCAACCTTGACAGCCTTTTATTTCTTCACACTTCTTTCTCATAAGAAACCATCTCTCATATAAAAAGAAAATTTCATCGAATAAAGAAAGGACAATCATATCCTAGTTACTCACTATAGTTAATAGTAATATGCCATAAAAGTAACATTGATAATTATGGTAGAAAACAAGGCAACCAAATTGGTAAGCATCAATATATTTAGAAGAAAGAAAAATGGTAAACTTACTTTATTCTTATTGAAGTATAAAAGAATAAATAAAGAGATCCCATAAACCGCATCTGACCATATGTTGGCAAATGCTCTGCGATTCTCTAGTCTCCACTCTTCTCTCAATTCTAATCTGTTGGAGCAACAAATAGAAGGCCAATAAGGATAAAAAGTATACATCAATTGAAGGTCAAAAAGGTCAACTTAAACTGATGATGCTTAAAATGTAGCATAACAACAAACCAATAAGTCCAACACTAGATTGATAGTCATTTAGCTATAATCACCAGTTCACAAGGTCTTCTATAACACAGAATTCAGGTGAAGACTAACAAACAGATTTAATGAAACTTGATGAGGGCATTTTTTTAAGGACAGGAATTTATAGTGCACATTCGAGCATAATTGTCTTCCTCACTAAATGCAGAGTAACATTTAATGCTCATATTCTGACTATAGCTAGGGTATCTAGCACGGGGAAAAGAAAGAGCACCATTCAAGATGACCAGGCATAAAAAAGAAGGGTGGTCTTACGCTTTATGCCTTAATTCCAACCAAAGCTCATCATCAGAAAGAGGTGGAGATTTACCAATCTCTACCTCAAGCTGAAATCGCCCTTTCTCGATCTTTAACTCCTCAACTATTTTAAGTTTTTGACATCTTCTCACATCGAGCATTTGTGCTGCGAGTGGTACGGTCTTCACATATCTGTCAATAGCAAAAAGTTGCTAGTCCCGTTATAAAGAAATTTTTAGTCCAAGAAGTTAAACTACACATGACTAGAAGATCAACAATCTTAAGAACTTGAAGAAAAAAAAAAGTAAAAAGAAGAATGTTAAAAGTTATAGCTCTCTGCTTATAAGATCATCAAAACCACAGGGCACTAATATTGGATATACAAAGTGAAAATATTTTTTTCTTATCCACTGTCACATTTTCAGGGATTGCTTAGCATGTTGTATTAGGCATGATAGAATAATCTTATATATTATGTCAGTTGTTTGGCACGTGTGCTATATTGTAAGCTTATCCATGAAATCTCAAGTAAAAATTAATTTTAAGATTTTAAATACAAATTAATCTCAACTTTTAATACAAGGTTCGTTAAATTATCTAAAACTAACATTTTTAGATTTTAACTTTTTTCTTTTTTTGATAAGCAAATGTTAGTTGTTAGTAAATTACAAATGTTCCTTCTCCAGGGTTTGAACCCTGGCCCTTCACCTTCCATCACCCTTAACTTAATAAATAAGTATGGTAAGTTTGCTTCAGAAAGACAATGATGCCACCCAATGGGTGCCGGTCGGCGGTCGTAGTGGTTAAAAGTGGTTGTTTGAACCCCGAGGTTAAGTGTTTGATCCTTAGGAGCCGCACTCTTAGGGATACATTTGACCATCACCATACCTAATGATCCCAACAATAGCTCATATATAAGAAGTATTATATTTAAATAAGTTTTTATTTTAAAAATAAATGTAATATAACTTTCCTAACTATGGTAATTTTTCACGTTATAAAATTTATCAATTATATTAGTTAAAAAAAAAGTAGTAGTGTTTTTCTATATTAAAATAATTAAATATATATATAATATAAAAATTAAATGAAATTTTAATGCTTAGTTATAGTAATGCTTAAATAATAAAAATATCATATGTCTATTCAAAAAGAATAGTATTACAACAAGTACATCAATATAAGTCCAGTGCATTATGAGAATTTAAGACTCCTAGAAGACATCTACATCTATCACAGGCTATTAAATTTAGATTTTTATTACAATCCTGTAATTCTTTATATGCATGCATTATTATTATTTTTCTTTTTTATTCAATGTACATAGTTGTGACGAGTTTTATTTTCTAGGACTAGGTGATGTTTAATTAGCTAAAGAATAATATAACATAACAAAATCATGTAATTGTAGCATATTATAAATAATTAACTTTTATCTAGTTGACAATATTATCCAATATAATACAGTAGTTTGTACCATGCCACACCAAAGACTATATAATATTATAATCTTATCAGGCCTTTTACTATCAGGTTATGTTATGCCCTTATTCTCACATGCTCCATTATACAAGAGTCATTAGACTTGAAATGTGTATAATGCACAGTACTAAAACTTGCCCTAAATTTTAATTCAATAGTGAAATATGGGGCATCAAGAATCAAACTCCAGATCATATGATCATAGTGGTTTTAATATCATGTCAAGGACCAGCTCTGGTAGTGAAGCCTGCCAATGGTTTTATGTGTGCACTTGTTTCAGATTATTCGCCATTAACAAAAATCCTTTTAATAAAAAGATTCACTTCTTATTTTGTTTTGTTTGGATAAGATTTTGAGAAAAACCAAAATCTACCAAAAAAAAGTCTGTTTTTAGCTTTTAATTAGAAGCAAGTAACTTCTCAAAATAATCTTTCATAATAAATGAGAAACAAAGTACAAACCTAAAAAGCCTTTTATATTTATAACCAAACACATAATATATTTTGCTTTACATAAAATCTCTAAATAAATGATTCAATTTTCTCAAGCTTAAACAGCATGGCCCTATATCACAACAATGTTATCAAAGCCTCAACAACCAAGTGGTCATGACTCATGAGTTTGATCCTTGGCCCTTCCTTCATAATTAAATTAAACTTCAGCACGGGAGAAAGTGAGCTTGTGAAGACACTTCAAACCTAATGGACCTGTGCATGAAGGTCTAAATGTGCACGTAAAACTTAATGCGCAGACACTCCACCTAATAGCTTAAGTTATCAGGACAACTATTCAATAAGACTAAATCACTAGTACATTTGAGAACAAATAATGGTTGAAGCAATACTACATCATGTGCTAGTAATGTTATTCCAACATGGTTTTTTATTCAATTGCACATCATTTAAAAGGAATGAATATATTCAGGCAAACCACTAATTTCTGTTGGTGCTATATCTTTTGGCACTGTATTATACTATTATGAATTAGCTATTTCTAATATTTTGGCCTCTTTTATCAGATTGTACTTATGGAGTTACAGGTTCCTACTTGATATGTGATTCAGTGACACATGATTGTCCTTTTCACGCTCAGCATGGTCATTGGGCAACCTATTACATCTCAGAGTGATTTCATCAGTACTTCAGTATCTTCCCCATCCGATGTACTAAAACTTTGGTCTTCCCCCCTAGACTACCCATAATAACCAAGCCATTCCAAGCCTATCCCCTAGCCATCCTCCTTGTCTTCCAAACATTTCACACTTCTACAGAATACCGTGCAGATAGAAGCACACACATTTAGCTATATCTGTTTGTGCACCTACCTTCAAGCAATTAGCAAAGCAGAATGAAATTCTGCCAAAAGAAAACAAAATATTCATGAACTCAGAAGAAGCAACATAAGATTTGGGTAATAAATTTGACTTCCAACCATTACCTGTCTAAAAAAGGCATGAGTACATAGTCATGAACCACAAAGTCAATTGCCCAAGGTATAATAATCAACACTGCCAAAAATTTAGCCTGTAATAACAATTTGGTAAACGGTATTGAGTAACTAATTAGAGAATATATTAAGCAAGCACTAGCACATGCAAATCATTAAATTGGTATGACAATATTTGAAGGCCAGGGGATGTTTGAATAACCTTAACTGAAAAATCGACACCCTAGATGCTGCTAAATATAATAAGTTCAATACAATGATTAAATATTTCAATCGTGACACTTACAATTATCCTCCTAACGCATAGAACATACACACAAACACAACGTACATCTCTTCAAACACAAGGGATGTAATGCTGAGTAACAACACATGTTATCATAAGTCTATTCAATCAGTCTACGCAATGATGACATTCCAAGTCCATTTGAAGCTACTGAGCTTAAAATCCCTGCTTCCGTCTTCACCCTTCTTATACAAGGGTAGAAGACACGATAGAAGCAAAGCTATCAGCTAAATGACAATCTTCCATGAGAAGAACTCAGATAAACTTTTCAACAAGCACTCACAAAATAAGAAAAATCAAAACAATCTTGCTGCCGAAAACCTACGAATTTATCAAATAATAGCTTCCCACGAGTTAAAATCAGCTTCTACACCTCAACATTTCCAGAAACCCTAAGCTCTCTAGTCTCTAATCTTACTTCTCCATAAGCATCTATAAACTTATAAAGCCTTTTCCCTATCAGTTAAAAAAGCTAGAAGCTAATCCAAACAATTTCATGACAAGAAACAAAAATGCACTTACCGAATTTGATGAAGCATACTGGAAAACACGGTCTTCATAAAGCATGTCATCGTCTTCCCTTCCAAAAAGATAACCCCTAACAGTCTCAACCAGCCCCTTTTGTTCAGCAACATCTTCTAGAACCTTCTCCTCCCTGTAATCCTTGATCCCCTGCTCCCACTCCTCACTCCACGAAGAAGAAGAACCATTGTCACCGTCGTCCAAGAGCCAATCCTCCCACCTCCTGGTCTCTTCGTTCCTCCTATCCTCCCGTGCCTCCCTCAGCTCCACAATCGCTTCCGCTCTCTGCTTCCACGCCTCAAACTTGTCATCCCCGGAAACCTCCTCCTCCTTCCCCTCTTCCTCCTCCACCTCGACCATGTCATCTTCCTTCAGACCTAGCCAATTCCCATCGTCCTCGAAGAAAAAGCGCTTCCACCAGCTGCTGCTCTTCCTCGAGTGGCCACCGCGCTTCTTCGCCTTCGAGACGAAACCGCTGAACCGCCGCCGCCGCGTGTTGCCGCCGAGCCGGAGCACGAAGCTCGGTGAACCGCGCGAGACGAAAGGATTGAGGAGCAGGTTGTGATTGTTGAAGAAGATGAAGTTGTGGTTGTTGTGGCATAACACGATTGAAGAGCTCATCAAGAATGTGAAGAAATTGGTGTCATGTGTGCCCGCATTTTTCAGTGAACGCTCATTGTGCAATGGCATCAACTAAATAAACATCCCTCTCTCTTTCTTAACTTATTCGTCCGTACAAAGAAGAAGAAGAAGAAGAAGAAGAAGAAGAGAGGGAATTTGGTTAACACTGGGCATGGCTAGTGTTTCGCCACGTTCTAAGATCAAGGGTCTGTTCCTTTCCCTTTTTTTTTTGGATAATTGTAAAAAATTATATGATTTTCAAAATTTTATAAAAAAATGGTTGATGAAAATATCATCATTGTCTTTTATTTTATACTTCGGAAAAAACCTTGTCTTTTTTTTTAAAATATCATTGTGATGTAAAATGTGAGATATGAGAGTAGGGTATCCGAGTGACTAATTATTTCATCGTGGCTGTTCGCACTAAGCGGTAAATGACTGGACACGAAATGCGCTTCATTTTCATAGAAAATAAAAATGGTTTATTATCTTTGATAAAATATATTAATTAAATGGTTTATTATCTTTGATAATTAAATTAAAATGTTAAAGGACTTTTTTTTAATATAGATCAATAAATTTTATTTCACTTAAATGGGAAATTGTTACTGGATAGCCATAATCTATTAATATGCTTGGTTCCACTTTTGTTAGTATTAGAGTTGAACCTCCATTGTCAGAATTAATTTTTAAATGTTTTTATATTTCTCATCACAATTAATTGTGGCTCCAAAATCAATGAAGAAACACGATTTCTACAATTCAAAGACAATCAATTATTAGATTTCACTATTAGATTTTATAAGAGTATCTAAATATCACTTTTCTCATAAAGGTATTTAGGTATTTAAACATAAAGTATTATTAAAGCCAGCTAAAAAATAGCTTCATTTTCATTGGTAACCACCATAGCACACCTCCTAGTTAAATATAAAACATTTTAATTTCAACTGTTTTTTATCATAATCAATTTCTCACAAATAGTGATAAATAGCATTAAGAATATACTAATTATTAGAAAGAAAATTGAAATAATTTTATTTGTCCAAAAAAGATAAAATTTTATTCTAGGAACATATGTGGAAAAGTTTAATAGAAATGCATGTGAAAAGGAAATCTTGTTTTTTAAGTGACCGAAACTAGGGTGGAAGTAGGTTGGGTTTTGCTAGGCTTAACTTAAATATGTCTGACCTGCTTAAAAAATTCAAACCCTGAGCCTAGCCTAATGTCTGTCATAGATTATTTTTTTTTAGGCCTGAGTTTGATCTGTTTGAAAGTCTGGCCTAGCCTAGTCTCATAGCCTATTTAAAAGCTTATTTTATTGCAATACATTGAAGTAGACCGAAAATTTTAATTGTAAAATGTCAACAAACTTATAGACTAGTGAGCTAAAATACAATAATATGATTATATTGTTCAATTCAAAGTAAATAGGTATAGTCATTTTCTAAAGAAGTGTATATGGTTAATTCATTATATAGTCTAACATATTTAATCATATAAATAAGTCAACAATTATTTAGTTTTAAGATACTATAATAAACATTTCAAAAAATATATTATAATAAAAATTTAAAATAATATGAATAATAAAATAAATTAATATTTATTCAAATAGGCCAACCTGTTGGGTTTACAAGATTTTCTAAGTGGACAAAGCCTGACATTTTAAACTAAATAGACTTTTAAAAAAGTTTTGACTTTATCTATTTAGTAATTTGGCTTGATCTGGCTTGGGCCTGATGTATATTAGGCCGTAGGCCCCTGTCGACGGCCTGACATACGCAAGAAACACATGGTCTCTTGTGATTTGTTTGTTATTTTCCTTTTTTTTACATATAATTGGCTCTATAACCCTTAATTCTCGCGTTTGGTGAGCATTACTTTCGGCCTATATAGTTGTGCTCGTATGTGAAAATAGATAAGAATAATTAAATAGTTAGAAAAAGAAGGCAACTGAAAATTACAAATTAAATTATTAAAAGAAATCGTGATAAATAATATATTTCTAAACTTAATTCATGAGTAGGAATTATATTATCTCTTGAATAGAAATCTTGTTTGCCTAAATTTTAGCCATGATTCATGGCCTCATTTTGGCATGGGACTGTGATATCGAAAAGTGATTTATAAGAGGAGTGATTATGCAGATGCCATTAAGCTTCTCACTAAGGGGCCTTTCGGATTTGGATCTGTGTTAATCTCACATGATTATGTCATATGAAGATCAAACCTTTAATTTTTTTTTTAATGAAAATCTGAACCCTTAATGGTTACGTAGAGAGAGAATATTAAAATTGTACAAGAAATAATATTAACCATCGGATTTCATTAAAAAAGTAATTAAGGACCCAGATCCTTGTCATGTGAAATTAACACATGAGAGGATCCAAATCCGGGACGCTTCAGGGTTTGCGGGTATAATGCACGCGATTATATCAATGTCATTATAACCTTGGTTAGTGAAATTCATGAGAGAGGATAACTCTTGTACAAGTTTTGTGGCCTCTCTTGGATTTCGTGCGATAGAGAATTTCAAGCCCTGGTCTCTTCCCCCGGATGGTGTTATTCCTCCTGCTTTGTATGCTCATTGTTGTCCTTAATTTTTCTTTTCCAAACTTTTTTTTTGTCGAAGGAGAAAATTCATTCAGTGGCCAGTGCCCAAAAACCCAGCTAAGGATACAAAGAAACTTGATTTTTTCTTGTCAAATGATAGCTCCACCAAATCGAATCACCTAGTCTATAGCTAAGGTTGTTAGATAAACAAGATAGTGCATGTTTTGAAATGTATTAATGTGATTTTAACCTCAGAATTCTAAACATGCACTTAATTTAATTTGACGTCCATGATAACAAATGCTCATAGTATAAGCGCTGATTCATATGCAAATTTAAAATGTCTATTAAAATAAATTCAAAATAAATTACCTCTGTTTGGTGAGAGCTTTTTTAAGTCTACCTTACAACATAAACGCTTATACAAGTATTTAAGAAGACTTATATAAATAATTTATGATTTACATGTAAATTATTTTGAGCTTATTTTCATAAATTGCTCAAATTAAATTATAAATAAGAATTCATACTTACCTATACCTTTTTTTTCAGCTTTTCTAAAATTAACATATAAATATGCGCATATACAATCATCAAATTATTTTACCAAAACACACATAAGCTAATATAAGCGACTTATAAAAATAAATTCAAAATAACTTATACATCTTACAATTTCAAGTTAGGCATAATTATACCTCAAAAACTAGCTTGGAGGTGAGAATTGCTTTGCCCACTATTTTTAGTTAATATAAAACTTTTCAAATTCAGGGAGGGACAGTACATCTGAAGAGTAGAATTTGCAAAAATAAATATTTGCGAATGACTTACATGTGTGTAGCCTCAAATAAATGATTCTAAAATAGACTCTAGTAACATCTTAGAATTCAGACCAGGTCAAAATCTTAGAAACTAGCTTAGAGATGATAATTATTTTACCAAAATGATAATTGATTTAACCAATATAAGGATTATTATGGTTATACCTCTCTAATCCATGTAAAACTTCTAGACAATACGTATATCGTGAACTATTTGCATGACTCTCAAACATCTTTCATTTTGGTCAAAGTCTCAAACACTATATTTATGCAACATGCTCTGAAATAAGCCATGGGGCCTAACCATAATGTATATGCTTTCGTCAAAATTTATTTTCGCACAAGGATGCACCAAAAAAAATTGAAAAAAGAAAAGAAAAAGTGAGCAGTCATCAAGAAGTATCCAAGGAGCAAAGACTGAATTGGTTCGTCATGAAATATAACCCAGGATAAACAACGAATTGAGGTCCATCAACAAAGGCACACCACCATAAATTATCTTAAATATGATAATGCTTGGGCCCCATGTTCGTAGTTACCCAAGAGAATTTCCATATTTTCAATTTTGATCCAGATAATGATACGAAACTTTTTCTGAAGAAATTGCAATACTAGTACCCAATTAAATTGAGAACATAAACTACATGGCTTTTGTTACAAGCTGCCCTTTCTATCTATCTTTGAGTTCCTGTTCAAATTGAAGCAATTTTTCCCGAACAGGCTTCAAAAATAGCTTCAAGTCGTTGCATATCTCTATCTTATATTGATTCAAGATATCCGTTGATTCATTTAGTCTCACTTGCATCTGCATAAGAAAATTTGCCAGCAGAAACAAACAGATAGTCTAAGCAAATCACTAGTCATAATTTCATGTAAGTCAAAGGTGAGTTATACATGCAAAGTACAAACAACAATCTAAACCAATATAGTAAAAACGAACAACAAAGCCTCCTTTCTCTAGACATTGAAAGCCAACTCACAATGAACAAGCAACAGACTAACGGCGGGTACTATCTATCTTTCTATCTATATATATAGAGCATGAATGTTGAAGGGAAAAGTGTTTTTGCACTTGGGTGCGAAAATTACATCTTAGACTGGGAAAAGTGAGGTAGGACATAGAAAAGATTAGGGATCCATTGGTAAGAATTAAGGTACTATTGAGAACATTAGGGGTAAAGGTGGATGAAGGGGTTTGCAAATTGCAACCAATATATAATGTTCAAGAGGGTCAACTGGTGATATTTAAGGCGCCAAAAGCAGTAACTGTGGGAGAAAGTTTATGGTTGGAATGGTTCTCAGGAAACTGAAGGACAAATCCACCATTAACCGGAGTTGCAATTAGCCTATGTCAAAATAAAGGTGCACTAATACACATGACATATTGGGAGAAGGTATTACCTCCAAACTTGAATCAAGTCAATAATTAATTCCAGTATTAGTGAATTACATTGACCAAATGAAGAAACGAGGAGCCAGAATATACACAACAATAAAACCCAATGTTTCATTAAGTGTTTAAAATCAATATTAAGAAGCACCTGCAAGTCATCCAGTTCACCAAACGAGAACTCTGGAACATCTATATCGCCCCTAACCAACTTCTTATCTCCTTGAATAGTCCATTCCCCTGCATCCGTTTGTGAATCAGTATGCCTTATAGAGTAATGAGCATAAATGCAAAACAAAAATGAACTGTTGGATTGAAGTGCTTAGTAGAAACAACAGATAATGACTTGCCTTTGACTTTTAAGGTCAACTCATATGTGTAGCTGACACGTTTCTTGTTCCGAACTATCACCATGAATGCCTAAGAAATGTACAATCATATGAAGTATCAATCAATCACAGATGTAAAATGCTCAAAATGCTGGTTGAGGTCCTACATTGAATAAAGATGGTCAAAGTAATTCTTATAATAGGTATGGCAATTCTCACCCTTAAGCTAGCGTTTGGAGTAGAGTAGGGTTGAAACCCGAGTTCTACAATGGTATCAATTGAGATTAGAGAAACTGTATTTTTATAGATACATCTTTGATTTTGTCATGTACAAACATACATATGGATACAAGATACAATGACAAGAAAGGGAAAGATCACCTTAAGTCTCCGTGATATGATCCTAATATCCTATGATAAGTAGTAGACCTTCCTAACTCAAATATACAAAGAATTAAAAACACAGCCAAATCACAAATAATCAGATTACACACAATCTCAACATTCCCCTTAAAATCGGTGCATATATGTCAGATGCATCAAGCTTGCAACATATGCATGCTATCCTCAGTCCTTGAAGAGATTTGGTGAAGATGACTACCAATTGATCATTATTTAAAACATAATACTTATGGTATTATATATCTCCAACTTGCACCTCTATGCAAGATTATTGCATCTCTGACTAAAGTTACATTTCATATACTCTGCTTTACTTCTACTTACACCAAAACCATGTGTTTCCAATGCTTGTCTCCATGACTATAGCTTTTGATTTATTTCTTCTCTTGAATCTCCAACTAATACTATCATTTGCAAAAATAGTATGTGTCGAGGCACCGTCTCCTGGATATGTTCAGTACGCACGTAAAGAACCAAGATGAACAATTAAGTGCTCAAGTTTGACCTCTAATGCAACCCTATGGCTATAGTCAACCTTCGGTATTCTCAATTTCTGCTCTCACACTAGACATGCCTCAGTTATCTTTGATCGCTCAAATGGAAGCGAACTTAATTCCTCTTTACTCTACAGTCGAGAGCTTTCCACTCCTCTCCAGTCTCTAGGTAATCTACTATATGCATTTTCTGAAAGTACGAAAACCATGTGCAGGTCTTTCTGATCTCTCAGATCTATTCATTAATCTTCTTAGCAAGTATATAGCTTCATGGTTGATCCTCCCAACATAAAAACCAAATTGATTTTTGTGATATAAGTCTTTTATCTTAATCTGCTCTCAATTACCCTCCCAAAGCTTCATAGTATGATATTTACGAGTTTAATCCCTCAATAATTTAGACAACTTTTATGATACTTTTGTTCATTTGGCATGCTCTCAAAATCTTGAACAATTTTGCTAGTCACCTTATGTCTTTTTCTCCCAACCCCCTCCATACCTCAATAGGTAGGTTATCTCATCCAACTGCCTCACCATTAATCATGCTCTTTAGTGCTTCTTTTTACCTTTGATTCTCTTATTCTTTAAGAGCAGAAGTAGCTATCCTCGTTTCTAGTGTTAAGTATATCAGAGTTAACAGAGTACTCATGTTCTTCATTAAAAAGTTCAAGAAAACAACTCCTCCACAACTATCCTTGATATATTGTGCCATGAAATCTCTTGTTCTTCTTTCCCTGCTTTTGGCAAGTCTGTAGATGTTTTTTTTCCATTTCTTTAGTGTCTAATTATCGGTATAAAGTATAAACTGACTTATGCCCTTTATTTTAGCTTCGCTTACCGACTTCTTAGATCTTGCTCAGAAACCCAGTATTTATTCCATTTCTCCTCATCTTTATACAAGGACCCAGTTTAATAGCAATCCCTTTTAATAATAACCTTTTCCTACACACAACTGTCTCACCACCAATATTTTTTTCTCTTCCGCCCAAATCCCTTGATTCTCCACTTATCTCCTTGTCTGTCTTTACAATCCCTTCTCCACTTATCTCTTTCTCTATCTTTCTAATCCCATTTGTGCTCTCATTCCACATGTCACCATCACTTCCTTTGGTCTCCCAAAACTCACCCTCAAAAACCTCTCAATAAAGACCTTTTGTTTTTCACCCTTAATTGGCACCATTTTATCCTAGGATTGTAACTTGTGCACTCCTATTTACTTTACTCTCAATGCCACATCCATAAGTAAAACCCTATGTTGAGCGGTCAAACTCTCGCCTCATATAGCTTGGTAATTAGCTAAGAACTTTCTATCTTACATTCTTATTAAAGAAATCCAATTTGCGAACATCCCACCGCAGTCTCACATGTTATAAGAAGCTCCTCTCTTTTCCTAAAACAAGTGTTAGCTATAATAATATCAAAAGCTACACCAAAATCTAAGATGGTTGTGGCCACGTGTCACTTCCTCTACGCCAAACCCCCACATCCTCATACCCTCTAAATCCCCTACTCGCATGACCATTCAGATCCCCTCCTCGGAAAAATCTTTGTACTTAAACATATTCCTTGAAGTAAACTTTGTAACTCCTCCCAAAAATTTACCTTTGGCCGCTCTTCTACTCCTACTTCTGGTGCATATGAACTAAAACCACTCCAACAATTACAAGACTGCTAACACTTAACACTCTACTTAAAGTAGGTGAATGGATATTTATCATCCACAGCTTGCAAAGAAGTTCCTGAACCTCTTTGTTGGTAACCCTAAAGTTAACATGATTGCCAACTGAACCTTAGAAGGAGCATATCTAGTGGTCTGTCTACCAACAAATTTCTCCTTAATCACTTACATGTTCAGATGGCTAAAGATTGTTGTCGGACCAGTTTGTGTTTTTCCATTCTTTGATACACCAATTTTCTTGTGCCTGTCGTGGCCTTAGCTAGTTCGGGTGCTGATTTAGGTAAGAAAATGCTAATTTAGATGCAGTAGTTGAATTAGATGTAATCTAGAATACAAGAATAGATGTAAACTAAGAGTAAATCATATAATGTACTCACATCGCCAACACATTTTGTTACATCTTCCACTTCTGCTCTGCCAGAGGAGAATGCTATGGAGCCTACCGAGATAAGCAACTCCTGTAAAAATGTATAGAATAAGTAAACATGATAATAAAAAACCAGATAAATTAAACATGATTAGCTGTGAAAAGTTCATGGTCCTTCGTGCATGATTCCAAGATGCAAGAAAACAGAATGTGAGATTTTATAACAAAATCACGTGCAAGGTTCATAACATAGATACAGAAACACATGGATAATGAGAAAAAGATAATATGATTATTAAGACACAAACCTTGATTCTTGGAGTTGCCCATTTGTTAAGACTTTTCTCCTCCCATGTTCCAGCCTGTATTAATGTTGCACCATTCAAATTGATTGATACAGGAAAACACCAGGTATAGTCTATACCATTTAACAATCTAAATAATCACTTAATAAGTGTAGCAAAATGCGTAAATGAATCTTTGTTCCCTAGGAAATTTGCAACACTAAAAACACAATAATCAATAATGTATCATATTTCTGACTCCAATTATTCCAAAAGCTCCCTTTCCAGAAAGACATATCACAGCAAAATTTGTTGAACCGGAAATGCACAGATAGTTTGAAAGATACATGCTAGATATTCTTAATCATATCTATTTGTCTATTTGTTATATATAAAAAAAAAAAGAATAGATGTTGAATAACCAATTCCTTGTCATATTTATCTTTTCAGTTACATTGTCAAGCATTGAAACTGCAACAGCAACCATCTGTTCAATATTTCCACTCATTTCTACATCCACCAACGTAAGACCCCATATGAAAAACATTGTCTTACACATTTGAAGACCCTTATCATGTACAATATCACAGAAGCAATCCACCAAGGGCTCTTCATTGTCCTCTGAATAGGTTACAAAAATCAAAGTAATCTGAGCTCCAACAAAACCAATGCACCCAACTAAGCAATATTATTATTAATGATAAACCTGAATTAAATCAATGGACTGCTTAGCTCATCTAAAAAACGTAACTTTGAACAATCATCGCACAGGAGTTAACGAACACATGAAAACACAAATCTACAAGACATTTTCTTTATAAAAAAAATGTAAAAGAAGAAAGAAAATGAGGTTCATACGCGATTCCAAGCTGAACCAACGGTGGCGGCGTCAGATTGACAATCTTGCGAGTTGAGCTTGTGAGGAACTGGCAAAGGCGCTGCATCTTCCGTGACTTTCCGAACCCAATACGTGTACGAGGCTCCTTGCTCTTGTTGTTGTGGCTTTTGCTCCTCTTTCTCGGGCGAAACCGGTGCTCCAGATTCCATTTCGCTACTTCACCCTATAGATCAACGAATATGTGAAATGAAAAGGAAAAGAAAATCGGAAGAAAATTAAACCAGTGTTTCAATTGGTACTACCAATGTGAGAGGAAGTGAGCACGCGAGTACGATGGGGAAGAAAGCGAAACAAATCAAAGCGATTCAACGGAGAAAAGGAAAGGACAGCGAAAAAGAAACGATTTTTAATTGCTCTTCCAGAAGTTTCCCGTAGATGGGAGAAGAATAGGGATTTTTATTTTGGTAGATAAAAATAGATTAGGGTTTAACTGAAAATGACAAAAAAAATTTTTTCAAATTGCAATGGTGAAAGTCCGATGTTTTCTCTTAGGAAGAATGGAACTCTCAACTCTAAAGGTTCAAATAACAATTTTTTACTATTGTGGGCGAAACTCATTAATAGATAAATATTATTGGCAAAAGGTTTTATGGTTAGTTAATAAATTCTAATTCATAGACAATCCTAATCCTAATTAATTATATACCTTGTACCAAAAAAAAAATATACCTTATACTTTTTAATTTTTACTTTAAAATTTTATCACAATTAATATAATAAGAAATAAGTGGACTTGTTCGATTACAGTTTTTAAAAGATAAAAAATTTAAAAACAGTTTTTGTTTATCTTTTCTTTTAAAAAACAGTTTCTAAAAAATAATTTTTAAAAACTTTAATCAAACATGCCTCATGTGCTTGTCCCCCCCCCCCTCTAAGAATGTCGCATTTGCTTCAAGCAGATGCTATCCGTATATCTTTCATGAGAAAATAGTTTGTTTATTTTTTTAGTCTTCTTTTTTGGGCTTAGCCCCGGTTTGCAAAAATAAATTAAAGTAGTTTCATTTTTTTTACTTCCATCAAATCTTAAAATTTGAATTAAATTAAATACTTCATAAACATTTATTTTTTCATTTAACTCATATTTTCCTTAGTTTGAAAACTCTTTAAAAAGTAAATTTGTTTTAATATCTCTCTGCACCTCTCATGAACCAAATAATAAATGAATTATTTACCACTCCTCGCCTCCTTTCCTCTCTAATGAACAAAACATGATGATAAGAATTAAAATATCTCATTCTTTTACCTCCACTCTATTAAAATCTCTCCCGTCTGCTGAACCAAACATATCCTAAAAACAGAATTTAAGATCAAGAAAATCATTTTAAATTTCAGATATTATTTATCAGATTTCATGATTTAATTTAGTAAGGTATAATTATTTACTTTTAAATTATTAAAAATAAACTTATGACAATTTCTTCTCTTTAAACAATAAAGATAGATTATAATTGCGATTTGAAATGAATAAATAAAATTTAAAATAAGATAAAGATTAGAAATTGAATTGAACAAGGAAAATAAGATGACGATTAAAAAGTAAAGAGAAGTGATCCATTAACTCAAGGAGTAAGTTAATAGACTTACTCCAAGTCTTAACCCTTGTTTTTATCATAAAATCTTACTCCAACTGTTACTTTATAATAATAAAAACAAAGGTTAAGATTTGGAGTAAGTTTCCTCGAGTCAACGGATCCCTCCTCAAAAGCAAATTAGAAAATAAGTGTTCTTGCAAAGTTTACTGTTGGTAAGCTCAGCCTCTCGACTGCTACTCCCACATTCCAAAACGGTAGATTTAGTTTTTCACTTATTTTTCAAAGCTGTTGTTATTTTAGAAATTTAAGACTTTTATGACATGAACTTCTCTCTATATCCTCATTTTATATTAAAATTATTACCTACCACTACATATTTTCACCAATTACTTAACCAATAAGTATGTTTGAAGACTCATAAATGGACTAAAAAATTACAAGCTTTAAGATAGCTTAATTTGCAGATTGGCAAAATTGTTGCATAAAAGTAGGCATAAATATGCTTACAATTTGCTGAGGCGCTATCCATAGTGCACGAAACCCTATAACTCTACTACAAAACTATGTACAAAACAAAACCATAAAATTGAAAATCCTTTCCACAAACCCTTGTACTTGCCAACAGAGGAAATCCTTGTAACATTGTTAATTGAAATTCACAATGGTAGCTCGAAACCTCAATTAATCTTTGGCTTTGGTCGCCTTGGCCTCAATACCATATAAAGGCACCCTAGGACAACAAAAAATGCAGGTATAGTTGTCATGTCAAACACCACGTGTATTTTTCTCTCTTTTGTGCAGTTAATTGGATGGAGAAGGGCAACAGTGGTATTAACTTGTTCAGTAAACCTGCGACAATGAAAAGCCAAAGTTGTGTTAGGAAACGAACCATTGTAGAACAGGCTCTTAACTGAACAGACCTACACGAAAACACAAAGGCCGCCTTCTAACCGATGAAAAGGAATATAGAAATAGTTGTGCTTCTCATCCTCTCTCCACACTCAGGACAAACTTCTGTCCCATTATACATGAGAGAGAGAGAGAGAGAGAGAGATCAAAAGAACAAAAGAAAATGCTCTAATGTAACAAGGACTACTAATCTTCAACTGTTAAACACATCCACTTAAAACAATAGTCGAGTAAGAACCATATAGGACCTAACAAACTTCACTGCATCATACTCCAAAACATTCCGCATATGCCCTGTCCTCTTTTTACTCCCATGACATTTACAAGGGTATAATCACAATAGATGAGCTTTATGCAATCACATTTGGATTAACCCACTGGAAGACAAAATTGTTAGGTTTGTTTTATAGGGCCTGTTTGGTACGTCATATTCTATAATGATCGTATAAGCTTATACAATACATTATAGGCTTATCAATTGTCTGTCAAGCACTCAAGCTGAATATGTTTGCCAAGCTTTTAAGGTGAATGGTTTTTAATTATATTTCTAACGTATGTTTTTCTAGTTTTAGTAAGAGGCATCGCTTAAGAATATGAGCTAGGTCTAATTTTACCCAAAAGTCAGCTTAGGGATAAGGATTGGCCTACCCTTTACTAAGACTATTTTGACCATATCACTAGTCATTTTGAAACTTTAACAACACTCTCATGCCCAGGACTGGATATCTGGAGCATGGTCAACTGGATATTTTACACAAATGCCCTCATTCCCATCATGGGATAGTTACAGGACATTAACTTACCAATTTCTCCTAAAATAATTGCGGGCCAGATTGACTTCATTAATTTTTCATGGAACAACCGTGGGTTGGGTAGATTCTAGAACTTTGAACTTTTGCAAGTGACCCATCATGGGTGGCCCAAGAACGAATCTAGTACTGACTTCAATATCATCTTAAGAATTTGCTCTAGGCCTAACTACCCCAAAATCTAGCTTTGGAGCGAGATTTGCCCTACATTTTCTTTGGCCATATCTTTAGTCAATGTGAGACTTTAACAGTAGCATATCTACTCCTTATAGTTATGCTTTTTCTATTGAAATGTGTGTCGTAGAACAGTGTCTAGTTTCTAACCTTTTGGATGCATCCTCCAAGGTGTTTAGCAGCCTCAATGCATCAACATAACGCAATTCTCCACTGACAGTTGATACCTGAAAATACAACATTCATGGTATAAACTGTTTAAGAATAAGATTATAAATTTGATAGAAGCTACTAATAACTAGTACTCACCCTTCTCCAAAGGCTAACGACATAATTGTATTTGTTTACAAGCTCACGCTCTTGGGACTGGAAGATCTTGAAAGTTTTTTCAGCTTTGTTTTGTTAAGAATCATGAAGAGATAATTAATCTTGTATCACAACAAAAACAAAGGCAGCAAAATACTACTGAGAAACAAATGGCAGCTTTGGGTTCCCATCATTAACTAAATAGCAACATCTACTTTAATATTTTTCTTCCCTCAAGGAAAATGCAATAGATGAAATCCAGGCATATGGAACATTAATTTTTATAGATACATCATAGTTTTTCCCTCCCAATATTTCTGATATTTATGTATGAACAAGTGCTCTCCCATACTGGACCACATGTCAGAGTGGCACCATTTGCAATTCTGTCAATCATCAAGTTAATATTGAGAAGTGAGCGCCTACAATCTAAAAGATTAAGCAAAGTAAGATGCTACTAAACCACAATTAGTTGGAAAGTTAATTGACTCTTGGATGAACCAGTGGTCTCTACTACTCTGTCTTATCCAATAATCACTATGAAGAGTCGAGAGAGAGTAGCAAGGGTTGAACCCATAACCCCTTGGTCACAACTCACAGGAATGCTTTCATATAATGTTTGAAATTAATCAACTATCCTGTAAAATTTAAGCTTTGGGTGAAGGTTCAAGACTGATTGTAACTTTAATCTGTGCCCTAATGCAGGAAAAACATAAATCAGGGAATAATCTAATATTTCCCCTTGAAACAGAACCATTTTTCACAAGCTTATTTCTCAGATCTCATTATTGATCTTAATTTTGTCTGTGTAGATATAAAGGAAGAACTCTTTAGAGAGGAAAGACAAGAGATTAAAAGCAAAAGAAATATTCCAAGAATGTTCTCATTAATGTATTCAGAAAATGGTAGTTTTCCAATCACTAAATGGCTGCTATAATACACAAGGATACTAGTACGTTCCATCAGTAGAAGATGAATGGCAGAATTAACCAGTTGAACTGATTCTTCAAGAGTAGTGATGACATAACTCCGAGCAATTGAATCAGACTGGAACTGTGAAATGTGCCAACCTTGTGATGTAATGGAGAAAGGGTTGCATCCCACTGACCATATCCAGTCCTGTCATGTTCAGAAGTAAATCTCAAGACACAGTGCTTCGCATATTGACTATTCTAGGAACCTGGGACACAGTACATGCTAATATAAAAAGAACTTAATAACTATACAGTGCCAGTGTAACCATATTTTACACATACATCTAATCACCTAATCATATTTCACAATCTTGCCTTTTTGGTCTTTTCTAATTTTAATTCAATTATGATGTGATCAAATGGTAAAATATGATCGGACCTCAGTGTAAGACATTTATACTATCACTATATAATTATTAGACTCATATAAATGAATATGTATGTAGTTGATAAAGGCATTAAGCATCTGCTTCCAGAATGACTTGAAAAGTGCTTCAGCTTCCTACAGTTCCATTTGCTATGTTTATATTGCTTTTTCCCTTGGGTTTTACAGGGTGAGGGAGGAGATGAACATCACCCAACTAACAGCCAAAACAGAAAAAAAAAAAACAAAACAAATAACAGTTTGTTGGCAATTTAAAGGCATAAGTGATGTAGAAAGTAGAGAGAGAGAGAGAGAGAATGCAGAAAAGAGAGAGAGTGAAACTTCTCATAATATTTCACCAAATGATCTCAGATCAGATTACAACTATATATAGAGAAACTAGTTAGCTCTAAGAATAACTGACTGAAAACTAACTAACAGCTGTGTCAACAAACTGACAGCTGTACAACCAACTAACAAACAAACAAACAGAACCGAAGAATGCCAACTGTGCACACGTGAAGTGCGACAGCATGGCACTAGACTACTACTCTCTATAAGTGAAGCCCACAACAGAGTTTCATATACCCAGCTCCAGTCAATATACCAGAATTGAAATCCCTCGAGAAATGATAGACATCTGGATTAAATTACATCTAAAAACACTATGATAGAAATAGACTGGACATAAAGTGTACCTCAATTGCAGTCTCATGGGCTTGTCCATAAACAAGATGAAGGGGAAGCAAACCCGCAAGATGCTCTGCAGTAGCTGCCACTGCAGCTTTTATAGGCTGCCTTTATAGTCCAAATAAAAGATGAAATCATGGAAGAATTGATAAGTGGCCATATGTTCAATAAATAAAGGTCTTACAACAATTGTTCAATACAGAAGTTTAATTATTGATGAGAATTTGCAGCAAAACTATCCCTGGATAATGGCTTAAACATGTTTTGATCCCTAAAAATATGACATTTTTCAGAATTAGTCCCACATTAATTTTTTGGCATTTTTAGTCCATAAAAATTTGAAAGTTATGTGCTTTAGTCCCTAAAACACCCTAATGAGAACTAAAAACATTATTTTATTAAATGTAGGCATTAAAAACAAAACAAAAATTAAAGAGGGAGTAATCCAAAAATATTTTAGGGACAAAAAAGAAATGTAATCTTAATATGGTGACATTATATGACTTGAGACAATTTAAATTTCATCGAGATGTTCAATTCTTCCCCTTCCCCTATAATTAGTTATTCTTTATATATGGCCTATTATAAAGATGTCACACATCCCATAACATCCTGCTGGCCCCATCATAGATATATTTCCCAACGAGCTAATAACTGCTTTGCAAGCTAGATGAACAAGTTAGTATAAAAACTCAAACGTAGGTTTCAGAATTTAACCTCAAGTTCATTAGAAGTGAGTGCCCATTACAATGTAGATGACTTTCCCAGGAAGTGGGGTCTGACTGAACGACAATAATCATGTCAGATAGTGCTTTTGCTTGAAAATGTTTGTCCAGTAACAGCGGTTCATTATAAATGAACCAAAAGACTGGAACCTCTAGCATAGACCTGGAATTCGCATGCCCACCTGCATTGCTCACAAAGATTATTATCATAGTCAATTCACAGAATATCAAGCAACAAAAAAGAGGAAAACTGTTTTTCAAATTCAATTCCATATGAAAGGAAAATAAAAGGAAAACAGTTTTCAATAATAAGAAATTACAGAAGATTCAGATATTCTTTCACTCCTTTTTTTTATCTTTTTTATCTTTCTTACACACACAAATCAATGGACCGAGTACTTTGTCTTTTCATTTTTCCCTTATCGTTTTTATTAAAAAAATATGAAGAGGATTTCCAACCAATTCTTTACTTTCTTTTTCCATGTACATACAATGGCATTCTAAAACAATAGGATTTTAGGATATAAAATGAACCTTTAAGTGAACCATGTTTATTCAGCCTTTGCAACTGATACTGCAGAATGGAAGAATCAAGATAGGTACGAGTTGTCTTTCGATAGGTTCCATTGACAAGTAATAAAGGCACCGCAGCTGCTCGTCGTGCAACTGAAAAGGCCATTGCTAAAGCAGGATCCTCTGACAGAGGCAACCTAAAAGCTTAGTGATATCAGTAGAAAACTAGCAAAATGCACATTTTAAGGAAACAAGACAAATCAGGCATATCACAATGTGTCTAAAAAATTTCACCAACCAAATGTCTAATAAGAGGTTAGCAAAGGAAAGAGTACAATTAAACATCTATGACTGCATACATGTGCGGACTGAACATTGGTTTCTGAGAAGGAACCATCAAAGAGGAAAGTCCTTCCTTTATAGCATCCATATCCACCGGAAGCTGTTTGATGTGCCTAACTTTCTGCAAAAAAAATTTGTAAAGGAAACATAAATATTCCACTATTGCCAGAATTTTCATATCACACAACTTAAATCTTACCTCCTGTGTAACGAAGAACAACTGAAAGGATATCTTCTCGTAGTAATGGAAGACACCATCAGCAACTGAAGGTGATACGATATGTCTCATAGATCCCCACAGTGTTGCACCTAGATGTGCAAGAAAAGCATCTCGTGCAACCGTGTAATTCTGGGACTCCTGCGCAGAGGCAAAGCCATCAATGAAGCTTCTACTGAACTTTAACAAGAATCTATATATGCAAAAAAACAGGGGGCTCACATCAGAATAAAACTACCGAATTAATACAGACAGACCAATCAGCCAACCTCGTATGTGTCACTGAACAAATTCCAGCTTTCCATCCGCTTTAATGCCTCTATGGCTTTTGTCTTGTGACTTTCATCATACTCTTCACCTTCAAACGACTGAAGCTCATTTCTCAAATCTCGCATCCTCTCATCAAGTTCTGAAGTTATCATATGTTAAAGGCTTTATAATTTACAATATATAGATATCAAACTAACTGAAGCACTGAACTAAGAAATCTGCAAGTTTCTGATGGTTAAACAAACAAAACAAAAACAGAACTCCGAAACAAAAATAAAAAGAAGCTTGATGAGAACATTTCACATGCAATGAAGCATTAGAGAAGAAAGAGAAATTGTACTAAAAATATTCTGATATTATTATTTGCCAAAGATCAATGTTTACAAACACATCTATTTATAGATGCAATAGCTTGTTAACCAAGCTTTGTAACTATGCTAACAGACTCTAACTGACTCTAACAATCATAACCACCTAACAGCTGTAAACAGCTAGTGCTAGCTGGACACGCCAGCTGGCACTCTAACACAGTAGCTAAAACCCAGTTGTTCTGATATATACTCCTAATAAGCATTGAAACTTCCAAGTGATTAACGTAATGGTGTCAAATATGTGTCAAGTCGGAATTTCTTACACCTATCAGATACACCTAATATAAAAAAATTAACTATTTTTTTTTGGATAATCATATTAAAATGGTGAGACATGTCGTGTGCACAATGGTTAATGCAATGTTTCATAATATTAATGTACTTCAGATTAGTATTTTAAACACAAGTTCTCATGTTTGCATGGAACTTACATATTAAACGTATCATTTAAGATTTATATGTTTATATCAGGCTTAATATTAATTATGTATGTTATACTCTAACAGTGTGATGTCATATAATTTATAATTTTTTTCTGTCCCTGTGTTGGAAACAAATCGTATCTGTCTCATGTCTCTGTTGTTCTCAAGCTCACATGTCATTGTGAAATAAAGCTATGTTCTTAGATTAGATATACAAATTCAATATTGTCGGAGAAATTCAAGGATTTTTTTTTCCTTCCACTGAAATCGAAAAAGACAAATATTAGAAAACAAAGCCCAAAATCTACAAAATGAGATTACCTTCACATAGAGCAAGCTTGACTTTCCTACCCTTACAATGTTTAAAAGCAAATAGCTCATATATATCAATCTCAGCTAGAAGAATATCAATAGCCTGGTGGTCTTTCTGCAACATAGAAAATCACAATTAACCCACTTCAGAACTCCAATAGAAAAAGCAGCGGGGGTATGAGGGATATTCCTTAAACATGTTGGAAACCTACACCACTGTCACTTGTTTCTCAACATCAATTATTTCTGTTGGACAATTTTGCTTTTTACATTGACGTCCTGACAAACAATTCTAACTAGTGTTTATTATTTGCTACAACTCTTTGAAGCCTTTTTCTTAAAGGCACAAAATGGAATGCAGAAAATGCAATCAATTGTTAGATCCATCAAAAGACACATACATCACCAAATACAGAAAATTTCTCCTGAATAGCATCTTGCAATCGATCTTCAGCTTCTTCTGCTGAAATTTCTGCAATCAGCAAGGAGAAGACGATTAAAATCAACCTAAATAAACTATGGCATCACTAGTTAAACAATGCAAGATGAACTGAATAAGTAAGTTTCAACTTCATAAGCCATTATAGGCATTTTCTTGGGTCCGATTGAATAATTAAATAACTTAATCAGTTCAGCAAGGCACCACAAGTCTGCAAAAATCAGTAGATTAGGCGGTCACATCAGATTTCAATATTGAAGCTCTTAAGTTTTTGGGCTAGGCCTAACGCTCTCAAAAGCTAGCTTAGAGGATTGTCCTACCACATATAAAGACTTCTTTGCCCATATCTCTAGTAATGTAGGACCTCCACACACCCCTCATCACGCCCAATGCTGGATATCTAGAGCGTGGAGATCACAAACTTGATATTTTTAGGGAAATATTCTTATGCCCATTATGAGATATCTACAAGGACAAATTGACATCAATTCCTCCCAAGGTAATTGCGGGCCAGGTTACTTACTATTTTTTTCTGGAACAACCACAGGCCATTTCAGCGGCTGGCCCAATAGTGAACCTATAATCAGCTTTTGTATCACCTAACTGGTAATCCCTCTCTTCTCACTCACTTATTAACACCCAAAACTTAACACCATGATACACTACCATATGGATCCAAAGTAAAGTTATCGGCATTGGCCAAGCTTCACCTCTTTCTTAACTATCATTGAATTTTGTTCTTTTGGTTCTTAGTTGCCTTTTAATCTTATTTCAATAAGCAAACTGACTAGCTGTGGTACCATCTTAAAATTTGGGGCTAAGCCTAACTCTACTCCAAAAAGCTACCTTAGAGGTGAGGATTGCCTACCTTATATAAGGAAGTTTTTTAGCCATATATCTAAGTCAACGTGGGACCTTAAGAGAAAAAAGAAATCAACACCACTACCAATTTCTCAATTTGTAGAGTTCTGCTTTGTGCAACTCCTCTGCTAATCTGGCCCGCAATTCTGCTTGGCTAACAAAAGCTTTATTGAACATGTGCTTTTACAATTTCAGAAGAAATAATTCATTACCACTTCTCATTTAACCATTTTAATTGGACTGTAAGGTTCTTTTACACACACACACACATATATATATGGGGACGTATGAGAGGACTTCTTACTATGAGAGATGAGAGGAATAAACCTTAACCATTAGATCTAACATGAGTTGTCAAGATTAAAACATAAAGTGACATGACTTTTTAAAAAAGTCATCTACCCATTTGATAGAATTTAATCTCAATCATTCATGTATGGTTGTACGGCCAGAATTCAATGCTCTCAATTCTCATTTCTCATAATAAAAACTCCTCTCACCTGGTGTGTGTGTGTGTGTGTATAAATGTATATATACGCATATATGTGTGTGTGTGTAGTCAAAATTATACATTGCACACACACACAACGAAACACATCATTACTACCTGAAGTTAAACCAATTGTTTTTTCCACGTTCGGCAAACTTGCTTCTGTACGCACACCTTCTCCACCAACAGCAGGTCCCCATGAAAAAGGACCCGCACTTAAATCAATAAAAGCCCATCTGGAACAAAACACGATTAATGTAAACAGACGAAAGAAATATGCTTGTCTTAACATTTGGCATGGTGTAAAGTGAGATAAATTCAACCTGTCCTTTCCAACCCATGTGTCTGTGAGACATTCAGCTTGAAAACCACTATAATCCCCGGATTTTAATACTCTCTCCAAAAGGAGCTTCAAGTCTTGATCCTTCCCTTTAAGTAACTTGAAATACATGGAAAACATACAAATTTTAAGTAAAGAAAGGTGGGGAGAAAAATTCTACAATTAACGCTAACTTTTTTTATCTGGAGATTAATCTGATGAATACATACCTGTAAAGCTTTGACTTCAATGAACTTAGCTGGGTCGCTCCCTTGATACAACTTCCCAAAGTTATCCAATGCGTCAAGCCAAATGTTATACCATTCCACCTGCATTTTATAGTTGTACCAAAATAGTGAACATTTCATATAAACTCAGTCTCCACCAAGAAAACCAGAAAAGACACCAGAGCTGAAACACAAATAAGCAGGACAAGTGTGACAGAAATGCTATTAGTATATCTTTGGCTTTTACCAAGACTTGTCTTTTTGTCAAAAGGAGAGAAATATTATTAGAAAGGAGTGTATAAGATGTTGAAGAATATTTACTATTCAAAGTAGATAAACTAAAAGTATATATATAAGAATAAATTAGAATAAGAATGCAGCAAGACTTCTTTGTTCTTTCATGGCTTCCGATTCAAATTTATCCTCCTGTCACCTTTGACTCATCAAATAGAAATGCACTCCCATAAAACTTTAGAGAAGCTTAATGGTATCTACCAAAAAAAACAGAAGCTTAATGGTTACAAATTTGTTTTGATATCCTACTATTGGTGAGTATTTTTTCTTAGGTTAGGGACTATCTAAAATCTAACCTTGAAGGTTGGGGAGAATAATGAAGATGAGTGGGACCCATAAAAGAGAGCTGATCAAAAGGTACTTAACTTATTATGGCAGTCCATTGATCCAAAGTTGTTAGGGACCATCATTCTTATAAGAACATGCTATGGCATATAGAAGGCATGTAAGATAAAGCTATGTTGTTAATAGCACGTGATCGTACCGTCGCATCGCGGCCACTCAGAGACAGTGTGTCCCATCACGGCTCACTTCGCCGCCGCGGCCAATTTTGCGTGAGATAGCGGCGCAACGGGGAAGGCCAGTCAATCTCACCAAAATGTCCTTCACTTTAAAACATAACGTGGCACTTCTATGGGCTTTTCTGTAATTTCCCCATTAAAAAAATCCTCAAGGAAGAGAAACGCGAACTCGCGTGCCTCTACCTCCCCTTCGCCTCCTCGACAAATCCCCGGTGACCACCGTTTCACGGCCATCCTACTATGTGGGGTCCACTATCCCAGTTTTTCTGGCGGCTGCCATACGCAATTGACAACGTAGGGCAAGAGTTATCTCCTCTACTAAAATACATCCATGTGACTCTGCCCATAACATGACTACACTTCAAAAGACATACCATGACCTACATTCATACTTACACCATGCTCAATCCCCTGTCAAAGAAATCAGGTTGATACTAACCAGTTCTACCTTCGCAAGGCATTGGAAAATCTTACAACTTGTATGGTGTTCGTTCTTTAATGAGATTGTATGAAGATTATGTGTTGGTATTATTTGAGCAGATTTAGTTTATGGTTTTACTTGATTTGATTCTGTTATTGTGATGATAGTTGTGTATATTTGTAATTTAGGAAGGTTTGTTGTATCTTAGGATATCATGATCATATCACATTCTGTATGCCACATATCGTTGTACCATGAAAAAATAATGTATTCAGTTTTCCCTAATTTTGCTTGGAACCAGAGCTCACTGGTTCGGGAACCCCAAAGAGACAAATCCAGAGGCCATTGGGTGTCCAAGGTGACAACACAGCCTATTCAAGAGACAGTTGATCCGTCCTCTCTCCGAGCACCGTCTCCAAAGTAGTTGTCATGTGCTCGCCTGCGTAGTTTTTCAGTAAAATCTTTGCCCTTTTCTGTTTTCTCTGGTGGCTGAAAGTAAGGATAGGGGGCTTGATCAAGAGCTTGTTTCTATTGGAGTTACTGTTTCATACTTGCAGCTTGCAGATGATATAATATTGTTTTCAAAGGATGATAGGCATAGCTTTATGTGTTCATAAACTTCAGCTCTTGATTAGTTCTTTAATTTTATGCTCCTCTGGCTGGGCGCCAGGCTTTACAATTTCTTCCGTATTTATCATAAACTTGCAGCTTGCAGATGATATAATATTGTTTTCAAAGGATGATAGGCATAGCTTTATGTGTTCATAAACTTCAGCTCTTGATAAGTTCTTTAATTTTATGCTCCTCTGGCTGGGCGCCAGGCTTTACAATTTCTTCCATATTTAGGTGTGCCCTTTGGGAGGCAATCCACAGGCCACTTTCTTACAGAACCGCTTTGTCCAGATTATTTCTAAGAAGTCATATCACTATTATTCAGTCTTGTTTAGCCTAAGCTGTGACTCATTGGATTTAAAGGATTATCAGAAACATTCTTTATTCAGGTAGTGTGTTCATAAATTTAAATTCGCTCAGAGGTTTGTTGCAGGCCCGAGAATGGGAGAGTCTTGGATCCTGGTAACTTGTTGCGCACAAATCAAATGCAGAATAAGTAGATGTCTCAACTAGTTCCTTAGGTGTACCGAGTGGCTTTGGTATACCACTTTCATAGGATCATCCAATCATGTGAAAGATTTCAAGGCACTTATGAAGCAGAATAAGCATTTATAAACCAATTACTTCACATGGTAACAAAGAAATACTTACAATATCAGTCTCCTGAGCTCTTGTCCATGCAAATTTCATCATAGGATGCTTTACATATAATGGTCTCTGAATCTTTGGAAGGGCTGTATAACAATTTAAGTAGTAAATGAGGAGTACCAAGTAAAAGAAAAAAGAAATGAGCAGAAATTTTGAAAATCGATAATGGAAGTAAATAAGATTATAAGAACAACGATACCCAAAGATTTTTCTCATTAGGAGAAGTTATTAACTTCTAGTTTGGAAGCTTCCATATGAATGTGGAGTTAACTGTTAGAGTAGTTACCTGATGCTGTTGAATATTGCTTTGTACTGTCAGTACAGTGATTTTAACCGTGGTAGTTAGTTTAGCTTTCTGTTAGAATTAGTTAGATGACAGTTGTCACCACTCATCATAGTTGCTGCAGTTAGAGGTGCAACCATCGTTTGTATTTGTATATAAATACACCACTGTACACACAGATAGACTAGTGAAATTAGAATCACGATTTTAGGAATTTTACCTCAGATTCCCACACTTCTCTCAACTCATTTTCCAATATGGTATCAAGAGTGTGTTTCGATTCCTAAAGCATGTCTTCCCCAAGTACTTCCCTTTCCTTTAGTGAGAATTGGATCTCATCCAATGATCTAATTACTTTTTCACACCCCATAAACATCAAGCTTAATGAAACAAAATTTAGGGCACATAAATTACAGACATATGTAATCAATCCAGATATGACATTAAGAAGGTGAAACCTACTTACTAGGAATGGAAGTTATTAAGGTCCCACATTGACTAGAGATATGGCAAATAACTCCTTCTAAAGGTAGAGCGATCCTCACTCCTGAGCTAGCTTTTAGGGCGGAGTTAGGTCTAACCTGAATTAAAAGATGGTATTTGAGCCTCTAAGTCAGTTCGAACCTTGTTGCCCCCATTATTCTTATTAAAAATTGAATTTAAGCATAAGGTAGGCGGACTTGTGCATTGTCCACGCTTCAAGCCCAATGGACTTTGCGTGAGGTGGCGTGTTAGAAATATAAGATAAATCCATTCATGAGTCTTCACCAAAAAGCTTAAACTTTTGGGATAGTTGGCTCGTGACATGGTATCAGAGCCTATCCTAGACCCGTTTATAGGAGACCGCCCATATATGGACAACGCAGATAAACATTCCTCCTAATTCCACACTTCATATTTCTATCTTTGGGCGCGAGGGGTGAGTGTTAAGGCCTCACATTGACTAGAGGTATGGCAAAATAAATCCTTATAAAGGATAGAGCAATCCTCACTCCTGAGCTAACTTTTGGGAAAGAGTTAGACCTAATGCGAATTCTAAGAGGAGAAACAGGATTTGATGCTCTTCGCTTGGCTTCAATCATCACTTTCTGATTCTCTACTTCATATTGTCATCAATTCCATCCATTCTTCGCAACTTTGGGAAGAAATGCATAACTCCTTCCAAGCACAAACACAAGCCCAATCCACTAAACTCAACTCATCCATTCTTACCTTCATTGCTCGATTCTTGAAGTTAAAGAAATGATCATAACTCATGAGGCTTGCTTAGACAAAAGAAAGAATAAGCAACTTGGAGATTCAGATATGTTATCATCGCCTCAAGTCCAGAATGTGAATCCAGCATCACCTACTCCAGTATTGGGTTCGCCAACTCCAAACCAGCCATACTATGCTCCTTCGGCACCACCAGGGCACGACAACGAGTTTTAAGGTTGTGTTGGCGGCCACTCCAATGGAGAGAAGAACCCTACGGTTAGGATGAGGAATGAATCCAAAAGGTGTGACTGGGTCAGCCAACCACAAGTCAAGGCAAAGGAAGTCCCAATGAGTATGCAAGTTGGTTGAGTCGCCGATAAGAAAGCTACATTGCAGAAGCAGGAAGGATTGCTGGAAGTTGTTCAAAAGAAGAAGGTGCCAAAGGTGCATAATAAGGTGCGTAGATAGGATGGCTGCAATGAAGGTAACGGGTTCTTGCGGTTACAATAAAGACTGCCTAGGGTTAGGGTTTGAAGGCTCCTGCACCGGGAACTCTAATACCAAGTTGAAAGTTGAAAGGAATAGGACTCTGAACATTATTCACTAAAATCTATATATACATATGTAACTTACGATTAATAGCCTTATGCCAATAATTGAATATTAAAAGTAAAATTTGTCCTAACAAAGGAAAAATAATATGGCAGACATATACAAGTATTATGTCCTAAAATTGCACTATATGCGTTATTTACAACACAAATTACCCTTTATTAGAGATATAATAAAAAATTATTCATGTCTCTATACCCGACTACTTAAGCTCTTGCAATAGTTGATTCAAAACATCAAAATCTTAATGACCAAGTGGTCTAGAGTTTGATCCTTAACGCCCCTTATTCCTCTAATAAAAGACTGAATTCCAACACAAGGTAGGTGACGGATCTATACAATATCCACACCTCAAGCCTAAAGAGCTCTTGCATGAGGGGCGGTCTTAAAAATTGAACATAAAACTACTCGTGTTTTCACTCAATAACTTTAGCCTTTGGGATAGTTGATTCATGATACACTCGAAGCAATCCGCCCCACTTAAGACAAGATTTATATCTCCCTTTATTTTCCCTTCATTTGTAAATCATAAGCAATAAAAAAATGAAAAAGCATTGAATTTATTAATATGCAATTTTCTTATGGAAAGGCACAGGAATATGATCAAAGAGGAGGTTATTTTCAACATTGATTTTGGAACTTCAGTTGGTTTTCTATGTCTTGACAATAATGTGTACTACAACGTATAATTTTTCTCAAGAATTACGTACCAAGAATACTTTCAGGAACCCCTTCAGACTGTTGAAGTTTCACTTGCAAACTCTTATTCTGCATGATACCTGAAGCTGTTAGTGTTGGCACCAAAGGCATCATTGCAGACCGAAAAGAAATATTAAACAATTAGAGTTTTTGCAAGAAAATATTCATGAACTCTGTAGAAAAACACCAAGCACCGTATGACCCATTTCACAAATGGAGCAATATTATCACATCTAGAAAGTAGGATTTTTGGGAAAAAGACAGAAAGTCCATATACCTCCTTTAGCAAGTTCATTTCGGGCTCAGATAAACCTCTCCTGCAATATTTTTTATATTATTAAAAATCAAGAGAAGCAAGCAAGATATACAGACACAGTTACAAAAATAAGATCAAATCCGATCATTTAGACTTTGATTACACTTTACACTATAAAACAAATCGGACTCTAAACATACCGCATAACCAAACAACGTGTACTCAAAAGTGTATATAATTCAATGCATAAGAAAGATACGGGAGTATAAAAATACCCTCTCCTAATGGAAAGGAACAGAAGATTAAGAAAAGTGCAAAAACCAAACAAGGATATTGAAAGCAAGGAGTAATACCATTTCTATACATTTGTACTAAGGAGAGAACCTAACAGAAACCCTGTGTGAAACATGAGGATGATGTGAAAGAAATCTTGCGTAAAAGAATGTTTAAACTTCAATACAAAGATGTTCACCCAAAGCTCTGAGATCATGTCTATTAGCAAACCACTTGGGCGCAAGTCCTTCTAATGGTTTGACTTGAGGTTTTTAGTGGTCTCTCAACACCTTAAACTATTGAGTGTTCTCTACATTTGGGAAAACAATCTAAGGCGAGATTCTATAGTCTTTCCTACAATAAAAGAACAACGCTTCCATTGCCTAACAGTACATAAGGCACTACATTGTAACTTGTACAAAGGAATCTGAGGATACTTAATATTACAAGACAATATTACAAGCGTGAGAGAACAGACTCAACAAAGGGAAAATAAGAGAGAATGTTGGTAACAACAGAGAAAAGAGAACAAACATAGATTGAATGCTAGCAGCACACTGAAGGGCATCAATCAAGTTAGCCAATGCTAACAGACTTGTTCAAATGGAGGTTGGAGGTTTTGTGGATTCCTTTAGGGAAATGGCAGGATGGGTTTAAAAATCCAAATCTGTTTTAAACTTGGAAACATAGGCTGGCTGCCATATAGCACCAAAGCTAGCCCCATCCTTAAATTGCTTTGCCTCTGGCACAATGCAGCAAGGCATATTGTGTTGCTAATATTTACAGTTCTCTATTAGCAATGATGGGAAAAGTTATATGCAATTAAAACTTATAATTACAGGTTAACAATTACAGAATTGTAATTAGCATTATTCACATTCAACAAATATTTATCTCGAAAAAAAGATGGTATTCTTGGAGTTCATAATAAATGACAACATTTTACAAGAATACTCACCGATACCCATATTTAGGCATCCTCACATCACGCTTAGGATTCAAAATAAAAATGTTATATGCACTTTCAAGTTGAAGATATTCAACTAGGCTAGCTAAAAGACCATCAATCATGTCCACATCTACTTGCCAACCACCAACATCATTATCCCTACAAAGAAGAAATTAGAATAATATGAGAAAGCAAGGAATACAAAGAGAAAACAATAAGCCACATTATGTTTTCAAACATGCAGAGAATAATAATAATAATAATAATAATAATAATAATAATAATAATAATAATAATAGTAGTAATAATAATAATAATAATAATAATAATAAAAAGAAAAGATCCAATGGAATTGAAAACCCCTTTGCAAGCTTTGGAGGTGCTTTTCAGTGACAAGAAATTCATATAAACCCCCATTTTCACTTGGTCAAGTTATGTCTATAATTAAAAACTAAGGGCTATTGAAGTTGTAGAAAATATAGAGTGAACAAAATTTCATATATCCTTAACTTGAGAAAATACAATAGAGAGGCTCTCTATATATAGAGGCCTAGGGCGGCAGAGGCTTGCACAGCAAGCAACCTAACCCTAATCTGGTACTTAAGTGTTGCGCAGCAACACAACCCTAGCCGCCACATAGGCCGAGCTAGATAAGCATTATATAGATTATAAAATATAAAATATTACAAATATAACCCTGAACTAATTATCTCTAATAAAGTGGAGTCCACAGCAATGTCGATAGCACTTAGTCAACTTGCTTGCACACAGTGGATCGCATTGTTTGGAGTACCAAGTTGCTTGATGTTAGTTGTATTATGGGAGGTTTTGGTGCAGGGTACAAGAATGAGAATATGAATGTCAGTTGAAAATATAGGGTATGCAAAGTATAGACTTCTTCCATATCTTCTTATCCGCTAATCAAATTATTAAAACTTTTAAAATCATCTTATCTATATAGTAGCGAATTGACAGGTACCAACATGCCAGACAAAAATAAAGAATATATTTAATATTTTAATATTCTGAAATAAGAAGTGGAAGAAAACAAAAGGGAACAGAAATTTTAAATTTAGTGAAGTAACTTTCTCTGAATTAAAGTGGAGGTAACTCATAGTTAATAAAAATGTTATTTAATTGTTCAAAATATTTTTAACTAAGAAATTTTTATAAATTTGAAATTTAATATATTATTTTGTAATCCAAAAATTCAATAGAGCTAATACGCTAAAGTCCAAAGAAGTAAATCACCCAATTTCAAAAGACTGGCCGTAATTATTTTTTAAAACCCAACCTATACGTTTTTATTAGAGTGGAGCTCTTAATTATTCAATTTTATTTCATGAACTTTAATGAAGTTTTGGTTCTGTAGAAAAGATAGAAGGAAAGAAAACAAAGACGGAAAATGCTTATCCTCATTAAACGTAATCAACACTGATACAGGATACAAGTATATATAGCCTAAGCTAGAGTGAAACTAACTCTCAGTTAGTTACAGCAACTGTTGACAGCTATTACAAGTCAGTTACAATTCTGTTATCAGTCATAGCTATACTAACTGAACAAACCGCATAACCTATAGGCTACTCTATTAGGTTCTTATCATTCTCCGCTAGCTCCTTCCCTCTCTGCAACTGCAACACTTCATCGTCGCCAGGCAACCAGGGACTTTCTAGTCTCAGAGCTACCTCTGCCTCTTCCACTGCTCATCTATCTGGAGCACTACTTTTGGCAATCAATATCAGCCGTCAGGCACTGCAGTAAAACCAGAATGCCTAAGTACCACCATCTAGAACAGATGATACAATGGAGTTCATAAGGGTTGTGAGCGAATTTGGGGACTAGGGTTTGATGCAATGGATATGGAGCAAGTGAAAGCTAAGAAACTCGAACACCACAAACCATCAACAAACACCTGAGAGAATGTTGGAGGCCCTATTCTTGTGAGCACCTAGTCCATCTTTACCCCTTCTCTAATGGTCTACATTTTGTAGCATTCAGATGCAGTGAACAACTGATTGCTTAAGCTTCTATTTACTCTTTTTTGGTTACCCTTTCAGCTGTTACAGGGTGCACCTCCAACTAGATACACTAAGTTGTGCATCTGCATATGAACTTTACTCAAAAATCAAAATTGAGGGGAAACGAAAAGGATGCAACAAATAAAATAGGAGAACAGGGTTTGAATGTTAGCAAAAGAATGTTAAAAGAGAACTTGGTTCTACTAATAATTAATAAGTGAAGAAAAAAGTAAACATAATGTACCTGCTACCAAGTGGATTATTCTTGCGACCAAACACGTTTAGTGCACGTTCAAATATGGAAGTGACCTTCTCCCCCATTTCAATAGCATGAACAGAAAAGCTGCACCAGAATGTCCACATCATAATAAGAAATGATAGTACGTATTTTCTCGCTAAAGGAAATTCAGAAAATAAACAAGGAAATTTTTTACAAATTTACTTTGGAAATGCCATATCATATACCTTCAACCAAGATGGCTCTATTAGAGGAGAGTATTCGAACTCCCCCGATTCAGAATCTGTGTTTATTTTCTGTTCGGAGATTTGAAATCCCACTTATTTAGGACCTAATTAGTGTTCTGTTTGGTTCTGTTAATTGTTAGCTTAATTATCCTGGTTAAGATATTCAGTTAGGATAATAGATTATGTTTGACAGCTGTTGCTGTTTAGGATAATAGATATTCTGTTAGGATAATAGATTCTGTTTGACAGCTGTTGCTGTTATCACTTTGTGCTACTGTACAAGATGCACATAGTACACTTTATTATTCGGGAAAAACATAATTACGTTTCTGTTTCATTTTGTAATCCTCTCTTTTCTTCTTCTCAAATATGGTATCAAGAGCTTCGTTCGAATCCTAATCCATTGCTCTCTTTCATCTCCGGTACAACTCACCGCTTATTGTGATGCAGACTGGGCAGCAGATCCTGATGATCACAGGTCCACCTCAGGGTCTTGCATCTCTTTTGGCCCTAACCTGATTTCTTGGAGCTCCAAGAAACAAACACTAGTTGCTCGCTCCAGCACAGAAGGAGAGTACAGAAGCTTGGCCAACACAGCCTCAGAACTGATCTGGATCCAGTCTTTTCTTCAGGAATTGAAAATTCCTTTCACAAGACCTCATATCTACTTATTAGCGATAAGCACAAGGTTGGTGTAAATAACTCAGTTCTGTGTTGTATCTTAGCTCTCAGCTTTGCTGAGTCATCATTGCTTTAGCTTAGTGGCAGTTAGTGCCAGCTGTAATTAGCTGGCTTAGTCTCCTACTATAAAAGGTAGTTGACACTTTTGTAATCATTACCAAAATATGACAATAACAAAACTCTAACAGATTCAGTTGAATCTCTCTCTCTCTCTTCTATCTCTCTTTCTCCAATCTATGATGGATTTCTGATACTATTGTGATAATATGGGAGCTATAGCTCTTACTCGTAATCCTGAGCTTCATGCTTGCACTAAACACATGGAACTAGACATTTTCATTGTCAGAGAGAAGGTCATTAGCAAGACACTTCTGATTTCGCAAGTTCCCTCTCATGAGCAGTTAGCTGATATTCTAACAAAGGCTCTGTCACCTTTGAGGTTTGAAGAATTGAGGTCCAAACTCAATGTGCTTGATAAGTTCAACCACCTTGAGTTTGCAGGGGCGTATTAGAGGAGAGTATGCGAACTCCCCCTATTCAGAATCTGTTAGTGTTCTGTTGGGAGATTTGAAATCCCACTTATTTAGGACCTGATTAGTGTTCTGTTTGGTTCTGTTAGTTGTTAGCTTAATTATCCTGGTTAAGATATTCTGTTAGGATAACAGATTATGTTTGACAGCTGTTGCTGTTTAGGATAATAGATATTCTGTTAGGATAATAGATTCTGTTTGACAGCTGTTGCTGTTATCACTTTGTGCTACTATATAAGGTGCACTTTGTACACTTTATTATTTGGGGAAAACATAATTACGTTTCTGTTTCAGTTTGTAATCCTCTCTTTTCTTCTTCTCAAACAGGCTCAAAGAAAATGAAATAGAGAAGTGTGTTGTTTATAACAGGGCTTCACTCATGGGCTTACAAAGGGGTTGAAAATACTTTTGAGCCAATATTCTCATTTTGTTTGTTTTAGTTGATTCAAAAGAATTTTTGTCCTCCTTCTAGGAATGTTATTATTCTGCTGATATATTCTTTTAACAAATAAATAAATAAAAGATAAACTTCCAAAGAAGTGAAAGACAAAAGAAAAATCAAAACTGATAATCAAACAGATAAAACGAGAAGGTTAGTCTTAGGCTGAGCTGATGTATCAGGAAGGACAAAGAGACATTGAATGAAGCCAAATGAAGGACCTGTTACTTCTCCTCTGAGAAAGAAGCAAAAACAGGCTTTGGGTTTTCAAAATTCGGTGTGCCCATTTTTTCTTTTTCATACCTCCATTTGGCTCAAAGGATTTATGATGTAAATGATACAAATTTGGTGCCAAATTAGTCTGCACAGTTTCACTTAGTTCTTTATCTTCGAAAACTCTATTGTATTGAATCTTGAAACTGATTACCCCCAGATATGTAAAAACCAAAAAAAAAAAAAAAGTAAATGAAATGCCAGATTAAAAAAAATTGAAAGAGTTATGTCAACTTCGTTTTTTCGGGGTTAGGGTAGTCTTACTTGTAATTTATGTGACTGGCAACAGGAAGGCGGTGCTGCTGCATTTTAGCTACACTGGTTTTGTAAAATGCAGATATAACATCTTCCTGTCTAATTCGTGTATGCTCAAAGATGTGATCAATTTTTGTAAACCAACGCTCAATTTCTTCTGGAAGAAGCTTGAATTCTGTGTGACATAAAAAACACTACAGAATCAACAACACCAATAAAATGAAATAATCAAAGAAAAGATGAGATCTCTCCCAGCTACATACCTTGGTTGCCCTTCCCTTCAAATCCTATAAATATAAAATTCATAGGAACTGGAACGTAGATGGAATCAACTTCCTGCAGCTTCAGATAGTTTGCAATATTACCTGAAAATCATAAAATTAAAAAATAATAACAGATGCTCAAATATACTCCCTCCGTTCCTTTTCATAAGACCCCTTAGAAACATTGTTGATGTCCCTTAATATAAGACCTCCTACTAGATTTTAAGAATATTTATTATCTTCTTCCATATCTACCCCTTGTAGTTATTTAGCTTTCCTAATTCCAAAGTTTGACTAACACTTATTATTAATTCTCTTCCACACTACCCAATATATTAATTAAAGGTAAACATGGAAGATTGGATAAACTTTTTAAAAACCAATGATTAATTGGTCACATTATATGTTTTCTTAATAAGCGCAATATTATCTTAAGGGGTCTTATAAGTAGGAACGGAGGGAGTATAAGCGAACTGCACAAGTTTAGCCAATCCACTCTCTAAAGTGCTGCTTGCATTATTGAAAAGGGGAAAATTATCAACTTATGTATTTCGCAATACAGGGGAAATTTTTTGGACATGACTAACACTAGTAATTCTGTATAGACAACATCAATAAAACTAATAAACTAGACATTATAGGAGCAAATGACTTGAACTCTCAGAATTAACACAAATATAGGAGAAAAGGCTTGAACAAGGTCATTTGTCTGAACTTTATTAACTAACTATTGCAACCCACAGATGTGAAACAAGTCAGGGAGAAAGGGAAGGAAAGAAGCAATTAACGGAGAAATACATTTACATAGATAATTAAAAAATAAAAGAAGGAGAATCTGAGTAAGAAAGAAACTGTTTCCAGCTCAGCATGCACCATTTCAGCCACTCTTCCTACATCCGAAGCAAAAAGGGTTGGTACGGCAATTTTGGCACTGGACGTGTGAATCAAATGCTTGACATCTCATCTCCGGCCCCTTTCCTCATGTTCCTTCAGAAACAAGGTTGCTCTTTTGAAGTTGCAAAACGGCAACCCACTCTACCACAAGAGTAGCCTTGGCCATTGCACACCGTTCATTATTAGCTGTTCCAACATGAAAAACTTGGCCAGCACCACTAACGTCCACAACTTCATTGCCACTAGTGTCTCATCCTAGATCAGGCTGTACTAGCTGTGAAACTCACACTCTTTATTTTCCCATCTCTGAGCCTCCGTTTTTGAAACCACAAGGAAAATTTCTACCTTTGCCACCAATTTTCCCTTTTTACACAAAAAGGTAGTCTCAAAGACAACAATACCAAAATAAGGGAAAAAATAGGCCAAGTGACTCGTTATAGGCCTATGGCCTAGTCCACATTAGACACAGGCAAGCACGTAAATATAAATAATATATCATTTTTATTTTACCTATTAAAATTATAATATAATTTATTATAATTTCATAAAATTATATACTCCTAGATTTCAGGTTAAGCCTAACTCTACCCCAAAAGCTACATTTGGGGTGAGGACTGCTCTTACCTTTATAAGGACTAATATGGTCATATCTCTAGCCAATGTGGGACTTAGGATTTACTTATTGGCTTATTTAAATATTTAAGCATGTAGAGTTATATAAAGACTTGAGCCAATAAGGATATTTAAAAAATAGGCTTATGGCCTATTTAGAGATAAACTTATGTCATTAATGTTAAAAAATTAGACTTTCTGGCTGGACCAAACTTGTAAAAAAGGTCAAGTCAGGCCTTAAAAAAGTCTATGTCAAGTAAATGGTGTAGACTCAGACCTTAACTTTGGGAAATAGGCTAGGCTCTAGCCATAGAAGGCTCCACCCAACTTAAACATATTTCCATCCCTTACTCTATTTTACCTTTATTCCTATTCTTCCATTGGGTAATTATCATGTCCTTCTAATATACCGATCACAACATCTGTCTCTCTCCCTGTTTCTGTTTTTGTTTCCACAACACCATTTCCTCTCAATAACCACAGTTCTAGTTTTTATACTTTTACCTTCTTTTTTGTCTTCTTACTCTAAAGATTTCAGTTCTTCATTTTCATCTCTCCTTTTGTTTTCTAGGTCCAAGGATTCCAATTCTGGTTTTTGTTCCTCATCTTGAAATCAAATTGGGATATCTGGATCAATGTTCGGCTGGAAATTCTTGACCAATGCCCTCAAGAACTCTTACCATGGGGCATTTGAACAGTGCAGTTTCCAGCAAAGCCACCAACTGAAAGCACCACCTCTCAGAGCCTTCATAACAATTGAAATCTTCTCTTTCCCAAGTACTTCCAGGTCCTAAAAGTACTCCACATTGATCAACCACCAATAAGCCTATCCATCAAATGCTGGAATAATCTTCAAGATGCCACACCCGCAACTCCAAGATCGGAGCTTTGATACTTGTTGTTAAAATTAGATCAAAATATGAAAAGAAAATTGTGTTATTCACAAGAAATCTACGAAACACCCTGTGTATTGAGAGACTTGGTTCTCTCACTCTCTAACCAATTCCCTAACTAACTACTCCAACTGACTAAGGGGGCCACCAAACAAGACAGATTTAAAAAGTATAGGATAGTAAATGATCAAACAAAAATCACATAATATTGAAGAAACATAGTTAATTTGAAGATTTTTGACAAACCGCAAGTATACCTGCATTGGTGTAATTAAATGCGCTTGCTTTGCCGCGGCTTGAAAAGTTCAAATCATCAATATCTGAAGAACCAACATATAACGAGAATTAAAAAAACAAAAAAACAAAAAGAAACTTCCTAAAGGACAGAAATTGATACTTTCATTCAATGATTATGATGTGTAGACATACCATTATGTATAAAATCCTCACTCCAAAATCGACTCTTTTCTTTGAGGTTAAATAAGGAGAACACAGATGATCTGCCACTTTTGTGAGTTTCAACTGGAGATCCGAGTGAACTAACTGCTAAAAACTGATAAAAATCACAATAAGCATCAGGTAAGGATGTATTTACAAAAACAATAAACTTGCCAAACGGATGGCAGGATACAAGCGCATGCAATCACAGAGGAAAAAATTAAATAAATCCGATAATCAACATCCTCAGCAGTCTAACAAATCTAAATATAGACAAATGCAAAATTATTCATCTCAATGAAACAATAACGTGTATCATTACTAAAAGTTAGTTTTGACTGTTACAAATCATTCAGCAGTCAGCAATCAGCAATCAGCAATCAGCACTCATTACAAAGCCACATAACTAGCTTAGAGAGGTCAATACCATACAATTGTTTTTTTTATAGGCAAATGTTAGTTGTTAATTGTTAGTAAATTAGTTCCTTCTCTAGGGTTTGAACTCTGGCCCTTCACCCTTCATTACCTCTTCATTACCCTTAGCTCAACCAAGTGAGCTACCCCCCATATAATTGTTTCTTAATTGAGGGAATTTTGATTTCCAACATTGGAAAACAAAAATCCTGGCTGTTACCCTCGACTCGCTATTGCAGCCGCAAGAGGCCACGGACCCTTGCTGCAACTGCCATGCAGGGTCTACACCCTCCCTGCCTCACTCTAATGCTATAGCATCACCATTTGACACAATTGTTAACTATGGTTCAAACCATGAGTGCTCTTCAAGCATATAGGTGGTCAAACTCCCAAGTCAATTAAGATAATTTGTTTGGATATAAAATTGATTAGTCGGAGCTTATAGCCAGTTTCAATAAAATTTTGTAAACTGACCAACATTTTAAAAAAGAAAATTGCCAAACCTGAAATAAAAACAGTTACAAAATGAAGATGAAGCTGTATTCTGGTTTGTATTTCCAACTATCCCCCTTAGGCCTTAACGGCTCAAAAGCATCCAACTCCTCAGCTCCATAGTAAATGTGTTCTTTTTTCAAACAATAAAAATCAACAACGTAACCACTGCTTATCTGTCCAGTCACAATTACAGAAAACATAGTACTATAGAGGCAAATGAAATCCATCTAGAATCATAACCAACCCACATGGTAATAGGCTTTTATGAAATCCACTCTAAAGAATACTCCTAGTTTAACCTTCCCTATCACATCATCTACCACCAAAATCACAACAAGAGTAGCATCCTAGATTTGCCTGCCTACAATTAAAGCACTTTGGTTCGCTGAGGTGATCTTTGACAGAATTTTATTCAATGAGATGAAGAGAACCTTTCTAATAAGCTTACAGCCTCATAAACACTGTTAACCAAGTTAGTGGAGCTAAATCCTTAATCTTATTAGATCTATCATTCTTAGTCAAAACTGTGACAAAGGTACAATCAATGTCCTCCCCATCTTTATATTACAACAAATATCGGTAAGACCAACATAACTAACAAAACATGGTCTTTTGCATCGCTGCAAAATACATAACATAGCAGGAGCACAACTATTACGACATCGCCAAAGAAAATAAACCGCCAGGTTTATCGTACATGATAACTTATTCTCTCTCCCTCTCCTCCTTGAAGCACTAGACCACCCTATAGGGGCACATTTCACCTTCTACAAATTCCTATTTACATATATCTGGATATAAATTAAATATGATAAATCATACTTGGTCAAATACAATTAAAAAGAAAACTGTAAGATGTAGATTTTGAATTTCGGATCCTCTTGGCTTTTATGTTAGAAATTTTTGTAAGCAAAAGTTTCGGAAAAAAACACATTCCTCGTTCAAAAGATAATTATAACGAAGATCAATTGAATCTGCTGCCTTGTAGCAAATTGCAAATTGGCAATGTAAGAATCAGGACAAGGATTTATCACCAATATAAATCTCAAATTCCCTAGAGATGAAACCCTAAGGAGCCACACTCCACTTTCACTCTTATCTACTATGCCTCCATCACATCACAATTTCCCCTTCTTTGTTCTTAAAACCACAAAATTGAAAGAAAAAAATTGAATAAGGAAGCAAAAATTAACAGTGGAGATTGGTGGGATCAAAGCAATGAACAATGAAGAGACTATTACCAGAAGAGTAGCGACGGCGAGGTGGAGCTGCCACTGACCTTTGAGGCTGAAGTTGCGAAGACCCATTTCGCTGTGCTTCCTTTCAGAAACTGAAGTAAGAGCATCGGAAAGAAAAATGTTCGTCCTGGTATATATGAACTGTGTCCGTGGACTACTAAACCGGTTATGCGAGCCAGTGGCCGGCCCAACCGGCCGGTTGAGTTACAAGAAAAATACGCAAAAAGGAAAATATAAAAATAATAAGAAACGGGTAACTATATATTACTTCTGTGTCTGATTTTTATATTTTTTTACATAGAGGAGCTAACCCCAACAAAACGAAAACGCTGCTCATGAGTGGGAACGAGGAAGGAGGACGCAGCCTCCTCCAGACAGCCCTCAGACAACAATTTTGTTTTGGTCCATATCTCCTTGTAAATTATGGTTTTGAAGTCCTTGGATTCCTTGAAAAGAGTTTGGATGACTAATGAATGAGTTTTCAAGCCCTCGGGCTATTCAAAATTTATGTTTGTGTGATGTTGATTTGATTTAGGGAATCAAAATAATATTTTTGCTTGGGAAATAGGGTGGCTTCTAGGGTGCACTTACACCCTAAGTGGTGCACCGTGCACCACTCTAAATGACCTGCTACAGCATGTTTTTTTTACTTGATATTTAAAAAATTCAAAATAATAATAATTAGTTAATTACATTTTTACCTTTTTTTTTAAAAAAAATGGTAAAAATGAATTATAAAAGGAAGATTAACATAGAGAAAGGGGTTTAAAGTAATTAACAAATTAAAATTATAATAAATTATAAAAATAAAATAACATGTAGAACCGGTTACCGGTTACTTACCTGGACACTTGGCGCGATCTTATTAGCCAAAAGCTAGTGGTACACGATGCACTACTTAATTGGTAGTAAGATGAGCTTTGGTTTAATAGTTGAGATTTAAGCTTTGGACTTACATAGCTAGTATTTTTTTTGGTTACATGAGGAAAGAATACATAGCTAGTGTTTGAAACTTGGTGAGGCAAGTTTTGTTTAATTCCATTACTGTTTTCAACTTTTAGTTACTTTTGTTTTGGAAATAAGGAGTAAATTAAAAAAATAATAATAACGGTTGCCTTTTGGCACAAGTTGGGCGTGCAGCCCTCTTTTGCAGCAGTTATGTTTCTGCTGCTTTTTGTTGTTGAAAACAGAATATCTCTTTAGTGTTTAAAATTTAAAAAAAAAAAAAATTGGATTCTGTTTGTCTAAAGGATAATGGAAAAAGAAAAGAAGATAAAACAGAAGGTGCACGTAACAACTTCTGCTACCAGCACCCATCAATAAGAAGAACCAAGCCTTCCTCTTTATTCCTAAAACAATCCTCTTAACAACACATTGAGAAAAACAAACCCCTCTGTTTTCCTAGGCTGCTCGAGACCCCTGTTCTGGTTACTACTCGAATTTCCCTGCTCTGTTTTTTGCTGTTTGAACTCCAGTGGTGCTGCCTTGCTGACTGAGTTCCTTCCTCTACCTTGCTACTCGACTTTCTTCCTCTGTTTTGCTGCTGATTTTCCCTGTTTTGTTGCTGCACGAAAATTCTATGTTGTGCTGCTGTTTTTCCTCTGTTTGGGGCTGCTGTTTGACTCTCTTCTTCTTCCTTGAAGATTCAAGAAGTTGGTTCTTCCTTCTTCTTCTCTTTCAAGAATTAAGGTAGGCAAATTCTTGTTCTGTTTTTAATATCTAAAGCTGTTGGACTAGTTCAGAATCTATTCTAATTCTACTTCCCTTCTTCTTGATCGAATTAGAGCTCTTCTACACAACATCTTTTGCCTCAACCATTGAAGAACTAAGTGTTGTTTTCCCCTTACTAAAACAATCAAGGTAGGCTTCCTTTATGCTTCTTTATCCTTCACCTTGTTATTAGGGGTTCTTGTGGCTGTTTTCTTGTTTAAGAAAAAAAAGGGAAATTAATTGATTAATTAATTAACTGAATCTGTCTCTTAAACAACGTTGTTTTCAACCCTCTATACAAAAATCACGTTTTGGGGTTGGGTTGTTTCGTCAATGGTTGTTGATAATGGTTTACGAATTTTTTTGATAGGATTGGACACGAACCTATGCGACACTACATTCGACGGTGAGGGTAACTTCTTTTGTAGGATGTTTGTGATTGTGATATACTTGGCTCTTAGATAGAATTGATTGTGATTGTGTTGAGATTCCATATTGACCTATGGCATGATTTACTTGCTGGAAATTGGCTTGAAAACTTGATGTATATTAAGAATTAAATTGTATTAACGTGCTTAGAATTAAACTATAGAAGATTTTGAGTATGTTGGGACAAATTGAAAATTATTAAATACACAGTTGTTGGAACCTATTGCTATCCTGCCCTTGTTTTGGATCTAGATATCTTAGAATGATTTGCATAATAAAAAGAAAAGAATTTATTATAAATATAGATGTTTCAAATATATAAAAAAATCGACGTGTTGTGCTTTTCTGTTTTTTTTTGTTACAGTTGTGCTTTTCTGTTTGATTTTGATTTTACTTTATTTTTATTTCCAATTTGTTTTATTATTGTATTTAATAATATATATATATATATATATATATATATATATATATATATGTTTCAGGTGATGAGTGGGCGTGCTGCTCTGTTTGTTTCTTTTATTTATCTATTATTTTATTTTTGTTTCTGATTTGTTTTATTATTGTACTTAATAATTATTAATTATTGTGGATTGATATTTTTATTTGTTTTCGAAGTTAACCATTTTCTGTTTGTGTGTATGTTGTTTGGGCGCTTAACGCCACAGAGGAACGACATGAAGCGTAGATTGAAGAGGCAAGGTGGGGCGAGGAAGTGAAGATGAAGTTGAGAAGATGAATTGGAATTTTATTTTGATTTCAAATACTTAGATGAATTTTTATGTTATTGATACTTTATTTTATTTTCCGTTAGATTTTAGGTTAACTATGGGATTATACTTGTTAAATATTTATTTGAGCGACGAATTTGAATTTTAAAAAAAAATGAGGGACCCTTTTGAGAGGTTTTACGAAACTTATTTCCGCGTAATTATAATGTGATCACATTATAATTACGCGGAAATAAGTTTCGTAAAACCTCTCAAAAGGGTCCCTCATTTTTTTTTTAAATTCAAATTCGTCACTCAAGTAAATATTTAACAAGTATTAACCCATAGTTAACATAAAATCTAACGGAAAATAAAATAAAGTATGACATAAAATTCATCTAAGCATTTGAAATCAAAACAAAATTCCAATTCATCTTCTCAACTTCATCTTCACTTCCTCGCCCCACTTCGCCTCTTCAATCTACGCTTCACGTCGTTCCTCTGTGGCGTTAAGCGCCCAGACAACATACACACAAGCAGAAAAGGGTTAACTTCGAAAACAAATATCAAATCCACAATAATTAATAATTATTAAATAATAAAACAAATCAGAAATAAAAATAAAATAATAGATAAATAACAAAAACAAACAGGGCAGCACACCCACTCATCACCCCAAACATATATATATTATTAAATACAATAATAACAAAAAAATAAAAATAAAGTAAAATCAAACAGAACAGCACAACACGTCTTTTTTTTATTTGAAACATCTATATTTATAATAAATTCTTTTCTCTTTATTATGCAATTCACTCTAAAATATCTACATGCATAGCTATGGCCAAATTTTTCCCGAAACAAGGGCAGGACAATCATGTGGGACAAGCACCCACCACATTGCCCTCGGTCTGATCCCACGGGACAAGCACCCGTCATATCAGAGCCTAACAACACCTAAGTAATGCATATATTATGACTTCAATAATTCTCTCAACAACAACATAGTCATATTATAGCAATAGGTTCCAACAACTGTATATTCAATAATTTCCAATTTGTCCCAATATACTCAAAATCTTCTATAGTTTAATTCTCAGCATATTAATACAATTTAATTCTTAATATACATCAAGTTTTCAAGCCAATTTCCAGCGAGTACCACAAATCAATATAGAATCTTAATACAATCACAATCAATTCTATCTAAGAGCTAAATATATCACAATCACAAACATCCTACAAAAGAAGTTACCCTCACCGTCGAATGTAGTGTCGCATAGGCTCCGCGTCCAATCCTAAAAAAAAATTCGTAAACCATTATCAACCACCATTGACGAAACAACCCAACCCCGAAACGTGATTTTTGTATAGATGGTCGAAAACAGCGTTACTTAAGAGACGGATTCAATTAATTAATTAATTAATTAATTTTCCCCATTTTTTTTAAACAAGAAAACAACCACAAGAACCCCTAAGAACAAAGGTGAAGGAGAAAGAAGCATAAAGGAAGCCTACCTTGATTATTTTAGTAGGAGAAAACAGCCCTTAGCCCTTCAAGGATTGAGGGAAAAGATGCTGTGAGCTCTAATTCGGACAAGAAGAAAGGAAGAATTAGAATGGATTATGGACTTGTACAAACAACTCTATATATTAAAAAAAAAAAAACAGAACAAGAATTTTCCTACTTTAATTCTTGAAAGAGAAGAAGGAAGAACCAACTTCTTGAATCTTCAAGGAAGAAGAAGAGAGTCAAACAGCAGCCAAAAACAGAGCAGCACTCCAGAAAACAGGGAAATTCGTGCAGCAGCAAAACCAGAGGAGAAGGTCGAGTAGTAGCAAGCAGGGGAAAGAATGATCAACAGCAGAGGCAGGGGAAAAAGGTCGAGCAGCAAGGTCGAGGAAGGAGCTCGATCAGCAAGCAGCACCACTGGAGTTCAAACAGCAAAAACAGAGCAGGGAAATTCGAGCAGTAACCAGAACAGGGGTCTCGAGCAGCAAAGGGAAAACAGGGGATTTATTTCTCTCAATGTGTTGTTAAGAGAATTGTTTTTGGAATAAAGAGGAAGGCTTGGTTCTTCTTATTGTTGAGTGCTGGTAAGCTAAGCTGTTGTTACGTGCTCCTTTATGTTTTTATCTTCTTTTCTTTTCCATTATCTCTTAAACAACAGAATCCTATTTTTTAAAAATTTCAAACACTAATCTGTTTTCAATAACAAAAAGCAGCAGAAACAGAACTGCTGCAAAAGAGGCTGCACGCCCAACTGCTGCCAAGGTAGCAGTTATTTTTATTTTTTTAAATTTTCTCCTTATTTCCAAAACAAAACAAATTTGTTGCTAAAATATAGGGCTGAAACGTGTTTCAGCAAGGGAGAGTGAGGAAAATAACTAACCAAGTCTCCCCCTTCAATTGCTCTAACGGTAACTGAATCCGGTCTATATTTGGGTTATATTAATTTCTGTTAGTAAACCGTTTTTACAAAAAAAATTAAATTTTAAATTTTCAAAATTAAGATGCTTTAAACTAGAAAGTATATTCTCTTATCATTCTTCCCTTCTAATTTTCGAAATTATAAAGGTAGAAAACAGTTATGGAATTAAACAAAACTTGCCTCACCAAGTTTCAAACACTAGCCATGTAAGTCCAAAGCTTAAGTCTCAACCACTAAATCAAAGCACATCTTTTTTTTTTGGTTACATAAGGAAAGAAAAACAAAACAAAAAAAAGCAACTAAGCTACCGCATCTTTGCACAAGAGCGGAATCACAGAGGACGGAGACTCCTTCCAAATACGCATCGGACACCCTATGTGAGAAGCCTGTCTCGCCAACGCATCCGCCACCGCATTTCTATCACGTGAAACATAGGAGAATTGGACCTTCCAATTCCCAACCAGCATAGCTCGAATAGAAGCAATAGTCTCTCGTTGCCAAAAGGTTCGGGTGTCCCTGTTCTGGCTCAAAAGCTCCACAATATCCTTACAAAGCACATCTTGTTATTTCTCAAGCAAAAATATTATTTTGATTCCATAAATCAAATCAACATCACACAAACATAAATTTTGAATAGCCCGAGGGCTTGAAAATTCATTCATTAATCATCAAAGGGTCTCCAAACAATTTTCAAGGAATCCAAGGACTACAAACCATAATTTACAAGGAGATATGGACCAAAACATAATTATTACTACCTCAAGAACTAAAGTGCAATTTACAAAAATAGAGGGTCTTACATGATCCCTCAATTCAAAATTGGGGCGTTACATGTTCAGCCTCAAAAGATGGACATAGAGATCTCCCATAAGGAATTTGTTTCATGTTCTCATCAAAGATGATAATTTCAAAGGTTGAATCACCGCTTATAAAAAGGTTGAATCACCAATATATTTCAAAAGATCAGACACTCATAAATGTCTACTAAGCCATAAAACTTACGAAGCTTATTCCAGCAAGAACCCAACATGGGTTTCTTGAAGCAATGATGGTAATGAACAACGTGGTTATTCCCTGCCGAATCAAGTTGTCCATTGTATGTCAACTTCTCTTCCATATTTAGCAGCAAAGTAATCTGCTATAGAGGCAGAAGACTGGATAAAAACAAAAAAAGTATAGTCGATAATAATGAAAATATATTTTAAATGATTCATTGTTTAAAGATCTTAAGAGATTAATTGTTCATACCTCTCGTGGGTGTAACAACTACCATTGTAGCCTTTAAAGATTCAAACATTCGATAATAGAAATATCCATGGCATGAAAATGAAGAAAATTCGTTCGAGTATGTTGGCTAAGGAGAAAGGGTCTTGCAATAATACGCGATGATATGGAATGTGGTTTGTGGTAGGCATTGGTGAAGGATTATATGAATTTATATTGTAACACACACTGATTCTATATCATTGTGAGCTTATTAATTTCAAATAGATAATGATGTATTTTGTTTTTTTGGTTTTCATGACAATTGTGAAAGGTTACGTGACACAACCGTGCGTGGAAGGACCAATATTTTTTAGATTTCATGACAATTGTGAACGGTGACGTTGTTTTTCTTACATGACACTGAACTTCAAATTTACTCAAATATTACATTTCACTCAAATATTACACTAACGAATAAGTTTGGAGTTCAGTGCTATTTAGAGAAAAATCATGTTACTGGAGTTTAATTTATTCAAAAATTTACATCTATCATTTCTTAGAAGAGTGATAGCAAGTAGAAACATTTAATTTAACACTTGTTAACACTATTTTTTTATTAATTGTAGTTCATGAAAGTTTTATAAAATTGAGAGTGAGACTCATATTTTTAGGTGATCTCATATGAACTTCAAGTCTTCAACCGATAAATGAGATAATGTTAAAAGTGAATGTTTCTAGTAGGACTGTCCAAGCATCATCGGCTTGGTTCGAAATCGTGCAAACCGGCCTTTTTTCTTGCTTTGGGTCGGTTCGGGTCAAGGTGTGTTCTAGGCGAAATGGAAAATCGACTTTAGGTGGTTTTGGGCGGTCGGTTCCGATTTGGGCTCAAGCCCGACGAAGTAGAGCTTTAAAAAAATGTGACAACCCAGCCCAGTTTGTGAGTTAGGAAGAGGGAAGTATGGTTAAAAAAAGGCCTGGACCCTTTAGCCACACAAACCCTAATCCTTTTAAACAAACTCATATATTCACTTCAATAAACATGCGCCGCACTCTCTCCATCACTCTCCTCTTCCCACCTTGAGCAAACCCTAACCGCCACCACACCACCACCACGATGTCTCTTCTCTTCTCTTCTCGGAGATGACCTCTCACTCACTCTCTTCTTTTCTCCTCGCTCTCCTCCAAGACCTAGCCACCACTTCTCTTCTATTAACAGACCCCATGAGGCCAAATCTAGAGTCCTGTGATGGTTCCCTCTCCGGCAGCACTCGATTTGTCTCATCAATGTGTTCATTTCCTCTACTCAAAGGTGAAGCTCACAACAAGATCTATGCATGTTTCCAAACGGTTCCAAGGCGCTAAATCTGCGAGTTTGAACCCTTCCATGCGATTTTTTGTGGAGGTTCCTCTTCAATTTGTTGTTTTTGCAAAGTAAAATATTAATGAACCCGAACAATCTGTTCATACTAACCTGACGGTGGCGGTCCTTCTTGTGGTTTCAACCGATCAAAACCGACATTGTTGACTCAAACGCGTCTGTTGGACCGCCCTAGTTTCTAGAATTTTTCATTTTTTAATACATACTCTTTGGTACAAGATAGAGAGAAGTTTCATTAATTCTTTCTTCTTTATTTAAGAGTGAATAGTGAAATTGGTTTTTCCTTAGTTAATTGTATCATCTCATTTTATCTTTTTTTTATTTCTACACTATCTCACAGCGACGATCATAAACCAGTTTTTTGATATCTTCTCATTTTATCTTGAAGTACTACCGAAAACCTCCGTTAAATCCTCCGCAGCGGCACCTGTGTCACCGCACACTGCCATCACCAAAGCTAGCTGATCGCACCATGATACACCATTCCACCACGCCCTCACCGCTTCCACTCCGCCATTAACATCTTCATCAAGGTGCCATCATGCTATTTATAATTGGAAAATACAAAAGGAGTCTCTACAATGAGTCCAAAAGACGCAACGTTTTGGAAGGCTCAGCAAACTCTCATGACTCTCTTCAACCGGTGCTCCACCATGAACCATTTGAAGGAGATCCACGCTCGCGTATACCAGACCGGGTTCCACCAGAACCACCTCGTCGTCGGAAAGATTATCGTGTTCTGCGCGGTGTCTGTTCACGGGGACATGAATTACGCGGCCTCGGTTTTCGACAGGGTTGATAAACCAGACGCGTTTCTCTGGAACACCATGATCAGGGGCTTTGGCAACGCGAACCAACCTCTAAAGGCGGTTTCTTTCTACAAGAGAATGCAGCAGGGTGGTGAAGCTCGTGTGGTTCCGGACACCTTCACTTTCTCTTTCTTTCTCAGAATTGTTGGTGGGTTGGGATCAGTGGTGTTGGGGAAGCAGCTTCAGTGTACCACTTTGAAACTCGGTGTTGAAACTCATACCCATGTTAGGAATTCTCTGATTCACATGTATGGGATTCTAAAGGATATAGAAACTGCACACCAACTGTTTGAGGAAATGCCGAACAAGGATTTAGTGGCGTGGAACTCTATCATAGACTGTCATGTATGTTGTGGGGAATATAATGAAGCACTTGATCTGTTCACCAGGATGCTGCAGAGTGGGATGAGACCTGATGATGCCACTTTTGTAGTGACCCTCTCAGCTTGTGGTGCAATAGGGGCACTTGATTTTGGGAGGTGGGTTCATTCCTGCATTCAAAGAACTTATCTTGTTGAGACTGAGAGTACATCAGTTTCCAATTCCCTTGTTGACATGTATGCAAAGTGTGGAGTGGTGGAAGAAGCCTACAAGACGTTTTGCAGCATGAAAGGGAAGAATGTGATTTCGTGGAACACCATGATTCTTGGGCTTGCTTCACATGGTAATGGGAAAGAGGCGTTAGTGCTTTTCGCGGAGATGTTACAAGAGAATGTTGTGAGACCAGATGGTGTTACATTCTTGGGAGTGTTGTGTGCTTGTAGCCATGGAGGATTGCTTGGTGAAGGAAGATGGTACTTTGATATTATGAGCAGAGACTACAATGTCCTACCCACAATAAAGCATTATGGGTGCATGGTGGACCTTTTGGGACGTGCTGGTTCAGTTGAGGAAGCATACAGATTGATAAAGAAGATGCCAATGGAATGCAATGCAATTGTATGGAGGACATTGCTAGCTGCATGTCGAGTTCATGGAAATGTTGAACTTGGTGAGAAGGTGAGAAAACATCTATTGGAATTGGAACCATGTCATAGCAGTGATTATGTTCTTCTTTCAAACATGTATGCAAGTACGGGACAATGGAATGAAATGATCAAAGAGAGAAGGTCAATGCAAGAAAGGGGAGTTCAAAAACCAGAGCCTGGTAACAGCTTTATCGGCTTTCCTGGAATAAGGTTGGAGAAAGGAACCGCTGAAAGATTATTGTAACCCTGCACAAAAAGTTTCCTTTATACTTAGGTCAATACTCAAGAGCATGGTGTGAAGGTTTCAACTGACTTAGACAGGGAAGCTTTAGAAATTAGAAGATATTTTCATAATTTATCAAGTTCCTGATGTAAACTGTTAACCAACATAAATAGCTCAATAGAAAATGAAAGAGAAAACTAACATGTTTGGTCCATGGAATAGTTACTCACTCTCCATTTAATCCTTGAATTCACTTGTGTATACAATTTGATTGTCCAACTTAAACAGCGTCTCCGAGGTGAAACTTAACACGCCTATATGTAACTTTATCTTCTATGGCATTTAAATTCATTATATGACAGCTCTTCTCCTTTCAAAAACCAAGAAGGAAAATTCCCAGGTTAGCACAAGTGCAGGTGCAACCAACAGCAGCTATGGCTCACCTGTTTCACGGTTAGGTACCTAACAATCTGTTTGCCAAAATCTGATTGTAAATGATAGAGCGAAAATGGAACTATTTGAAGGTGGATTTATTTGGTAAATGAGTTCACTAACTTGTAGCATTTTTTAAAACACCACTTCTAGTAAAGTTTGAGCTTTTAGTTTATTGTTTTTAATTTCTATTGAGATTTCCATCAAAATAATTTTATCCCTATTAATATTATGGTAAGAACATCGTAGTATAACAGAATATTCTTCACTTTGAAAGGTGCTATGGGAAGTCTGAAGGCTAAGAATGTGCTGTAATCAGTACTCTGAGCGCAACAGCCAAAAGATGTAACTTAACAAGTTTACCACATCTGGAATTTAAAAATGCAGTTCTAAGCTGAAAAAAGAAAAAGGCTGCATTGTTAATTCAGATAGGCAAATGTCACAGTTGGAGCTCAGTGACGCCAATGATTTAATATTCGAATGTAAATGAATCATTTTTAGCATGAACCATTGATAAGTTCTTTTTATAGAGTGGACTATTAGTTTGTTAAAACTTCAAAGTTGATAAGATGGCAAAAATACATCAATTTCCATTTAAGCTATGATCATTGAAAAAATTAATTCTAATTGCCACTAAACTGATCTATCAATTGGAAAAGGGCTCAAAAGTCCTGTCTTTAAACAGTAGTCAAGACCAACAGCAGCACAAACAAAAATGAAAACATTCTCAGTCACATAAATTGTTCCATCCTGGGCATGTGATAAGAAGCTTTCAAAATTCAGTTCAAGAAGTGGTCCACCGCTTAAGGTTCCCAAACCTGCATCACGATTTTGTATAATGTCACAACAGAGCATTCAGCAGAAGGCCACAAAACAGAAGAAAAAAAAAACATTGATGTGGTCGTAAATTTTAATTTTTCAACTTATTTGATAAGCGAGCAAGGTGAGGTGATTACCTTTAACAACACCGAAAGCTGCTGCTACCCCTGTCTTAAGCTGAACATCATCCAAGTTTCTCCTTGTAGTGTATCGAAAAGTCACTCCAAACAATGCACAGCTTATGAAGTTGATTGCCAAAGTGAGAAGCAACTGAGTTGGGTTGGTGATCTGAGTGCAACATATGGGGAGTGCTGCAATGGTACCAACAAGGGCAGAAATAGATGCTGCTTTTACTGACTCCAATCTCTCTTCATCCCGGTCAATTTCTTCACTTCTCGTCCCCATGAATGCACCCTCATCTCTGGGGCCTCCCACATTTAGTGATAGAGTGCGTTCTGCTTCCTCAACCAAGGCTTTTGCCTCTGATATTTCTCTTTGACATTCTGCAATCTTGCACTCGCTCAATTTTGATTAGTAATGACTCGTGTACAAATCAAGCAATCAATAGAAATCAAGTCAACGACACAAGGTAAAATGCACAGCACCGTATCACAAGGTAGTACTTTTGATCAAGAGGAAATCTCTTAAAAATCCATATGTACAACAGGGAAAAAGCCAAACCAACAGGTTTATATATTAACTCAAAAGCCAACAAGGAAACAACAAATAAAACCCCTCAAGGTCATAGTGAATTTTGTCCCTATTTCCTTCATCCTCTTAAGACTTGGAGACATTAGCAGCAGCAGTAAACAACAACAACAACAAAAAAAACCTTATCCCACTAAGTGTAAGTGAGGTCGGCTATATGGATCACCCAATGCCATTGAGCTTGATCAAGAACCAAACTATGAGGGATATTATTGATAATGGGATCATTTTTATCCTATCTAACTTGCCAGCCACGGATGACAGAAGCACTAAATGTGTTTGAATAAGATATCCGACAAAAGTTTACTTAGTCCATGTTTGGAAATCCTTCTACAATTGATTTTAAAGTCAAAATCAATTCTGAGTAGGAGCACCGTTAGTGAGTAGCTTCTAGGTATCACAATTTATTCTGGGGTAAGAGAAGTTAATCCAAACTTGCTGTTAATCCCAAGGAGCTCCAACAAATCTCTTTCAATAAAATAAAAGTAAATCTTCTATAGATGTTTTTTGGGCTCAGAATCTTACCCTATTTTAAACTGGGATAGTACCTGTATGGCTGTATCCTAAAATTTCTAAACCAAATAACAAAAATTAAGCTTTGAAGTTTATCTGAAATCAAAGAGTTATAAAGATGGTCTTTTTATTCTATCCTTTTCAGTCTGCAGCGAAATTTACGCAACTGCAAGCAAAATACACCTCAACTCTCAATTTCTCAACCTGAGGTTTTGACTGCTGAGTGCTGATGAAGAAAAACAAAAACAAAAATTAGTTAGAAGGTACCTCAGAAGCTTTGTCTTCAAGCTGGTCAATATAATCCTTGAACTGCTTCACAGCAAGTTCTTGTTGTTCAATCAAAGCAAGTTGTGACTTAGCAATTTCAACCCTCTGCGATGCCTTCTCTAACCCATCGAGCAAAACCCTGTTCTCCTTCCTGCTCAAGAGCTCTTCAACTTGCTCACCCATCATCCCAGACAGCGCGTCGTTGAAACCATTGCCACTCACGTTCTCCTCGCCGGAGCTCGTGCTGCAGCGGCATTTGAACGATGGGAGCGATTTTGATGCTCTGAAAGATTTCATCAACAGAGGAGAAGGAACCTGAATGCAATTCATGATAATCATGTTGCAGGTGTTGATAACGTTGATCGGAGAAAGTGTTGAACAAATCTGAGTTAATTATGCATCTCTATTCTGCGGTGGTGAAGTAGAACAACGAGAGATTGCTAGCAATTTCGGATCTCTCAAGTGGAAGAGAGTGAATTAGGCTATGGTTGTAAGACGAAGGGACAACATGATCCAAAACATGCACTTAATATTTTTGTAAAGGTTAATTGTATTTTCGGTCCCTTAGTATAATGTTTTGGTGATTTTGGTTCCCATAGTGTTTTTTTGTTTAATTTCAATCTCCTAATTTTTAAAATTTCAACGAATTTGATCCCATTAACTTTCCATCCAATCTTTGACCATGTTTGATGACTACACAGTGTTAGTTCTTACTGCATCCGCTAAAAGGAGAGAAACAAGCTAATAAGAATGATCCTGAATAAGAGTAAATTCTACATTCTGACACGCTTAGCTTTAGCCATGAAATCCGCACACGCGTTACCTTCTCTCAGAGTATGAACAACCCTAACATCCTATTGCCTATAGACCATGTCCCTGATGTTAGCAATAAGTATCGCATGCACATGAAAATGCGATGGGGTTTCTCAACCAGAGACACCGCATGCAGAGAATCGGAGTAGCAAACCACAAGTCTATGACCGTGCTCCCAAACCACTCAAAGCCCGTGGAAGATGGCCAACAGCTCGAGATGAAGAATATCAACCTCATCACAACTACCATAAAAGTCAATAAGTCACTCATCCAAACTATCCTGCAGACAATTTGGCTATTCTGACTTATATATCTGAATTTAAAATGGTTCATGATAAAAAAACTTAATTTTTAATCCCTAAAATTTATTTGGTTTAAAATAATCATTATAATGTCATAAAAAATTTACTAAATGGACCGAAAATGCAATTAAGTAGAGGGAAACATGGAGTTGGATAGGAATGAGTTTTGGTTTGAGAAAGCTAAGTATTTTGATCATATGCTTTGTTCTGAAACCAATGGTAGCACCACGAAACTACTGAAACCTTGATGAATCTCACTCTAACCTCATGTGTATCCATCTCAAACTTTTAGGCACCCTGTTTCACACTTCAAAAGACATCCAGTGCACCATTTTCCATAAAATTCCAAACATCAAAGATCAAGAATAGTAAAAATATACCTTAAAGCTCATTTCTTAATGCAAAAAACATAAACTCTTGATCCACGACAATGAAAGAGTATTTTCTAGTTTTAAATGGTTCCTACTGTAACCTGAAAGCCTATTGAGCAATAAAAAACCAAATTCTTAAGCCATTTTGTAATTTTTTTTTTTACATAAAAGAAATCTTGTTGTTCCTTGGAATTGTTATAGGTTCCATAAGCTTCATCTAGCCCCATAGACTCCTTCCATAATACCCAACATAAAATGAGATGAAGACATTCCTCATATATAGTTTATAAAAAAACTTCTTGTTGATTGTTACGATGATGTCGAGGATGAGGGTGTCAAAAATGATATCATGGAGAGGATATATATGAAGCTATGACATCAAGATTACTGCACCCAACATAATTTCTTGCTTGTTTGGTGATGGTTGCCTGGTGAGGGTTATTCAGAATTCCATATGGACGTGGGAAAATCTATGCAAATAATGAACGAGTCTTGGGTAATACATGAATTGATTGAGAAAATTATGATAGAATATGATCATTCACACACACATTAATTTCTTGATATATCATGAGTATTCATTGAGAGATAGATAGATACAAAATTTTACATGTGTCTAGAGGTCTTGTCTTTTTCTCCTACTATGTTTTGGGAGTTGGTTTTAAGGCTATTCCATTGGTCCTTCCACCACCTCCCCACTTTCTTAATTTTCATAGTACCCCTAATTAAAAAAAATTAAGAAAATAAAAACCCCCGATCTACACCGGTTACCCTCCCTCTTCCAAGTCCACACCATCCCTCTTCTCTCTTCCTGAACGAATTTCGACAGTCCTCTTCTCCTTTCTTCTCCCTAAAGCCCACAAACTACACAAAGGACGTTTCTTCTTCCCCGACAAACTTCATCAAGTGGCCTTTCTTCCTCTCACAAGTGCGAATCCAACAAATCTTCTGCTTCCTCTCACAGGTAATTTAGATGATTTCGTTGTTGGTTAATGTTACTACATATTGGGTCTTTCTTGTATGTTGATGTTGTTTTGCATGCTTAGTATTAGGGATTTCGTGCAAAGAAAATGAGTTTTTTGGGGTTTTGGACGGACTGGTAAAAAATTACACCTTTAAGTGCGAATTGCATGGTAATTTCGCACTGGCAGGTGCGAATATGAGCCTCATGGAGAATGTGTATAATCGCACTTTTAAGTGCGATTTGAACAGCCATTTTCACACTTAAAAGTGTGAATTTGGTAATTGTTTTGTAAATTATATTTGGGTGATTATTTTGAATAAAATTCAATCTATTTTGGTGCAGATATGGCAAGGACTCGCTACACTGGTCGCCCAGTTGAAAATGAAGAAAACGACATCAGACGTAGAGGCCATGCATCCCACTGTAGGCACCATGGAAAAGCTCTGATGGTGGAGGAGCCATCTTATAATGAGGATCAGTATGAGGAGCAGGAGCAGCGGAAGGACCATATGGAGGAGCAGCATCAGTATGATGACGATGACCAGCATATGGTTGTTGATGAGGACGAGCAGCCTAGTTACAATGACCTAGATGACGAAGAGGCGGGAATGGGGGATGATGGAGAGGGTAGTGATGGTGATGACGATGAGGATGGTGAAGAACGGGCCCGGATGACGGTGCAAAGAAGGAGATAAAGCGCCGCCTGCAACAAATGGACGCAGCTGACAAGAAGCTAACATCTTTTCAGGCGGCCCGATGAACCTATCTGTATTGCGCAGCTACAACACCCACATTGTCGGGAGGGTGTGGAGGTCGTATCTTGATCGTGAGATACCGGATAGGTCGCTGCTAAGGTTATACAATCATGACAAGAGGTTGAAGGAGGATGTACACGAAGGTCACGAGTTCATTGCTGGTGTTTTGGCGATGTCTGGCTTGGCGCCCCTACTGGGATGTAGGTATACCACATATGATAGAGGGTTGATATCAACTTTTGTGGAGAGGTGGCATCCTGAGATGTCATCTTTTCACTTACCTTGTGGAGAGATGACGGTCACATTGGATGACGTATCAGCTATATTCCATATCCTAGTCCGTGGAAAATTCTTCACCCTTCCATTGCTAGATGCAGAAGAATATGCATTGAAGTTCTTGTTAATTAGTTACGGGTCACAAGAACACAGGCTGCCATGGAGAGCTTGAAGAATAAAAGGAAGAGCGTATGCTTTGTGTGGCTTGAGAAAGTGATTCGGACGAAATTCACGAGCGGTGAGTATGAGGCCGCAACAAAGGCGTACATGCTTCGGTTGTTGGACATCACGCAGTTTGCAGACAAGACCCGAACACGTACCTGTGTCTGGTACCTCTCGCTCTTGACTGACCTGAACGAGGTCAGGAATTTTGCTTGGGGTGTCGCAGCATTGGCCTACATGAACGACTGTATGTCTTCATGCCGGTAGTCGTAGGAGTACGTTGTTTCTTTCAGGGTACACCACTCTTCTTCAGGTATGTTCCCTTTCAAATATGTTGTTTTTTTATACTGAACTTGATGTTGTCATGGCCATGTTTTATCATAACGTTGATATTGTCTCTCTGATCATAGGCATGGATATATGAGCATTTTCCAGCCTCATTGTTTGCCAGGAAGATAAACGGGTCATACACAGAGGACATGCCCAAAGCTATGCGGTAGGGGTGTATTAAGGGTGACGAGTTCATGTGGACACCGTATGATCAGCATCGTGCAATTTGGTCGTATGACGATGTTTCACTCTATAGTGGATGGCTTCGGTGCTCAGGGATTTGTAACCCACACCATTCACAAAGAGTATTGCAGCAGTTTGGGTACATCCAAGTCATACCACCCTGTCCTATGATTGATGCACCCACATGTGAGCTGATCGACCAAATGTGGCACATGTACCACATGTATGTTTCCCACCACTCTCACCGTGCCATATCACCTGCCCAAACTGCTCCAGACTATCTTGCATAGTATCGTCACGTTTCGCACCCGTGCATGATACCGCCTAAGAAAGGGAGATTGTCACATCCTCTACAGTTGTGAGTTATTCTTGAATGTTTTTTGTTCTTGTTTAAAGCATTTATTATTTATGTTCTCTGACATTTCATTGTTGCAGGGCCGGTTTGCACTAATAATGAAGTACTTGGATATTGTCATTGACCCGACGTCATAAGGAGCACCCCCGGAAGAATCAGGTGTCTGGGTAGCACTCCAAAACATGCTGGCTGTAGTGTCGCAGAGCTTGCACGGGGATTTGGTTTACAGGCGATCAAACAGTCGGAATGCGCGAGGGTCACAAAGTTCTAGTGCTAGGCAGTAGTTTCTTTTGCATGTTTGTATTATTTACCAATATCATTTTCTAAATGTAATGCAAACAATATTTGAACTGTTTATTTTACCGATGATTTATAAAAGAGCATGATCTTATAAACTTGTCGATCGATATGGTATGACGTGTATGAATTGGATATTATATATCCGCGATAATGATTGAAAACAAATATAGGTGAAAATATTGTATAATGTCTTTTATGTTGTTAGACACCAAATGTGTTGTATCTTGCACTTATAAGCGCGATATTAATAAAAATATTGTATTTTTTTAGAAAATTATAACGGTCGCACCTATACGTGCGAAATCATGGGCTATTTCGCACTTATGGGTGCAATTTTAATAAAAAAATATATTTTTTTAAGAAAATTATAATGTTCGCACCTACATGTGTGAAACCGAAGGTAGTTTTCGCACTTTAAGGTGCGAATTTAAAAAAAAAAAATCATGTCGTCTGTGGGTATCGTCCGATGGTACCTGTAAGGTGGTCGCACATATCATCTGTTGGGACCTGTTATCTAAGGTGTAGGCATTTTCGCACTTATAGGTGCGAAATTAATAAACAATGTATTTTTTACAACAACTATAATGGCCGCACGTATATGTGCGAATTATATGAAAATTTTGCACTTATATGTGCAAAATTAATAAAAAAAAATGTATTTTTTTACAACAAATATAATGGTCGCACGTATAGGTGCGAATTATATGAAAATTTCGCACTTATATGTGCGAAATTAATAAAAAAAATGTATTTTTGTTACAACAAATATAATGGTCGCACGTATAGGTGTGAATTATATGAAAATTTCTCACTTATATGTGCGACACTCATATTTTCTTTAAATATTTACATTATTTACGGATTTAACAGTGAACTCGTAAATTTGTTTAAAAAGACACAGATATTACGACATAACACAGGCTGGGGAAATGACCAATTTGATTTAATACATATCCAGTCATTACAAAAATAATGGAATTTGTCCCTTCAATAAATATATATTATCCATCAAGCGTGAGGTCTACAACATGATGTTCTTTTTTGCTTTGTGTTGATCTTCTAACTCTCTTTGATATTTGGTCATCTGGTCCAAGTACGGGAATTCCCAGGCAGCAGCATTTGTCTCACGATGATACCTCCATTGTGGTGCTGTTTGTGGGATTGGATGTTCGTCCTTAAGCTTTACCTATACACAAGAATGATCCAGTCATTGAAATTGAAAAACATGTGTTATAAGATAAATATATATTATTTTGGATTAATACCTGCACCCAATGATTTTGGTCAACATGTCCAAGCACAATAATTTTTTGTTTGACGGGTACTGGTCCTGTAAGTGGTAAGAAGGTCGTAGAACCGGAATTGGACAACATAATGAACACAACATTGAATGTTGTAGCAACAATGTATCCCATATCTGGCATTGACAACCACTTTTCTTCAGTGACTATCTCTTGAGGGGCCACTATCAATGCATCACAAATGGTTTGGCAAAGTTTTGCCCCGTACATTGCGGTATACTTTTCTGCCCTTTCCATCAACTCACGAACCATCATCTCTCGAATCTCATGCCACATGTGTTCACCCTTACCCAACGAGGTTGCTATGGCTCTAAAACCACAATTACCATCTCCGACGACATCTATGATATCCGTTATGTGAGGTTGAAATTTGATGGGCATTTTATCCTTCAATGGCACGTCTTTCTTCTTCCTTGGTCGTCCTCTCTTAGGTGTAGGCTTTGGGGTGTTGGTTGACTTAGGACACGTCCACTTAGGAACATGCGGTGAAAGAGCAGCAACGAGTGTAGTTGCATTCACCGATGGATTTGTGGTGTTGCTTCCATGAAGGGAATTCATGTGATCATCAACAACCTCAAAATATGATGGATTACGTTTGGTTGACCCTTTTGGTTCTCCTTTTGTCCTACCCTTTGTCTTCACCTTAACAGGAGGAGGACACATTGCTGTTGAATCAGGGAATGCAAGCTCTCTAATTTATTCTTTGACTGTCTTTTTTGTAGGTACATCAGCTTTGTCAAATCTGTAACAAATAGATTCAATCTCTAACTTCAAGTTCAAATCACTGGAAGGATCCTGACACGAATCCACGGTTGCCCAGGACAGTCTCCTCCATAAATAATGTACTGACCCCAAAGGTACACATGTATACCTTGCAAGCTCACATGCACATATAAGACTAATGCAAGATGTACTGACCCCAAACGTTTCCTCATCTAATGTTTCCCACCAAAACGGTTTTTCATGATTATTACCAACATGAATACAACAATGCAATTTCCCCTAGCAGCCACATCAAGATTCATTATAAAAATGATTAAGTTTACACATAAAAAACATAGTAGGAGAAGAAAATAAGACCTTTTATTTAGATGTAAAAATTTGTGTCTATGTATCTCTCAATGAATGCTCATAATATATCAAGAATTTAGTGTGTTTGTGTGTGTAAAGGATTCTATTCTATCATAATTTTCTCAATCAATTCATGTATTACCCAAGACTCGTTCATTATTTGCATACCTTTTCCCAAGTCCGTGGAATTGTGAATAAACCCTCACGACAAGGCAACCATCACCAAACAAGCAAGAAATTATTGTTCAAATTCTTCAAATCTCCATTAAATATTCAAAATCATCATTTTCCCCAAATCTTCCTCGACTACTGCTCATTAAGATTGTGAGGAAAGCCACCACAACGGATTTGAAGGGAAGGCGACACTCGAAGTGACTTTTAGGTTTATATGTAGAAGATGAAGAATAGTAGATAGAGATGATGAAAACTCCGATGAGAGGAGATTTATATATAGTAGGGAGATAGGCAAATGGTGAGCGCTGATTGGTCCAGATAAGGGTCGCACGGATCCAAATTCTTTACAATGTTTGAATCTGAACCTTAAGATGAATGTTTATCTACGGCGAGGAATGCAAGCCACTTGAGACACTTGGATTGATAGGGCAACTATTAACCTTTTGTGCTTTCGTGGTTTTTCTAAGGTGTGTTTTGTGGATTTGGATTACTAGCATATATCAATTAACTATTAATATTTTATAATTAACTTTTTCCTCATTAAGGTTATTTTTAATAGTTTTTTTTCTAAAATTATTTATTTCCTAACATGTAAAATATTAGGTATTTATACAATCACTTTTTATAGTAAGGAGAATATGAATTTCCACATTTAAATTTAGTATTTAGATTAGATCAAAATATTGGATGACTTAGATTTTAAGTTGTCTATTCTACATTTGAGTCACCTACTCACCTAATCATTATTGAATGATTCTAGACCGTTGATTACGTGACCATTTTTCTTATTATATTAAAAAATTATTTAAGGACATTATGAATACTTAGTGATGTCATTTGGAGTTACGAACGTGCCTGCAGTGTTCATGGATTATATGAATAGGATTTTCAATCCTTTTCTGGACAGGTTCGTGGTCGTGTTCATTGATGATATCTTAATGTACTCGAAGAATCAAGAGGAGCATGAAGAGCATCTATGACAGGTGTTGACAGTTCTCCGGGAGAAGGCCCTTTTTGCTAACTCAGCTAAATATGAGTTTTGGCTTGAAGAGGTGAAGTTCTAGGGGCATGTCATTTCCAAGGAAGGCATCGTTGTTGATCTGAGTAAAGTTGACGCAGTGTCAATGTGGGAACAATCGAAGACCGCAACTGACATCAAGATTTTTATTGGCTTAGCTGGATACTGCAGGAGGTTCATCGAAGATTTTCCAAAAATTGCAGGAACTTTGACGAAGCTTACATGGAAGAATCAATTGTTCGCATGGACTAAAGAATGTGAGTCGAGTTTCCAGGAGATGAAGAAGCGTTTGACAATCGCACCGGTGTTGGCGCTACCACAATGTGATGAACCTTACGAGGTTTACTGTGATGCTTCTTGATACCCAAATCGCAAGTGCACGATTGACTATCGCGTAGTATAAAAAGATCGAACCCAGGGGATAGGTGTTCTTATTATTATAATATCTAGTACTTGTGCAGAAAAATTAAAAGATGAAAATATGGTGTTGGTTTGAGAACAATCAAGAACAAAAGCATAAAATGATAAGAAATGAAGATGATGAGAATTTAAGCTCTTGGGTTGATTTACATAGTCTATAAATATGCTAGCAAGTTCTTACTTAGTTTCTGAATTTTAAGACCAAATTCATGATGCTATAGCCTAGAATTTCTACAAGTTAATTGCCTTAAGAAATGTAGAACTTTCTTCCTAATTACTAAATCCATAGCCTTGGTATTTAGTTAACCAGAAAAGAAGATGAAGAATGAATTCGGGCCAGCACAAAGTTACGTCTATCCCAATTGCCTTAAGAGATATATACTTATAACCTTTTTTATTTCCTATTTCCCTTACTACTTACCAAATGGCCTTATGACATAAGTAGAAAGCAAGATATCTTTTGTACACATGAATGAAGAACAAGGAAATAAAGCATGAAATGGATATATTATTCAGAAAGGTAAAAACAATACTAAAGCTAAATTATAAACTACTACAACCCAAGAAACTTAAAAAGAATTAGCCAAGCATGGCTAAAAGAATCATTGAATTACCCTGGATAGGAGCTCAAGTATGGCTTCCCACAATTCCTAGGAACAATGATCTTAAGGAGGAAAGAAGAATACTTGTTGTATTCTGAATAGGTGTGTCTTACAAGTGAAGAAAAGGTCCCTATTTATAGTAAAAAATCACCCTCCAGCGCTTGAGCGCTGGCATTCCCAACGCTTGGGCGTTGGGATGCATTAAAATTCCACTATCAGCCTGAGGCCCAGCGCTTGAGCGCTGTCTTTCCAACGCTTGAGCGCTGGGTGAAAATCTGACTCATCTCCTAGTCAGAGTCCCAACGCTTGAGCGTTGGGTCACCTGCTGCTTCATCTTCAAGCTTTTTCCTTCTTCATGGTAATGGGTTTTCAATGCCTTCAATGGCCACCACTCAGCCCTTAATCATTTCTGAAACTTCCTTCCCACTACCATCAATTCTTCAAGCTTATTTTCCATGTGCTAAATTGGAGAGAGTTGCTTCATATTCTTATTTTTCACTTTTAGCCCTCTCTTTACTAGCACTTCAATTCTGGCCCTTTAATTCTTTAAAACTTCACTTTTAATCCTCCACTCTTAAACTTTCATACTTTGATCCCTGATTTCCTGAAACTTTACAAATTGGTCCCTAGACAAAAATGATAACTATACCAGCTTTTTCTAAAAGAATAAAAATAACTATAAAAATTCCTAAAAATATAAAATAAAGATAGAAAAACAAATAAAAACTATTCTATATGCAAAATGCAAAATAAATATAAAATCTACATAAATATAATAAAAATCCTATATGAGACTCAAAAATAATAAAATAAAAAGACTAAAAACAACCTAAAAACATCATATATTATCCTGTCATCACTTCTTTCCAGGGTTTGGGTGGTGTGTTGATGCAGCACTGGAAAATTGTGGCTTATGCATCGAGGCAACTGAAGATTCATGAACGGAACTATCTGACGCATGACTTAGATCTTGCAACAGTGGTTTTTGCGCTCAAGATATGGAGACATTATCTATATGGGAACACGTTCACCATCTTTAGTGACCACAAGAGTTTAAAGTATCTTTTTGATCAGAAGGATCTAAACATGAGGCAGAGACGTTGGATGGAATTCTTGAAGGACTACGACTTCACTCTGCAATATCATCCGGGGAAAACGAATGTGGTGGCAGGTGCCTAAGTCGCAAGGCGATCCATATATCCTTTGATGATCAAGGAACTGGGACTTTTGGAGGCATTCTGTGATCTTAGTCTGGGTGTCAAGGTAACACCAGGGAAGCTGAGGTTCGGGATGATCACAGTTTCCAGTGATTTGCTGAAGGAGATCAAGACCAAGCAGTTGCAAGACCGGGAGTTGATCGAGAAGAGGAAGATGATTGGTTTGGGGAAAACGCCAGATTTTGAAGTAGGATCTGATGACATTCTGCGTTGCAAAGGACGAGTTTGTGTGCCGAGTGATGCTGAGTTGAGGAAATTAATCCTTGACGAAGGTCACAAAAGTAGACTGAGTCTTCATTCGGGAGCAAAAAAGATGTATTAGGACATGAGGTGGCATTTTTGGTGGTTAGGCATGAAGAGGAATGTCACTGAGTATGTTGTTGTGTGTCTGACTTGTCGGAAAGCGAAGATAGAACATTAGAAACCTGTCGGGATGATGCAATCACTTGATATGCCGGAGTGGAAGTGGGATTGCATACCCGTGGACTTCGTGGTGGCTTTGCCACTCACACGGAGAAAATTCAATTCTATTTGGGTTATCGTCGACCGTTTGACGAAATAAGAACACTTTCTACCTGTGAAGACGACGTCCAAAGTGGAGCAGCTTGCGGAATTCTACATTGCTGAGATTGTGAGAATACATGGAGTACCTGCGACCATAGTTTCCGATAGAGATCCGAAGTTTACTTCTCATTTATGGAAGGCTCTACAGGGAGCTCTTCGTACGAAGTTGAGTTTGAGTTCCGCTTACCACCCACAGACGAATGGGCAAACTGAGAGGACTATTTAGTAATTGGAGGATCTACTGCGAGATTGTGTGCTGGACAATCGGGGAAGTTGGGATGAGTTTTTTCGTTGATCGAGTTTACTTACAACAACAATTTCCACATTAGTATTGGAATGGCACCTTACGAAGCATTGTACGAAAGAAGATGCTGGACCTCTTTGTGTTGGTTTCAGGATGGAGAACACTTGATTGTTGGGCCAGAGTTAGTGCACCAGACGACAGAGAAGGTAAAGCAGATCAGAGATAAGATGAAGACATCACAGGGTAGACAGAAGAGCTATGCGGACAACCGACGAAGGGAACTGGAATTTGCACCTGGAGAACATGTGTTTCTTCGTGTTACACCAAATACCTGAGTTGGGAGGGCAATCAAGTCGAAGAAGCTTACACCAAAGTTTATTGGATCATATCACATCATCTAGAGGGTTGGACCAGTGATTGATCGTATCATTTTACCACCTTTCTTGTCCAAAATTCACGATGTTCTGCATGTATCCCAGTTATGCAAGTATGTTCCGGATCCTTCGCATGTTATCAACTAGGATGACATTCAGTTGGAGGATAACTTAACTTTTGAAGTTCCACCTATGAAGATCACAGATCGAAGAGTCAGGAAGTTGAAGAACAAACAAGTTCCGTTGGTGAAGGTGATTTGGAATCAAGTCACATGAGACGCTACGTGGGAGTTAGAGGATAAGATGAGGGAGCAATACCCTGAGTTGTTTCTCGACTCTTAGTTTCAAGGACGAAACTCTTTTTAGGGGGGGTAGAATTGTAAGACCCTCATTTTTCTAATATTTACGATTTAGTCCCTGGATTATTGTACATTTTGCAGTCTGGTCCTTTTGGTTTCTACTGGATTTTTGGATGTTAAATGGTGTTTTATTTTATCAAGTTTGAGTATCGTTTAGTCCTGGTCGTAATGGTATCGTTTACATTTTCGTTACTTGTGAAATTATCGTCCGCTGACACTTGTAGGATAGTATCGTTTAGGAGGTATCGTCCATAGCATGTAAGTGCATCGTCTGATAGTGTCATCTAGGAAGTATTGTCTGTAGCATATGTGATAGTATCGTCTGGGAAGTACCGTCCACGGTATGTGAGTGTACCATCTGATAGGATCGTCCAGGGAGTATCGTCTACAACATGGGAGAGTAACGTTTAGTGCATGTAAGAGTATTGTTTAGAGAGTACCATCCACAAATGGTGGGAGTACCGTCTGTTATGTATATGAGTATCGTCTAAGGAGTACTGTCTACAGTTGGTGAGAGCATCGTCTACTACGTATGAGTATCGTCTCTAATCAAAACGTGAACATGGTTTGCTTTGTTTTACCTTATCGTTGGGAACGTACCAGAACGAAAAATCTATCTTCTCTCTATCCCTTTTCTTTCGTTCTGTTTATTCCTCTTATCTCGTATATATTCTGTTTTGGTTAAGATAAGGAAAAATTGAAAAGAAAATATCTCTTGGAGCACTTTTCGGACATGCTTTGTTTTTGAAACAAAACCTGTTTCCGATTCGTTACAGATATAAATGGGTTGTTGTGGGTTAAATTTGAATTATAAGATATATATTTTGTTGTTTAAATAGATAATGTTAAGTAACAGACATTATTATCTTTTGAGGGTTGCCTTCAGTTTCTTCTCGTCTAGTATAAATATCAACACTTAAGGAATCGTGAGAGGACTTGGACTTCCTCCTCTTTGTTGCTGACCGCGATTGTTTCCTCCTCCTTTGAGGACCAGACATTCCTTCTCTCCTTCTTTCCACGTGTTGGTTCAAGTATTGCAGGCTTTGGTTTCCCCTAAATAAAGTACCAGGTTCAAGTGTTGTGGATGGAAAGATACCCCATTGAAAGAGTTAGTCTCACCATGACGTGATGTTTCCGGTTCAAATATAACCAACTCCGAATGGAGACACTTGTCCTACACCAAAAATAAATTAAGAAAATAATCAATTTTCTGTTTTTTCTATAAAAAAAAACGTGATTATTCAATAAAATAAGGAAAGACCCATTTGGAGGACGCTGTTGCCAACCGCTACTGGGAGTTGGTTAGAAAATGTTTAACCTAGTATCCACAAATCGAGTCCATGCCGCCTCACTAGTTTCCCCTTCAGTGCACTATTGAAGAGGTTTGCAAATGGCTTCAATTCTTCGTGCAGTTCGTAACCTGTCCCGTTCGGCTTCATCAGTAACCAGAACCACACAGAAGAGTGCTCATTCGCAATCTCTGTCAGGTTCCAACAACTACAATCTCACCCAAAAAACTGACAGCAAAATCAGAACCTTGTCTTTGCCGGCATTGACGTCTTACAAGTTCAGGCACGGTGGTGGAAGAACGCCGCCGGTAAGGAAGCCTCACTCGCATAACACGGCGGTGGAGCTTGCATTGAATTCTGTAGTCAAGGTTTTCACTGTTTCTGTCAGTCCCAACTACTTGCTTCCTTGGCAGAATAAGGCCCAGCGAGAAACAATGGGCTCTGGTCAGTTCAATTTATTATTTTACTTACAATTTTTCTGCTTTTAGTGCCTGTTTAGATGCAAAACAAAGAGCACTTATCAGAGTTTATTTAGTAAATTTTCTAGTAGATAAGCTCAAATAAAACAGTATCCCAGCGGGTTCTTAGCTAGGTTATTATTGTGTCTTTGTAAGTTCTAGAATGTAACTCAGAACCATAATAGATGGCATTTCAGATTTTATCTATCAAACATTTAACTTTTGAGGGTTGAGGTTTATGTTTTAATGGAAGAGTTTGTAGGATGGTTAGAGCGCTTTGAAACAGCAGCTATACGACCTAATAGCTGCTTGTTATATACTTATATGTGACTTCGAGGTGGATGATTTCAGAGGCAGCAATCTGGAGCTTTAATCAAGATGGTGTGGTAGTTATATGTGAAGCATTTGAGTTTGAGATATGGCATGTTACTACCTTTGGATGCTTGTATTTTCTCCTTGGAAGTGGAAATAGATTTCTCGGAGTTTGACTCACTCTTAGTGATTGTAACTTAGTTCCAATTTTAGGTCTTTCAGTCGTAGACATATTCACAGAGATGGTAACAAGGCTGCTCATTTGTTGGCTAAGTGGCACTCTCCTATCCAGATTTAATTTGGTTAGAGGAGGTTCCTTCTTGTATTCATTCTGTCGTTGGGTCTCATTATGATCGAAGCTTCATTTGGGCGGAAAATAAAACTCTAAATTGTCCATCCTAATAAGTAATAAGTAGCAGTTACACATCCTAAGAAACAACAGTTTTAGAATTAGGGTGCATTTGGGTAAATAAGTTCATAAGCTAATTTGAGAAACTTTTGAAATAAGTTCAATATAGATTATAAGTAGGTATAAGTTAAGCGCTTATTCATAAACTAATTTGAGCAGCTTAGAAAATAAACTCAAAACAACTTATAGATTGGTCATATGCTATTTACATTAGCTCTCACAAACACTTGATAAGCGCTTATGCCATAAGATAAGCTCAAATAAGCTCTTCCAAAGGGTTCTTAGACTCTAACATAGTAACTAGCGGTTAGACATGACATCTTAAGAAGTGGTAGTTACAGTATTATTAATATTACCTTTGCACCATAGACAGTTTGGTCTTCAATCCTTCTTTTGCCTTTTGGTGATACACCTTATGGAAAGGCATTAATATAGCAACCAAGTTTGATTGATTAACCTGTCAGAAAAGTTTGATTGATCAACGACTGTTATAGACTGCTAAGTCTATGAGAATATGAAATTGCATAATTTATTTGCAGGTCCGCAAAGAAATTAGTATTTCATTTGAAAGGAAGGACCTTTCTTTGTCTGTTGATTGAAATATAAACCTTGCTGCTTTAAATGTTTCCAAGATATAATTCATATATTATTCCGTGATTTTTATTTCTAACAGTTGTGTGCTTGCATATTTTTAATTATTTCAATTTGGTTCTATACAGCTTTTTTTTGTATATGCCTGGACTACACTGAGATGAATTAAAAATTTAAGAAATCTATGTATAAAATTAGACCAAATGGTTCAATTGAAAAATGCATATATGTTGAGGGTGGAAATAATAATTTTCTGTAAATTTATTGAAGCATTTTTGCTCTTGGTCCTGTTGTCCTGACTGTTTACTCTGATACTCTTTACATTCTCTAAAAAAGGTTTTATGATGGTGATGCAGGGTTTGTAATTCTAGGCAGAAAGATTCTCACGAATGCTCATGTGGTAGCTGATCATTCATTTGTACTTGTAAGGAAGCATGGCTCTCCAACCAAGTATAGAGCAGAAGTTAAAGCTATTGGTCATGAATGTGACTTAGCTATATTGGTTGTTGAGAATGATGAATTTTGGGATGGTATGAATCCCTTGGAGTTTGGAGACATCCCATTTCTACAAGAAGCTGTTGCTGTTGTGGGATATCCTCAAGGTAGCAATATAGTGTTAGTATAGATTAAATTATATTGCATTCTTTTTTGTTTTTCTTTTTCTTTTAAGGATACAAGAATTAAATATTATCAGATTAGAAGAAAGAGGGTGGAACAAAAAAAGGATAAGACATCCTCATGAATAATAGTAGTAGGGGACTTGGGGTGATACGAACCTAGTATTTTATTAGAAAGAATCAGATAAATCTCCCCTTATTACAGCACTGCAGATCTTCGAGGGTCTGTACCTCCTTGCGCTACGGCTCCAATTCTCTCACAAATACATTGTTAGTTCCACCCTCTTCCCTTTTATTATTTATAACTTACCATCTTTTCCTAATTCTCCCTTTTTGTCATATTGCTCGTAATCTCATTTCTATTATAAAACGATTCCTTTCTAATTACTATATTTAACAATATCTAATTCTAATAACTCTGGAATGATTATGTTCTATTCTTCAATTAAAAATATCTACTTCTAAAAATTCTATTCCACGATTTTTCTCTCCTAATTGCTATATTTAATTACTATATTTAATAATATCTTTAATATTTCTCTCATACTTACAGTATTTAGTATAACTATGACTCATCCTTATTTCTCCTTTGATATAATTTCCTAATAAACTTTTAACTACCGGATACATTACAATACTCCCCCCCCCTAAGCTTTCACCTTGTCTTAAATGAACAACTCTATTGGGGTCACCCTATATCTTTCCATCGGATTGCATCCCCACAATCCTTTATTGTTGTTCCTTGTGCTTCAACAAGTTACTACAAAATCATCACTCTGAGCCTTGCAAGTTTGCAGGGTTGTCTTTCTCATCACGTGCGAAACAAAGCCCATTTCTTCTTTCACTGTAATCAGCATCCTGTACTAGCCTGAATTTTCCCCCTTCACTGTTCCAATCTGCTACTTTGTGCAACCTTGTTGTTTAGCTTGACACTACAGCTCTGTGCTGTGCTACTGTCAATCTTGGGTTGCACCAAGGTAACCGTCCAACTACTAGCCGAATTAGCTCCTGTTCTAACCAACCTTCCCGATTCTTGGATGTTGAATACTCCAGTTCTTTCCCTGCCCAATTAGCTCCAATTAAATTTCTTCTTGCACTCACAACTCTCATGGGCATGGACTTAGGTTCGTGTAACCTCCAATGGTCTTCGAAGCCCCCTTAGAAAATACTCTAAGCCATAGAATCTTTGACTGGAATTCTTGCTAGTAATTCATCCAAAGTCTCCAAATATTCCCCTAAAGTACTTGTTTGTTTCAGCCTTGTTAGCTTCGATAGAGTGTCATCATAGTTAACGTTATCAAATTGAATCCCACCATCATAAAGAATCTGTCTCCAACTTAGGTTTTCCTTATCCATTCTAACTGCATAATGGCTCTGTATCCATTAGTATTATCACAATACTAAATTTTTCTTCTTCTTGGTAAAAATTTCATCTACTTTTTCATAACCTATTCCTTTCGTTCAGATACAAGCATTTAGCCATGTATGATTATTTTTTCTTCTTTTAACTTTTTTTATGGAAAGAGATAAAAACTGGTGAATTGAAGCAGTTATCATAGAAAGGAGTAATGAGTCCTCAGGCTATAGGTGGACTGAAAATTCTTTAGCTTTAATAATTAACTAGCAGATACCTTAGGATTCTTCAAATTCATCTTATTTGTATCAAGCTGGGTCCATATGATTTGTATGCTCTAGCTTGATGGGGAGGGTTGGAAATGACAACAGTAGTTATTATAGCTTTTGAAATATTAGGATTTTATGAAGCATTGGGAACATTAGGATCTTATAAAATAATACAATTGTGTATTATTCTTTTAAATATGGGTTGTATTTATTTTTCAGTGCATGTAACTATCAGTATGCGAGTGCAAATTTATAGGAATCTCTTGTGGAATTTATTTGGTCATGAAAATTCTCTTGTGTATAGTTTAGGGTGAGGCTGTGGATAAGAAGTTGCCTCCTGTGAAGTTTTCCCTTTGTACTTCTCTTTTTTTCTTAGGAAGTCCTTTTATTCAAACGAGAAATGATTGCAGTCCAGTGGGATTGCTGTGAAATTATGTCAGTATGCATCTGTGTGAATCTGTAAACACTTTTGGCAGAGGTCATGACTTCATATTTGAATTAAATAATCAACATAGCTTTGGTTCACAGGTGGTGACACCATTTCTGTCACTAAAGGGGTTGTTTCCAGGGTTGAACCTACACAATATGTACATGGTGCTGCCCAGCTGATGGCAATACAAATAGATGCAGCCATAAATCCAGGGAATAGTGGTGGCCCAGCAATTATGGGCAAGAAGGTTGCTGGAGTAGCATTCCAAAATCTTTCAGGTGCTGAGAATATAGGGTAAGTCTTTTGATTTTCTTTGCCTTTATTATTCTTGAATTCAAAACTTAAGATTTATGAATTCACAAATACAACAACAACAGCCTTAACCCACTAAGTTAGGTCAGCTATAATAGTTCATAGCTATCACTTTACAAATTCAATTCTACAACCTCAAGATGCAGTGCTCCAATAAAGCACATATTTTTTTCTTGTTTTGCTCCCTCTTTGGGGCTAAATTATTCTTTATAGTGTTGTCAAGGGTGTATGGCTGCCAATGGCAGCTGGCCCAAAATCTGAATAATTCATATCAAGAGAAAACATAATAAGAGGTTTTTGACATCACAAGGAACTGAGAAATAAATGATGGGTCAAGTCAGGTAAGAAGAGGAGTGGTGGAAGACCTTGTAAAAGAACAAGACTATTTGAATTTCGAAGAGAGAAGTTTAAAAAGAACAGAAGCACAATAACTGAGTTTAGAGTGAGTTTGTTTCAGATTTAAAAAAAAAGATTTTTAACTGTCTAAAAGAAAGAGATTATTTTTTAGAGATTTTTAAAAAAAGCATAAGCTGATTTGTGTTTGGTTACACTAATTAAAATCACTTTTTGTTATCTTCTCTCGTCTATTATAATAGATTTTCCTGGCAAGCTAATTAAAGTAGCTTTTCAAAATAATGATTTTTTCATTGATTTCAGCTTTTTTTAAAATTAAGTTTTTTTAAAAAAGCTTAAACAAATATCTTAAAAATTGAAAAAAATGATTTTTTAATTAAAAAATGTGATTTTTTGAAGAAAAAAGCTGAAACAAACACACTCTTAACTTAGACTTTAAATTGAAAAAAGAAAAATGCAGAATGAGGGACATGAACAGAGAAGTGAGAAGAAAATTAATTTATAGGGGGAAAACCAAATAACAGAGCTATGCTGGGAAACAAAATAAACAGAGAATTGTAAATGAAAAGTGAAACATAATTGAAGAGATTAGTTGATAACTGAAGAGAAATTTTGAGATATGTGCAAGCTGAAACCAAATTATAATTGAAAAATAGGAGGTAGTAGAAGTTTCAAAAACAATCTGACAAATGGAATTTTTGTAAAATAGAGTAAAAGGGACTGTCAAGTGGGATATGAAACAAAAGTAAGAACATAGACAAAAAAACACAAATTACTGTGGAAAATAGCAGTGAGCCCTCAGAGCGCTACGCTATAGCGCCGCTATAACCGCTATTTGACAACACTGCTATGAGTAAGATGTTGTAATGGCAGCTAGGAGAAAAACCTGGCATGCGATTCTTCATTGGTCGCCTCCGTTTAGAACACTGATATCCATCAAGTTGCATTATCAAGTACACAACTATACCTATCATGCAGCATTATATATTATGTTTGTCTGACTAAACAAATTTTGCATACTAGATTACTTCATTTCATATTGGATATTGCAGTTACCTTATACCTGTACCTGTAATAAAGCATTTTATATCTGGTGTAGAAGAAAAAGGGAAATATATTGGATTTTGCTCTCTGGGTTTGTCATGCCAGACTACTGAAAATGTACACCTCAGAAACCATTTTGGCATGCAACCTGACATGACTGGGGTGCTTGTAAGCAAAATAAATCCACTTTCAGATGCATACAAAATTTTGAGGAAAGATGATATTATACTTTCATTTGATGGCGTGCCTATAGCTAATGACGGTACAGGTTTGTTCTTTCTTTACTTTTTCCTGGGTTTTCTTATTTACTCTATATATAGATAACCTTTGAGAAACAGAGAACGGATAACAATTGATATAATATGACGTTTGCATTGCAGTTCCTTTCCGAAACAGAGAACGGATAACATTTGATCACTTGGTATCTATGAAAAAGCCTAATGAAAAGGCTATTGTCAGAGTTCTGCGGGATGGCTTAGAGCATGAACTTAGTATCACTCTCCAACCTGTAAGTTATACATGTTTTATGTGTAATAAGTTAATGATTGTCCATGCTTGATCTAAATATAGTTATAGTTTGGAAAAGTTAGATACATTTAGTGCCATTTTGTAAAGGGCTGCAACCATCAGAATGATTTTGGGTGGATAATTAAGTGGTTGGAAGATTCGATCAGTTGTGAAATGATTCGTTAGACTTTCTTTCAATTTACATCAAGGTGGTTCATAGCGGGGTGAGCTTCTGTTTGGATCCTTAGTGCTTGAATGGAGCTTTAGCCAGTTTATACCATAGTTATCAATCTTGGATAGTGGCGCAAAGTGGCCATCCCCCTGCAGTTATTTTTTTGGAAAGCTAGATGGGATTTCAACCCTTGTTTCAGTTTTAATATTTGACAAATTTTAGTGTATGGAGGAGAGAGATTTGTTTGAATGGTGACATCACTAACTGTACACCCTGCAGTTGTTTTTCAAACTGCAGGGTTCCATTTCAACAACTGCAGGGATCCATTTCCTACTCCTTACAAATGTTTGTGATACAAATTGGTTTTGGACAATAGTTTTTTTAATATATAGCTTTCAATATTTCAGATCCAGCCCTTAGTTCCAGTTCATCAGTTCGATAAGCTTCCAAGTTATTTCATTTTTGCTGGTTTGGTATTTGCTCCACTCACTCAGCCATACCTTCATGAGTATGGGGAAGACTGGTATAATACTTCACCTCGTCGTTTGTGTGAACGGGCATTGAGGGAATTACCCAAAAAAGCAAATCAGCAACTTATTATCTTGTCTCAGGTTAGCACCATTTTAACTCAAGTGCATGATCTTATATAACTGACGTTTGCGATTTCTAGTTTCCTACCTCTGTGATGTGCTTGTCCAAACCAGACATGCTACCAGTTACCGCTGAGCTCTTTTCTGTTTCTTGATTTCTTCGAAGAGGATTATCATCTGCTCTTGTGCCTCACTCCTTTGCTTTTCCAATAATATTTCTTTTAAGATTAAACATGTGGTCCACCATTCTAAACCTCGTTGCCATGATAATCCCACATGAATTGACTTCTTTTGCCAGACTAAAGAAGGATTGGAGTATGATGCTGTTGCAGAAATATCTAGTTACGGGTAGCAAGATATTATTTTGTGACATTGTGGATGATATATATGTTAATAATGCGCTCAAACGGATGGCCCAAAACTGGTTGATTATAAAATTTGCCATGTTAAATAAATCTTAACATCCCATTCAAATGTAAATAGTTTAGACAAAGGAGTGAAGGCACAAGTGCACACATTAGTTTCCCTATGTTTTGGGGGGAACCTAAATTGAACTTTTTTATTTAAGAGAAATGATTATTTGATATTTCTTATGAGTTGATTTCAGCTAATGAATGCAGATATTTGGTTCAGGCATTGCTTCTATTAATAATATCTTATTTGATTCTAGGTCCTGATGGATGATATCAATGCCGGATATGAGCGTCTTGCAGAGTTACAGGTGACAACTTGTTTATGCTTTAGTTATTTATTCAATGAGTAAATCCCGTAATGATAAATATAGGTTTCATTCACTAGTATAGATGCAAATGCAATTGGCCAATGACCTACTCTTATCTCATCCTTACTGAAGTTTGCCTTAGCAATAATATTATCAATTTTTTTTATTCTATGCACATTCAGATCTGGTGTTAATATTTTTCACTTAAAATGGAGGTTCTTATAGTTATAGTGCTTATGTGCTCTAATATGTTAATTCTGATACCCAGGTTTTGAAGGTTAATGGAACAGAACTAGACAATCTAGAACACTTACGCCAACTTGTTGAAAACTGTAGCACAGACCGCTTGCGGTTTGATTTGGAAGATGATAGGGTCATTGTCTTGAACTATGAAATGGCAAAAATCGCAACTTCTAGAATTTTGAAGCGTCACAGAATACCTTCATCAATGTCCGTTGATCTTATTGATGCACAGAATAATTTACAAACTGGACCGACTTTAATTGAGTTTAGCCAGAATTGAGTTTGGTAAACGTGATTTAGGTGACATGATTTATGTTTGGATACATTTACTCAGAATTGATTTTTATAACTGAATTTCGTTTGGTTAACTTTAATTAGAATTGAGTTTGATTATGTAATGACCAAAATGGGTATGAATATTTTAATTATTATAGATTCTAAATTCCCAGAAAATTCACTACTAGAAAACACATTTTGTTATGCAAAACACATATTTTCTTCTGCATTTTCTTATGTTCGGTTAGTTTGGCAAGCCACCAATCTCTATAACAAATACACGTGTGATGATGCATGTAGCCTCATTCTAAATCATAGCCCATTGGCTTTGTGGTTTGGCAAGCCACCAATCTCTGTAGCAAATACACGTGTGATGATGCATGTAACCTGATTCTGAATCATAGCCCATTGGCTTTGATAAAACCACTAAAGCACAAAACTATAATCAGCTTCATTTGTTTTCTTCATTCATTTAGAAAACCAACTATAGTCTATAAGAAGAATTACAAGATGAATTCGGGAATTAGAGCTTGGAGTGAGCTTGGAGTGTAGCAGCTAGTGTTGGAGTTGGCCCTAAAGGATCAACTTGGCATATGGAGATGGAATTATGCTATCAAATCAGCTCAACATCATGTTAAGAATCATGTCAGGTCCTTTCCTCAGACAAAGAAGCTTTCTTCCTCCTCCTCTTCTATGATCTCCAGAAAGCTGAAACAATAGCAAATTGAAGATGGGGTATAAAGGGAAAGGTGCAACCCTCCGCTGAGAAGCTAACCAAACGTGCGTCTGCATGCTTTGGTTCCAATGGAGAAGCTACCTTTCAAAGCTTCTGTTGCTCTCAAACACGCTTTTGGAGGTTCACAAACGCAGAACTAAACACAGCCTTTTTCACATTGAGATTGCAGAGAATCATTTCTACCAATAAGTGGCATATTGGTATGTTATTTTTGAACAGTCAGTCTGATATTTTCTTAAATTTATGAAATTTGCCAGTGGATTTTCTATATAACTGTTGTTATTGATTTTTTACCTCATTACTGGATTAACCGTGTAACAACTCTTGAAACTATCATAAGCACTAATAATAGGCCTCGCAATGTAACTTGAAAAATAGATAAATCTATTATATATGTGCATGTATGTGTGCATATAATCATTGAAGTGCAGGTTAGGGATAGTACATGAATTATGCAATGGAGTGTCCGAGGTATATAATAAAATGAAATGAAGACTCTTTTTTGAGTTGTATATAAATAAATTTAGTTTATTGAGGACATGGCTCTCAGCTTTAATAATATCGTGCCCACTCTGGTTCCTAGTAAAGCTGGCATGTGGACTTGGGATGATGGTAGCACAGGGTCGCTATACTGTTAGAGATGCCTATAGAGTGTCTTAATAACATGAACCATGTGGATTTGGAGCCTTGTAATTTCACTTGGATCTGGAAACTCAAAGTCCCGGAAAAAGTGAGAATGTTTGTGTGGCTCACGATGCAAGAAGCTCTTCAGGTGAATGCGAACAAATTCAAGTGCAATCGGGCTACTTCGGTGGCTTGCTCTCGTTGCTCTAATGGCGTTGAAGACTATCTCCATTGTCTCCGTGACTGTCCGCACTCTAAGGAATTGCGGTCTCATGTGGGTGCGCTAGCTTGGAATGACTTCTACCACCCTGATATGAAGGTGTGGATCTGCTCCCTGGCTCAAAGTCGTTGGGCCCTAAATTTGTCGCTTATTGCCTTGGGGGGAGTGAAAATGGCGCAATAACATGGTGTTTGAGACCCTTGCTTGGTCGCTAGAAGTTGTGTGGCACAAGCTCTGCCATGAGCATGATGAGCTTGCTCGATATATGTTGACTGATCCTTTGCAGGCGAAGGATGTTTGGTTGGGTCGTCGTTGGTCTCCCCCTTCGTCAGATTACGTTAAACTCAACACTGATGGGAGTAACAGGGAGATGAGCAAGTTATGGGAGGAGGGGGCCTCGTTAGAGATGGTCAAGGTAAGTGGGTCACTGGCTTTGTTAGCCATGATACCGACGGCACATTCTTCCTTGTTGAAGCTTGCGCACTCTGCGATGGTCTGCGCTAGCTCTGGAATGGAGGGTTCAAGAAGGTGTTTTATGAAGTTGACAGCGCTAATTTTCTGACAGTTTTGGAGGATGAGGATAATCTGATTTTTGATGTAAGGTCTCGTTTGGAAAAACAGCTTAATTAAGAGCTTAAGGTATGCCATAAGCGCTCTAATTCAACAAGCTGTTTGCGTTTGGATGCACATATTGAAAATAGCTTATAGAGAATCAAAGCGTTTGGATGCATTTTTACATAAACATTTATTACTAGTTGAGATTAAAAATTTTAAAATTAAAGAACTAAAATTTTTATAAATAAAATTAATTTTTTAAAAATTATACAGTTACTTATCAGTCACATATAAACACAACTATTTTTTTTTTTGAATAAAACACAATTTAAAATAAGCAAATAAATTTAAAATTAATATAAATCATCATTAAAAATAAATAAAATAAAATACTAAAGAAGAATGAGAGATTTCAAATCGCAAGGGTTTGTGAAAAAATAATAAGGGAAAAAATGTTTGTTAGTGTGAAAAAAGTAAGGCTATAGGATTTGAAACGGGAACCTCATTAAAAGGAGAAAATAAGCTCCTTATAAGCTCCGTATAAGCTGTTTCTACCAGCTTATAGAAATAAGCTAAAAAGAGCTTATGGAGGGCTTATAAGCTGTTTCAACAAGCTCTGCCAAATGCATACAAAAGAGCTTATTTTATAGCATAAGCTCAAATAAAATGTTCATAAACTCTCCCAAGCGACACATAAATCATGTAGTGTTATCGGAGATGAAGCAATTTTTTAGTAGAGACTAATACATAAGCTTGAGTCAGTTCACTATGATTGCAACGCAGCAGTGGATTGGTTAGCTAAAAGAAGAGCTCTTTCCACCTCTCGTAAAGTTCGGATTGTTGTTCAACCTGACCCAGAACTTGAGTTGATCCTTCTACAAGATTCCTTTGTTGTACCTTGGTTTGCTTTTTCGTTTTGTAATCTTTCTGAAGCACCAAAAATAATTTTAATCTACTAATAAGATAAGTATATTCTTTTCTACCTCAATATATTATTATTATTAATTTTCTTGAGCAACGTATTCTCACAGCCGGTTATCGTGAGACTAATCTTTTGTCTGCGATGAGCACACTAAGCAGTAGGGGACTGATCAAAAAGTTTTTTTCATTCACTAAAGTCAAGATTGCACACGCAACCATTTACTTAAGAGAGTGTTTGGATGGGGGAATGTAGAAATTCAAGGAATTTTACATGCTAGGGAATTCAATTGAAATTCCTTGGATTTTCAAATTCCATTGATTTTCATATTCGGGCTCGATTTTTAAGTTTGGTCCCGATTTTTTGGTTCTAGACCTATTATTCAAGTTTGGGTTTGATTTTCGAGTTCGGGATTAATTTTCGAGTTGGAGCTTGATTTTTGGGTTCGGGACTGGTTTTTCATGTTCGTGCCCGATTTTCAGGTTTGGAGGTGATTTTTCAAGTTTATGACTGATTTTTCAAAATCAGGCATGATGCATAGTCCAGGGTTGATTTTTCGAATTTTGGATTGATTTTTCATATTCGGGCTTGATTTCTGGGTTCGAGACCGATTATTGGGCTTGGGACTTTTTTTCATATTCGGCTCCCATTTCAAGTTCAGGGCTGATTTTCGAGATCAGGACAGAATTTTCAGATTGGGCCTGATTTTCGAGTTCGGGCTTGATTTTTGAGTTTGAGACCGATTTTAGGTTCGAGAGCGATTTTCCAGATTCAGGTCAAATTTTCGGGTTCGAGACTGATTTTCACGTTTTGATCCAATTTTTCAGATTCATGCCCGATTTTCAGGTACAAAGCTGATTTTCGAGTTCAGGATTGATTTTTCAGGTTCGAGCCTGATTTTCGGGTTCGGAATTGATTTTTCATATTCGGGTCCAATTGTCAGGTTCAGGGTTGATCTTCGAGTTCGGGACCGATTTTTTAGATTTGGACTGATTTTTGAGTTCGGGCTCGATTTTCAAGTTTTAAGAGTTCAAAACTGGTTTTTTAGATTCAGGCCAGATTTATAGGTTCTGGACCGACTTTCGAGTTCGTGACCGATTTTCAAGTTCGAAGCTGATTTTTCGGGTCCAGGACGGATTTTTCGTATTCCAGTCTGATTTTCAGGTTTGGTGCTGATTTTCGAGTTCGGGGCCTAATTATTTAGATTCGGGCACGATTTTTGGAGTTCGGGGTCGATTTTCGAGTTTGTGACCGATTTTAAAGTTCTTGACCGATTTTTCATATTCAGACAGATTTTATTGTTCGAGAGTGATTTTCGAGTTTATGACTGATTCCTTAAATTTGGGCCCAATTTTCGGGTTCGGGACCAATTTTTCATATTCATATCTAATATTCGATTTTAGGGTTGATTTTCGAATTCTGAACCAATTTTTCATATTTGGGCTAGATTTTTCGAGTTTGGGCTCGATTTTAGAGTTGGCTCGGCTGGTTAAGGTCAGGTTTAGGGTTTTAAATATTAAGAAAGAGAAAATGGTAAGAGAGAGATTAGAGAGAGGAATTTAAAATTCCTTCATTTTTAGGTCATTTCAATTCCCTTGAATCTAGTTAGTAAAAATACCTAGTTAAATTGCCATGAATTTACAATTCCATTTAAAAATTAAATCAAACAATGTATTTCAGGACAAAACATTTTAAATACCCTTTAAAATTACATTCCCCTCACCCAATCCAAACACACCCTAAGGACAAAGTGGTGAACGAGTACTCCGTCTCGAACCCACTTGGTTCCTTATTTTTCTCATTTATTATATTTGAGTTCTTAAAATTGAAAATCATAAGACATATTTACATTTTTTTTATGAACCCACATGTTTTTCTAACATTGTGATGTATATCACAAATTTTTACGTTCAATTAAAATTAAATTAATATTATCTTTTAAATAGTTACTGAAATTAAAACAAAATGTTACTTTCCTTGAAAAATAATTAAATTTAATCAATCAATTAACAATAACGATAGAAATCAGCATTTTAAATATTGTTTGTATTGTTAATTTATTTAATAAATTATCTTATTAAACATAGTAAAGCATTTATGAATCATTACTAAATGATTTATTTATCAATTTGAGTTGTTTTTTTAAAAAAATAAAATTTGAAAAATTATTTTCTTATATTTATTTTAAGTATATATATTACACTCTGAGGTAACCCTTTAACATACGAAGGAAACACAATAAAACATACTTGTTTTGATTTTTTTTCTACTGCTCTATTTTTAATGTGTCTGTGTCACATTCTATTTTAAGTTCAACACACATCAAATATAAAATAAAACTCATGAATTAAAATTTTCAAAACTCTTCAAAAACATGTATAGACTTATAAAACGAAAAAAAGAGAGAAAATGATCACAAAGTGAATTTGAGTGAGAAACTGAAAATGAGTTATCATTCAATTCATTTTGAGTTAGATTAAATTTTCAAAATAACTTTATAAACTAATTACTTTTTATATTTTATACAAGGCTTAAATATGTTTTTAGTCCATGTAAAATAAATGTGAATTAGATTTGGTCTTTAAAAAAAATTCATAGTTTTTAGTCCTCAACGTTTGTGAAATATGCTAAGTAAGTCATTGTCGTTCTTTTTGTGGTTTAAACTGCCACTAACTCATTATATGGCAATTTTTAACCTCCGCTAATGAAAAAAAAAATCAATAACTTATTTTGTGGCGATTTTTAGCCGCTGCTAACGAAAAAACTGCCACAAAATTAACGAGAGACTGTCTTCACATATTTCTTAAATATTAAAAACTAAAAGCTATAAAAAAAATTAAAAGAGTCTAAAATTTATTCACCCTTATTTTACCGGTATTAAAAACATATTTAAGCCATAAATACTCATACGTTAAACGAGCAGACAAACTTCTCAACCGTACTAATTGTCTATTGCACCACAATTAGATATTTGAATTAAGAAAGTTATTACCATGGAAGAATGATTGTGCTACAATTTTACTAGGAACCGAATACTAGAATAGTGAAACAGGAAATTACAGAGGACATCTCATAACTTTTTTTGGTTAATACAGAGGACATCTCATATACATGTATGTCAAACTTTCCGATATAAGCTTTTCATGATTAAAAATAGATCTAAGTCTAACAAATTACGGAAAAATAATGATTACGACTCAAGTTCACAAACTAGATGAGTGACACACACCACTATCCAAACACCTTGAATATTCTAAAATCTCATAATTATTTATTTTTTATCAAACGAGTAGCTAATCCAGTTAATTTAATTGAAACGGAGTTCTAATAACACTTACTTCTTCCGTCCTAAATTATAAGATCTCATAAAGACATATTTGATGTCTCATAATATAATACCCTTTTTAGATTTCAAAAAAAAAAATAAGTTTTTCTTAATTTACCCTTTACATTCATTATATTTGAGTGAGATACAATTAATAAACCAAAACTTTAAATAGGGGCATATATGAAAAATTTATATAGAAAAAATAAAACCAAGACATTAATTAGATTATTACATATTTTTTTAATAAACGTAATTGTCTGAATAGGTCCTTATAATTTGGGACGGAGGGAATACTTTCTTTCTAACACTATCTTATGGGTAGGGGTGACAAAATAATTCATGAGCTCATATCCATTCAGTCCATCCAAGACAATATTCATCCACATAAAAAAATAATTTAAAATCAGCCATAAACGCTAAAATGATCCCAAACCCCAAAATCGACATTTAACACTAAATTCGGCCCTGGACCCTAAAGTCAGTCATAAACTCCAATTTCGACCCCTACACACAGAAATTGGCCCTAAAATCGATCCTAAACACTGAAATCGTCTCTTAAACCCTAAAATCAACCCTTAAACCCTAAAATCGACCGTAAACCCTAAAGTCGACCTCATACACTAAAATTGGCCACAAACTCTAATATCAGCCCTAAGCTCTAAATTCGACCCCTAAACCCTAAAATCGACCCGACACTAAAATTGACCCTAAGCACTAAAATCGACCAAATACCCTAAAATCAGCCCAAATCCTAAAATCAACCCTAAACCATAAAATTAGCCCAAAATCATTGAATCGGTCTCAAACCCTAAAATCAACCCTAAACACTAAAATGACCTAGAAACCCTAAAACTGGCCCTAATTTCGTGGTCGAGGGGGTCACACATCGGGTCAGGAGAGTCGACGACAAGCCATGCAAGTTTGCATCGGGTTGAACGGGCCGTTAAGCTATGAGTCGAATGAGAAAAATAGGCAAATCAAGTAAGGTCGGGCGGGTCATCACCAGGTCAGTCAGCGTCAATTTCATGTCAAGAAAGTCGACGTCGGGTTAGGCTAGTCGACAACAGGTCGAGCAAGTCTGCTCGAAGTCGAGCGAGTAGTTGTTGGCTAGGGGAAATCAGTGCCGTTTTTTGTGTTTAGGATCACTTTTAGGGTTTGGGTTGGATTTTATGGATTATGGATGATTTTAGGGTTTAGGGCTGATTTTAGGGTTTAGGGCTGATTTTAGGGTTTATGACCGATTTTAGTGTCTAGGGTCGACTTTAGAGTTTGAGGTCAATTTTAGGGTTAGGATCAATTTTAGTGTTTAGGGTATATATTAGGTCTGGGGTCAATTTCGGGTTAGGGATCGATTTTAGCGTTTCGACCGATTTTACGATTTGGGCCTGATTTAAAGATTTCGAGGCCGATATTAGGGTTTAGGGCTAATTTTAGGGTTTAGAGATCAATTTTAGACATTATGACCGATTTTTGTTTTCGAGGCCGACTTTAGAGTTTGGGGCCGATTTTAGGGTTTTGAGCCGGTATTAAGGTTTGGGACTGATTTTAGGGTTTAGTGCCCAATTTTTAATTTTATAGTTGATTTAGAGTTTGGAGCCAATTTTGGAGTTTGGGACCGATGTTAGTGTATAGGGCCGATTTCAAAGAAATGAATTTGTTATAAACTTTTTTGTCAAAAAACGTTATAAAATATTTGTAAGAAAGACTAAGTTATTGAATGGATTGAATATTCATCCATTAAATATTCACTAATAGATGGATTGGATGAATTTTTTTTAAACAATTTTAGTGGATCATTAATGCATAATGGATTATTTTGGATCCATCCATTACAATACATATCCATATCCATATCCATCTCCATCCAAGGATGTTACTTTTAGCACACCATACATCTACTATTTGATTTTGAACACCCAAAAATTTAAAATTGCTTTATTACCCTTATTATTAAAACAGACTTTTGGGATGTGTAAAGAGTATTTGAAAATAAAATTATTAGGGAGAACTTCTAGTAGGAACCTCCTACGTCTCCATCGCGCCTCACGACTGTCGGGGCTTCCTCTGTCTTCCGAAGCACAAATGGGCAAAACAAATTTTATATTATTGAAAATTGAAATTTCCGACATGTAATTTTATGTTATGGAAGTTGAACTTCTGAAAAATGAAATATGGTTACGAAACCCAGAGTTCCGAAAAATAAAAAAATAACTTCTGTAACAAAAAACATGGTTACGGAACTCCTAGTTCCAAAAAAATAAAAACGGAAACAATAATTAGACAAGGAAGTTGAATTTTCAAAAGCATAAATGTACAAAATAAATTTTCTATTACGAAAATTGAAATTTCAAAGGTGTAATTTTATGTTACGCAAGTTGAACTTTCAAGGTACAAAAATATGGTTACGGAACTTGGAGTCCCGGAAAAAAAAATCTGTAATACAAATGTTTGGTTATGGAACTCAATATTCTAGGAAAAAAAATTCTAAACACAAAAAATATGGTTATTCACAGTTCCGGAAAATAAAAAACAAAACCTCCGAAACACAAAATATGGTTACGAAACTCAGAGTTTCAAGGGGGAAAAAAACTACAACCACCCCAGAAGATTTATCGAACAAATAATTTATACTACTTAAGTTGTTGCAAACAATTTATGTCTGCGAGAAATATATAAATTTCTACATGTAATTCTTATAAAACAATTGGCATTACTTTTAACACATCAATAACTAGGTTGAGAACAAAAACATAAGCAACGATGAAGAGAACAGTAAAAAGCCGGAAAAAATGAAAAGATAGTGAAAATTTTGATAAAAATTGAAGTATAAATTGTGTAAATAGTAACATTAGGGGTTAAACTTTATTTGTTTAAAGGGTGTGTGTTTTTATTTAAAGGGTGTTTAATTATTAATCTTAGGTGTTAAAAGCAACCCTCATCTAATCCATCTATTTGCCACCCCTAATTATGGGTTAAATTTCATATGGATCTTACTAAGTTGAATTCAAAACCCATATAATTTGGTAAATCCCACACAAATTTCAAAAATGCGTTGAAAAGAGACTACTAAAAAGTATATCAGTTGCATTTCTCTAACTGATATGCTAATAGGAGTTTTTTTTTTTTTTGTCAATAGCAATGCAATATTACACTACTTCGAGGAATATTTCTTAATTAATAGGACTAATCACACACGATTAAACTAACATAGGAACAGGAAAAATCATAAATCTTCTAATTCATTGAAAAAAATATTTCATTTTAACTAAGTTCAAAATTCTATGACTTCATTTTGTAAACATGACGCAGGAGCAAAAATGTGTACTCTTGACTCGTACACTCAATATCTTACAATTTTGGGTGAAAATGTTATATCCTTCACTAATATGGTTTTCTTTATGTCCAATGTGGTTATTAAAAAGATATATTCATACCCTCTATCATGCTATAATAGTGAGGGATAACCTCAAACTATAAAAACAATTTATTTGATCAATATTGCAGCCATACAAACTACACATCAATAACTTCGTACACAAAAGATGTAATCAACTAATCATACAGGAAAACTGGCACAAAAGAATGAGAAAGTATGGCATTTGAAAGACTTAGGCCAGAATACATAGTGACCTGTCATTAAGCTGCTTCACTCAAATATACTGAACTAGATAGTCGTGGGAGATAAGAGAATAGTAATTCATTTCTACCAACAATAACAAGCCTCCGTTATACTAATCCAACTGAACTAAATCTATTCATATTTATGTCATTAAGTGGACCTGCCATAAACTTCAAATATCACCAAGAAATATTCGAGACAGCTACTTCACTATCAATATAAGGCTAGATGAAATACTGTAACTACATCACAGAACCATCTAAAATACCAATATTTGTGTCTTTCCAGATTGTGGATAAGATGCAAAACACCTAAGTTTAGCCTTCATAGTCAAATATTGCAAATTATAGGTTCAAAAGACATTGACAGAATCTACCATTGTTTTTATCAAATAAATAGACACCTGATGAAGAGTATTAGAATGTTTTGAGGCTAACCCCTTCAAAGTATCAGAGGACTTCAATTAATAAAATTTGAAGAGATTATTTATCTTATGGTGTAATGTGCAAGTCGTGTATCAGGAAGATAAAAATGTTGAAAAATGAAAGCAGCAACAAAAGGGTCTGAAGTCCAAAAAAGTTTAGGAATGACTGCCTAAGATGAATTCATAACATTCAATTAGCCTCTCTCTCCTTTCTATATGGATAGCTTCCAGCAGTGATAGCATATCCCCTATAAATCTGATGCAACAGCAACATGCAGCCACAAAACATAATTTGAATTTTTGAGTTCGATACTTCAGATGAAATGGTCATGATTTAAAAACTGGAACCTAATGCATGAAATAATCTATAGGAATGCAATATAAATGCTTTTACAGGTATGTTCGATTGGAGGAGAAGGGAGGTGAAAGGAAGGTTTTATCCAAACCTCACTTGTTTAGGTGTTTTATAGAACAAGGAAGATAATGAGAGACATTCATATGATCCTCTAAATTAACCCCCCCCCCCCCCGGCGCGTTCACTTTCATGCATATTTCAAAATCATTTCTCTCTATTCTCACTTTCATGCATATTTCAAAATCATTTCTCTCTATTCTCTTCATTTCCCTTCCTTGTCTTTTTTTCCTTAATGCCTTTCTTTCCTTCTCCACCCATAGCTATCTTTGGATGTTGGATGGTAACAGAAGGAATATGAAAACTTTCAAGAAAGCCTTACTAATTTTTTTATACAAAAAAGATGCAGAAAAGTCAACAAAATTTTTATGTGATTCCTTGAGTTGAAACCCTCCTTATTAAATCTTTAGAAAATTCTTAAATTCCCTTGGATTGGGAGGCTCTTAAACATCCAATCAAATGGAAGGAAAACCATAACTCAGCCACCATTCTCTTCCCTTCCCCTCCTATATCCAAACAAGCAACAAATGAATTAGCAATCTAAAGCAACATGAGCTGATTTTTTGTTTCACCCCTGCCCATAGCTTGATTTGTATGTGGTGACTTTACACATTCTAAGCCACTAATCAGAAAGACAACGGATGACAAGAGCTCAAAGGAGCCACAAAAGCAGAATCCTTAGGAAGTAAGACATCGTTACTTAGAAAAAGGACTATTTATAAACCCTCTGACATAGCACAACCACAACCATATCAGTAGTGAAGAATAACAAAACAAAATAGAGTAAAAATTCAACTGGACCATATTATAAATCAGATTGGATAAACATCTCAGCAAGCACTAAAAAGAAAAATAAATGAAGCTAAAGTGAATCGCACAAGTTGAAATTAACTCAACCCCGTCATATTTTCAGAAGCTGTATCATCTAACTTCTTCAGATCAAAATTCTCTGATGTTAAAGTTTTAAGCGACTTAAAATTTTGTATCTATTTCTCTCTTTAATATATCAAATAGATGAAACTTTATGAATATATAAGAAGAGTGACATTAAAGGTGTGTTTTGGTAAACAGTTTAATTAAGCGCTTATGACAATTAGCGTTTATCGCATAATTGTATAAGCATTTATTCATAAGCTAATTTGAGAAACTTAATGAAATAAGGTGAAATTATGCTATACGTAATCATAAGCTCTTATTGATAAGCTAATCTTAATAGCTAATGAAAATAAAACTCAAAACAGCTTATAGGTAGCTCATAAGCTATCTACATAAACTCTTCCAAACACTAATATAAACGCTTATGTTATAAGATAAACCCAAATAAGCTCTTCCAAGTGGGACCAAATTCAAACTATAACATGACAGTGTCATTGAGACATGAGGTGATCCATTTCTGACTTCCTCTCAACTTCCCTATAAGCACTAACAAAACTATAAGAGCATTTTGTAAGTAAGAAACCAAATACTTATCTCAGGTGAAAAGCTCTATAAAGTAGAAACTAATCATAATTACGCCTATAGCAATGATCAAAATCACAACTATTAATTAGAAAAACAGAAAGTTAATGGAGCAGGATTACATACAACAACACTGCACACAGATCATTTCATTATTTACTTAAGTAATGATAGATGAAGTGTAACGGAACTAGAATTAGACATAATAGCAGAGATAAAAAAAAAGGGGCTTTTCACTGAACTAGAGAAACTCAAACTCATCTTCCTTAAGGTGCGCAAAGAATTTCACAGGACCACGACCTTCGATTTCGGTAACAAACTGAACCTTATAGGGAAGATTAGCAGAGATTCGCTTACCCTTCCATAGCGCAACGTACTGCTTGATCTCCCCTTCCGCACCTTCAAGATCAATCTCTGGAACCTTGGGGACGTGGTACACCTTCAGCGGAGCCTTCACCCTAACACGCGCTCCGACCTTCGATTCTTCCCCTTCCGACGATGAAGACGTGGTGGAAGACGGCGACGATTCTTCCACGGCAACCTCGCACCGCATAATGCTTCTGCTTCGAGGTTTGATGAATAAAGAGGGGCGAATTGATGAAGAAGAAGAAGAAGAAGATAATGGGATCGTCTTCGTGAGGAGAAGCATCGATGAGCGATTGGGGGAAACGCTCAGCAATGATGAAGAGGGAACCATCGTCGCCTTCATGCTCGTGCTCGCTATGGTGCTGCTGCTCATTATGGTGAATTGGATTGATTTCATTTTCTGTTGATCGTTCCTTTTCTATCTTATAACCTATGATACTAATATTAATATATGTCATTGATATTGCTATTTTTTTTTTTTTTTTTAGATCAACTCACAACCACTTGTTTAAATAATGAAGTGTTAAACGGTTTCTTTATGTTGCTATTGCTATTATCAATAAAACGGGTTTTGGAATAGGTAGATTGATCATTGGATGTGAATACTACTACTAACATGGTGGCACTTGGGCTTGTGGATAAGATTAATTTAGGTAGCAATTCTAAATTTGAATTTAGTCATATATATTTAACGTCAAAATAAATGTAGTCATATATGCAAAATTTAAATATGAGATTATTAATTAATTAAACTAAATCAATACCTTAGTAGTAGCATAACACTATTTCTATCACATTCTTTTTATATAGTAAATTATATAAAATATAAATTTTAATTTCAGTTTAATCAGAATTATTCCACATTTGATAGGATACAAATTTCAATAAAAATTATACTGAGAAGAGTACATTAAACTGTATATATCTAGCGCACCAAAGTGGATTGGATAAATTGATAATTGATTTAAGCTTCTCTCTGCTTACGTTACTTCAGAAATGACAATTTTTGTAGATATTTTGGGGGATGGAAACAGCAATCTACAAGTTATTTGGCATGACACGTGACTCATTCTGCAACACACCAACAATATCCATTCATCCTTTTAATATTCTCGTACACTTGTGCATAAAGTCATTGTTTTTATTCTTAAGCCCTATTATGTAATATTCCTTTTTCTCTCTAATTAACAAATATGCAATTAACCTGTGTAAAAAATACATCTATACAGAAAAATGAAGCATAATTCTAATATTATCATGCTTTCTTTCGCATGTCTTTATTATTTTTCTTATTTCTTCTTTTCTTTTTGATGGAGATTCCTTTGCTGCTTTACATTGTTATTATTTTTCTCTCGTTAACATATATATGGATTTTACTTGTGTAAAAAAATTATAGAGAAAAAATGAAGTACTTTACTACCAATATTAGAAAATGATAATTCAACAATATTCTGATTTATTTTGTATATAGATTTAATATCTACTATCAACTATTACAGACATCATCGGTTCACATTACAGATCTTTTTTGCTTATTGAGAGCTTTCATATGATAATTTCAGAGATTCCATTGCTACCTTTGCATTTTTTTTCTTATTGCTTTCTTTAACATAAATCGATATTACTGCTAAAAAGGTTAATTTGTAAAGAAAAAATGAAGCATTTTAAATACAAATATTAGGAAAATAAGATTTAGCAAATTCATAATCTATTATACATATAGTGTAGTACCCACTAGCAACTATATATACACGGCACACGCACTCTTATAGTTAACTTAGAGGTCTTTTTTGCTTTTGGATGCTTTCAAATGATTATGGAAATATTATTTGATATATTAGCATATGGAGAGATTTCTTTTTACTTAATAGATATTTTTAATAGTAATGTACTTGTATAATATTCTAGTTACATCGTTATCATGCTTTAAAAGTAATAAACATGTATAGAATACTTTTTCATCACCAACACTTCGTTAGTCCAAGTAGCAAAGAACTTAGTTTCCTTTTAAGCAATGGCTCAGGTCCCATAATTTGTGGAAATGGATGAGACTAACATGAGCACATAACAAGATACTGAGATCACAATCTAAAGCTTTTAGGATAAGAAATCAACACACCAATTCGAGGAAATGGAGATCGGCAATACATTCAGCTTCTTCTTGCAGGAAATGCACAAGTGTGCAGTTTTGTTTCTTTCTTTTCATGAAAACAAAATAAAGACAAATAAGCAAGCAACAACAGATACACATATAACCGGGAACAAAAGATTTACAAAGCTCAGCTGTTACAGCGATAAGTAATTTGACAAGTCAAATTGGGTATCTGGATTCATATGTATGAGAAGGTACACGAGCTTCCCAGAACCCATCAAAGAATTAAAAAGAACTCACAGTCACAGTTATCATATACGAAAGCGACCAATAAGTCTGCACTGTTCAGGAAGCAAAGAAGAAATTACTTGTCCATTGAGTGGGAAGAGCTCACCATCAATCCCACATCCATTGTGAGTGTGCTTCCCAGGTTTTATCCTTACAGATTTTACCTGCATCCAAACACGTGCCGAATTTATACAATTATGAAACAACGTGCAATTACCAAGATAAAAGAATGCCTAGCTTCTGCACACTAAATAACATAGTCAGATAAACCAGCCAAGGTATCACTCTCATGCAAATTTAACTACCGCATGATTAAAGTTTAAAACTAACCAGGATAGTCAAATTAAGTCTTCTATAAAGGAGGACAAAAGATTGGAATACAGTTAACATCATTAGAAGATGGTTTTAGCACTGTAGTCGTCATCATATAGTGCACTATTTATAAATTATAATAACTAATGTAGTGTGTGAAATGATTAAGCACTAATTGCAAACATCCATTAAAAAAATATGGAGTAAAACAATTACTAATGCAAATACCTTGATATATTCAACATATGGCAGTGAAAGGTGTCGCCCCATCTGTAGAAGTACAAAAAATCTCAACAGCCTTAGCCTTCCACTCCCATGAACCAAGAGCATATCTAGTGTGTTATCATCGTGCTCAGCTTTGGGAGCAACGACCTGAGAACTTTGAACAGTTCTACATGCATGGTTGCATACCAGAATGCCAACAAACTGTCCCTTTGCAACAACCCATTTGTCTCCAAAATGAGGCACAGCCTCCTTTGTGGATCCTATTTCTGCATCATCTGAAGGACCCGGCAACTCAATTGGATTTTCCACATCCCAATTAGTAGGCTCTGCATCCCATTTTGGTTCCGCATCCCAGATAGGACCTGGGTCAGATAGTGTTGAAGATATATCCTCTCTATCATTTGTTGTGGTGTTTCCCCATCTAGAAGTATCATGTATGGTGGTCAATCCAGTCCATCCTTTATCATTCCTTGACTTAGATCTGGTTCTTGGCCAGTTTGGAGTTGTTGATAGAGGCAGCTGCGGATGGATAACTTCTGGCTCGGCTGTGACATTGCTCCTTCCAGATGATAGGCGTTTTGACTTTGGATCTAAGCCACGCACCACTTCAGAAGGTTCAGTGCTAGCATGAGTGCTACTACAGGTATCCAGGTCTCCACCAGACATACGACTCGGAGTCATTATTGAGTCAATACTTGAAAGACTAGATGCTCTGGGCATTCCCTCCTTATTTGTTCTGCCCATGATGTCAGTATACAGATCTGACATGTCAACAACCTCCCTTTCACCAGAAAGCTTTCCTTCTCTCTCAGTTTTTGATGCAGGAAGATATTCAATTTCATAGCTGTACCGTGGTAAGCATAAGAATTTGAGGAATCCAGCAACGAAATACCGCAGTGGGCCAAAGCGTTTCTGATATTTTTCAGAAAGTTCCAACACTGCAATGTGAAAAATCAAAAACTTAATGCACATTCAAAAGAGGGCCTTAATGAGTGTGTCACTGCATTGATCAATTGCTAAATAAAGGTTTTATCATTCCCCTAGCTTTTTATGTTCTTTTCCATCCTTACCTTTGGCTCATTCTTTTTTCAGTTACCAATTGCCCGTTGTTAAATTATCACGCTAAAAACATCCAAATGAAAAATTTATCTAGATATAATGGAGAATTTACAAAGAGCCACCTTAAATGCAGTATTCCAGCCCCTCTATTTTTCCTAGCAAATTTCTTCAGTCCCCAGTCCAACCCACATTTTTCCTACTGCACTTTGACTAACTGCTAGGCATGTCCACGTGGTTTAAATACTCTATTGATTTCCAAAGTTCATATTTTATCCTTAATGTTAAATATAAGAACCATTCATGAGCCATCACCTGGAATGGTTGGCTCTTAACATTGTAACAAAGCCTTCCTGACCAAGTGGGTCAAGTGTTCGATCCTTGCTGCCATCATTCCTCTAAAAAAGGTTGAATTTCAACACAAGGTTAGGGTGGACATGTAAATTGTATATGCCTCAAGCCAAAAGGAATCTGGTTTGAGGAGCTATGTTAGATATAAAAATCATTCATGAGCCTTCACCTAATAGCTTAAGCTTTTGGAATAGTTGGTTATTTATTTGACATAACACATTTCATTAATGCTGATTATGTCAAAAATTCTTAAGGCAGTCTGCAAAAGATGGACCTAAGAACTAAAACACAGCTGCTTAAAAAAATGTGGCAACAAGAACCAGAGGTCCCCAGAACATAACTAAAAACCAAGCAGTTTCCCTTTTTTCCTGTCCTATAATTTCATCCTTTCAGTAGTAAGGGATGGATTGTCGTATTAACATCATAAAAAGGTGTTAATGCATGGACATTGACTTACCATCACCAACAAAACCATAATATGAGACTGTTAACCCAAAGTGAATTTTATTAGTCTGGGTCCATTCAACAGCAAAGACGTCTGTAGCAGTAAGCCCCCCCTGAACCAGAAAATGTAATTAGTATCTTAAGTAACTGCAAGGGCTTATGAAGCATTTGACAAGACAGAGGAATCAAGAAATTTACACAATTGTTGACATGGAAAATAGAATACACAATCAAAACAAAAAAACGTTCATCTATTCTACCAAAAAAGAAACGCAATACAAATTAGCACTTGATGCATTCACTACGTGTTCACTTAACAGTGAACAATGACATGTGATTGTTCAAATAAAGCAATTTTTCCCCAGAGCATTAACCAATACTCCAATTAAATATCCAGCTGAACCTGAATCATCCCAGACCCTGATGAGTTGCAGCAAAACTAGTTAGGGTTTCTTTTATACAGATTGTTTTGCGTTCTGCCAATAAAGTTATTATTGCATTCTGTGCTAAAAGGGTTTTTTATTAAAATGATAGAAGAAGGATCTTACCCTCCTCCATACACATTTTAAGGGCACTAGGCATCACATAGCATGCAGTTTCAATACTTCTGCTTTCCTGTTTGGTTATGACTAGAATATTGCTCTATAAGCTGATGATACTAAAGTAGATCAATATAAAAACAGAAACAGCAGCAGCACATCGTTAAAAACGTATTCAAGAATGACAGAAAAAAACTGCATTCTGATGATGAACAAACAATTTTATCAGAAAACACACAAATAGAGTCCTAAGAGGTAAGAAAATTAATATACAATATGACTGAAGACCAGAACATGGATATAAATTTTGAAGTTACAAATGTCTATTCATCACTGAAAAAGTTGAATTAACATGCCCAACTATTATTTGAGAGGATAAATCAAAGGAATTCTACCTTCACAATAGCAATTGCTGCAGAAACTGGATCTCGGACTCCAAGAACAGTCCATACCAGTGAGTTATCAGAACCAGCTGGTATAATTCCAATAGGTATAGATATTCCTTCCTTTTGATTGTCTCTGCTAAGGAGACCATTAAGAACCTACAAATCAACCACATCATCTAACTTGCCCATTATTAATGAACATGTACATGTGTGCGCGCGTGCGCGTGTTAAAAATATGAAAGAAGAGTACTTCTTCTCAAAGCACAACCTCATGGCAGGCATCCGAATACAAAAAGCAATGATGGGGCATGAAACACACCATATTTGAATATCAATGTAGCTGAAAATGGTTTTGCAGGTCTAAACCCTGAATGTGGACAGATTCTTTCTGCCTGCGCTTTTGCAGGTTCTCAAGACTTGTGGTTCTGTGATTATTTGGGTGCTAATCCACTGGCCAAGTTCTTTTAAGTTGGCCGATGGCTACCATATCAAATATTGATGGATCATTAAGTTCTTTCAAGTTCTTTCCTTGTCTTTGTTATCAAATACCCATATCTCACATACAAGAACAACAACAAAGCTTTACAGTCTATCCCATTAGCTGGAGTTGGCTGTATGAATGAAAAATCCTCACTAGGCCTTTATAAAGACCAAATTTTCAATAAATCCATTTAGACCACAGACTTCATAGATGGTTTATGTTGACGTTCTCTTGCGGCTACCCCTAACTCTTTTGATTGGACTGTCCACCATTTAACTGGGCGATCTCCTAAGTGACCAAACCACCTTAGGCAAGTTTTGTCATCATCTACTCATTATACCCTTAACTCTTCCATAGAAAGCTTTTATTCAATTCAGGATCTAGTTTTTCTAGGGATCTTCACTTTGGCAAGAAACTAAATTCTCTACTAGTCTTACTTGACTCAACTCTCCTCAAATCCACAAAGTATTATCAAGACTTTGGGTTTCTCCAACATGTACACGTTATTTTCCAGTTTCAAAGTGATGGTAAAACTTGGAGACTGCCGTCATTTTAACAATCTTCAAGGTAATGAACAGAATGCACTTCACTCAATGAAAAAATTACCTAGGATCAGTGTTTAACACTATGCATAAAAATTACATTCTCTTCTCTTAATGGTAGGAAAGAGGAAGTGAAGCAGAGAAAGGAATAAAAGAAACAAGGATACATTGAAAATCTAAGAATGTGGAACCTAGACAAACTTCTACAACAGTTGATCAGTAATTCCACCACTTTAGATTATTAATTCCACTTAGGTCCCCTTGAAGAGCAATCCTCTCATCAATAAAATATACATTTGTGTGCATGCGTGTGTGTGTGTGAGAGAGAGAGCAAGAGAGAGAGAGAGATGGGCAGTAGGGAACCAAAGACACAAATGGGAACGCAGTGTGACCAATACAACTAACTACCTGTTTGGCAAAATAGCAGAGGTGGCTGAAATGCAGTTGTGATTTATGTAGATATAGAGAGTCAGAGTAAGATAGAATCAGTAGGGAAGTTGAGAGTAAGAACCAAGCCCCTAGAATGTCTGGATTATCATTGTGTTTGCTTTTCATTCTCAATTAGTCATCGTTCTTTTTACACATATTAAACCCCGATGATCTGATATCAATTCAAGAGAAAAGATGCATATAAGAGTTTGACAGTTTAAGTGTTCTGTCATTCTGTGTGTGATACTGATCCAGTTCCTATAAAAAAATAAAATTAATAACTACACCATCACATTTAATGTGATGAAAAAAGCCATGATGGTTTTCAATCTGTCCTAGATAGTTCATGATTCAGTAACAGATAAAATCCAAAAGGTTTTTAGGAGGTAACAGAGTTACAGACAAAGAAGACAGTATTTTCAATGAACAAACCAGTACAGAGAATAAGACACTAAATCATTAAAATAGTCTGCTGACCTCATTGATAATCCCATCACCACCAACACATATGATTCCTGAAAGAAAAAAATTACAAGAATAAAAGGGAGGTGTAAATATGAGAAAACATTTGAAAAGCAATAAACAAAACTATAATCAACACATGTTCAGACTATAACAATGACTTTACCATCAGGGCAAGTGCTGATGTCTACACTGGATGCAAGGCTTCGAGCATGACCAGCAGATGTCGTTTTGACTACCTCCAATCTAAACCCAGCAAGCTGTCACAGTATATGCCTCACATATTAAGTGCAGAAGTCACATGCAGCTTTATTCTATAATAATGCAAGTATTTTCGACTATGATGATTGAAGTATTGGAATCAAAATCTGAAAAGATCCAGTCACAGAACAACAAAAAACTGAACATAATGTAGATATCACTATAATTATCAAGCTTGCAGATGTCATCAAATGTGCATAGCTCCACCATGATGAATATAAAAACAAGAATATGGAGCATATAAATCCAGGACAGAGTGTAACGTACCTTAAATATCGGTTCCACAATGCTATGGAAAACCTTACTTGACCGACCTCGACCTGAGCGTGGGTTTAAAATCACAAGCATCCTAGGCGGAGTTTTACATCTAAAGATCAATTCAGGAGGCATATCAGTACGGAGTAATTCTTGGGATGCTTGCTTCTTCGAAGACCCTAAAGGGTGAGGAAGACAATTCACAAAACACTGTTGATCTGCAAATCCACCAACCCATTGAAGTGCCTCTTCAACACTAGAAGCCACAAAGCGAAAATCCTTGCGACTTCTCCGAGATTTTATAAAACAGGAAAGACCGCACGAAGCCTTATTCAGCGGGTACGAGTGCACCGTGAAATGTCTGAGACCAACATTATAAGAAACCTGTTCAGAACACGGACTACAACTTATCAGTCATATGCTTTTTCCTCCCTAGCACCTAAAAAGAATTTACCAACAAAACTATTCTACCCTCAACCATCCATCTGACATAAAAACAAACGTATTACCGAGATAACATCATCAAGGTGCAGCACTTTGGACCCCCAAAGTAAAGCCTTGCTTGTTAGCTTGGCATCCACAGCTCCTTGCTTGGTGATATCAGAAGAACCTTGTTGAGTATCATCCTTGTTGTTCACAGCAACATTTCTCTTATCCAAAAGCAATTTACCAGAGAACACCACATACCCCAGCAAATCAGACTTCTCATCTCCCCCTCCTCCTCCACCTCCTCCCCCTCCTATATCAATCCGATGCTCGAAACTCTTCACCGCGTCCGGCTCATCAGGACGGTTGTTGCCACCACTGACCTCACTACTCCTCCTGGAACCTCTCACTCTGCCCCGCTTCTCCGGAAACACGACGGGAGACGTCTGCTCCCCTGTAGCTATCTGTGAACACAATCCCAACCTTCTCAGAGTCTGCTGAGGTGAAGAAAGCCTCAGCGCCGGCGGCCTAATATTACCACCACTGCCAGTACTATTATTGCTACTACCAGTAGAATTCCTACTCCCACTCTTGTGCATATCCCTCATGCTATCACCACCAACCTTGCGAACACGATAAACAGAGAACCTAACATGCGCAAGCGCATGATGCAAGGGCCAAGCCACCTTCCCCCTCAGAGTTTCACGATTGAGGTGGAAGATTAGGGGTTAGGGTTTGGAGAATTTGATATTCACTCTTCTATTTGCCACTATTCAGCTCAGATCGCGAAAAACATGATTGGATCTACAAACCAATCAAAACTCCACCGTCTGAACAAACGAACCAGATTTTCAATTGCGATTACGCCGCATCGAAACTCTAAGTTCCTATCTATCTACGATTCAGTATAAATTGGAGCTGCGAATTCGAAAAAGAACGGTGCTGCAAAGAGAAGAACAGAGATAGGGTGCTACAAACCGAACCGAAGCAGTGATCGGTGGTGGTTGGTTGCGTCGGTGATGAAAACAACAAGCTGAAGAAAAAGGTTTTGAAAAAAGTTGCTCCACCCACCAAACCCACCTTGTGAACTGTAAAGGACGCTCAGGATCCTTCCTCAGCCTCAACGTACACACCACTTTCATTTGCCGTCATTGTGAGTTTGGATGATAATTTTCAATTTTCTTTTTTTGGTCCCTGACACATACCTTTTTAAGGTGTTTGGATAGGATGATTGTTTTTCCTCGATTTTTTTTAATTTAATCTTGTAACTCCACTCTTATAGGTATTTAGTTTGCCTACTAATAAACCAACATCTTATTGATACATAATTTTATTTTCTCTTGTTTATTTTTTTTAATTAATTGATAGTTAAATTATTTAATTCCAAACACACATAACACCTGCCACTGTACGAACGTCTGTACCAGCTCGAACCCAATAGTTGGTGAAGGTATATTTATGATATAATAAAAGATAAATATTATTGATCAAAGTCCGTTTAAAAGAAACGAATAAAATGATTCGATCCAATCTGTTTCGAATAATCCGTTGGGAATTTTCACGATTAGAAATCATTGAGCATGTAATTATCTATTATTAAATTTTAAAAGTCGGACCATTCAAAAAAAAAATTAAAAATGGGATTAAAATAGTGGGTTATTTTTTTATAGGCTAAAATTTGCAATAAATATGGTATAAGAGATGTCGTGACCCATATAAAAAGCTAACGGCGGTCTTAAGATCAGACTCTACATTGAGCTTTCTCCATGATGATGGTGGCTGACTTTGTGGAGTTTGATGTTGTTATTATGGTTGCTACTCAGCATGATTCTTGGTAGCTTTCATCTCGTGATCTTATTAAATTTAATACGGAGTTGCATTTAAGCATGATGAAGTCGTAGGGATAGCATGGTAGACCATAACTCATATATAAGGCTAACAGTTGTCTTAAGATCAGACTGTGCAGCGAGCTTTCACCATGGTGACGATGGCTGACTACGTGGTTCTGGTGTGGATTTTGATGCGATTATGACTGCTGCTCAGCGTGATTCTTGGCAGGCCCTCGCTCATGATCTATTAAAATTAATACGGGTGTTGCATTTAAGCATGATGGAGTCACAGGGCTAGCATGGTAGATCGTGACTCTAAGGGTGAGGTTCTTGCCTCGGCGTCAGCAAAGCAACCTGGTACGTTATCAACTATGTTGGCGGAGGCGTTGGCAATTGAACTTGGCTTTCGGGATGTCATTTTTAGACGAATAGTGTTGTGTTGCATGGTGCTTGGACCCACTCACATAGTGATATATCGCTTTTGGTCTCCATAGTTTGTGATTTTGTTTATTTGTCTAGTTTCTTTAATTCTTTAGTTAGAATGACTAATTTGGTCGTGAACTTTATGGCTAAATTCGCTCTATCTACTAGTTGTTTTGTCCAGATTTATGACTATCTAGCAGGCTTGGAATGTTTCCTCTCCGTTGATGTTCGCTCTTTGATTATTGAATGAGAATGAGCATGTTGAATTTCAAAAGAAAAAAAAAACATGTGAGGCAAAAGAGACAATGTGTACCAATGAAAGAAAACATAGAACCACTAATTTTACTCTTAAATCCAAACCAAGTTACGGCCTTAACTCTTGCCAAAATAGGTGTAATAAATAAAATGCAATTTCTAAATATAATATTATTACGCATCACTAAATACTCCAAATAATTGCGAACCACGTAGTTGTGAGAACCTTTTTGGAGAACTTGCCATAAAAGACCCCACTAAATTGTGAAAAGATAGCATGACAATCAACATGAAGTGTTGTGAAGACACGAACTAACTAAGGCAATGCTGCTAAATAGAGTGAGAAAGCTGCCAAGCAGAGTGAGAAATCGAGCAAGTGAACAACACATGAGAGAATGTTTCACAATACTACTGTAGAGGGGGTAAGAATCAACGTTAGGTTCTAAGTTAACCCCTCCACAAATCAACCTTTCATGATAAACATGTCAACCAAAAGCATAAACTTTGAGTGGTACAACATAAGACTATACTATCACTATTGTTGTAAAGTCGATTCAATCATCAAATTAGTAAGTTATGTAGCATTGTTTTAAAGGATATAGCATCTGTAATTTTCATAATTTTTTTAGCCTACATATAATATAAATAATAGTGTAAGGTATGTTTATTTATTAGTTAACTTACTTTTAATCGACTTTCATATGAACATGACATTTGAATTGGGGTTCATTTCAGATTGATGCTTTAAAGTTGATTATGACCAATGTTAAAGAGGAGTGATACCAATAACACTTTTTTTATTGACTAGAAATTATGTGTCCTACTAAATAAAAATGTGTAATTCATTGAATTTACTGATCTCAATATGAATTTCAACAAATAATGGTGCAATAGTGTTGGTTCAAATAAATGGATCAGAGACTTAACCAATGTGAATAGGTGGAGCAACTAACTTAGTGATTTTCTAACAAGAGTGATTGCTTGAGAAATGAACTTTGTTCCCTAATGTAGGTTCATAAGACACTCCAAATAACTCTTAGTTATCCACTATTGAGAAATGTGAGGTGAACAACTTAGAAACAGCCAAGGTAGATAAAAAAACACCTAAGAAAATAAATAAACGACTTAAGGAAATAAATAAAGGCTTGAACTTTAAAGGTTGAAACATTAATAAAAAGCTACAGAGTAAAAGGGAATTAGGGGAAAACTAAAAATATGCTCGAAAAATTGAAGTGGTATTGAGGATTGATTGATGTTGTTGTCATAAATGACCAAAACTCCTATTTTTAATTTGAATTTAACAAACAGCTACACATGTGAAATATGAATATCTCACCTCAATGTATCTTGCTCTTCACTATGTTGTTGTTAGTTGTAGCATTTTTCATCCTAGTCGCCTTGAAGACTTCTTCTCTTCGTGTATCGGTTAGCTCCACTCTCAACAAATTTTATACTATAAATGAATGAATTCATTTTTAATTTCTATGCACATAAAACTTTGGGTTTGAATAAATATTATGAACATAATCGTTATCATAGGTTTTTGTGGTGATAGTTGCTAAAAATTCTCACTTTTATGCAAAGTTACCACAATCGGTTATCACTTCAATGACTACCAATTTTAGACGAATAATGATCCTACTTCGATTAGCTTCAAAAGGTTCGCCTACATTAGCTTTTACCAATTTGTTTCTGTCTAATATTTCAGTGCCAACACATTTCCCCTGATATCCTACATTTTAAGCTGTTTTGCGCTAGATGCTAGGATGTAATGATGATAGCTTATTTCCAGGGAGAAACTAACATTCAAATTTCTAATTGGCTAGTTACTTATCACTTCAACTTATTCCTTTGAATCTCTTCAAAAATCTATCCATCTGTTGTTAAAATGTTCCATTGCTTAGAGACTAACCTTTGATTTCGTTACATCTTTATCTTACATAACACTTGTTTTATCCTTTCATTTTCATCATCTAAACCTGCACAACCCTTCTTACTTCACCCTGTATGATTCAAGTGGTTCTCTAAATTGTGACCACACCACACACACAACAATGATGAATCCTCAAATTCCACTTCCTCTACTTTTTATCACATTTCTTCTCCTCCGATTGTCAAAACCATTGGAGGAGTTGGGGAAATATTAGCTAATGAAGTGGTGGAGGAACTAGAACTTCCTGGCTACGACCATCAATGACTTGTTTCCTTTTGACTTTACCGTCCATCTCTACCTCCTTGGTCCATATACATAACCCTGCTGAGTTCTATTTGCTGCTCGAAGAATTCATTGTGCCTAGCGGCTTCCAACCTCTAATCACCTTTGATTGGAATCCGATTGAAATGCGCCCTAAAATTTTTTAGGGTTGCCCGGTCAGTGCTAGCACTCCCGACTGTAAACCATGGGTTTGTCGCGTTGCTTCAACTAAAGGAAGTTTTTTGACGAAGGGAGTGGTCTACCTTATGATAATGCTTTTGAAGCATGGTACTCCCTGCAACCTTGACTTGTTGTTTGGAATTGTGGGGTTTTGGTCCACATATATCAACTGTTTGATCTTTCCTTTGTGAATGATGTCGCCTACCCTTCTGGATGTGAAAACCATCTTGGGTCTTCTTGCCTATGGAGACGAACTACCTCATTTTGAAACTTATTAGGGGAATCCAGTAAGATGGGCATTAATTTCAACCGAGGCAACAACTTGTGCACAACTTTATGAATGCAAGTGTTAAAAGCCAAAGCCTTGTCTTTGATTCCTAGCACAATTCCTTTTTATGTATTGGTTTTGCAAATATTTTGCTTGCACAAATTTTGTGGTTGTTTTTTTATGAGTACTGCCACTTTGTTTCTGCTATTACTTAAGGTCAAAATTTGCATTGACCCCCTTATTCCTTTCCTTCTTTTACACATGTATATTCAACGTGCTCTATGCATTAAAGGAAGATATTAGCTTGTCCTTCAAGGATGCCAATGACCCATGGCGGTTCCTCCATCTATGGATCATTTTGTAGTTCCTTGAGATGGGTCATTCCCGATATCGATTTGTAAGCTGATGGTGGCACCCCTATCCCTGGGAGTTTCTCGCCATGATTATGTTGTAGCAAGTGGTTCTCTCTTTATTGAACAAAAATCATGCCCATAATATGTAAGGTATAAAAATTCATAAAGCAAACAAAACCCCCTCCTCAAGTTGAAGAGTTAGAAATCCTATGTAAGAAAATGATAAAGGGACGATGATTGAGAAAGCTTAAAGCTAAAGTATGGAGCTTCAAAGGCTTTTTTTTTACAATTGTTTCTCTCTTCTCCTTTTTTTTCTTTTCATTTTCTCCTTTCTCTCGTTCACTCTCTACTCATTTCCCATTTATGTCTTCTTATTCTTTCTCCTTCTCTTCCCTCGCTTTTCAATTCTTCCAATAGAAGCTTCTACTATCTTTCTTTTAATTCCTTTATTTTCTATAATGTTTTTTAAATTAAAGTGACGCGTTGGGCTAATTTTTTTTACCTTAGCCCACGACTCAATCTCTCTCTAATATTCTCAACAAAAATATAATTTATCTGTAATATTACTTGCCAACATAAAATGAAGTATAATTAGTAACTGTTCAAATATTTGGCTCATTCATCAAAAGTTTAATAAATACAATTTTAATTGGTATAATTATGTCCGTGCATATTTTTTTCCATAAAATAACTGTGTATTACACCTGGGTTTTTGAAAATTAAAGGAAACGTAATTCTAAACATAAAACATCATACTCAACCTAATTGTTTGAATAATCAACTAGTAGTTTTTGTGTAAGTCTCCAAGAATGTCCTTTTAAACTCATGATGATGACTCCAGCCCTACTCGATAATTATTTATGGTATCATCAAAGGTCAACGTCCATGGTTTGAGATGCATATATATTTTTGTCTCTTTCTATGGGTCAACTACCTCATCCATGGGGTGCTTAACTAAAAATCAACTATTGCTTGCCATTTTACTGCCCTTAGAGGGCATAGTTCATATCAAAGACACTTTAATTTAATTTCCCATTTCATTAACATACCTCTTAACATCGGTTGATTTAGCAAGTAATTCATAACGACAAGTTTGCACACAATGTTTACTCCTCTCAACAACAAGTAATAGTCAAGTTCAGTACATGTATAATATAAAGATAAACATAGCTTCTTATTAGGAGTATATCTAAGCTCAACATCGTGTATTTGCCTACTAAAGTAGTAAGCGACTCATTCTATCCCACCTTCTACATCTTGTACTATCAAGTAGCTAATGGATTCATCTATTGTTGCTATACACATCTTAAACGGCTAGCTTGACTGGTCAAAATTGGTGGTTTGGATAAACCCTCTTTAATTTTCTTATAGGGCTCCTCTAGTTTTTCCATTCAAGTAAAATCCTTGGCATATTTGGCTTTCGGCAGTGGTGAAAAAGGCTGTAATTTGACAGGTCAAGTTGGATATAAACCTTCTTAAGAAATTGATCTTTCCAATCAAACTTTGCAGCTCCTTCTTTTAAATATTCTATGCCTTGATTAGGTATGAGGAACCCCAAAAAATTTCATGCAAAGACTCCAAAGGAGATCTTAGCTAAACTCAGCTTCAAATCGTGTTGCCTCATCTTCATGAAAGCTTGTCATAGATAAGCAACATGATCTCTTATATTGGTCGATTTGACAACCACATCACCGACGCAAACTTCCACATTTTCCCAATTAGATTATAGAATATTAGGTTCATTGCACGCTAGTATGTGGCCCTAACATTCTTCAACCCAAACGGCTTGATGGGTAATTCGTATATTCCAAGGGCTCTTAGGAAACAAAATGTACCTTTATGAATGTCTTCCTCAGCTATAAATATTTGATTGTACCCAAATTTTCCATCCATAAATGATATAATGCCATTTTCAACAGTCGAATCCACCAACACATTGCCTATTGGCATATGATACTCAACCTTTGGAGTAGCCAAGTTAATATTGCGGTAGTCGACACATACCTAGACTTGCTCACTTTTTCCAGTAACTAAGATAACATTAGATAGACATTCATTGAATCTAGTCTTTCTAATAAAGCCAACATTCAACAATCTATTCCCCTGTTCTTTTACCATTGGCAAGATTTATGGATTAAACCTTCGTGGAGGCTAGTTGCGAGATTTGAAACCATCCTTGATCATAAAATTATTCTCTACTATCTCTCTTTTAAAGCTAGTAATTTCATGATATTCCTAGGAAAAACAGTCTTTAAACTCTTTTATCACTTCCACTATGAGTTGTCTATCATGTAGTGGTAATAGGCATCTTATCCTAATTGTTTGAGGCTTCTAAGAGGTTCATGAGTTTATTTATATACCCAAGGGTCCTAGGCCTCAAAACTTGGTACATGCCTCTTGATGTGTGAAGGACAGTACTCTTCAAAAGGTGGCGTTTTCTTGCCTTGGACATCTGATGTTGTTTGTGGTTGCATCAACTCGGCTAGCTGATCTAATATATTTTATAATAAATTATGCTATGTTTCCATTAAGACTTTTGAATGATCGTAGCTCGGCCTCGAAGTTTTGCTTTGAGTTATTGATATCCTCTAACTTCTCTTGAATTTATGTTGTTAACTACGATTGTCCAAATGTCGAATTCAGACCAAAATCCTCGGTTTTGTTGGGTGAATAGGTTCAAAACACTAGGTCGCCGCCGTTGGTTCCAGGGTATGAGTTGCTCGATTTCAGTTTTAATGGGTCATGGTTTTTGTCGGGTGGGTTCATTCGGTCCAAGATCTAGAAAAATTGCAAAAAATAAAAGATAAGAGGATAACATCAAACCAAATTTCAAAGATTCCATTAAAAAAACTTTAACAAACAATCAAAGACTATAAATTCCAACAAAAAATCCAACACAAAGAATCAAAGATCCATAAAGTTTAACACAAGAAAGTAATATCACAATGATCCGGAAGCACATAGGCATAGATTTGGAGAAGCATGTAGCGGAGGCACAAATATGGAGAAGTGGCGCTTTTAGATTTGGAGAAGATAGGAGAAGTGGTGGACCAGTGGCATCTAGGGTTTGGGTTTGAGAGGCTGAATGACTGAAGGCTAAGGCTAGAGGATAGTGAGAGTATTTATATGGCTATTGACTAGGGTTGGAGCTTCATTTTTTCAAGACTTGGTTTGGTTAGTTCAACCGGTTTGGAGCCCAAACCAAATTTGATCGAACCAATCCACTTGAAGTCGTTTATGTTGAATCGTTGAACCCGTGAACCGGCCTGACCCGCCTGGTTGGCCAAAAAATGCTTCTGTTTAGTTGGGTTTGGTTCGGGGCGCTGGCCCATGGACAACCCTACTGTTAACATCACATGGTTGTTTTGGGTGAATATATCACCGCCTCGACTATAGGAACATTTAAAGTGAAGTCTTGTGTGTCGGGTACACTTCTATGTTAACTCCTACACAAAAGATCAATGCTTAATGAAGGGTAGAAGCCGCACTTAGAGTTGGATGAACCAAGCCTCTTCCCATCAACACATTGTAAATCAGCTTAGCGCTAACCATAAAGAATGTTGATCGACTATTTTGGGACCTACTATGATATCACTTACTAACACCCCAACTGCTTGCATTGAACCGCTTGTGAAGTCAACCATATTCATGCTTGTATCCTATAAATCATTTAAAGATTTGACGGGCCCGTTTGGTGGACAGGATAAGCAGAGACATGAAAGGATAATAATCATATCCTGTTGTTATATGTTGTTTGTTGTGTCAGCATGATAGGATAACACTATCATATCCCTTATCCTATCATGTCCATCATGTGTAAAAGTTATCCTAAGGGGGGAACTAGGATAGAAATTATCCTGATAGGATAGGATATCAGTTTTTTATTTGTTTATTACCATAACCCAATATTAGTTTCAATATTTATATTTTATATAATTCATAATAATATTAATTAATAAATATAAATTTTTGATTTTAATAAAATATTAATTTTATTACTTATCAATTACTATTTTGTTATTGTTAAGTTAAAACTACTTAGTTACTAATAAATTTAATTAAAAAATAAACTTATTTATAAATGGTGAAAATATTAGATTTACTCATATAAAATAATTAATTTTCATTATCACTTACTACTACTTAGTTAAAATTATTTTTCATTATTTATATTATAATAAAAATACACAAAATAATTCTTCCCTAACAATAAAATAGGCTACTCACATATATAGAAATATTAATTTTTTAAAAGTAAGTATATACTAATTTTATATTATCATATGATACTATTTAAAATTATTTCTCTACTTATATAATTATAATTAATAATTTAAATTTAAATTATTTTTGAAAGAATAATATCTTTTAATAATTTTTTACAAATTTGAATTAATTTTTATCATTGATCACTTATCCTACTACTAAGTTAAAACCCATTGATTACATATATAATAATTTTAATTAAAATAGACTCCCTTCCAAAAAATTAAAATAGCCGAATTAATAAAAATGATTTGATTTTAGTTAATATTAAAACATATGCTCATTTATAAAAATGTAAAAAAAATAAATTTAATAGAATAATCACTTTTTGAAAAAAAAAACTATTTAGAAAATTAAATTTTAAAAAATATTATGTATTTTTTATTTCAAGGAAAATTTGATACATTTTTCATTGTTTGTATCATATCCTATCAAAATCCTGTCTACCTCAAACGCAGGATAGGATAAGAGTCTATCATGTTTTTATTATATCTTGTGCTTATCCAATCCTTTATCCTATCCTGCTCTTATTCTATCCTGACCACCAAACAGGCCCGACAAGCTTTCACAAATGGAACTTGACATCATGCTAAGGATGGCTCTGGGGTTCATAAATACCCTGTATAATGGTTTTAATGTGAGCAGTTAGATAGATGGGTTTCAAATGTGTTACCATTTCATTTGTAGGCTTTTCAAACGACATTGTGATTTCAGGCTCGGATTTGAGTGAAGCTCATTCCTGCTATTTTGTTAATACATCCCATTATAGCTTTTGGCTTGTCCTCGGACATGAATGAATTCATAAGGGATGATGCAAGAAGATGTGATGTCTAGAACTTTGTCATCCTTCAATAAGGCTTCCAGATCTTCATCAAAGATTTCAAAGTCCAGGTTCAATGCTTTTTCCTCCTCGGATGGTAAAAGGATTTACACTTTAACTAGATGTGGTTTGTCAATGGCCACAACTGGAGACTCCTCTAGCCCTTGGTTCTTAATCGTTGGTATAACAACTATTTTCTCCTCTAGTTGTTGTCTTTAAGACGATGCTAAAGAAGTGGCCTTTGGAGAATGAACAACTTCTCTTTCTATGGTCTCAGCCATGTTGAGAATACTCGACATCTGCACATTTTCTACATAGCCTTTGTTTTTCGCCTTCTCTTTTGTGACCGGGATAAAACTTGAGGTTCAAGCTTTGGATCCTTTGCATATTTGTTAGGGAACCATTGACCTTTTTCCACTATGGCTTTAGGCTTGACCATCCTGTCGGGTTTCAACCCATATTTATCTATTCGGTATACTTTTAACAAGGTATTGACTCTAAAGATACTGATGTCAACAATCATGGTTTCCCTATTACTACTTGCATGTGGAATTATCTTATCTAAACCAGCCAGATCCTTGACCCGTTCCTCTAGTATAGCCTTGTAGTCCTTCATGATGACTTGTGTTTCTATCTCCCTCAATCTTTTGATTTAGTGGTAGGAATCACTAGCCGATCAAAAACACTTTTCTTGCTGCCCCTAGGAGCTTCAGGGTGAGTTTCATCTTTCCTCACCCATTGCTTCGCTGGCAATGCTTTTCTACAAAAAGTCATCATGCTGGTAGCCGTCGTTAGGAAACAGTCAGCGCCAGCCATAAAGTCGGTGTGCGATTCGTCAATCGTCTTGAAAGTAGGCCATATTCCATGGATAAGCAAGATGACCTATTTGTATCCCTGCTTACAAATAAACCATAAATCAACTAAGTCTCGTTTGGTCAGTTTCATTTCCCAATATATGTGTTTTGAGTATTTTTTGTGAAGAAATACTAATATCTATTAATTTTCTGTTTCCTTCCCTTTTCGATCACAACACGATGCAAACCCAACATTAGTGCTTTTTTGGTAAATGTTTACATAAATAATTTTAAATAATATTAATTTTAGATAACTAATTTCAGTTTTAAAAAAAGTTTTCTGAAGTTATTTATACTTCATTATCACGTTTGTTCAAATATACTTTTTTAAGAGTAAAATAACCAAACGTCTTAAGTTTTATTTCAAATCATGTTTAGCTCCTCCAATCCAAACTCCTTTGTAAAGATATGTAAAGATAAAAAAAAAAGAGAAATTGCTAAAAGCTTTATTCCAATCGTGCTTGGTGTGAATGATTAGGCATCTAAACGAATGATTAAAAATGGTAAAAGAAAAGATCAGAAAGGTGAGGAGAGTCAATAGAAAGTTGAGACTGGGTTGCGTGGTCTTTTCAATTTTTGATTTGAGGAGGGAGGGAGGGAGCAGGAAAAAGCAGAAGACACGTCTAGTCTTTCTAGTCCAAACAGGATAAAAACGTGGAACGTACCTTTTACATAAATTAGTGATGGGTGTTAGAAATGTCATCCCATGTACAAGATTTCACACCCCTTAAATTTGCCTTCCGGGATTTAAATCCCGGAAATTTTGCTTCTGAGATTTTAAATCTCGAAAAATTTGTCTTCCGAGTTTTAAATTCCGGAATGGGTAGGGAGGTGCAAAAATGGGTTGTGGGGGTGAGAAATCTAACACTCATTAGTGATTTCACCTAATCGTTCAACACTTTATCTTTTAATTAAAGTTAGGGGTTTGTATTCCAATTTTTGCTAATGAAAAAAATTTGTTACCTAACTTTTTATCGCTTAGTTCATTGATAGCGAGTCACAGATTAGTCTCACACTTATCGAACGTGTAACCGGTTAACACTAAATAAACGTACCTTTCACATATTTACAAAACTTGCTCTCAATTTTCCCTAATTTCCACATTTTGCACCTCAACTTCCCACTCTCGCAGGTTAATTTTCCACATTTTGCACCTCAACTTCCCACTCTCGCAGGTTAATTTGAACACAAGCATTATTCATTATCATCACTCATTACTGCACTCACTCACAGATCGTGAAAGCGCCTTCTCAGATCGTACTCCTCGGTGGTGCTGGTAGAAGAAGCAGTTGAACCCTTTCATTTCATGCCTCGGTGGCATTACATTACCGTCACGCTTCGCACCTGAAATTTTTACGCTGAAGGTAACAACAACAGCACAAACTGCGTGCGTGTGTGCCAAATTCGTAATAAGCGGAAAATCTACAATGAAGAGCACGTCAAAGTGCGTGAATGAATGTTTCTGAGCTACTCGTTCAGTCTGAACTCTGAAGCAACCTCTTCTCCAACCTCGCTTCACCGGAAAAGAACCAAGAATCGAAGCACAAGTTAGGTTAGGTTAGATTCAGTTTCGCTTTTTTCTTTTTGCTTCTTCTCCGTTTTGATCTGTGCCTTATGCAGCTATTTAGTTGAAGTTTTATTTTGGTTTTTAGGGGAAACTGATGCAAAGATCTGGGAACCTTTGAAGATAGAATCGTGTTAGATCTCTGGAATGTGGCAACTAGAGAGCTGGTGGTTGTGCCGGAACTGCGATTTCTAGGGTTTTTGATTTCTTCACTGCGTGCCGATGACTACCAAACGCGCGTACAAGCTACGTATCCTTCGTATTTGTGTGTTAAGGGAGGGGTTTACATTTTGTTTGATCTGTGCACTAGTTTCTTGTTTTATTCGATTTGTCCCTCTCCACTTGCTAAGCTTGTTATGGGTTTGAAGTACTTTTTGTTGTATTTGTGACTTGGTGGTGTCGAGTGAACAATTAGTTGGCCTTGACGAGTTTTGTGCTCAGAGGAATTTGTAGCGCATGCTTCTACTGTCAATTGTCTCAAGATTGGAAGGAAATCGTCCAGGGTTCTTGTTACCGGCGGCGAAGATCACAAGGTTAATTTGTGGGCTATTGGGAAACCTAATGCTATACTGGTTCGTTGCTTCTCCTCTCCTGATCCTTTTATTTTTCTATTTAGTTTTGTGATATTTTTCTTATTTTTCACTGCATAAAAAAATAAAAGGATTCCATGTCAAAGGTAGCACTGAATTGTGTTCAGTTATATGGCGTCATTATCATCTTCATCATTTCTATTTCTTTAAAACCAATAGTTAGTAGATGTGGGTATGTCCTGTGAACTCGGAGTGATTCTAGATCATTCTGTCTTCAGTGAGGAAGTGGGCAGGCGGGATATTAAGAATATGCTCCATGTATGCTGGGGTTGGGTGTGGTGTTGTTGATTGGGACTTAGGGATCCAATGTAAACATGCCAAAAATTCCAAGGCTGAAATTCATCCCCTTATTCCATTGTCTTTTTGACAACTCTATGGAGTTTATTTCTTGGAGTATGAAAGGGATTCCTCTCCCTAGTTCATAGTAATTGGAGTTTTTTTATGGGTTTAATAGGGATATTAGCAACATAACAGGGGTAGCCTGTCTCTTTCTTGTAAATCCTACCCTATCCAGCCCAATGGGACTTGAACCTTAGATCTTCAAGGTGGTACCTACTACCTCATGCTCAGCTTTTTGGGTGTCTCGTAGGGGACAAGTGATTGGTTTCTTATATAGATGCAATGCGTTTTTGTTTCTTTAAATATTATGGGATGATACTATTATAATCTGCTTATATACATTGTCTGTCTAGGAAGTGTATCAATATATATATGTTCAGTAAGAGCTGTTTCTCATTTTGCAGAGTCTGTCAGGACACTCAAGTGGAATAGATTCTGTAAGCTTTGATTCCTCTGAAGTTTTGGTAGCTGCTGGAGCGGCAAGTGGTACCATCAAACTTTGGGACTTAGAAGAGGCAAAGAGTATGCTGTTTCTTTCCATTTCCTTTAATGTTCTTAAAACACTGATGAAAAGAGATTAGTAGTCTCATTAAAATTATTCAGTATTTTTACCAAGAAGTCTTTGTAATTTAGTTCATACTGATAAGTTTAGCTTTTGACTTGCTATGTTTCTTTGCTAGTTGTTCGTACTCTTACTGGTCATCGGTCCAACTGCACATCGGTGGACTTTCATCCTTTTGGAGAGTTCTTTGCATCTGGTTCTCTAGACACTAATCTTAAGATATGGGACATGAGAAAGAAGGGTTGTATTCATACATACAAGGGCCACACTCGCGGGGTAAATGCAATTAGGTTTACCCCAGATGGACGCTGGGTTGTTTCAGGTGGAGAGGATAATACTGTGAAGGTTGGAATTTTTTCCTGTTTCGATGATATAATGGAGTCAGACTCAATAACATGGTTATTATGATCAATGGACAAGGATAATATTAGCTTCTCTATTATCTACGCTTGCTGAAACCCACATGCTTATAGGTCGCTCTTCAAAACTTGTATGGCAGTTTCCAGTGAAATACTAAATGGTTTTATTATTGTATATTAAGTTGAAAACTATGAAAGGAGAAAGTAATTAATCATACGGAACCATATGTAGGGGCATCTTTTGTATCAAATAACTCATGCAGTTCAAACTTGGTCCATGTTGATCTGGATGTTGATGGAACAAAAAATGTACATCATAATTTATACACGATGATGATTGATACCCATAAAGATAAAAATCAAGTTCAAATGTCTACTATAGTGACCCTGATGCATGGGACATGAAATGTTAGTTCAGTCAGAGATAACAAATAAAAAAAGTGACCCTAATAATCAGCATAATCCAAAGGTATACAAGTGTTAGTAAAGATAAAGTAGGATTTTAAGTTCACATGTAGACAGATTGGGCAGCCTTGCTGCATTCTGCATTCTGGAGTCTACTACTACGACTAGTACTTCTTCTTCTTCTTCTTCTTATTATTATTATTATTATTATTATTATTGCTGTTGCTGCTACTACTTTTTGATCCTTCCCCCTTGTTTTGGAGGATTTGTAGTTCTTACTCCTCACCCTGATTATTATAAATACTACTGCTGCTGCTACTACTACTTTTTGATCCTTTCCCCTTGTTTTGGAGGATTTATAGTTCTTACTCCTCACCCTGATTATATTATTTCTTTCTCCTATGTAGTCAAATATTTTTTCAAAAAATAAAAAATAACCTCTGACAATATTATGATTTTTATTGAATCTTCACTGACTTGGTATGCCACTTTGTCAAATCCTGTAAAGTTCTTGGCTCATCAATTATTGGTGTGTAATTTGTAATATGGTTATCTTCTTAGTATTGTTATGGATCATGATTAAGTAAATAAGCATATATTTTTGTACTGCACTTTACTTGTAAATGAGAATCTATTGATTTTTATTTTTTAATTTGACTAATTTATGATATATACTATTGTAGTTGTGGGATCTGACTGCGGGAAAACTCTTGCATGATTTTAAGAGTCATGAGGGCCAGATTCAGTGCATTGATTTTCATCCCAATGAATTTCTACTAGCGACAGGTTAGTCTTCCTTTGTTTGACGGAGAAAAAAGTACCTTGACAAGTACTGGTGTGTTTGTTAGTTTTTTATTTTTAGTTTTAATTGATATGTTTCTACTAATAATTACAAAGTTGCACTTTTGTTTACAACAGTTCTTAGCATTTCACGAATAAATACACTTACATGTCATACTTAAACATAAAAAGTTGAAACTTAAAAGGCTCCTTGGACTCTTAACAACGGTTTTCAAATACAATTCAGAAGAAAGATAGTGGGTTGGTGCACACAGCACACCAGAAGCACTGAACACAGGGTTACACAGCCATAGAAGAATTGTGGTGAAGTAGATGCTGAGGGGAATTGGATGGAGAAGTGAGGTTGGATGCTGGAAATTTGGGGAGGACAGGCAGCATAGAGGAAATACCTGCTGGTGGATTAGCCTTAGCTGGTGCTGATGAAAAAAGGGAGGGATAAGGGAACCTGAATTGCAAATTCCTGTGCCCACTCCCGCCATTTTTTATGATAATCGATGCGTTATTGTGTGTCACAGCCCGGTTCTACATTAAAGAATCAAACATATGGAACTGGGCAACTTTTATGTTAGGTAAAAGGTGTTGGCAAAGTCATTGTCTCATGCTCCTGCACGTGAGCAAGTGGCAGATGCAGCCTATGTTTCCGATTGCTGTTAGAATTATAACTAGCTAACTCTAATTCTCAATCCTTTAACTAACAGAAACCAGCCAGCCCATTGGGCTTACCTCACATACATTACACCCATCTGTTCTGTTATCTTTTCTGTGGTGATTATATTACATTGCATACTGTGCTGGATTGTAGTGCTGTTTTCTTCTGGAAGCTTTTTTTTAATTCAATGAGATCAAGTATAACTTTTATTCCCTTTATTTCTTTCCAATGCCTAGGCTCTGCAGATAGGACGGTTAAATTTTGGGACCTTGAAACCTTTGAGCTTATTGGTTCAGCTGGTCCTGAGGTACCATAGTAATTATACTATTTTTTTCTGGATGATGGAGTTTAGTATCACTATTATTAGAATTAATTTTTTTTCTTTTAATTTTTATTACTTTATTTGTACTTTAGACAACTGGAGTGCGTTCTCTTACTTTCAGTCCCGATGGGAGGACCCTGCTTTGTGGTTTACATGAGAGTTTGAAGGTAAGCTCCTTTTTTGGTTAGTAATTTGAGATAATTATTTATGAAGGTAACTATGTTCTAATTGGCTCTGTTTAGGTATTCTCTTGGGAACCTATAAGATGCCATGATATGGTGGAGGTCGGTTGGTCTAGATTGTCAGATCTAAATGTTCATGAAGGAAAACTTCTTGGCTGCTCATACAATCAAAGTTGTGTTGGAGTCTGGGTTGTGGACATCTCGGTAGATGCACTTACCTTTCACAGAAGTTATTACTGCTTCTAGTAATAGTTGTATTTGATACTATTTAGTGCTAATATGCCCTTTTAAATTTCTGAACTCTTGTGCAGCGTATAGAACCATATGCACTTAATAAAGTGAACCAACTAAATGGCCATTCAGAATCTAAATCCTCCAGTGGAAATATGACTGTCCCGAATGAGGCTAAGGCTAGATTATCTGTTTCACAAAACTCAGATCCATTACTTAAGGAAAATAGATCTCTTGGAAGGCTGTCACTATCTCAAGATTCAGACTCCTCAAAGGAGGGAAAATGTTTGGCATGTATATCACCTTTCTCTTTTTTTGATGACTTTTAACTCTTTTTTTGCATTTGCTTTAATTAAATTGTTTGTTCAATCCCTATCTTGCTTGATCCATTTGGATCCTATTGACAATAAATATCCATACTGCCATTCCTTCTCATTACTTGTCTTATGGATTCCATGAAGCCACAGGAAGTGCACCAAGTACTCCTCAAAGGATCCATTCGAACTCTGGTCCCAAAACAGTTTCTGCTGGTTCAACAACAGTGCTTAATGCAACAGCTCAGAAAAGGAGTTCTTCGAAATCGCATACAACAACCAATGTTCCACTTATCAATAAATCCGATATTATGCCAGTAATTGTCCCCAGAACTAGCATGAGGTCAGAGCCTGTAACTGATTCTAGAAAAGAAGTTGGTGTTGCTGGAACAACTGTGCCATTCTCTTCGCAGCCTAAGGCATTGGATATACATAAATTTCCGAACACCAGAGATGATGTGGATAAGCTACCTTTCTCTCCTGCAATCGAATCTGCAGCTTCTATGGGTAGTGAATCAAGTGGTTATGCAGATAAAAATAACTTCCCTGCTTCTGCATGCTCAACTCAAGGTATTCCTACTTCTATGAAAGGCTTAAAGTATGCTACGTGTCTTGGAACTGGCAAATATTCAATAAGCTGACAGAGCTGAGTGCTAGAATTCAGCTTGAAGTTTTCTTTAATTCCTTTATACATGTATATGCTTGTTTTCAGTGATTGATATTCATGCAAATGCAATATGCTTTATAGTCATAATCTGTTTAATTGAAACTTTGTACTGTAAGTGTTATAACAGCTGTTCAATTCCTTACTTGCCAACCTAAACTTTTAGGTCAAGTGGTTCTTTGACATAATGTTATCATGTGCTTAAGAAAATGATCTTGTTAGAATATCTTCAGCCCATTTGAGAAAATTTTGAGAAGATAATACAGATAGTTAAGTCATCTTTCTCTTTCTCCTTTCTCAATTAAGCCCTATAATTTCAACAGATCTATTGTATGGTAATTAGGAGCCATCTTTCTCTCTTACTCCTTTCTCATTTAAACCCTATAACTTCAACATATCTATTGTATGATTATCACTAGCACTGATTCTGGCTACAAATTTCTGCATAGGATCGTGCTGAGTTTCAACACAGTATAGTTTTCAGCATGTGCTTTACCTACACATAACAAGTTTTCATGTGCGTGATATTATTTGCCTTATGGCAGTCATTTTTAAGTACTTAGTGTTAGTGGCTTAGACTTTTAAGCGGTTTTGTTTATTGTTTTTCTCAGAAATTATCTTCTCTGCTAATACATTTCATGTATTCAGCAATATGTTTGTGTTAATGAAAATGAAGGACCTTTGTATTCAAGCTATGAAGCTCTTATACTCCAGAACTGCTATAGTAACGGTGTAGTACCCGTATCCGATAACGATACATGGCGGATACTCTTTAATAGAGATATAGATAGTCTTAGTTTGTAGCTTAAGTGAAGGCTTTGTTAGTCTGTTTTAGTTCTGTTAATAGCTGTAGTTCATGATTGACTGCTGCAGTTATGTACAATGATTGTAAACAGCTAGTTAGTCCTTAGCTTCTTGTAGAAGCTTTAGGTTTCTACAAATATATAGATAGCTTGTATCTTTTAAGATTCAATAATGAAATACACAGTTTCTTTCTCTCGACTACCGATTCTATCACTCTTAGATACATATCTGAGAAGCATCCACCCAGGTTTTTACTTTACAAGAAATTTTTATTAGAAAGAAGATGAACTGGGGAGAGAGGGAGGGAGGGAGGGTTTATAGAATGTGGTTGATGAAAGTGATGGTAGTCTATGTGATTTTCCCTAGCAACATGTTGCACAAACATAAAATTGAGATTACAATGCATAAGAGAAGACTTTGATGCCTCCTGATGAGGATGTCCTCCCCGTAAATATTCTAGGAAGCCAATCTTGCTATACACTTTGGGCAACCATGAACATGGGAAGTTGTGAGAAATAATGACTTATTTTTGTAATCATTCTAACATATAAAGATAATGTGTTAATAATCATCAGACACAGGTCTTTAGCCAAGTGTTAACTTAGAGGAAGTCCTTAACTCTCCAAAGTGATTTGTTTTCTAAGATTCGGGTTATGCCTAATTCTACCTCAAAAGCTAACTTAGAGGTGAGGGTTGCTATATCCTTTATATACACTTATTTGGCCATATTTATAGTCACGTGGGACTTCTCAACACTCCCTCATGCCTAGAGCTGAACATCTGGAGCGTGCAATTTGTAGGAATGAACATCTGCAGGTGGCCCATATACAGGTAGTCTCCAATTAACGGTCCTAGGATAGACCCTGATACCATAGAATAACTTGGGATAGGCCTAACTCTACCCCAAAAGCTAGCTTAGAGGTGAGAGTTTCTCTACCCTTTATACACACTTATTTGGCCATATCTCTAGTCAATGTGAGACTTTTCAACATGCTTGTAAAAAATGGCCAGGGGTGCTTATAGTCTCTCTCTGGTATTCTGCATGTGGCTCTTTTGATCTCATTGTGTGAATTTACATGACACTAAATACACGGATACAACGAGGCTGGACATACTTAAACCAGCCCATGTAACCTAAAGTCCAAAAGAGTGAGAAGGCCCACTGCCCCATGTTATGGTTATAGTGATTGATGAAGTGAAAAGATGAATGTCTTGGGTTCTGTTGGATGACACATTACTTATGTTTGAGTTCTATCATGTGCCAGATGAAGCAAGGGGCCAGAAAGTGAACAGAGAAGTAAGTTTTGTTGAAGTACAGAAAAGAGGTATGTTTGTTTGTATAAATTGTTGATGATAAATATCGCTATTCATTAATATAAATGGTTTCTTAATGTATGCTCTTTAATATATATAGGGAGAATGCGCTCAGTTCTCAATTTGGAAAAGAGGGAACGTTCTCTTAATTATGAGGGACCTAGACAAGGAATTTCTCATGGAAGGATACCATCAGATCATGTGCTCCCTTTCAGTGGGGTATTGTACTGTTTCTTATTGAGTTCTATGATCATTTTCTTTCCTTTCTACTTCTACCTTGTTATGTATGATGATCAATGCATCATATCTTTGTTTACAATTATATAACTAAACAAATAACACAAATGGAAAAAGAAAAGTATTGGCACAATCAAATCAATTCCTTCTTATGTTACAGGCCTATTTGGTTTAAGGAAACATTTTCTGTTTTCTGTTTCACAAATAATTAAAAAAGTGCCTCTCCGTTATATCTTTATATCTCATTTCCAAAGATTTGAGGATTTAGGCATAGAGATAGACATGGATATTGGACACGACACCGTCATTGACACGCTGGCACTTGTAGTGCATAAAAATATAAGATACGTGGGCACCACATATATACTTGTCTGTGTAAAAGAGAGATGAGTTAATTTTACATATTCATGCATAACTGGCATTCCCAAATGATACCTAATTAAGTTAGTTTCATTGAAAAAATTTCAAAAACAATTTTTTTTTTTTCTCAGTAAGAGTTGTGTCATTCAAGTGTCATACCTTATTTGAGTGTATGTGAAGTGTCCGACATGTTCATACGAGTGTCAGTGTCAGAAAAGTCTACGACACTCCGACATCTTAAGAGAAAGTGTTTGTGCTTTAGTGGAAATCAACTTTTATTATTTTTTCAAACCAAACAGACTATCGGAATCTTTGAAAGAAAGAAAGTGAAAACAAGATGTCACTTTTGTAATTATTTGCAGAATAGGAAATGGAAACACAAAATCTTTTCTCCATCTGAACAGGCCCTAAGTTTATTTTCTTTTGGCTTATGCTTGTGAGAAGTGCTGCATGTAATGCAATAGAAACAAATGAGTTAAAAACAGAACCAGAATATGTAGATGAGAAAAACTTGAAGCTCAGCTCCTTACAGAAGAATGAGATTCTGCAAATCATTGGAATGCAAGGAATACTTAAAGGAAGAAGGAGTCTCTTTAATGGACCACTAGAACCTCACTTATAGCCTTAGGATGAGCTTTTCCTTAACCTCTTAAAGAGCATACCTCTTTAGTTTCCCAAGGAAGTTGATATTCAATGGACACCCATCACCTAAAATATATTCCATTGGAAGGCGAAACCTGCCAAAAGGACCCTAAACCATTTTCATTTATTAGAGACACAGAGAATTTGAGAAAAGGATTCTATATTATTGATACTCTGATCAGTTACTAGAGTAGATACAGATTATATATAGATTGATTACAATGGATGCAGTTATCAAACTGCCTAACTAACTACTAGCAAACTAACCAATTTCTAACAAAGCTAAGATCCTATACAACTGACAGTAGAATAACTACTGTGTACTCTGCGAGTACCATATACTCTAAAGCCATTTAATTGATTTAGGGCTTGTAGCAACAGATTAAGTCTTATACCCTGGCCAACTATATGCCTCTGACATTTATCACATGCCCTGACAAATTCCTTCACCCGTTCCATCATTCCTAGCCTCATTAAATTCCCATCAAGCCTATGATAAGTTCAAATGCAGCCCAGAAATGCTCTCCACGTAGAGAGGAATAAAATTCTTGAATTAACACCAGACCCTTTTCAGTATGTGTTCCAAAGCAAGAACCCTAAAATACCCCCCTAAAATACCCTAACATTAACTTTCTGTGGGCCTTTTTAGGTTTTCACCAATCCCACAAATTAGCAGCCAGATAGCGCCATGACAGCCACTACACTGAACTGTGTCACTCCGAAGCAATCAGTAGCGGCTAGGCATGCTACTGCAGAACTATAGCGCTACTGTAGCATGCTATTTAATAAGTGCAGTTTATTTTTGATTGGGGAATAGGAGGATTTTCCTTCACCCTTGTATTTTTGTTCCTAAATAAGTGCTGTGACTGTGTTTGATACAATTGTATTGACTATTGAGAAGCTTGTCCTTGGAGGATGTAATTTTCTTACCTCTCAAAGTTTAACAGAGAATACGTTCCTTATCCATTGAGAAGGCCACAGTTTCTGCCAGTGATGAAGATTCTATTGCCGATGTGATGGAACAGCATGATGAATTTCTCAGTTCAATGCAGGCGCGTTCAGCTAAGTTACAGGTATTGATGACTGAATTTGTCATTTTAAGTTTATGAATTGTTCTCATTGAGTTATTTGAATTTATGCTGACTTCTGTATGGGCTGTCTGTTATTTGTATAATAAGCAAGAGTCTTTGCATGTTATTGAATATCAACAGATCAGGAAGGCAACCTAGATTAACATGACGTGCTTCAGCATATTTTTTCTGTTTTTTTTTTCTTTTCTCTTTCGATAAGAGAAGAAAATTCATTCAAGAAGAGGAAGTATGAGGTCAAAGGACAATATATCCATTGAAATTATTGGGATTTTGGTCGAGGAGTAAAAGAGAGAACTCCAACACGATTCGTGAGGGGAGAGAGAGAGAGAGAGAGCTGTTACAAAAGCCTAACAGAGTGTATACTCTTACTCCCCCCGGCAAGCTAGACCTGGGTGTGATGAGTAGCATCACAGACTGTCAGCATGTTTCTCAAAGCAAGAAATCTGGTGGTAGGCAAGGGTTTTTGAAGAACCTTCTCGCGGACAAAGAAGAGATCAAGCTCTATGTGCTTGGTTCTAGCATGAAGCACTGGATTCTGAGCCAGTGCTACTGTGGGCTGATTGTCACAGTACAAGTGAGGAGCAGAGATTGTAACCTTTAACTCTTTAAGCAAGGACTGGACCCACAAAATTTCTGCAGTAAGTTATGCCAAGCTTCTATATTCAGCCTCTGTACTACTTCTAGCAACCACTTGTTGCTTCTTGGACCACCAAGAAATTATATTAGGCCCAAGAAAAAGGGCTGCCCCTGACACTGATCGCCTATCATCCACATCAGTAGCCCAATCTGCATCAGTAAAACCCATCAGCTGCAAAGGATAGTGCAGAGTTGGTCTCATGTAAAGACCATGTGTGAGAGTACCCCGTAGGTACCTTAGGATTCTCTTTGCTGCTCCCCAATGAATGTCCAAAGGATGAGCCATAAACTGGCACACTTTGTTAACTGGAAAACTTAATTCTGGCCTAGTTATTGTCAAGTATTGCAAAGCACCTACAATGCTTCTGTACAGAGTTGGATCCTGAAAGGGGACCCCTTGATCTTTTGATAACCTTGAGGTACTTACCATAGGAGTGGGATAAGGGTTGCAACCTTGCATCTTTGCTTTTTCCAGCAAATCCCTTATGTACTTCTGTTGAGTAAGAAGAAGACCACCAGTCTTAGTCTTTTTGACCTCAATGCCCAGAAAATAATTGAGTGAACCTGATAGGATGAGTCAGCAAATTAGATTTCCTATAAGGAAGGTGTTAGGATCGGATAAATCCTAACAGGAAAAGGGAGCACAAGGTAATATTTTTGGTATTTTCTGAATATTATTTGATATAAAATAAAAGACACAAAGAAGGAAATCCTTCTTTTACAAGGGAAACCCCTTCGCAAGGTAAAAACCTTACTAACTCAATAATTCAATCCATGAAAAACTCCTAATGACTCAACTCCTATTTATAATAACTAATCCTAATAACAATAACTTAACCCCCAAGAAAATAAAGGTATACTCTTAAAATAAAAGATAACCTCCCAGAATAAAAGATAACCCAACCAATAATAAAAGACTAACTCCTAAAATAAAAGATAGCTTCTTAAACTAAAAGATAGACTCCTAAATTAAAATAAACAAAATCCCTAATAATTAGATCCTAACAGAAGGTCTATGTTAGGCGCAAGAATAGACTAGGGAAGGAATAAATAACTGGCTATCAGTTAGCATATTCAGTTACTAGTGAAGGAATAAATAACTGGCTAGCAGTTAGTATATTTAGTTAGTATAAATAGGAGGCAGTTATACTTTTGTATTCAGTTTTTGGGAAGTTGTTGGTAGGAGGAACTGGTCATTGGGAATCAGTTGTGTCTTTCTCAGAAATGTATATCTCTCTTTCTTAAGTAATAATATCATTATCTGATTCAGTTTCACATTGATTCTGGATACATTCTCTACACTCTGTTTTCTGTGTTCATCTTCTTATTCAAACTAGTAGTACTAACACTGGTATCAGAGCACCGATCTGGTGCCTGAAAACCACGCGATTTCCGAGCTGCGTATGAAGACAAGGAGCATGGCACGAAGTGCTGATGAGTGGGAACAAGAATGGGAAGAACTGTGAACCAGACTGGATCTGGACGAGGCCCGAACGAAGAAGACGGAGGAACTTCTGGCTGCGATCGCCACAAAATTAGGGGTGGCGAATGAAGACGTATCCAACGATGGTGGAAGCGAGGCGAATGGTGACTGCGATGATTCAGGGGACAAAACACGCGATCGATGGCGCAAATTGGAAATTCCTATTTTCTCGGGAGAAGACGCATACGGTTGGATTCACAAACTGGAACGTTATTTCCAGTTGAGAGGAGTTATTGAGGAAGAACGCATGAAGGCAACCATGATGGCACTGGAAGGGCGAGCGCTGAGTTGGTATTAGTGGTGGGAGCGGGGCAATCCTGTTCCAACGTGGGAGGGATTCAAGTTGGCGGTGGTAAGAAGATTCCAACCTTTTATGGTACAGAATCCTTTTGAATTGCTACTTTCTCTTAAGCAATCTGGTACAGTAGAGGAATTTGTTGATGAATTTGAGAAATATGTGGGAGCTTTGAAAGAAATTTATCAAGATTTTGTAAAGGGAATTTTCTTGAATGGGTTGAAGGAGGAGATTCAGGTTGAGGTGAAGCTGTACGAACTCAAAACTCTTTCAGAAATTATTGAGAAATCTATTATGATTGAACAAAAGAATTTGGTTCAGAATAGGAAATCTACAAGTCAATTCACTAAACGTCTAAACCTACTAGTTCGTATCGAAGCAATTCTTTTAATAAGGTTGTTACGGTGGATTCTCGATCTATTCTTGATAAGAAACCTGAGATTTGTGTTGCTGGAAGTGCTGTGGGAAGTTCTGGATCATGTCCAACAGTAGAAGTTTCCAGAAATCGGCGAGGGGAATTTAAGCACTTAACTGGTGCTGAAATGAGGGAGAAAAGGGAGAAAGGACTTTGTTTTCGATGCGATGAACCTTATAACCGTGAGCACTGTTGTAAGAACAAGCAATTTCGCATGAATATCTTAGAGGAGGAAGAAGATGAGGAGGAAGAAACCTTGAATATGCCAGAGTTATAAGTCCTTGCAGTTATCATTGTTCTCCATGGCTGGATTTACATCTGCAAAGTCGTGGAAGGTTGGGGGGATGTTGTTCACACAACCAGTTGTCATTCTTATAGATTGTGGAGCTTCACACAATTTTATTTCCAAAGAATTGGTAGAGAAGTTACATTTATCAGTAGTTGGCACTCCCTCTTACACAGTGGGAAATGTAAGGATTTTTTGATTCAGATGCAGAATCTGGATATACAACAGGATTTTTATCTATTCAGTTTGAGTGGGGTGGATTTAGTCTTGGGACTTGATTGGTTGGCTGGATTAGGAGAAGTAAATGCTGATTTTGGAAACTTGGAGCTTACATTGAAAAGAGGGAATTCAGTGCACAGAATCTTCCTTCTTGTGACAGCACCTGGGAATCTGCTGCTGATATTCAAGATGCTTTCCCAGATTTTCCCCTTGAGGACAAGGTCAATCTTTTAGGGGGGGTATTGATAGGATGAGTCAGCAAAATAGACTTCCTATAAGGAAGGTCTATGTTAGGCGCAAGAATAGACTAGGAAAGGAATAAATAACTGGCTATTAGTTAGCATATTCAGTTACTAGGGAAGGAATAAATAACTGGCTAGCAGTTAGTATATTTAGTCAGTATAAATTGGAGGCAGTTATACTTTTGTATTCAGTTTTTGGGAAGTTGTTGGTAGGAGGAACTGATCATTGGGAATCAGTTGTGTCTTTCTCAGAAATGTATATCTCTCTTTCTCAAGTAATAATATAATTATCTGATTCGGTTTCACATTGATTCTGGATAAATTCTCTACACTCTGTTTTTCTGTGTTCATCTTCTTATTCAAACTACCAGTACTAACAGAACCCAATTTCTCTAAAGCAAAAGTAGTATCCAGATGAGTGATCAAATCATTGATCAAGGAAGATGAACTCCCTGTTACTATAATATCATCAACATAGATAAGAACATAAACCACTGCATCAGCTTTGTGCATGATGAACAAAGAGGGATCACACTTACTGCCTTGGAACCCCATTTGGAGCAGAACAGTGTGCAATCTAGTAAACTAAGCTTGGGGAGCTTGTTTCAAGCCATATAAAGCCTTTTGAAGTTTACACACCTTGGAACTATCTTGAGACTTGAAACCAGGGGGCTGATCCATGTAGACCTCTTCCTCTAGATAGCTATTCAGAAAAGCATTATTAACATCTAGCTGTTCTATCACCCAGTTTTGTGTTAAAGCCATAGTGAGCAGAATTCTGATTGTAATTGGCTTGACCACTGGGGCAAAAGTTTCTGTGTAATCAAACCTAGGCTGTTGGTGAAAGCCCTTGGCTACCAGCCTTGCCTTGTACTTCTGAATTGTCCCATCAGGATTTTCTTTAATTCTGAAAACCCACTTACAGCCTATGGACTGTCTCCCAGAAGGTAAATCAACCAATGTCCAGGTGTGATTCCTTTGCAAGGTCTGAAACTCTTCTTGCATAGCCTGTTTCCAATTAGGATCAGCCAAAGCCTGTTTAACACTTGTGGGCTCCATCTGAGTCAATAAAAGAGTTGGATTGAGTCTAGGTTTAAAAATGCCAGCCTTAGATCCAGTGGTTATACTGTGTGTTTTGTTGTGTGTAACATGATAACCTATGAAACATTCCTATGAATCATCCAAGTTCTAAAATATTCCAAGAGACAATAATGATATTATGGAATGTTTTCTTGATATTCTATGTCCAGCAATATCCTCATACAGTAGTATACAGCAAACATAAACTGGAGTGAACAAGATTAAAACTCATCTAATAGGCAGTGTTTGATAAATGCTAATAACTTAGTGCACCAAATTAAGAAACCCTTCTAAGAAGCCTTTTAGGCAAGCTCCACAAAGAAGCAAGAAAACCACTTTTTTACCATACAAGAGGAAATGGGAAATATGTAATGGATCTAAACCTTCGCTGGACCTCCAGGACAGGAGCTTAATAGCACCTAGGTGCCATGCTGCCCTTTATCTCTCTAATCATAGGTATACCAATTACCAAATCACTGGAACAAACTGAACCATGTTGAACCAGGCCTTTTTTATGGGGTTAGTTGAGCTTGCCCCCTATTCCCTAAAAACTAATTTGATGGGTCCAGGTCCACATTCTGACCCAGAGAGAATTGCCGCAACAATCAGAGTGTGAACGTAGTTTTTATATAAAAACACTCTTTAATAGAATTTATTTTTTCCTACAGACAATACTAATGGCATTTTGTAACTGAACCCTACCTACTTCCAGTTATTAATTTGCTGAGTTTTGAAAGACTTATACTGCAGGTGGTCTTAAGGTGTTGGGAGAGAAATGATGTAAAGGAAGTCATTGGTACTATGGCGAAGATGGAAGATCATGCTGTGAGCATTTTGACTTGCTCATTTTCTGTTGTTATAGCTACCCAATATTATAGTTTTTTCTCTTTTATGATATCAACAAAATTGATGTGGAGATGATTTTTTAGAAAATACTGAAAATTATCATGATATTTATGTCTTAATATTTATTCCAGGTGATTGCTGATGTTGTTAGCATTATAGTGGAGAAAATTGATATTGTAACACTTGAAATATGCGCTGGTCTTCTGCCACTACTAACTGACCTTTTACGAAGTGATATGGATAGGTAAGTGTTGTCTCCTCAGCAATCCGAAAATACAACAATTTTAATGCTTTATGTTAGACATATATTGAGGGCATAATTTACTTATCAAAATCACTTGAACAAGAAAAGGAAAAATAAAATGATGCACCTATATGCAATATGAAGTGTTTCTTTTATGTGTTCAATTTCACCTGCACCAGTTTAACAATTGCATTAATAAGTAACCAGCCTTATGAGGGAGTAAGAGGGAAGGCTATTTTGCGGATTGAAGGGAAGAGACTAGTGCTAAATAATCCAACATGTAAGTTAAGGGGCATGATTTACCTTGTTTGAATTTCAATGGGTAACATTTTTCTCAGTTTATTTGTATAACTAGTTTAGCTACGAATCCTAGATACGTGATACAGCACAGGTACCTTAATCACGGATACAGAGATACGGAAAATTCTTAGAAAAGCTCAAGATACGATATAGCCTAGACACTAACACAACTCTGTAAATAAAAAATATGATGTATTACTTGGCTTCAATAATGTTCGATAGTTGCGATTAATCACTTTTCGGCTTCAACATATCTTGGGTTTTATGCTTGGCTCTGCTGTAGGCGTTACTGGACTCATTTTCCGTTAAATTTTTCTCTAGTTACAATGTTTTTCAATGTTGTGATTATATCCAAAAGCAACATGAAGATTTTTTTATGTTTTTTATTTATTTGCATTAGTAAGTTATAATTTTAAATTATTTCTATATTGACAATTTTGATATGTATATCTGTAGACATCTAGGAATATCCTTGGAAATGCTATTGAAGCTGGTTAGATTATTTGGTTCCGTAATCTATTCAACCATATCAGCTAAACCCTCCGTTGGTGTTGATATCGAGGCAGAGATAAGGTGTTAATTCTTCACTTTGACTTTTCTTATTTTATTTTTTATATATTCCCTATCTGCATAATTTATTTATTTATTTTTTCTTGTTAATGTGTTTCAGGCTAGATCGTTGCAACCTCTGCTTTATAGAGCTTGAAAAGGTTAAACGTTTTATACCTTCTCTTACGAGGTACATGCTCATGTTCATTTATTTGCTTTTTTTATTTTCAAATAATTATTCCTTTGATTATAGCTGATTCTACTGGTGCTAATTTAGTACTGCTGAATTCTTTTTAGTAGCTTAAAGTCATCTTAGATGACGTATTAAATGAAAACATAGAAACAGTAATATTTTGAGAGCTCGAGAAACATCAATACTTTCTTTTTAAAAGTAATTAGAAGGCTTATTAAGCTAATGCATTAGGATGAATTAGAGTTTGTCATGCTCATTTGCTCATTTTCTAATGTCCCTTCGCCTGTAGAAGAGGAGGATCAATTGCAAAAACTGCACAAGAGTTGAATCTGGCTCTTCAGGATGTTTCGTGATTCTGACACGATTCAATTGTTTCTGCTGCTCATGTTTTGCCGGTGCTTTTGGGTGGGTTTTGTGCATTTCAAAATTGAAACCTACACCAGTCACGGACTAGTTTGATGCATTGTCTTTTGGCATCAAATGAAGCTTGTCCTGTATGTACATTTATTGCTGCTAAAGTTCACGATGTAGATGAATGGAGGCACTGATAACTACTGATTCTGCGACATATACTCGGAGCCAAAGCTTGAGGCAAGTCACCTTTTGCTGATGGTTGCTTAGTTCAGTCTAATGTGAAGATCTCACTCCGTTCGACAACTAACCTGATGATACTACTACTGATCTTAATCTTATCTGAGAATTTATGATGGTTGTTATGGTGCTTTAAATGCCATATACATAGTATGAGTTATTTCTATGTTACATATTATTGTAAGATGTTTTTCAATGCTTTTGGTGACCTACAGCGATAATTATCTGAAGAAAAAAAAATGGAGTCACAGCTTCAGGGCTATCTACGTGCGAGTTGTTGCCTTGTTGGAGTTATGTTAGTGTCTAAAACAAGAACAGGAGAGAGAATCATTCAAGGGGTGTGGTTTCACGTAATTTTTGCTTAAGTCCGTTTCAACTGTCACTTTTCTTCGAGGTTGGGAGCATTTACTTCTAGGTTATTTGCAAAAGGGGCCTCTTATTTTCTACTTCAGAAGAACCTGATAGATTTATGATGCATTAGACAGTCTAAATTTCAAATTTAGAAATTCTTTAGGAGAATAAAAATGAACAATTAAATGGAATTTGACTCCTCTAAAGTGTGAGACATTTTAGTGGGTAAAGTAAGTTATCGCAACTATTAATAGTGATTATCAAATTTGAAAAACCAATAAAGCAACTTCATAAGTGGTTGGATAACTGACTTTACCATATAAAGCCTCGAGGGGATTAATCTAACGTAGACAATGAGAAACAAAAAAATAAAATGAGTCACTCACATTAGAGGAGTTTGTTTCAATTTTTACCTTCGAACACATAGTTGTGCTCGATTGTCACTTCAAATCATTTGTGTAGATGGATCGGTGCCACGTCATCAAAACAGTCAAACTTGGAGCAAAGTTGATTGAAGACTCGGTCAAACACGAGTCAACGAGGAGAATGCCTAGTCAAAGTTGAAAATAAAATGACATTATTGATAAAGAACTATGCTATATGGTACGAAGCCATAAGCACGACCCTCACAATCTCATGTTTTGAAAATAACAAATTACACTTTATTGAGTAATATAATTTAAAATCGGTTAGAATACACTAGTCGTAGGGTCGTGCCATACAACATTTCCTATTGATAAAAAGTAGTTTTGTGGGAGTCAAACTTAGATCATGTGACTCACAAGTGAGAACCTTAGCCACTAAGCTGTTGCAAACTTATGTTAGACTTGCACACATTTTAATATTTATAACATATTTAAATATATTTAATAATAGAAGTGAAACTACGTCAACGAAAAATGAGAAATGATAGCTTGTATTAGTCGTATTATTAATTTTTAGAAATTTTTAATATACAAGTTCACCCAATGACCCACTGGTCTAACCTAGGTGACTCATTGACTCAGCATCTTAGCTGAGTCGATGACTAAAAATTTGTTTCTAGAGTAGTGTGTTTGCTTTTTTTTTTTTAGGGTAAAATGTTAAGTAGTATTTGAATGAAGGAGTTTGGGGGTAAAACATGAGAATAATACTATTTAATTTCAAAAGTTAAAATGTATAAATACTAACAAGAACAAAGAACAGATGTTTGTAAGGTTGGTGTAGACCTCTTATTTTATTCTTCTCATTTGAAAATATTCATAAATAAGGGAAGTATTAAGAGAAAAATTATGGTTGAGATCCGTCTTACTACACCTTTCCATTTAAACATAAGTAAATTTTATTGTGACAGATCTTATTATCAATATCTCTACTTGAAAACTTAAGGCTTTTCTTAAAGAAGAAATGAAACTCAGAAATCTGGAAATCTAGGTAGAATTATAATTTTTTTTTATCAATAGCTTATATGAATTAGAAAGTTTCTACCCTTTCATAACCAAAGTGTTAAACTAATTTAACCAAAAATCTAGTTAGAATTGAGCAAATAATCCACCCACGCCCACATCATTTTATTAGATATCAGTCAAGTTCAATGTGAGCGGACTTTCATTTCAATCCATAAGAAAAGTTATGTTTACTTTTTGTCTCAAGTGATTGCTAAATTCCATTTGCATTGAAAACCATATGATTTCCAAAGGAAAACATTTCACAAGCCGCCTATTAAGGCTATTCCCCTCACTAAATCTATTCCTTCCAATGCTATATGGTACGAAGTTGATTCTCAAGCTGTCTAGGTAGCAATGGAGAACAACTGGGAACTCCGTGGAAATTAAATATTTGTACCTAAAGATTCCAGCAATCGATTGCACATACACAACACCAGAGGACATATTATTATCAATGCACAGTTAGTCAACCTACTCCTGTCATTTTTTTTCCGGAACCAATCGAAAGCACAGTGCAAGGAGTGAAATGAATTGCATCCAGTTCAGTTTATATCTTGAAGTATTTGTAACCATGATCAGGATCTGTCATCCCCTCTTCCCAATCACCCATGCATCGACCACCAAAAACTACTTGTTGGATACCAAGATATCTGCCATTCAGGAAAAGGTCAACCATAAATCGCTTTTGCATAAGAACAAAAGAAGAAAAACTTCAATGGATAATTACATATATTCACTTTTTTTTTATTACATGTAATTTTGTATTCAAACTTACTCTGAGCTTAAGACAGTTAGGCAGTTGAGAAGCACATCAATTGCAAAATAATCAGATGTACCCAGGTCCACCCTGCCAATAAGATATATGTAAAGCTTAAATATATATTGTGCCAACAGGAATCTTGATCATATAACACATTTCACACTTTTATACTATTAGACACATCACGCAAGAATGGAGCCAATATAGTAATAACACATGTCATTCATATAAGGGACTTTTTCCTCCATTTTTTTCCTATTGTTTCTTACGCAAATTAATCTTTGATTTCTCCAAGTTTTGTCAAGACTTCTCTTCTCTTCTCTTCATTTCATTTTCTTTATATTCTTTCTATCTCATTCTTTTCTTTGTATTTCATTTCTTTACCCCCACGGTGCATGCTTTCTATGGATGATATAACTCTAATTGGAATCGGAGAGTCGAGAGAATAAATGGGAAGCTAGAGATGTTGAGACAAGCTCCGGAAGCACATGACTGTCGTTTAGTACATGTAAAAGGGAGCACATGAAATTTACGTTTAGTAGGAGGCACCCTAAAGCTAGCTTAGAGGTCAAAATTGGAAATCACACCATAAGTCACACAGTTTAAGTATCTTGAACCAATCATGGATAATGATGGAAAAATAGAGGGAGATGGAGGATAAAATAGAAGAATTCTTTGTGACTTTGTGTGTTATTTGTGACAAAAAGGTACCACTCATACCAAATATGGGGTTACAAAGAGCTACTCAATGTTACAGAGATGAGAATGTTATCAAGGATGAGCGGACACACAAGACAAGATATGATTGGAATAAATGCAATAAAGAAAGCTCGATTAGCACCAATTGTGGAAAAGATGGTAAAGTTCCGTCTTCGTTTGAGCATGTGCAGAGAAGACCTATGAAAGCCTTACAAAGGAGAGTAGATTAGATGAAGGATGCTCTGCTAGTTAAAGGGAGACCAAGATCCAATCATTAAAGAGGATTTAAATTAAGTTTTTTCATTAAATATAACTTATGATAAGATATTAGTGTCCTTTGATCCATGTAACTGAACTGACCTAGAGTGGAAAAGCTTTGGTTGTTTGTTGTCATTGTAATTTATAACTTGCCTTCATTCAATTTTTTTTACCTCCTTGCATTGCAAGATCATAAAACAAGTTTATTTTTCTTTAAAAAAAGAAAGAATAGGGTTTTAGAGCTTATACCAAACACGTCCCCAGTTATCCTGGAACTGAATGTCACTGATATCATGGAAAGATGATGGCAGCACTTTAAAACCCTGCTCCGCATCGTATAGAGGGTCATGCTCCATTGATGAATTTGACATCTGTAATCAATTAATCTTTGTTAAAGGTAACAGTTGCAAGTAGAAAATAGAAATAAACCGCAATCCCATGACTCATTTCACAAAAGCAATAAAAATCAGATCACACGCATAGCATCTTGAATTAAGCTAAAATTGACAATATTTTCAAACAGTAAAATTAATTAAGTTCTTCTGTTGTCATGAGTCATCAATCAGTCAGCATAGAAAAATATTCCTATTTTTGCTGTTTTAGAACCTGACACACAGAAAATGATCCCTCAAACTTATATCTGAAGAGACAGATAGATATTATTAGCAATAAAGATCTAATCACTAAAATATTCGAGTCAGTACTCCTAATGTATAAGCATGCATTGTCAGATGGTTAAATATAACCTAGAAATATTTATCTTAGTGTGCCGGTACCAAACTCTACTATCACATAAATGTCACAGTCACGGTACTACAGCTGAAAGGTTATATCTAGAACAAGTTAGGATCTTCTACATATTTTAGTGGCCATATTGACAGTTGACATGGCAAACATTGAAACTGGAAATCTAGAAATCTTAGAATCCCAATCATATAGCTTAACTTCAACAAGAAGCACAGCATGACAGGCTCAATCCAATATAAGTAGAACTACTAACATAGTAGGACTCCTAAAACAACAAGAATCTTAACATTCTAATACTCCTCATCTAGCTGAAGCATGAAGGTTATGATTCTCTCAGCTTGTCACAAACAAACAATCAGATAATGTATAAACAAAATCCTACCGGAGAGACAACAAAGCAAAATGAGTCACTACAATCACGCTGAATTCTGGAGAGAATAAAATAAACAGTGCACAGGTAAGATAAATAGAAAAAATGGTCGGTGGAATGATGCACAGCTAGAAGAGCTGAATGGAATGTTGCATGGCCAGCGAGTAGAGAAATGGCTAGAAAGATTCCAGGTGATGTGAAAGAACGGCACTGCTGCAAACAGTCTCTGCTGGAAATCACCGCTGGAAATTCTTCTCTGTATTCATCAGGCACAACACAAGAAGCTTGTGAAACACGTCTAGAATTAGCCACAAAATCAAAGCCAAACAGCCAAACACAGGCGATCAGACACCAAATCCAATCAGGGATGCAGGGCCAAACAGGCAAAATGCAATTACCCACACAGTAATAACAGGCTGGAGCAGATAATTAGAGCCAGACTTGGTTAATAATAAGTAAAGCATGCAGGAACAAAACCAAATAGAGATGGCTCAAAATTAGCTGACAAGTAAGGGAAGGTTTTTAGAAATAGCGTTCCACCTCCTAACTAATAGGTGGCCTCTGGATATGATTGTGATTGCTAAGGTCCAATTTTATAGAAAGAGACCGCAGTCACCATGCAATGGTGAAGTGTGAGTTGTTGGAAACAAACTACAGAGGTTCCAAGAAGAAAAGGGCATGAATAGGTTTGGGCTTGGTTGGGAAGTAATGGGAGGAGACTAGGCTTCGGGGGTGGTGCAAGCTCTCGCATCCGCGGATCAAGTTGAAACATCTCCAGAAAACTCCAGGATGCACAATGTGGTGAGTGCAGCAAGGTTGACAGTATTCAGATGATGGGCTGATTGGAGGGAGGAGAATCTCCTTGTGTAAGCACACCCTCCAATGGCAGCTCGGAAAGAACAAACCCAAGCATGACAACCATGACAAATGTAATGCATACCCGGCAAGAAGGAAATAGTCATAGGACAGGGATACCATGTGAAGAAGAAGACACCAATAGAAGCGACTTTCAAATTTTTTACAACTGTGCACAGTGGATACAGTTCACGGTGGATGGAACCAAACTCTAATCTATGTTGAAATTATTGGTGAAGAATGTCAAATGACAGACGAGAGTGTCTGAACAGTGAATACATAAAGATATGATGTGAGAGCCAAACACTAATGTAATGCTCCTATTTACACTAATTTTTTAGACCAAGTATAAATGGTAATGACCACAATGCAGGCAAGCCCATTGAAACCACCATAGACTACCAAAATGATATGAATTATATATCAATACTTGTTTTATTACTTCTATGTAATCTCACATTCTCACCTAACTCTGAGCACATTGATACAAATAAGTATACATATGTCATTTGAGTTTGGACATCTCAGTTTTACTTTCTCCCATGCAGGTTCCTCTCTCTCTCTCTCTCTCCTTTCCATTTCATGTCAGAACTTCCAACAAGTTCAAGTCAAAAAACTCAAAATATAGATTTTACGATTTCATTGACGTATCGGGTACCTAACAGAACTGAGTAAGTAGAAGAAAGAGAGAGAGAAATATCAACCTTGAATCATATGAACCCGAGGAGAAGTAAAAATGGCCTAACCTGCAAATTTGAAGAATTGAAGGCACCAAGACGACCCATGACATACCATGATTGAATAACCTGCATGTTTTACATGAACCAAACAGTAAGATTTTTTAACAATTGTAACTATATATCAAAAGCTAAGAACCTATATGAAACACTTACACTACCAATTAGATCAACGTCCTGATCAGATGGTGATCCATACAATTCAAACCAGATATATGAATCAGTTGGATTGAAGCTGCAAGAGGCATACCATAATTAGAGTATACCAGGATAAGGTGTTCATGAAGGTACAGATTCGGACTATGCAAAACTGAAATAATGTTTTGATACCCAGCGTACAGAAATTATGGAAATGCAATTATAATTTATGACTGAGCTCAAAAAGAAACTCTTCGGGCTCATCATTCATTTTGTTAGGATAATAGAAAAGGAGAAAAATTGCAACTGAGGGCAGGTTAGGAAATTCTCATAAATAAAGAAAAAAGAAACAATGAGTAAGAGTGGCTGATAAATGCAATGAGGATGTCCAACGGCAATGCATATCAGTAAAAGAAATTTCCCAGAAGCAACAAAATGTAAGCAGCTGAGACATCCTTAAAATACAGGCATTCCTCTCCAACCAAATACACCATGTAATTGCAAAACTTATACACTGCCATAAATCTTGGCCTCCCTTCTTCCTGCCCAAACCTTTGAAACAAATGATGAGCAATTTCTGCAAGATGAAAGGACACGGCCAGTGTTCATTAATAGATAGCACTTTATGTGCATCAGCTAACTCAAGCTATTCTTCTGATACAATCTTCATATGTTTAAGAAACTATTTCCAAGTTATAATCACTCAATTAGCTTATCAAATAAGCCTTTGACATATAGCAGAGGCATCAGGGGTCTAAACCAATGTACAGGGAACTATATAGCAAGGACTCTCTAAGGACTTAAGCAGTACAAAAATTGAAACCCCTAAAAAGCACAATGAAAAATAAAATAAAAGACTAATCCAAAGTCTTTGCATTTGTGTGTGTACGATTTATTGAGATTAAATATTTACACACAGAGAAGAGGGAAGAGAGTGAGGGAGGAAGGGGAGAAAGAGTAAAAAGATTATCATTACTCTCTAAAGCTGACTTTGAAAGCAACCACAGATCCTGTTTTTGATTTACTAAAGTCTCTCCCCTTCTTCCGCACTCTTTCTTCCACCTGTAACACATTCACCAGATTCATTACCGCTGCAAAGATACAATTAACAAATCATCACGAGAAGCTGCAAGCACAATAATAACTATTTACAGCCAACAAAAGATCCGTTATATGAAAAAGAAAGGAAAAACCTTTACTGTGAGTTAGTCAGAATCATGTAAAAATGGTCAAATCCTTAAATTTGATCAATTCAGATGTTAAGGATACTGCTGAGGCAATGGCTTAAGAAAAAGGCTCATGCTTGTGGTATATGTATAGTAATCAATGACAGAGCTGCATTTAATTATTTCAAACAAACTGAAATTTCCAAACTTCATAGCATAAGGCGCATATGTGAAAGGAAACCCATTTTAATAATAAGCCTGAATTGAAATTTTAGAACTATCAGAGAATGGCATGCAACAACATGAAGCTTTTTTAAAAATAAAATTGGACTAATCTTATAATATAAACACTTAGTTAGATGTTTGGTTGATCATTTTTGAAATTTGTTTTAACAAACTTGTCAGGTGATTTTACAATAATAAGACTTTGTGAAGTTACTATTCAGTTGTAACATAATCTCTCGATAAGCACATTCTGAGCAAGTGTTTTTTATCCAAACTCCAAACACGCCCTAAGTGGTGGAAACTAGAAGGGAATGAAGCACAAACAAAGAACAGACCCGCTTCCTCATGAGTTCAGGGTTGCCAACGCTATCTCCAAGAACAGCACGGAGTTCGGTGTCGTTTTTGCAAGCGTCTTCCAGGACTCTGCAAGCAAGCACATCAAATTGTTCCGTCAGTTACACAAAGGCACGCGATGCATTGAAAACGAATGCAATGCAAGGAGGAAGAGGAAGAAGAAAAAGAAGCACTTTGCCCAAGCAGGATAGTTGTGAATGCGGTCGCGTTCCCGCTGCTGCTTCTCTTCGCGAATTCTGAGCAGTCTTCGGCTTCTGGCGGTGGTTCCGGAGCCTTTGACGGCTTGGCTTCGTCTTCTTCCGGTGCTAGAAGCGCGAGTGTTATCATCATCGTTGTCGTCGTTGGAGAGAGAAACGGAAACGGTTACAGCTCGCCTCAAACGAAGACGGTTGTTATCGGAGAAAGAAGAAGAGCACCAGGAATTGGGGTCTGCCAAATACCAGTGGCAGCTGCATCCACTCGCCATTCCCATCTCTTTCACTGCTCCCCTACGCTTATGTGTAAATGTCTCATATCTCTTCAAAAAATAATTTATAAGTCTTTGTTTTTATTTCATTCTGAAAAATTTATTTTAAACTACAAACTTAAAAATATTATTCGAATATTTTTATAAGCTAAAAATAACTTGTGAAAAGTTTTTAATTTTTTGTAAGATCTGCTATTTTCTTACCGTAAAAAATGGAATTATAATTTAATTATCATATCTCCTAAGTCAGGAGCTCTCAAACTCAGACCCAATGAGGAGTTAAGCTAATAAATGTTTAAGTCCAATTAGTTAAACACTAAAGACTTAGAGGACTGTACCTCCCAAGTTTGGAGCCGCATAGTCGGACAAAAAGAGAGATTCACCGATTGATATAAATAAAAGTTTATTATTATCAATTTATTGGGTAACTTAACTGACAAAATGGGTGTTTTGCCACTTCTTAGTCCCGTGTTCAAATCCCCTAATATAGAATGATTCCAACGCAACCCGTCAAAAAGGCAGGCTTAATGAGCTGGCTCAACGGGTCTAACCCATATTGTTACCCCTAGCCGAAAATGGCATTTAAGCCATTATATTATATATATATATATTAAAAAAATCAATTATTTCATCATTTCTAATGTCGTTTATTTAAGATTTTTTTGTGCATATTAATTTTTTTTATAATTGAATTAACTTTTTTATGCTATAATAAATATAGTATATAATATAAAAACTGCATGAAACAAAATAAAATAAAGGAAAAGGAGGGGAAGAGAGCCAAAAGTTATAGGGGTAGTTTATGAATTAAACATGAGAAACTAATTAAACTCAAACAACTACGGGGAGTTAATTTGCTTTTTCCCTAATTTTAATCTTGGAACGTTTTAATTTTATATTAAAACTTGAAACTGGCTGCATCAGGTAAAACTTAGAGGCCCAAACTTGGTCCTGTTTTGTTTTTTTCAGGTTCACATTAGGCAGACCCAAAATTAAAATCATAGACTGGAGCTTTTTTATGCCTCTTTTTTAATGAAGCATAAAAAATAAATTTCGACAAGTCAAAATTTCTAAGGAAAATTAAAGCAATGTCTCTCTAGTCTCTAGTAAATAACAGGCAATGCCACAGCTACGAGACATGTACCCTTACAAGCCAAAACTTTTCAAGAACAGGGTTATCCACAAATCCAATCAATTTTAAATGCAAGAAGAACTGCGGATTATTTTCATAACAATCTCATTTTGAAGTACACCGCAATATTAAAAGAGTCAGAGAATACCAAAACCCGCTCAATCTAAAGCTAATAGCTAAACCTTCCATTTTATAATGGACAAAAAAAGCATAAAGTTTAATAATTAAAAACCCTGCATCAGTTGGTGACATGCCACTCAGGAGAACAACACATTCTCCATATATTGCATCATTTAACTAAGCAGATCTTAATAACAGAGGCAGCTCCAATACGATGTAATGCAACAACTGCATCACCAGGTACGCAAAGCCCCTTCTGTGTTGCTGACTTCAGAGAAGCTTCCAGAATCACTTCTGTAGATTCTGCATCAGTAGCTTTAGCAGACCCCTCGGCCAATATAGGAATCAAGCCCCTGTAAATTAAGCTGTGCCTTGCTGGTGCCTCATCACTGCAGCTCCAATCAAACGAGTCCGTGGTCAAAACTGGAACCACCACGGACAAGATTGGAACTGCTGGCCTGTACTTAGCAACTAACTTTGCTGTAGACCCGCCGCGTGTGAGCACGACGATGAGTTTTGCTCTGGCCTTGTTAGCTGTGCGGACTGCAGAAGATGCAAGGCTCTCCAATGGACTCATTGGCAAAGGAGTAGACCTTATCATCTCTTTGAAGATAGCACCATAGTCAAGGGATGATTCTGCTTCAATGCAAATGCGAGCCATGATTTTCACAGCAAGTTCAGGGTAAGACCCAGCTGCGCTTTCACCACTAAGCATGACACAATCCGTCCCATCAAGAACTGCATTAGCTACATCAGTTGCTTCAGCTCGGGTTGGCCGGGGAGACTTGATCATGGACTCCAGCATCTGGGTAGCAGTGACAACAGGCTTGCCAACAAGGTTGCACTTGTATATCATCATTTTCTGTGCCAGGAAAATCTTTTCAACTGGGATCTCCATTCCGAGATCGCCACGAGCAACCATGAATGCATCAGTCTCACGCAAGATCTCATCAAAATTCAAGACTCCCTCCTGATTCTCAACCTTGAAATTGCACAAAATCGTTAAGAAATTAAATCAAACACTTCTGAATTGAAGGTCTGGAAAATGAAAATCCTTAGCATATGGAAAAAACATACAGACAAGTGCTCTTTCATATAATACAAAGAAGCATGCAACTTGAAGATGTATAAAAGATATCAAACTAGACAAGGACATACAATTCTTTTCATTTATATCTATGGTATGGCTCTGGAAATAGGCCTCACATCCACAATGCACAACAAACAATCGGTGGGCAACTCATGCATGTGAAGGGAAAGAAAAAAAAATCAGCCCTTTCCAGAGCAACAAAAAAAATCAAAATAGATCAGTTGTAACAAATAAAATGTTTTAAATTTATACTATGGAAGAATGCATGTTGCATAAGAAGGCAATAAAAATACCTTGGACATCAACATAATACGCTTTGCATGTGGCCCCAGGACCTTCCGGACATTAACGAGATCTGAGCCCTTACGAACAAATGAAAGAGCAATCATATCAATCTGGTTAGGGACACCCCATTGAAGAATGTCCTCCTTATCCTTTTCAGTAAGAGTGGGAAGATCCACAACAACACCAGGAAGATTAACATTTTTCCTCTCACCCAACATTGCAGTGTTTTCACAACGACATGTAACAGTGCCGCCTTGTGGATCACAAGACAACACAGCGAGGGAGATCGTTCCATCAGAGCACAGTATGACATTTCCAGGCTTTACATCAACAGGCAGTTTCTTGTAACTCATTGATATCATCTTCGGATTCCCTTTAATAGTATAATCAGTACTTATGGTGATTTCTTGTCCTTCTTTGAGTTGAATAGGTTTTCCATCTTCCAGAAAGCCTGTCCGAATTTCAGGTCCCTGCAAAAATACAGTAGAAAGCAGATATACATAAAGACATTGACATATTAATGATTAAGAAAGTAAGTATCACTATCAGAGAAGCAAAACAGTCCAACGATAGGGACAAGATATCCTACTCAACAAGTTACTCATGGAATGGAATAAAAATATAAAAAAATTGAAGCTGTTCACTAGTGTTGAACACCTGTTTATGAAGGCCCTCTATTTCCCCAAAACTCCATATTCAAACCATGAAAGTTCTACAATCCTGGGTTAAACGTAAAAGTATATACTGGTCGTGAGAAGTCTGATAAATTAACACCATTCAGATGCAGTAGATTGGTTAAAACTTAGAAAATCTATTCAAGTAAGCCAAAAAGCACTTTGAACTTTGCCTACAAGATAAGTAGCCATGTCCCTATATATACAAACAACAAATGAAAAATATGAAAAAGTACTGTGGGTAAATAACATACTTATCCTTGGTTATCAGTCATTTACCACAATTCCATCACCAAAATCATTGCCCTGCATTGACCACTTAGTTATTATTTTTCAAAAATGAAAAGAAAAAAGGGAGATTCCTCTCAACATGAATCGCCAAAGTGACCACTTTTATGCATAACTCAATTTACATGTAATTCCATCATGTTAAGCATTAAGTCACTTACGCTTAGCCATCAAGTGAATGTTCTAAGATGTGACTCCAAATTCATGTTAATACCTCATCAATGGAGGTATCACAGAAAGTATTTTATTTGTAACTTACACAAATGAAGAAAACATTAATCTCCTTAAAAAGGTAAAAGAGTTGGTCAGCCCACCAAAGCAAGCAATAAACACATACAAAATAAAAATAATATTTTTGATGCATTGATTATGATAAATATTACCAGGCCAGACAGTTCACTGATATTATTTTCAATCGAAAACAACCTCAGTTCCTTCTCCTATGCCGACTACATTCCAACATTTTAAACTAAACTCATTCTGATTCAAGAAAAATTTAAATGCTAAACAGCACCCAAAATGGACCCCTTTTAGCATGTTAGGAAAAACGGCGGAGTCCAAAAGTGGGTTTAGAAAAAGGAAACTTGATTTTAGGGGAACAAAATAACATGTTTGGTTGTTATAAATCAAACTGGATTTTGAGCTCAAAAGCAAGTTTGACACTTTGACTAGAAGTGATAAAATGTAGTAGGGGCTTTACTAAATACTAGTACAAACAAGAGAATAATATCATCAATATATAAATGACTTCACTTCAAACTCAATTTAACCTAAATTAATTCAGTCAAACCAAAGTCATTCAAAATCAATTTAGCAAACACTCATCCAAAGCCCACTGAAAATAAGTCAAAAACTAATGAAATGACTTATGAACTACGACATCTCAACAAGTAAAACAACATATAAACAATCCTGAGCGCAACGTAGATGGATCTTCGTTCAAGAGTGGTTAGCATTAAAAAATTATAAACACGAATCATTGATTTAAGAAAGCAAAACCAACAAAACAAAATGAATTAAAAATTAAATAAATAAACAATAAAATGAGAGTGCGGTGCGGTGGAGCAAGAGGGTGACCTTGGTGTCAAGCATGACGGCACAGAGAATTCCGGTGTTGTGCATAGCGGTTCTGAGATTGTTGAGCGTCTCCTGATGATACTCGTGAGTGCCGTGAGAGAAATTGAAGCGAGCAACGTTCATCCCCGCCCTCAGAAGCTTCTCTGTCATTTCCACAGATCGAGATGCCGGACCCAAAGTGCACACAATCTTCGTCTTCGGAACGCGCCCATCGTTTGGTATCTGGTTCAAGATCCCTTCGATGTCTATGTTCGCCATTGTTCAAACTCAAATCACGCTACTTTTCCAGATTCCTACACACACCAAAAAAAAAGTGAACACTATCCTAAAAAGAACATGTATAAATAATAGGAGTAGACCCAATGCTCGTACGGTAAAAAATGGTTATTTGAACTAGTTCAATTACTAGAACTATGGCTAACACCACACCTAATTGGAAATATTGAGAGCAATTTAACCCAATAAAAAAAATTAGTAAGATTAGAATTTCTGGTGAGCAAGAAAAAGAAGAGAAGGACAGGTACCTTAGAATACCACTGTGCACGATCTTTTTCTGGTTTTTGAAACCCCCAGCTACCTCTTTCTTTCTTGGGAGGGTTACTTCTGCTACTTATTTCAGATTTTCTTCTTCTTCCAAACGACACGATTTGGGACGAGAGTTATTAAAATAAGTAAAAGGCACGACTCACGTGTGTACGGACACCCTCACCTGTCATTCCCACTTTCTTCTCTATTGACAATTTTGTCCCTTAAAATGTAAGAGTCTCACAAGTCAGTTGTTGTAATTGCCCGTTACATTTTAAGTTTTTTTATTACAAGCGGAAAAGGGAAAGAAAAAACAAACTTATTATTCAACGCGTCAAGATACATAAATAAGAGACGGATGCAGCTTCTAGACTAGTTGAGAAGTTCCATTCTCCCATTACATTTTAAATTTGTCCGTACAATTTTATCTCATTAATACGTAAAATGTGGGTTAAATTAATTCATAAATTTTATCTAACTTGCAAGGACTAATTAAACTGATGTTTTATGTGACTAATTTGATTAATTTTGTCGGTTAATAACTAAGTTTGCTAACATTTGACACAAAGAAAACTGCATAATAATTTCTTTCTTTTTAAGAAATAATTTTCTATTACCGAACAGAATTTAACGTTCACCTTTAATTTAGGGATTATCTAAATAGTTTTGGATAAAACTTAGGTGAACTAATAATATTTAAAATAAGTTAGTTATAAATTTTAATCCAAGTTTTTTTAAGGCATTTTAGGCAACTCCTTTATTTATTATGGTTATTTTAGCTTAAAGAACATTCGACTCTAGAGACGAGAGGAGAAGCGAATATTACGTTTTCAATGGGATAATCCTTTCTCTTGACTATTGTAAAGTGGTAGTATGAGAATAATAATATAAATAATAATGTATATATAATAAAGTTGGTTTTTTTGGGGTAAGATATTATTACCGTGCCGACGTGTCCTTTCGCTTTCACACAGAAGCGGCGGCGAAGACCAACGGCGTGGGTTACGGACCCACCGATTTGGGACAGTGGAATTTAGACGGCCACGTCTCCTTCTGCGTGCGCCCCAGGGATTCGCGATAGTGTCTAGAATCTCAAGAATGGTATTACCAAATACCAATTCCTCAAGATTCAACTTGACGACCAAAAAGGAAAAGGTTTCAACTTTGGTGGTAAATGACAGTTCTTTTTTTACTTTTTCCTGTCATTGTTAGAATTAGACACGGAAAGTAACGGCATTAATGACGGGTGCCACCATAACATGGAGCTTGATATTTCACAGCCCAACGAAAGGGGAAATCATCAAGTACAAAGTGGACATTTGAGCAGTTAAATACTTGGACTAGTTACAAAGATTCCTCGCATCAGCCTAACTATATTACAAGGAGAAATCCACTTGATTCTAACACTAGGTTTAGTTTATGAGAAAAATAAGAGAAATAGAAGAGAAAGAATGAGGAAGATAATAGAAAAAAAATTCTATTAAAAGATATTCTATATCTAATGTAAACATTTAGGCTTTCTTTTTAATATTGCCAAAAAAAAAATCAGTATAATAATGCATAAAAAAATAAAAAAATAAATTTAGTAAAATAAGGCTGTTTTAGCCACGTAGGAGTGGAGGTGGGATCTCAAAGGGGAGTCGTGGACAGCCGTGCGACTCCCAAAAAGGTGTTGGGAAAACGAGGTGAGGGAGTCGCGTGGTGGGATGCGACTCCCTCTTCTTCTCCTCTCCACATAATCTAGGATACTGGTAATATGCAGGCAAGGCAAAGAAGAAGTAGATAACATGATTGTCCTATCCTATTTGAGGTAGGTAGGTAGAACCAAGAATGACACAGGTTAAACGCATTGCGGGAAGAAATAGCAGTTAATGCATGTAGTGGAAAATGGAGAAGATCAACTGATGCATGCAGCGTGTGGATGAAACAAAGGGATCACTCATCAGATGTTAGGAGAAGAAGAGGGAGTCGCACCCCACCACGCGACTCCCTCACTTCGTTTTCCACAACACCTTTTTGGGAGTCGCACGGCTGATCGCGACTCCCCTTTCAGACCCCACCTTTGCTCCTACGTGGCTAAAACAGCCTTATTTTGCTAAATTTATTTTTTTATGCATTATTATACTGATTTTATTTTTTTTGGCAATATTAAAAAAAAAAGCCAAACATTTATTGACAATTAATAAACATCATTTCTAGCGGTCTGTAGCCGCCAGTTATTAGGATAAATTAGTAAAAAGAATTGATCACATCATCATCTCATTTCATCACCACTTGTGCAGACGGCTAAAAGTGCATGGGCCCCACGTGTGCAAAGTCTCTCTTCGCTACAGTAAGTTGAACCAAACATTGATGGGTCCCTCTTTCACTCCAAAATCTGTCTTCGACATCTCTCTCACGCCAAACTCAGTGATACCAAATGAAGTGTAGGAGATCATAACCAAGGGTGGACCAACCAAAAACACTTGTGATAAGTGAAGTGTATCTAGTAAAACTTGCCATAAATACAAGGTATGTCGTAGCTCACTAAAGTAGATCATGAGCACACGAAGTAGTACACCTGCGAGAGTCTAGTCGCCCAAAAGGGGAACCCTAAGCCTAACTCATAAAAAGCTAACCCAGAGGGTGTCATCCAAGACCGGGTGGAGGGGAAAGCACCGATCAATCTCGGGTTTGTATGGTCAGGTGAAGCATGTCCACTAGAGAGTCAAGTTGAACCATTCCACCACCGTCTTAGCGCCCTTCGCTAAAGCAACGGAGAGGTAGGGGTAGAGAAAACGACCATGAAGGGGAGTCAATCTTAGGCTTAGTGATGGGCCAATAAGTAGGAAACCATGTTTCTTCCTCTCATAGACCACGCAATCAGAATTTTACCTTGAAGTTTAATATGTCATTAACAATTGTTATGATTTCCCTTATCCTCTAGTTTCCTCTAGGGGTTTCAATGAGGCCCAAGCAATCAAAATCAAAGGCAATACGGTCCCATTGGAAGTTGTGAGAGAGAACAACGGCCTCCCAGAGAGCAAGACCCTTAGCCACTAACGATGACGGAGCATGGGTTTTACGTTCAGTTATGTAAGACCCTAGAAAATAGACCAATGGCATTTTAGTCTTTTCCAATAAATAATAATAATAATAATAATAATAATTACTATTATTATTGGATGAATATTATCTATGATATTGGCTCTTTGTTATTTATTTAAGGTAGAAGGAAAATATTTTTCCTTTTATTTTATATATGATGAGTGTTTATGATATTTTTACTAAGGGAAATATCTCTTATTTTATTATGTGATTTTGTGTGATTATATATGAGATAAAAAATATAATATTAGCATATTTTTTAGAGGGGGCCGCAACCTACTCTATTTTGTGTTTAAATCCATTTTTGTGTGGATTTTTGGCCTATTAGGGTTTTTAATTAAATTGAAATTAAGGAACATTCTAGAAATGGAATATTCTTTGGCATCTAGGGTTAGCGATTCAGATTTTATCTTGAATTAAAAGATTTAGTTTGAAAATAATGCTAAGGTTACTTGTTTTTCAAGTAGACCTGACCTGGTTTTTCAGCTATAAATAGACTGCAAAACCTTCTTCTTTCTCATTCAAGAGAAGATGAAAGCATCTCAGAGTAGGCAGAAAAGTTATGCCGACAAGCGTCAGAAGGATCTGGATTTTGAAGCTGGTGATCACATTTTCCTACGAGTTACACCGACGACAAGAGTAGGAAGGACTATTAAGTCTATGAAGCTCACCCCTAAGTTTATTGGTTCGTATCAGGTTACCAAACGTGTAGGACCAGTAGCTTATCAAGTTGCTTTACTGTCTTTTCTTTCGAATATCCATGACGTACTGCATGTTTTGCAGTTACGTAAGTATGTGCACGATCCGTCGCACATTATTGCACCTGATGAACTTCAGATGAAGGATAATCTATCATTCGAAGTTCCACCCTTAAAGATAGAGGATCGTAGGATTAAACAGTTACGAGGGAAGGATGTAGCGTTGGTCAAAGTAATCTAGAATCAGGCGACCGATGATGCGAACTGGGAGCCGGAAGAAAAGATGAAAAAAGAGTACCCTGAGTTGTTTGATTCGTAGTTTCGAGGACGAAACTATTTTTAAGGGGGTAGTAATGCAAGACCTTAGAAATAGACCAAGAGCATTTTAGTCTTTTCTAATAAATAAATATTAGTATTATTATTATTGGATGAATATTATCTATGATATTGGCTCTTAGTTGTTTATTTAAGGTAGAAGGAAAATATTTTTCCTTTTAATTATTTTATATATGATGCGTGTTTATGACATATTTTCCTAAGGGAAATATCTCTTATTTTATTATGTGATTATATATGAGATAAAATAAATAATATTAGCATACTTTTTAGAGGGGGCCACGACCTACTCTATTATTTGAGTAGGTTTGGGCTATTTTGTGTTTAAATCCATTATTGTGTGGATTTTTTGCCTATTAGGGTTTTTAATTAAATTAAAATTAAGGAACATTCTAGAGACGAAACATTCCTTGGTATCTAGGGTTAGCAATTTAGATTTTATCTAGAATTAAAAGGTTTAGTTTGAAAATAATGCTAATGTTACTTGTTTTTCAAGTAGACCTGACCTGAGTTTTCAGCTATAAATAGACTGCAAAACCCCCTCCTTTCTCATTCACTTGGAAGCAGAAAATCCTTCCCCTCACTCTAGAGAGTAATTCGAGTTCTCTTTCACTTCGGGAGAGTTCTCTTTTCTTTTTCTCAGTTGTTAGAATTGCACATAGCCTTCTTTTCCCTCTTGCTCGAATTTCTTCCTCGTTGAAGGAGTTCTTTCTCGTTATCTTCTTGTGGTCGAGGTTGGTGATCTTCTATCTATGATTTTTTCATAGTATGCATGTGGAGATCATGTAGGATCATTGAATTAATGAGGGTTTTGGGTTATAGATCTTGCTTGCCTATATATGTTGAAGTTTTAGTGTTTTTGTTCATCATTGTTCTTTGTAAAAATGTTAAAGAGTTAGTATAATATTGTGTTTGATATAAAAAGTTGAAAAATCTTTCCCCTTGCATGTTGTTGTCCGCCCATGATGTGTTGTTTTTAGGGTTTTTAGTTGTTTTTCTATCTTATCGGTTTTTATGATAGAGATTTTGTGATATATTGGTTATTTTGTTAAGATATGATATTTATCTTTTAGGAAATTATATTTTTGAAAATTATATCCGAATATAATTATTTTTTAGAATTGAAATATTATTATATTTAGTTTGGATATTTTATTGTTTTAGATTAGATTTGGTAGTTGGAAAAAATTAGATTTTGTTAGGAAATATATACATGTGTCTTGAAATTTGATATATATATGATGTTAGAATTTTAATTTTGTATCTTAGATATCATGAGGTTAGAATTTATATTTTTAGATTATTTTGATATGTTGTTATCTTTTAAAAATTTGATTTTTAATAGATATGCATAAGGTTAGGATTTTATTTGAAAAAAATATAGAGATATGCTAATTATTTGATGAGGCTCGAAAATCATTTATTTTTAGGAGTAGATATTTGATTCTAATTTTAGATGATATATTATGTTAGTACTTAAAATTAATTATGTGATAAGTTGTTATTTTTGGTAGATAGGAAAATTGAGAAAAAAATATAATATATATGTGTGTATGGTCGTGGGCCATGTAGAGAATAAGAGGATACTTTATTTTATTTTTAAAGCATGATATTTGAGGTTATTTTGTTAGAAAATAATTATTTTAAGTTATATGGGTTAATAATTAATAGTTTGAATAAAAATATGCATGTATATATTTATAAGTGGTGTATTTTTATTTTCTTATGTAACAAAAAAAATAAGTGGCGTATTTAATATATATATATATATATATATATATATATATATATATAAAAAAGTAAGAATGAGTTTTCTTGAAAATAAAATAGGAATATGTTCTTTAATGATATTATTTTATTATCTTTATTATTTGATGATCATATGTTTAGTATAGTTTGGATATTTTTAAGGAGATAAATATATGATTAAAATGTTATAAGGTTGAGAATTATATTAAAAACAAGTCAAGTCATATTAGGGTTTGCATGGGCATGTATGCATTAGTTTTACGTAGGATTAATACGTATAAGTTGTATTTATGGTTTGAAAGACTTCCCTCTCTTTCAGAGGACCTTGGTTTGGATTTTGGTTCTACGCTTGGATTAGGCCAAGGTAAGGGCACTCGGTCTTTAAAAAGTCTGCATGTATGGTGTGCTATGTAATTTAAATTATATGCTTGTTGAATATATGATGCTTATGTTGAATAGTTGATTTTACAATCGACCACACAACTTATTAATCCACCAAATCTATTTATGAACCAAAGAGACAAAGAAAATTTGACAGAGTCAGGCCAAATTAGCTAATTCACCAAAATTTTACTTTTTCACGTGACAAATGACATGTAAAAAAAAATGGAAAACAAAATAATTGTATTACATTTTTGGTACAGAGTGCGTATTACATTAAAATATAATATTTGTAAAAATGTCTAGAGTTTTTAGTACTTTCGAAAATGTAATATTGGAAAATGCTTTTATGTTTAGAACTAGTGATTACACCCGTGCAATGCACGGGATTAATCGTCTTCAAACCCGTGTGATGCACGGTTCCTTTTTAGTTTTTAAATTTGAAGATTAAATTATTATATATAATAACCTCTACCATTATAATTATATTCTAAAAAATGAATTTCCTAACCAATCTGGTTGTTATTTGTTTTTTTTATTATTAGTAGATTACAAATATGTGATAATGATTGATATAAAATGCAAAGAATAAGGTTCACTCTTGAAATTTGAAATTGGGAAACGTTAACATTTTTTCACACCACTCAGTCTATAAAACCAAAAGAAATCGCACATTAGGTTCACTATATGAATTTAGAAGTGAGAAAAGATAACTTTTTTCAATCCCATTCAATCTATGAAATCAAAAGAGATTGCCAGATCATCAGCAGATGCGAAATTGGATCTCAGGGAATAATTTCTCAAGTTTGAAATGGAAAAGGAACAAAAGGATTAGAGATATTGAAATGGCAAAAAATACAATCAATATAGACTGCTGCAAAAGAAAGGGATACTATCACTTCATTTAAGACGCTTGGGATTGTATACATAAAGCAAAATGCAAGAACAATGATGTCAAAGTCCAAACACCAACTTATTTGCTTCCTTGAAAAGCTTAAAGCTGATTCCTGTCGTTATCAGCAGCTGCATTTTTCCCTCCAGGTGATAGGTAATTTGCTTCGGAGAGTATATTTTGAGCTCTTTGCTCGTGTAGCATATCAATTCTCTTCCTTTTCCTTTTCTACATCTTGACAAACTTTTGTAACCATTCTCTTTTGTTTATCTAAGATTTTTCCTCATCAACATCTCTTGCTAACTTATCACATCAAATATCAGTAGAGTGTTGACTGTACAAACTTGGAACCCACACGTCTGTATCTGAGTGTAACTGTAAATGGAGCTCATAAAAGTTTTGGGCACGCCATAAACAACGACATTATACATTTGCAAAGAGATGAAATCATCTAATCCCATAGTAGGTGATTACAAAAATAAGCAAACCTCTCATCATCCCAATATGAGGTATGATAGAGAGAAGGAAGAACAAATGTTGCCTTCACTATCATAGCAACAACCATATCAGATATTTGCAATCAAAATATATTGAGACATTATATTATGCTTGTTGCTAAACATTATACAGTAGGCCACAAAAAATCAATAGAGCCAAACCCCAAATCTCATATAGGCCACCATTAGCATTTAAAAGAATGCAGTCATTGGTCTTTGCTTCTAGCTCTGCCAAATAATGTAGAAAATGAGAGGAAAGAAATCATAGAATAAGCTGCTGCATAGTGGGAGAAAGGAGTAAAACTAATAAAATTGCGTACTTTTATGATTTCTTCATTGATATATATATTGGTGAAATTGTAAATACTTGATTTAGACCATATATCTGATTCATGAATAAAATGTAAACTTCGATTAGAGAAAAAAGAAGAGACATTTATAAATGAGCCTATCAAACAGTCCACTAACTTAGATTAGACTCCTAACTATTTACACTAAATGAGGAAAGTTTGAGATGTGTTTCACCTTCAAATTTTGGTCAAGCTGCAAATGTTGTGGAAAGGAGACAACAACTAATATGAGCAAGGTAAACACACATTTAGTATTTTTATTTCTTTTGGTAATTTCAGTTCTACATCTCTGAAGCACAAGGCAGCGATCCTCTTTCTTCCATTATCCCAAACAATGAAAACTACATAAAGTTTTAAAATTTTGTTAAGCATGACAAACCTGATGAAGGATAGTTGGTTCCAAAAGTATCTCTTAAATATTTGCAACCCCACTTTTAGAAGTAGAGAGGGTTCTGCTCTATGCTAGCTCCCGGGTTTGCTATTGGAGCTACCATTTATAAATACAACATTGTTGCAAAAGAAAATCCAAATCAAAGCTTAGAAGGACTTAAATTATAAAAAACAAAAAAATAAACAAATCCAAATTGGTCACTCAGATATATAGAGAAGTTGAATTAAACCCGAAGAAGCAAAATCCTTCTGGTAGTAGTTGTTCCTCACTAACCATCCATGTAGATGGCTGGCAAAAATGTCAAAAAAATATAGTTAGTGACAGCATGCAAGAACAATGGAAACAGAACACACCACGAAAAAAAAAAATACTAAGAAGGGATAAATTCAAATTCAGCAGATTAGAAAAGAGAGCGGAGCATGCTTACCAGAGTAGATGAAGAAGGTTGTCAGCGGAGGAAGGGGTATGTTCGAGCTTGTTCCCAGCTTCTAGCATGCTCCGTTCGCTGGTGCAGCATTTACAGTCCCTTTTCGCTGCAGATCTAGCATGCTCCCACTCCATTGAAACTGTAATCGCTAGGGTTTTAAATTTTTCTTTCACATTTTTGGAACAGAAACAAAATGAGCAAGAGAAACAGAGAGAGTAAAGGGGAGAGAGGAACATGTTAGAGCGTTCAAAAGTTAGGGATTCAAAATCACAAAATGACTTGAGAGAGGGTTTGAGATTCAATCAAATACTAAAATCGCTTGAAAGATGCAGAGTATGTGTTCTGTAAATCTAACATCGTTATCCCAGATCTGAACATCCTTGCCGTGTTCAAGGTAACAATAGCAATGAGACGAAAACCCCATGTGATAATCGCCATAGAGTATTAAAATTGACCATTACAATTTGACCATTATAATATGTATCATATCAATGAGGATCAAAACTAACAATACATCATCCAGAATAAGTAAAAGAATCACACAAACAAATATCAGTATAAATTTATGACATTGATGTGTGCCATTGAATGACAATTTTGATAAGTATCGTATCGTATAAATAACACAATCATGTGTTCTTATCTGTCAGGTAATCATCAAACATCCCAATGGAATTCATTCCTCTTTGAAAGGAATTAGCACAAACAGGACAAGCTCCATATCTTATTAGACCAAGGAAAATGTTTTTCAAGTGGATTTTAGTTATTCAACAAAGCCCAGCCAAGACACTTGACACCTAAAATAGAGTAGCAAGTGTGGCAACTGTGATTCAAAATAGATTAGTCAAGGATTACTTTGGCTGCAATGGAGACTGAACAAAGAACATGAAGGTTTGAAAAACACAAACTGATATGGAGACTGAACATAAAGATTACAGCTGCAAAATCATCTACTTCTGCAAAATCACAAACCAGCGATTCCATGTGTCCCTCCCAGGTGAAAGGCTTTTGATGGAATTAACAGGGCCGACTTTCTCACCCATTTTTTGATCGAGAAGGAAATAGATGAGCAGCACTGGTATATGAAGTTCGAATAGCAGGGGATTTAGTTATGTGGAGGGTTGTGCACCTCATCCCCAGGTATTTATATGCAAACAACCAGATGAAGATATGTAGAATCAAATGGAGATTTACCAGATTTGCAATATCAAATTGCTAATAAGATTTGACAACGAAAGATTTTGAATCTGTAGGCCTGAAGATCTTGTATGAGCAAAGATCATACGAAGCAGAATCCGGCGTAGCATCTCCAAAGCGGTACGGTGCGGCGGAAATCTCATCTCATCTCCTCTCAACTCATCTCAACTCATCATTACAAAATTAGATTCACAGAATCGGAAACCAGAAATACATTCAACGACAACCAATTCTAACCTATAGAGAGCTAGGTAACATGCTTTTTGAGCGAAAATATAACCAATGACAACCAATTCTAACCTATCCAGGGCAAAATCGAAAATATCCAGTCGAAGATTTGCACAATTAGAAGCACGGCGAGGAGATGACGGCGAAGCTGAGATCCAATCTATGTAGTATCTTCTAGTATCTGACGGTCCAATCCATTGATTCTGCAAATCTTTGGCTGAAAATCTACACATCTACACAGCTGGAAAGAGGAATTCTCCAGACCCATGAATGCAGAATCAAGGTGGTAGATCGCGTATCTAAGATCGTGTGTACGGCCTCTGAAATAGTATCGGCGTAGTATCGGGGTAGCCACAGGTCTGCGAAGATCCAGGGAGAGAGATCTGCCAGCTGTAGCCCGGGAAATCCAACCGAATCTTCCATGCACACTATTGGCGTTAGCAACATCCATGTAGACGGTAGCTCCGACCCGCAAGATGAGAGTGAAGGGGGAGAATGAACAGTACAGGCGGAACATGTGTGGAAAGAAAGCAGCTAGGACACGTGTGTGGTCCAAGACCCGACCCATGAAATGAATTGAAGTTGATGAACAGTAAACTAAAAACATGGGCTTATGTGCTCTAAAAAAAGGCATGAACAGTGCACTTTTAGTGTAAAAAAAAACCTTCAAGTAAGTGTTCTTTGATATACAACAACAAAATAAACCTTATTATTTTTTTGAGAATTTTTTTTTCTTATTTATAATTTTCTAATATTACATGTTTTTAGTTATTGTTAGTTGTTTTCTCATTCAATTTAGATTTAAAAACACTCTCACATGCGCTTAGATCTGCTCTACAAGTGGTGAAATCGAATTCATGCATCTTAAATTTTCTCAAATTGTAAAAACCCATATTTAAATTTAATAAAAATAAATAACAAAGATTAAAAACAACACACGTAATTTTCACTAAATAATAAAAAAATATCTATAAATGAAAAACAAAAACATCTTATTTTAACCGGCTAAAAATGTATTTAAAGTTGTTGGGCAAATATTATATACGACGACATGTATAAATGAGTAGGGTTTAAGTTGTGAAGGGAAGTAACAAATTTAGGGTTTGATTGGAGAGGGAAGAGCATGGCGAAGTTCAATGAGGTGCAGAAGCAAAGAAGAGCGGCAACAGCAGAGAGGAAGAGAAAGCTTCACGGCGATCCTTCCACCGGGAAACTCAAGGTCCGGAACCAACCCCAGTCTCTCTCCGGCAAACGCAAGCGCAAGCTCTTCAACTACTGGCGCCGAGTACTCTCTCACTCTCTCTCTTAATGGCTGCGTGGTTCTTAGTGACGATTTTCCCTTACTCTTTTGCTTATGCGTGTTTTCCATTTTCTATTAACTCCAGGAGCAGAAGGAAGCTTTGAAGGATGGCGTGGTGACCATGGAAGATGTGCAAATGGCAGTTGCTGAAGGCGAAATCAAAGATACTCCTAAATCTTCAGTGAAAATTCACTTGAAGAAGAAGAGCTTCAAACTCAAACAGCTCAAGCACAAAGGTAACTGAATTTCTTGTATTTCGCACTAGTTTCTGTATTGGTACAATCATAATGTATGTATTTTTTTTCTCTAAAGATTAAGATGCTTGTGTGCAGAAAATTTGATTATATGTAATCAATCATTCAAATAACAAAGACAAAAACCAACTGGTCGCGATGGAAACGTTCTGTAACCTAGATGGATTCTGTCTACAATGTTTGAGCTGCCAGAAGTTAACTAGATAAACTTAATTTTCACATTGACAATATACCAACTTCACTTGATTTAGTTTTAAGAGCAATGATATATGATTTAACTTGATTGAACAATGTATTTTCATGGACTGGTTCAAGTTCAGCAATTAATCAAGGGGACTTGAATAGAGGACTAGGTGCGTTGTCATAGTTTGGGCAATACGTCATCAACAGTTTACAACAACAAATTGATTTGAATTCCTTATGTTAATAGTCAATCAATGTATCAGTAGTCTTCAAGAAGAGTACTGGTTTTTTGTTTGATGCAATTATTATGATTATTAGTATCCCCCTTTTTATATCTGTTATGCTCTGCATAGCTAAGGCAAGGCTAAACTAACTTGCATCTTATGGGATGGACTAGCTTCTTTATATATGCCTCCTCCTTTTGTGAAAGGAATGCTATCAACACCTTTTGAAAACACTTCCACACACAATTAATGTGATTGGTTTACTTTTTAAAAAGTTAACAATATTTTTAGTAAGTGAGCGAAATATATTGACTATTTCGAAAAGAGACCAAAAATTGGGAGTGTGTGAGAATTTGTTCAAAAAAGTTTGTTGCTAGCACTCCTCAGTGTGAAATTGTAGATCTTTGAGCATTATAAATAAGAATATAACTAAACATATTTGCACAGCAAACATCAATGCACTAATAACATATGGAATGGTAGCAAAGCAACACAGAAAAAAAGCCTAGATCTCTGAGCCTATTTATTTACTCCTAAGATGTTTGAAGATATCATAGGAAGCTTTTTCTATTTCATTCTTGCTGCTCTGTTGGTCTGTTTTCCCTGGTTGGTAAATCATTCCAAACCAGCAGAATGTGGATTTAAGCTTCTCATTGCACAAGGGAGCTTGAATACGCCTAGATCTTTGAGCCTCATTATAAACTGAGCTTTGAATTTCAGCCAAATACTCACCTCTTACAAAATGATAAATCTTAATTCCATCTATTGTTGTCTATAACTCTTAACAAGTTTGATCTCACCCTGTAAGATGGTCGATACTAATCAAATTGGACCCCATTTTTCAGTTGGCAAGGCATATATATCCTGTGAAAATTTAGTGCTTCTGGGAATGGCTCAACTAACGGCACCATAACTTGTAGAACTAGTTGACTTATATAATGCTAAGAGCTGAAACCAAATTAAGGTTAAACCTTATCCACTGTGCACCAAGCCCATAAGCATTATTTAATTTATATGTACATGATTACTCAACATGATTCAAGTTAGATTCACATGCACATGCAAATTTTCGCAACAAGGTTTAATTAGATACATAGGATTGTTCAAGTGCAAAACTTCCTCCCCCATGCATATTCTGACTTAGTCATATATGTAAAGGTGTAAAATTTAATTTGGCACTGAGTGGATACAGATTTGACAAAACTGAACATGTTTCAAAGAGTATTTACCATCTTGTTACATTAGAATTTAAAACGGCGTTGCCATCAAGCTATACAAATCTTCTAAATGGTTAAAAGGTTTGAAAGATTATCTCTGGCGTTTTCGCTGATCTAGTTTAAGTCACGTTCTCACTCCTTCTGGTTTCCCATTTGAGGATTGCTTCTCATAGTAAAACAAAAAGCATATGAAAAGGTTAGCTATGAGGATATAAAGGGGAGGTGCCATTCTGCAATACAGGCTTTGTTTGGGATGGATTCAAAATGGCTTGCATTTATGCATGCCCTAAAATGGTACCTAAATCTAGAAGTAACAAATATGGTTTTACTGTATGTGTGCATGTATGTACTAGATATTTACTTGTACTCAAGAAGGCTTGCTTATTGTCGTGCCTATCCATCATTCTTGTGTTCACATCTGGCCATCTGCAATGCTATGTGATGAGATGGCTGTTTCATCAGTCAATCACATAAGCAAAATGACGTGATCTATTTGATCACAAAGAATGTGGTTGCAATTATGTAGAATTTTGCATTTTTGCAATTGATATGTTGGATTAAGTAAAATGAAGTATGCTGCTGAGATTTGGCAGTTGGAACTCATGAGCAGGAGATAGTCGTGCTGTCTCTAGTCCTCTCTAGTCCTCTGCTAAGATTTGGCAGTTGGAACTTATGAGCAAAAGTATGTCTTATAGTGTGTTTGGATTCACGTTTGGAGAGGCCAAACGTGGATCCAACAATCCAAAAACAACTATTTCTTGCTTCTGGAAACGTGGTTTCAACCCAAACGTGGTTTCAGACTGATTCTTCCAAACATGCACTTAGGGAATATCACTTTTTAAATTTAACCATAAAATTGTTTACAAAATGTTCAGTGTTGTAATGTTTGATTGATGTATGTGGTGATTTACAGGGAAGAAGAACAAAAGAAAATCTGATGCACCTGCTGCTGATATTTCCGCTAATGCAATGGTAGAATAATTATGCAAGTTTTAATATTCCAATACTCGATCCTTGTGCTGTCCAGTGGAGACTGGAGCTGACAGAAAATATATGGAAGTGTTTTTTTCCTCTTCTGCTTGGTAAGTAGGATAGAAGTGGCAAAGATCAGATGGTATAATGTTGTAACCTTTGAATTGAGTGATTGGTAGACTCTGGATATTTTCATTCTTATTCATTAATCTACATTGGTGTGTGAAAATCAGATTAGAATATAGAAAATGCTATTAATTAAAGACTGACACTTAATATTATTTTGAATTTTTTAATTTTGTTGAGAAAATGGATTTTGCCAAATCAGTTGAGTTTTCTATTCAGTGAACTAACTGTTTTCATGTCTACTAATAAATTTCCTTGTAACCTTATTTTTTGTTTTTATTTTGAAAGAAATTTTGCTAAAATGGATTACCTTTCAAGTTTTATAATATTCTATGAATACCAAAAGCCAGTTTAAAATAATCCTGGACCTGGCTTTCTGGATTAGCTTTCAAAGGAATAGGTTTCAATGAGTATTGAAAATTTCAAGGTTGAAAACTTAGCTTCGTATCATATCAGTCATATCAGTGGAGGTTTATATTTGGTGGTTTCATAGATTGTAACGCGTATGGTCCTGTTCCACACTTAACGTTTTGCGGCTATAATTTGTCGAAGGTGGTCCATTTGAGGTATTAACCAGAGTTAGACGACAACATTTTTCTTTTGAAGAAAATGACAGTATTGGTTAGTTTTACTACTGTGATTGAAAGAGCTAATACCCAATTTCCTTGTCAGATTTTGATTAAATTCATTGTTTTCTGCCTATATATGTTCTTCACATAATAATATGGTCGTAACTGGCGGAACATCAACTGTTATAATAAGTAATAAATAGCCATTTACAATTACGGTTCAGTGTGCATTTCAAAACTCAGTAATGTTTCACATATTGGAGAAAAGCGATTCTAATTTTTTTAATTGTAGATCCAAACGGTCAATATCCTACTTCACAATTGAAATATGGATTTAGCTACTTTGAATCGTGAGACACTGAACCCACCTCCCCTAATAAAATCATGTATTTATTATCAAGCATATACTTGCGATTCTTCAATGAACTTTTAACATGACGAAATTTCATCCACCTTCTTAGAAATTTTGTGGTAGTTGAATAATCTTAATCGCCAATAAATCTTGTTCATCCAGGCATGGATCTACATCTAAAGTTGGGACAGCTCACTGGCAAGTGACCATGTAAAAAAGTAACTGGGTCCAAATGAGTCACATAATTAGCTTCTCTTTACCAATATTTTGCTAGCATTCTTAAATCTTGGATCACAATATACTAGTAATAGTGGTGCAAAACTATCATGGTTGGACAAAGTGGGGGGCCTCAAATGACATACTTTAACATAAAATGGATATTAAATTGAAATTTGATTCAAGATTTCATAGATATAGTAATATAGTAATCCTAAAAAGTCTAAAGAGATGATTTTTGTAGAATCATTGAAGGTTGGGTTGTGAGTAGTGACCCTCCATAATTAGAGGAAAAGAAAAGAAAAAGGTTGGCTTGTCCTTTCTTTTTTATACATGGCAGACTAAGAATAGGGTGTCACAACATAAAATTGAGTGAAGCAGGTTGTATATTGCTTCTGAATCTGAAATCAACATTATCCATTTATTTCCTTCCGTTTTTTTCTCTCAATTTTTTTATTTTTGGTGTGTATTAAAAAAAAGTGAAATTTCCATTTGAATAAGTACTATGCCTCCGTGAATTTCTGATTCTCTCTCTCCAAATTTAAAAAATGGACAAAACGGGGAGTGAGGATCCAACGGTCCCAAATCCGTGTGGCACTTGTTATATTCATTTGAAAATTTTGCTTCATTTTGTCTCTCCCTGTCTTGCTGGCTCTGAGAACAGAATCTCTCATCCACTCTCTCGCCCTCCGCATTTTCCAAGGTAATGTTGCACCCACCTTCTTCATGACTTTTTCAATTTCGTTAAATCTAACTTCCTTGTTTATGGATCCAATTCTCATCGCCATTGTCTTCCAGTTATCTAGATTTCTACCAATTGGGGCTGGATCTGCCCCTCACATCGTTAATCTATATTTCATGCTCTGCATTCCAATCGTATAGAGCCAGATTTCATGTACAAATCGCTTTTCATGTCTATTCTTGTATTTTTTTTGGTTTGTTGAATTGCTCTCACAATTTCGAGTCGGATAGAACCGCTCTAAGCAGTTTTTTAACAAAATTGATTTTTTAATATTATTGTTATATTATAATTTGTTGGAAATGTGGTTGATTGATTTGTGGGAAATTGCGAGTGAATTGTTGAAATTTCTATTTTTGCTGCTTTGATTGTTGTAAATTTACGCTGATTAAGAAAGATTATTGGCCTGATGGCTTCCATTGCCAATTTTGTTTATTATAACTGCATGTTTCTATTATTTTGTTGTTATATCTAGCAGAGCAGGTATTAGAAGATGGCAGACGCTGAGGATATTCAACCTCTTGTTTGTGATAATGGAACTGGAATGGTTAAGGTACTGAAATCAATGGATCTTTTTTTTTTATTTTTCATCCTTTGTTGCCGTGGTGAATCTTAGATAACACATTGGCATTGCATTGTGTGTTTTTCAGGCAGGATTTGCAGGAGATGATGCCCCGCGTGCTGTGTTTCCCAGCATTGTTGGCCGTCCTCGTCACACCGGCGTGATGGTTGGCATGGGCCAGAAGGATGCCTATGTTGGTGATGAGGCACAGTCCAAACGTGGTATTCTGACTCTCAAGTACCCTATTGAGCATGGCATTGTTAGCAACTGGGATGATATGGAAAAGATTTGGCATCATACCTTCTATAACGAGCTTCGTGTGGCACCGGAAGAGCATCCCGTTCTGTTAACGGAGGCTCCTCTTAACCCAAAGGCTAATCGTGAGAAGATGACCCAGATCATGTTTGAGACTTTCAATGCCCCTGCTATGTATGTAGCCATTCAGGCTGTTCTTTCACTGTATGCCAGTGGTCGTACAACTGGTAAGAAATCCCTCAAATTATTTGATTATGATTATGATTAGGTTCAAGTCTTAGTTTGAGCTCATCTAGGGGGAGCTTTAATTTTAGATCGACATAAGATAAGGCACATGCACCTTTACAATGGATTAAATCCTTGTAGATAAAGTTTTGAAACTATTCTGTTTTTTTGTTTCTCATCAACCAAGAGGTACACCTCTATTGGTTCTCTTATGCATTGTAATTGATAAAATTTCTCCTTTCTCCTTTTCCTCTATGATGATTTATGTTTCTTCCCTTTTCAGGTATTGTGTTGGATTCTGGTGATGGTGTCAGCCACACAGTCCCTATCTACGAGGGTTATGCCCTTCCGCATGCCATCCTTCGTCTCGATTTGGCTGGTCGTGACCTCACTGACTTCTTGATGAAGATTCTGACTGAACGTGGGTACTCTTTCACCACCTCAGCAGAGCGAGAAATTGTAAGGGATATGAAGGAAAAGCTCGCATACATTGCCCTCGACTATGAGCAAGAGATTGAGACATCCAAGACCAGCTCTGCAGTGGAGAAGAGCTATGAGTTGCCCGATGGGCAGGTCATCACTATTGGTGCTGAGCGTTTCAGGTGTCCGGAGGTCTTGTTCCAACCATCCCTGGTGGGAATGGAAGCTGCAGGAATTCATGAGACAACATACAACTCCATAATGAAATGTGATGTTGACATCAGGAAAGACCTGTATGGTAATATTGTTCTCTCAGGAGGTACAACCATGTTCCCTGGCATTGCTGATAGGATGAGCAAGGAAATTTCTGCCTTAGCCCCCAGCAGCATGAAGATCAAGGTGGTAGCACCGCCGGAGAGAAAGTACAGTGTCTGGATTGGTGGTTCTATCTTGGCATCCCTGAGCACCTTCCAGCAGGTTTGTTCTGTTCTTTTTGAATTCATTGGTTTCTTTGAATGTAGCTATGAAATGCCATCATTTGATTGCTAATGAGACTAAGCTGTCCTTTAAATGCAGATGTGGATTGCAAAGGCAGAATACGATGAGTCTGGCCCATCAATTGTGCACAGAAAGTGCTTCTAAATTGTTTGAGCAAATAGGGTTATTGAAGGAGAAGACAATTGTTTTACTCCTTTGGAAGACGTGCTGCTTGTAACCCTTTTATTCTAGCTTTTGTTATCCGTTCATGTTATTCTCTTGAGTGATGTTTTGGAGAAGGCGAGGAGTTTGTTGTTAAAATGGTCCCATTCTTCAGTATTATTATATATTTTGATAAGTTCTTACGACATTTAATGTGTCTAAATTAGCTGTGGTACATGTCCTTAACATGCAAAACCATAACTCGTGTCCTTTGAATTCCATATTCTAATAGCTACTTTGCAAAGCAAATGGCTACTCAGGGTAAGGTCAATATCATTATTATTGAAATAATTGGGTTATGAAGTAGGTTTGTATACACCTCTGTGAGAGGAAAACTCCACTATTCTTCCTTGTTGAAACTAAATATGGAAATTAGGGAAGAAATTTTTGATATACCAGTCCTACCCCATTGACAGCACAAGCTCCTTAAGCATATTAGGCATGCTCAAACGATTCAACTTAGATATCTGAATTTAAGGAATATTTTTACTTATAGACCAAGATATGTGAAACTAATCTGACTTATCGTCTATACAACAAAAACTGCTAATCAATGAGTATTGTAATTAACAAACTAGACTTATCATAATTAAATATCTAATTGCGATATTCCCCTGAATGTGGGAAGTATATGTCAAAAACTCCCAACTTGGGAAGCATGGAGTGAAAACCATCATAGATAAATGTTGTTTGGAGAAACAGAGTTATTGGAGTTTATCTACTAAAAAATCACTAATTAAGCTTTAATAATTTGTCTTTAATTTTCATGCAAAGGGGTTCTGGTTGCTTTGTTTAAAACATTTGTAGTTGATAATTTGTCTTGACGTGCACAGTTTCAAATGACCAAATAGAGTGTTCATGGAATGCAGGCTTCGATGCAAGGTGAACGTCTAATTGACCGTCATAAAAATCATGGTAGAAGACACAAGTATGTACTGTTGAATTTTTTTATCGATACAAATATAGTAAAGAGAAAAATGGGAATAAATATAAGGGAATTGGTTTTAAAGCCATGCTATTAGTTCTCCCACCACCTTCTTACTTTGTTAATTCTTATAATACCCTACGAAATAAAAGTAATTTTCATACTATTAAATGCAATTTTTTTTTTCAGTTCGCGAAAAACTTAAAAAACAAAAATAAAAAATATTTTTCACACTTTTAAATGCGAAACAAGAGTAATTTTCGCACTTGTAAAAGCGAAATAAGAGCAATTTGCACTTTTGCAATTTTTTTTCAGATTGCGAAAAAGAACAATTTTCACACTTTTAATTTAAGTGCAATTTTTTTTTTCAAATCGCAAAAAACTTTAAAAATAAAAAATAAAAATACAATTTGCTGTGTTGGGTAGCATATCCATTGCTTGACGCATGGGCAACAACCCGTACGGGGCAAGTGCAAGGGCAGCATTTAGATCTCGCGTTGCATCTCTTGTGCATGTCTTATTCCTGTGCATTGTCCATCCATTGTGCGTCCCCATGGTTGTACATTGGATTGGATAAGACATTTACTCTTGTGCATGTTTTATTCCCCGTACATTGCAATGGAAAGATGAAGAAGGAAAATGGTGGTGAGTGAAAAAAGAAGAAGAAGGAAAAGGACATGTAGGAAATATAATTTATTTTTTAAAGATAAAATAATAATTTTATACTTAAAGGGGTGGTCAGAGGACCAGTGAAAATGGCTTAAAACAACACACTAGCCCATTGCGGACGAAGCCATCACACATTGGCTAATTTTCTGCCTGGGTTATGTTAGACTAAATCAATATTGCATTAAATTTTCATAATCCAACCCACGTTAATAAACCTTCAATATTAATCTCAATTTGAAAATGGACAGGGTATTGTTCAATATCATACAAATTGGATTATAGAATTATTTAACGCCAATTAATTTTATAACGAGGCTTCTATTAATTTTTTTTTTATAACAAGGCTTTTTCCATGTTACTGGATTTTGATGATACCAGTGCTATTTTTACTTATTTGCAAATTGTCTCTTATGTTAAGTTTTCTTATTTTAATGTTGATTGTTTATTCTTTTTTAATCTATCTATACTTTAAATTGCAGGTTAATTTTTATTTTTTCGTGCCTTAGAAATGATAACGAAAAGCTCCTATAAAAATTTATATAAAGAGTAAAATAATTTTAGTTTGAGGTGAGAATAAGAGTGAGATATGACAAGAAAATTGTTATCATGTAATGTGGATTTCTAACTTAGCCGATAAGCGATAGAATTTTGTTATTTTTTGTTGTTGACAATTTCCGAGGGCATTAGCCCACGATTTTGTTATTCTACCCTATATGTGGTCAACAAACAATAAATTAAGTATGATATGATTATTTTATTCTGTCACGGCGGAGGCAGGATTTTAACAAAGGGGTGACCAAAAATTTAAAAAATTATTTATATGTTTTGATAAATTATGGTAAATCTAAAATCATGATGCTTAAAAGCAAAAACTAAGGTTTTTTTTTTTTCCGACAATGATTTTGACTCACTGTTTTACTACCGCGTATCCAATATCCACTATAATTAAAATATTTTTTTCCGACATACACAAACATGTGGATAGAAAAAATATTTAAGTCTTTATATATTTTTATTAGTGGTGCGAGGGGAAAAATAATAGTTATATGATGCCGGAGAGTGATTTTATGATTGTTTATTCAGTTTGATTTTTTCCACATTTTGGTATTCATTTACCCCTTAATTGGTTTCTGTTGCTTGCCTTGAATTTTTCTCTTGGTGGGATATTTTCATTTAGTTTGATAGGTGTTCTAATTGACCCTGACATTTAATAGGATATGAATAATAATTTGTTTACATATTAATTACACCAACATCCGAGCAAGATATGAAGAAAAAGAGGTAGAAGAGTGTTATGGCGTGTGATGTGATGAATGTATTAGAAAATAAAAAGAAAAAAGTGAAAATGAAGTCTAAGAGAAATGAAGTATGAACGAGTCATTATCCTCTTAAATATTATATGTAATAACATTGTAGAATGGGCAGGTTCTTTGGATAAAAAAAAAATAATATTAAAAGGAAAAGTGAGAGAAATAGAAGTGATGGGACTTGAGAGTTGAAGCACGTGGTTTTTGGATCACAAAATATGAAAATAAAAACTTGAAAAAAAGAAGGTAATGGGGTGGGATGCCAATAATCACAAAACAAAAACAATGGGAGGGGCCGTAACAAAATTTATAGGGTATTACTGTAAAAATAAAATTAATTTGGGGTGACCATGTACCAGCCAGTCACCCCTTCCCAATGGCGGAACTAGATTTAAATATATAGAGGGGCCAATATGTGTAAAAACTATTTTTAGCAAACCAAATGAAGCTCTCTCAAGATGATGGTGTGATAAAATGAAAGGATTTATTCGTTCACAAATACATAAAATTTGTTAATATAAAATTTACACATGAAATAAGTTTAATCAACTTAAAAACTGTAGAAATTAAACAAGTTTAACATGAAATGAATATGCATGGTACAAAAGTTTAACTCTTGGGCATTGATTCCGGACACACCCTCTCGAAAGAATTATTAATGGGTGGGAGAGTATATGTGACTCCAATAGCCCAGATGATAAAGATGTATTGACATAAAAATGTCACCCAAATAGTGAGATCAATATATGAAGATAAGAGAGATAAATGAAAGATATGATATCGGATGTGATAAAAAAGGTAGAGAGGTGAGAAGAAAAAATAAGTGAAAATGAAATAAAAGATAAAATTTAATGTGTATACATCACAACTCATAATAAATTAACAATTACAAAGTTATGAATTAAAAGTTATTTTCTTAGAAAAAATTTTTGCAACTTTGATATATTCACATTTTTTTTCTCTTCCATCTTATTTTCACTCAATTTCTCTATTTATCTCTCATTTTTTTTTCTCACCACATCACTTATCATATCTCTTATCTCTCTCTCTTCTTTTTATATCTCTCACTAAAGTGGAAGTGTATTTTGTGTGAACACAACATTTTCTAATTATTATTATCGCTGTAAAAAAACTTATTGTTCTCTTGTCACATGAAAAGCAGAATAATTACTCATGTGATAGGGTCAGATAATGTGAACAAGAAACTACTCTATTATTTTGCAACCTTCTTCTTCGTTCAACTTTCAAGCAACTATGGGGTAGCCTTCCTACTACCACAATAACTCATCTTTCATACCTTGATTTTTCTCTACCTCTTATCCAAATTGAAACTATACATGAACGAAATTTAAGATTAGAGATGAGAAAAATATATTTTCTGATTACTCTGCATAAAAATTGCTTGAACCATAACCTTCCTGATTATGTAAGTTTTTTATAAAAAATTGGGAGGGCCATGGTCACCTTATGCCTGCAAGTAGTTCCGCCACTGCCCATTCCCTCTGCCTCTAGTCATATTTCATATTCTATCTACCAAATAGACCTATTATTAAGTCTTATATAGATGACATCTTGTCATTCTTTGAATAGATTCTTAAGCTTAAAAACATCACAATAAACATCCCAATATCTTTTAATTATGAGACAACATTTCCCTTAGCAAGGTCAAATATTCATAGCACAAAGAACAGTAATTAACTCTGATGACAATCAAACAACACAGTACAAAATGGAAAGCATAAAAGGACACCCTACAAACATATTCAGTCATCAAGGACAACCAACCCTGCCTTCTCCCACGCAGCCTTAACCTCGCTCTGACTGTTATAGTGATTCCCTTCAGGGTCGTAATAGTGCTGCACGAGAAAAATAGGCATTTCAATAGTGTTAATTATGTACTAATTGATTAATGTCTACACATGAAAACTAGTACAACATATTAATTGTTTAATAATGCATGCTAACTATAGTTTTACAATACACTATCCTAATTTGTAAATAATTATCGGCACAGAAGAAATTATATAACCCCTCTATTCATTATATCCTCCTCGATCGATAAATATAAACTGTTTGTTTTTCTTTCTGCATTGTATGTATGCTGAACTAGATGAATTTTTTGTCTTTTGTCTAGGGTGGGAGTTGGGGTTGGAGGTGTAAAGGGTGGTATTTTCTATGGATTTCCCCCATACTTAAGCATATATTTCATAGTTCTTTTATAGAGGGGTCTCATCCATTAACTTAACATGTTTGAGTTTTTCTAAGACTCAGAGATTCCCTCCTTGTTCTTATAAGAGTATGAATTGATGTATTATTTCAATGACACAAATAGAATGAAAACACAAACACATATACACCTCTAATGGTGGTGTGGCTAACCTAGAGTGTGTGGTTGGTCAACAACTCCAAATTAAGAGCCTTAATGTACAATAATGTGATAATAATGTGGTTGACCAATTGATCCTATAATTGAGGTAATTCAAACTAATTGCTAGACTCATGGTATTACAATAGTTGATATTAATGTGACATTTATTAGCTATTATGCACCCGCAAGATGAAGGTGTCATCTGTAACCTTCAGCTTGAAACTAAGATCACGGAAGCGTGCCGTCGGCAGCGGTTTGGTGAGCATATCTGCAAGTTGATCTTTGGTGGAGACATGAGAGACGTTTAACCGTTGGGTCTGAACTTGTTCTCGAATGAAGTGATAATCAAGTAGAATATGTTTCATGCGGGAATGAAGAACATGATTTGAACATAAGTATGTAGCTCCGACATTATCACAAAGTAGACGCTGAGGAGCAGGCATAAACACCTGTAATTCAGTGAGCAAATTTTGAATCCACATGAGTTCTGTTGTAGCAATTGCCACTACTCGGTATTTTGCCTCCGTTGAGGACTGCGCAATAGTGCATTACTTCTTGGATAACCAGGATACCATGTTCCCACCAAAGCAAAAAAATGAATGCAGAGGTGGAGGTGCAGTCATCAGCATTAGTATATGAGAGAAAATCAAGGGTTGATGGATGGTGGAGTGTGATCCCAAAGTTTGTGGTTGATTTTAGGTAACGCAATGTGCGTTTTAGATGCTAAAAGTGCATGGTAGTCGGCTTGCACATGAATTGAGCCAGTTTATTGACCGCAAATGATAAATTGGGCCGAGTGAGGTTGAGATATTGAAGTGCACCCATTATTTTGCGGTATGCACTAGCATCTGTGGCGGGTGTTCCATCATTGAGCTTGAGTGTTGAGGTTGAGGACAGAGGCGTGGCTGTTGGCTTGGCATCATGCATGTCAAAGCGCTCAAGAAGCTCCCTAATATACTTGTGTTGTGACAGTAATAAACCAGATGGGGTTGGAATCAAATCAACACCAAGGAAATAGTGAGGACAACCCAAGTTCTTTAAGGAGAATTACTGAGAAAGTGCCGTAATAAACTAATTTAAGAACGAGACACTATTGTTGGTGAGAAGAAGGTCATCAACATAGGCAAGGAAGTATGCTTTGACATTACCTTTGATATAAATAAAGAGAGGGGTCATCATGACTTGTCTGAAAGGCATGGGACACAATGAATTCCTTAAGAGCATCATGCCAAGCACGAGGTGCTTGGCGTAAGCCTTAAATGGCTTTGTGAAGAAAGCAGACATGATTAGGATGTTGGGAATCCTTGAGACCAGGGGGTTGCGCCATGAACACCTACTCTTGAAGTGCACCCTGTAGAAAAGCATTGTTGACATCCAATTGATGCATGGGGCACCTGTGAGCACGAGCACGGGTTAGAATCATTTTTATGGTTTGAGATCTAACCACGGGGGAAAATGTCTCCTTATAGTCTAAACCGGGACATTGAGTGAATCCTTTTACAACAAGACAGGATTTTTAGCGAGCTATGGTTCCATCAAGATTCCTATTTATGCGGAAAATCCACTTGCAACCCACTATGTTGTTGCCTTTGGGAGGAGGAACAAGAAACCAAGTTCCATTACGGATAAGTGCATCAAATTCATCAGAAACAACTTTCCTCCAATGCTCATGACACATGGCTTCACGGGTGTTGGATGGCTCAAGATTCTTCGGGAGAAGGTGATTAGATGTAGTGAGTGTGCGTTTGGGCTTGAAGATGTCATTTTTGAATCAAGTGACCATGGGGTGTGTTGGAGCGGCAGAGATCGGATCTGGACAAGGGTTAGTGATGGAGGAAATAAAAGGAATGAAAGAAGAGGAGAGATTGTTACTTGATGAAGAACCTGAGCATAAGGGACCCTCTTCACTGGGCAAGGAGGATGGTGTTATCGGCGGGGGTGGTGTGGTCGCAACTGGGAGGATAATATGTGCAGGTTGCTCAACACGTTGAGTTAGACTTGGTGTAGGTGTTGGTTGGCGGATGAGAATGGGGTAGGGGAAGACTGAGTCACAAAACTTCACACGCTTTGATGTATAGGTCCGTTTTGTGATAGGGTCAAAATAATGGTAGGCATATTGAGAGGTGGCATAACTAATGGTTGAAGTTTGTTGGAGGTATAGGGGCGCAATGGGAAGCAAAGACAACCAAAGGAGTGAAGGTGTATAGGAGAGGTAGGTGAATTGCGTAATACCTGAAACGGGGACTGCATGTTGAGAATAGGTGTGTTTAAACGGTTGATCAGGTATGTGGCTATGCGAAAGGTATATGTCCAAAACTCGGGAGGTAGGTTTGCCATGTGTAGGAGAGCCCGTCCTGTTTCTACAATTTGACGATGACGATGTTCAGTCGTGGCATTGAGTTTCAGTGTATGAGGAGGGGTTGTAAAGTGTGATATGCCATGAGAGTTAAAGTAAGGGGAAAGTTTGATGAATTCTCCACCGTTGTCAGAGTAAAAGGATACAATTTGTGACTATTTTTTTTTCAACAACAACCTTGAATTTTGGAAATAAAATAGAGACATCAGATTTATGTTTCAAGGGATACAACCAAATATACTTGGAAAATGATCAACAAAAATTAAATGTTAGGAAAAACCATCTAGAGACCTAATGGGAGCAGGCTCCCATACATTTGCATAAACAAGTTCAAGTGGTCTAGTGCTCTTGATACTGGATGTGGAAAAGGGGAGCTTATGACTCTTGACACTGTTGCATGAGATGCATATGGATGAGTTGCTTTTTATTTTATGAGTGGATAATAGATGTCTCAGAATGAGGTCTGGCTGATGCCCCAAGATATGGTGCCATGGAGGGTGGTGGTTGATGTTAGTAATAAGAGCAGTGGGCTGCGGCGATGGGTGGGGCAGGTGATAGAGACCATTTTTAAGGTGTCCTTTGAGAATAAGGGCCCTTGTCTTTAGATCCTTCACCAAGAAAAAACCATGAAAAAGTTCAACAGATCCGGGTTAGAGGCACATAGGGATGAAACTGACAATAGATTTTGAGAAACATTAGGAACATGTAGCACATTGGGAAAGAGAAGATTATGTGGAGGAGTGTGTAGAACGGTTTTACCAGTGTGAGCAATTGGCAGAGGCGAGCAATCTCCAACAAATAACTGATCAGTACCGTGATAGGTTTTTTGAGATGCAGTGGGTCTAGATCACTTGTTATATGATGTGTGTCACTAGAGTCCAATATCCAGTTAGGCGGAGGGCTGGAGTATTGGGCACACAACACATGATGAGCGGAAGGTGTAGTATTCTGTTTGGATGGGTAGCCATGGAGTTTGTAGCAAACCTTGGCGGTGTGGCCTGGCTTCTCACAATATTGACAAATCACCCTTTTGGAAGGGTAGGAGGAGGAGGAGGAGGAGTACTGACCCCCTTTTGGGAGGCTGCGAGGGACCCTTGTGTTTAGCATGAGCGGTGGGAAAAGGAGTATGATCCTGCGGGGAATCAACGTCACATTGCAGGAAGTTTTCAAAGTTAGTGAGGAGGTCATGAAGCTGTCAAAACCTATTGGGTTTTCACGAGTACGAAGGGCTGCAGTGACCTTTTTGTATTCAGAGCCAAGGCTGTTCAAGCCAATTGAGAGGAGACTGGTAAAATAGCCACAAAGCCCGCCACGCCACCTCCAGGCAACGAGGCAAAGCTGCAGCTGTCCAGAGACACCGCCACTTACTGGCGAGCAAACACCTCCCCCTTGAGGAAGAGGGTTGATCTGTCAAAACCTAATTTCTAACAAATTCATAACTAGTACATGTTGAATATATACATTAGTGAAGAAAGGCCAAACGAGTTGGTCTCGACGATGAATAATTTAGATTCACTTGTGAGCTGAAGCCATCTAGAAAAATCAATTTTCAAGGGGAATATTAGAAAATGATATTATTCAATGTCCTCGTGTGGGTTCTAGAAATGCTATGCAGAAAGAGCTCTATAAGGAAACATATTTGCAACAATCTGGGATCACACCTTTTATATATATATATATATGATCAGTTAATATAATGTTTTTCTTATTTTCTGGTTTCACTAATTGTGATGATGTTTTCCATTTATATCTATTATACCCTAGATCTAGGAGGAATTTCTTCCATATATATATATATATATATATATCATTTCACATCCCTTGAATGTATAATTACTACGTTTTGTCTAACTTTTGTGACGTTAAAGTTATATAAAAGATCCTCAGGTCCACTCAATCAGGGAAATCGGAAAAATTGGATTACCAAGGTAAAGCTACAAAGGTAAAATGGTGAGCATATATATTATCATTCAAAATTTCAGCTAGCATGAAACAGTATCAATTATCAAAATAGCCAACATATCTAATTGATGCTTCGAAATAAACCAGAATCACAAAGTGAAACCTAGAAGATGATTTTTTAAAGAACTATATATATGTAATATCTTTGGGTGCTTACCAAAAAAAAATGTAATATCTTTGGGTTATTTTTTTAGAAAGAAATTTTTTTATCAGATAAAGCGATCCATAATACAAACATCACACAATAAAGTGAGTATAATCCCCATGTTACATAAAAGAACCTAAAATCAATGCAATTTAAGACAAGCTAAATTGCTACCCGCTAGGGGTGGAAGTAGGTTGAGCTTTGCTTAAATAGGTCTGGCCTACTTAAAAAATTCAACGCCTGAGTCTGATCTGTTACTTGTCATAGGCTTTTTCTTAGGCTTGAGCCTAGTCTGTTTCAAAGCCTGACATAACCTGATAACCTATTTAAAAGTATGCTTTATTGTAATAAATTCAAGTAGACTGAAAAATTTAATTGTAAAATGTCAACAAACTTATAGACTAGTGAACTAAAATACAATAATATGATTATATGGTCCAATTCAAAGTAAATAAGAATAAGAATAGTCATTTCTAAAGAAGTTTATATGGTTAATTCATTATATAATCTAACATATTTAATCATATAAATAAGTCAACAACTATTTAGTTTTAAGATACTATAATAAAGATTTCAAAAAAATATATTATAAAAAAAATTCAAAATAATATGAATAATAAAATAAATTAATATTTACAGAAATAGGCCGGTCTGTTAGGCATACAAGGCTTTCTGAGTGGCCCAAGCCTGGCCTTTTTAACTAAATAGGCTTTTAAAAAAACCTTGACCTTATCTATTTAGTAATTTGGTCTGGCCTAGGCCTGATGTAGGCTAGGCTGTAGGCCCCTGTCGGTGGCCTGACCTACTTCCATCCCTACTATCCGCTGATAAAGAAGACCTTGGGATCAAATTGCTTTAGTGCACCCAAACAACACCAACCCTGCACAATTAGCCATCTTAGGAGGCATAATCAAAGGCAGAAAAACCCCAAACAACATCCATAAGGTCTCAAACTCAAATCAAGCACCGAAAGACCAACGAGAAGAGGCACCCATCGGGGATCCGGATGCGACAATAGCCACAAAAACCCAACAAAAACAGAGCCTCATCTCGACATTGAAGGGGACACAGACCAGCCCCGTACATGAATCGAAAGCGAGAAACGGAGCTATCCAAAATAACAGCTGCGAGTGACAACAATGACAATAAGGCCGACTCCAGGGGCATAGAAACCAAACCCCGATGGACCTCCCGCTCGCTCTGTCTCGGCTGGACTAGCATACCAGACAAATGAGAACAAAGTGAAGCCACTGTCATCTAAAACCAACGAACCCAGCTCCGCTGCCAACGTGCCCAATCTGCACACCACCGAACAGATCCGCCACCATCAACCCCGAACAACACTCTGAAAGTCCAAATCTAAAACGCCCAAGCCAGCTTCGAGACACACCAAGCCTTTGACCAACATTCCACCCAGCAACACCTCGCGAGCAGATCAGAAGAAATCAGATCTGCCGCCGTCACAAAGTTGCAAAAAGGTGGAGGATAAAGCAACAAACAACACTCCGAAGGCCAGATCCGAAACAAAGGCCATCAAAACTAGCAAGGAAGAGGCAAACCCCAACAAACATGAGAAAAACGCCACCACATACGTTGGATCTAAGCTCCGACGACCAGCCTACAATCGATCTCCCCTAGCGACGGTGAGCACGGAGGTGACGAAAGGGAACACACAGATCTGGTGCAGAGAGAGGAAGGAGATATCAGAGGGAAAACAAACACGGCTATGGCGGGGCGGAGGAGGGACAAGGCTGAAAAAAGGTTAGGGAAGGAGAAGAAGAAAAAGGGGATAGAAATGAACACAACCAGAGAAAGGGGTTGTCGCCACACCGGGAGCGGCGGGGCGGCCACCCAGGAAACCTAGATCGGTTTGAAGGAGACAAGAGAGAGAGATAGAGAATTAGAGAGAGAAGTTGTACTGAGAGAACCGTTGGTGAGGATGGGTTAACTTATTTTTACACAGTCAATTTCAAAACCTAAAAGTTGCTTAAAGAAGCTTCTTCTCATAATTGATTTTGCCTAAATAATCAATTGTTAAACATGTATAGCCACTTCTACAATTGATGTTGAAGCAAGAATCAATTATAAGGTGATGTTTATATTTTTTTTTTGATAAACGGAAAGAAATTGATGTGAATAGCTTCTAGGTTTCAAAATCGATTATAAGAAAAGAAAATTCAATAACCCAAACATGTTATAGTTAAATCAAAAGAATGTGATGCGTGCTTACCCTGTATACCCTTCCAGATTTCATATGTCGTTCTTCTGCCACCCAACCTGGGAGCAACCACCCATAGCCCTGTGAAGTCAAATCATGAAAGGTGCAGAATGGGGCACCCTGTGGTGAGCGAGTACTACGTCGTTTTATGTTGGCTATTGTCTTGTTTGTTATCTCTGAGAATTTTGGTGCCTTCATCTTCCTCTTCCCTTCACTGCTACTATTCTGCTCGCATCCACGTCCATTATTCTCCATATTTCTCAAGTCTCCAAAGTACTACGATGTCAATTGTTTTGTGTGAAATAAGACCATCTATTTCAGAGTTGATAAGAGATGTCATGAGTCATGACATAGCACGTGACAATATATTTAATGTTAAAATAATTAATTTTAATCATATTTAATGCATTTGACTTTTGAGTAAAAAGTTATCAATATTGTCTTATGTATATTAAGACTTAGATACATGTCAGTTACTATTAGTTAATGTTTTCAACCAATTTATTTAATTAGTAAAATAATAAAAGACTTTCTTAAAAAACGTGGATGAGAATAAGTGATGTGGCAGGATACATAATGTTTATCCTATGGAAACTTATTTGATACATATGTTGAGTTAACATTTTTCTAAAATTGATTAAATATAATTTGCTTAATTCAATGGATTATGATATTTTAAAAAATCAAATTTATTGTTACAATAATCATTTTATAAACTTACCTTAAATTTCATGATTATTTACTTTTTTAAATATTAAAATAATTTATATAATTAAAAGTGAGATATTAGCTTAATCAAATTTATTAATACAAAGTAGCAAATTAGAGGCAACATTATTATATTAATTAAGAATTTAATTTATATACGGTCAGTATTTTTTCCCCGGTTCGTAAATAATTTGACAATTAGCTTCTATATGTAAAATTTTAATATTTCATTATTGGTCATATCATATTTCTTTCATATAAATTCAAGTGCATCGTCATGTTTGACAGTATTTTGAGTTTAATTTCATCTTAAACCAAGTCATATCTAAATTAGATTTTCAATAAATTACTAGATAAAAATATTGTTTCACTTTTTCCAATTTCTTAGGATAATATTTAATTTTATTCAGTCAGTATTAATATATTGAGATATTTATAAATCATTATTAAGGAAATATTTTATCATTTCAATCAATTATTATATTTTCAAAAATAAAATAAATTCTAAAGCCAACATTTTATATTTATTTTGAAATGATTTCCCGTAAATTAAATTTAACTTTTTTAAAGTGCATTTAATTAAATTAATTTTTTTAAAAATGTGTTAAGTTATTTATTTTTAATTTCTTTTATTTGAAAAATATGTTCATATTTTCCTTATAAAGACAATACGTTTTGATTGATTTGCTTTGTTAAAATTTTATTACATTAATTTAATATTTTTTTTTTGTGTGCACGAGAGACGACTTCAATTTAGCTTTTACTTTTCATAATACTTCATATCAAATTAATGATATTAAGGTCTCCTTCTTACTATTTTAGAAGGTTATTTTGATGAAGATAATACTAATACATATGCGAAAAAGAAGAATCTTGCTAGATTTTTTCATATAAACAAAATGGAATTAGTGGGAGTTGTTCCGAGTGGAAGTACGATAGTCCCATGTTAAAAGGAAGAACGAGCCCCTCGACAACCACCAACTTCCGGTAGAAGCCGATTGCATACTTTGGTCGTGGCCCCGACAAGAGGGACCTTCAAGAAGGATAGCTGGGGCCATCTGCCACCAGTCACATCACACGCGTCCTCCTCTAACACCCCTAAGTACATGCCCAGAGCTCCAAGTCTCGTTCAAAGCACCAGGCTAGGATCGAGCCATCGAGGTAACACCCTTGATAGAGAGATTCAACGGCTAGTAAGATGTGCTGAACCTGGGCACTCATTATGCCCCTGCTGTGTTCAAACCATCTCAACCTCTATATCAAGTGCTTCACCTCATAAAGTACACGACTCTAACCCTTGAGAACTCTCTCTCCTCCCACTGCCATTAATGACTTTGGCATCCGAGTGTCTTTGCAGGGACCCCTCTGGGGTACGATCGACGATGGAAGCATGACCGACAACGGCGGTCCAATCACTCGCCACCCTAGCCCTACCGGAAGTTCACTGTACCCCTCCTCAACAAAAACCCTCCCCGGGTGATTGAACCACATGTTTGGTTTAGTTGCGCCGTCTGTGGGAATGGTAAAACTTGTCCTCCACCAAACCATGGCCAAGCAAAACGCCGCACAACAGATTTCACGACCAACGCAGGATTCTCAAGTGCTCGTGGAAACAACAAGTGAGAGAAACATGTCAGATGAGAAAGCACAAAAAGTTCAGCAACCACGACAAACACAGCTTCAGATAACCCCTCCAACGCCAAATCACAATCACCAAGTACCTACGGTTGACTCAGTGGTCTCACAAGCACATAATGATAGGAATGCGCTGATTAGGTTGGAGCCACAAATGGAGGCTATGGAAAGACAACGAATAAGAGAGCACATTCGCTTGTTAGAGGAAGCCAGCGAGCAAGAGGGAAGCCAAAGCTATACTCAACACTCTCCATCACGAAGGGAGACTGCAGTAGATAAACAAACCCACTCGAACCACCAGAGGCCCCCTCGCCACGAGCGCACTGCTAGGGAGAGACTGGGAAACCCTTTATGTTTGGCGATCATGCAAGAACCGACCCCTCCAAACTTCATTAAACCACCACGCACCAGGTCCTACGAGGGAACTGATGATCCCCAGGGGCACTTGAATCACTTTTATAGCACCATGCAGTACGCTGGGGTAACTGACCCTATTATACGCCGCTGCTCCCCTTTGAGCCTGGGAAGGGTCCCCCTCAGGTGATTCCAATCCTTGTCGGCCGACTCCATTGGACAATGGAGTGATATAGCAGAAATTTTAATCCGAAACTTTGCTTCTAGTAAGGAACTACCCAAGACGGTGGAGACCTTAGAACAGATCAGGCAGGGCCCACATGAGACGTTACAAAGTTAATTTGGTTGACTCAACAAGGAGGCTAACTTGGTCCCTGACCTCTCCGAAGAGATTCAACTCATGTTCTCTTGGAAGGGCCTGTTGCCGAGGGGCTTATGGAGATCCTTGAGTGGGATGAAACCTAAAAAGGTGGTTGAGTTACAGTGCAGGTCAGAGAAATATATCAATAGATAAGACGCAGAGATAACTCTCGAACTGGAAAATGCGAGAGAGACGACAAGCGACAAAGACGAAGGACAATCCTCCGCTTGGAAGAAAGATCGGAAGAAAGACCTACCTGAGCCCTATAAACCAAAGGGAAAGTTTTCCCACTACAGCCCGCTGAATGCTCCACTCTCTCGCATCTACAATGAGAACCTCCACATTAACCTAAAGGAGAAACCTCTTCTCATCCTATCGAAGGCCATAACTAGCACGATGAAGTACTGCGAGTACCACAGGGTGGTTGTTTGGATTTTCGTTCCCATGTGATCCTCCTGTCCCTGTTTGGGACGAATTCGCCCCCGTTTAGGTCGATATATTGTTGTGGCCAGAGAAGAGCATATAGTTGCATTTTGAGGATTAACGTGCATTGATTGTGGAAATTATCTTGAGTTACATGAGACTAATAAATGATGTTGTTTCGTAACACTATTGTATTTGTTGCTTCTGTTTCCTGTTTGTTTACTGTAGCTGTTGCTATTAATGCTGTCACTGTTTTTAACTTTAAGCATGTTGTTCGTTGTTGCTCTTATTGTTTTTTTTAGGAGTTAACCCTTTTTGTTTGCTTGTTTGTTGTTTGAGCGCTTAACGCCATAGATTTACAGCGCGAGGATTTAAACGAAGAATAAACTGGAAGCAGTGAAAGAAGATGGTAGAGCAAATTCGAAGATCTTGAAGAAGTTTATTTCCGCTGTTTATTTTTGAAATAACTTAGCACATTGTGGTGCGAAATTATAATTATTTTTTGCTGCGCGTTGATTATTTATTTATTTATTTATGGGAATGTTATTGTGTTAAATAAATATTGAGTGTCGAAATTCTTTTGAAAATTTGAGTTGTTTTGAGAGGTTTATGTATTTTCCGCGAAATTACTATGTGACCCCTGACCTTGAAATTGAGGCGTTACAGATGTTGTAATGTAGGATATGATTTGAACCCTTGTTTATCATTTATGTTATATATTTTGACACTTGTAATTGATTTCTTGTGCTTCCTTTTTATGTGCTTAATTCTATGTGGATTTATCAACCATATATGTAGTAGTTAATTAGCTCTTAATCAAGGGAATTAATTATGAAACAATAAAAGGAAAGTGCATAGATGGATTATTAATAACTCTCTCTTTACAAGAGATTTTAGGATTAATTATTGTATGATTCCAACTTCCTATGCATTTAGGTAGTGAAATACCCATAGGAACCTCTACGCACTTCATGCATATTTTCACTGATCACCTTACAATTGTGTCTGCTTGTAAGTTAGTACAGTCCGGTAGGACAGTTAGCAATAACTTAACAGTGAGCTAGCATTTTAAGAGAGTATGGTTGACACAATTAAATAACTAGGATAACATAATTAATAACGTGGTAGATGATCTAATCACACTACAATCTCGAGGTCTTCTCACTCTAACTTCTCTCTATCATAATCTGCTCATTTTCTTGCTCACAATCACCACAACCACTTCAAACCTTTCTAGCCTAAACTATGATTCACCGCTTAATCCTAATTTGTTACCTGCTCCCTCGGATTGTGATATATGCAGAATAGACTTCCAGCACCAAAGGCAATATCAATCCACATTTCACATCCTTAAATAGCCTTAGCAACATGCTAATCAAGATGAGTCCCAAATGTCCCAGTAATTTGCATGCCTCACGACAGCACTGTATAAGTTATTCCAGCAATGTACTTATTGAGCTAGCTACAATTCAGCTCCATTACTTGCTATGACAACATCAAATATATATTAAGCCGCAATGCCAGACCTTGAAAACCATCTCAAACTAAACCAAAAACTTCCACAATGGTAACCTCCTATCACATGCCGTTTTGGCCAAAAAATCCGCCACAATGTTAACTTCCCTGTATATGTGGACAACCCCGAAACACTTAACTTTTCTCATCATCAAATCAATCAAATTCAGCTCATTAAGCAATCTCCATGGTCTATTCTGCTTGGTCGCCACCCACCCCACCGACAACGCTGAGTCACTTTCTATGATGACATTTGCAACATGAAACTCCTTACAAAATTGCAACGCAGTCAAGATAGCCTTTACCTCAGCTTGATGAGCCCAAAACTGTCTCATTGGTTTGGAGAAGAATCCACAAATTTCATTGTCACTATTCCGCAACACTCCACCCACACCACTCAGCCCCGACATACACCGAGCCGCCCCATCAACATTAAACTTCCACACTCCCACTGGTGGTGGACTCCACGCAAGATTCCCCTGGGTGCAAATTCCTTCCGCTGCAACTTCACATGCTCAAAAAACTGACCAAAGTCATAGACTGAGTATGGATATCGAGGCCACCACGCTTTCACCCACCAAAGAATTCTCATAATATGCAACTCCCACACCTTATCAAAGTCAAAAGCCTGATTCTAGAAAATAACACTGTTTCGCGTCATCCACAATGACCACCATAGGGCATATGGAATGAGTGACCACAGAATTGGATTTGATTTTGCGCGCAAAAAATCCCGTTCATACAGTAGCCCTCGAAGAGTGGCCAGCACACATCATACAACTCCCTCCCTTCCTAAAACTTTGTTCCAGAAATTCCAAGCAAGAGGGAAAACCATCAACTAGTGAGTAGAAGTTTCATAACTTACTCCACACAAACAACATACACCATCACCTTCGATTTCCACTCCACGTCGTAGTAAACTATGGAGAACCGCAATTTTTCCGTCAAGTGCTTGCCACACGAACAAAACGATCTTTGGCGGCACAATCTGTCGTATTTTATGAGGCACAACCCACACCGGAGGCCCAAAAATTTGTAGTTCCGTTAGTACACACAACAACTTAATTGAGAACACTCCATTGCTGTCACAAAGCCATAATAAGCTATCCTCTTCCGAACCCAGAATCAAAGAATTTAGAAGCTGATAAAAATTCTTCTGCTAGTCCGTTTCCCACCTGAAAAAATGCCTGCGGAAAGCTAAATTCCATTCCCATTTACCATTGACAAACCTTCCAAAATCAGCAACAACCCCTGTTTTAGCCGTAGCCAAGGCTGCTACCCGCGGGAACTAATCTACCAACGACATCATGTTAAGCCACGGATCCTACCAGAACCTAGCACGATGCCCATGCCCCACTTGACATATACAGTTCTCCCTGAATAGTCGATCCATGACAGTGTCTTCAAACAAAACCTGCAGGATATCTTGAACATACACAGAGCAATGTGAATATCACCCCACAAGCAAGAGAAGGACCAGAAATTGCGCTTCCAAACCATATTTAACACACACAAGATTCATTCACATGCTGTCCGGCTCCGTGCCAAAGCGCCATGCCCACTTAAGCAACAACGCTTTATTACGCCACCCCAAGAAGCCAAGACCCAGCCCACTTACCCGTGTCCCCTTGCAAACATGCTCCCAAGCAACCCATGGTATTTTCCTACCTCCATGGACCTTCGACCACAAAAAACCCCTCACGAGTTTCTCAACTTCGACAACCACACCCATCGGTGCCTTGAAAATTGCCATATGCTACAGCGGGATAGAAGCGACTACCGCACGCAACAAAAGGTTAATTTGCCACTAAGCGATAATTGCTTTGAGCTCCACAAGGCTAATTTAGACCTCACATTTTCCACTACCAGTGCCCAAAACGCTTTCTGTCGAGGGTTACCACCCAAAGGACAGCCCAAATAAGTTAACGACAAGGCCCCTACTGACATGCCCATGGATCTTGCCGCCCTCTCCACGACCTCACCCTCCATGTTGCAACCTATCAAGATGGATTTATCATAGTTCACCTTAAGGCCTAAAGCTAAAAGAAAGGGGCCTAACACTGCTGCTATCTCCTCCAAGTGTACTGCTGTCCCCTCACAAAATACCGAAAAAATACCGCTATAAAGTATTTTGTTATTCTTTTGTAAGAAATATAAGGCAATTTGTTATTTCTTATGGAAGAATAACAAAATACCTTATTTCGGTATTTTTTAATTCTAATTTTTTTTTTGAAATTATATATTAATAAATAGTGTTTTATTATTCATGAATTTTAATTATAAATATTTTTATGTAAATATATTATTAAAAAAAGTTTATTCTTAATAGAATCTTTTGTATATTTATACATTTTAAAAGACTTAAATAATCATAATATATATATATAGATTTTTAATTTATGTAAAATTATTTTATACAATAACATGGAACAACATTATAGTCAATGTTAAACAACATGCATAATCTTTTAAAATTTTTAAAATATATATTTACAAAAGACATTTTACCATTGACTAATTTCAATATTTTGTATAAAAGATATTATTTTTTATAATTTTAATTTCTCAACTTGAAGTCAATAATTAATATTTTATCTACTTCTTATATTTAATTTTTAGTAATATGTATAATTTTTTTTACAATTTATAATATATAAATAATAAGGAAAATGACAATAAATAAGTTTATAAATGTTATTATTTAATGTAGGCAGTTGAATAGTTTTTAATATTCCAATTTTTTCAATTTTAACTTTTATTAAATATATTTATTACAAATGATATTTTTTATCACTTAATGTATTTTAATATAGATGTAGAATTTTTTTTATTGCTTAATGTCTTTAATGAAAAACTTCAAGCCTCTTTTACATATATATAATATATATAGAGTTTAATACGCATGCACTGTCAGTGTAAAAGAATTTTACACAGACAACCAATAATAATTCAGATTTTTGTCACATTAGATAATTAATTTCAAAACTTATTCAATTAATTATGAAATTAGATTATAATGTGAAAAATGTATGATTTATAATTGATTTTTTGTGTAAAGTTATTTTATACTGACAATGCATGAGTACTATATTCATTCATATATATATATATATATATATATATATATATATATATTTCTACCGCATAACTTATTTTCATTACAATAAAACAACATTTTTTATTTTACTAATTAAAGAAATTAAAGGAAAACACGAATTAATATTCACCGACACATATATAATTTTTTTTTTTTATGTTTCACGACTTCTCTACTTGTTTGAGAAACTGTAGTTAACTCTCCAAGTAAATAATTTTCATTAGATTTAAATCTGTGTTCTCACATTTACAGAGCATAGCTTACTTATCACTATAGCAACATTTTGTTGAAATACGTTTCTAAATATTAATATACATAAGACAATATTTATATTTTTTTACTCAAAAAGTCAAGTGAATCAATTGTTATTTAATATTATAAGACTGAAATTAATTATTCCTAAATTATGATATTACAAGTCAAATGCATTAATTGTTAATTGATATCATAAGAGTAAAATTAATTATTCCAACATTATACTAATAATTAATATTGGATGCTATGGGGGTAGACAAAACCTATCTGTGGCAAGGGATAAGTAGGAGGTATATAACATCTTTTTTTCAGCTCTTACATATATTGTCTAAATTCACACAAGGTAATCGACATTGTATTTTTGAGACTTGAGAAAAATGGAAAAGGGTCATGGAGGTGAGGCTAGCAATGGCAATGAAGGAGAGAGGAAGATGGAGACAACAACATTCTCAGAGATGACAAACAAAACTATACAAAAAATAAAGCAACTTCATACTCGCGCAAAACAGGCTCCCTTGTGCACATATCATGACATGACATCAAGAGGATATGAGTGGCTGCTCCCAGGCTGGGTCGCAGAAGAGCGCCATATGCAATCTAGCAGGATCTATAGGGTAAGCATCACACTCTTCTACTTTCATAACATGTTTCTTTAAAATCAATTATTGAAGCTATTAATATAATCTTCTTTTCATGATTGATTTTGACTTCAATATATATCAACCGTAGAAAGGGATATGCATGTTTCGAAATCATTCTACAATTGATTATGTGGCCAAAATCAGATATGTGGAGAAACTAATTATGCGAGTAGCTTTTGGTTGTTGAAATTAACTTTAGGGTTAAGTAATCCAAAGATGTTATGCATATACTCATTTGATTGTATCTAGAAATTTTTTATATGCTCTCTTCTTTAAAAAATCACCTTCTAGGGTTTCAATTTGTGATTTTGATCTATTTTCAATTGAGGCTGAAAAAGGCACAAAAGTTAAGAAGAGAGCATAGAATCGAGAAAAAGGCACACAAGTTTTATTTTTGTGAAAAATATCAGATAAATTGATGAAAATTATTCAAACACGAGCTGCATATGTTGGCTATTCTGTTATGTTGTGGATTTATATTGTTTCTTGCATACTCAAATTTTGTAAATTGTTTTTATATATGCTCGCCATTTTACGTTTGTAGCTTACCTTGGCAATCCAATTTTTCTGATTTCCTTGATTGAGTAGTAGAGCACTTACTACATAGTAGCTCGAGAAGCATAACATTGAGTTGTCAATCGATTGGATTATTCTCAACATCGGAGATGTCAACTCAGAGTCCAAGTCTGATACTAGTTGATGGAAATCATAGAGACACAACAATGGGGTTGGGTTGTGTCTATGAAAAATCTTTGCGATTGACAACGTTTCAGAATCTGCTTAGCGATAGATTGCAGCGGATAGACGATGAGTGCTTGAAGACAAAGTTAGAGTGTTAGAAGAAGACACATGAGATTTATACAACCCTTAATTAATGGACTACGTCCAGTCCTTGACCATCACCAAGATTTCAACTCATCACAACGGGTATTATCAATGAATCCTCCTATAAGTAGTAGATGAGATTTCTCCCTACAAGTATCCTAAGAACTTCTCCTATCAACAAGTATTCTCCAAGACTCCTCCTAGAAATTATTCTTTCCAAGCCTCTTCAGGCTTCAACAAGTATTCTGATGATTCCTCCTTACACCAAGCATTCTCAAGGACTTCTCCTAGAAAGTATTCCTAAGGACTCCTCCTAGCGAGTATTCTCAAGGACTCCTCCTAGCCTGTATTCTCAAGGACTCCTCCTAGAAAGTATTCTCAATGACTCCTTCTAGCAAGTAGGACTCCTCCTAGCAAGTATTCTCAAGGGCTCCTCCTAACAAGTATTCTCAAGGACTCCTCCTAGCTCCAAGTATTCTTTCCCAAGCCTCTTCAGGCTTAACAAGCATTCTCAGGACTCCTCCTTATACTGAGTATTCTCAGGACTCCTCCTTGTTGAGTATTCTTTCCAAACCCTCTTCAGGCTTTCTACAAGTATTATGAGGACTCCTCCTATTCACCAAGTGTTATAAGGGATCCTCCTAGCTCCAGAGTATTATGAGGACTCCTCCTATCTCCAAGTATTTTTGTGCAAGCCTCTCCAGGCTTAGGCAAGTTATATTGGGGGTGTTGAAGAAGCAGCTCTCTTATTGTCTATAGAGGACGTTTGATAGATCATGGTTGCAACCTTCATAGGACAGTGATTGGATTGAGGAAAAAGTATGTTTTAGAGCTCACTATCCTAATCTCTCTCAAACTTTGATCAATACTAATTTTATAGACATAGTGGATTACTTGATCAAAGCCTTCTTACTCCTTTTCTCTCTTTGGCTCAGAACATGTATCTTTTCATTGAGCCTTTCTAGTTTTTCTCTCATGCTTTTTCTGAATGATTATAGTAAGTTCTAATCTAAGGCGTAAGTCTAACGAGGATGTGTTTGAGTATGAACTTAAAATAAGAGTGAGTTGTTCATACTCAGAGGCAACCAACAAGATATGAATGAAGTGCTTGTTGCCAACACAAACCTCATAGCTTCACCCCAACTGCTTGAACTACATTGTTGTATATTGAGCTTAGTTCAAACTTGCTCTTGGTGCATGTTGTCTTTGCAATCGCACGCACACACACTACTTTAATGAAGTGTGTATTAATAGGCAAAAGAGAAAATGTGATCATTGCAATTTGAAGCTCCAACAAATATTCTTCTTTAAGTGCACTGTAGTTCCAACGGCTTTTTTCTTCTAATTACTCAAGTTGTCAGATGTTTGAAACTCGAGTCTACCTGTTGAACGAGCTTGCTTCATAGATTCAACTCCTGATGTCTTCTTGATGTTGCGTGAATCCTTCGCCTATACATTCTGAACCAAAACCCGTTGAGGCAAGTTGGAGGTGATGATTGGAGAGAGAAATCGTCAAAGATTACACCAGGCAATCGAATGTTTCTACTTTGAGAGAGAGAGAGAGAGAGAGAGAAAAAAAGTCTTTGGGAAATGTTCTCTTTCTTCCACATTGTACTTGACTTGTTGAGAGTGTGATTGAAGATTAATATATTCTTCTTCCAATGTCAGAAAGTTCTTCATTGACAGCTGCTCAAGCTTCATTCACGTTGTTTGATGAAAGAGCCTAGCAGTCTATGCTTCTGGTAGACATTGCTTCTGGAACTCTTCATGAAGTGTAGACATGAATGAGTTGTACCTGACTTCTAGTGTATTTGATCAATTCATCAACTGGACCATCAGCGTACAACAATAGTTTACCAATAATGAAGTGATATAACTTGATGAGCAAATCATTATTGTAAACTTCATTGAGATGCATAGAACCTTTTGATATGGCAAGGCTGAGAGATTTTATGAAACTCAATTTGATAGACCAAGTCAGACTAAATAAAGCAATGTCTCTAGCTGACTTCATAGTCTATCATAAAAATAGGTTGTGATGCATATTGTCTAGCTTAAGGTCTTGAATATCTTCTGAGTGGTCTGCTCAAGCTTTTTACAGATGATAGGAGCTTTGATGAAACTTCTAGTGAATGAACTTCATCTGTTTGGTCATTCTCTAGTAATCTTTTCCTTTTGACAATTTAGACTTTCTGAGTCATCAATTTAGATTGAGGAAAAGATGTACTTCTTTTTAGGAGAAATCTAGACCTTGAATTTACACGACTCCTGAAGTTTTTGATGTGATAATGGCTTGTCTTCAGGTTTCCCATGTCAGTCTCCTTGATTCAGTCTGAGAGTTGTTTCTGTGCTTTCCAGGATTGAACTGCTTTGTTGATGAGACTTCTTGAGTATGATTAGTCAATCATTCTTCATGAACTACAAGACTAAATCACCTTGCTTCTTGGCTAAGTCTTCTATGAGATTGTGCCAAAGTCAGTTTAGCTTAATTGATCCAACACAAGCTTTACTTCAGTGAATTGTAGATTAGCCAAGACTTGATTCCTTGCTCTGGATGACCACTTCTTATTTCTCCCAGTGAATACTCCATAGCCATTGAATCTTGATCTCAGTGATGCATATAATGGCTGATGGAATATTCATGCCTTTATCTTCTTGATTTTTCAGTTGCCTTCCATGCTTCCATCTTCTTTGTTGTTTGTCATTGCTTCCATCAGCCTCTTCTTTGTTCTTTATCTTCCATTTGATGATCTTTGCATTCTTTCTTGGATCTTGATAACTGCGTTCTTGATTGACACTTAGAGATCACAAGACCATTAGCTTGTATAACTATGGGTGTTGTCATCATTTAAATCTAAACCCTAAGAGAGACACTTCATTTCTCAACACTTGTATTGCCTCTTCAAAATAGAGTTCTATTTTCTACCATTTCTATGAACTCATAAAGACTGTTTAGACTTCTCATTTTTCTAGAATCCTCAGGCAAGATAGAAGAAGATTCATCTCTTCCAAGATTTGGTGAGTGGGGGAGTAGCACCAACATCTTCATGTTTTTCATGGTGTGAATATTTAAGCATATAAATTGTTGCGTCAGTAATATTTAACTCGAACATCCCAATGACGATTAAGCATGTCAGTAATATTTTGGATGAGAACGACATACACATGAAAACCCGCTAGAGGCTTCTCAAACAACGACTCAGAATAGCAAATGACAAGTTTATAGCTATGATCTGAAGCCACATTCAACCCATGAAGGATTGCCAAAATCTCCATGTGAATAACTATGAAGCCTGTTGGCAATTCTGCTTCATAGTGACAATCGCAGCCAACAAAGTGTCGTGCAGAGTCAATCTCTGATCTAAGCAGAAGACATTTGTCACACACCACAAGTTCCAAACCGCAACTGTTGCAGTGTGCTCACCAACTCCACGAACGTCCTAATCCACTCTGAAGCGTCCGACGAAGATAAAGATGCACGAGTAACACCAAAACCTGTCCGGAACAAGATTCTTTGGGCAAAAAAACAGCCGCGAAAACAGTGCAGAGTGGTCTCCAGATACAAGTTGCATCTATTGCAAGTGGGAGAGTTCGTCATATTAAGAAAAATCAACAATAATTAACTAAAAATACAGTGTAATATTTTTAGGGGGGAAAATATCATTTGTATATTGTTTTGTTGAGGAAAGTTCCTCTTGGAGGAGGAGGGGGGAAGGAGACTACCCCATTTTCTTATGCTTAGGTCCGTCCCTGCTCTTGCTCCTCCTCTTCTCTTGTCAACTCTTGCTCCTCCTCCTTCTCTTATATATATCACGATTTAATGCTCTAATCTCTTATAATAAACATGCATCTTATCGGATATGTCTCTTACTTGCTGTATATTTATCTGTATGTAATGGGTTGTGGCACCCCTACTGTCCCCATTAATTAATCTTTTGGCTTATAAAAAAGTTCTGATATGCCTCTGTATAGAAATATTATACCCATTGGTGGTTGACATCGTGAGACAGAGCAAGCATGCACGAGAGAGCAATGTGCTTCCACAGATTGATTGAGATCTACTAACGCTACATTGTTTATTGCATAATTAATGGTGCTGAAGCTGTGGTTATTTTTCTGCCAATTAAGTTATTAGTATAGTAGTGATTCAAAACAATAAACATTCTTTACAATTCATGAATTGTCTAGCGTGGTAATGAATGTGTTGTAGTAGTTTTCATATATAGACATTATTCAATTATTACATAACACCATCGACATGCATATTTTTTTCTCGTGCAGTACTATTACGATCCTGAAGGGAATCTCTATAAAAGCCAGAGCGAGGTTAAGGCTGCATGGGAGAATGCTGGGTTGATTGTCCTTGATGACTGAATATGAAGGTAATAATCAACATATACATACATATACATATTTATGGGGTGTTCTTTTTTTACTTTCCATTAAGCACATTCTTGATTAATTTGTATTTTCTGATTATTGCAGGCTTATTGGAGAAAAGAAACAAAATTTCATTTCAAAAGCAAGTGGTGTTGTGTTTGTTTTCTTCGTAAGTTTGTGGTTCTTTTGAGCATGGTAACAATATATATGCTATATTTATATCTGTAAAACTTGTGCTATGGATGCGTTAAGCATCTCTGATCTTATGTTTCAGTACTTGTCAATTTGCTGCGTGGATATTTGGTAGTGCAATCCGCATGAATATTTGACTTTCTTGAATAAAATTTTGTCTTGTGATTTAAAGATGATTTTTACCTGAAAACATTAGTTTATTATTACAATGCTTATTATGATTCTTCTATGCTTAAGATTCCAATCAATGTTTGAGAAGAATGCGTGTATGATATTATCTACCACTTAAATATGTATAATTAAGTACACTTAATAATATCCCAATGACTCCTTTAGGCCAGGGGACATAAATATCCCACACGAGCCTTGAAGCTAACTAAACAAAGCAAACAAAAGCAGTGAGGTAAGACTGTGTTTTGGCTTCAAATTCTTAATTGAGTTTTGTAAAAGCAATATTGTTGCACTACAATAAAATATCATCAATGCTATACGTGAGGATTCCTAAAATTGCATGTAGTCGGTTAATTTCGTCCTGTACTTAGAAATTATGTTTGGAAATTCCTAAACTTTAAACTGCTAGTTAAATTAGTTCTTTTCGATGTTTGGTCGTTCGTCCCTAGTTAATTCCGTCTTTTGGATTTTATCAACGCAGACTAAATTGACACCCACATGTTTGATTACAGTTTTTAAAAACTGTTTTCTGTTTTTAAAAACTGAAAAATTTAAAAACCTACTGCTTGACAAAACCTGTTTTTGAAAACTATTCTTATTTAGAAACTGTTTTTTCAAATAAAAGCAGAAACAAAATTGTTGAATGAGATGTTTTCCAATATTTAAAAAACAAAAATTTGAAAGCTAAACTGAAAACATCTGTTTGATTGTAGTTTTTGAAAACTGTATTTAAAAAGAGTTTTTAGAAACTGTTTTTGAAAACTGTTTTTCAAAATAAAAGCAGAAAAAAAACTGTTGAATAAGATGTTTTCCAATATTTAAAAAAATTGAAAATTGAAAACTAAAAACAGAAACTGAAAACATCTTTTACCTGTTCTGGTATTTTAGTTTTTAAAACTGAAAATAAGAACTGTTTTCAAAAACAGTTTTCAAAAACAGGTTTTGCCAAGCAGGTTTTTAAATTTTTCAGTTTTTGAAAACAGAAAACAGTTTTTAAAAACTGTAATCAAACAGGCCAAGTTTCTAAAACAAGAACTGTTTACAAAAACAGTTTTCAAAAACAGGTTGTGCTAAGCAGTTTTTTATTGCAGTTTTTGAAAACTGTATTTAAAAAGAGTTTTTAAAAACTGTTTTTCAAGAGAAAAGAAGAAAAGCTTTGTTTGAATGAGTGTTTTCCAACATTTAAAAAATTGTAGTTTGAAAACTAAAAACAAAAACAGAAAACATCTTTTAGTTTTAAAAGCTGTTTTTGAAAACAGTTCTCATTTTCAGGGTTTAAAGCTAAAAAACCATCAGTTTTGGGTGTGTTTGATTGTGTTTTCGATTTTTTTGTTTTCAAAATTGTTTTCTAAAATAGTTTTTAAAAACTACGTTTTAGAACAATAAAAGAAAAAAACTTGTTTGGTAATATGATTTTAAAAACATTTTTGAAAATAAAAAACCCTTACTTTCTAATTCCTTTTAATTACAGTAATGCCATTAATGAAACAAAACTGAAAATAAAAAACAAAAACAACTTTTTTCTGTTTTGGTTTTTCTGTTTTAAAAACAAAAAAACAGGAAACTGTTTTTAAATTAATTTTAAGAAAACATCTTAACCAAACAACTTTTAATTTTTTAAATATTGAAAAACATCTCATTCAATCACTTTTTTTTTATTTTTTTTTCTTTTAAAAAACAGTTTTCAAAAACAGATTTTAAATACTGTTCTCAAATCTCTCTACATTCACCTCTGCTCTCTCTCCCTTCACCTTCTCTCTCCCCTACCACCACAACCACCACCACTCTTCTCCCACCCCTTCCCTCACCACCACCACCACCACTACTCTTTTTCATGTTCACTTTCAGATTTGCTCCTCTCCTCACCTTTTCCTTCTTCTTGTTCCAAACATTGACCCTAACCCATTATCCCCAAAACTTCTTCATCACATTGTCATTTCATCACCATCGAGGCCGTGGTTATTGGGTCCAGCAAATTCAACATCGAAATTTATGTGTGGGTGGGAAGATTGGGAGGTTGAAGGAGGAGAGAAGACGCTTTACCGCATTCAGTTCGGGGCAAAATGAAGGTTAGTGGTGATGATCGGGAAAGACAATATTCCACATGTAATATTTTGGTACCACTGCATATAAGTTTCGCCCTTGTTTTTACACTTTTGGAAGGAAGTTAAATTTTTGAAAGTTAAATTTTAAAGAAAAGTTCAATTCTAAAAATATCTATGAAGGGGAGGAGTGATATAATTCACTTGGTGGTTGAGCTAAGGGTAAAGTATTTCATGTGACACATTTTGTTTGTGTTAAATAAAGTATTTCATAGCTGATAATTGTACTTAAAAGACAGAATGTTAAACCACTAAATCAATTCACTTGGTTTCAACCATCATCAGATACATACACACAGAATTTCGGAGAGGACCTAAATATCCTTATTTCAAAAAGAGAGGGACTAAAGCTGGACGAAAACCCAGACATTTTCTTATTTAGAAGGACTGAAAACTTATTTAACGATATTTATATTTATACACGTGAATTCGAATATTGAACCATAATGAGAAATCCATATCCTTCCACTCAAACCAGCATGTCTTAATGTCAGCATTGAAAGTTTGTTTGGTAAGAAAAAAGGCACTTACTGCTGACTTTTTTTAAGCATGTCTTGTAAATTAATCTATGAAAGAAACATAAAGTTGACAAAGTTCAAGAATTTAGTATAATGTCACCAGTGTATCAATGAAAACACGAAATGTTGTTCAGAATATTCGTCTTAAAAGTTCACTACCTCCTATAGCTGAAGCTTCTTTACAAAAAATTCTTTGATCTTTAAATTTCCTAATCACTTTTCCGTACCTAATGCAATTAGTTATCAATAATGTAAGCATGCGTATTCTCTTTATCAATGTGCAATGATTGTGCAAGACATAAGACATTTTTGTCAGATATTCCAAAGGTACACCAACTCTTAGAGCTAAATCTTTCCCAAAAAACTAGCTTAGGAGTGAGAGTTGCTTTACCTTTTCATTAACACAAAAATTTCGGATTTGGTCAAGTGAAGAGAAGACCATGATAAGAGGGGGTAGGCTAGAGAAGTCATTTCGTAGAAGCGATTCGAGGAGAAGAGTGGAAGGTACCACTTTTGGTCGAGATGTCGGGCTAGTTCGAATCCATACTTTATTATTCAAGATTCAAAAGGTTCTTGTCCAAGCTTGAAGATGGTCTCAAGAGAAAAGGCCAAATTGTTTAAGTCCAGTCAAGGCATTGAATCTAGGAACACTTGAAGAGGTATTCAGTTCGAGATGAGTCATAGTCAAAGCATGAAGCCACATTCCGAACTCGCTCACCAACGAGCAGTCAGACACAATGAAGACCACAAGCTCCCGTCTTCATCGTTACATGATTCGAAGTCAGGAGAAGCTAGATCGAGATGGTGTGTTGAGTTTGAAACTTTAGGCCTGGTGCGAAGCTTCATAGTTATGTTAAATGGATGGCTTAGATTAGGCATTTGTACTTATTTATTTATGTCTGTAGTGTTAGATTGGTAGTTACTTAGTAAAAACTATAAATAGGAACTTGTAACTGTGGAAAAATGTTGGACATCTTATTTAGTAACACTCTGAAAAGCCCATGTCTACTACTTACGAGAAACGACCACACAGAGCTCATGTAAACAAAATCTCCTTCCGCCCATTTTTCATCTTTCTCTTTAATCAAACCGCACTTTGTTTCCATTAATTTTAAGTTCTTCGTTTTAGTTATTTCTCAATGTATGATTTACCAAGGACGAGGTCCCCAACATCAAACTTCCTCAATATTACTTTCTAGTTATATCTCGATGTCATCCTTTGCTTAAAGGTCTTTCATATGTGTGTTTGCTTGAACCTCATCAACAAAATCAAGTTCCTCTCATATTTCCTAGTTGTTCTTTATTGGTAGACATCTCCATGTTGTTCATGGATTTGTGTACTCAATGTTGATTCATCTATCTCAACTGGAACTACTGCTTTTGTGTCATAAGTAAGCCTGAATAGATCTTCTCCAGTAGTCGAGTTGGGGGTATTTATATAGGCCCATAACACGTGATCGAGTTGTTCCGTCCAACTTACCTCAATATCTTCAATCCTTTACTTTAGACCTCTCAAGATAACTCTTTTAGCTGCTTCAGCTTGATCGTTTGTCTGGGGTGTTCAACAATGGTGAAATTTTTCTTGGTTTGAAATGCTTCTAACAACTACTTGAACCCCTTTCCAAATGTAATAGTTGTCAAAGTGTGGAGAGGCATGGTTGAGGAAGAAGCGGAGAGCTTGGTGGAGAACACTACAAGAAAAGCATTCATTAGCGTAAGCTCTAACGAGCTAAAAAACGACATTACAACTGATTTAACGTTGTCATCGAGGCAGACTACAAAAGGGTCGAACCTAACTTGTTGTGTCGGCCTTGAGGCCGACACAAACTGTTAACGTCGGTTTAGCCGATGCTACACATGTGTCACGACAGTTGACACTACCGTCTTGCAGTTAACACAAATCTTCCTGCAAATGCATCTGAGGTAATTTTGAGAAGTTTTTTCCTATTCCATACATTTAGACCATTTCGTTAAGTTTTCTAATTCATCAGTGTCACATTATATGGTATGGTTATTTCATTTTTATCATATTTTATCATTCACATGCTCACAATAGGTATTCAACCTCAAAACAAAATATTTCTATAATCATATATAGTTTTTCTCACTTTTCATAAATACATCAAAATAGTAAGTTATTCCTATAATTCTATACAATGCTTCCCCCTTTACATGCAAATGATGCAATCAAGGCCTAGAAAACAGTAAATGAGCAACACATCACTAATCAGTTTGATTATTCTTTAGTCTATTCTTTGAGCTTTGAGATCTTTCCCTTGCCATATATTGCGTGTCGTCCTTTTCCATATAGTGCAAGAACATCTATTTCCATATAGTGCAGGTATATTTCTCTTTGAGAGCTCGTTATGTTATTGTCCAAGGACAAGTTTGTCTTTGGTTTCACTTTGACAAACCAATTCATAACATAAAGACACAACATGGAAAAATAAAACTCATCATCAGCGAACTAAAACCCACAAATCAGTTGAAATACTTGTGTCGAGTCGCCATCGTCGTGGCCCTTGATCCTGAGTTCCACTTTGGCAAACCAAGTGGAATTCATACAAGTTAACAAATAAAACTCATCATCAGCAAATATAACACACAATATTTTTATTAGCATTATCCCTTTAGGATGTCCCAAAAAAATAGTCAAATCATATTAGCATACCACAAGAACCAGCAGAAGGTACAATGAATGCGGTGGCGGCGCGCCAATAGGATAGGGGTAGTGGGGCAACCCACTATAATGGGGTGTCAACCTTCAATGGGATTGGGGCGACATGAGTGGGGTGACGGCCTCAGAGAAATGGGGCGGTGGGAGAGGGAGAGGGTGGCTAATATGGTGGTCGAGGGATAGGGTGTAGGTGGCGGAGGAGGGAGGGGCATAATAGGTAGCTTCGCCAGAGTGAGGTTGAGGGTCACCGAAGGGAGGAGGAGGGACGGGGGAAGCTCATAACGTTAGAGGAGGGGGAGGGCCCACAATGAGGGTAAGGGCGAGGAACGAAGGAGGAGGGTGAGTGTGAGGGCAGGGAAGGAGGGTGATGGGCGAAGGCGACAGAGGAAGGTGATGGGGAGGGGCACCAGAGGTGGGTGAAGGGAAAGGGGTGGCAGAGGAGGTGAAAAGGAGGAGCGGCGGAGCAGGGAAATGGGAGATGGACAAGGAGGTGGGTGGCAGACTAGGGAGAGAGATGGAAGAAGGTGAAAGAGTGAAAATGATGTTTGGGGAAAATTTGTCAAGTAAGCATGGGCGGAGAAACCTATGACTACACTACTACAGATTTTCCTTTTTACTTTGCCACTGTTACCCCGGTTCCGTGTCGGACCGAGGTAAAATGGTGCTCGGAGCTCAGTTACCACGGTTCCTTGTGGAACCGAGGTAACTAATGTTCTCTTTTACCTCGGTTTCGTCAAAACCGTGGTAATTGGGATAGATTTTAATATCGCACAACCGGACCCATCATGTCAAATAGAGTCGTTTAGTGATTCTAAGATTTTCGATCCGGAGTCCCAAAGTCATCCATTTCGCTTGCTGGATTTTCGACTGAAGGTCTCTCTAGCGATAAAAGTCATTTCCGGGCTTCGGAAGGAACCCATATCAATATTACAGTCGTTCTTCACGAAATTCTTCACTGAACGTCATGGTGATAGTGAAAACGTCTTATTCTCGTTCGAACTCAAGGTCAGGTCAAGGTTGGTTTACTACCAAGTGTTGTAAAGAGCACTTCGTTGGTACTTCGGCCGGAGATATCGCTTGTCGATGCCGCCGAGCAGGTCCAACCAGTACTTGGAATAATTAAATAATTATCTAATTACTGGGAAATTTCAGGGTCTTACATTAGACTATATAATGATTTAACTATATAAACTTCTTTAGAAAATGACTAATACCTATTTACTTTGAATTGAACCATATAATCATATTATTGTATTTTAGATCATTAGTCTATAAGTTTGTTGACATGTTTACAATTAAAATTTTCGGTCTACTTGAATGAATTACAATACAACAGACTTTTAAATAGGCTAACATGTCAGGCCAAGCTTTTAAACAGATCAGGCTCATGCTTAAAAAAAGCCTATGACAGGCAACAAGTCAGACTCATGCCTTGAATTTTTAAAGTAGGTTATGCCTATTTAAGCAAAGCCTAGCCTACTTTCAGTCCTAGTTGCAGTGCCACTCATTCAAGACAAGCTCTATTATGGTGAAGGAAGTACAAGAGAAAAGTTCTTCTCGAGTCCTTGTGGTACTGAACCCACACAAGGTATTCTAGACATAGATATATATACATATATATATTTTTATTAGTTCAAAACATGCATAATTATGCATAATAGTCATTCTATATTAAATGTCCCTTACAAGCAGGGGTGGCAATATGGGCTAGGCCCATTTGGCTCGCTTTTTTTGGCGGGTTAGGTTGAAAAATTCAACCCATATAACCACTTTGAACCCACTTTTTTGACCATTTTTTTTGGCGGGTTTGGTGGTTTGGGGGCGGGCTAGCCCGCCAGGCCTGCACTTTTTTTCACTTATTTTTTTAACGGAACACATTTTTTTTACTTAATTTTTTTTATCATTCATATGGATCTAAAGACTAAAGAGGTACAGCACGAGGGAAGAATGATCAACTTTTTTGAAATTTTGTTAAATGTAGATGATGATGGTGGTGATGAAGGTTTGAAAGATGGTGATGAATGGGGTAATGAGAAAGAGGCTGTTTTGATTTGAACTAAGACTATGTTAGAACTTATAATTTTAAACTAAGACTTTGTTATTGTGAGAATGTGAAATTTTATTGGTTTGTGCCTGCTTTTATTGTTTTAAAAGACAATTATGAGTTGTGACTTGTGTTTTTTTTTTTAGAAAGCAGAATTAGAGTTATATATTAATAATGAAGAGGCCGCAAAAAACAGGCGAGATCATCCAAAAGAAATGCTGCCCACCCTCCACAACAACAGGAAAGGAACAACACCACACAAAAGGGGAATATACAAAGACCCAACCAAAACAGCACCACCCTATACATAGAAACCATGTACCCAAAAAGCAAAACCCACAACAAGCGCCAACCCTACGCACCATAATTATTTGTGTATTTTTGCAACTTATGAGAATGTAGAACTTTGTTAGTTTGTACTTGCTTCTCATAATTATTTTCAGGTGAAGATTTATGGTAGACACAGCATTCGCAAAACAAGGAGTAATTGAGGATTTTTAATCAAAACAATCTCCAATTTGAGTGCTTCCTCATTTTTATTTTGTTCACTACATTTTTATGAAATCAATATATCTTAGTTATTGCAGTAATTCCAAAAACTTATAATCATAATTAAACTGAGATGGAAATGATCCAACAAGCAGAAATTACTTTTTTTCCCACTACATTACATTTTGGTGGGCTAGCTATCAACCCGCTAGCCCGCCAAAATGTGGGCTGGGTTGAGATTTTCAACCCATATACAAAAGTGAACCAACCCAACCCGCATTTTGGCGGGCTTTTGGCAGGTCGGGCCAGGCCCGCCCTGCGAGCCCATATTGCCACCCCTACTTACAAGGAAATTAACGGGACTCTAAACAACAAAATACATCACTTGAGCAATGATTATTCTTTCATTTAGTAGAAGATAGATAAAGGAGAGTAACACCTCAACAATGATGATGAATTTTGAGTACAACTTTTATTCATAGAGCTAGCTACATTAGTGCAACTACCGTTATCTATGATGAGGGAACAATTATGTCCATTAATTAAGCATCTTATTTGAGAGATGTTCTCTTCGGTTATTCTTGCCATCTATAATAGCTAATAATCTCCTAAAAGCTAAAAGTTCTCCTCCAATAGGATATTAACAATCTCTTCTCCGTACCATGTTAAACAACCTCTTATTCTGTTGAGGAAAATGTAGAATAGGAAGAACTCCAACTTGAAATGCGTCCATTGTCCATCAACATAATTTTCTTTGATGGACATTGTGAGGCAATGCGACCTCTACCAAGAAACTTGAAGTACTTTATATTTGACGCATCTTGTCTAAGTTTGAAAATTGGATAACTAAGAGGTGTCTTCTTAAATTCTCTATGGTGTTTTTTTTATCTCTAGGGTCCCTATATGGCTTGTCTTTATTATCCTTGGTCCTAGAACTCTCACACTATTTGAAATATTTCCACTTGGAAGTAAAAGTTTTTCAAAAAGATTTATCCATCGAAGTAAAGAATTTCCACATCTTTTGAATTGTCGCTCCACCTTCATGAAAAGTTTTTGAATTATCCTTAAGGCCAGGGTAGTTGTTGAGCTCAACACTCTATGAGTGCTTCATTTTCATGACAATTTTCTCATATCTCATATCTCTTATCAAGATTCCATATCTCTACAGCACTCATAAACACTGATGATCCTTAGGTCAACCATTTCCACCACCGTATGGTAGTAAGAAGGTACATACCTTCTTCTCATGGGAACTTTGAACTTCTTCGAAAAAAGAGATGTAACTTTACAATAACTCTTCTCTCTAGCTAGTCTAACCTACCAATATAATGCAGAAATTTTGAAACTTAAGGTAGCTAATTTAACTACTTTTTCTTCCCTAATTTTATGCGAACACACTTAATAAGCTTCAATAACACTTTTAAAATGAAATGGAGGTAGATTCAATTCCCTCTTTCTTTATCAACTTGTTTTCTATTTATTTTCTCTCATCCCTTTTCCCATACTTTCTTTCTTTTCTCTCATAGTAAACCTCATCACTACTCTCATCTTTTCTCTCTCTTTTCACATATATCTCACTAAAACTGTAAAACTCCTAATTTTATCTTCCTCTCCATCTATCGTCTTTTAGCACTCTCTTTTCTTCTCTCATTTTTTTTCCCACTCTTTTCTTTTGTATCTAGTTAAATGGTACACTTTTGGACTTGATGTTGCAAGTCCCCGAGTATGCGTGACCTAGAAGAAAGAGAAGAATCACTCCTAAACTAATCAACCATCACAATAAGATAGGAAGCAAAAAGCAAAAGGATATACAATTATACAAAGAACAAAAGCAATAAAAAACAAACACCCACCCCTAAAGGACCACTCCAAATTATCTTATTTCTACCTAAAAGGTGATCCGAAAGATCATATTTCTAATAATGTTCAATATCTCTACTCGCACAAAAAAACAAACAAAGCAAATTAGTAGGGATCAACAAAAGGATCCAAAAAGAATGTCCAAAGTCCTCTTACAAGAAAGAAAAAGAAAAGCACAAAACTATATCGTGCTACAAAAGAACTACAAAGTACAAAACTTTGATCCTAGATACAATCTAAAAGTAAAAATTACAATGAGAATTCCTAATACAAACGTACTATGACAAGCAATACAATTGTAAAAGGAGAAAAGAAGAAACAATAATTAACTTAATGAAAAAAATAACAAACAACTGAATATTCAACATGGGAACCAGACTTTTTTTAATTTTCTCTCACTCACCACCAGCCACTCACTCATGTATCACACTTTCTCTCTTTTCCAATTTTTCTTAAAAGAAACCCACTAGATGTAACCAAGTGTGAGGTCAAAGATGGTTTTTTGGAGTCCCTTCAAACACTTGGCAAACTTTAGAGGTCAAATGGAAAATATACCAATCACAAAACAATGGAAAGCACAAAGACAATGAAGAAAAGCTTGACAAGGAATAAGGACTACTAAAAGATGATAAAGTGCAATAAAACTACCAAGAGGCAACAAAGATAAAAACACGTGGAGTTAGACATATTTTTCATTTTAGAAAAGGTTCTCAGCAAGACTGCTTGCGAATCACATAAGGAAATATCTCCAACTTTGTTTGAGGCTCTAAGGGACAAACTCAATCGACAAGATTTCTCTTTCTCTCCCACTTTGAGTTTGAGGTGGACTGTTAGAGAATAATTAGTTATAGTTATAGTGCCAGTTGGATGTTACCAGTTGTAAGTTGCTGAGTAAGTTTACTCTTTATAAATGTTTTGTAAGTTAGACCTAATACATGTATTCAGCTTGCATCAGCTTGTTGTGCAAGCTCCTCTCACTCTCTATAAATTAACAGAGCATTTATTGAATTCAATTCAAATATCAGTAGCATAATTCAATTCAGTTTACTTTTCTTTTTCTCCCTAAACCTGGTTCTCAATAGGAAGAACACAGAAATCTCCCTTGCGTGTGTGATCAAAGCATGGAAACAAGTGTAAATGAATACCAAAAACAAATATAAAATGAAGTCTGGAGGGTTCTCGGAGATGCTAAGTTGCGGCACATGAACCAAATATTTATAAGCGAATAGCAAACTAACGAGAAGCAAACCAGAATAGACAGAGAAAATCAATTCCCACTTACCGAGACAATGTGATCAACAAAATCCGAAAACTGAATCACCAAAATCATTGGCAAACTCATTTTAACTTCAAAATTACTAGAAATGCCTGTAGAAAAGTTTTCAGTAAATAAAAGTTCTTAATAGATGAACACAATCAAATCTAACAGTGTAGAATACATTGCCAAACTCATTTTAACTTCAAAATCACTAATGTGAATTCTTCTTTATGAGGTGGTTTATATTATCAATTTACGCAATATCAGGTAAACTTAATATGGAAATTGTCCAATTAGTTCCAATAACAGAAATAGAAGCCAGCCATCAGTTTCATCACTATTTGATACTCACTATATGAAGAAAGATTAGAAACCAGCACTATAGATATCAAATCTGTAAAGCAAATCCAGTTATTTGAAACAAGAAAACCATGATAAGTAAAATAAGAAAATATTATTACATGATAAAGGAAGCTATTTATCTTCTAATTAGCCATGGGTCATTTATAAGAAATGTTTAACCTGCCATAAGACTGGGACAGTACAGTTTTGAAACTGTAACTGAAGGTGAAGATGGAGTTTGTGTGCTTGATTTACTGTTTTGGTGCAGCATATCTGAAACAGAAGGATGGTACACATCATGAATTGCCTATAGTGGGATGTCAAGCATATATGGATTCCATGAGAATATATACAACACTTATATTTTCTAACTTATGGGTATCTTTTTCTTTATACAAATTGTAAGGACGTTTCTAACTGTTTGGGTTATTTATTGGAATACACACACTACTTATTCCATGATCCCATGGTTTGAAAGAAATGAGATCTTAGCTTGCTTTAAGGATAGATCTTCCAAAGAAGAAGGCTTTTTTCGAATAAGCCAATTCATTTAGTAACTGCATACAATCTCCCAAAAAATTCCAATTGTTGGACAAAGTTATGCAATCTTTAGACTCTTTACCTTTAGAGAAAATAACGTTGTGGCTTAATATCCCACAATATCAGTGCAAATAAGAGCTGCCTCAAAATTGTTTGAATTATTATATTTTCTCTTTTGCATCCCGTGGGCAAGTCTTGGAGCTCATCCACAATCAATATTTGTACCTGAAATTTGTGGCACCTCATGTTTCTACCTGAAATTTGTGGCACAATCACTGAGGGTTGGTACTGGAGGATTTTAGCAATCATGCATTATCATGGAAGCATAAAATGCAAATAGAACTCCACCATTATCTGAGTGTTTTAGAAATGTAGTGAAGAATATTAAACATAATATCCCACATATTAAAGACTAAAAATAGGCGTGTTGTATACCCCCCCACCCCATAGCCCACCTTTCCTGGTATATCTTTCTGCTAACTAGAAAATCGAAGGCCAAAATGATAAGAGCTGTATCTAAATTTGAGTCTAAGTGCCTTTCAAACTTCAATCCTAACTCCCTAACCTCATACACTTTTACTTGCAGTGGATATAATATACCTTCAAAATTGAATCAACATGAAAGCCAAGACTTCTGAATTAATATCTATCTTTCCTTGCCCAAATTCTATATGCTTCCATCAAAAGCGTAACAAATACATCTCATAGGGAGGCAAACCTCCTATTAAGAATGTGTATTGCAGATATCTTCGCGGCAAGTTCTGTCCTGAGCAAGCATAAGTTATGTCCTTCTGCCACTGATCGCCTCCTCTTCCATGGCAGCACCTCATCCCACCAACAATTTATTCAACACCGTCTAATAACAACTATTCTACCCATTGGTTCCAAAATCCAAATGTCGCCAATTTCTATCGATTTATTCTTTCCATCAATTTCCCAATTTGCATGTAATCATGAAAATTGTAACGTCCAACAATTTTAATAGGAAGTGCTGCAACTTTCTAGAACTACTTAGAAAAGTGTATAATGATAAGTCTAGAAACAAATTAATTAATAGCTAGTCTAGATGGTTCTTGTATCTAGAAGCAACAAATAGATAAAAAAAATCAACTGCTGACATAGATGGGTCGGTGAGATTGAGCCTATAAATAGGCAATGCATCAAGCAATTTGAGGTGTGTCCAAGAACCAAACTACTCACTACCATACAACCTTGTAGCTCCTCTCTACAAATTAATTAAAAGCCTTCATTTTACAACTTGAATATTTGCCCACTCATTTCCATAATACTGACGTTTACAAAATCATTCACTAATTATCCAACCATCCAAATACCAATAGTGGTATCAGAGCTATGTTCGGTCATATACTGCGCATAGTTATATTACCCACCTACTATCCCAATGACTTAAAAAAAAATCCCTTGTTCCTGTAACCCACATCTATAATTTTTCTAAGCTATGGGCTAACACCAATCAACCTTCATCTATCACCGTCCCTATTTTCAATGGAAAGCTATGATTTTTGTAGCGTAAAAATGAAGACATATTTTTGCTCCCAAGATTTATGGGACATTGTGGAAGAAGGATATACTGCTCCTGCAGATACTTCAGCTCTTAATGTAGCTCAGAAACAAGAGTTGAAGGAAAATAAACAAAAAGATTCAAAGGCGCTGTTCACTCTACAACAAGCGGTGGCTGAAGCAATTTTCCCAAGAATAATGGGAGCTAAAACTGCAAAAGAAGCTTGGGCTACATTACAGGAGGAGTTTCAGGGAAGTGACAAGGTACGTGCCATTAAACTTCAGACTCTAAGACGAGATTTTGAATTATTATAGATGAAGGAGTCTGAGATGGTCAAGGATTACTATTCTAGAGTTAAAGAGATAGTAAATCAAATGAAAGCCTTTGGGGAAGATATTCCCAACAATTGAGCAAACCATAGAACTGTTTACTCTATCAGTGACAGAACTAATGGGCTCTCTTGAGGCATATGAGCAGAGCTTGTGTAGGCATGATGAAGATAAACTTGAAAATGCCTTCCAGTCGAAGCTCAAGTTTCGACCTTAGAATAAAGGTTATGGAGGAAAGAAAAATTATGGAGAGATTTCTAGAAGAAGAGAAATTTATAGAAGTTTTCCCAAGAACAGTTAGGATAAAAATCCTTCGTGCAGCATATGCAAAAGGCGATCACGTGGAGAAAAATTATTGGTACAGTGATAAGCCACAATGCAACTACTGCAAGAAATTTGGGCACGTGCAGAAATATTGTCGCAATAAAAACAGACATCAAACTAACTTTGCGGAAGAGCGTGATCAAGATTAGCATCTACTCTATGCAACCCAAGCCTTTGCCGGAGAAAAAGGAGGAAACAGGTACTTGGACAACGCTTGCAGCAATACATGGCCAAAGATTGAGAGTATTTTCAAAAACGTTGACAACTCTATCAAAGTCAAAGTTCGTCTAGGAAATGGCACTGTGTTGGAGTCAAAAGGCAAAGGCACCGTCGTGGTGGAGACAAAGAAAGGTATGAGACTCATCAGTGATGTATTACTAGTTCCCAGCCTAAAAGAAAATCTCCTAAGCATCGGTCAAATGATGGAGAGAGGCTACACTCCACTTTGAAGGAGATGTATGCCGAATCTATGATAACCGTAATAAAAGGGTAGAGATAGCCCAAGTGAAGATGCAGAAGAGAAATAGAAGTATAGAAGCTTCCCGCTAAATTTGAAATATGCAGCTAACATTGCCATGAAAGTGCAAGTTGATGATTCATGGCTTTGGCATCAAAGATTTGGCCACTTCAACACATGCCTTGAAGCTTCTATATCAGAAAAACATGTTGAGAGATTTCCCATTCTTAAAGGAGAATACTGAAGTATGTGAAGGATGTCTCCTCGGCAAACAACATCGATTACCGTTCCCCACTGGCAAAGCATGGTGAGCGAAAGATTTGTTGGAGTTGATCCACACTGATGTTTGTGGGCCGAGGAGAACGCCATCACACGACAACAACAGGTATTTCATCCTCTTTGTTGATGACTTCTCTAGAATGACATGGATCTATTTCCTAAAGGCAAAATAGAAGTTTCTGGAGTACTCAAAAATTTCAAGGCCCTTGTTGAAAAACATAGTGGGAAACATATAAAAGTATTGAGAAGTGATCGTGGCAAGGAGTACACGTCCCGCGAGTTTGACAAATTCTGTGAGGACAAAGGCATAGAGTGACAGCTTACAGTCGCATATACTCCCCAACAAAATGGCGTGTCAGAGAGAAAGAAGCGCACAGTCACGGAGATGGCCAGATCAATGCACAAGGAGAAGGGACTGCCTAACGCCTTTTGGCAGAAGCAGCGTACACTGCTGTCTACATACTCAACAGATGTCCAACAAAGGCAGTACAAGATAAGACTCCAATTGAAGCTTGGAGCGGGAAGAAGCCATCAGCAAAGAATCAGGGTTTTCAGATCTATTTGCTACATTCATGTGCCAGATGAAAGAAGGCACAAACTAGAAGACAAGACTGTACGAGGTATCTTACTGGGGTACAACACGCAATCAAAAGGCTATCGTATCTACAACTTGCAAACTAAGAAGCTCACCATTAGTAGAGATGTTGAAATCGTTGAGAATGCTTCTTGGAATTGGGATGAAGAAAAAGTGAAGAGCATCTCCATACCAACGCAACTGCCTCAAGAAGATGTTGAAGAAGTAGCAGAAGAACTAGGTGAGCCTCAGAAGAAGTTTGTTCACCAGAGTCTACACCAAGACGAGTGAGATCATTGGTGGACATATATGAAACCTGCAACATGGCCATACTTGAGCCTGAGAACTTTGAAGCAACATCAAAGCAGGAAGTATGGGTCACAACAATGGAAGAAGAGATAAGGATTATTGAGAAAAACAACAAATGCGAGTTAGTAGATTGTCCCCATGGAAAAGATATCATTGGGGTTAAGTCGGTCTACAAGACAAAGCTAAACCCTGATGGCACTATACAGAAACACAAGGCGAGACTAGTAGCAAGGGGTTATTCACAACAACCCGGCATCGACTACAATGAGACATTTGAACCAGTAGCTCGTCTTGATATGATAAGAGCTCTAATAGCCCTAGCCGCACAAAAAGGATGGAGCATTCATCAACTAGATGTCAAATCTGCCTTCCTCAACGGTGTACTTGAAGAAGAAATCTATGTAGAGCAACCACAAGGATTCGTATCTGAAGGCAATGAAAGTAAAGTTCTAAGACTGAGAAAAGCACTATATGGCTTGAAGCAAGCTCCTCGAGCATGGTATAGTAGAATCGATCAGTACATCATAGATCAAGGATTCAGGAGGAGCAAGAGTGAGCCTGCAGGCCGTACACTATACATCAAGACTCAAGGTCAAGATACACTCTTACTCTCCCTATACGTAGATGATCTTATCTACATTAGAACCAATAAAAAGATGATCTTATCTAGTTTTGTTATCTTATTAGGTTGTTATCTTAATAGGAGATTGAGTACATATCTAGTTTTCTTCTATATAATGTAATCACTTTGCAGTTTTGATCCAAGAAATAAAATTATATTTCTCCATATTTCAACTTGGTATCAGAGCTCTCGATCTTGAGGGCTCTGCTTCCGCATCTAAACCCTAGCCGTCTTCACTGCGGCGTAGCTCTGAGTTTTTTTTCCCCTGCTGCATATTTCCTTTACAGCCTTGGAATATAGTTCCCTTGGTAAGACAGCCACTACTGTGCCACGTCCACTGCCGCTGTTCCGACCACCACCGCGTACCACCACCACCTCCACCGTGCTCGCCCTGCCCAGATCGGTCAGTCCCCGAAGCCGCGCCGCCAGACTGCCCTGCACGCGCCCACACGCGCCGCACCTTTCTCGGCGAGTGAGATCCACTCGCAGGTCCGTCCCCGGCGCGTGATCTCCACGCACCACCTTCCCAGCCTCCGTTTGCGCGGAGATTGCCCAGAACAGGTCGCCAGCCTCTCCTCTTGCTGTTCCAAGCCTCCTTTTGTCCAGATCGGCCTCCGTTTGTTGCCGCTAGTGACGTTTGATTCTTCCTCCCTTTGTAGGAGCGTAAGAAGAGGCTCGTGTGTCTAGCTTTAGAGTATTTTCTAGGTGTTCGTGAAGCCCTTTGCTCTTCCGAATGTTTTCTGCTCATACGTTCACCGTCGGTGCAGTTGTTTGCTCTCGTTTGAGCCTTTGTTTCTTGCTGGCTGCTTGCTGCCCTTGCTTGGTTGCTGTCTTTGTTTCTTGGCTTGTTTGCCGGTTCTTTTGCTCTTGTTGCTGCCTTTGAAGCCATCTTTGTTGGAGTTCTTGTTGGCGGCCCTTGGAATCTTTGTTACTTTTCTATTACGACGTTGTTGCTTTCTCCTACTGTGGGAAGGTTTGTTTCTCTTTATGGACTCCTTGAGTAAGTCCTCTGACACTAGTTCTTTCGCCATGACTGGTACGAACTCTAGCTTTTTATCTTTGAATGCTTCTTGTACTGAAAATTTCTGGAGTGTTGACTCTGGTGCAACTGATCACATGACCCCTTATATGTCATATCTCTCAAATTATTCGCCTATGCCTGGTAAACATCATATTACTGTTGCAAATGGAATTCGAGAACCGGTTGCCGGTTATGTAACCTCCACCTTAGCCCATCTCTTTACCTGAGTCATGTACTTCATGTTCCAAATCTTTCTCACAGTCTTTTGTCTATTCACAAACTCACTAACGAGTTGAACTGTGTACTAAGTTTTTTCCATAACGGTTTTGCTTTTCAGGATATTGCCACGGGGAAGATGATTGGAATTGCTTTTGAACAGGGCGGGTTATATTATTTGCCGCATAAGATAAGCAAGTGTCATCAGACAAGTTCAGAATCTTGGAATTCTTCACAAATATGGCTCCAACACAGGCGTCTTGGGCATCCTCCTTTCCGTATGCTTAAGTCTTTATTCCCTCACTTATTTAACAAAGTGTCTGTTGAGTCGTTTCACTGTGATGTGTGCTAGTTCGCCAAATCTCATCGAGCAACTTATTCCCCTAGTGATACTAGAAGTGTTGAACCTTTTGATCTTGTTCACTCTGATGTGTGGGGACCTTCGTCAGTTTCTAGTATTTCTGGTAAAAAATGGTTTGTTACTTTTATTGATGATTGTACTCGGGTTACATGGGTTTTTCTTATGACAGATAAGTCTGAGGTGTTTCAGTTGTTTGTTAACTTTTTCCACGTGGTTAGAATACAATTTGGGAAACCTATTAAGAGGTTACGATCAGAAAATGGGAAAGAGTATGTCAATCAGAATCTTTACAATTTTCTAAAAAATAATGGTGTCGTTCATGAGTTGACTTGTGTTGACACCCCACAACAAAATGGTGTTGCTGAAAGGAAAAATCACCATCTTCTTAAAGTCACTCGAGTATTACGCTTTCAAATGAATGTCCCTAAGTTTTACTCGGGGGAAGCTGTCTTGGCCTCTGCTTATTTAATCAATAGGTTATCTTCTAGGGTTTTATTTGGAGTTAGTCCCGTGCAGGTTATGACTAGTTTCTTTCCGTCAGTTCCCATGATGTCGAGTCTCAAAGGTCGTTTTTTTGGTTGTTTTGCCTTTGTGCATGTTCATGGTCCTCATCGGGGAAAGTTAGATCCTCGGGCTATTAAATGTATCTTCATCGGATATGCTTCAGATAAGAAGGGGTATAAATGTTATCATCCTCCTAGTCGTCGTATCTACAAATCCATGGATGATACCTTTCATGAAACAGAGCCTTTTTATCCTAGTCCTCAGCTTCAGGGGGAGAATAGTCAGGAAGCTGAGTCTTTAGATTTGTCTGTTATTCCTCTGACACGGGAGCCCTTGATGCCTTCCTCGATTCCTACCACTGAGGAAAATGATCCTGAGCCAACGCCGCCGGTCCAGAATGACGGTGATGACAATGATCCTGAACCAATACAGGTACAGAATGATGATGGTGATGACAATGATCCTAAACCCGTCCAGAATAATGATGGTGTTGACAGATACAGGATAACATACAAGCGGAAAGTTAAACCCGTCCTGGTCCAACAACAAGTTCAATCGTCTGAACCCGAGGTAAGTGTTCCTAACATTGAGCCTAATAATTCTCTCAAGTCTAACCTTGATGAGTTACCTATTGCCTTGAGAAAAGGAAAACGATCATGTACCAAGTACCCTATATCCCAGTTTGTGTCTACTAAAAATCTGTCTTTGCAACATAAGAGAGTTTTATATCAGCTATTGACTCTATTAGAGTCCCTGCATCAGTACAAGAAGCATTAACAAATAAGAACAGGATTAAGAAGGCCCTATATGGGCTCAAACAGCCTCCCCGAGCTTGGTTTGAGGTTTACTCAAGCTATGGTTTCCCTTGGTTATAAACAGAGCCAAGGAGATCATACGCTCTTCATAAAACATACTCAAAATGGCAAACTCACTATTCTGTTAGTCTATGTAGACGATATGATCATTGCGGGTAATGATGATCTTGAGAAGCAGAACTTGAGAAAGGAGTTAGCAACTCAGTTTGAAATGAAGGACCTTGGAAAGCTGAAATATTCCCTAGGTATGGAGGTGGCATACTTGAAACAAGGCATTTTCATCTCTCAGAGAAAGTACGTTCTTGATCTTCTCAAAGAGACTGGCAAACTGGGTTATAAGCCCACTGGAGCCCCTATAGAGCATAATCACAAGATTGGTAGTAATGAGGAGGACCCAAGGGTTGATAAGGCTCAATACCAAAGACTTGTGGGGAAGCTCATTTATCTATCTCACACTAGGCCTGATATAGCTTATTCAGTTAGTGTCGTGAGTCAATTCATGCATGACCCACGGGAGAGGCACTTACAAGTTGTGGATAGAATCTTGCAATATTTGAAAGCAAGTCCAGGAAGAGGTCTATTGTTTAAAAATGAGCAGTTGTCTATGGAAGTTTATACTGATGCCGATTATGCAGGATCAATTGATGACAGGAGGTCCATTACAGGATACTGTATGTTCTTGAGTGGAAATTTAGTGACATGGAGGAGCAAGAAGCAAAATGTCGTTGCCAGGTCAAGTGCAGAGGAAGAATTCAGAGCCATGGCTCAAGGAGTCTGTGAGTTATTGTGGATGAAGATCATACTAGATGACTTGAAGATAAAGCGTGAAGCTCCCATGAGACTTTTATGTGATAATAAGTCTGCCATTAGTATTGCTCACAATCCAGTCCAACATGATAGAACGAAACACATAGAGATAGACCGGCACTTCATAAAAAAAAAATTACACAGTAGTCTTATTTCTACACAGTATGTCCCCTGAGGACTACAATTGGCTGATGTGCTCACCAAAGGACTTCCCTTGGAACGATTTCGAGATCTTACTTGCAAGCTGGAAATGATAGACATCCATTCACCAGCTTAAGGGGGAGTGTTGTGATATGTTGAATATTGGTTTTTTATTATTAGGAGATATTATTCATTATCTAGTTTTGTTATCTTATTAGGTTGTTATCTTATTAAGTGATTGAGTACATATCTAGTTTTCTTCTATATAATGTAATCACTTTGTAGTTTTGATTCAACAAATAAAATTATATTTCTCCATATTTCAACTGTGTATATTCTCGAAAGCTTCCTGATGGTTCATATATCTATTTGTTATTATATGTGGATGATATGTTGATTGTAGCACATGACAAAGCAGAAATCAACATGTTGAAATCTCAGTTGAGTAGAGAATTTGAGATGAAGGACTTAGGCGTGGCGAAGAAAATTTTGGAGATGGAGATCCATCGTGATCGCAGTTGTTGCAGACTGATACTGTCTCAAAAGGGCTATGTAGAAAAAGTTCTACAACGATTTGGAATGGATCGAGCCAAACCCGTAAGCACGCCGCTTGCTGCGCACTTTAAGCTTTCTCTTAAAGATACACCAAAAACTGAGATTGAGGTGGAGCAAATGTCTCAAGTTCCGTATGCAAATGCTATTGGAAGTCTGATGTATGCTATGGTGAGCACGAGGCCAGACATTTCACACACTGTGAGTGTTGTGAGCAGGTATAAGAGTAATCCTGGGAAGCAACACTGGGAAGCAGTGAAATGGATTATGCGGTACTTGACAGGCTCTTCAGATGTCGGCTTAGAATATGATGGCAATCAAACGTCTAGAAGTGTGGTAGGCTACGTTGATTCAAATTATGCAGGTGACTTGGACAAGAGACGTTCAATGACTGGTTATGTCTTTACAGTTTTTGGGTGCACAGTGAGCTGGAAGGCGACATTGCAGTCAACAATTACATTATCAATTATTGAAGCTGAATACATGGCCCTAACAGAAGCTGTAAAAGAAAGTAGGTGGTTGCAAGGTTTGTTGGATAGTTTGGGGTTGGATGCACAAGTTCCAGAAGTGCATTGCGATAGCTAGAGTGCTATAAATCTGTCTAAGAATCCCATTTATCATTAACGAACCAAACACCTTGATGTCAGAATGTACTTCATAAAGTATTGCCAATGGGCAAGTTGCAGTTGAGAAAATAGGTACCGCAGACAATCCAGCTGACATGATGACAAAACCTTTACCTACGGAGAATTTTAGGCATTGCCTAAGTTGGTTAAACATGAGCAAAGGTTGTTGATGTTCATATGGACATGTTGCATGAAGAATGTTGGACTTGATAAATCAGAGACAAGGTGGAGAATTGTTAATAAATGTCTATAATTAATCAAGAATTAATTTTTGGCATATATTTAACAATCATTCAAAGGGTTGACAAAGGAATGGAAACCCGTTAAAAAAGGTAGTACGTAGAAACAAGTAATGGATTGAAATATACTTACAGGTTTATTTTGTAGCTATAAAAGAAGCGCTTGCATTCAACAGAAATGCAAGCTTTGTGTGAGAGTTTCTTTTTCTATAGATTTTATACCATAAAAAATCCATAGTAGATTTCTGTGAGGAACTGGGTGTACTGGGGTTTTGGGTATAGAGTGACTACTTGTTCTCATAAATTCTATATCAATATAAAACTTACATAGTCTTGGCAACACATTGTGTGTTTCTTTCTTGTGATTCTTATTTGCCTACGGTTCAATTTCCGCTTCCGCATATACAAACTTCTAACAGCCATGGTGCTGGTGAGAATATAAAGGAAGTCAATAACGTTGGTGAGTATTTTACCAAGATTCTCACAATTACAAATTTGATGAAAGGGTGAGGAGAGACAATTTCTGATTTGATGGTCATAGAAAAAATTCTTCGTTCCTTGCCTCCTAAATTCGATCATATAGTTGTTGCTATTGAAGAATCATGGGATCTTGATGAGATAAAGATAGAGGAGCTTCAAAGTTCCTTGGAGGCTCATGAAATGAGGCTTGCTGATCACAGTTTTGTGAGGAATGCAGAACAGGCACTAAAGGCAAGCTTGAGCAGGAATGATGATAGGAAGAAGAAAAAGTGGAAGGGAAAAGGACAGACCAACAAATCTGGGTGGTCTCAAAATCAAGACGATGCTAAAGGAGACCGTAACAAACCTGAATCTTCGAAAAGAAGAGGAGGGAATGCCATGAATTATGATGGTCAGAATTCTCATAATAAAGTAGACAAGAGAAACATAGAGTGCTGGAAGCATCACAAAATGGGGCAATATTCCTATGAATGCAATTCTGGAAGGAATAGGCAGCAGAGGAATGATGGAAGGGAAGCAAGATTGGCTAAAGAAGATTCTGAAGAGGACACCATAACAATCATGGTGACTACTACTTCAGATGAAGGAATTTCTTAGCTATGGTTATCTTGATTCTGGCTACTCAATCACATGACCAACAACAAGGAGTGGCTAATTGATTTTGAAGATTCCAAAACAGATAAGGTCAAAGTGGCTGATAACATATCTCTCCAAGTACAAGGACATGAGAATATAGCAATACAAAGGCAGAATGGGAGTGCTGCAGTCATTAAGAATGTACTATATGTCCCTCAAATGAGTTGTAACATCCTCAGCACTGGGCTGTTCCTCGAGAAGGGGTATTCTGTGGGTATGAAGGATGGCAAGTTCAAGCTATTTGATGGAGATGAAAGGCTGATCCTACAGACTAAGATGTCTAAAACCAGGACCTTCCAAGTTCCTCTAAAGGTTACAGGAACTCAGTGTCTTGCAGCACTTTGGCTTAAAAGTCTTCAACAATTTGGCTTAAAGTGCATGGTCACAGGGCTGCCAATTACTGAGTTTCTAGAGAAAATTTGTGAGGTATGCATGGCTGGGAAGCAGTCCAGAAATTCTTTCTCTACTCATCTAGGTATGAGGGCCAAGGATGTGCTTGAGGTTGTTCATTCTGATATTTGTGGGCCACTTGAAGTTCCTTCTTTAGGAGGAAATAGATATTTCATCAGTTTTGTGGATGAGTATAGTAGAATGATGTGGGTGTTTCTACTCAAACACAAGAATGAAGCTTTTGAAACCTTTACAAACTTCAAGGCTGAGCTTGAAAGACAAAGTGGGAAGATTCTCAAGATTCTCAGAACTGATTGGGGGAGGGGGGGGGGGGGGTGAGTACACCTCCAATGAGTTTGCTAGGTACTGTTTACAGCAAGGGATTCAGCATGAGATCACAACCCCTTATACCCCACAGCATAATGGGTTGGCTGAGAGGAGGAATAGGACTATCCTCAACATGACAAGAAGTATGTTGAAAGCGAAAAAATTGCCTCATACTTTCTGGGGAGAAGCAGTAGTGACAGCAGCCATATACTCAATAAATGTCCCACCAAGAGGCTTCATGAAAAGGTGCCTGAAGAGATTTGGACAGGGAAGAAACCTGCAGTATCTCATCTCAGAATTTTTGGCTCCTTGTGTTACAAACACATTCTAGATCAGAGGAGGAGGAAGCTGGAAGACAAAAGTGAGGCTATGGTTTGGGTTGGGTATCATCCAACCAGTGCATACAAGTTGTATGATCCAGTGAAGAGGAAGATGGTGATAAGTAGAGATGTTGTAGTCCTTGAGAAGGAGTTCTCGAACTGGAATGAGAACAACACCAGTTTAAAGAGGATTGGAACAGAACTTCTAGAAGAAGACAACACTGCAGAATCAGTCGAAAATATTCCTACACCAGCAGAGGATGTTACTGAAACAGCAGAAGATATCCCAGAATCAGCAGAAAATGAACATGTTCAGAGACCTCAGAGGTAAAGGAACAGGCCTGCAAGGTACAATGAGTATCAAACTGCTCGTGATCATGCTGTAGATGATGAGGGGGCCTTGATTCATTTAGCTTTAATGGCTGATGTTGAGCCACTTGATGTGGTAGAAGCTTTGAAGAAGCCAGTGTGGAGAGCAGCCATGGTTGAGGAGTTAAGAGCCATTGAAAGGAACCAGACCTGGGATTTAGTTCATTTGCCCTAAAACAAATTGTCTCTTCATTCTAAAGAATGTACGATTTTAGGGTGCTCTTCCAATCATAAGGGTTACAAGTGTTTGGATCACACTGGCCGAATCTATATTTCTAAGGATGTCCTTTTTCATGAACAAAAGTTTCCTTACACTGCTTTGTTTCCCTCACATACTGAATCTCCTTCAACATCATCTTCCTCTCAAGAAGTTTCTGTTGCCTCTCCAGTTTCTGCATCATCATTCCCTGGTCAGACCTCTCATGAATCTGCTCAGGGCAATCCAGAACAGTCTATGACTTCTCCATCATCATCACCTCTTCAACCTCCATCACCCATCACTGCTACCGCTCAACCAGCAGCATCTGCTCCTCTTAACCGTCATGCTATGCAAACCAGAGAAAAGTTTGGTATTGTTAAGCCCAGACTTAATCCTACTTTGTTGTTAACTCACATGGAACCTAATTCAGTCAAGCAAGCTCTCAAAGATGACAAGTGGCTTTAAGCCATGCAAGAAGAGTACAATGCTCTCATCAACAATGGAACTTGGTCTTTAGTTCAACTTCCTCCTAATAGGCAACCAGTGGGGTGTAAATGGATCTTCAGAAATAAGGAGAATCCATATGGCACAGTCAACAAGTACAAAGCCAAACTTGTTCCCAAAGGGTATAGTCAGGTTCTGGGGTTTGACTACAGAGACATTCTCCCCTGTGGTCAAGCCTATTACAGTGAGATTGATTTTGTCCTTGGCCATATCTCAAAGGTGGCCTATACAGCAGTTAGATGTCAACAACGCTTTCCTCAATGGAGTGTTAGAAGAGGAAGTTTATATGTCTCAACCTCCTGGTTCTGAGAAAGAAGATAAAGCACTGGTGTGTAAACTTCATAAGGCTCTTTATGGCCTGAAACAAGCTCCTACGGCTTGGTTTCATTGCCTCAAGGATGCCCTGTTACAGTTTGGGTTCACAGCTAGCAAGTGTGACCCATCCTTGTTCACCTACTATTCTTCACAGGGGTGTATCTACATGCTGATTTATGTGGATGATATCATCATCACTGGGGCTTCTTTGCCACTCATTCAGCAGCTTACTGCTAAGCTTCATTCTGCCTTTGCCCTAAAACAGCTGGGCCGACTTGATTATTTTTTGGGTGTGCAGGTTACTCACTTATCTAATGGCAGTCTGTTGCTCAATCAGTCCAAATATATTGCAGATCTTCTGTCTAAGGCCAGTATGTTTGATGCTGTGGGTATTTCTACACCTATGCAAAGTGGAGTTAAGCTTTCAAAACATGGTGGGACAATTATGTCTGACCCTACTCTCTACAGAAGTGTTGTTGGAGCACTTCAAAATGCTACTATAACCAGACCTGAAATTTGCTTTGCTGTTAACAAAGTCTGCCAATTTTTATCTCAGCCTCATGAAGAGCATGGGAAGGATGTAAAGCGGATTCTGAGGTATCTAAAGGGCACAATTACACATGGTCTCTTGTTGCAACCATGCTCCTTAACCACACCCTTACCTCTTGTAGCTTTTTGTGATGCTGATTGGGGGTCAGACCCAGATGACAGAAGGTCAACCTCTGGATCTTGTGTGTATCTGGGTCCAATTTTGGTTGCTTGGACAGCCAAAAAGCAGACCTTGGTAGCTAGATCCAGCACTGAGGCTAAATATAGGAGCCTAGCCAATACCACAGCAAAACTTCTGTGGGTTCAATCTCTTCTTACTGAGTTAAACATATCATTCAAGGTTCCCACAGTCCTATGTGATAATATGAGCACTGTTCTCCTAACTCATAATCCAATGCTACACACTAGGACCAAGCATATGGAGATGGACATATTTTTTGAACATGTGCCATCAGAAGTTCAAAGACCAGATATTTTTACTAAAGCTCTCTCTCCTACCAGATTCCTCACTTTAAGAGACACACTGAATGTAGTTGACAAATTACAACTAGTGTCACCTCCTTCAGTTTGAGGGGGTGTGTTAGAGTATACTGATATAAGTCAGTTTGTAAACTGTGCCAGCTGGAATGCCAGCTGGACACAGGTTGGTTCATAGTTATAGTCGGGTATAGCTTCTATATATAGGACACTCTCTCTCTCTCGTAACAGTCACCAAATACAGAATAACAGTATCAGTTTCTACAGTTTCTATCTTCTTTTTCCTTTCTCTGTTTCTTTCAACAAGCTGAAGCAATTAAAGAGATAAAGCTCGACTACTGCAGAACTGAAGAGCAAATTGCAGATATATTCACAAAGGCATTACAGAGACCAAGATTTGAAGAGCTCCGAGTTATGCTTGGAGTTACAGAAATTTGCATCAAGGAGGAGTAATAGAAAGTGCTGCAACTTTCTTGAACTACTTAGAAAAATATATAATGATAAGTCTAGAAACAAATTAATTAATAGCTAGTCTAGATGGTTCTTGTATCTAGAAGCAACAAATAGATAAAAAAAATTAACGGCCGACATAGATGGGTCGGTGAGATTGAACCTATAAATAGGCAACGCATCAAGTAATTTGAGGTGTGTCCAAGAACCAAACTCCTCACTACCATACAACCTTGTAGCTCCTATGTACAAATTAATTAAAAGCCTTCGTTATAAAACTTGAATATTTGCCCACTCATTTCCATAATACTAACGTTTACAAAATCATTCACTAATTATCCAACCATCCAAATACTAACAGTTACTCAACTCTAATGAGAACTATTCTACCCATTGTTTCCGGTATCCTAGTGTCGCCAATCTTTATCCATTTATTCTTTCCATCAACTAGTTAGGAATCTGAAATTGCGTTATGCTTAAAAATAACCCCTTTTAAGACACCTCTCCCAATTTGCACATAATCATGAAAGTCATAACGTCCAAATAAAAGAGAAAAGAGAGAGCAAGTTACCAAATAAATCAACAAGATTTTATACTGGCTCTGCACAGCAAGCTTGCTTATCTAATTCCCACCTTCAAGGAGACAGAATAGCATCTGCTTATCCTTAAGGATTTCGGTAACCTGTAGAGGTTATTGTCGATTATGTCATCCATAAATGCAAGCACGACAATTTATAAATAGAAGAGAAAACCTCATTAACAAAAAAAGTTATCAGCAGTTGGGGTGAGTTATTTAAAGATGTCAATTTGGTCCATATTTTTAACCATTCTGTTCATGCCACATCCCGGGAAAAAAATTTGAAGAATCAAACAAGTAATTGATCAGCAAATATTAAGAGTTAATGGATCACCTTCATTCCAGGCATTTGGACCCACTAAAATGCAATTCCAGCTGTAGGCATCGAAAGGAGTCCTGCTAAAGTCTCTTCTGCAATGGACAAAAGCCTGAGAAAAACAACATGTGATTTCATAAGGCCAAACACAAACATACAAGATTTCAAAGAAAACAATGATGGAAACAACCCAAGACACAAGAACAACAAAGAAAGGAACCATAGTAGAAAACTTGTCTGGCACCAAATTTGAGGTAAGCACAATATCAATATTTCTAACAATCAAGAAAACAATAGAGATAAGCCTAAGATCAGCAACTAAAGCATGAAACTGCATACATTGCTTTCCAATAAGTGAAGTTAAAAAGGCATTAACATTTATCCATAAAATAAATAGGAAGACACAATATGCTAAAAAGGTCAAATGGGTATATTGAATGGACTGTGAACAAGGCTACATATATATACATATGCCATTGAAATATGAGACACAATGAAATTCAAAATGCAAGAATGAGACTAACCAAAATATTAAGAATGGGTGTTGCAGATGATACCTTCGTGGCGAGTTTGGTCTTGAGAAGTACGAGTTCTGTCCTTCCACCACTGATCGCCTCATTTTCCATGGCAGCACCTCATCCCACCAACAATTTCTTCAACGCACAAGAAAGCCATAAAAAAAAAATCTGGACAGCAGTGATACCTTAAATTTGATGGGAAGTATTAGTTTTAATAGAGAATCACCTCAAGAAAGCTATAAAAAATATCTGCAAAGTTGTTTGCACAAGCTCTTGGTCCTTGCTCATTCATCCAAATTTCTACTGCACCATATTCATATGCCTTCTTCAAAACAAAAGAAACACGAAAGTTAATTCTTGGAATTAACTAATGTTCTTGTAAAGCATTCATACATACAAAATAAGTGAAAAACTTCTAAAATTTCAATAGCTTCCAAATAACATGTATAATACCTTTGAAGAGGTCTTCTTGGCCAGCGACACTCTATAAAGCACTCCAAATGATCCTTCCTCCAACTTCTTCCCCATAAAAAAATCATTCTGCAATAATAAACCCCTCATTATAAAGTTAACAACTAATCAAATGAACACCAGAAACACTACTACCTAAAAATTGCAACATAAAAATCTTGAGTTCACAAACCTTTTTTTGTAAGTGGGTCTGAACAACCTTTCAACAAAAGAAAGCACAGACATATCAAAGAAACCAGATGTAGGCTAGAGATAAGAGACAGCACCCAAAGCCAGAATCACACCAGGCGCAGTAAGTCTCAAGCCACTTCAATTGAAAAGAATATGTTTTTGCAAACCAATATAGAAGTACTATATAGCAAAATAGATGTACAATTGAGAAAAACTTTTTCAAAATAAGTTATAATAATACGTAAATAAAAATATGGTGATTAAAAACTAAATTAAAATAAGAAAAAAGCAGAGTTTATGATGATGATAATAATAATAATAATAATAATAATAAAATAAACACTTTGAAGGAAATGAATATATTTCAAAAACAAAGGTAAAAACATTATATAGCAAATATATACATATATATATAATTAAGTGAGAAAAACATTTTGAAATAAGTAATAAAAAGTATATCAGAAAATATGGTGATAAAAAACAAAAAGATAAAAAAGAAACTCTTTCACAAACCAATACAAAAATATATACGAGAGAATTCATTCTGAAAATATTAATATAAAGTTATCATAGGAAATTAGTACTGAGCAATATTTAAAAAGTTTGTAAATAATGTTAGATAAGTATATATTGGGCTTGCCTCTAATGAGTATTGCAAGGAACATGTAGGAAGCTTTTGTCCCTTTTGGAACTCTAGAAACAAGAACCCAACCCCTTGACCCGGTCTTTGCAAAACCTGATCATATTATATCCGTTAGTCAACACATACAAGTGAATTATATAATAGCAATATACTTGATAGTTGAGACATTTGTTACCTTAGAGCATCCCCATCAGTTCTATCATCACCAATATAAATTTGAAGTGCGTCAATACAATTCTCCTATCAGCAGTTATCCTAGAAATATGTAAATAATATTGCAGTTAGGACATATGTCTCATAATACACAACCCGAGTTGCATGAGTATACACTCACCTAGCTGCAGTCCATGACCCTTCATCTGGGCCCTAATCAAAAGAACCACTATTTCCTTGTACTGGTTTCCATTGCTCTTGTATCAGCAGTAGGGAATGCATCTGTCCTGCTAACCAAGATAGATTAACAGTGACATAAAAAATAAAATTAATAAAATTCAAAACCACAAAAAAAGTGTACTTAATTTTTTTTATAAGATTGGTTTTTCCTTCCAATGATCCCATAAGCGAATAAAAAGGAAACAAGCCATTTTGGGAAAACCCAACTGGTAAAAATCCAATCTTTATCCACGTAAAAGATTAGACAAAACATAAACATAGGAGAAGGAGAAACACACCCCCACATCTTGGTCACACCCTCTGTCATAGCGCTGCAAATGCCTGCCAGTGCGGGGAGAAAAAAAGCACATAATCATGTTCTCAAATTGTATAAGGGTCACTTTTCTAACACCAATCAAACTTTCACGGCCAGTCAGGCGCCAACTCTGAACAACTCTAAAAGAAAAATATCAAATATCAAACTCGTAGAATGCAACAAAGAATAGAAAGCCTAGACATGTAATAACCATTAAAACAAAAGTGAATTACAGTAAAGAATCAAAGATATTGCTGGTACTATATATTGAAGGTCTCAATAAATACAAAATTAAAAAGCACTATAAATGAAGACAATACCTTTGAATAGCCAAAACCACAAATTTTCAAGCGAGGAGCTGGACTACCATCCAACAATGTGTTTTCCAACTTCAAGTCATGATGCTAGAAGCCAAATAGAGAAGCTCAAGTCAGACATCTCATTATATCTTCTGGGCAGAAAATGCACTGCCGAAAAAGCAAAGACTACATGTACCATTGCGTGACAATAGCTAACACCTGATATAAGTTGTTGGAAGAAGAAGCGTGCCTGCAGAATTAAATAGTAGGCATTAAAGACATATGCGGCGGGACTACACAAATGAATAAATGCAACGGAGAAGATCCTCACTAAAACCCCCACCATTGCATATCCCCTCAAATAGCTCTCCTCCAGAAGCATATTCCATCACAATTGCCAAATGTGAAGGGGTCAATATAACCTAGAGTCACATTATCAAAGGACTAATCAAGATACTTCTAAGATATGATTCATATGAAGAAATAGGATAGGATATCGTGAGTGTACAGACCTCCTTGAACCTGAATATATTGGGATGCCTCGGTCATCTGTGATTTATAACTTCTCTCTGTGCATTTTCATCTATCAGTTAATGAAATGTGTATGACAGAACTCATGAAAAGTACCGCTGTCAAGCATACTGAAGCAATTTAACCAATACAACCTATCAATATATGAAATTTCACAATGAGGGGACCATACCCAAAAAGGAAAACACCCCTCTAATCATCATTATGTGTTATTAACCTAAAAGAGTACAAACATCACACAATTTTCTGAAGGACACAGCCCACCTGAAGATAAGAAAGGCATGCAGCAGGAGTGAAAAAAAATTCAAGCAAGAGAAGGTACACAACATATGTGAAACCAAGATCCCTTCATAAAATTCCAGGTTAACCAAATTACTTAAAACACAAATTCTATTAAAGCAGCTATAAAGAACTCAGTTTATCATTACACTTGGAAAAAAATTTCCAAACTCCACCAACACACACTTAAGCATAAACTTGACTACCAGGCACTGTGTCTGACATGCATGTACCCCCAAAACAGAAGATAGAAAGAAAGAAAAGCCTCAAGAATTTAGGACATTAACCTTCTCACCTCTCTGAGATGCCCCTTTCCTTTGGACCTCTCAGTGATATGGGTTTTTTTCCACCCTTATCCAGCATATCGAAATAATAATTGGCGCGATAACATTTTGGCACAGCATGCACGAATGGTTAAGGACCATTGACTTTCAAGATTTAATAACCCTCGTTTTACAGACTTGAATCTCCGTCAAATGTTAACTGTCATTATTCGTTTGGATCACGCACGAAAATGATCGTGTCATTTAACACCTATAATACAAACCCGCCATATATGAATGAACTTCAAAACCCACATTCATGTTAAGCCAATCCATTTACGCAAAAATGGGAAGGAAGAACCCTTTGTGCACCCCAGGAAGGCTCGGCCTTCAAACTATGACCATCCCAAATGATAAAAAGCAATAGCAGGGAGAAAGGAAGAAAGGGTTGAAAGGGACAAGGGCCAGAACTTAGTTTATCATTACTCTAGAAAAATTAATTCCAAACTCCACCGCAACACACTTAGGATAACCTTCAAACTATCATTATCCCAAATGATAAAAAGCAATAAAGAAAAACAGAGAGAGAGAGAGAGAATTGAAACTGAATAGAAAGTTTGTTATTCATAATTGCTAAGTGTGAAAGTTAGTCACATCTACTATTTATAGTAGTAAGGGTAAGCTTGTTCAGCAAGCAACCCGATACAGTTACATCAGAAGCTTTTAAGCTATATATTCTATATACTCCTATAGCCCCCTGCAAACTCAAGGTGGTGGGTTGATAAGTGAAAACTTGTCAACCACCTTAAGGTTGTCCTGGAAAGCCTCAAAGCGATGCTGAGATAGAGGTTTGGTAAAAATGTCTGCAGTCTGATCCATAGAAGGAATGTGCTGTTCCAAGCTTTTCTTGAGGACCTTTTTCCCTCACAAAAAAGATATCAAGCTCCATATCTTTCGTTCGATTGTGCAAAACTGGATTATGAGTCAAAGGAACTGTACTCATATTATCACAGTATATGAGAGGAATTTTTAATTCTGTCAGAAGAGTCTGAAAGGGAATTTTTAATTCTGTCAGAAGAGACAGAATCCAAAGAATATCTGCTGCAGTATTTGCTAAGCTGCGGTACTCAGCTTCTGTGCTGGACCTGGCTACTAGGGTCTGATTCTCGGAGCACCATGTGACCAAGTTATGCCCAAAAAAGACACAGGACCCAGAAGTGGACCTCCTGTCATCGGGTCAGAACCCCAATCTGCATCATAGTATGCAACTAGAGGAATAGGAGCTGTCATAGAACAAGGTTTAATCACCAATCCATAGTGAAGAGTCCCTTTAAGGTATCTTAGAATTCTTTTAACAGCCTTCCAAAGCTCCTACAATGGCTGACTCAGAAATCGACATACTTTATTAACAGCAAAACTAATTTCTGGCCTTGTTAGTGTAGCATATTGTAAAGCACCAACAATAGACCTATACTGTGTTGGATCGGAACAGCAGTTGCCACCTGTACTCGCTCACCGATCTCGTTCCCTTCGTAATCGTCTTCACTTCATTGCGTAACTGCATCGATTGCGCTTGAGCCTGCGCATGAAAAGAGTCATGAATCTCTGACCAGACTTGCCAAGACTGTGTGCAATTCACCACAGTTGGAAGCACAGAAACAGAGAGAGATGAGAGAAGCCATGTGAACAGCAACGAATCCTGCTGTTCCCATGCTTGAAACGCTGGATTTTCATCCGCATTCACGCGAACTTCTTTCGTAAGAAAACGCGGTGGAATTTATGGATCAACCAGAAAACCACGAAGCTTATGCGCACGAATCACGCATTCGACCTGTTGTCGCCATAATCGAAAAATTCATATCATCAAGCTTCACCGTAATCGTGTGAGAAAAAGGAGAATTAGGAGGTGCAGCAATGGCTCCGGCCATGGAAGCTAGAATCTGGAGTTCATTAACCAGCTCTTGATACCATAAAGGAAAACAAAGAGAGAGAGAGAGAGAAGAGAATTGAAACTGAATAGAAAGTTCGTTGTTCATAATTGCTAAGTGTGAAAGTTAGTTACATCTACTATTTATAGTAGTAAGGGTAAACTTGTTCAGCAAGCAACCCGATACAGCTGTGTACAGCGGTACTTTATTCTATTACATCAGAAGCTTTTAAGCAATATATTCTATATACACCTATAAGCAAAAGCAGAGAGAAAGGCAACGAGGGTCGAAAGGGACAAGGGCCAGAACTTAGTTTATCATTACGCTTGAAAAAATAATTCCAAATTCCACCGCCACACACTTAAGCATTACATTTGACTAACAGGCACTGTGTGGTAATTATTGCATTTGCAAAACAGAAAAAAAAAAAAAAAGAAAAAAAAAGCCTCAAGAATTTAGGACATTAGCCTTTTCACCGAGCAACAATTTCATCAGTCCTTTAGTCCCTCATGAACACCAAAATTTTCAAGAACCAATATCACGCACAAGTTCATTGCGATCACCATAGTGATGCATGATCGGTTATATCCATTCGAGACTCAAAAAGGGGAAGGGAGAACCCTTTATGCACCCCAAGAAAGCTCAGCCTTCAAACTATCATCGTCCCAAATGATAAAAAGAAAAAGCAGAGAGAAAGGCAACAAAGGTCGAAAGGGACAAGAGCTAGAACTTAGCTTAAATCATTATGCTTCAAAAAATAATTTCAAGCTCAAACGCCACACACTTAAGCATTACACTTGACTAACAAGCACAGTGTTTGTAATTAATGCATTTGCAAAACAGAAGAAAGAAAGAAAAACCTCAAGAACTTAGGACATTAACTTTTTTACAGAGCAACAAATTCATCAGTCCTTTTGTCCCTTATGAACACCAAAATTTTCTAGAACTAATATCACACACAAGTTAATTGCGATCACCATAGTGATGCATAATCGGGTATATCCAAACAGGACTCAAAAAGGGAAGGGAGAACCCTTTATGCACCCAAAGAAGGCTCAACCTTCAAACTATCATCGTCCCAAATGATAAAAAGCAAAAGCAGAGAGAAAGGCAACAAGGGTCGAAAGGGGCAAGATCTAGAATGTAGTTTAAATCATTACACTTGAAAAAATAATTCCAAACGCAACCGCCACCCACTTAAGAATTACACTTGACTAACAGGCACTGTTTCTTCAATAATTGCATTTGCAAAACAGAAGAAAGACATAAAAGCCTCAAGAAAGCGATCACTGTAACGCATGATCGGGCATACCCATTTGGGACTCAATAGGGGGAAGGGAGAACCCTTTATGCACCCCAAGAGAGCTCATCCTTCAAACTATCATCGTCCCAAATGATAAAGTTCAAAAGTAGAGAGGAAGGCAACAAGGGTCAAAAGGGACAAGGGCCATAAGTAGTTTATCAATACGCTTGAAAAAATAATTCCAAACTCAACCGCCACACACTTAAGCACTACACTTGACTAACAGGAACTATGTTTGTCATGTATGCATTCGCAAAACAGAATTTGCCTCTTCTGTGATTTCCGATTCTATCAGTAAAGCCTCCAATGATGCCCTCTTTTCATGCGCTTCTTTTCGTCTTCTAGTATCTTCCTTTCGTCTTCTCACACCTTTCTCTCTCAATTCTGCCATTTCACTGAGAATCACACGAATCTTCTCCTTCTCTTGCGATGACAGAGAAACAAGAAATCCTTATTTCTATTGTCGGCCATCTCCTTCTGGTTGGTACCCACAGCACCCGGAAAGGTGCTCCGATACCAGTGTTAGAACCCAAAAATTATGAGGCTATTATTGATAGAAGAACCCTAATTCCCAAATCGAGAATTAGGCTAACATACAATAAGAGATGCCAAACACTCCAAAAAAGAACCCAAAGAGAACCAACGCTCTCCAAACCCTAATCCTAAATGAATACAAAGATTATCCCTAATGCTCACTAACATCTCTTATTTATACTAATCCAATTAACCTGATAAAATCTAATAACAAAATATATAATCTAATAACAAAATATAGAATCAAATGCTTACCGGATAAAATAAACTAACAAAAAGATAAAAGCATAAATTCTAATACTCTCAAATCGTGAGTACCTATCAATACTCCCCCCTGAAAATTCAAGTTGTCCTCAAGGTGAAGGACAGCATACAATCGACAAAGTAGAACAGCTATGCCAAAAATCCCAAGGTAACAATCACAGCTTCCACCTGGATCCCATTGCATAAAGCTACTAATCCCAGCCATGTAAGAGCTAGTGAACATCTTCCGAGGGCGTCTGAAATAAATCCCACCCGGATCCCATAGCTGGAAAAACATTCGGCAGAAGATGCAGCTGATGCAAATAGGATGAAGTATCAAGGCAGCAGCGTCTTCAAAAGCAAACACAAATATGGAAGAATTGATGGTCATCTTCCCATAACAAGCCGACATATTCTCAAGTAGTTCAGTACTTGAATAAACACCAAAAATCAACCCTTCTCCACGTGACCCAAGTTGGGAGAAGGTCCAACTGTCACAAATATGCTGAAATCACCAAATCCGCTCTTGCCTCCAAACCAAAACATTGAACTCAAGACCGTAAGGACCCCAGTTTTGAAATCCAGCATCTAATTCAAAATAAAATTTAGGTGGACATGACATAGCACTTGTTTGCATTGAATTAGAGATTCTGGAACGAAATAACACTCCATAGATTCAGCAGAAGCTTGTAAATCACCTAAATCTCTTTCCCACTGCAGTTGTAAAATTCTGTGAGACACCTTCAATATGACATCTGGCTCCCTGCTGTCTCATGTAATTGGTTAAATTGGGTTTTAGCCAAAAATATGATAAGCTGGCCCAACTTACATGTATGATCCAACTGTCCTTTAATACACAACTCTGGATTAGAGTCACTAGACAGGTTCCACTATTTTGAAAGGCCCAAGTCTCCCTTTTAGTGATTTGGGCTTGACCCATTTGTTCAGAAAAGAGGTTTAGCTCAGATCCAATCTTTTCAAGCCTCGTCTCTGTTTTTTGTACATGCCAGAACCATTCCCACCCAAGTACCCTTCTTCTAGTTGTAGTGACTAGCTTGGCTTGCCTCTTATTTTCTACACTCCCTTCGTACACTGCACAAAGAGTTGATTGTGGTGGCATAAACTGTACCTGCATGCGTGCTGTCATCACCTCCTTCGCAAGTCGAGTCACCTTTATCGCCGTTAGCAAAGTAGCGAACACTGCAAGAGCACTACGCTCCGACAGATCTAATGATGGAGGCTGGTCCTCCTTGCAACATTGGAGAAGACCAGCCATCATTCCGTCCTCTCTCTTCCTGGTTGGTGCACGATCTGTGTTGACCAAATTTGCAAACGTCGACGCCCTCATAGCCTCGATGTTTCGTGGTTTCGCCGCTGGACGATTTGCGACCTCCGACCTGCAAAGAGATGCGTGCCGTGGCTTCCGCGGTGGCCGCTTGGTGGTTAACGTCGTTGCAACTTTTGCACCTGCTCGAAACACTATGCCAATCGCCTCGCGTCTTTGGAATCGCAGGGTCTCCACTTTATTCACCCCCAATTTCATCATTCTTGTGACATTGCAGAACCCTAAATCCACAAATTGGGAACAAGCGGTGAATCCTTCCTTCTTCTCACCTCGAAGGTTCCAATTCTGTAATCCCTCCATTAGTGAACCTTCAATTACCATTTGACTCCGTGTCGCCATTGTAACGCTCACTCCACCATCTCCTCCTTCAACCTTGGCTTCAAGATTGATTCGCTTCATCTCATAGGTCAGGTTTTTCTCCACATCTGAAACGGACTCCGATTCCTTTAGCAACGCCTCCGCCACCACTCATTCTTCCTCCGCCGCATCAATATTGGGTTTCTACTTCACTGTGATCTTCGATGAATTCTGAGACGCCTTCACTGCCGCTATCTCTACCTCAAACGCAGCTTCAGAATTATAGCCTCTTCTGCGATTTCCGATTCTCTCAGTAAAGCCTCCAATTATGCCCTCTTTTCATGCGCTTCTTTCCGTCTTCTAGTATCTTCCTTTCGTTTTCTCTCACCTTACTCTCTCAATTCTACGATTTCACTGAGAATCACACGAATCTTCTCCTTCTCTTGCGATGACAGAGAAAACAAGAAATCCTTATTTCTATTGTCGGCCATCTCCTTCTGGTTGGTACCCACAGCACCCGGAAAGGAGCTCTGATACCAGTTTTAGAACCCAAAAATTATGAGGGTATTATTGATAGAAGAACCTTAATTCCCAAATCGAGAATCAGCCTAAGATACAATAGGAGATGCCAAACACTCCCAAAAAGAACCCAGAGAGACACAACGCTCTCGAAACCCTAATCCTAAATGAATACAAAGATTATCCCTAATGCTCACTAACATCTCTTATTTATACTAATCCAATTAACTTGATAAAATCTAATAATAAAATATATAATCTAATAACAAAATATAGAATCTACTGCTTACTGGATAAAATAAACTAACAAAACGATAAAAGCATAAATCCTAATACTCTCAAATCGTGAGTACCTATCAATACTACCCCATGAAAATTCACCTTGTGCTCAAGGTGGAGGACAGCATACAAATGACAAAGTCGAACATCACACAATTTTCTCAAGGACACAGCCCACCTGAAGATAAGAAAGGCATGCAGCAGGAGTGAAACAAAATTCAAGCAAGAGAAGGTACACAACATATGTGAAACTAAGATCCCTTCATAAAATTCCAGGTTAACCAAATTACTTAAAACACAAATTCTATTAAAGCAGCTATAAAGAAATCAGTTTATCATTACACTTGGAAAAAAATTCCCAAACTCCACCGCCACACACTTAAGCATAAACTTGACTAACAGGCATTGTGTCTGGCATGCATGTACCCCCAAAACAGAAGATAGACAGAAAGAAAAGCCTCAATAATTTAGGACATTAACCTTCTCTCTCTTCCTGGTTGGTGCACGATCTGTGTTGACCAAATTTGCAAACGTCGACGCCCTCATAGCCTCGATGTTTCGTGGTTTCGCCGCTGGACGATTTGCTACCTCCGACCTGCAAAGAGATGCGTGTGGTGGCTTCTGCGGTGGCCGCTTGGTGGTTCTCGTCGTTGCAACTTTTGCACCTGCTCGAAACACTATGCCAATCACCTCGCTTCTTTGGAATCGCAGGGTCTCCACTTTCTTCACCCCCAATTTCATCATTCTAGTGCCATTGCAGAACCCTAAATCCACAAATTGGGAACAAGCGGTGAATCCTTCCTTCTTCTCACCTCGAAGGTTGCAATTTTGTAATCCCTCCATATGTGAACCTTCAATTTCCATTTGATTCCGTGTCGCCATTGTAACGCTCACTCCACCATCTCCTCCTTCAATCTTGGCTTCAAGATTGATTCGCTTCATCTCATAGGTCAGGTTTTTCTCCACATCTGAAACGGACTCTGATTCCTTTAGCAACGCCTGCGCCGCCACTCGTTCTTCCTCCGCCGCATCAAGATTGGGTTTCAACTTCACTGTGATCTTCGATGAATTCTGAGACGCCTTCACTGCCGCTATCTCTACCTCAAACGCAGCTTCATAATTTGCCTCTTCTGCGATAACCGATTCTCTCAGTAAAGCCTACGATGATGCCCTCCTTTCATGCGCTTCTTTCCGTCTTCTAGTATCTTCCTTTCGTCTTCTCTCACCTTACTCTCTCAATTCTGCGATTTCACTGAGAATCACACGAATCTTCTCCTTCTGTTGCGATGACAGAGAAAACAAGAAATCCTTATTTCTATTGTCGGCCATCTCCTTCTGGTTGGTACCCACAGCACCCGGAAAGGCGCTCTGATACCAGTTTTAGAACCCAAAAATTATGAGGGTATTATTGATAGAAGAACCCTAATTCCCAAATCAAGAATCAGCCTAAGATACAATAGGAGATGCCAAACACTCCCAAAAAGAACCCAGAGAGACACAACGCTCTCGAAAGCCTAATCCTAAATGAATACAAAGATTATCCCTAATGCTCACTAACATCTCTTATTTATACTAATCCAATTAACTTGATAAAATCTAATAATAAAATATATAATCTAATAACAAAATATAGAATCTACTGCTTACTGGATAAAGTAAACTAACAAAAAGATAAAAGCATAAATCCTAATACTCTCAAATCGTGAGTACCTATCAATACTCCCCCCTGAAAATTCACCTTGTGCTCAAGGTGAAGGACAGCATACAAACGACAAAGTAGAACAGCTATGCCAAAAATCCCAAGGTGTCAATCACAGCTTCCACCTGGATCCAATTGCATAAAGCTACTAATCCCAGCCAGGTAAGAGCTTGTGAACATCTTCCCAGGGCGTCTGAAATAAATCCCAACCGAATCCCATAGCTGGAAAAACATTCGGCATATGTTCCAGCTGATGCAAATAGGTTGAAGTATCAAGGAAGCAGCGTCTTCAAAAGCAAACCCAAATATGGAAGAATTGACGGTCATCTTTCCGTAACAACCCGACATGTTCTCAAGTAGTTCAGTACTTGAATCAACACTAAAATTCAACCCTTCTCCACGTGACCCAAGTTGGGAGAAGGTCCAACTGTCACAAATATGCTGAAATCGCCAAATCCACTCTTGCCTCCTAACCAAAACAATGAACTCAGGACCGTAAGGACCCCAGTTTTGAAGTCCAGCATCTAATTCAACATAAAATTTAGGTGGACATGACATAGCACTTGTTTCCATATGAAGTGGAGATTCTGGAACGGAATAACACTCTATAGTTTCAGCAGAAGCTTGTAAATCACCTGAATCTCTTTCCCACTGCAGTTGTTAAATTCCTTGAGACACTTCAATATGACATCTGGCTCCCAGCTGTCTCGTGTAATTGGGTAAATTGGGTTTTAGCCCAAAATATGATAAGCTGGCCCACCTTACATGTATGATCCAATTGTCCTTTAATACACAACTCTGGACTAGAGTCACTAGATAGGTTCCACTATTTTTTGAGGCCCAAGTCTCCCTTTTAGTGATTTGGGCTTGACCTATTTGTTCAGAAAAGAGGTTTAGCTCAGATCCAATCTTTTCAAGCCTCGTCTCTATTTTTTATACATTCCAGAACCAGTCCCACCCAAGCACCCTTCTTCTAGTTGTAGTGACTAGCTTGGCTTGCCTCTTATCGTCTACACTCCCTTCGTACACTGCACAAAGAGTTGATTGTGGTGGCATAAACTGTTCCTGCATGCATGCTGTCTTCACCTCCTTCGCTAGTGGAGTCACCTCTATAGCCGTTGGAAAAGTAGCGAACTTTGCAAGAGTGCTATGCTCCGACAGATCTAATGATGGAGGCCGGTCCTCCTTGCAACATTGGAGAAGACCAGTCATCATTCCGTCCTCTCTCTTCCTGGTTGGTGCACGACCTGTGTTGAGCAAATTCGCCAATGTCGACGCCCTCATAGCCTCTATTAGAGATATGGAGTATATGCATTGTTACTGTGTACATAATTGTAATTGTTGAGTTAGTTAGTCTTGCTGAGCTGTCATCAACTACAGCTGTCAGTTGCTGTTAGTGCTGTTGCTGTTAGTGCAATTATGCTGTTAGGCTGCTTTTTGTGCAGTTATTCTGTTAGGCAGGTGTTAGTGCAATTATTCTGTTAGGCTGCTGTTAGTGCAGTTATGCGATTAGTTTCACCTTCTATATAAGGTGACCTCATCTCTTGTATCTGCTGGTTGTTAATTCAATTGATAGAATCAGTTTTCTTCTCTCTCACTCTCTTCTCTCTCACTCTGTCTCTTCGATTCTCTGTTTTCTTCATGGTATCCAGAGCTTAGCCACCTTCGATTCTCTGCTTTCTTCAGCCTCGATATTTCGTAGTTTCGCCGCTGGACGATTTTCCACCTCCGACCTGCAAAGAGATGCGTGTGGTGGCTTCTGCGGTGGCTGCTTGGTGGTTCTCGTCGTTGCAACTTTTACACCTGCTCGAAACACTATGCCAATAGCCTCGCTTCTTTGGAGTCGCAGGGTCTCCACTTTCTTGACCCTCAATTTCATCATTCTTGTGCCACTGCAGAACCCTAAATCCACAAATTGGGAACAAGCGGTGAATCCTTCTTTCTTTTCACCTCGAAGGTTGCAATTCGGTAATCCCTCCATTAGTGAGCCTTCAATTTCCGTTTGATTCCGTGTTGCTATTATAACGCTCACTCCACCATCTCCTCCTTCAACCTTGGCTTCAAGATTGATTTACTTCATCTCATAGGTCAGGTTTTTCTCCATATCTGAAACGGACTCCGATTCCTTTTGCAACGCCTGCGCCGCCACTCGTTCTTCCTGCGCCGCATCAAGATTGGGTTTCTACTTCACTGTGATCTTCGATGAATTCTGAGACGCCTTCACTGCCGCTATCTCTGCCTCCATCGCAGCTTCAGAATTTGCCTCTTCTGCGATTTCCGATTCTTTCAGTAAAGCCTCCGATGAAGCTCTCTTTTCATGCGCATCTTTCCGTCTTCTAGTATCTTCCTTTCGTCTTCTCTCACCTTTCTCTCTCAATTCTGCGATTTCACTGGGAATCACACGAATCTTCTCGTTCTCTTGCGATGACAGAGAAAACAAGATATCCATATTTCTATTGTTGGCCATCTCCTTCTGGTTGGGACCCACAACACCCGGAAAGGTGCTCTGATACCAGTGTAAGAACCCAAAAATTATGAGGATATTATTGATAGAAGAACGCTAATTCCCAAATCGAGAATTAGGCTAAGATACAATAGGAGATGCCAAACACTCCCAAAAAGAACCCAGAGAGACCCAACGCTCTCCAAACCCTAATCCTAAATGAATACAAAGATTATCCCTAATGCTCACTAACGTCTCTTATTTATACTAATCCAATTAACCAGATAAATTCTAATAAAAAAATATAGAATCTAATAATAAAATATAGAATCTAATGCTTACGGGAGAAAATAAACTAACAAAAAGATAAAAGCATAAATCATAATACTCTCAAATAGTGAGTACCTATCACCACACCAAGCATAATTGATTTGATGACTTCTTCACTGTTTGTCTCAGTGTCATCAGATAAGGCGTCACGCAGCTCCTCAATCTCAATAACCCACTTTGGTTTGCATCAAAAAAATTGAAGGATTAGATGAGGTACTCATTATTTCCCATCTTTCTTAGATGAACAGAAATGGCTACAAACTATCCATAATTAAGGTACCCCATCCCTGTCTATATCACCCTGTAAAAGCAGCCCCCAAAGGTAAGAAGTTGAAGACAACCTTCAGAGAGCATATATGTTTTAATTTAACAGAAATGGTTATGGTACACCCAACCAGCACTTTTTATTATGAAAGTTTAATTTGAGGAAGGGGAAATGGCACTGGGGGCAGAATAAAAAATCCCAGCTTCTGGCAATTTATTAGTTCAAAGGTTGCAATTTTGTAATCCCTCCATATGTGAACCTTCAATTTCCATTTGATTCCGTGTCGCCATTGTAACGCTCACTCCACCATCTCCTCCTTCAATCTTGGCTTCAAGATTGATTCGCTTCATCTTATAGGTCAGGTTTTTCTCCACATCTGAAACGGACTCTGATTCCTTGAGCAACGCCTCCGCCGCCACTCGTTCTTCCTCCGCCGCATCAAGATTGGGTTTCTACTTCACTGTGATCTTCGATGAATTCTGAGACACCTTCACTGCCGCTATCTCTACCTCAAACGCAGCTTCATAATTTGCCTCTTCTGCGATAACCGATTCTCTCAGTAAAGCCTCCGATGATGCCCTCTTTTCATGCGCTTCTTTCCGTCTTCTAGTATCTTCCTTTCGTCTTCCCTCACCTTACTCTCTCAATTCTGCGATTTCACTGAGAATCACACGAATCTTCTCCTTCTCTTGCGATGACAGAGAAAACAAGAAATCCTTATTTCTATTGTCGGCCATCTCCTTCTGGTTGGTACCCACAGCACCCGGAAAGGTGCTCTGATACCAGTTTTAGAACCCAAAAATTATGAGGGTATTATTGATAGAAGAACCCTAATTCCCAAATCGAGAATCAGCCTAAGATACAATAGGAGATGCCAAACACTCCCAAAAAGAACCCAGAGAGACACAACGCTCTCCAAACCCTAATCCTAAATGAATACAAAGATTATCCCTAATGCTCACTAACATCTCTTATTTATACTAATCCAATTAACTTGATAAAATCTAATAATAAAATATATAATCTAATAACAAAATGTACTGGATAAAATAAACTAACAAAAAGATAAAAGCATAAATCCTAATACTCTTAAATCGTGAGTACCTATCAATTCTCCCCCCTGAAAATTCACCTTGTGCTCAAGGTGAAGGACAGCATACAAACGACAAAGTAGAACAGCTATGCCAAAAATCCCAAGGTGACAATCACAGCTTCCACCTGGATCCAATTGCATAAAGCTACTAATCCCAGCCATGTAAGAGCTTGTGAACATCTTCCCAGGGCGTCTGAAATAAATCCCACCCGGATCCCATAGCTGGAAAAACATTCGGCAGATGTTCCAGCTGATGCAAATAGGTTGAAGTATCAAGGCAGCAGCGTCTTCAAAAGCAAACCCAAATATGGAAGAATTGACGGTCATCTTTCCATAACAATCCGACATGTTCTCAAGTAGTTCAGTACTTGAATCAACACTAAAAATCAACCCTTCTCCACGTGACCCAAGTTGGGAGAAGGTCCAACTGTCACAAATATGCTGAAATCGCCAAATCCGCTCTTGCCTCCTAACCAAAACAATGAACTCAGGACCGTAAGGACCCCAGTTTTGAAGTCCAGCATCTAATTCAACATAAAATTTAGGTGGACATGACATAGCACTTGTTTCCATATGAAGTGGAGATTCTGGAACGGAATAACACTCTATAGTTTCAGCAGAAGCCTGTAAATCACCTGAATCTCTTTCCCGCTACAGTTGTTAAATTCCTTGAGACACTTCAATATGACATCTGGCTCCCTGCTGTCTCATGTAATTGGGTAAATTGGGTTTTAGCCCAAAATATGATAAGCTGGCCCACCTTACATGTATGATCCAATTGTCCTTTAATACACAACTCTGGACTAGAGTCACTAGACAGGTTCCACTATTTTTTGAGGCCCAAGTCTCCCTTTTAGTGATTTGGGCTTGACCCATTTGTTCAGAAAAGAGGTTTAGCTCAGATCCAATCTTTCCAAGCCTCGTCTCTATTTTTTATACATTCCAGAACCAGTCCCACCCAAGCACCCTTCTTCTAGTTGTAGTGACTAGCTTGGCTTGCCTCTTATCGTCTACACTCCCTTCGTACACTGCACAAAGAGTTGATTGTGGTGGCATAAACTGTACCTGCATGCATGCTGTCTTCACCTCCTTCGCTAGTGGAGTCAACTCTATAGCCGTTGGCAAAGTAGCGAACTTTGCAAGAGTGCTATGCTCCGACAGATCTAATGATGGAGGCCGGTCCTCCTTGCAACATTGGAGAAGACCAGTCATCATTCCGTCCTCTCTCTTCCTAATTGGTGCACGACCTGTGTTGAGCAAATTCGCCAATGTCGACGCCCTCATATCCTCTATTAGAGATATGGAGTATATGCATTGTTACTGTGTACATAATTGTAATTGCTGAGTTAGTTAGTCGTGCTGAGCTGTCATCAACTACAGCTGTCAGTTGCTATTAGTGCTGTTGCTGTTACTGCAGTTATGCTGTTAGGCTGCTGTTGGTGCAGTTATTCTGTTAGGCAGTTGTTAGTGCAGTTATTCTGTTAGGCTGCTGTTAGTGCAGTTATGCTATTAGTTTCACCTTCTATATAAGGTGACCTCATCTCTTGTATCTGCTGGTTGTTAATTCAATTGAAAGAATCAGTTTTCTTCTCTCTCACTCTCTTCTCTCTCTCTCTCTGTCTCTTCGATTCTCTGTTTTCTTCATGGTATCCAGAGCTTAGCCACCTTCGATTCTCTGCTTTCTTCAGCCTCGATATTTCGTGGTTTCACCGCGGGACGATTTGCCACCTCCGACCTGCAAAGAGATGCGTGTGGTGACTTCTGCGGTGGCTGCTTGGTGGTTCTCGTCGTTGCAACTTTTACACCTGCTCGAAACACTATGCCAATAGCCTCGCTTCTTTGGAATCGCAGGGTCTCCACTTTCTTCACCCCCAATTTCATCATTCTTGTGCCATTGCAGAACCCTAAATCCACAAATTGGGAACAAGCGGTGAATCCTTCTTTCTTTTCACCTCGAAGGTTGCAATTCTGTAATCCCTCCATTAGTGAACCTTCAATTTCCGTTTGATTCCGTGTCGCTATTATAACGCTCACTCCACCATCTCCTCCTTCAACCTTGGCTTCAAGATTGATTCACTTAATCTCATAGGTCAGGTTTTTCTCCATATCTGAAACGGACTCCGATTCCTTTTGCAACGCCTGCGCCGCCACTCGTTCTTCCTTCGCCGCATCAAGATTGGGTTTCTACTTCACTGTGATCTTCGATGAATTCTGAGACGCCTTCACTGCCGCTATCTCTGCCTCCATCGCAGCTTCAGAATTTCCCTCTTCTGCAATTTCTGATTCTTTCGTCTTCTCTCACCTTTCGCTCTCAATTCTGCGATTTCACTGGGAATCACACGAATCTTCTCGTTCTCTTGCGATGACAGAGAAAACAAGATATCCATATTTCTATTGTTGGCCATCTCCTTCTGGTTGGTACCCACAGCACCCGGAAAGGTGCTCTGATACCAGTGTAAGAACCCAAAAATTATGAGGATATTATTGATAGAAGAACGCTAATTCCCAAATCGAGAATTAGGCTAAGATACAATAGGAGATGCCAAACACTCCCAAAAAGAACCCAGAGAGACCCAACGCTCTCCAAACCCTAATCCTAAATGAATACAAAGATTATCCCTAATGCTCACTAACGTCTCTTATTTATACTAATCCAATTAACCAGATAAAATCTAATTAAAAAATATAGAATCTAATAATAAAATATAGAATCTAATGCTTACGGGAGAAAATAAACTAACAAAAAGATAAAAGCATAAATCATAATACTCTCAAATAGTGAGTACCTATCACCACACCAAGCATAATTGATTTGATGACTTCTTCACTGTTTGTCTCAGTGTCATCAGATAAGGCGTCACCGCAGCTCCTCAATCTCAATAACCCACTTTGGTTCGCATCAAAAAAATTGAAGGATTAGATGAGGTACTCATTATTTCCCATCTTTCTTAGATGAACAGAAATGGCTACAAACTCTCCATAATTAAGGTACCCCATCCCTGTCTATATCACCCTGTAAAAGCAGCCCCCAAAGGTAAGAAGTTGAAGACAACCTTCAGAGAGCATATATGTTTTAATTTAACAGAAATGGTTATGGTACACCCAACCAGCACTCTTTATTATGAAAGTTTAATTTGAGGAAGGGGAAATGGCACTGGGGGCAGAATAAAGAATCCCAGCTTCTGGCAATTTATTAGTTCAAAGATGCCTACTTAAAAAACTTACTAGCGTTTTGAGCTAACTAATACAGTTGTACTAAGAATTAAGAAAGATTACCGAAGTTTTAGTTTGACATGTTACGAGAAAATACGTTGGAAATTTAAGACCTCAAGTTTGACAAAGATAATTTTTCAACCATCACATGTGGAGCAAATATTCCTGATAAAGGGAAATAGTAATGTAATACTCAGCTTCCATAAGAATTTGGAGATCTGCATCAGGAACCTGATTGCCTAGTTTAAATAACCCTGCTCATAGTTCATCAATGTTAATCTACCCTCTGTTGGCTGTATCCATACCCTGGAATCCCTCTTTTAGACCAGCAGCTTCTTCAACTGTCAAATGCTCTGCAATCACCTGTTCTAATGAAATATCCACTGTCAAAAAAACACGAATGACTCATGAATAAGAATGTTGTATGGATTAGCATTCCAGGGATGACTCCCAAGGGATATTCAAGTAATTTTAGAACATTACCCTCAGAGCTCTCTTCTTAAGCTTGTTCATCAGGGAAAATTGCTTTAGCCTTGCTTTAACTGTTTCTCCTAAAGAAACATTAGGAGCTTTCTTTGCACGAACCAACCATGGATGATCTGCATTTTGCAAACAAGTACCATTACAATCCTCACATTTCATTTTTTTGGTGAATTTCAAAGAAAAGAAAATATAAATATGCTGGGCAGAAAACTTTCAACACAATCTATGCTATTCTTTGTCTCTCAAAAGCATTGTATAAGAATTGCATGTTACCTAACACTTCATGTGCAGTAAACCGCCACTTTGGATCAGGATTTAACATCTTCTTTACAAGGTCTTTTGCATTATCAGAAACTTTGGGCCATGGATCCCTTTTGAAACCAACAAACGATCGTATATATGCTTGTGCAACTCCTTGTTCAGTTTCTTCATTTTACAAAAGAGGAAGAGAGAAAAGATTTAGAAAATAAAACTAATCAGATAAAAAAGCAACATGAAACAGGAATAGCACTGAAGTGAACAGGGAAAAGAACAATTAAATTTATAAATCTTCCCTCATTTATGATCAAACAAAAAAACTGCAAATATAGTGCAAAATATATATAACACATGATAGTAATATCATACATTAGAATGAAACATCTTCACCCACAACATGTGCCATCAGAAGTTCAAAGAGCAAATATTTTTACTAAAGCTCTCTCTCCTACCAGATTCCTCACTTTAAGAGACACACTGAATGTAGTTGACAAATTACAACTAGTGTCACCTCCTTCAGTTTGAGGGGGTGTGTTAGAGTATACAGATATAAGTCAGTTTGTAAACTGTGCCAGCTGGAATGCCAGCTGGACACAGGTTGGTTCATAGTTATAGTCGGGTATAGCTTCTATATATAGGACACGCTCTCTCTTGAAACAGTCACCAAATACAGAATAACAGTATCAGTTTCTACAGTTTCTATCTTCTTTTTCCTTTCTCTGTTTCTTGCAACAAGCTGAAGCAATTAAAGAGATAAAGCACGACTACTGCAGAACGGAAGAGCAAATTGCAGATATATTCACAATGGCATTACACAGACCAAGATTTGAAGAGCTACGAGCTATGCTTTGGAGTTACAGAAATGTGCATCAAGGAGGAGTAATAGAAAGTGCTGCAACTTTCTAGAACTACTTAGAAAAATATATAATGATAAGTCAAGAAACAAATTAATTAATAGCTAGTCTAGATGGTTCTTGTATCTAGAAGCAACAAATAGATAAAAAAAAATTAACGGCCGACATAGATGGGTCGGTGAGATTGAACCTATAAATAGGCAATGCATCAAGCAATTTAAGGTGTGTCCAAGAACCAAACTACTCACTGCCATACAACCTTGTAGCTCCTATCTACAAATTAATTAAAAGCCTTCGTTATACAACTTGAATATTTGCCCACTCATTTCCATAATACTAACGTTTACAAAATCATTAACTAATTATCCAACCATCCAAATACTAACAGTTACTCAACTCTAATGAGAACTATTCTACCCATTGTTTCCAGTATCCTAGTGTCGCCAATCTTTATCCATTTATTCTTTCCATCAACTAGTTTGGAATCTGAAATTGCCTTATGCTTAAAAATAACCCCTTTTAAGACACCTCTCCCAATTTGCACGTAATCATGAAAGTCATAACGTCCAAATAAAAGAGAAGAGAGAGAGAGAGAGAGAGAGAGAGAGAGCAAGTTACCAAATAAATCAACAAGATTTTATACTGTCTCTCCACAGCAAGCTTGCTTATCTAATTCCCGCCTTCAAGGAGACAGAATAGCATCTTCTTATCCTTAAGTATTTCGGCAACCTGTAGAGGTTATTGTCGATTATGTCATCCATAAATGCAAGCACGACAATTTATAAATAGAAGAGAAAACCTCGTTAACAAAAAAAGTTATCAGCAGTTGGGGTGTGTTATTTAAAGATGTCAATTTGGTCCATATTTTTAACCATTCTGTTCATGCCACATCCCGAGAAAAAAATTGAAGAATAAAACAAGTAATTGATCAGCAAATATTAAGAGTTATTGGATCACCTTCATTCCAGGCATTTGGACCCACTAAACAGCAATTCCAGCTGTAGGCATCGAAAGGAATCCTGCTAAAGTCTCTTCTGCAATGGACAAAAGCCTGGGAAAAACGACATGTGATTTCATAAGGCCAAACACAAACATACAAGGTTTCAAAGAAAGCAACGATGGAAACAACCCAAGACACAAAAACAACAAAGAAAGGAACCATAATAGAAAACTTGTCTGGCACCAAATTTGAGGTAAGCACAATATCAATATTTCTAACAATCAAGAAAACAATAGAGAGAAGCCCAAGATCAGCAACTAAAGCATGAAACTGCATACATTGCTTTCCATTAAGTGAAGTTAAAACGGCATTAACATTTATGCATATAATGAATACGAAGACACAATAGGCTAAAAAGGTCAAACGGGTATATTGAATGGACTGTGAACAAGGCTACATATATATACATATGCCATTTAAATATGAGACACAATGAAATTCAAAATGCAAGAATGAGACTAACCAAAATATTAAGAATGGGTGTTGCAGATGATATCTTCGTGGCGAGTTTAGTCTTGAGCAGTACAAGTTCTGTCCTACCACCACTGAACGCCTCATTTTCCATGGCAGCACCTCATCCCACCAACAATTTATTCAACACACCCCAACTGTTTGCACAAGAAAGCCATAAAAAAAATCTGGACAGCAGTGATACCTTAAATTTGATGGGAAGTATTAGTTTTAATAGAGAATCACCTCAAGAAAGCTATAAAAAATATCTGCAAAGTTGTTTGCACAAGCTCTTGGTCCCTGCTCATTCATCCAAATTTCTACTGCACCATATTCATATGCCTTCTTCAAAACAAAAGAAACAGGAAAGTTAATCTTTATCTTGGAATTAACTAATGTTCTTATAAAGCAATCATACATAGAAAATAAGTGGAAATTTCTAAAATTTCAATAGCTTCCAAATAACATGTATAATACCTTTGAAGAGGTCTTCTTGGCCAGCGACACTCTATAAAGCACTCCAAATGATCCTTCCTCCAACTTCTTCCCCATAAAGAAATCATTCTGCAATAATAAAACCCTCATTAAAAAGTTAACAACTAATCAAATGAACACCAGAAACACTACTACCTAAAAATTGCAACATAAAAATCTTGAGTTCACAAACCTTTTTTTGTAAGTGGGTCTGCCAGTGCGGGGAGAAAAAAAGCACATAATCATGTTCTCAAATTGTATAAGGGTCACTTTTCTAACACCAATCAAACTTTCACGGCCAGGCGCCAACACTGAACAACTCTAAAAGAAAAATATCAAAAGTCAAACTCGTAGAACGCAACAAAGAATAGAAAGCCTAGACATGTAATAACCATTAAAACAAAAGTGAATTACAGTAAAGAATCAAAGATATTGCTGGTACTATATATTGAAGGTCTCAATAAATACAAAATTAAAAAGCACTATAAATGAAGACAATACCTTTGAATAGCCAAAACCACAAATTTTCAAGCGAGGAGCTGGACTACCATCCAACAATGTGTTTTCCAACTTCAAGTCATGATGCTAGAAGCCAAATAGAGAAGCTCAAGTCAGACATCTCATAATATCTTTTGGGCAGAAAATGCACTGCCGAAAAAGCAAAGACTACATGTACCATTGAGTGACAATAGCTAACACCTGATATAAGTTGTTGGAAGAAGAAGCGTGCCTGCAGAATTAAATAGTGGGCATTAAAGACATATGCAGCAGGACTACACAAATGAATAAATGCAACGGAGAAGATCCTCACTAAAACCCCCACCATTGCATATCCCCTCAAATAGCTCTCATCCAGAAGCATATTCCATCATAATTGCCAAATGTGAAGGGGTCATTATAACCTAGAGTCACATTATCAAAGGACTAATCAAGATACTTCTAAGATATGATTCATATGAAGAAATAGGATAGGATATCGTGAGTGTACAGACCTCCTTGAACCTGAATATATTGGGATGCCTCAATGATCTGTGATTTATAACTTCTCTCTGTGCATTTTCATCTATCAGTTAATGAAATGTGTATGACAAAACTCATGAAAAGTACCGCTGTCAAGCATAATGAAGCAATTTAACCAATACAACCTATCAATATATGAAATTTCACAATGAGGGGACCATACCCAAAAAGAAAAACTCCCCTCTAATCATCATTATGTGTTATTAACCTAAAAGAGTACTAACATCACACAATTTTCTCAAGGACACAGCCCACCTGAAGATAAGAAAGGCATGCAGCAGGAGTGAAAAAAAATTCAAGCACGAGAAGGTACACGACATATGTGAAACTAAGATCCCTTCATAAAATTCCAGGTTAACCAAATTTCTTAAAACACAAATTCTATTAAAGCAGCTATAAAGAAATCAGTTTATCATTACACTTGGAAAAAAATTTCCAAACTCCACCGCCACACACTTAAGCATAAACTTGACTAACAGGCACTGTGTCTGGCATGCATGTACCCCCAAAACAGAAGATAGAAAGAAAGAAAAGCCTCAAGAATTTAGGACATTAACCTTCTCTCTCTTCCTGGTTGGTGCACGACCTGTGTTGACCAAATTCGCCAACGTCGACGCCCTCATAGCCTCGATGTTTCGTGGTTTCGCCGCTGGACGATTCGCTACCTCCGACCTGCAAAGAGATGCGTGTGGTGGCTTCTGCGGTGGCCGCTTGGTGGTTCTCGTCGTTGCAACTTTTGCACCTGCTCGAAACACTATGCCAATCACCTCGCTTCTTTGGAATCGCAGGGTCTCCACTTTCTTCACCCTCAATTTCATCATTCTTGTGCCACTGCAGAACCCTAAATCCACAAATTGGGAACAAGCGGTGAATCCTTCCTTCTTCTCACCTCCAAGGTTGCAATTCCGTAATGCCTCCATAAGTGAACCTTCAATTTCCATTTGATTCCGTGTCGCCATTGTAACGCTCACTCCACCATCTCCTCCTTCAATCTTGGCTTCAAGATTGATTCGCTTCATCTCATAGGTCAGGTTTTTCTCCACATCTGAAACGGACTCTGATTCCTTTAGCAACGCCTCCGCCGCCACTCGTTCTTCCTCCGCCGCATCAAGATTGGGTTTCAACTTCACTGTGATCTTCGATGAATTCTGAGACGCCTTCACTGCCGCTATCTCTACCTCAAACGCAGCTTCATAATTTGCCTCTTCTGCGATAACCGATTCTCTCAGTAAAGCCTCCGATGATGCCCTCTTTTCATGCGCTTCTTTCCGTCTTCTAGTATCTTCCTTTCGTCTTCTCTCACCTTACTCAATCAATTCTGCGATTTCACTGAGAATCACACGAATCTTCTCCTTCTGTTGCGATGACAGAGAAAACAAGAAATCCTTATTTCTATTGTCGGCCATCTCCTTCTGGTTGGTACCCACAGCACCCGGAAAGGAGCTCTGATACCAGTTTTAGAACCCAAAAATTATGAGGGTATTATTGATAGAAGAACCTTAATTCCCAAATCGAGAATCAGCCTAAGATACAATAGGAGATGCCAAACACTCCCAAAAAGAACCCAGAGAGACACAACGCTCTCGAAACCCTAATCCTAAATGAATACAAAGATTATCCCTAATGCTCACTAACATCTCTTATTTATACTAATCCAATTAACTTGATAAAATCTAATAATAAAATATATAATCTAATAACAAAATATAGAATCTACTGCTTACTGGATAAAATAAACTAACAAAACGATAAAAGCATAAATCCTAATACTCTCAAATCGTGAGTACCTATCAATACTACCCCCTGAAAATTCACCTTGTGCTCAAGGTGGAGGACAGCATACAAATGACAAAGTAGAACATCACACAGTTTTCTCAAGGACACAGCCCACCTGAAGATAAGAAAGGCATGCAGCAGGAGTGAAACAAAATTCAAGCAAGAGAAGGTACACAACATATGTGAAACTAAGATCCCTTCATAAAATTCCAGGTTAACCAAATTACTTAAAACACAAATTCTATTAAAGCAGCTATAAAGAAATCAGTTTATCATTACACTTGGAAAAAAATTCCCAAACTCCACCGCCACACACTTAAGCATAAACTTGACTAACAGGCATTGTGTCTGGCATGCATGTACCCCCAAAACAGAAGATAGACAGAAAGAAAAGCCTCAATAATTTAGGACATTAACCTTCTCTCTCTTCCTGGTTGGTGCACGATCTGTGTTGACCAAATTTGCAAACGTCGACGCCCTCATAGCCTCGATGTTTCGTGGTTTTGCCGCTGGACGATTTGCTACCTCCGACCTGCAAAGAGATGCGTGTGGTGGCTTCTGCGGTGGCCGCTTGGTGGTTCTCGTCGTTGCAACTTTTGCACCTGCTCGAAACACTATGCCAATCACCTCGCTTCTTTGGAATCGCAGGGTCTCCACTTTCTTCACCCCCAATTTCATCATTCTAGTGCCATTGCAGAACCCTAAATCCACAAATTGGGAACAAGCGGTGAATCCTTCCTTCTTCTCACCTCGAAGGTTGCAATTTTGTAATCCCTCCATATGTGAACCTTCAATTTCCATTTGATTCCGTGTCGCCATTGTAACGCTCACTCCACCATCTCCTCCTTCAATCTTGGCTTCAAGATTGATTTGCTTCATCTCATAGGTCAGGTTTTTCTCCACATCTGAAACGGACTCTGATTCCTTTAGCAACGCCTCCGCCGCCACTCGTTATTCCTCCGCCGCATCAAGATTGGGATTCAACTTCACTGTGATCTTCGACGAATTCTGAGACGCCTTCACTGCCGCTATCTCTACCTCAACGCAGCTTCATAATTTGCCTCTTCTGCGATAACCGATTCTCTCAGTAAAGCCTCCGATGATGCCCTCTTTTCATGCGCTTCTTTCCATCTTCTAGTATCTTCCTTTCGTCTTCTCTCACCTTACTCTCTCAATTCTGCGATTTCACTGAGAATCACACGAATCTTCTCCTTCTCTTGCGATGACAGAGAAAACAAGAAATCCTTATTTCTATTGTCGGCCATCTCCTTCTGGTTGGTACCCACAGCACCCGGAAAGGCGCTCTGATACCAGTTTTAGAACCCAAAAATTATGAGGGTATTATTGATAGAAGAACCCTAATTCCCAAATCGAGAATCAGCCTAGGATACAATAGGAGATGCCAAACACTCCCAAAAAGAACCCAGAGAGACACAACGCTCTCGAAACCCTAATCCTAAATGAATACAAAGATTATCCCTAATGCTCACTAACATCTCTTATTTATACTAATCCAATTAACTTGATAAAATCTAATAATAAAATATATAATCTAATAACAAAATATAGAATCTACTGCTTACTGGATAAAATAAACTAACAAAAAGATAAAAGCATAAATCCTAATACTCTCAAATCGTGAGTACCTATCAATACTCCCCCCTGAAAATTCACCTTGTGCTCAAGGTGAAGGACAGCATACAAACGACAAAGTAGAACAGCTATGCCAAAAATCCCAAGGTGACAATCACAGCTTCCACCTGGATCCAATTGCATAAAGCTACTAATCCCAGCCATGTAAGAGCTTGTGAACATCTTCCCAGGGCGTCTGAAATAAATCCCACCCGGATCCCATAGCTGGAAAAACATTCGGCAGATGTTCCAGCTGATGCAAATAGGTTGAAGTATCAAGGCAGCAGCGTCTTCAAAAGCAAACCCAAATATGGAAGAATTGACGGTCATCTTTCCATAACAATCCGACATGTTCTCAAGTAGTTCAGTACTTGAATCAACACTAAAAATCAACCCTTCTCCACGTGACCCAAGTGGGGAGAAGGTCCAACTGTCACAAATATGCTGAAATCGCCAAATCCGCTCTTGCCTCCTAACCAAAACAATGAACTCAGGACCGTAAGGACCCCAGTTTTGAAGTCCAGCATCTAATTCAACATAAAATTTAGGTGGACATGACATAGCACTTGTTTCCATATGAAGTGGAGATTCTGGAACGGAATAACACTCCATAGTTTCAGCAGAAGCCTGTAAATCACCTGAATCTCTTTCCCGCTACAGTTGTTAAATTCCTTGAGACACTTCAATATGACATCTGGCTCCCTGCTGTCTCATGTAATTGGGTAAATTGGGTTTTAGCCCAAAATATGATAAGCTGGCCCACCTTACATGTATGATCCAATTGTCCTTTAATACACAACTCTGGACTAGAGTCACTAGACAGGTTCCACTATTTTTTGAGGCCCAAGTCTCCCTTTTAGTGATTTGGGCTTGACCCATTTGTTCAGAAAAGAGGTTTAGCTCAGATCCAATCTTTCCAAGCCTCGTCTCTATTTTTTATACATTCCAGAACCAGTCCCACCCAAGCACCCTTCTTCTAGTTGTAGTGACTAGCTTGGCTTGCCTCTTATCGTCTACACTCCCTTCGTACACTGCACAAAGAGTTGATTGTGGTGGCATAAACTGTACCTGCATGCATGCTGTCTTCACCTCCTTCGCTAGTGGAGTCAACTCTATAGCCGTTGGCAAAGTAGCGAACTTTGCAAGAGTGCTATGCTCCGACAGATCTAATGATGGAGGCCGGTCCTCCTTGCAACATTGGAGAAGACCAGTCATCATTCCGTCCTCTCTCTTCCTAATTGGTGCACGACCTGTGTTGAGCAAATTCGCCAATGTCGACACCCTCATATCCTCTATTAGAGATATGGAGTATATGCATTGTTACTGTGTACATAATTGTAATTGCTGAGTTAGTTAGTCATGCTGAGCTGTCATCAACTACAGCTGTCAGTTGCTATTAGTGCTGTTGCTGTTACTGCAGTTATGCTGTTAGGCTGCTGTTGGTGCAGTTATTCTGTTAGGCAGTTGTTAGTGCAGTTATTCTGTTAGGCTGCTGTTAGTGCAGTTATGCTATTAGTTTCACCTTCTATATAAGGTGACCTCATCTCTTGTATCTGCTGGTTGTTAATTCAATTGAAAGAATCAGTTTTCTTCTCTCTCACTCTCTTCTCTCTTTCTCTCTGTCCCTTCGATTCTCTGTTTTCTTCATGGTATCCAGAGCTTAGCCACCTTCGATTCTCTGCTTTCTTCAGCCTCGATATTTCGTGGTTTCACCGCTGGACGATTTGCCACCTCCGACCTGCAAAGAGATGCGTGTGGTGACTTCTGCGGTGGCTGCTTGGTGGTTCTCGTCGTTGCAACTTTTACACCTGCTCGAAACACTATGCCAATAGCCTCGCTTCTTTGGAATCGCAGGGTCTCCACTTTCTTCACCCCCAATTTCATCATTCTTGTGCCATTGCAGAACCCTAAATCCACAAATTGGGAACAAGCGGTGAATCCTTCTTTCTTTTCACCTCGAAGGTTGCAATTCTGTAATCCCTCCATTAGTGAACCTTCAATTTCCGTTTGATTCCGTGTCGCTATTATAACGCTCACTCCACCATCTCCTCCTTCAACCTTGGCTTCAAGATTGATTCACTTAATCTCATAGGTCAGGTTTTTCTCCATATCTGAAACGGACTCCGATTCCTTTTGCAACGCCTGCGCCGCCACTCGTTCTTCCTTCGCCGCATCAAGTAATATCATACATTAGAATGAAACATCTTCACCCACAACATGTGCCATCAGAAGTCCAAAGAGCAGATATTTTTACTGAAGCTCTCTCTCCTACCAGATTCCTCACTTTAAGAGACACACTGAATGTAGTTGACAAATTACAACTAGTGTCACCTCCTTCAGTTTGAGGGGGTGTGTTAGAGTATACAGATATAAGTCAGTTTGTAAACTGTGCGGTATAGCTTCTATATATAGGACACTCTCTCTCTTGTAACAGTCACCAAATACAGAATAACAGTATCAGTTTCTACAGTTTCTATCTTCTTTTTCCTTTCTCTGTTTCTTGCAACAAGCTGAAGCAATTAAAGACATAAAGCACGACTACTGCAGAACGGAAGAGCAAATTGCTGATATATTCACAAAGGCATTACACAGACCAAGATTTGAAGAGCTACGAGCTATGCTTTGGAGTTACAGAAATGTGCATCAAGGAGGAGTAATAGAAAGTGCTGCAACTTTCTAGAACTACTTAGAAAAATATATAATGATAAGTCTAAAAACAAATTAATTAATAGCTAGTCTAGATGGTTCTTGTATCTAGAAGCAACAAATAGATAAAAAAAATTTAACGGCCGACATAGATGGGTCGGTGAGATTGAACCTATAAATAGGCAATGCATCAAGCAATTTGAGGTGTGTCCAAGAACCAAACTACTCACTACCATACAACCTTGTAGCTCCTATCTATAAATTAATTAAAAGCCTTCGTTATACAACCTGAATATTTGCCCACTCATTTCCATAATACTAACGTTTACAAAATCATTCACTAATTATCCAACCATCCAAATACTAACAGTTACTCAACTCTAGTGAACTATTCTACCCATTGTTTCCAGTATCCTAGTGTCGCCAATCTTTATCCATTTATTCTTTCCATCAACTAGTTAGGAATCTGAAATTGCCTTATGCTTAAAAATAACCCCTTTTAAGACACCTCTCCCAATTTGCACGTAATCATGAAAGTCATAACGTCCAAATAAAAGAGAAGAGGGAGAGAGAGAGAGAGAGAGAGCAAGTTACCAAATAAATCAACAAGATTTTATACTGTCTCTGCACAGCAAGCTTGCTTATCTAATTCCCGCCTTCAAGGAGACAGAATAGCAACTGCTTATCCTTAAGGATTTCGGCAACCTGTAGAGGTTATTGTCGATTATGTCATCCATAAATGCAAGCACGACAATTTATAAATAGAAGAGAAAACCTCGTTAACAAAAAAAGTTATCAGCAGTTGGGGTGTGTTATTTAAAGATGTCAATTTGGTCCATATTTTTAACCATTCCGGGAAAAAAATTGAAGAATAAAACAAGTAATTGATCAGCAAATATTAAGAGTTATTGGATCACCTTCATTCCAGGCATTTGGACCCACTAAACAGCAATTCCAGCTGTAGGCAGCGAAAGGAATCCTGCTAAAGTCTCTTCTGGAATGGACAAAAGCCTGGGAAAAACAACATGTGATTTCATAAGGCCAAACACAAACATACAAGGTTTCAAAGAAAACAACGATGGAAACAACCCAAGACACAAAAACAACAAAGAAAGGAACCATAGTAGAAAACTTGTCTGGCACCAAATTTGAGGTAAGCACAATATCAATATTTCTAACAATCAAGAAAACAATAGAGATAAGCCCAAGATCAGCAACTAAAGCATGAAACTGCATACATTGCTTTCCATTAAGTGAAGTTAAAACGGCATTAACATTTATGCATATAATGAATACGAAGACACAATAGGCTAAAAAGGTCAAACGGGTATATTGAATGGACTGTGAACAAGGCTACATATATATACATATGCCATTGAAATATGAGACACAAGGAAATTCAAAATGCAAGAATGAGACTAACCAAAATATTAAGAATGGGTGTTGCAGATGATATCTTCGTGGCGAGTTTAGTCTTGAGCAGTACGAGTTCTGTCCTACCACCACTGCTCGCCTCATTTTCCATGGCAGCACCTCATCCCACCAACAATTTATTCAACACACCCCAACTGTTTGCACAAGAAAGCCATAAAAAAATCTGGACAGCAGTGATACCTTAAATTTGATGGGAAGTATTAGTTTTAATAGAGAATCACCTCAAGAAAGCTATAAAAAATATCTGCAAAGTTGTTTGCACAAGCTCTTGGTCCCTGCTCATTCATCCAAATTTCTACTGCACCATATTCATATGCCTTCTTCAAAACAAAAGAAACAGGAAAGTTAATCTTTATCTTGGAATTAACTAATGTTCTTATAAAGCATTCATACATAGAAAATAAGTGAAAATTTCTAAAATTTCAATAGCTTCCAAATAACATGTATAATACCTTTGAAGAGGTCTTCTTGGCCAGCGACACTCTATAAAGCACTCCAAATGATCCTTCCTCCAACTTCTTCCCCATAAAGAAATCATTCTGCAATAATAAAACCCTCATTAAAAAGTTAACAACTAATCAAATGAACACCAGAAACACTACTACCTAAAAATTGCAACATAAAAATCTTGAGTTCACAAACCTTTTTTTGTAAGTGGGTCTGCCAGTGCGGGGAGAAAAAAAGCACATAATCATGTTCTCAAATTGTATAAGGGTCACTTTTCTAACACCAATCAAACTTTCACGGCCAGGCGCAACAAAGAATAGAAAGCCTAGACATGTAATAACCATTAAAACAAAAGTGAATTACAGACTCTGATTCCTTTTGCAACGCCTCCGCCGCCACTCGTTCTTCCTCCGCCGCATCAAGATTGGGTTTCTAATTCACTGCCTTCACTGCCGCTATCTCCACCTCAAACGCAGCTTCAGAATTTGCCTCTTCTGCGATTTCCAATTCTCTCAGTAAAGCCTCCGATCATGCGCTTCTTTCCGTCTTCTTGTATCTTCCTTTCGTCTTCTCTCTCAATTCTGTGATTTCAGTGAGAATCACACAAATCCTTATTCCGTCTTCTTCTTGTATCTTCCTTTCGTCTTCTCTCAAATCCTTATTTCTATTTATGTAACAACTTAACGCACGGTAATTAAGGTAATTACAATCCAAATACATAAAGGTAGTTAATATACGCGTATCAAGTATATTACCTTTTTTTTAATATACTTTTAATTTAATTTTCCGTAATTCATAAAGGTTATTTTATAGCATGAAAATATATATATATAAGTAATAATGAAAAGGAAAATACTTTTATATAACTAAAAAAATGAACTTTTAAATAACTAGTAGAGTAAACCCTATAATTAAATACAACTAGTTGGTTTTACCTGTGCGAGGCACAGGTAACTTTGGATAAACTAAAATTATTGTGTGTGAAATTATATATTTTTATAATTTCTTATACATGTTGTTGTGAGGTCAACAATAGTGGCCAATACTATAGCCGTGAGAAATAGTTACTTAGCAGTAAACGATTGACGACAATTTGCGCTTAACTCACATGGGCAATGATCGAAACCCCCTTCTGCATGATCGAGGGATAAAGTTAGTTAACTATCACGACACATCTTGTGCTAAATTTAGATGTTATTTTATCATGTTGATTCCTCGATTATTGGTATAAGAATATTTAGCTTGGAGTGCATTGTCCTCTCTCCGGGAAACAACAGTGCAGCAAATCCCTCGAGGTAAAATTAATGACAATATCACCTCTCGATCTAATGGATGCCGATCGGTTCCTGTTTGTGTTGTGTCGCACAACGGGTGAGTAACTATGATTCCTTTCCACCGCCTAATTATGCCTCTTCACCGATATCCATTACATGCTGGCTCCACCCTCGCATCACACCTCTCCAACTCTCTCTCTCTCTCTTTCTCTCTCTCCAACAAACCGTAAAAGCAAAAAGATTTTGTCAAATTTAAACAAAAAAATATGATTTCAAAATAAAGATTTATTTATTTTGTAAAATTTAATTTATAACGTGGTTAAAAACGATTTTGTCAAATTTCATTTATAGTTACTTTTTAATATAAATTGGTTCAAAATATCGTGTCGTTCTACAGAAAAATAAGTTAGACGCCACTAATAAAACAGTTTTCCTATGACGCTAAAGAGCACAAAATCGTTCTAAAAGGAATTAAATAATTTGTAAAGGTATACACACCATAATTAGAATGAACAGATTGCTTACACAGAGATTTCTACTTTGAAACTCACCACCATAATCGATTACTTGATTACTTTCAGAATGATGTAGCAGAAAAATAATTTAGAAGTATGCAATAGTTCTCACGATTGATTTTTGAGTTTATTCTTTTAAAACGATATAGGAGAGAAACCGTAGTGGTACAATTTATAGCATCAAGTGAGGAGACTAATTGTTAATTAAAATTTGGTTAAATATTTGATATTAATTAATTAGGGTTCGTTCCTTATTTAACATTTGTAATCAATATCAATTTTTGTTTCTATTAAAATTTGATATTAATTAGTTATGATTCATTCCTTATTTAACATTTGTAATAAATTTTATAAATATTAATTATTTAAGAAATATTTTTTTAAAAAATCTTAAGATTTGGTTAAAAATTTGATATTAATTAGTCATGATTCGTTCCTTATTTAATATTTAGGATAAGATCTTAGTGGGTAGGTCATAATAGGGGTAGTTAGGGTTTATACCTTATGTTAGTGGGTAGGTTGGTATAAACCTTCTTTTATATAATACTAGTTGGATTTACCTGTGCGAGGCACAGGTAATTTTGGATAAATTAAAATTATTGTGTGTGAAATGATATTTTTTATAACTTCTCATTAGTGACCAATACTGTAGTCGTGAGAAAGAGTTACTTAGTAGTAAACTGTTGGCGACAATTTGCGCTTAACTCACATGGGCAAGGATTGAAATCCCCTTCTGCATGCTCGAGGGATAAAGTTAGCTAACTACCACGCCACATCTTGTGCTAAATTTAGATGTTATTTTGTCATGTTGATTCCTCGATTATTAGTATACGAATATTTAACCTGGAGTGCGACGTCCTCTCTCCGGACAACAACAGTGCAGCAAAACCCTCGAGGTAAGGCTCTCTCTTTTATCAATCGTGTTTGGGTGGAATAGGGGCCTCCGGGGTCCGAGCATTGAAGCTTTCTTGCTCTCTGATGTAAATATTCATTTGGTTGTTAGAGATGTATATTTAAAATTATGTTAATGTTAAATTTAAAAAAAAAATCTTTAGATGATAATTTTTAAAAAGATGAGTCTATGATATCCACGCTGTTAATTAACCTATTTATAATGATTAACTAATTTATTATGATTCCTTTTAAATTACTAAGTATAAATGCTTTGATTATTTGAACCCAAATCGCATAAATACAAATTAATATATTAAACTAAAATCTTCTATTCAGTTTTAGATTAGATTTTTTAAATTCTTAATAACAATATGATGCATCAATACTATCATTTGACACCAACTTTTGAAAATTAACAGATGAATTTTTTTTTTTAGAAATTCTAAATATTTGCCATAACAAACAGTAAAAGTAAAAATATTTTGTCAAATTTAAACAAAAATATGATTTCAAATCCTTTATTTTGTAAATATTTGGGTGGGCCATATTAATCACGTTATAATGTCTTTAGATCCAAATTTAATTTATAACGTGGTTAAAAACAATTTTGTCAAATTTCATTTATAATTACTTTTTAATATAAGAAAAATAAGTTGGACGACACTAATAAAACGGTTTTTCTATGACGGTAAAGAGCACAAAATCGTTTTAAAAGGAATGAAATAATTTACAAAGGTATACACATATACCTTAGCGTCAACAACGGTAATTTGCTACATACACTTGTTGCTCATTCAAAAAAATAAATTTAATGAACTTAAATTAAAAATTAGTTCTCATTTGAATAATTTTCATTATTCATATGTGTCAATGATATATTATTCATTAGACTGATGCTAGATAGCTCGAATGATGCATGTTTTGCTCGAAAGTTCAATTAAGCATCCAAAATGTTTTGCTCGAAAGATCAATTAAGCATCCAAAAATGTGATTTCAAATTCAATATTTTCGTCCATATATTTAATGAACCAGCTCTCACAGAATGATCCTTACTAATTTCATCTTCTTGTTGTTGTTTGGTGCTCCGCTTCCAAAATCATTGATGCATGTCTATAGAAAGTGTGGCCAGTAGAACCCAAAGATACAATTATGAGAAGCAAGTGGGGAAGAGTTTATAACATGAGAGAGTATCAAACAAAATCAATTCGATATCGTTAAGCATAGCAAGACAGAAGAAATCAAAACTAAGATGAAGCAAAGGATCAAAAAGCAATAATATCTTTCTTACCTCTAACATTATTCATTTCCTTGTGCTTTCATCTCCTAAACGCTACTACAAAAATATGGAGAAGATAAATATTACAATTGAGATAAAAAGAGAACCAAAAAAATTATTGTAACATTAGAATGAATCAAAACTAAAACGAATTGAAGAATTCAAACATAATAACGTTGACATGATCCATTTCCTCGTGACGGGATTTGAGTTCACTAATCCTTTAAAAATAGAGGAACTCCTAGCCTCTCTCTCTTGTGGAAGAGCATGCTTGCCATCCCCTTCATCTCCTATACCCTACAAAATTGAGGAGAATGTGAATATTGCAATCAAGATTAAAAGAGAACCAAACAAAAAATAGATAAAATTGCAACATGTGAATGAATCAAAACTAAAACAAATTGAATGATTAGAATACGGTAACGCGTGCAACATAGAAAAACAAAGTTTGTAAGAATGAACAGATTGATGGAGGAAATTGAGTCTACTTTGGAATTCAACACCATTATTAATTAATTTCAGAATGATGTAGCAGGAAAACAATTTAAAAGTATGAAATAGTTTTCATGATTGATTTTTTAGCTTATTCTTTTAAAACGATATAGTAGAGAAACTGTAGTTGTACAATTTATAGCATCAAGTGAGGAGACTAATTTTTGTTCCTATTAAAATTTGGTATTAATTAGTTATGATTCGTCCCTTATTTAACATTTGCAATAAATTTAATAAATATAAGTAATGATTCGTTCCTTATTTAATATTTGTATTGTTTTTTTAAAAAATCTTAAGATTGTAATTAGTTATGATTCGTTCCTTATTTAACATTTGTAATAAATTTTATAAATATAGTCATGATTCGTTCTTTATTTAATATTTGTAATATTTTTTAAGAAAATCTTAAGATTTTAATTAGTTATAATTCATTCCTTATTTAACATTTGTAATAAATATAGTCATGATTCGTTTCTTATTTAATAAATATTAATTATTTAGGGTAGGGTCTTAATGGGTAGGTCATAGTGGGAATAGTTAGGATTTATACCTTATTTTAGTGGGTAGATGGTATAAACCTTCTTTTATATAAGATATATAGATATAGATAGATGATAAGAAAACACTGTTTAGAAGGAAAAAATGACAAATAATAAATTAAAGTAATATCTAAAATAGAGTATTTATTTAAATATGAATTTATTTTTGTATAAAATAAATAAACATATTTAGAGAACAATTTGAGGCTTAAATAAATGTCGTTTTTGTGATTTTTTTTTTGTTACCGGAGGAAGACAAGAAGAAAAGAAAACAACTAAACGACGATGTCACCAACTAAACTCCCTTATTTATATGTTAATGCTTTATTATTTTATCTTAATTTGTTTTTCATGAAGGAAATTTAGAATTAAATACTACTATTACTTAGAATATTAATTTAATCCTATAAAATATTTAACAAATTAAGAAATCATAAAATATAATAAATAATATCTAAATCAAAATAATTTTCAAAACATGTCAAAGGTCAGCAAAAAATTATGCAAGGGGTATTGTATCAATTTAATTTTATCATTATTTATTATTTTAAAAAACCAGACTCCTTTCAACACTGGGTCACAAATATGACATATTATGAATATGATGTGTTTTATAATCAAAACTTTTAACTACCAATTATAGACATGATTATGGAGATGGGGGGTATTGCCTCCGAAATTTGAATGCACTCCAATTCCTATGAGGCTTCGACCGTTAATGGAGTTTATGGCAAAATTAACGGCTTAGAATTAAAAACGGCAAAAATCCCTTCTATGTTTGCCGGCAATAATGGTGGAGATAAGACTCTTGAGAAGATTTTTCATCTGGAAAAGGTACGAAACAGGTGATCATATAGGTAACTGACTTAGAAATTCTAACAAAATCTAATTCTTATGAGCTTGCAACCATTATTGGTGTTAATGATGCAATTAATGGCCCAGAATTACAAACAGTAACGATTTCATATATGGTTGCACACAATAATGATAGAGTTAAGCCTCTTGAGGAGGTTTCTATTTTGGAACAAGTGATAAATAAAGGGTGAGGCGCATATGATTAAGAGTAAATGACAAGTCAGAAATATGAGAGAAACAAAGATTAAGAGTTAGGGATAGTACATGCGCCTTTTACGTTATATTTGGTCACATATTGTACATCGGAGTTAATAATTCAAAATTGATGTCATTAACGAAAATATTGTTGCAATCGTTACGTTTTACACTCTCACTAAGAGGTTGAACACAAATGGACACAATTATTACTTTTTAAAAAGTTATTTAAATATAATTAAAAATACATATTCATTAAATATAAATTAATTAGTATATTTAAATATAAGAATAAAATTAATGGCTCCACGTTATGAATTAATATCATTTGACGATAACATAGAAGTTATAAAACTAAAATTCTTAAAGATCAAATTAAAATACTAATTTAAATTGTCTAATAATGATAGAAAAATAATGAAAGGATCACTAATAATAAATTTAATATATACTTTGATATAGGGATATGAATCTAAATTTTTTTAAAGTATATAGTTTAAAATTACAATTAGAAATATTTAATTACTTCATGTAAATGTAGAGACAATATGACAAACACGTTGATGGTTAAAATACTAGTATTAAATTCATTCATTCTTAATAAAACAATTAAGTTCATGGCATAAAACTCATTTCTACTACATGTGTCTCATTTGCATATGTTTAATATTTAATGCATTAATATCATTTAAGAATTATATGTATTTTATAAAAAATTATTATTCTTAACATAGTACTTCATTTTTATTGTTAAATAAAAAAATAACAAAAAATATTAATTCATAAATTAACAATGTAAATTTAAAATAAAAATTGATTAAATAAGTCTTTTTTGGTAAAATTTAAAATAAGTATTAAAAATTTATATTGTTTTCCGATGTATCGAAATATATATATATATATATATATATATATATATATATATATATATATATGTTAGTCAACATATTTAAATTTAAAATATAAGATTAAATGGTGATTACATAATATGAGTTAACATGGTTTAGAAGTTATATAGAAGTTAGAAAATTAAAAACCTTAAAGATTGAATTGAATCTCACTTCAAAGTGTCCAATGATGACACAAAAATAAAGAATTTAATCCATGACAAAAATCTTTCTATTTCTACAGTTCCATTCACATGCGCTTACTATTATATAGAAGTTATAAAATAATATTACTATTTGAACTTATTTTTGTTTGTAAATTTTAAATTTTAAATTTCAAAAATAAATTAATTTAAAAAATAGAAATATAATTTTAAATAAAAAATAAAATGATTTACATTTTATTAAAATAAGTCTTTAAACTTCATATTGGTTATATAGATATATATTATTTGTTTGACAACAAAAGAGTTATTTATTAGAACTAATAAGTTTTGTCGAGAACTACCCTCTCAAATGAGATATCACCATATTTGGAAAATGGCTAAAAAAAGAATTCCCACAACGGGATTATCCTATCGCATCCTATTTTAGTCAAAAAATATGCAATAGAATTGGCTTCGCAAAAAATATGAACCACACCTATGCAATCAATATCCACATCTCTCCCAAAAATATCTATCAAATGCAAATCCCGTAGAAGCTTCACAGGCCTATGGGTCTTATTTGACACCAACACCACAACTAAAGCCGAGTCAAATTCTATGATCACATGTTGGACACTGAATTGCTTACAAAATTCCAAGGCATGTCGAATTGTCTTGACTTCAGCTTTATGAGCCCATAGTTCCCCCAGGGTCTTAGAGAAAAGACCACAAATATCACCCTCAATATCACACAAAACTCCTCCTATACCACTCGGACCAGGTGCACCCCTTGCAGAGCCATCTACATTAAACATATATGTATTATTAAACATATTTAAAAATAAAAATAGTGGTTTCATTTTATGAACTAATACCATTTTTTATTTATAAGTTATATAGAAGTTGAAAATTCTAGAACATAAAAGTTTGAACTTAAATCCCACTTCAAAGTGCCTAATGATGACTTTAATCCATGGGACAAAAATCTTTCCACTTCTACAATTCCATTTACACGTTCTTAACATGAACTTCATTTTATTTTTAAAATAAAAATGTAAGACCCTCTATTTTTGATATTTATGTTTTGGTCCCTTAACTATTTCATATTTATGAAATGGTCCCTGGATTATTAGTAGTTTCAGTCTTGGTCTTGTTAGACATTTTTCTTGAAATATATTTTGGTGGTAATGTCATTCTCGAGATTTGTTATGAATAAAATCTTTATAGATTTGTTTGATATTTGATTTTCTGAATATCTTTTAAGTGCAGATTTTATTTTTTGGTTATCTTTTATATATTGCAGATTTTGTTTTTAATTTATGTTTCTGTTTTCTATCTTATTTATTAATTTTGAAAATAAAAGGGAATTGGGGAAGGAATATGCTTCTGTTTTGTTGAGTATATTTTCAAAATAAATGGTTAATGAATAAATAAATAATTAAGTAATTCAGAAGAGTCGCAATCGAGACCGGATTCGTTCTGTTTTGTTGGAGCTGTTGAAAGAAGAAAAATCTGCTGCTTCTCCTATATCTCCTAGGGTTGGGCGTGTCTCTCTCCCTCTTAGCAGCCATGCTGTTGCTTTCTGTTTTGGTTTATAAATCAGTTTTGTTTTAGGGTTTGTTAGACATCAGTTATTTTTTGGACTAAGAGATAGATGAGTAAAGTAGAACAAAATAATGACCTACCATTTCTGAATTTCGACCAGCTTATAGGAGCAAGAACTTAGTTTGTTCTTCACTCTTTTTTTCCAAGGATTTCAACACAAGTTCTCTCAATCTGTTTCCTCTGACGCTGGACGTTCGTTCTCAAAAAAATTCAACGTACGTGAGTGGTTTCCGTTCATCCTTTATCGAACTTGATTTGGTTTCCTTCACTCCTTGTTGTGTTAAAACCCTTGTCATTTCCCTATTCATACTTTTGGTGTTTTAGAAATCCTTTGAACTTTTGGAGAAGAAATGGTCTTTAGTCGTTTTTATAATGAGTTTTGGCAACGGAAAAGTCTTGTTTTCAAAAAGTAGGGCTTAAAATTGATTTTGGGGTGAAAAACTGCTTTTATGGGCTCTCTGGCAGAAAGCCAACGCATGAGCTTTGGACTCCCAACGCCTGGGCGCTAAGGCTCTTCCCAGGACGTGTTGCCAGACAGGGAGCCAACACATGAGCGTTGGCAACCCAACACATGGGCGCTGGGTCCTTTCCAGCAAACTTCTGTTTTGTTTTAATTGTGCAAAATTATTTTTGGGGTTGTTTTCCACCTCTGTTTCAACAAGTATTGATTGTTGTTCATCATTTTATATTGCTTAGGTGGAGGAACAACTTTATGCGACCAAATCGACGGTAAGGGCAACTCACTACTAGATCAAGTCAGTTGTGTTTTGCGTGTTAATTTCCTTTGGAAACTATTCTGAATGTTTATGTTGAGTTTGTTGGATTTGTGATTCGTGCTTGGAACTGAGATTTATTGTTATAACATGTTGAGGTGGATTGAGAACTTGACATTAATGATAACATGTTGTTTATATTATGACTATTGAAGTTGTGTGAACTGTTGGTACATGAGGTTGATTGTTATTCTGTCATGTCATGTGCATCTTGAAGGTTTTGGAAGGATGATGAGATGGTAATTTTTCCCATGTGATCATACTTGAGGTGGTGAGTTGGAAGGTTGATGAGATGGTAATTTGTCCTATGTGATCATACATGAGATTGATGAGATGGTAATTTGTCCCATATGATCTACCTCGAGGCCGGTGAGAGGGTAATTTGTCCCCTGCGACCGTATTGGCCCAGCTTGGGTGAAGTTTTGGCCACAATTTTGCATATAGAAATTGAGGAAGTTGATTTCAGTTATATACAGATACTGTTGGATATTGTTGTTTTGTATAAATGTTAATACTGTTGTTTTGCTGTTGTTGTAAGGATAATGTTGCACTATATCGGTTTGTTGTTGCTTTAATTTTTTTGTGGAACATTCTGTTGTTTGTTGTTGTATTGCTCCGATTATGTACTTAAAATGTATTTCATTATTGATAATTGTGTTGTTGTTCTATTTTCTCGAGTTTTTCTGTTTGATTGTTATTGTTTGGGCGCTTAACGTTAGGGATTAACAGCGTGAGGATTTAAAAGAAGCATAGGTTGGGAGCAACCTATGGAGATGAGGCCAAGATGACTTAAAGATCTTGAAGAGATTTTATTTCCACTGTTTTATTGAAAAAGACTTTAGCACAATTTTGGTGCAGGTTAATTATTTATTTTATTATGCGTTGATTATTTATTTAAGGGGATTATTATTATGTTAAATAATGATTATTGAGCGTTGTAAATTCTTTTTGAAAAATTGAGTTGTTTTCTGATAGGTTTTATTTTTCGCGAAATTACAATGTGACCCTTGACCAGAAACTGGGGTGTTACAAGAAACATAAATTCCAAAAATAAATTAATTAAGAAATTAACATTGTAATTCTAAAATAAAAACAAAAAATAGGAAAAGTGATAAAAATATTATTAACATAAAATAAAAAAATCATATTCTTATCACAGTACTTCATTTTTATTATAAAATAAAAAATAAAAAATTGAAAGCTTTTTATCATTATAAACGACACTAACTTTTAGAATCAGAAGGAGAGAAGAGAGAGAGAGAGGAGAGAGAGAGAGAGAGAGAGAGAGAGAGAGAGCGAGAGAGAGAGTGATAACAAATTCTATTATTTCAGTATATTTTGTTAATTCAAGAGGAGTAGCAATGCCACTACTTGCAATAATAACTTGAGTCACAACCGACTCAAGTCACTAACAGATATATCTATCACTAACAGATATAAGACTCTATCTATATCTATTTATTCTAATAGATATAATACTCTATCCATATCTATTTATTTTATATTCTGCAATATACCCCCTGCAAGCTCAAGGTGGGTGCCTAACATGAATATCACGCACCTTGAGTCTGCATACTGGAATTGTGCAGGGACATGTTCAATAGTTCGAGCTTTGCTCATAACCTTTTCTCTTACAAAAAATAAATATAGTTCTAAGTGTTTTGTCCTTGCATGCAAGACTGGATTGTGAGCAATTGCAATAAGGAAACTTTAAGCTTATCAAACCAGGCCCTCGGAGCCTGTTTTAGCCCATAAATGGCCTTGTGTAACCGACAGACCAGACCCCTGTCCTTACTCTCAAAACCTGGAAGCTGAACCATATAAACCTTCTCTTATAGATCACCATGGAGAAAGACATTATTGACATTCAATTGTTGTAGTTGCCAACCAAAGAACAGAGCAAGAGTTAAGATGATCCTAACAGTGACAGGCTTAACAATTGGGGAAAAGGTTTCAGAGTAATCAAAACCATACACCTGGTGAAAGCCTTTAGCCACCAACCTGGCTTTGTACCTGCTGACAGAACCATCGGGATTCAGTTTGACCTAGAAACCCATTTGAACCCTATAGGTTCTCTGTTGGGAGGAAGAGGAATAAGATTCCAAGTAGCATTCTACTGAAGAGCAGAAAATTCTGCCTGCATGGCAGCCTCTTAGTGAGGAACAACCAAGGCCTGCTTATTAGTCCGAGGTTCGGTATGAGTGAGGAAAACAGAGGGAGGAAGGTTTTTAGAGGGAACAACACCACTCTTAAACCTGGTGGTCATAGGGTGGTGATTAATATGAGGTAAAGATGAGGAAGAAGATGTAGTAGGCAGAATAGGCAGAATGGGAGGAGAGGAGGAGGTGGATGCCACTGAATTGTTGACAGTGACTTGAGGATAGACTTGCACAGTGGGGGAAGGAGGTAAAGGAGGGATAGTAGGATGTGGATTGGAAGAAGGAACCTTAGGTATGGTAGCTGGAACAAGGGAGGATGGAGGTTTGACTGGAGGGGAGGATGAAAAAAGGTCAGAATAAGGAAACCTCTATTCATTGAAAAGAACATCTTTGGAAATAAAAACTCTACCAGAGGAGGACATACACTTGTAATCTTTATGAGCTGTGGAGTAACCAAGGAAAATACACTATTGAGATCTAAATTCAAAATTGTGTTTGTTATAAGGTCTCATAAGGGGAAAACAAGAACATCCAAAAACTCTTAGAAATTTATAATCCGATTTCTTATAAAAAAGAACATCATAGGGAATTGCAAAATTAAAAGAAGATGAAGGAAGTCTGTTTGTGAGATAGACTAAGGTTAAGAAGGCTGATGAGTGGATTTTATATGATAATTTTAGGGTCTTTTTAGTCTTTTTATTTTATTATTTTTGAGTCACATATAGGTTTTTTATTATTTTTATGTAGATTTTAAATTTATTTTGCATTTTGCATGTAGATTAGATTTTATTTGTTTTTCTACCTTTATTTTATATTTTTAGGAACTTTTATAGCAATTTTATATTTTTAGGAAAAGCTGGTTTAGTTATCATTTTTGTCCAGGGACCACTTTGTAAAGTTTCAGGAAATCAAGGTCCAAAATGTGAAAGTTCAAGAGTGGAGGGCTAAAAGTGAAGATTGAGAGAATAAAAGGGCTTGAATTGGAGTGCTAACCAAGAGAGGACCAAAAGTGGAAAAAAGGAATATGAACCAACACTCTCTAAATTAAGCACATGGAAAATAAGGATTAAAGGATGGGTGGAGGATTGATGATAATAGAGGAGAGGTTTCAGAATTGATTAAGGGCTGATAAGTGGGTTTTAAAGGCATTCAAAACCCACTACCATGAAGAAGGAAGGAAAAGCTTGAAGTTGAAGAATCAGTGGCCAGCGCTGCAGCGCTAGAACCCATCGCTCAAGTGCTGGGCCTCGGTCTGGAAGTGGGATTTAATTGCTGAGGCCAGGATTTTGCTATAAATAGGACCCTTCTCTTCACTTGTAAAACACACCTCTTAGAATACAACAAGTATTCTCTCTTTCTCCCTCTTGAGCATTGTTCCTAGGACTTGTGGGAAGCCATATTTGAGCTCCTATCCAGGGTAATTCAATGACTCCTTTAGCCATGCTTGGCTAACTTCTTCTTTAAGTTTCTTGGGTTGTAGTAGTTTATAATTTATGTTTTAGTTTTGTTTCTACCTTTCTAAATATTATTTCCAGTTCTTGTTTTAATTCCTTGTTCTTAATTTTATCTTGATGATCACAAGTGTTCTTGCTTATTACTTATACGAATGAGAATTGGTAAGTAGTAAGGGACCTAGGATTAAAAAAGGCTATAAGTATATTTCGCTAAGAGATTAGGAAAGACGTAGCTTTGTGTTGGCCGGAACTCTATCTTCATCTTCTTCTTTAGTTAACTAGATTGCAAGAAATTGGGTTTAGTAATTAAAAAGAAAGTTCTACAATGTGTAAGAGATTAACTTGTAGATATAATAGGCTATAGCACCTTGAACTTGGATTTATAATTTAGAAATTAAGTAGATACTTGCTAGCATATTTTATATTCTATGTAAACCAACCCAAGAACTTAATTCTCATCTTTTTTATCTCATCTTTATTTTATGCTATTGTTCTTGTTTGCTCTAAAAAACCAACAACATATTTTAATCTTTAATTTTCTGCACAAGTACTAAATTTTATATTAATAAGAACACCTATCCCTTGGGTTCGATCTTTTTACTACGCGATAGACAATCGTGCACTTGCGATTTCGCTATCAAAGGCATGATCCCATAATTTCAAGGGTAAATTGGCTTGGGCCAGAAGAGTAAGTCCTAGATCAACAATTTGTCTGTGTTTCCTTTCAACAACACCATTCTGATGATGTGTATGAGGACAAATAATTCCGTGAGAAATACCACACTGTGTTAGGTATTTGGTAAAAACTCTAAACTCACCACCTCAATCACTTTGGAGGGATTTAATAGGAAAATTGAACTGTTGTTTAACCCAATGTTGTCAGACTCGAGATTCTATGCAGGAATGGAGCAGGCGTGCAGACTCGTAGAGTCGTATAAACATAACACGGACGTTGATGACTGGATTTTATATAATGTTTTTAGGGTCTTTTTACTTCATTTTATTTTAATTTTATTGAGTCTCATATAGATTTTTCTTCATTTTTTTAGGATTTTCTTCACTTTTGAATTTTCATATAAGTGAGTAGTGATTTTGTGTTTTTAGTCTCTTTTTAGATGTTTTTATTAGGTTTTAGTCCTTTTTTGAAATCTGGTTAAATTGAGCACACTTGTGGGGACCTAACTGCAATTAACAAAAGTTGAAGGACTGAATTTGAAGGCAGAAGATGAAGCATCCTTCTTGTTTAACACATGGGGATTAAATCATGAATGAAGAAATGATGGAAGAAGAGAGGTTTCAGAGTTAAGAAGGGAAAAGAAAGAGGCCACATGAAGGCCATTAATGGCCATGAAGCCCCATCAAGAGTGAGAATAAAATAGCCAAGGCATTGAAGCAGCAGTCGTGCCAACGCTTCAGCGTTGGAAGCCCAACGCTCATGCGTTGGCATTCTCCCTGAAGCCCAGTTTTCACATTTAGCCAACGCCCAAGCGTTGGAGAGGCCAACGCTTTTGCGTTGAGCCCCTGTTTGGCCACGTCTGGTCACTTAAATCCCAGCGCTCAAGCGTTGGGTTCCCAACGCTCAAGCGTTGGGTCGCAGAGGTTGAAAATCTATAAATAGGGCAGTGGGTTTCTTTTGTAAATATACTTAATCAGACTTAGACACCATCTTGCACCTTATTTCTAAGCTTTCCTGGACTTGTGGGAGGTCATTTTGAGCACCCAATTCAGGTTTTATTTTATGTTTTCCTTAGCCATGCTTGGCTAAATTTTTCTTAGTACTTGGGTTGTAGTGAATCTATTTCAAACTATGCTCTAGGTTTTCTGTTTATATATGAATAAAAGTTCAAGTTCTTAGTTTCTATTCTCTGTTTTAATATTATTCTTGCTGTACACAAGTCTCCATGCTTAATTATTATGCAATGGTAATTGGTAGGATTTAAGGAAAATGGGAATAGAATGAATGATTGTATGTCACTTAGGTATAAGGGTAGGAATTGTTAGTGTTGGCCTGAACTTGGAGTTCATCTTCAATTTTCCATCCACTTCCATTAAAAATCTAACAAAATATTAATTTAAAATTAATTAAAAAATTAAAAAATTAAAAAATTGAATGTTCTTCCAAAAAAAATCCCCAATCCCTCATCTTCATCTTCTTCTTCATTATCTTCAAAACCACCACCTCCTCCATCATCTTAGGACCTCACCACCACCACCACCACCACACCAACCTTCTTCAGCCACCACGGAAGCCTTTGATTCCTCCAACCACCGCCACCTTCCTTTTATCCTACATTGAGGGAGAAACAATGGAACAAAACCAGAAATTGAACAAAACTCAGAATTGAACACAAAATGAAGCAAATTGAAGGTGCTGTAAAAAATGATAGGTGCTATCACTGGGCAAAACAGTCGACACCCCAGAAATTGAACAAAACTCAGTTTTTGAACCCTTATTTCCCTCTCTCGATCTTCACCAAAATTGAAGACAACCCAGAACAAAACCAAGAAAACTCAAAGATGAACAGAACTCGAGATCAGTGGGTTTTCTTACATCGAGATCCTTCGCTTCCAAGCGGAGATCCTTCGATTCTAGAAATCCATAAATCGACTTCAACACATAACAACTTTGAGAACCCAGAAGTAATTAAACCCAAAAATGGAAGCAATCGAACCCAAAAATGGAAGCAATGAAACCTTGAAACGGAGATCCTAACGACTTCAACACATAAAATCCATCACAAGTAATTGAAGCAATTGAACCCAGAAACTAACGAACGAAGAAGCTAGCGAACCCAGAAACCAGCGAACACAGAAACCAGATAAAGGAGACGACAACACCGGACGGCGGCGACAACGACAACGCTGGAACGAGGTGGCGACGGAGCCGTCAGGTGAAGGAGAGGGAACAAGTGGCGGAGGTGATCCGAGGTTGAAGAGGAGCAGGAATGGCGGCACAGGGTGTTGGAAAGATGGCAAGGAGCGGCGGCGGCGCTTCCAGAGGAGGATGAGGAGCGGCGGTTGGTGTTTCATGGTGAGAGAGGGAGAACGAAAGGGAGGAGGTGCGACTAATGGTGAGGTAGAAGAAAGGGCTACGGTTTTTTGAGAGAGAAAGGGAGCAGAAGAGAGAAGGTGAAGGGTGAAGGGAGAGGAATTAGTTCTGGGTAGGTAAATAAAAACCTTTTTTTAATTTTTTTTACAGAAAACGTTAGTTTTTTAACGGAATGGTGACGGGGACCAAAACTGCTTTCATTTGACAAAGTGAGGGACCATTTAGGCTAGTTTTTTGGGTTAGAGACCAAAAGTGTTAAATCGTGATAAGTGAGGGGCCAAAAGTGCTATTAAGCCTTTTCAAACTCTAAAAAACCGATTTCAAGTTCCAAAGTCTCGTCACACAGGAAGAATAGAAGGGGAAGGGATGTTTAAATGTGAGATAGTCACCATTTCGACCAAAGAATGGCAACAGGCACACTTATTTGTTTTGGATAATTCGGATGAGGTTGGGCCATATGTCGACATGCACAAGGATGAGATTAAGAGGTTGAACCCCAATAGGTCTGAAAACTGGTTAGCAAAGGAGCACAACAAGACTTTTATCTCGTGGCTAAATGATCAAGTTTATCAAGAGTGGAAAGAAGATCCTACCTCTGTGTTCAGATAGATTGAAATGGTTGTCGAAGGGTCCGAGTATACATGTATTTTCTTACAACGGCTATGTAATTAATGGTTAACATTTTATACGCAAGCCCAAGATGAACGGAGTACAATGCAAAACAGTGGAGTGACTCTTGTTGCTAGAGCTATGCATGTATCTAGCGCCAAAGATAGAAACCCAATATATGCAGACATGTCATACTTTGGGGTAATTCAACACATATGGGAGCTAGATTACACAACATTCCAGGTTCCTGTGTTTGGTTGTAAGTGGGTTGACATTAACTTTAGAGTTCAGATTGATGACTTAGGGTTCATTCAGGTTGATTTTAATAGGGTGGGGTCCAAGGATGATCCATTTATTTTAGCATCCCAAGCAGAGCAAATATTTTTTGTCCCTGATCCCGCTAACAATAAAAGGTTCATTGTTCTTTTAACAAATAACGCGCATATCAACAACGATGATCGATAATACCTTCATGCCACAAATGCTATTCAAGATGACCCATTCCTCGGGATACAACAACCATTTAACCCTGATTCAGATGAAGATGATTGTTTGTACGTCCGAGATGATCATGAAGAGTGAATTTGGATGAATATGGCATTCCATGAAAAAATAGGAAAAACACGTATGCGCCTTTTGAACTAGAAGAGGAAAAGGACTAGTAAAACAAGTTAAAGAAGTATGCATTTTTTTATAATGTTGTATATGTAAGATATATTTCATATGTATGTAACATAATTATGGGGGTCTGTACATAATTTGTACATATTTGATTTGTTGTACATATTATATATATTGCTTGTATATTATGTTTTCAGGGTTGTTTCCACTGCATTGCAGGTCCTGGTTATATTTTGTTTACTGTTGGAATTGCATGTTTGATCTCTAATTGTACGTTGCACAAAAGAAAAACAAATTTGTTACCGCGGTTCCTTAAAAAAAAAACTAAATTAATACCACGGTTCGAAAATGAACCGTAGTAATAGAGTGAGATGTTACCCCAGTTTCAGTCTGAACCGAGGTGGCAGAGGCCTGATATTACCGCGGTTTTGTGTAAAACCGGGTATTTTTTAGGTACGATGTTACCACGGTTCCGCCTTCAACCGCAGTGACTTATCTATTACCTCTCAGTCTGTTACCGCGGTTCGACCGAGGTAATATGCTGTCCGGAACCGTGGTAACATGGAAAATCTGTAGTAGTGCTATTAGTGTCAGCATAGCCGACACTAACTTTCCCGCCCACGAAATGGGTAGTACACACGTGGAATAAGCTCGGTCATAGCTGATGCTAAGCTGTTCGGTGCATGTAGCGTCGGTCTATAGCCTCCACTATTGGTCTGTGGGCCGGACCCTACATTGGCCGCTGATTTTAGCGTCTGTCTAAACCGACGCTCAATGCTACTTTGCCAACGTGAATTAGCATCGGTCAAGTCGACACCAACTTAAAGTGAGTTCTTTTTTTCTGTCACTTGTGTCGGGTTTGTGTCAATTTGGCTAAAGCTTACTAGTCAAATTTAGCACCGGTGTCATGGCCGATGCTAAATTTGAACGCTAAAATAGCCCATTCTTTTGGTGGCAGTGAATGCCCACAATAGTGGAGGTACTTGAAAATGACACTCCGGCGCTCAAGTCAGTGAAGAAACTCTAAGAGAAGTCTTTCATTTTACAAGAAATAAGACTAAACAATAATGAGTAATGCTTAAGTTTTGGGACGATCAAACTTGCATTTATAATAGAGTTCAGTAATAGAGGCATTTAAACTTTGTTTAGCTCTCATGAAGAGCTTCCCATATGATGGTCATGATTGAGCCGTATTTGAATCTTTAACCGTGTCAGCTTTGCTCTTGCTCGACTAGCTGTTTGACGTGTTAAAACTTTTGGTCATTCTGGCCGACCAACACAGCGTTCACTTGACTGCAAATCCTCTAGATCAACTAGGATAATATTGGACCTCGTGACATTTGGACCAAGCAGAGCATTTACCGACACACTAATTTTGCTCACCTTGATCCCTTCCCTAATGAGTTTATTTAATGATTGGGTTAAGTTTAAACATATAAAAGTAACTATACAAAAAAAAAATATGAAATCTTTTTTTTTTTTATAATTTTAATATTCACCAACAAGGTGTTGGTCTAATGATAGGTAAGTTAGATTTTTTTTAAGGTAAAGTCATAAAATTGAAGTCATTTGTTAGAAAAGACCATCACCGTATCCCAAACAAATTAACATCGGTCAAGGACCAAAGTTTTTTTCAATATTCATACAAAATCACCAATTATTTTTCACAGCAATATTATTCAGTCAATTTATAACCGTTAATTTTAGCAGTGATTAATATTTTTTAATGGTGGGATGATCATATAAGATTGCAGTTATCGTATCAGATTCAAAATAACTAGACCTCCAGTTTATAATAGCAGCAAAAGCTACATTTCAGGGACATGTATTGCTGATGGCAACGTCATTCCAATAGCCATAAAGCCTAAATTTAGGGGTGTGTGTTCTGAGAATTTATTATGAGTTTAAATTGTGTGGAAGATTGTTTAGTTGCTGGCGGCCCATGTGAATAATAATTCAAAACTACTCCTAAACATATAAATCGTGTATATATCAAAAAATACCTTTATTTTTCTCTTTTTATTACATCATTCATATATCACATTCGCTACTTATTTTTTTATCTTTTTTTCTCTCTCTGAATATTTACACCTAAAAGATGTTTATAAATTGTAAGTTATAGTAATTAGTTGTTTCTGTTGGTCACGGGATTGGCTCATAGTTTGATTACTTTACAATAATTCTTTATTTTTCTCTTTTTATTACATCATTCATATATCACATTCGCTACTTATTTTTTTATCTTTTTTTCTCTCTCTGAATATTTACACCTAAAAGATGTTTATAAATTGTAAGTTATAGTAATTAGTTGTTTCTGTTGGTCACGGGATTGGCTCATAGTTTGATTACTTTACAATAATTCTTCTTGCTGGCTCGAAATCTGATGGGGGAAGGCCTGATATTTATGTTTTCCCATAAAAGAATTTCATACCAAGCGCAAAAATATAGATAAGCATAAGATATGAAAATCAAATTATTAAGTTTCACACTGATTAAATATAATTTCCTCAATTTTGTTTGGGCTGAAGAGATTCCGCTAGGTGTTCTCTCTCTGTTTCAGCTTGATGATGATTTCTATGCTTGTTTCTTTGCTTTATTAATATATTTCTTTACTCACTGGTTGGTTGATTCAGTTTGATGTAATGGTTTCTATGCTTTTTAATCACTTTATTAATAGATTTATTTAAGAAAAAAACACTGATTGCTTACTATAGACATAAATTCAAAGTTATAGGAAATTATATTTGATCTTGAAATCTTGTAGCAGTTTAATAATAGATAAAGTGTTTATTTGGTTTTGCGTTTGGGTTAGTGTCATATATATTTACCTGATTTGTTTGTAAGTTATTGTCATTTTAAATTTTTCCCCTGACATATATACTCTAATCTAAAATGGACCTTGTAAAATTTTTGTATAGCTTTTAGTCCTCAAAAATGTTTTTTGTTTTAAATTAGTCACTGTAACGTCATCACTCATATTTTTTGGTCCCTCATTTTCCCTTTCTTCTTCTTCCTCTCTCCTTCCCCTTCTCGGCCACCGCACAACCTCTACATCCTTCCCCCACCTCACTCAAACCTTCCCCAACCTCCCCCTCCCTCTCTCTCCATCCCCCTTTCCACCCTCCTCCCTCTCTGCCTCACCTTCCCTGCAGCAGGATTTTTTTCCGATCCAGAAACAAAACCGCAAAAGAATGCAATTTTAGAGTGTCTCCGCTTACTGATGATATGGGCATATATGGTCAATAATATTTTCCTCTTTCTTTTTCCTTTTAATGTTGTTACGTTTTCGTGTAACTCTTGTTTGTGAAAAAAGAAATAAAAATTCAAAAATGTACAACATCATCTCAAGCCTCAAGAGTTTGGCCAAATTGAACAATGGAGCTCTTCATGCATTTGCAGAGATTTTGTGATGGAGAAGGGGGTCGGGTGGGGAAGGGGAGGGGGAGAGGGAGGGTGCGGAAGGGTAGGGAGAAAGAGGGAGGTGGAGGTGGAGGTGGAGGAAAGTTTGGGTGAGGTGGGGGGAAGGATGTGGAAGTTGGGTGGTAGTTGAGTGGTTGTAATGGAGGTTAGGTGGTGGTGAGAAAGGGAGGGAGAGAGGAAGAAGAAGAAGAAAGGGAAAATGAGGGACCAAAAATTATTGAAAATAATTTTGAAGGACTTTAATTGATTTGAAAATAAGTTAAATATGAGTGATGGTGTCACATGAACTAATTTAAAATAAAAAAACATTTTCAAGGACTAAAAACTATATAAAATTTGTACAGGGACCATTTTAGATTAAAGTACGTCAGGTATTAAAAACATATTTAACCATTTTCTTATTCTAATATGGATTATTTATTATTTATTTTACTCTAACTATATTGCAGGTTATAAAATTTTATCTTATAGTGCCTAAACGATGACATGATAAAAGCTCCAATCTTTGTGTCTTTGTGTTGATGCAAAAAGGAAGAAAAAACACATCCTAACGTATTAGTGGAGATGTAAGATTCACAAATTCAAATATATTAAGTCTTTTTTTTGTATATCACACTATTCTGGCGACAAGTTATGAAACCATAGTTACATAGCATGAATACAAGAGGACCTAACCAAAATAGTGCATGGCACTTCAGCATTTCACTGAATAGCATGGTTGAAACTAGTAAGAGTCCACGACAAGAATACACTCATGGACTCTTCACCATCATACACATGAAGCCTTGATTTTCAAGACGAGCATTGTTGTTGTGTTACTGTTTTTGATGATTACATGATGGAACAAGCATTTACGTTGTCGTCATTAAAAAGGGACACAAAATTCTCTTCCGCAGGTGCATTGGATGAGGAAGGAAATGCCTGCACAACGTTCCTAACATAACCAGCTGGTGCTTTTCTATCATATGCTCCTGGGGCATGAGGATAGTACACCAGATGCTGTTCAACATAAGGCCAGAATTTAGCTCTAGTTTTCCCAGTGCTCTTTACCCTCTTTAACACCTTGTTTGGATCTACATAACCGCTCACTACCACCCGGCTTTGCTTTCGATCCACCTCCACAGATTTCACCCCTGCACAAGAGGCAGATCGCGGATTAAGAAAAATCTGGTTCACAAATTAAAAGAGTTTCTTTGCAAATATGCAAGATGGGAACCTTTTAATGAAGTCACTGCATGTTTGACTCTTCTTTCACAACCTTCACAGTCCATTCTGACTTTGATCTCAACTGTCTGAAATACCATATATATGAGTAATTATGTATCTAAAGGAATAAAACTACAACAAAATTAGATTATACAAGTAGTAAGGAAGCAAGGTGTGTGAAGAAACAAAAAATTAGTGAGACTGCTAATTAGTTCCTATTCTGACCTGCATTGCTTTGCGCTTGTTTCTTGTGCTAGTGCTGGTTACAGTGCAAAAGTTGGAGAGGTAATCAAGTGCACCCATTTAATTTGCTTCTCTTTAATTTCTAGAAAGCAAAGTGAGGGTGAGAGTGAGATAAAGTGAGATAGACGAATGGTGTTTATATAAGAGACTCAAGAAGACTTGGGTGCAAAAGCAGTGTCCTGAAAATTATATTATAAGGCTGCAATTATTAATGGGGACATCTATATGGCTCCAAAGGCTCATTAAGAGTTCCAGATAATATCATAATACAAGAGGTGGAAACCACTGCATTAGACATGGCTCTATCCGTGACATGTTTTATTCACAATTTTATTTTTCAAATCTATATGCTTTGTTGACAATTTTTTGTTCTATGAGTACGGCTTACTTTTCTGCAATTTAAAAGGATCAAGAGATTTTGTACTTAGATAATACCGTTCATTAATAAAATTTTAATTTAAAAATACACGAGAAGAGTATTTACAAACTCACATATTTTTTTTATTAGTATGTCAACATTTTACTGGTAGGACACAAAATGCGAGATGGATAAAAAAATTCAATTCATATAAAAAAAATTAAAATTTTTTGGACAACCGCCAATTTCATTGATTAAAGGCAGAGTACAAAAGAGAGACCAAACACAGGTCTATATCAACTTCCAAAGAGAATCCACTCTATTGCGAGTTTGCTTTGCTAAAGTATCCGCAAAAGCATTGGCCTCCCTAAAAATATTACAAACCTCATAATATTGAACCTCCTCGCGAAGGGGATCAATGAGATTTAGATCATTTACAAGTATCCAAGGCTTGTTTGAAACATTATACACCCCCTACCACAATAGAAAAGTCACTCTCTATAATTATATCTTTCACGTCAAACTCCTTACAGAAGAGCAACATATTCAATATAGTTTCCACTTCCGCTTCAAAAGCTCATTTCCTTCTGTACTGACATGGGCGTTGAGATGTTATTCTATGTAATGGAAGATTTAATGTTTGTCTCATATTGGACTGGAGTGATATATCTCATGATTGGGCGACTCAACCTTGTTATTTAGAGAGATCTATCCTTCAAAGTATTGTGGGCTTGTGGGCTATGTGAAGAATTTTTCACCAGTGAAGGGGCAATGGAATGTTCACATTGTGCAAGTTCGAAGACACACTTCATCCCACTTCTTAGGACTTTAAGCACCATATCATTCAGATAATGGAGGAGTCGAAACATTTAAAGCTGATCAAAGAGTGGCGAGGGAATGTTACTCATACAATTTTAAATTATGTGGTCAATATGGAGAAAAGTGAGTTAATAAAGGACATCGATGTTATGATATTGGTTTGCCCAATAGGTTTCTATTGGATCCTCGAGAAGGTTTAGATGAAAATCAAATAAAATTGGAGGAAGACACGAAGGAGTTGATTTTGGGAGAGCAAAGTTTGAAGGAAGGAGATTTGGTGCTCAAAGAAAGATAAGGGGACCTAATGATAATGATCTTTCGCCTGATTGGGAGGGGCCTTACATAATCATACGCGAGTTAGGTCATGTTGCGTAGCACTTGGAGGATCTGTTAGGATGAAGAATTCCTAGGGCCTCGAATGCTCAACACCTGAGTTTCTATTTCAGCTAAACTCTATTTTGGCGTTTCTATTTCACTTAATCTCTCCTTTTTAATGTTTAGTTTTGTTAATGTTTTATTTCAGCTTTGTTTTAAGACATAGATGCACTATTTTCTCTTCCGCGAGGGAGATTTTTTAGTGAGGCACCACCTTCATTCCACATGCTGGATCATAATTACAATACATGCATCATGCCAACTTAGATCGACGACAGTTGAAAATTGTGTAAGTCTCAAGAATCTGAGCATCGACCATGAGTTCATTGAGCAAAAGCCTTGGAACGTCTAAGCCCTAGCCTCTAAATGAGCAAAAGGCTCGCCATTGAACAATTGACGAGCAAAAGCCTCAATTATGTTGAGACAAAGCCTTGAATTTCAAGCACAAAGTCTCGTGAACTCAAAGAATAGTTGATAAAGATGATGCAAGCCTTATGTAGCCTAAAGAGTTCGTAAATTAAGCGACTTCACCATTTATTTTAAACGAAGTTTAAAGGGTTAATAAAAAGAAAACTACGACTGGAGAAATGAGCAAATGGGTAGCACGAGCATAGAAGAGACGTATAGGATTACAACTGGAGATATGCCTCAAAAGCTTCTTGAACACGACCATTAGACATTGGGTCTCCCACATATGTAAAGGCAAAGCTCGGGTGATCCATTGATAGAAAATAATGTTGATACCAAGCTACCTTCTAACGGGTAGAGTAAAAAAGGTATGGCAAGACATTTCAATTAAATTTTGAAAACTAATATTTTTGTTGTTGGGAAATTATGTGGCAAGTAATGAAGTGAGAAATACAAAAAGACTGTGGTGTGCTTTTATTGAGACACACTTCGTCCCAATTCTTAGGATTTGGTGTCTTGTGGGCTATGCGAAGAATTCTTCAATGGAAAATGGGCGATGGAATGTTTGTGGGCTATGCGGGAGAAATCTTCACGGTGATGGAATGTTTATTACGTGCAAGTTTGAAGACACACTTCATCCCAGTTCTTAGGACTTGTGTCTTGTGGGCTTGTGTGCTGATATGAGCGTTGAGATGTTATTCTATGTAATGTGAGATTTAATGCTTGACTCATATATTTATATCTATGTGTATTTTAGGCTAGAATAGTCCAATTGGGTCGCTCATGTATATAATGAGCTCATTAACATTGTAGACTCGGGTCAATGGACCTGGTAGAAGTGTCTTAATATAAAAAAGATTGGTCCACCCATTTGGGCGACTCATGTTCACACTCAAACACACGACTAGTAACTGAAGTCAGGATTCTCTCATTCATTTTTGACTCAGTTTCTATTCTCCTCGGTTCACTTCGTGCACACCTTCCAATAGCTTTAGAAAAACATTCCAAAACTGACCCTTCACCGTTCCTAAGCACCATGTTGGTCTCGCTCTCCCCCACTTTCCACATGAAACGCCATCCGCATTGAACTTAAGTAACTTCCTGTACAATGATAGTGTAAAAAGTTTTATACGTGCATCTAATTGCATCTTTTTATTTTTCATCTTAAATATTTTGAAATTCAAATTTAATTATGATATATCCAATTAATGGATTTTATTTGGACCACTCTTTACACCGTAATTAAAATCTTATATGTTTATATCCACTATTTGATATATTAAATAGAACATGATGAAATATGGTTTCAAACCACGATGAAAAATCTAAATTTTTCTCTCTTTCTCTTCATTTCATGTTTATTATTTTTCTATTTTCTATTACTTTCTCACACCTTATTTGAGGGATCAACATTCAAATTAAGTGTCTACCAAATACTTTGATAGAGATGTATAAAATATGGTTTTATAAAGATATGTTAATTAAATAGAAAGAGTAACAAGCGCGGCGCTATGGCGGGACCGATCAAGTTGAAGCGGCTATGATGATTATAATCCACCACTTCATAATATTGAAATATGATTATTCATAATTGAACCAATCCCAAGACAAGGGTAGAATAATTGAACCAATTTGCTATACTCTATTGTTGCCTATGGAAAGTGTAAAGTCTCTATCTTTCGGTCCATCAAAATAGATAATGGAATTATGCAACTCCATCATCATCAAAGTCTTCTGTTCACTTTTTCGGCTATTCATTTTTCTTCGAGACTATGAGGAACATTTGAGAGGATAAGAATATGATATATATGTAATTATTGTTAGAGACTCAAATGGTGGATATGCAAATGCAATGCATGATAACTCTATATCTCCATGAATCTCGGAACTTTTGTTTGTATTACAACATTTGATGGTCCATGTACACAAACTGTTATGCAGGATTGTACACAAAATATCCTTTTTTGGCTCTATCTTTAGCCATATGTATCTCTTATCCTTAAACATATAATGTGTATTTCAGTAAATGTTTACAAAATTACTTTTGAATGAACATAACTTTGTAAATGATCTACTGTCTAATCTAACTAGATGCAATGTGAGAAAGAATGGAACTCCCCATCAAGGAATAGCTTGCTTGCTTGCTAACTTGACAGCTTTCATTGAATTAGCTACACGCGCACATGTCATGTCTCATTAGCTTGTTGCTTGTATTTAGAATTTTAGATGTTTGAATAGTGGTAAAATTGACCTTGACAAGATATATATGTAGTTTGCAAGTACCTTTTGCATTATGCTAATGAATTGCATCATAGAACTAATTATCCTATAATTCTTTATAGGATAAACATCGACGTATATCACATTTTGGGTATAGATCACTAGATAGAAATAAGAAAATAGAAGAGATAAGTGATAAATGATGTAATAATATGACCAAAAGAGAGACAAAGAGAAGAAAAAAAATATCCTAGAGTGTATGCATGGTATAATTTCTATGAATCATTACATCTCTTTTTAACTGACCCATTTAATGATTCTACCGTAAAATTGACATTTCCTCGTTTGATGTATCATTCTCTGTTCCACCAATATATTTGTGTGATGTCAATAAAAATGACATGAATATGACGATTATAACCTTACATGAATATTTTAAATGACATGAAATAACTCCATTTGTGGGATAGGGATGGGGACACTAAATGTCGACATAAGATTTCGATTCTCTACCGTAATTTTCTTTTGTAAATGAGATATTTCACCCGCTTAAAGATGAGCATTAATAACACTCATTTTTTTAAGAAAAAAATAATAATACTTTTTTTAACGCTCTTATAATATTCTTTTATGTGAGATCTTCTAAATATATGGGTTCCACTCCATATTCAGTGAGTCTCACATATATTTCAACCATTTAATTTTAATACAAATAATATATTTTAAATAACATATATTAAATGTTAGATAAAAAATGTTAGTAAAAAAACATAGTTGATAGGTGTATTAGTTGAGATGGTTTCTTTTTGAGAAAGAATGAACGATAAACTTATTTAAGTCAAAATTAAATATTTTCTTGTTAAAAATGTTAAAACAAAGTGTCAATCACTCATTTTTGTCTTGTTGGAGATTTTTGCCATGTGTTTCGCTTAACTCACGTGGGTTAATTAAGAGGCAAATTCTACTGTACCGATAAATTTTTTTTCCGTGTGATATCCACATTAAGTGGTCTACATCTTCATATTGTACTCGTTAATTAACTTCATCCCATTAAATTCATTTTTTAATAAAAAACGAGCAGTAGAGACGAATGATGGCGGTGGAGATATGTGTAAAATGACAATGGTTGACGGTTGAATAAAATGCAAAAAACAGAACTTACAAATCTCACGTCCTTAAGAATGGAACACTGCGTTACTACAATAGAATAAAATCGGTCTTTTAACTGATATATGAGTCTTTATTACTGAACCAACTCATTTTAGGTATCACACATTGATGTACCACAACAAGCACCTAATTAAAAATCTCCGTGGATGAGTTAATTTCTCTTTCATTAATATAATGTATTTGCAGAAACAGATGTACAATTTCCCAAGCTCAGTAACTTCTAACCAAGATAGATCTCGATAAGGGTAATGACAATTTTCCAAAGAAATTACAGCAGTCAAGTATTAAAAAAATATTATTTTCCATCTTGAAGAACATAAGGCGATGATCTATGTTGCAGCTGGGGAAAATTTCTGGAAGAAGAGACTGAAGTTGTGGTCACCATCTATTGGAGCAAATGACATTAACCGCGATTGCCTTTTTCTTATGATTTACCATTATGTTAGGGTTGCATCTTTCTCTTTCTTTTTCCTCTCAAAATTGCTTTTTCACGTTTCTGTCCTTTTAATTAGAGTTAGGCAGTTCATGGAAAAATGACTCTGGTGGGCAGTTGCAGTATTTGGAGAAATGACGTTGTGGGGGGAGGAAGAACACGATTGGTTGACAATGTAAAGTTAACTGACAGTGCATATTCAGTTACGTTGGAATTGTGTGGTTCTTGTTACATTAAACTAGTCTTTATGCCCTTACATCTCGTGGGAGAATTTTTCTTGAATTTGAGCGTGATAATAGTATGAGGAAATTTTGGAAATAAATTGTAACCAATAATAATCTTAAGTTCATCTTTGAGATTAATTCACAGTTGGAAAACTAAAATGTATGCCAAAAAAGTGTGGCACAACTGGTAGATAGTTGGATTTCTTAAGCATCTAGTCTAAGATTCAATCCTTAGACGGTGCAGCGTGTAGAGAAACATTTGTTGGGAAATATCTACCACTTAACGTGATCTCCGAGCCTTGAGGGAATAGTCGCATGTGCCGAGTGTAGGTTTACCTTAGGAAAGAAAACCAAAATATATGTGTTCCTCACTACAAAAATTAAATTCACTAATATATATATATATATATATATATATATATATATATATTTTAAAATATGAAATATTAAAATTATATCACCACAAATAATTACTTAACAAAATAAAGTATTAAAACTAATGAAGGTACTAATAACATATTTAACGCTCTCTCATCTCTGATAATAAGTTCTTCTCTCACTTGATATGTCACCTACATGTGTGTGTAAAACACCAAAAAAGTATGCTTGTTTGAGAAGCCCTTTTACAGAGAAATGCAAAATATGGTAGTTATACATGAATCATATAAAATGTTCAAAGAAAATAAAGACTTGAATCAAATGAAAACAAAACAGCCGAAAGATATAACTTAAGCTCTGTTTGGTAAAACCACCTCTCATAATTTCTTCAGCTTCTGTCCCCGTAGCCCATTCCAGAAAGCAGCTGCGTTTACTACCTTTTTTCCAGGGAGCTGAACTTCCAGTACCTGACATTGTAAACATCACTGAATTCAGAAAGGCATATTGATCTGCAAGAATACTGGAATGATAAAACTGTGCTAAATGAGTGAAACAAACAAGTGCTCTTTTTCAGATTAAAAGGTATAACTTATAAGTGCTTCCTCAATGCTTGTTCCACGTGAAATAAAGAAAAATACATATTGACTGTATCTCTGAAAGCAATCAATTTTCATAGACCTGCTTCACTATATTCCAGAAAAATTTCATATGATTACATATTTAGGGTGATTCCATTTTCAAAGTACAAAATGCTGTTTGAATCCAACCCCATTTGTTTTTCATACCGGATACTATATTTGATGTTAGTTTGAAGACATAATACAGAATTTCAAAAAGAGCATTTGGACAAAAGAGTAACACAGGAATTTCCCATTTTTTATTGAAGCCCATGCATTAACTATATTTGAAAGTGATTTTTAGTCAAAGACATTAGTTAAGAAGCAGCTTCAGCTTTAGAGATTAAAGAACATATTGCATAATGACTTCAAAATGCAACTTCTCAAACAACTGCTATGTTTTTTGCTTTAAATTATTGTTTACTTATGATGATTTATAAAAGCAAATGAAAAACTTCTAGGTTATAGTCAAAAGCAGCTCCTTGGAAATTAAATTATTTTGGAATTAGCATCCATTTGACTCCAATTTACGTCTCTCATGTGGAAGGAGGTAAATTTTCTTATTCTCGAAATTATTGTCTAAATACATTCGAAACAAATTTAGAAAAAAAAAAACACTCAGGTATATACTTTTTTCTTAGGAATAACTGGTTTGGAGAAAAAAAAAATGAGAAAATCACAGCTTAACGAGATCTTTGCACTGGAACAGTCACTCCCTGAATTTTGTAGATTAACTGAAGGTGAAGAATCAAACCTACATAAGAATAAGCAGAGACTTCCCACAGAGACAACACCAGAATAAAAACACATTTAGCAGTTTAGAAGATCAATTTTGGGAGTATGCTCTGTTGGGTTTCTTAATATTATATTGGTTATAGAAATTGGGAGTATGCTCTGTTCATATTACAAGATTATAACTAAAGCGGACCTGTGACCTCTACCAAAATCACCTATCTAGTGGTACGGGTGTAAACATGATTTAGTTCTGCAGTGATCATAGAAACTTCAAAGATTGATTTAAAAACAAAACATACCTCAAGTGTGGTTCCCCTTCCACATGGAAACACCAACGCACCATTGACAAATGCAATATCATCTGCTTCGTTGAACTGCGCACTTTCATGACTGCAAACTCTTGTAGTAATAATTTTAATCTCCAAAGTTTTATTCTGACCATTTTTGTAAACGACTAAAACCTTTGCTTTAGTTCCTGGCCACCCTGAAAAAGCACGCACCTAAAATTGTTTTATGTCTCAACTGCGCAGTTCAGATGAAATCATAAGTTTACCTTATTATGTAGAACAGATGCTTCTTCATCAAAAACTAGCCATGTCTCATCTGGACTTATCTGCATAAAATAGCAAAACCAAAATATAATCAGTTCCCTAAAAGGATGATATTTTATCAGCTATATATATGCTGGACTTTCTTTTCCTTTTCCTTTTGCGGATAACTATATACTGGAGTGAGTAGAAAGGCACATAAATACAATATCTCTCATCAAATTTGATCTTTTTGACACTTTAAAAAGTTTAGATAACGGCTGTGTGAAATTAGGCAAAAATAAATAGCATGAAAGCCTATGTCTTTTCAACAGGAGCTTCATGTGTAGAAAGCAATCAGAATCAAAAGGAAAAAAAAATCTTAATTCTCTGCAATTGAGACAAGATCCTGCAAGATTATATCTCTCAGAAATTGCTCTTATGGACAACTGGTTTTTTGTGTAGGACAAAGATTCAAGTATCATATTTTTTTAGGAAACTGGGGAATATTCGTTATAAAGACTGAGGCTTACCTCTATCGTTTATTATCTGAGCATAATTTACCATAAAAAAATTACTCTCTTAACTTGTTAAGGGCCCAATATCTGCTGGAATCACAAATTCACACAAACAGTGTGATAAAGGAACTACTGACAGACACAGTTCTTCTCATTACTTCTCCAAACTAGATAGGAGAATTTGGAGTATGCATTCTTCAGGTTTGTTTTCTTCTGTCCTGATTTTGAACTCTAACTTGTTCTCTTATCATCAAAGAAATCCAAAACAACCTGTCGTTTTGACAGTGGTGCCAACAGTACAAACAAATCAATACAGATGACATTTTGCATTCTGCATACTCATAAACCTCATGCAACTCTCTCACCTAATATTGTGCATTATGAGCAGATGTGTTCAGAAACAGTAGCCTGCATTTTTTGCACGGTGAGACTTTTTGCTTTTTGGTAAGACCACAAGGTGTCCTCCCACATCCTATTATGAATTAACTTATAATTTGTTTGGGGTTCTTGGTGAAGACTAGATGGGCTCCCTTCCACCTTGGAGAATTATCATTTAGAAGTTTGCCAGGAATATGGAGGCTAAAAGTAAGGCAATGTGTGGTTAATGCAATTCTATGGTGTATGAAGGAATGCCCATATTTCAAGTGTCTCTCTACCCTTACAATTTTTACAGTATATAATTGTGCTCATGACCTCCCATTGAAGCTCTTTAAATTATTACTTTCAGGAAATTTATATTGTTGATATGCAAAGAGATTAAACAACCTTGTTAATGATTTGAGCCATCAATTTGGTGCCAGAAATACAAAAGATTAGCAACCTGTGAGTTTTGTAAACTAATCTAATGAATATATTTCATTTTAAAAAAAAAAGGAGAGTCTGATATATACACTGAAATACTATCAATTGGAAAATCGTTTCTATTTCACTTTGAAGTAACATAGTCAAAACTAACACTACCTTTGGAGCCAATGTAGCTTTAGAGTCATCTTGGGGTTGTGCCTTCACTCTTGCTGATCCATCAAATATAGAAGGAAGTTCCTGAATCAGAAGATTAGACCCTGCTTTGTCAAATGAAGATAGGAACTGATTCAGTAGTAACAAAGAGACTTTCTTTAAAAATGTCTGAATAAGAATGGCTTAGTACAACACTGGGAGAAAAGAACAAAGGTGCATAAGTTAAAGTCACATCATGGAGAGAAGAATAATACCTTTACGAAACAGAAGCTCAAGCAAATCAGGTGCCTACATAGATACCTAAAGATTTGTCAGAGGCAGGGAGAAAAAGCAGTAACTGCATTGCAATTTGTAAGTTTCACCAAAAGACATTGAACATACGATATTATTGATACAATGAAAGGAGCGTAAAAGCCTTGATATAATATGCAGTAGTATTACTCATTCAAACCAATAGTTGAAACTTGAAACAGTCCAAGTTAGATCATCAATGAGGAGTTGAGGACCACAGACAAATATATAATCATTAACCTTTTTACAGATAAAGCAAAAGTCCACGTGCAAAATCTTTGGTATCAAAACAAGACAACAGAAAATCATACCTTTATTTGATCATCAACTTCAACTGTTTCAGTAGCAATGATAGGTCCAGCATCCAGTGCGCGAACAGTGAATGCTAATGATACTCCAGTTTCTTTAACACCATCCTAGTGAACAAATCAACATATAGAACCCAAATATAACCTTATGAAATATAAGTTATAAAAGCTTAAGAGACTAGAAAGAACTGACACAGAGAAAAAGGGGAGAAAAAATAAACCTGCAATGCTCTTTGAACAGGAGCAGCACCACGATACATTGGCAACAGGCTAGGGTGAATATTGACTGTTCCTGAGATATTAGCCAGCAAAATTAAGTGTTAAAGCTATAGATTTCATTATTTATAAACTTTGCAATGTAAAGGAAGTATGAGTTGAAGCAATTTGGATTCCCTGTAGTTAGGAAAATCCTAAATCCACACAGTCAAAGAATCTAAAACGTTCAATTAAAATTGGATGACTCAAATTTTGAGCTTATTTGAGCCATCCGATCTTAACCGAAGGACTCAGATTATTTCCGAGTAGAAGTGTCCTATCGGTGGATTAATAATGGAAGACACCCCATTGTGGTTCAAGGAACGAATATGAAAGAAAGTTAATGGCATCAGGCATTAGCATTGGCATTGCAGAAAATAACTAACCTAATGGCGGAATATCTAGAAACTTGGTAGGTAATATATTCCCATATGCTGCAGTAATGCATAGCTCCGGTTGCAAAGCTTTTAAATTTGACAAGAAAGTATCCTTCAGGAAGAGAAGTGAGTGAGTAATTCATTTCATTCACGGAACAGAATAGAACAGAACAGAACAGAACAGATTAGTTACATCTCCAGCTCGGTCGGGAGTGAAAATGAGATGAGAAGAGAATCCCCTATCAAGAGCATAGGTGGCCAAGGGAGAGGGCATGAGTTTCTTTCCCCTGTCCCTTCTAGCATCTGGCTGAGTCACAATTGCTGCAACCTAAATTCACCAAAAAATAAAAACATTATCAAATCAGTGGATACTTGAAAAATGGAATGTATGGTGATGGAGGATAAGGGAAATTGCCTCAAACGAAGAATGTGGAGAAGTGGAAGCAGTGAGAAGCGCGTCGAGGACAATTGCTGAGACCTGAAAGAGAGACAGAGAGTGAGTGAAGAAAGAGTAGAAGGAAGTAGAGTTAGTAGGAGAAGGAAGTACCTGAGGTGCGCCCAAGAGGACAAGGGGTTTCTTCTTGTTGGGAGTGGAAGAGAAAGGGATAGAAGAAGAAGAAGAAGAAGCGCTCTGTACACAGCATAACCGACGAATCATTCTCAAAACCCCGTGTGCCAATACAACTAACTACACTTCTTCTTCTGCCTTATCACAATGGAACTCTGTCCCTGCTTAGCGCATACCTCTGTTTTGTTTTCAGAAGATGTAAAATGTCTCATTCCTTACTAGAGTAGAGTACAGGGGGAGGGTTGCCGACCAACTTGGATTTTATTAGACACAGGGAATTCAAACTCTCGATTTATGGGAGATACGAGTTAATTAAGTTTTTTGTCCTTGTGGTTTGAGCGAAGTTTGATTTTAGTCCTCTGGTGTAAAAGTTCAGAAAACGTCCTTCGGTTTAGGAAATAGCAGGTTTTGGACCTGCTGCCGGCGTGGTCAACACTGAAGCTCCGTTTTGCCCATGTGGCACTGCCATGTCAATTAATGGGCTTACATGGATTTTCTTTTTCTTTTTCAATTAAATTTAAATTTAACATAATCTTCATTAATACTAAACTTGTTCTAATTTCATTAAGTTGATTTAAAAGAACTAATTAAAATTTTTAAATCCTAATTAATTAGGTTAATTTAAAATTAGATTTCTTCTCAAATTTCTTCATCATCTCCATCAAAGTTCTTCCCACCAAACACACAATCCAAATCCTTCACGTTTTCAACCAATTAAGGTTAACAAACCCATAAAATTTTCACCAAACTCAAACCTTGAGATGCAAAATCGAGACATTTTCGAAGATCAAGCAGATTTCCTAGAAAATTAAAACCCAGATCAATGATGGTGAAGATGGAGAAGAGGTCACGTCCCTCAGCCTTCCCCACCTTAGATCTTCCCAAAGCCCAACAAAAACCTCCTCCCTCAGCCTCCCCTATAACAAAGAAAGAGACTGATGAAGTCGAGGAAGAGAGCGATGGAAAGGGAAATCGAAGATGACGATGATGAGGTATATGGTGGTTGCAGAAGACGATGAGGTTGAAGAAGACGATGAGGTCGAAGAAGACGATGGTTACATAAATCTCATCGTTTTACACAAATCCACGATGGTGAAGATGGAGAAGAGGTCACAATGGAGGTCTTGGTCGTAGGGGAGGTTGTAAGAAGAACCCATTTGGGCATTTGTGGGTTTCCTGGGGGAGTAGACGATGGGGGGTAGACGATGGGTGGAGTAAACGATGAGTGTTTCTGTGTCCATCGTCTACTCCCCCACTTCCTCAACCTCCAACCCTTAATCTTCATCATCATCAACCTGGTAAAATTCATCATCATCTTCTTCATCTCTTAATCGTCATCTTCATTTTCATCATCATCTTAATCCCTTACCCAAACACCCAAAATCTCAAACCAGAACCACCAAAAAACCCAAACAGGACAACTTAAAAACCAAAAAACCCAAACCAGAACCACCAAAATTCCCACCAGCATTGAAACAAATTTCCATTTTTAGATCGAAATTCTTCCAGCAACAGTCCTTGACCAAATCCCCATTTTTAGATCTACATCTAGTTCCCCCTTCTTTACTTTCTTTGCTTTCAGATCTGCATCTTCCCTTCCTTGCCTTAAATCTGTAAGCTCGAACCGGATCTGGGGGTGGCAGGTGGCGACGTGGTTGGGGTTGGGGTTGGTGGTGGCGGCGTGGTTGGGCGTGGCGGAGCGGCGTGGCTAGGGTTGGTGAAGGGTTGGATGAAGATGTTGAAGATGATTTTGGAGCTATTGATGAAGATGATGTTGCTAGATCTTGATTATGTTCCTTATGTTATTTGATTTTTTAAATTAATTTAACTATTAACTATTTTATTAATTTTAAATAATAATTTTATTTTTAATAATTAGTTTATCTGAAGTGGAATTTAAATAAAGTAAAGAAAAAAAATCCACGTAAGCTTATTAATTGGCGTGGCAGTGCCACAGGGGCAAAATGGAGCTCCGGCGTTGACCACGCCAGCGGCAGGAACTAAAACCGCCTATTTCCTAAGCCGGAGGGACGTTTTCCGAACTTTTATTCCGATAAGGACTAAAACCAAATTTCGCTCAAATTGAGGACCAAAAACTTAGTTAAGCCATTTAATAATTTTGTGTTAAAATGTACCTATTTAGTTTTACCGAGGTACCAATGCAATCCAAAAGGTGTTGTTATCTATTTAGTCTTATCGTCAGAGTGAGTGAGGGTACCTGAGCTGGAGCAGCTTGCGTCTTTCTCTGTTATCGTCTGAATGGCTGTTTCGTTTGCCATTAACAACCGCCCTCTTCTTCCTTCACCACTCGCTCTCGCTCCTTCCCAACCCAAGCTCAAATTCCCTGTACCCTCCTTTGCCATACGATGTTCCTCTTCGCCTTTCACCGACAAAACCCTCATTTCACTTGAAACTACCACAATTCCAAACCCCAATAACCCTCTCGTTTGTCATGCCCGTCGTGACCGTGCCCAGTTTGGAGGTAAGCTTCCCTACCCCGGCATTGCATTCTCAATATACTTTTATCTTAATTACAACAATTGCATATTTATGTTCCTAATTACAGTAGTATGGCCCAATTTGGATTAGATTAGTATTTGATTCCTAACTTACGCCCTTGTAAGTTTGTATTATGGTAAAGTTAGAGATGAAAAAGTTGAGTAGCAGGAGTTAATTTTAGAACTAAACTTGTAGTTATTGCAAGATCATTCTAACTTTTCTTTTCCTATAGCTGTTGTTGACAAGTTTATCTCTTAATTCAAAACTAACTTGTTTGTATGTATTTTTGGTAAAGCGTCTCACAATACTAGGCCTATCAATGGTTGTTCCTTCAAATCTATTGCCATATAGATTGTGTATTTTTGAGCAGTTATGAAGATAATATACATTCCTCCTTTAGAAGTTGTCTCAAATCTATTTACTAATTCAAAATCACGTGTTTTATATGAAATAATATATAATCCTTCTGAAAGTCTCAAATGCTTTATTTATGACTCAGAAAACAATCCTCAGTTCTGCTAGAGCATAACTTCAATCAGTTGAAGATAAGCTCACTTATTTGTCTGAGTACGGTCATTGACCTAACGATATTTAGAGTTTTATTTTTCTCCACGTTCTCTATCTTCATTCAGATTATCACTTGGTTAGGCTGACAAAATTATTGGTGAAGTTATGAATATGGTTTATATTCAGTATTATACTCTTTAAATGCCCTATTGCTTTCAATAGCTAAGTTTTGGGACAGTAGTAGATGAGAGTTTAAGAAGAGTTGCTAACATGTTCACCTGTTATCCATTAGGCGTGTTAGCCACCTCTATCATCTAGTGCTTTTTAAAGCTGACACAACATCTTTCCCTATAATCGCTTGCTTATTTAAACTGTTTTTCTACTGTTGTAGAAACTCAGTGGCAATGCCCTTATTCCTTGTATAGGATAATGAGAAGTTCTGAAACATTTAATTACGATTCAAGTAATTGGTTGAGACATATAGCATACGACTATTAATACATTTTCATTTCCTTCATTTAAATAGTGAGAGTTCTTACCTTTTTTGTGAAGTGGAATGTAGATGTGACTATGAGGTCTTTCTAAATCTCACCCTCATACACACAAGGTATGCATAAGAAAGTTTTGGTACTCAAATTTTCAGTTCTTCAGCATGCAGATCCAGAGGTTACTTTAATATTCCATCATGTATTGGATGTTAATCTTGTCATGGTTTGCTTAGAAGGAAATGGTAAAACATATAACATATATAATGATCTGCTTAGAATGAAATGGTTGAACATATAACATATTTAATGCTGCAGGACAGGAGAGCAGCCAACAATATGTAGAGGCCTATGCTGTAGGGCGACATATTCGTACATCTGCTGACAAAGCTCGAAGGGTTATCGATCAGATTCGTGGACGTCCATATGAGGAAACACTCATGATATTAGAACTCATGCCTTACCGAGCCTGTGAACCCATTCTGAAAATAGTATTTTCAGCAGGAGCAAATGCCAGCAATAATTTGGGTTTGAGCAAATCAAGTTTAGTTATTAGTAAAGCAGAGGTTAATGAGGGGAAGACCATGAAAAGGATGAGACCTCGAGCTCAAGGGAGGGCTTATCAGATTAAGAAGCGCTCTTGTCACATCGCCATCACAGTAAAAGGTTTACCTAGTGACTCTGCTGTGGAAGCAAAAGCTGCTTAAGCCGATTTTGGACAAAAAGTATGAATCTCCTTCAGCCATTACATTTGATGAGAATTTCTGCAGTTTGATATTTTGTAGTTCATTTCATACAGTGACTTTATTAAGAATCTTGAGTATGTTGTGTTGTTACAAGTGTGTGTGTATCTAAGAATTGTTTGAATATTCAATTTAGTGCTGAAAATGAAATGTTTTAGCATTAAAATTTGAAAATAATTGTGACATAATTTGGCACTCACAAAAATAGGGAAAAACGGCTATCGGAATTGAACCGATGACCATCGCATTACAAATGCAATGCTCTAACCTCTGAGAAGTTTTAATTTTTTTTACTGCATTTAGCATGTAACTGGATATATTTATCAGCAAACAACTCTTCATAAGTTGCTAAATTTATCTGTACCTTCTTTTAGTATTGTATTTCACTTTCCAAATGTGAAACTTTTGCTGTACATTTGAATATATATATATATTCGCTCTCACTGCAATCTTCTTTCTATCCCTGTTTCCTGGTTGATTGCCGTTTTTGAAAACTGTATTTAAAAATAGTTTTTAGAACCAGTTTTTTAAAACTGTAAGAAAAGCAGAAAAAAAAACTTTTGAATGAGTTGTTTTCTAACATTTAAAAAACTGAAATTTGAACCAAAAATAAAAACATAACGGCTTAATTGCAACTTTGGTTTTACGATTTTGGTCCCCAACAAAAAAAAACCACGATTTTGGTCCCTCACGAATGCTTCCATTAGCAACTTTGGTCTTTCGTCCCGATTCCGTAAAAAATCTAATGGTTTCTGGGTTTTTTAGAAAGATTCTTTATCTTCTTCAAACACCTTCATCATGTTCTTCATCTTCAAATCTGAAAAATCCAGAACAACCCCTTTCAACTTCAACAATTCCACCTCCATCTTCAAATCTGAAAAATCCAGAACAACCCCTTTCAACTTCAACAATTCCACCTCCAATTTTTTCATGAAAAAACAAAAAACAAAGGTAACTAAAAAGAAGCAAATCCAAAACCCCCAAATCTGAAAACGTAACCCAAAATCCCCAAATTCATATTTGAAGCAACACTCCCCAAATTCATAATTTCTCATCTCCCTTATTTTCTCTTCCTCATTCACGCACAACAGTCACAATCCCTTCTTTCCTTCTCACCTTCTTGAATGGAACATATCTTCCACTTTGATTTCTGTTTTTGGCTCGATGTCGTTCCTGGATGTGTTTTGGGATTTTTTAGGGTTTGTAATCATGATTGGGTTAAGGATGACAAAATGGGTGAAGGAGGAGGGAAGTTGCAGGTTGAGAAAGAGGTGGAGCATGATGAAGAGGTTGAGGAAGTGGGGGAGTAGACGATGGACCCAGCTCATCGTCTACCCCCCATCGTCTACACCCCCAAAAAACCCATTCCCAGCAAAGAAGAAGAAGGAGGAGGAGGAGGAGGAGGAGGTTATCTATTATAAATTAGCCTATACAAGGACTAGGAGTGAGAAGACACTAACACCATGAGATTTTCAAATAAGTTACACGTTAGGCCATCTTAATTTCCCATAAATGATTTTGATTGGTTAAAAGTTTTTTTCATCTATATCGTGTGCATGAGTGTAGCATTGTTAAAACTAGAAATTGTCAACATCAGTTTCTTAAAACATTTCCTATCAAACATGCATTTTTGTAAGAATAATTTTTTTTTGGTAAAACTGTAATGAGACAAGCCTTAAGAGGCACTCCACTAGTGGTTTGCTGCCGAATGTAATGATCTCCAGATTTTTGTGCATCTCCTTTGGCCCAAAAGTGGTATTAGAGCCGATAGGATGGTTTAGCTTGATTATGGTGACGCCTCATTGTGTTGAAAGTCTTCTTAACAATATGATGTAAGGGGCATGTCTTGTTGGTGGAAAGTCAAGCTAACGGCCGTATAAATAAGCGTGAGAGATGATAACTACTAATGTTTTATGGGTTTCTATTTTTTTCCAAAAACAATTAAATTTTTTACAAATTTGGACAAAAAACCAACCAAAACTGCGTAAACATGAGGGACAATAACTGCTAATTTTTTTTGTTAGAGACTAAAATCACATCACACATTGAACTAAAGTGGAAATCAAAAGTGGAAATAAGCCAAAATTATAATTTAAGATTATTTAAACAAGACTGACATCCTAAAGCACCAGTGGATATTTGAAAGTCATTCTAAAACAGTTCTAAGAAAACGCTTCCTCGAGTAATTTCTAGGTTCCATAAGGAAAGAGAAAAACTTTACTCCCAAAAGCATAACTTGAAAGATATTAAAATATAAAATAATTTGGAATACAAAATAAATTAATCCAAACAGCCGTCTTTAGGTTCTGAAATTCGATTAATAGACTCATTCTGCAATAACAGGTAGAGTTCAAAGGCAACCGCCTCAGCAATGAAAACAAAATATAAAGACACCACAGAACTCTCAAGCTCTGACTCTTGATGTTACCATAGTCCAGACAGACATGAACACCGAACACAACAAAGCTTAACAACAGAAAGGGGCCAACTACTACAAGACCTTTTATTAGAAACAAACGACACAAAACAAAGAAACAGAAACATAAGACAATTCGAGCACATTACTCTTCCTCTGTTTCTGATTCAGCACTCTGAAGCCAATCAATCAAAGGTTTGGCATTCTTCCATATCTGAGAGTCCTTATTCTCCCCCTTCAACCCTTCTTGATACCACTGCAACACGTGCTCTTCCTCCAACACATCAGCATCATAGAGAGCCTTCAGAACAATGGCAATTTCCTTCGAAGCATTGGAAGTGGACTTGAGACAAAATGCCTCAATGGCTTGAAGCAATAGTATCTGCGAACCCCCCTCCATGGAAACAGCAGCAGCAAGGTAGCTCTTCTTCTTGTTCACTTCTTTCCCAAACCCTTTCTCAATGCCCTCAAATAAGGCCTCTAGCAGAGCACTGGTCTTTTCTTGAGCAGATGCGGGAAGTCCAGCCATGAGGGACTGCAATTCTTTCGCTTTGATACCTTTGTTTAAATTTGCTTTCACTTCTCGGACCAGTTTCATGTAGTGCATTGAGTTATCATTTTCAGAACCAACACGTACCTTGCTTGTTGCTATTTCCTTCTTCTCATGCCCATTTGTGGAGAGATTCTCAGAACCATTGCCCACCTTGCTAGCTGCTTTCTCCTTCTTCTCATGCCCATTTGTGGAGAGATTCTCAGAACCATTGCCTACTTTGCTTGCTGATTTTTCCTTCATCTCATCCTCATTGGTGGAGAGCATGACCATATCAGCGGTTACAGCACTTAATTGTTCTTGGATACGTTGGCGTGCAGCCTCAAGTGAGGTGTCTGTTAGCCATTGAACACCACCATCATCATCTTCATCAGGAGACTCTTCTTTCTCATCAACTTGACGAGGTGGAGAAGTACGGTCTTCATCAGAGCTGTTCGACTTCTTCTTAGTAGAGCTCAGTTTTGCAGCCTCGCCCTTGGAAGTGGAAGAGACTTTCTTCTTGACCTCTTTCTTCAATTTCTTTAGTTCCTCATCAGCTGCTTCACCTTCCTTCAGTCTCTCCTTCTCAGCTCTCCTCATGGCCTTCTTGTCTTTGGATCCTTTCTTAGTTTCAGGAGGGTTTTTCACGATAAAGGTAGTCAGCTTGTCTCTCATGTCCACATCTGACACAAAACCACAAGCAGCACATTTCAGCTGGATCATTTGGCTCTTAGTAATCAGTATCTCAGTTTCAGGGTTTCCACAACCATAACACTGGACATATTTCTTGATGAAAATCTCCAGAAGAGCAGCGAGCTTTGCAGTTTCATGCGCCCCGTTGACATGAGAAGTCCCATTTTTCTCATCAAATTTGGACTGGGCGCCAAGTTCACAACCAAAGTACTTGGTCGTGTACGCAGCTGGCCTTGCCAATGCCTTGGCAATATCAACCATATTGACAATATTTGTTTTGATGCCATTACCTCTGCCCTCAATTTTGGTAATCATTCTAGGCATCTTATACCTGTAGAAGGCATCATCGCTGTTTCCAGCACCAATGTTCTGCAACGCCATGATCACTTCAACAGGGAAAGGTTCCAAAGACAAACAACCGCACTAGATGCCGCCAACACCAGCAGATGATGATGACCCGTGGCTTGTAATCACAAAGAAGGTCCGCGCGCAATCAGGGAAAGCTGCCAAGAACAACAATAAAGGTTAAGGTGTTCCTCCTGATATGGGTCAGGATGCATAGACAAGGGCTTGTTCTTTTTCCGTGAAGAAGAAAAAGACTCTCCAAGAAGTTCAATTGGTCCAAAATGGATAATAGCCCGTTCAAACATGAAAGAAAGCTCAACGTGACTCCTTCACCTTCTTCACTACAGCAGAACTTGCAGGAAATCCTGAATCAACAAAACACCTACGTTATGAATTTACATATAACGATGCTAACGAATAATGATAATACCTTCAGAAAAAGACAATTACGAATCCCACAACATTAATCCTAAACATGATGCATCTCATTCTCCCCTCAACACACAAAAAAAAAAAAACTAGATTGTTCAATTGAAACAGATTTGTATAAGGGGCTATTGCAACACAACAAGAATACACATGAAACAGATTAATACATGAAAAATACATAAATAAATTTTAAGAAACAAATAGAAAGCGTTGATTTCTGGGAAGATTATTTGTTTATTGGGAATTGATTCAGTTTGAACAGGAGATTATTGTTGCGATTATGATGAAAACGCATGTAGTTTTAGATCTTTAGATCTTCATTAATCGGAGGAAAACGAATCAATCTGCAGAGATTAGATTAGATTGGATTGGAAGGAACCTGCGTGCAGGGTGAGATTGATTGAAGGAAGATGTTGAAAGGGCGTCACGAGAAGAAGAAGAATGCCTTCAAATGCTGCGCAGCGGCTCGTAACAAAGGGTTGATCCCTTTTTATACACGCTCTTTCGAGATATTTGATAAATTAAATAAATTAATGATAAATCGTAAAATAGAAGAAGATATAAAATTTCATTTTAACGGATGGAGATATTTAAAATTTAAAATTTAAAATTATTAGAAAAGTTAATATCAAATATGCCGGATCAAATTGAATTATTCAACCCTAAAAAAAGGCATGCTAAATCTGTTATTTATGAGAAAAAAAACATTAATAAAAGATAAAACTCAAGGAAGCTATGACCTAACCTATTTAAATTAATTAAAAAAATTTTAAAGCCTAACAGACTAGTCTATTTAAATAAATGTATTAATATATATATATTGTCGTTGGTTTTGTTGTTACTTTATAAATTTATTATAATATATTGATATTATATATGTATTTCCGTTTCTATATAAATGATTTAAAAATATAAGTTTATTTTTCATGACTTATTTAATTGCTTTAATCCAAAATATAATTTTACTAAATAAGCTCTCAAACCCTAAAAACCAAATATAACCTAGTTTATTTTTATCATACCTAGTAACTTATAATATTGTTAGTCCGTTTATATGAAGAGTTTTTATTGTATAATTTAACTCATTAGTAAATTAGTTTGATAGTCTCTTTCCATGTAAGTTTGTTAGCAAACATACAAACTTTATTATGAAATAAACTTTTAAATAGGCTACTAGGTTAAGCTCGACTTTCAGGAAGGCTAGACTAGACTAGGCTATTATGAAATTTTAGTTACAGACCAGGCTTAGGCCCTAACATTTTTAAATAGGTCAAACCTATTTACGCAAAGCCTACGTCTAGCCTACTCCCACCCCTAATTAAGCATGAAAGGTCAAATCCAATGAGATTTTTAGCTAGAGTAATTAAAATCCAAAGGCTTATGTTTATCACTAATCAAGCTCGCTTAACCTCTACGAGAATGGAAGAACCATCAACATTGAGATGGAGGAGAAGAATCCTATTCCTTTGCTGCCGCATCCCCCTTCCTCAAGGCATACTATCTCAATCACTCCTCCTATGGCTTTACTTCCCGTTGAATAAAGAGAGGTATTCAAAGGTGATTTTGGGAAATTGGTATCATAAACTTGATTTTGTTTTCTGTACAGTATTTTATAGTTCCTTGCAATTATCTTGTTGATGCTATAAAAGAGTTTCTTGTAATGATTGAATTGACTTTCTTAACCATTTGACATGCTTTTAATTCTAAACTCATCCTAATATTTGTTTTTCTTTTAAACTCATCAAGGACACTAACTAATGGACGATAATGGTATTGATTCATCGATCGACGATACAACAACTATTGCTTTTGGTAAAACTCATGCTAATATTTGTTTTTCTTTTAAACTCAGGGACACAACTGATGGATGATAATAGTATTGATTCATCTATCAATGATACAATGACTAATGCTTTTGGTAATTGTGCATCACCAGAATTTGAAGCCATTAACATCACTCTTGGAGATACTTCAAATGTAGGTGAGGAGTTCAATATCACACCTTGTGATGGAATGGAATTTGTGTCCATTGAAAAGGTTAGACAACTTTATAATTTGTTTGCTAAGAAGAAAGGTTGTGGAGTACGTGTTCGTTCATGTAAACTCAAGAAAGCAGTCTCCGTATGTTGCAATGAAAGTCAGCATAAAGTGAAGGTCTCAGGAATTGAAGATATTTACGACGGCACATTAATCAAACTAAAAGTGTTGAACTTTTTGAAGTGGTTGTCAGGCTTCACTTATTGTTTCAAGAGGCACAGCATAAAGTAAGTGGATGATAAAGTCTTTTAACAATGATCATAATCATGCCATGGTTAGTCCCAAAAGTGTGTCTTATATGAGGTGCCATAAAAAGATGAGTGTAGAAGCAAAGAGTCTTGTTGAAAATTTTGAGGAAGAAAGCATACCGACAGGAAAGGTTGCAACAATTTTGAATAATGGTGACTCAACTTTCTCTAATAGGGATTGTCGGAATCATATCAGAAATCTTCGGAGAAAGATTTTAGATGTTGGAGATGCTCAAGCTGTTTTTGATTATTGTAAACGAAAACAAGTAGAAAATTCTAACTTTTTCTATGCAATCCAATGTGATGAAGATTCCCATATGGTGAACTTGTTTTGGGTGGATGCTAGGTCATGATTATCATACCAACTCTTGGGGATGTCAACACTCTGATACCACTTATAAAACTAATAAGTATAGTATGCTGTTTGCTCCATTTGTTGGGTTGAACAATCACTATGAGTCTATAATATATGGTTGTACTTTACTACAAGACGAGACAGAGGCTTCTTTGTGTGGGTGTTTAAAACACGGCTTGTAGCGATGGGTGGGAAAAAACATATATCTGTCATAACCGATCAAGATTTAGCTATTAGAGCGGCTTCGGAAAAAGTCTTTCCAGAAATTCGTCATTGCCTGTGTTTGTGGCATATTATAAAGAAGTTTCCTGGGAAGTTAGCTCACATATACCAAAAAAAAAATATAATTTCAAGCGAGACATAAAAAGATGATTTCAAGATTCTCATAATAATGGCCAAGATTTGGAGTATTCTAAGAGACTTACTCCTGGAATAAGTGGATCCCTCCTCTTTTATAATTATGGATAATAATATGTAAACAAAAAATGTGGGCAACAATATCCTCTAAATTAGGTGTCTAAGTATTAAATTGGATGAGGTGAAAATGTCGTCTAATCTCATTTAAACAATTTTTTTATTTAGAGTGTCTTTGTTTCATCTAAAATCACTTTTTTGAATTAAAATTTATTTTTTAAAAATTTTAAGATGTTTGTTTATGCTTTTTAAAAAATCATATTCAAAAAAATTTGAAATCAAATTATTTGGAAAGTCTGCTTTAATTAGCTTATCCGGAAAAATCTAATATGATAGATGAGAGTAAAGATAAAAAAAAGTGATTTTAATTAGTGTAATCAAACACAAACCAACTTATGTTTTTCTCTAAATCTCTAAAAATTAATCTTTTTTTTTTAAAACCTAAAGATTCATTATTTTTTAATTTGAAACAAGCGCACTTGTAATCTATCTAAATTAATTTTAGAATTGAATTCAATTTATTTGAAATGGTTTAGATTGGATTAATTGTTTATTTATTTTGAGAAAGCAACAAATAAATCATAAAATACATAATAGACATATAAAAATTTAATTTAAGTACTAAATACTTGTAAGTATTGATATCAGTATTGTTAAAGTCAGCTCGGACCTTGTTGTTAATTCACTTACAACCCCTCAGCCACATTTTCTTCACTAACAAACTCAGCCTCCATATCATCTTCCTTAACTCATCACTAACAATTTCAACTGATATCTCATTTTCCCTCCAACTCTAGCGACATATTCTAAGTCATCAACAACATCAACGTTTGTCTCTATCAAGTGTTCAACATAGAAGTCAACTTCCTTATGCCTTTTAATACTCCATTCCTTATACGTGTTTATTCTCTTTCTGAACACTTATTTTGAAACAAATGGAGTATCATTTAGAAAGTTAAAGACATTTCAATCATCTTTAAATTGTCCACACCCATTAAACAACTGCAGTTATATTTAAATAGTTTAGGCAATGTTTTAATTTTATTATTAAGTGATTCAAAGAGTGACATGACATCTAAATGGCACCATGGTTGATGTCTACATTAATTAATAAGAACCATATAAGCTCTTTACATTGCATTTTGAATGTCACTCTTACAGAATGACCCAATTTTCACACGTTAATAAACTGTAAAACTAAAAGCACTCGTTTTAAACATAGACTCAAATTTCGCAATTGCGATAAATTAGGAACCAAAAGTGAAATTAAGGCTAAAAAGTATTTATTGAATCAACCAATCTTAAGGGGTAGGGGTAGGTTAATCAAATGGTATAAATTAAACGCTTTTCACTTGTTTACACGCATTTAAGAGCCGTAAAAGCAAAGCACAGGTTATTGTTGATTTTCTGGTAGAACATCCAACATTGGAGATATGAAGTTATGAAAATCTTAAGCCATGGACATTGGTTTTCAGTGGCTCCAAAACTAAAGTTGGAGTAGGAGCTGGAGTTTTTATAAGAAGTCCTAATGGACGTTCTTTGAGATTGACCGAACAATTGTCTGTTGATTATTCAAACAATCAAGCTAAATGTGAAGCCCTTATTTTGGGTTTGTGTTTTTTTAGTCTTTTAGGGGTTCAAGTCATAAAATAATAATAGGTGATTCATAGTTAGTAATTAAACAAGTGAATGGGGAGTTTAAATAGACCACCCTAATTTGGCTACATATATATCAAGAAAAAGCGTTGGAGCTGATGAAGGCATTTGTTGATGTAACCATCATGCACATCACAAGAGGATATGACAAAGAAGCAAATGACTTACATGAATTCATAGAATAATGCTACAAAAGACTCCTTATCAGCTCACATATGGTTAAGATGTTGTTTTGCATTTGGAAATTAATGTGCAATTTCCATGAGTGGCAATTGAAAATGGATGAGTTTCACCAAGTTATGCGTATGGAATTTGATCCGATTTGCTCAAAACACCAAATATTTTAATAGTATTTCAGTCTATCTAAATAACTTACAACTAAATTAATACTTTAATTTGTGGAATAAATTTGTTAAGAGTTATATGTAGAGTAACTTGATCTTTCCATATAAAATTTTATATTCTATTATTCAATGTTAAGAGAAAACTTACTAATGTTAGTGGCTCATATGCTACTTGTTATGATTTAGTCTCATAGGTCCTAGGTTCAAATGTCGGTGCTCAGAATTTCTTTAAAAAATAGTACGAAAAATTTTTAAATTATGTTTAAGGAAGAAAATTGTTTAAAAAAAAAAGTGAGATAGCTATGTATATTTATTTTTTATCAATCATACTTTTTTTTTTGTTACATTATTATCAATCATACTTTAGAAATTCATGAATAATTTTTAATTTCCCAAATATTAAATATTTAAAAGAAATTATGTAAAAATGTAAATGAAAAGGAAGAAAATTAGTACAAAATTGAAAAACCCTTTGGTGTTGAATTCAGTAACTTTTCTCCTCCGCCCTAATTGTTGTCGGAGCTTGCAGCGCCATGGGTTTTCACGTCGCCGCCAGACGTTTTTACACGAACCTCGCCGCCGCCACCTGTGGCCGTCAATGTCACTATTACTCCTCTTCTTCCTTGAACGAAATGAATCTGATAAAGCAACTGAGGGAAAGAACAAGCGCTCCCATCAAGGACGTGAAAGCCGCTCTGGTCGATTCCAATTGGGACATCGACGAAGCTCAGAAGGAGCTCAGAAAACGGGGCAAAGTTCTCGCCTCCAAGAAATCCTCTCGAACTGCCTCCGAAGGTTTGCTCGCACTCGCCCATGATCGCACCAGAGCTGCTCTCATTGAACTCAACTGCGAGACTGATTTCGTTGCCAGGTATCTAATCGATGCAGTTAGAGTTAGTTATATTCTGTTAAGGTGGCAGTTACTCTTGGAACTGAAACCACCATACCTTACCACCACCAAGTGCATAGATTAACCGGAGCGCGGTTGTTTTAGCTTAAGCGGTCTCGGGTTCGAGCCGTTTGCCGCCTACCGGTCCTTCCGGCTCGAAATTGCGAAAGAAAACACGATACCTTTGTAATTGTTCATTCTGAATCAATGAAACAATCACTCATATTTTCTATTCATACCAGGAACGACATTTTCCAGCACCTGGCATTGTCTCTGGCGAAGCAAGCTTTGTTGCTAGAAAACTCTTCGAATGCTCCATTTCACTTTGGACCTCAATCTCTGGAGGTAACAGAAGCTTCCATGTAGTAAACCATTGTTTTCAATTTCGCTTTGAGTTGATGGTAATAATCATGATAGGGTCTTGTTTCATTTTCACCAGGAGATGAGGTTGGATCTTCAGCATCCGAAGATCAGTGGAGAAACCACCGTTCACAATGCAATCACTGAAGTAGCTGCTATTATGGGAGAGAATGTAAGACTAAGGAGAGGTTATGTGATGCCTGCATCGTCGCAGGGTCTTATATCTACGTATCTTCATACCAGTCCCCAACCAGGTGATAAATTTAATCCTTCTTTTTATTTTTCGGTTCTCTTTAAGTTATGCACTTATGAGTGCTTTACCATTCTTGCATTTGCACGCACACACACCGGTCGTCATTTTCTTTAACAACATTTTGTGCTAAGTGCCAAATTCTTTGCAACACCTACAAACTTGACCTGCCAAGGATCTTGACTTCCTCCTATTTGATTAGGTTTGGGTCGCATTGCTGGGATTTTGTCTCTTGAAGTTGATAATGGCAACACACAAGTGGATGCACTTCAACGGGTTGGATCAGAATTGGCCATGCATGTAGTGGCAGCTAAACCATTATTCTTAACAAAGGAACTCGTGCCCTCGGATGCTATAGAAAATGAGCGTGAAGTTCTTAAATCTCAGGTATTTATTAACTTCTTTTGGAGTTCACCGTAGGTTGCTTTTTATATGAATGATGAATCATAATTGTCAAAGATCTATGCTTAGGCTACTGTAAGTTCTGGTCTTTAAGAAGTATTTGAAAACTCTATGTGAGGAGGAATAAGAATAAAGGCTTGAATCAGTAGTGGCAGCTGATTGCAGCCTAGTTATATTGTAATAAGTAAAGAATAAGCTGTTACGAGCAGTTAGAGTTTCCCTCCTATATATAGAGGGCAGAGTCGGTTGAGTCAGTTAGGGAAATACTGAGTGGTTGTTAGGGAGAGGTTCTGGACTCTTGAAATCCAGAGATTGCTCATGTATCCTAGCTTGTTCTTGTATCAAGGTTTTCCCTGAATCTCATTCCTGAGAATTCAGGTGTTGTTTGGCATTGAATAATACAAATTCTACCTTCTACTTCTCAATCTTATCACTATATTAACATATATTGTACTGTGAGAGGGGGTTAGTGCTTGTATAGATACAACTGACCTTTTGGTAACTGTCCTTAAGTTTCCTTCAATGTGTTGCTTGTTAAGATCCTATGTCGACAAGAGATATGGCCAAAATAGTCTTTAAAAAGGCTCGGCAATCCTCACCTCATAAGCTAGCTTTTCGAGTTGAGTTAGGCTTAGACAAAATTCTAAAATGGTATCAAAGCCTATCATAGATAATATTGGGCCACCAAATGGTGTATGAGACCAAGAATGAAATCAACATGGCCCTGCGGTTATCCTGCTGAAATCATACTGGCCCCCGTGGCAATTCCAGAAAAAAAGTAGTCCTAGAATCTCTACACTCCAGGTACCCTGTCTTGAGTGTGACACAGACTCATTGACACCCCTTATCGTTTCTGTTTTAACATTGCTTAAGACTGTTGTATGGTTTTTGGGTGGTGTGAATTGGCTTTTAGTTTAATCGGGTTTGAGTATACTTCAACTGACTGGGTTTGGTTCAGTTGGCAAAATTGACATTTGAACCAGTGACTCTGGGTACACCTGCATAAGAATGACCTCCTTCTTGTATAATTATAATCGTTTTTATCTCTTTGACCTTTCCCCTGCTATACATACATATGCCATGATGAGTTAATAGCATTTCATTAGTGGCTATATCAACTTGGGTAAGGATTTAGGGTTGTATTCTGTAACTACAGATAGCAACCTAAGAGGGGGGTGAATTAGGTTCTTACGATTTTTGCCTTATTGAAATTCAATTCTATTCGGACTGATAAACCAATTTTTACTAGCGTTTAAAAGTTCAGAATTAAAACTTTGTTCAGAAAATGCAATCTGCTCATTATTTATCTCATTTTGGATTTTTAGAATTCTTCTGGTTCATGAGCTGAAGTGCTGCTTTCTTTAGCACATTATAGAAACTGAACAAGAACTTTTAGTTTACAACTCTGTCATGATTTTTAATATTTCAGGCAGAAGCCTCTGGTAAGCCTCAGATGGCCATAAACAAGATGGTTGAAGGACGACTGCGCAAGTACTTTGAGGAAGTTGTGCTCATGGACCAAAAGTTTATTATGAATGACAGTTTGAATGTAAAGGTATGTGAGGTTTCTGTAAATTGAATTGGATCCTTTCTAAGGATATTGAAAGTATGATGGCTATTGGTCAATATTGTTATTTTGATTGGTGAAAGAAATAAAATTCTACCCATGCATGGGTTTGATCGGAATCCATAATCTTCTTGATTTATTTATTCAACACTTTTCCTGAATTCATGAAATGGGAAACTGTGCCATGAGACGTTGGTAACTACCTTTTTCTTTTCAGCAATAAAAGTATGATCACTTATGGCAAAGTAAGAACACTTTCAGTATTAGCTTGTCATTATGCCCTTGCCCCCTATACTAATAGATCACTCTGACTCCATGAATAAGAAGCAAGAATTGAGAAACCCATCTTTGCTGTTGGGAATCTGAGATCTTTCTACTAGTCGAATTTGCAATAAAGAATTGCTGGTAGCCATTAGCCTTCAAAGCCATTCATAATCTAGGAAGGTATTAGGATGTCTTCACTCTTCACGATACATATAGGTATCAGATCTTTTTACACTGCTATTAGAATTTAAACTCTTATCCCATTCAATACTTCCTACTGGATAATTTTATCTCAAAGCTCACCATTGGATTTAAGGCTGCTATATATAGATCACATGTATAGAAGTTTAAGTCAATCCGAAGTTATCTATATGTCGTTGATATACATCAAGATTAAAATCATATATATGTTTGAAACATATGAAAATAAAAAACACTTAATTTCACTTTTGCTATTATTCTATTCTTACAAAATTTGAGACAACCAAGTTAATGGATCATATTCTGTCAATCTGTCTAAAGTATTTAATGATATAAGAGTGATAAAGTCTTGTACTGGTGTATACTAATCTCTGCTCATATCAATCTTAGATGAATGGTCAAGAATTTATTTAATTAAAATCAAATCTTAACTGCCCATGTGAGATTGAACAGTCAAGATTAACCCCACACTTGTCACACTCTCACTTGTTCCTCTTCTCATATATATAGACTGAATAGAAAATGCACATATCTAGAATGCATGCAGTATCTATTGTGAAGCATTCATTGTCGGAGCCAATTTGTTTTTTTGTATCATTCATTATCTATTATCTTTGACGCCTCTTTGCAGGCAGTGCTCGATAATCTATCCAAGGAGGTAGGCTCATCTGTAAGGATTGGGAGCTTTCTCAGAATGGAAGTTGGGGAAGGAATTGGAAGGTGAGACCTGTACCTTTTCTGACACTTCTGTTACCTATCTTGTTTTAGGGTCTAGTTACTGTCGAAACAAGTCATTGAAGTTGGTCTACAATTTCATGCTTTGACGAAATTGTATTAAGTGTAGTCAGTGATGTTTTGCTGTACAATTTATGTTTTGGGTGTGTCAGTCTTGCTGTTATAGAACGGTTGGGACTAAAGGTTTATGTTTAACTGAGATGACTTTTGAAGTGCCTTTAGCAATGGGGCTTTGTCAGTTGAATATGCTTAATTGCTCTTTTTCCTGACAAAAACGATATAATGTGTGTTACCTAAAACATTTTTACCTAACAAGTAACAACTATTACATTATCGTTTCTAACTTCCAATCTCCCTGATCAGTTTCTAAGTTTCTTTTTTGGCTTCGCAGCATCTTATTCAATGTCTGACTCCGACCTATGTCCTAATAACTAATGATTAAAATTGTTGATCATATTCTCATTATGTTTTCATATCATGGGAGCATTTTTGATTTTTCTGTCAACTGATTTTGATAATTTTGCTGACATCCACAATTTTCAGTCAAGAAGCAGATGCATCTGAGTCTGTTGCTCAGGTTGCCTAATTTAAGGTGATTCAGTACATTAACGGAGGAAACCTCTCAGAGCGAAGGTTTGTTTTTCAGGCGTTTAACTGATAATATTTAAACATGTATGTTCTGTCTATTGATCCTGAAGTTTTTAGGTACAGGATTGTGTTGAAAATTTTGCTCCTTAGGAAAAACTTAAATGGTTTCCTGTTTAGTATGCTCTGGTGCTCTCTCCTGATCGATATCTGCTGAAAGCCCAAGAAAGTTATAGTTGAACCACATTGGTCACTTTCAAATCACTTATATTTTGTTTCACATCTTCTGTTAGTTCACAAAGTCTCTTAATTTTAATTTTGGAAAACTGACAAATAAGTTGATATGTTGAGCTTCTCTTTAGAATGAAGCAAGCAGAAGCGGAGTTTATCTTTGATTGAAGGTATTTAAGTTTTCAACTTTAACCTCCTAACTCTTTTTAAGCGATTCAAATTATGAATCATCCGATTTTCAATTCAAAGCTTCATATTATCAATTTAACATGCATCACTTTTAATTCCATCCTATACTTCTGATTGGTACAACCATTTGACGTGCTTGCACTTTCGGTGAATCAAAAAGATATGTTATCTTCTAAGGAAATAATTTCGAAGTTTTTGGTGGGATATAATCAATGACAAGTTCTTCGTTTTATATATGATAATATAATATAATTACTCGCTTTAAGAGTTTTTCATAAATTAAAAAACTAAGTTTATTAGTGTATATTGAGACATATACGGTGACTATGTCGTGCTCGGTGCAAATTATCGTTATGACATGGACACATGATATGGTTGTGTTGAAGCAAGAATTGGAGCATTAGCTATAAATGTAGCAAATTAACAAGGAAGGGTCTATACTCTATACGCCTTCATGGTTGGCATGGGTCTTTGTGAGATTATGACTTCAAAAACATTTTGAGGGCATGTTTGATTGCAGTTTTAGTTTTCTGTATTTAAAAACAGTTTTTAGAACAAACTTGTTGAAAATTGTTTTTTTAGAAGAAAAGAATGTTTGATTGAGATGTTTTTCAATATAAAGAAAATTATATTTGAAAACCAAAAACAGAAACAGAAAATATCTTTGAACTGTTCTAATTTTAGCTATAAAAATTAAAAATAAGAATTGTTTTTAAAATCAGTTTCATAGCATAGCTTGTGACAAGCATTTTTAATTTTTTTTTTCAGTTTTTAAAAACATAAAATAATTTTTAAAGAACGTAATCTGCCCTTAAGTTTTTTTTTTCCTGTAGGAAAAAATGGGTTGAAGAGAAGACTAGGGAATTAAAAAAATCATATATTAATCTTTGGTTAATTAGCAGTGTAAGATCGAGATATCAAGAAATAAGGGGACTTCGATCATCTAGAGTTTTGAAACAACAGTTCTGTACCGTGTGCAGTTTGTGGTTCAATGAGACTAGTTTTAAGTGGAACACAATTGAATTTTAATATTTTGCGTTAGTTTAATCGATGCTAACGAGCACAGATTATTGTCGGTTGGAGCTGGTGCTGCATTTTGACACTAAATCAAGTGTTTCTTACCGTGAATGTAATGTTTAAAATAAATGAGACAGAAATTTCGATATTCTCTTAATATTTTATAAATAATACGTGCGAAAATATTAGAAATGATTTGGATATTTGTAACTTTTCTTGAGAATTGGTTCAGTTTATGCAGTTATATAACAATGGATCCTTCTCAGTGAGAAAATATTTTTATTGTTGTTACTATTGATTTACGATATAACTAAAGATCTTTGGTCCTGGGCTTATTTTCCAATTAGATAGTTCAACCAAGAAATAAAAGTATTATTAGCATGATACATTTAAAATATTTTAAATTTTTACATACACTATGTTGCAAGGTTTATATACTTCGAGCTTGTTTGTTTCTTTTACAGTTCTCTTTTTTAAGCTAGTTAAGAAAAGTTTTCTGATGTAAAAAAAAAAAAAACCAGTTAAGAAACCCCTAGTCTCATGGTGGGTTAGAAAAACTAAAGTTTACAAAAAATACAAAAATTGTTCAAGAAATTAGCAAAGTGATTTTTAAGATATGTGCTGTCATTTTATTTTATTTCATTTAGGAGATGAGTTATTGAAGACCTCTCCATTTTGTAGTGGTGTCCCAACCCCCTGCGTATAATTTATGATGATATTATTTTAATTTATTTATAATCTTATCGCTAAGTGATAAGGGATGTTCATGTAATTTTGCATTTGATTTTCTTTTGCTAAATGAAGCATCTTCTCCATAAAACAAAGATAAAATCATTCTTTATAAGAAAGAATATATCGAATTCAGAGAAAACACTACAGAGAATAGAAGTAATGTCCTCTTTTCTAATGATATATTGCTATAGAGAAGACATGGGAACTATTACTTTAAAAATTGGTCACATGCACTTACAAGATGCAACTTTTTTTTAGTAATGATTAATTCCCTTGATTTTTAGATATCACATTAAGAGGATAGATCCTTCCAACTTATTTTTCAAACATACTGTCTAGGGATCGAACCTAGATTAATGTGCCCAGCTACGTATATTGGATATTACAAAATGCAATTGATTGTTACGAAGGCAACATGAGATTTCCCAATTCCTCATCACAAAGAATTCTCACGCGGAAGATAATGCAATGCTTGGAAAAAGAATCTAAGCTAATCTTAATCTTAATTATCATAACTATGATTAACATAGTTGATCTTAAATGATGCATCACGGCAATGGGTACGGAACATATAATGTAACTAATCATAATCATAATTATCAGTGGATCCTCTCTGCCAATGCCATTTGCCAGAGAAGCATCCGTAGAGAATGAGATGTAATATAATAAACCAGCTATATAAAAGATGAAAAAAAAACAATTCTTACCATTAAAATAATAACTAAAAGAATGCGTGATCATACCAGCACTACTGCACTGAAATTCTATCAGAATCCCGCAGTTAAAGTGGGAGTAGTATTATGATGGGTGACCTCTTAGAAAATCCTTGTGTTGCGTTCTCATTTTATGCAATTCTTTATTTTTTTTTTCTCTTATAAACAAAATAAAATTAATTACTAAAAAAACAGCCACATCCTATTAATTGCTATCATGATACGTACATGTATAATTCTTTACTCTTCATGTGTATACAATATAAAATTAATAAACCCTAGCATGTTGGCTGATAATTGAGTTTTTTAAACATCTTATTAAATGTTCGATTGAACCTTAACTGTGTGTACGGAAATGAGATTTATTGAAAGTGGCAAGTCCATTTCAACGACTTTTACATTTTAAAAGAGATTAGTCTCCGACAATCGACTCCGGACACTTTGATTGAGAAAAGAAATATAAAATACATGAAAGGAATGTATAGAGAAGTTAATGTGGAACCAACCATCTCTTGATTCTTGAATATGATGAGCTGCTACTACCTATTGACACAAGCTAACCGACACCGTCACCGCAAATAAATATTACTATAGTGTTTGATCCGTGAGTTCACATCACATGCATTCTTTATAAGGGGTCAAAGAATATAATAAAATAAAGGTTTTTCCTTCCTTATTTTGTGCTGAAGCCACTCAAGAAAATTAATGGAACCTTTGTTCAAGTAATTAAACCACCTATATATGAACAAAATAATGATACCAAGTGTCTGTGAAGCAATTCAGAGAAAATTGCACTTTGATTCTACGCGTACATTGACATACAATAATAGTTTAGCAAATGATGACAACTTGCTTGTTTGACTATAAAAATTTAAATAAACAAATAGCTTATCAAAAACTAGAAAATGGCAAAGAATGTGATAGATGCATTATTCTCTTAGCAAGATCTCGAATTCAGTCATGTGAATGAAAATAATTCCATTAGGAAAGCTAGTTCTATGGTAATACGGATAGGATGACCATCTTTAATTAAATTGTATTATGTAGGAAAGAGGGATAATTATAATTTTATATGAGTATTTTTAAACCACATGACACAATTTAATTAGTGGAATAGAGAAAATGACACAAAATAATAATAAAAGATTTTAATGTGTGGCTCAAACATGATTATCTTGTAGATGATAGTTGTGTTGGGAAAAGAGAATGGCAAAGATGCTTTCCATAAATCTATCTTATTGGTTTTTTTTTTGGTAGTGATTCGTGTACACTCAAACAGTACAAACATTTTTGGACACATCTTTTTCTCTTTTTCTCTTTCTTCCAATTACATCGTATCATATATCACACTTATCACTTATCTCTCCTCTCTTCCTATCTCTCTCTAGTGGTCTTCATTTAGATGTTTACCTATCATTAATTTTTTTCCCTTGGTGGTGCTTTTTCAATCCAAAACGCGTTCTCTATCACTATGTCAACCCTATGCTTTAATTATAACTGCACTTGGCACAGTTGAATCATCCAACATAAAATTTCTTATTTGACTTTTTTCACAACCCCTTTATGTGTTGTATATATACTCATTGGTAATTGAAACTTGAAAGCCTCAAAAACTCTTGTTCTCCCTCTCCTATAGCAGGATCAAGATATCAAGTCTTACAAGCTTCATAACCTTCTGGTACAATATTTCACCAAATAGCTTTCAATCTTGCCCTCATCATCCCAAAATCACTTTGGATCTCAACCAATTCAAGTCAAGAGGCAACCTCCCAAGATTTAAAGGGACTCAAACTTCTTGCCACTTGTACTATAAGAGGTATTGGTGCATAAGGGTTCTAGATTGCGGTCCTCAACCGCAACTCCAGCCGCAACGTAACGGATTTTGAAATCTCCGCATACACAGCACGCCCGCAATTGCGGCTGTTTTAACCCGCATTTATCTGCAATTCTGCAACACGAAATTAAACATGGGGAACTACATTTCTTGCACTCTATCAACAGCAGGAAGCAAGCACTCAAGAGCCATAAAGGTGATCTTCCCAAGTGGAGAGATCCAACAATTTGAAGAACCAATCAAAGCAGCAGAGCTCATGTTTGAGATGCCAAGTTTCTTTGTGGTGAACACTAGATCCTTGCAGATTGGAAGGAGATTTTCCGCCCTCAACGCCGACGAAGAACTCGAGTTTGCAAATGTTTATGTGATGCTTCCAATGAAGAAACTTAACTCTTTGGTCTCAGCAGCTGATATGGGTGCTTTGTTACTCACAGCCAATGCAGCAGCCAAAAGGGTCTCCGGTGCAAAAGTGAGAATTCTATTTCCAAAGTCTAATCATGTGGAAGAGAAAGAAACATACATGGCAATGGAATCACCACCCAAATTGAACTTGGATGACATTGAAGAATTCTCTGGCCAGGAATTCATGCACAGGTTGTCCTTTTGCAGATCAAAGAAGCCATTGCTTGAGACTATTGCAGAAGAACCAGTGTGTTCAATGTGAAAAAACAAATAAGAGAATCTCAGGGTTTCTATTTCTTAATTTCTTATGAGCTAGCAGATGGATTTTTTACAGAAACTGCATGCATCTATTGCTATTGGTGGAGGTTGGTAATTAAATATGGCAAAGAAGTTATAGCTTTGAAGACATTGAAAGATTATGGACATTATTGTGATTAGATTGCTTTAGTGAGGGGCTCAAAGAGTTCTCTTTAGACTAATTAAGTCCAGTTTGTGGCTTTCTTGTTCCTTTTTTGTGATGGAGGGTCATGTTCCATGTTGCCCTGCATCATTTCTTGGATTCTTTTTTTCAATGATTGGAATTGTATGTATTGTTAAACTAATTCAAAACATGCAATAGGTTATTCTTTGAATCAATTGTTAGATTTTATTGCCTAGCTTAATCTTCAATTCATTGTAGGTCTTATTTTTGGATTCAGAGAGATGTAATGGCCATTTGTTTCTGGTGTCCAATATGTTCAGTTTTTACTTAGATAAAATATCTTGTAACATGTAAGATTGAAATTCCTGCTCACCAGATTAAAAGAATAGCTCAAGTTATCTATTGGAAGGAGAGAGTAAAATCTCAACTTATTTTATGGAAATAATTTGTATCTATATAAAAAGAATATAAATTGTGCATCTCTTGAAAGCCTAATGAAAATAATCGCAACTTCAAGAATCTACTTGTAAGGAAATGTCATAGACAAATGTGCACTTTAAAATCAAGATCTTACTCTCTTGAGAGTGGAGAGGTAATTCTAACTATATATAATATAAAAACATGCCTAGTTTTCACACATCATGACCCTAAATTACTTAGCCCTGCGCCATGATGTAGCACACTTACCGATTGGGATTAGACTCAATATATATAAATGTATAACATGATTATTGTCAAGTGGATCAACTAATTAAATGGTCTTTTAGGGCAAATATCATGCCCTAAAAAGAAAAGAAAAGAAAAGAATTGCATCAATCCCAAAACAAACATATACAATTATTTTGGTATGTTTAGTTTTTTAGATGCATTAGAATCTTGATTGTGCTTTCACATTGCTCCAACACTATTAGGGAGATATGGAGAGTTCATGGATCAAAGAAAGAAGACACGAAGAGAACCGCACATCACATATTTACCCAAAATTTTAAGGCATTAGGTTTTTGGGTCAACTATCTTATAAAGTCTTCACCCCACCCATATTTAACCAATGTGGTACTCCAACTCACATTTTAATTCTCAACATTATTTCCCTCAAGTGTGAGTCACCACCACATTATCATATGCTCCCCCCTCTGCAGAAGCATCCACATTTGCACTGTTGTTCGCTTCACTACGTCAACGGGACACGCCACCTGACAACATCGCCTAGAAAACTTTCGATACAAGGAGCTGTTATCATGGTGGCAGCCGCCTCGACCATCGGGTCTGATACTACTCGTTAGGGAGACCAAGGGAGCACATGGGCCAAGGAAAAGCCTTAAAACATTAAATTTATGAGTCACATCTCTAATAAAATCTCTACTCCACTCATACATAACCAATGTAAAACTCCAAATCACAGACACAACTCCAAACTAGCACAAAGTGGTTTGGCAAATTGGAAAGCAACATAGAAGACTCAATCTTATTTTTCTTATCTCCATTATATATAAAGCATGTGGCAATGACATTAGTAGTCATTTGCAGAGAAGGGCCATATATGCCGGGACAAAAGATATGTCCATATAAATATATTATGTTGGTGCCTATAATGCTTGTGATCCGTGAAGCTTGTTTCACTCACTTATATCATGCTTGTTTTGCTCAGGGTGCAAATGAAGATGCGCTCTGCTGGTTTTGCTCGGAAGCTTATAGATAAGTTATAAAAGTTAATAAAATATCTTTTCAATATTTGTCATTAAAAAGGTACACAAAAGCTCTTTTAAATGCGCCAATATCTACACAAAGAAAACAATTTATACACCCAAAAATATGCTCCAATATCTTTACATAATATTAGAATATGAGATCAGAATTAAACATAAACTAAAAGAATATTATTAGTTCTAAAGAAATGAAAAGACAGTAAAAGAGAACACCTAGAATATGAATGATCAAGTGCTGAGTAGTAGTCAATTTACATGATATGTTTCCCCTCAATATTTCCTCACATGACCAATGACAAAATCTGTTACTCTAAGGACACTGACGAGAATGCATATACTGTAATCAATGCCTATCATAATTCAAAGGTTTATACAGTTAGTTAAATGTAACTGCTCAGAATATAAGGGATGACATAATTTTATGAAATTTACATTGCTAATTTGCTATGTACAGAACTGGTAGTGTAAAGAATATCAGCATCCCTAACTGAACAAGAAAAAGGTCTTAGTCAGCTCAACGCACCCAAGTTCTGGAGGGTTAAAATTCATTTTGAATTATCATTTCAGCCACCTCACCCATGACGCTGGCCCCCCTAATTTCTAATAAGCGCAGAGCCAAGTCTTCTTCATTCAACTGTCTTAATCCCATGCTCACTCTCTTCAACAAACCCACATCAAGTTCCTGGATCCACAGCGGCGTGCACCTCACCATCAAGCTTATAATCCCGGACGCGTATGCACGCCAAGTTGCACAATCACAGCGAAGTGATACTTTCCCATCTAGGGCATCTGCAAGAAAATCTAAATGAATCGCAAGAACCTTTGGTCGTCGTTTTGACGCAGTTGACGACGAGTTGATACCCCAAGCAAATGTGCCACTGAGTACAGCAAAACATGCCAGTGCATAACCTCTAAGCATAGCAACCATAACTCCAGATTCTCCCACTTCCTGCTCCAATCCCTGGGCTGATAAGAACCAGGATGGTAAAGTCTCTGTGATCAAAGATTGAACCAAACTTGAACCACCAGATATCCAAAGAAAAGAAGCTCCAATAAGCGCGGCATGCTTGACACGTGTCATTGACGCAGCAAGAGAAACATGTCCATATCTCATTCCATGCTTCGTCCTCTTGGGTTTGTGCACTTCACCCTTGGGTAACCCACCACTTGCTATATCTCTAACTGAAAGCATTAGAAGAGATACGATTTCTTCTGTTAAGAACATAACATCTCTAATATTCCTATAAACTCGCAGGTAGAGAAACCCAGGAGCAACAGGAGAGATCCCTCCACTGATGTGAGAACCGAAGCCATGACCAAGGAGGGCGCCAATTCCACCGTTGTTATAAATACCGGCAGAACCAAGCCCAAGGGTGGAGGTGAAGCAACTTTTTAGGAGCTGAACTACAGCATCCCTGCTGTGGTTGAAGACATTTCCAGAAGCACTGAATATAAAAAAGTCACTCCAACGCTTCACCTTCTGAGCCCACAAAGAAGCTACAATGGGCATGCAAGGCCAGGGGCAACCAGCAGAAAGGCTGATCAAAGATGGGCCAGTCAAAACAAGGTAGCGCTCAGAAGTTTTATCCAGCTTATATGTTATTGTGAGACTTAGAAAAGCAGCCAATGGCAGAGGAAGTGTAGCTGGAGTGTTCCCATCTGCTTGCAGCAATCAAAATGTAGTGTCAAGTGTCAACATATTGATTATATAAACCTTAAGTACATATGCATAGAATAAAAAAAATTACTCCACAATAAACTCAAGAAAGTAAGTGGATATTATTTCTAGGTCAATCATACATCTGGCTCCTAATTGAAAATTTATTCATCATCCACAAATTACTGTTATAAATAATAACGACTTTAAAACAAGACAAATTAGTTAGCCTACAGAATGAAAAGACATAATTGTTGCAAGAATTATCCAGGGAAGGATAATTTGATCTTGCAAAGAGGGCTGTATCTAGTTGTTCCAGTTCAATTAATATTTCCACCAGACCAAAAAGGAAAAGTAAACTGGCAAACCTATTGGTAGACTTGGGACATCAACACCTGTGGCTGCCAGAGTTTTTTTTATTTGTTGCTCAACAATGGACAAATTTGCCGCAGGGCTAGGCCAATCAGTTCCGTTCATAAAAGCTGGTTTCCATACACCACGTGTTACTTCAGCTGAGAAGTAGCTTACAATGGTAGCCAAAGATGCTGGCAGAAAATCAGCAAGATCTTTAAGACCTGAGAAGCAAGAAAATAGAACTTACTAAGCAAACAGCCTAAAAAATGCTTAAATAATAAATAATCTGCAACCCAGTTTATTGCTTTCCCAAACTTACAATTTTTATATTAACATTTATTTAATCAAACAAGAAATTCTATACCAACTTAAAGAAGCAGCAAGAGCTTATTATAGACTGCCAATTCCAAAAGAAAAAAGTCTACGACCAATTGTCCTCGGTTATAGCCAGGAATTAATATAACAACAAAGCTATGTCTAGTTCAACCAAAGAAAAAAGAAGCTTAAAGTTACAGTCGATACACCACAACCTAAAATCTTAAGGGATCTGGGAGGTTTAAAAATAGAGTTATAAACCATGTAATTGTTTTATGCATATCTTCTGTGGAAACTGAGTTCCACAGTTCCCTGGCATTTTGAATCTACACCTAGATGGAGCAGTGAGAAATCAGTGAGGCTGAATAAGAGGAAGCTGAAATCCAAACGCAGCATAGCACAATCCAAAAGCCTAAGCAACCTCTAAAGCGTGGAATTGAGTTACAAATCACAAAACATAGCCAGACCGCAAATTTATTTTCGATCTCATTGGACTTGAATGAATGAGATACAACATCAATAGAAAGAGATACCTCAAAAGATAGATATCATTGCAGGTCTAATACAAACACTTGTATGGCCCTAAAGGAAAAATAGCAAATTAGTAAATTCCTTTACTAGACACTAAGGAAGCCCACATAATTATGAATCATTATAATTATTACCAGAATGATCATCTTTTGAATTCCACTGTATGGTTTATGCCATGTCCAGGACCCTTTGTCCTTTATTTCCGTAATAGATGAACAGGGATCACCAAGTAAATGAGTAAGCAGTTGCCAATTGCCATGATATTTTGGTATTATAATATCTTCTCTTTTAAAAAAGAAAAAAAATTATATTCAATCTTGTAACTTCCTAAGCTATTCCAACAATCAAATGTCATGTTCAATCTAAAACATAGTCTAAAATGAAATAATAATTAAGAATATTAGTCAATAATACAAAAAAAAAAAAAATAGTGAACAATAGTGAAAGAATTCCTTCATATTGATATAAATAGAGGAGAAATTTGACATGGATATAGTAAGTCTTGCCACAGTTGTTTGCTTTAAAGTACGAAAGTCTCACTATAATCCTGAAATAATTCTTAATGATGATACATATGATAAAAGAAAATTAAAAAGGCATGAATGCATCCATGAGGAAACTGGGCAAACCTGTAGCCAATTCACGGGGGTAGAGTCTTCCATGAGCACAAGCTGTAAGAGCAGCATCAAGAACAAATGGAGCTGCTTCAAGGATATCCCATGCAGGCACTTTGAGTTTCATCAAAGCATCATCCAATGAAGAGCTGGATGAGCTGCTGCTTCCTGAAGTTGTAGATGCCAATGATTGAGAACTTCTATTCATTTTCCTGCATATCATACTTAGTAATGCATCAACAATCTGAAGAATAGGTCCTCCAGGTGCAAGAGCTGATCTGGTTGACGCAATACATTCTTGATGCTGCCGATACCAAATGTTCAATTTTGGAAAGGAATCCATAAATACGGGCTCTGTAGGAATACTTATCATTTTTGAATATCTTCTGCTGCTCATTCGATCTTTAGGTGATTTCCCAAAGGATGCTACCAAACAGTTCCGAACCAATAAAAGGAACTCAGGACCTAACTGTGATCCTAATGCTGGAGTCGCTGCAGCCCCCATCACATGCTCACTAGGTGGATGATCAAACCGCCATAACCTCAGCAGGAGAACAAATGCATTAGAAAACACTCCATGACAAGAGAATTTTTCACCAGTAGCAGCAGTCCATGACACATTAGGAACACATGATCCAAAAGCCTCGCATATTGGCATTAGTGCAGCTGCAAGTAGTGTAACCTGAAAGATTGTAAAATGACTGCAAAGAATCAGAAACAAACCAAAAGCAGCAGTAGTTATCCATTAAACAGCCCCCATCCTCCCTCCCCAAAACAGTTTTTTTAGTTTGCATTTGATTTGTAATAACTTAAAAGTGAATTGGGAATGCTGGATGCACACTTCCCTCGTAAATGTGTTGGGGGCCATGGGTTCTTCAAAACATTTGTTCTCTTGATTTTGGTTTTCCTTTTTGAGTAAAATTATCATAGACCACTTGTCATGTACATGTATGAGTCAGAATACACTGATTACTAAATTTAAACATACCGCACCATGTAGGGAGAATATCTGAACACTATCTACTGGTGAAATTCCAACCAAAAGGACATTCAAAAATGGAGCACAGCTAATCAAGTGGCTTTCAGTTCCAGAGTATTTAGGAGGAATTGGAGGTGAAAGGAAGTTTATGATGAAAAAAACGACATGTTCCTGTGAACAAAGACAATCATTATAATCATGAATGGGAACAAAATAAGGGGAAGGGAACAAAATGAACCAGATGAATAAAAATAGTGCAGTAAAATTTTCTGATTATGAGAAAGCAAAATGAAATTGGTTTAGGGATCACCTGCACATTCCAACCACGTACTAGAGATGCCCCACACAAAATGGTAGCAGCAGATATCTTCTCTTCATCCGAGCCATTGATTGCAAATTCAAAAACTTTCTCAATCTCTGCTAAGCTTCCATGAAACCCACGAGCCTAAATTCAGTTGCCTTACCACAAGTAAATATATAAAATAAAGCATATGATGACTTCAGGGTATAGAAAGGTCAAACTTAAGCCCAGGTATTAGGCAGGCAATACTACAGCCAATTAGACAGCTACCACTTCCAAAACAAACTTCACTTTGAGTGCATGCATAATTTGTGCGCCCAAGTCTATTTAAGAACTATGTACTCATCTCTACTTTACCAGAGAAGCAAGCAATTTTCTCTTTTCTTTTCCAGATGAAATAAATAAGCCTGTATCCTAGATTCACATAGTGATAAAGACCATAGACTAGGCATTATGCTGCCCAGGCTATAATAAGAAAAGGAACTCCTTAAGAACTCTTTAAAACTAGATATGGTATATCTACGATAATTCAATATTAATTCTATATTATGTGTTTTACATACCACTTTTCACTAATAAATTCTTTAACTATCATTATATATTTAAAGATTTAATTTCTTTATAAAAAATAATTATTCAAGAAAAGAGAAACATGGGCAGTAGGATGAACCTTCCTGACAACAACCAAAAAAATAAACAGGAGAACATGCAAGCATCAGCTCAAAATAGCTCCAATTCTTCTCAATGAGCAACAAAGAAACTACTTCAGGGAGAAAACAAACAAACAGACATGCACATGTACATAAACCCACAAGCAAATCAGGAAAACAATCACATCCAACCCAAATCTATGTTGTCAATCGCAGTTCCGAGTTCGTCGCGGCCAACCTCAAAACTGGGATAGCGGGATGCCGAAAGCGGGATGGCCGGGATAGTGAATTTTTGTCTATAATTTATACGGTACATACTAAATCAATGATAAATACAGGATAAAACAGAAGAGAAAAGGGTCGAAGTGGGTAGAACAGAGGTGATGCTCGCCGGAGAAAGGTTGGAGGCCCTGTCGTGGTGGTCGCCGGCCGGTTCAGGGTTGAAGAGAGGGAAGGTGCGAAGATAGAATAGAGGAGTAGAGGGTCGAATTGGGTAAAAGAGAGGGAACAAAATCAAAGTTCTAGGGTTTTATTTAAAAAAATACTATTACCTTGATCATTCAGAGTAACAGAAATAATAAGACAGAAACATAATGAAAAGCCCACAATACTGACACTACTATAGAACTAGATAAGATTAGACAGATTGGAATGAAATTTATTGCTGAATCTACTATCCTGCTGCTGCACCAATGTGGTACAGGTAGGAAGAAGATAAAAGTACACAATTTTACACACAACTTACTGGTATTTGAGAGACCAGTTCTCTCCTATTCAAGATCCAGATACAATCAGATAACCTTCCAAATTCCCTTTTTTCCTATTAAACGTTCACTCACCATAACTACCTACATAACAGCTGCTAGTTAGTTAGTTACACTGTTAAGCTTACACAATTTAGGCTACTCAGATGTATGAACCCCTGTTACTCACTCTTTTTTCCTCACATAAACCTTAATAAGAGGTCTATATTTATCACACTAGCAATGCATCAAGAGTAATCTTGGTCAGCATAGTGAATGGCTGCAACCAAGTGCCACTAATATGTACTGGAAGTTTGGGATGTTTTCGATAACTGAAGGCTGCTCATTGTATTTATAATAAAATTCAATCGGTTCAAAGCATTTAGCAGCTTTAAAGAGAAGCACCAATGAAAATGTTAAAAGGTAAGAACACAACCAAGTGGTAGGAGCTGTGGTGAAAAGGAAACAAAATGAGAAATAGAAAAACTATGCGAAATAATATGGCGAGTTTTGTCATCGTTGCTTTGTCACGTTGGAAAGAGCAACTTTCACAAAGAGCGTGTGATTTAAGAGGCCAGAAATGATATAGTATAAGACAGCAAAATACCTGGAAGCAGGAGTTGCAACTAAGACATTAACCAATGGAGGAGTAAGTGGTGACCCCTTCATCAATGATGACCAGCTAGGCAAGTGGTTAGGAATACTATGAGGTAGTTGACTGCGTGCTGCACTAACATAACCAGGCCAGAAATAAGCTGTGGTATCAAGCAGATTTCTAGCAATGCAAGCCTCAATAATCACATGCCATAAGTTACCAGCTGCAAGGAAACATAAAATTTGATGAATATGAAAAGGTCTGTCTGAGACCACCGAATTTGAAACAGAAGGAAACACAAAACTAGATCATTGACAAAAAAATGACAAAATTCCACAGAACCAAGCTAAACTGAAAACAACAAACTATTGATGACTAAAATATGATGGCCAAGATAGAGATAGAGAGAAGGGTCAGATCATATGTCCCTAAATCACATTAATGAATTTGCACTCAGAAGTAGACCTGCATTGTCTTTATTTTCAATTTGTTAAAAAGTTTCTTTAGATTTTAGTTACAGTTTTATTTTATAAAGATACGATTGGACAAAATTTAATTTTGACTATCCTTATCCCTCCATTTATTTAAATTTTAGGTCCATAACCTTTTTAGTGCTCATTCTTCCCATCTGAACATACGACCCATGAGAAAAAAGAATGCAAAATGCAAATATTGACATGATCTCCTTCTGTAACCAACACTGCTAGAGATTCATATGACTAATAACAATTACTTACAGCAGTTCATGGGCAAGTCATTTACATTCATAGATCCCAAGTATCCTTTATGTCCTGATACAAACAGGGTAGCCTTGGCAGCAGCCTGATTAGCTACCCAAATAACAGATTGAGGTGGCTTGAGTAAATCCTCATAATCGCCCAATAGCTGTAAGCAGGTAATCAATTCCCCACGACGTTCTCCCAAAGACTGTTTGTCCTTCCTTTGATTTGTCGGGCTGCGCTCAGCTTCTTCAATCAGTTCACCTTCCTCTTCTTCGATGATATTAGCAACTACAAGGGTTGTAATGCACAACAGCATACACAAGCAGGTATCAAGGCGAGGTACAGGACCCTCACTTGGATCCCTCTCCTAAAAAAAAGGGGGGGAAATGGAAGCCTTAAAATAGAATCGAATCGCATGCAAATTTATAGTGCCTCTTATTTTTTTTGAAACAACAGTGTCTCTTGTTAGAATTTAGTTAAGAACCAAAAAATCAGTTAATGTAACTCTGCCAAACCAAAAATAAAAATAAAAATAGAATGTAAATGACATGCTGTATTTTCTTTCATTATTTATGGCTGACTGTATCATATGATCACATCATACACATGCCTTAGCTCGTCAAGTAGTTTCTCACACAGGCAAAATAAAAGGTTGTTCTCATCCAACATTATAAAATTACTAGTCTTCATTTCTTACTCAAACTTCCTTTCCCCCACAAGAAAGAAAATAGCAACTAAAACAAGCTTTAGATAATCAACTTCCCTTGAATCATTCTTACCCTTTGAACTATTCGTAGTGCTGCAATCCATAAACCTAAAAAAGCATTGTGCCACACAGTACCATGAAATGCTTGCAAAGCCTTCACCAACCCTACATACAATAAGCCAAAAAGAAAAATGCTGTCAATGTTAATTAGACTTAAGTCTACAAAGAGTAATGAGTAATGACATTGAAATTTAGGCATACCAGTAAGGGCTTCAACAGCACTAGTTGTTGCGACATGATCACTATCCATTGCATCCTCAAGGATGAGATCAATGGGAAGCCAAAGAGAAGACCAACTATCATGATGAGATTGAAGCGCGCAAGAGACACGAGCGCCAGCATTAGCAGCCATAACAGCACTAAGGTCCAGCTTAGGAGGTGTAGCTTTCCATTCCGGAGACAAAAGTCCTTTGGTCTTGGAATCCAAAGGCAATAGAGACTCAGGAGTGATATGTTTCAAGCTCCTCAAAACTAACGAGTTCCCAACAAGGCGCTGCAGTTGGTGAATGAAAGGTTCCCAATGATTTGGCCTACAAATAAACATCCACAATATATATAAATAAATCAGACCCGTGTTGTCAATCTTGGATAGCGGCGCGTAGCGGCTAACCACAAAAATGCTATTGCGGAATAGCGCATAGCGGGATGGCCATAAGTCTCTAATTCCTAAATTTAGTTTCTAAAAACATGAAAGTTCTATATCACTTCCTCCTCATCCTCCTCAAACTAGGCCATTTTCGGTATGTTTCCAAAGCAAAAACCTTGAAATACCTCCCAAAATGCCCTAACACGAACTTATTGTGGGTTGTTTTTGGGTCTTTATAAATTCCACCAAATAGCAGCAAAATAGCGTCGCTATGGCTGCTATTTCCTCCGGTTTAGCGGCCAGAACAGCCGCTACACTGAACTACACCGCTATGCAACAACTAGGAGCGGCCAAGGGCCGCTACGCACTGCTACGGCGCTATAGCACGCTATTGACAACCCTGAATCAGAGTAAGACTGAAAATGTTTTTCTGTATATTCACGGTTATATGTACCCTGTATTGATATCACTTGCAGAATCCAATTACATAAGGTAGCAGGCTCAAAGTTTACTCCCAAATGCAGGAAATAACAGCTAACTTACTAACTAACTAACTAACAGAAACATTTATAAACTAAGAAATAACAGCTAACAACTAATCATCATAGGCATCCTCCTGCTGATGTATATCACAGAAAAAATTTCAGTCCTCCTATAGTCCACAGTCACTACACCTATTTCCTACCATTTTTAAAACTTCTATTAACTATAAAAAAATGTTAGTTAATGGCGGTTATTAGAACTACTGAAAATAGAAATTTGCTTGAATATCACAATTCACAACAGTTAAGTAAAAAAAAAATTGAAAAATTGTTACATGTTTCGATGAACCAAAGAAAGGATCCTGGAAGTGACTTTGTTGTGAAGAAAGCGTGCAATGACCTCAATAGCCGTGGCTGTATTTTTCCGGTGCAAAACATTCCCATCCTTGTGGTCAGCGAAGTAGTTAGGCGCGCCGTGAGAATCCACGGCGACGACATCGGAGTCAGGGAAGAATCTGGAGCTAGGTTCCAGCAATCCCTCGTCCTCCAACGACGCTTCGAGTAACTGCCAAACGACGGTGAAGAGAAACTGTACGAGAACAGCTCCGGGATGTGGCGGTTGCTGGTGCGAGGCGGAGGCAGAAGGGTAGAGTTGCGAGAGGCGAAGCGCGTGGTGAATGGATCTCATGACGGTTGAGTAGTTCGGGGAGCAGACGTGAGCGGAGAGAGAGAAGGCGTGGCGGTTGAGGAGGTGGAGGTAGAGAGCGTAAGCGGAAGGGTGGAGGTGAGCGTGGCGGTTGGGGAGAATCTCGGCGGAGAGGAGAGCGAGGAGAAGCAAAGGAGGGACAAGGCGAACTTCCATTGCTTTCTCGAGGAACTTCCACGTGACCGGCACGTGATTGTCCCAGAAGATGTGGGAGACGAGGCGGTGTGCGAGCTCCGGCGACGGTAGCGAAACCGCGGCGGAGGTCAGACGCGAGCGCACCTCGATTGACCAGAGGAGAGGGTCCGATTTGTTCTCCTGCGCCCACTTGGTTACCTCCATTACACCCTCCCACACCATATCTTCGAATTACTCGCCTCGCGCTCTTTGCTTCTTCTTCTCCTTCTTCTTCTTTCTAAGACTAAGAAGTTGTGTTGCGCTTTTTCTTCTCTTCTGTTTTTGTGTCTTTTGACTAATTGACTCAAAATTTCAAAAGTCTGTTTTGGAGGCTTGTTAAAGTGGAAAACCTGAGGAATCATTCTTCTTCTTCTTCCACATTCTGTGTGTATTTTTTCCGCCGTCTGTAGCCATCACTTTCGCTACGCAAACTGCTACTTTGAATTTTTTGTTTAATTCCATTAAATAAATACTTTAAAGTAATAAATTAATAAACCGAAATTCACCCGCATCTAATAGTTAGGAATATAATAAACAGAAGAATAAGAATAAATGAATAATAATCGGTAGACATCTAAAAGGTCTAGACCACTAGAGAGAGATAGAAAGAAAGAAGAGATAAGTGATAAGTGTAATATATGATGTGATGTAATTGGAAGAAAGAGATAGAGAAAAAAAAAAGAGGTATCCAGAAATGTTGTACTATTTAGGTGTACACGAATCATCAATGTCATCGATCGATGATAGTTAATGTGATACTAAAAAAACAATAAAGAGATTTTTTTTGTTACAACAATAAAAAGATATGACGAGAAAATTAGATGAAATTGATAAAAATAATATGGAAAAGTGGTGTTAATATATCAAAAAGTCCTAAATTAAAGTATAATTTCAACCTTAAGGGTGTGTTCGACAACTTTCCCTCATCCTAATTTTTCAATCATTTATTATATATTAAGAAAATTAATTAGAAGCGATAAATTTGTAACAAAATTTATTAATTTTTCTAAATTATTCTTATTTAAAAATTTACAAATTTAATAAATTTCTTCCTCTACTTTAATTATCTGTTTAATTTCTCATGAATTTATTTCTCGAAATTTATAATTTTTCAAAAGTTCACTATCTCTTTCTTATTAATTATGAGGGTATATAAATTTGGGAACATAAGATAATACTTCCTTTATATTAGAAATTGACGGATTTTTTTTTTAATAATGAAAAAAAATTAGGGAAATAAGGCAAAAAATAATAATTAGAGAACTATGGTGGCGGACGACGTGGCTTGAAGGGGGGGAGTTGCAAGCCTGGCCGCGACTTGAAGGGGGTAGGTTGTCCGGTGTCTGGGAACAGGGAGCAGGTCTTGGGAATCAGTCATAGGGAGTCGCATTGACCACTGCGAATGCGACTCCCTAGGTTCTGACATGGGAATCGCGTAACCACCTGCGACTCCCTTGCATGCGTGCCACGTGGCACCGGAGTCGGAAGGTACCTTGCAACTTGCATTGGGGTTTCTGGCGGTCTGAACCCCTATAAATAGACCGCCAGAACAGGTTTTCCCCACACAATCCTCATTACCATCATTCTACTCATCCTTTCGCTCTCCCCTCAAAACTTTCACGAATTTTCCCCACAAAAATCAAGTTCTTTATCTCAAAATTTTCAAGAACTCTCACTCTCCTCAAGTTGAAGCCATTCATCTCAACATCTCTCACTCCCCACTTCAAATATTATTGTTATTGTTTAGAAATAATAAGTGTTGATTAGTATGTAAAAAATATATAGTATTTAGTAACATTATTTAGATTAGATAATAGTTATAAATATAAATTTTGTAGATCAAGTTTAGAAATATTAATTGTTTAGAAATATTAACGTTTAAATTATTATTTAGAAATCTTAATGTCTATATTATTGTCTAGAAATAATAAGTGTTGATTAGTATGTAGAAAATATATAGTATTTAGTAATATTATTTAGATTATATAATGGTTAGAAATATAAATTTTGTAGACCAAGTTTAGAAATATTAATTGTTTAGAAATATTAACGTTTAAATTATTATTTAGAAATCTTAATGTCTATATTATTGTCTAGAAATAATAAGTGTTGAATAGTATGTAAAAAATATACAATATTTAGTAGAATTATTTAGATTAGATAATGGTTAATAATTTAAATTTTGTAGACTAAGTTTGGAAATATAAATTGTTTAGAAATATTGTTATTACGTTTCGTAATACTTGTTGACCAATATCTAAGTTTATTATTTAGTGTCAAACTTTGTGAAAGTTTATTTGGGGTTCAGGGTGGAAAATGAAGCAAAATCATTTTTGGGATTCAGTGTTCGAGGTTTAGAGTGGAAAATGAAGCAAAATCAACGGTTTCTGCAATAGAAAATGCTGAGGATGGATGTGATTTATACAGCCAGAAAACACAGCATGGCGTGCGAATAATGGGACTAGGAGTCACATAAAGCCCTACAACTCCTAGAAGTTGCATAAAACCCTGCGACTCCTTCCCGGGAGTCGCATAAAGGGTTGTGACCCGTTCCTCTAGGCCAACTCAGCATCCTACACGGCCAAAACAGTCATAGTTCTCTAATTTTATTTTATTTTTGCCTTATTTCCCTAATTTTTTTTTGCATTATTATAAAAAGGCCGAAATTGACTTATATTAAGGAAAACTTTCACAAAAAATAACTATAATAAGAAACAAAGGAGTACTAAATTATAAATAATATACTATCAAACAAAATTATAAATAATATACTATCAAGCAGTCACTTTTACACCCGTTAGATAATTATTTTGCATTCTGACACATTCGTTTAATTATTATTGATAATGATAACTAGTTGCACTTCCAATTGTATGCATAGAAGCATATCTCAGGTGAAGTCTCCACTAAACCTAATTTCTTGTCTAACCAATGAAAATAACACAGCCAACCATTAAAACATGATTTAATAGTGTGGCATATAGTACATGTTTGGTATACTGGATGAGTTTAAAAAACAAAAAAATTGGAGGTAAACTTAATTTTAGGGAAAAAAATGTTTGATTGTTATAAATTAAAATTATTTTTAATCTGAAAATTTAATTTAATTGGAAGTCATGAAATGTAACTTTTTTATTAAGTTGTATATTCTCTTACTTTAAAATAAAAGTGGTTAAACATAAATATTTTACTTCAAAATTCAACTTTAAATAGGTTTGGGACCCTTTAAATTCGTTGGACTACAAAGCATGCCCCCTATTAAGGTCCTCAAACCCGAACCAACCTTTAGTAAGAACAATACGAGCATGCTTTTCAAGTCAAAACTTGAGGGGATAAGTACCCTTCCAATTGGTCAGACTAGGACGCCTCCAAGTTAAGGTCCCCTAAATCCCACCCGTCCTTATTAAATATCACACAAACTTGTTCACCTTTGGACTCAAGGCTTAAGGGGTTGTGTACCCTCCCGCCTGGTCAAGATAATGTGCATGCACCTGAGAAAAGGCTAGCACCTCGTGCTTAAGGTATCCAGGGTCCTACCCAAGCCTGCCCCAAACCAACAAAGTTGTGGGCGAAATGACATACTCATTCACTCAGCCAACAACAATTACAGAGGATCACATGCAATAGTAAAGAAGAAACAGATCCCAGAATCAGAGGAATTTATGGGACTACGGAGACAAATACACTACAAGAAAATATGAAATTACTGATGGTTTATTACCGACGTCTTTACAATTACCGATGGCCTGACCGTCGATAAAGAACATCCGGCTTAAAAAAAATAGCAACTACATTAGCCGTCGCTAATTTGAGAGAAGGGTAGCTAGAATATGTGTATAGTTAGGTCAATCTGTATATTCATTGTGTAGCATTAAAGTAGTAAGTTATCATATATATTCTTGTATCAATTGATTGATCTTGTATTGTATTTTAAATGACAAGTATAGTTTTTATGGTAAACATATTTAGTTAGTAATTATATTTGTAGTTGTATATTTTTTATTGAAGGGAAATGACTTCTTATGTTGAATATAATATTTTAATTTATTGAAATAATTTCATGTATTGCAATCGGAAAAATACTTTTTTGAATGTCGTTTGGTAGATTTGTGCAAATTAAAATATTAATGAATAATTTTATTAAAAAAACTTTGTGTTCCACTTCGCTTTCATTGTTCATAAATGCTACATCAATGGTAGATGAAATATTTCATAAAACAATGAAAGTGAATTGGAACAAGAAACATTTTTTAATAAAATAATTTATTATTATATTACTTTCACAAATCTACCTAATGATATTTCAAAAAAATATTTTATTGTAATATATTAACATAATTTTAATAAATTAATATATTATACCCGGGTTAAGAAGTTGCTTTCGTTGTAAAAAATATAGGTATGCTATCGACAACTTTTAACCGTCGGTAATTACTGACGGTTATGATCGTCGCAAGTTTACCGACGACTTTGCTCGTCGATAATGTAGAAACAAATAGTGTAATCAGTAATTAACGACGATTGGCTTAAAGTCGTCGGTGAATATTACTGACGAACGCCTTAACACGGATTAGTGGCCTTTGGTAAACCATTGTTACTAACGGTTTTTAGGGAGTACTGACGGTATTTAACCGTCAATAATATGCGTCTAACCGTTGATAATATGCGTTATTCTTGTAATGATAGTACGTAGCGATCAGAGACGTATTTACGGGCAGCCTATGCAGCCTATAGACTTAAATGATGCATTATTTGGCAGCTTGCAACCTTAAAGTAAGAAAAGACAAAATTGGTACAAGATAAAGAGAGAGAATGACCAGGCCAAAGAAAAAGAGGCCTAATATACATGATAAAAGGGATGAGAATGAGAGAAAATGTCATTTTCACAAATAACCACTTAGGCTGATTTTAAGTTTCTCTCACACTTGGTATATCACTGTTCCATGTAACCTTTGTGAGAACAAGATTATTAAAGATAAATATTTTATTTCAAGTTGAATTCAAATACCAGTAGCCCGTTTGCGCCCATTAAAAATTTAAACACAATAAGGAAGTGCAGTCAAGAAGAAAGAACAAGGGGTGAATGCTCAATGAATCAAACTCTCGATCCAAACACTTAACACACCTCTATTGTAGGAAGAAAAAACACGATGTTAAATCATTTAATTGAGAAAATTCATACTTAAAAGTTTCATTGTTTATCAAATTAAATAACATTTAATCTTAATGGAATTCAGCTGTTAATCGTAGACAAAGTATTTGTATGTTTTAAAAATAACAATATGATGGGATAATATTTTTAAATATTCTTTATATTATTAAGCAAAATATTGTATTGATTTCATTAAATAGATAATAAAAATGAAAAACAAACAATTAGTCTCTAAATAAAAGATGGAAATTATATAGTCAACTTTAATTATGGAAGGACTAAACTGAATAATTTTTTCACCTTCCAAGAACTATTATATTTCTTATATTTATATTGAGGGGAAAAACTAGCTGAATCTAAATCTTTTTAAGTTCAAATTAATTACACATCATGTGTGTTAGATCGGTTGAGTGCTCCTTAAACAGATTTTTATCATAATCCAGCCTAATTCACATTTGCTCTTGAAACATGTGCTAACATATGTTTACAACTCTAAGGGAAATCCAAACGGGTGTTAGATTTTTCACCCTAAGAACTTATTTTTGCACCCCTTTTTCTATTTCGGGATTTAAATTTTGAAAATCAATTTTTTTGAGATTTGAAATATCGGAAGCAAAATTTCCAAAATTTAAATCCCGGAATACAAAAATGAAAGAGTATGAAATCTTGTTCATGGGTTACGAAATCCAAGAACCAATCCAAACATGGCCTCTCAAGGCCTGTCTTGGTTTAATGAAATGTTAATGGAACTATGATGCTCCTTTCATGTTTATTGCTTGGTAAAGTGGAGTCCCACATTCCAAAGAATATTAAAAATACTTTAGCTTAATAGCACTTTTGGTCCCTCACTTATCACAATTTGACATTTTTGATCCCTAGCAAAAAATATTAGCCTAAATGGTCTCTCACTTTATCAAACGACAGCAGTTTTAGTCCCCCGTCACTATTCCGTTAAAAAACTAACGTTTTTTTGTTAAAAACTAAAAGAAAATAGAAATAATAAATTGATAAAAAATCTAATTACTTCTTCTCTCTCACTCTCCATCTTCCTCTCTTCCTCTGATAAGTCAAGTTAGGTGCACACCTTAATTATTAAGTGAAGATTGTACATTTTATGTTACCAATTCTAAGATTATATAAAAAATGGAAACTAATTAATCAGAATCAAGAACAAGCAAGGTCATTCTCTGCTTCTGGCTCATACAATTTCCAAGGAATTACAGAGAAAGCAAATGCTGAACCCAAAATAAAGAAAGAAAATACAAAACGCAGAAATCACTGGCCAGGAAGAATGGGACCATGCCGTAAAGGAAGGAGTCCTGTGGTTTTCGCGATGGTCTTCTCGCTCCGTCACACTCGAAATTCCCAATTTGGGGCACCACTGCAAACCCTAGATCACCAATTTGGGGAAGAACGAACCCTAGGTTGCAAATTTGGGGACAGTGGCGGAACTCCAATGACGAAGAAATCATAGGCAAAGATACCCAAATACCCTAGCCAAAACCAAGATCCGAAGAATAAAGAAGCGGAACGAGCGGCGGCGACGGCGGAACGAGCGGCGACAAGGCAGCCTCAAATAGAGATGGTGACGGTCCTAGAGAGGGACACGTCGAGGGGTGCAAGACGATGAAGAGGTGGAAGAGAGGACGATGGAGAGTGAGAAAGGTTTCTGGCGGTGGGTGGCGATGAAGAGAAGGGTGCAGGGAATAGAGGAAGAGAGGAAGAGAGGAAGATGGAGAGTGAGAGAGAAGTGTGTTATCTTCTCAGATTTACCTTCTGGAGGGTGTTATTAGAATTTTTTTTTAATTTTTAACAGAAAATGTTAGTTTTTTAATGGAATAGTGACGGGGACCAAAACTGCTATCGTTTGATAAAGTGAGGGACTATTTAGGCTAATATTTTTTTGTTAGAAACCAAAAATGTCAAATCATAATAAGTGAGGGACCAAAAATGCTATTAAGCCAAATACTTTTAATGCAAATCAAACACATTACTAAACTCCCACTGCCATTGCCCCTTCCATGTAGGTATGTACTATCCTCGGATCTTCAATTGCTTCATTGTTAATGTTAATATAAAAATGTTAATATAAAAAGGTGGGTTTGCAGTTTGCTTTCCAAACTGTAGAGATATTAATTAACCATAGACTCATTTCTAATACAATAAATATCAATATAAAAGTATAACTAAAATTGAATGAACGTGGGAGATTAAACTAAAACGTAGATGTGGCTAAACGTGAATTTAGGTGAGTTTTCCAAAAATAATCGTAATTCTTTTCTTCAACATATTCATTGTTCATGTTCATGTTGTCTTCTTCTCCAGATAGGTGATGATGTCAGAATGGTTTAATTTGTATTTGTACTGGGAGTGACAGCGCCAAATGTTGAAGTTAAAGATCAATTTTGCTTCTTATAAGGACTTACTTGTAATTCTCAAAAACACATCACCGATATAAAGAAACTCAAATCAAACCAATCATTCAAATTACAATTACAATGGGGGAAGAACTTGCAGAAATCGACGGCAACACCCTCGCCGCCAAGTCCCTTGCGAGGTTCGGCGTCGACCACATGTTCGGCGTCGTCGGAATCCCCGTCACTTCCCTCGCCACGCGCGCCGTCTCCCTCGGCATCCGCTTCTTGGCCTTCCACAACGAGCAGTCCGCCGGCTACGCCGCCTCCGCCTACGGCTACCTCACCGCCCGCCCCGGCGTCTTCCTCACCGTCTCCGGCCCCGGCTGCGTCCACGGCCTCGCCGGCCTCTCCAACGCCATGGCCAACGCCTGGCCCGCCGTCATGATCTCCGGCTCCTGCGATCAGGCCGACGCTGGGCGCGGCGACTTCCAGGAGCTCGACCAGATCGAAGCCGTCAAGCCCTTCTCCAAGCTCTCCGTCAAGGCCACTCATATCTCCCAAATCCCCAGCTGCGTCGCCCGGGTCCTCGATCGGGCTCTAGCGGGTCGACCCGGTGGGTGCTACTTGGATCTTCCCTCCGACGTGTTGCACCAGAAGGTATCAGAGCCTGAAGCCGAGAGGCTTTTGGTTGAGGCCGAGAAGGAACGCGAAAACACTAAGGTAGGTAAACTGTATGCTTTGTTCTCTTCTTTTTGGTTCCAAATACTCATTTTTTATCTACCAAACATAGAATGGAACTCATATAGCAACAGCATATATCAAATAACTCGTATAAGCTCGGTTTGGATTGATTTCTAGCTTATAGGAGTTTTTCAATTGAGATAAGTATTTAGTTGAAAACTACGGGAAGATACTTTAATTTTTACATGTGTTCATGATGATGTTAGATGGAGGAGTTTCTGAAAAAGTTTGAGATGTAGGAGGTGATTTTAACTTATGTGAGAAGCAGTTATTTAAAAGGCTCGTAGTTATTGCAAAATTAATTGGACTTTTCTTTTAGTGTAAGTTTTTGCTGAGTCCAAATTGGCTAGTGTTCTTGTGTGTCATGTGCTTACTTGTATGTCAAATACTATCTCAGGCTCATGGGTCTGGCATTGAGGCTTCTACGATTGAGGAAGCTGTTTCGCTGCTGAGGCATGCGGAGAGGCCTTTGGTTGTGTTTGGGAAAGGAGCGGCGTATGCTAGAGCTGAAGATGCTCTGAGAAAACTGGTGGAAACCACTGGGATTCCGTTTCTTCCTACTCCCATGGGGAAAGGGTTGCTGTCGGATACTCACCCGCTTGCCGCCTCTGCTGCCAGGTCTCTTGCAATTGGCAAATGTGATGTTGCACTCGTGGTTGGGGCCAGGCTCAATTGGCTGCTGCATTTCGGGGAGCCTCCCAAGTGGTCTAAGGATGTCAAGTTTATCTTGGTGGATGTCAGTCGTGAAGAAATTGAGCTCAGAAAACCCCATTTGGGTTTGGTTGGAGATGCCAAAAACGTTCTAGAGATCCTGAATAAAGAGATTAAGGATGACCCCTTTTGCTTGGGGAACACTCATCCCTGGCTGCAAGCTATAACCAATAAGGTCAAGGACAATGTGATCAAGATGGAGACCCAGCTAGCCAAGGACGTTGTGCCCTTTAATTTTCTCACTCCAATGAGAATAATAAGAGATGCCATTCGAGAATTGGGAAGCCCTGCTCCTATAATAGTTTCTGAAGGTGCAAACACCATGGATGTGGGTCGATCTGTGTTGATTCAGACAGAGCCCAGAACGAGGTTAGATGCAGGAACATGGGGGACAATGGGTGTTGGTCTCGGTTATTGCATTGCAGCAGCAGTGGCTTCTCCAGGTCGCCTTGTAGTTGCAGTTGAGGGGGATTCTGGATTTGGATTTAGTGCTATAGAAGTTGAGGTACGTGCCTATGCTTATCTAGTTTTCTGCTCAAACATTCTAATGTAAACGCTCACTCTGTGTGTGTGTGTCTATGACATTGTGATTTATTTTCTATTTATTGTCCTATGCAAACTGATTCTATTCCTGTCTTTAGTCCCACAAGTCTCTAAGAGCTGACATGATATTCAAACATAGGAGGAAGTATCCTTAGTGGATGCCCATAACCTGTTCTAGTAATGTATTTTTCCTTCTATGCAGAAAATTGGATAATCTGATAGGAGTTTTGGCTTCCTTATATTTGGAACTTGGATCTTACCTTCCAATGTTTCTTTGCTTTTTTAGGGGGGTGGGGAGGATTCTCACTACCATGAAATTCCCTATTATATTCTTCATTTTGTGATCTAAAATACCGTACAAAGTTGCATTACCATTATTCTAGAGTTGTGTGATAATCTCCATTAGGCTTATATATTCCTATATGCTCACTTCTGAGGGTTTCTGTTGGAATAATTCTTTGGCTGGTGTTCCTGATAGTGTAAGAAATTTGTTACTAGTGGTGAGCATAACTGCCTTAATTGTCCTTGGAATTGGAAAAAGTGGTTCAGCACACATTGTGCCGAACAGTGGTATCTTAGCGCCCATTTTCTATGTGGCTGAGAAATTAAAACGCAAATGGGTGAGCAACATAAGACGCGGATATAAATAGTTAGATTTTGCCTTCTTACGAAAACTTCTAAACTAGTTTCTACTGTTCTGTCTGAAACTGGGAAAACAAATATCTTCAAGTTTGAAATAGTCTTGCTTGTGGCTTTTTGCTATGGTCCCCAATGGATATCTTGTTTAAAGAACTTTGTGAAGTTCGTTTTTGTGAAAATTACTTATGTTCAGGTTCATAAATTACTGTTATCACTATATGTCAATTCTTTGGATTGATATGATCATGTCTGCATATGGTTTTGCTTTTATTTGGTACTACTCTTGAAATTAGTTTTTGAATGCAAGTGTGACCTGTGGTGCTATATCTTTATCCAGACATTGGTTCGGTACCAGTTGCCTGTGGTGGTGATTGTTTTCAACAATGGTGGTGTATATGGTGGTGACCGCAGAACCCCAGAAGAGATAAATGGACCTCACAAAGATGACCCTGCGCCCACATCTTTTGTCCCAAATGCAGGCTACCATGCTTTGATTGAAGCTTTTGGTGGAAAAGGCTATCTTGTTGGGACACCTGATGAACTCAAGTCTGCTCTTTCAGAATCCTTCTCTGCTAGGAAACCAGCCGTAATAAATGTTATCATTGATCCCTATGCTGGTTCAGAGAGTGGGAGGCTGCAACACAAGAATTGATTTACCTTAATTCCCAAACGCTCCATTGCATTCTCCCACTTTATTTAACTGTGGTTTACTGTTTGATTTTCAATAACACACTAAAGTTGTACTCCAGTGGTCATTGATACTTGAGTTGTCTGGAACTGGGTTAGCGTTGAGAGGTTTGGGTTGGTTTATATGAGGTCAGAGATTCAAACCCCAATTGCTTTCACTGTATAATGTATATCAAAAAAAATCTCATGTACCACATATCCATAAGGTATATAAAGTGCACTGTTGCTTGGTAAACACCTCAACAATATCTTCACTGTCTAATTTTTTTTTCTCTCTACTTCTCTTTTTTCAGTCATATCCCATCTTTCATCTTTCACTTATATCTTTAGTCTTCCTATCTTTTGTTTAGGGGTGTATACATCTCAATGAGTTGGCTACAAATATTTTTCAAAAAACATGCAATAAGTGATTTTAGATATGCAATAAGTGTTAGGGGTGGTTTAAACCGTTACAAAATACCACAAAAATGAATAAAAAACTAAAATCAATAATTTACTATTTTAAGGAAATCAAAATAATAGAAAATTTAAATGGAGACTAAAATCAATAAAAAATTTAAAGGAAACCAAAATCAATCACTTGTTATTTTATGGGGACCAAAACATATTTAACCCATAAATTTTTATCTATAATCATCCCTTTATTTTAGAATTCGATATATTTATTTGACTTTTATTATTTGGGAAAATAACGTGCTTTCATTTTCAGAATAAACATGATATCATATTAATAGCATATTCACTTTTAATATAAAATAGTGAAAGAAACGTACCACCCACTAATTAAATATAAAATAGTCAAATACTGGGGGAATGTGAAAACTTCATGAAATTAAGTAGTAAATTAAACTTCATGAAGCACGTGGTGTGACATTCACGCATCTATCCATGACCAATTCTTATCTTACCCAACGAAATGTTACTTTTTATTACTATTCCCATCTCAAGATTGGGAATTTGGGATGAACCTCGAGGATCTTTGATACTACAAGACAACAAATTTTTACTCGGAAACAAATTACTATTAAAAGACAAGAGTGGTTAGTCTTTTTTCTTCTTCTTATCTTAACAAGTATTCTATAATTGGCCAGTTCAAAAAAAGTATTCTATAAGTGGCAGCAAGATTAATCTATCATCCCAGCACATGTAGAAGGTGAGCTAAGAAGTATTTTATTATTCACAACAGAAATTGAACTTTAAACTACTTACTATACTATAGAAACTGAGCTAAGAAGTATTTTATTATTCACAACAGAAATCGAACTTTGAACTACTTACTTAAAGAATAACGTGTTGAACCATCTACGCCAACCCATTTGGTTAAAAGTTGTTAGTGATAACAAATCACTTCTTTCACTTGATTAGTATTATTCATGTTACATGTGTGAGGATTTATTTATTTAGACGAGTTTCAAGATGCACACAACTAGATGGTCATTGACCACAAAGAAGAAGACCAACAAATCCAGAACCACTTCCGTGACTGTTCCTATATATAGGTCTGTCTTTCTTTATATATGTTGGATGCAGAACAATATTGCTCTGCAAGAATGGAAAGCCCTAGAGAGATGGGTCAGGGTTTGGCAGCACCATTGCTAACAAAGAGTAGTGAAGAGAATAATAATGGAGTTGGGGTGGTGACATCATCAGAGGGTACATTTTATCAGGAGCTAAAGAAGGTAAGCTTCATGGCAGCTCCAATGGTGGCTGTCACGGTGTCCCAGTACCTTCTGCAAGTGGTGTCCCTTATGATGGTGGGGCATTTTGGTGAACTTGTCTCCTTCTCTGGGGTTGCCATTGCTATCTCCTTTGCTGAAGTCACCGGATTCAGTGTCCTTGTATGTAAACTCCTCATCCTTCTTCTCTTCTTTTTGATTTTATGCACTCTTTGTTGGCGCATTCGAGTGACTTGTGAATTAAGTTTTGGAGGGTTGGGAAGGAAGGGGAAGGAGGAGACTTATAAAGCCCTCCCCCTTCTTTGTGAGATTTTGAAAAGGGAAAGAGTTTAAAGTATTTTCTAAAAACTCTTTAAAACCCCTCCAAAACTCTCTAGCTCCCCAAATTGGGGAGTTTTGGGGAATTTAGAACTCCAAGAGAATGACTTACCCTCTTCCTCCTCTCTTGCCCTCTCCTTCCCTTCCCCACAAAGGCCTCCCCTCCCATAAAATCTCTCAAATAAAGCATCAATTTCCTCATTTAAGGAACTTAAATAAGTGTTAATTACTAATTAACTTCTCTGATTTTTAAGAGAGGACACTTGAGTTGGGTTTAGTTGATAACCCTTCTTTTTTGTCTGATATTGATGAAATTATAAGGAATTTGACTCTAAGAGAAACTATTTCTTTCACTCATATTAGGAAATATGTGTGATATGTAATTAGATCTGAGTTCGAGTACGTGTGAATGCAGCTGCTCTAAATACTAGGTAGAGAGAGTTTTGCTATACATAGTAGTCTTACCCGACTCAAATAAGATTGACTTATTCGAGAATAATGTGGTTCACTCCTAAAGAAATTTAGGAAGGAATGTAAGGTAATTTAGATAAGTTTTCATATGGTATCTTAATTACATATCAGAACATATTTCCTAATACGAGTAGAGATATAGTTTCTCTTCTACCGAGTCAAAGTAGTGATTCAGGTTCTGCACAAGTTATTGGAAATTTAGAGCCTAAACATCTTCACTCATTGAACACAATGCACCTTTCAAATTTACAGTACTTCCTTGTGCTATGCTCTTGTTTAGTGATTATGTATTTCTTGAAATGCATTGCAGTTGGGAATGTCAGGTGCATTGGAAACTTTATGTGGCCAAACATTTGGAGCAGAAGAGTTTGGAAAACTGGGAAACTACACTTGCTGTGCAATTTTCACTCTGGTTTTGACTTGTATCCCCATATCTCTCCTGTGGGTATTCACTGATCAAGTACTCATGCTGTTTGGTCAAGACCCTGGAATTTCTCATGCAGCTCGCGAGTACTGCGTGTACCTCATTCCAGGGCTATTTGGCCATGCTGTTCTTCAATCTTTGATCCGCTACTTCCAGACTCAGAGTATGATCATTCCCATGGTTTTTAGCTCAGTTACTGCTCTGTGTTTGCATATTCCTATCTGTTGGTGTCTGGTGTTCAAGTTGGGACTAGGACATGTTGGAGCAGCATTAGCTATTGGAATTTCATACTGGTTGAATGTGGTTTGGCTTGGGATTTACATGAACTACTCTCCAGCATGTCAAAAAACCAAGATTGTATTTTCCTGTAATGCTTTACTAAGCATGCCAGAGTTCCTCCAATATGCTATCCCTTCCGGACTCATGTTTTGGTAAATATACAACAAAACTATGCATTACCGTTAAGATTATGGTGCTTCAATTTTAATGTTCTTCTCCAAATTGTGTTCTCACATTCCTATGTTTGTTATGTAGTTTCGAATGGTGGTCCTTTGAGGTGCTTACATTACTTGGCGGGCTTTTACCTAATCCTGCACTTGAAACCGCAGTTCTTTCAGTCTGGTGAGTGGAATCAACTTCTCATTTTCATCATTAACAAGTTTGTATCAACTTTTCCTTTCTTAGAATCAAATCTGAAGTTTAGAAGTTAATCACAATAGCTTCTCCGAGAATTGATTCTGGGTTTAGAATTTACTGTGGAAGGATTTCCAAACACGCATTGTTGAAATAACCCATCATAGGGTATCTTCTAACCTATCTCAAACTCTTGCAGCCTTAACACAACCACACTGCACTACTTCGTTACTTATGCCGTTGGAGCTGCTGCAAGGTTTGGTCCAAATCTGTTCTTTTAATATAATCATTTTTAAATGACTATATATGCATTCATAAACGCTTATTCATAAGTTAATTTGAGTACATATATGCATTTATTTATAAGTTAATCTGGGAAGCTTATGAAAATAAGCTTAAATAATAGCTTATAGGTAACCAAAACACTTGCATTGTTGCATATACTATAAAGTAAGCTCAAATGAGCTCTTCCAAACGTAATTACACAATTATTTGCTTGATTATAAAGCATAATATAATCCCATGATACATGTGTTTTTGTTTTTCTGCAGCACTAGGGTTTCAAATGAATTAGGAGCAGGGAATCCAAAGACAGCTAAAGGTGCAGTTCGAGTGGTTGTGATTATTGGGATTGCAGAGGCAATTATTGTCAGCACATTCTTCATGTGTTTCCGGAATCTATTAGGATATGCTTATAGCAATGATAAGGAAGTGGTGGATTATGTTTCAGACATGGCTCCCCTTCTTTGTGGGTCTGTTATTGGTGATAGTCTAATTGGAGCACTTTCTGGTGAGTTTGCATGGTATGCTTAAACAGTCTTGTTCTATGCAAATAAAACTTGATTTTCATCTGCATGGAGCTAATAGCATGTTTGCATCAACTTCTTTTTTCTCAGAATCAATTTTAGCGCCCAAAAGCTAGCCACGTAAGCTTCTCTCCACAATTTATTTCCAAACATGTCATTAAACTTTGTTGCTTATTTATGTGCAGGGGTTGCCAGGGGTGGAGGATTTCAGAAAATAGGAGCTTATGCCAACCTGGGAGCATATTATGTTGTGGGAATTCCTATTGGTTTGTTATTGGGTTTTCATCTACATCTTAATGCCAAGGGGCTCTGGATGGGAACTCTATCAGGGTCTGTTTCACTAGTGATTCTACTTGCTATTGCAACGGCTTTAACAGATTGGCAGAAAGAGGTTCGTTTTAATGCATCTTTGAAAATCTTTCTATGATTGATTCTAAAGTCATGATCAAGTTTGAGGAGAGGACTCTGTGAGTAGTTTCTGAGTTATATATAGTGCATGTTTGGAAACTCTTCTACAATAAATTCTGAATCCAAAATCTATATTGCGGAGAAGCTTATATGAGTAGCTTTTGAGTTTCAAAATTGATTATGATGAAAAAGAAGTCAGTCCAAAAACACACTAGACTATCACAGTAGTTGATTAGATACCTCAGCTTTAAAAATAGAACTAAATATTGTATCTCAGAAAACTAACTTCTTGGCTAAAAAGCTAATCCAACTTAATTAGATCATTGATTCTGTTTTTTCATTCCTGATGATCATTGCTTGTGTAACTTTTTCCTTTTCATATATTCTTCATAACTTTTTGGATACCTTTGCACGTAGAGTGTAGTGGATGATAACAGAAAGACAAATAATAGCTAGCACTAAAAATTGTACTTCGTTTGTGTGGTAATTGCAGGCAGCAAAGACAAAGGAGAGAATACTTGAGAACTCTATCAAAACTCAAGATGCATTAGCATGAAAGTTGAAGAAAACTGATCTCAATAAAGGAGTGAAAGAAACATTGAAGTACTCTGTACTCACAGAGTGCTGTCTTATGTTTATTGTAAAGGTGGAAAACTAGAGAGAGAGAGAGTAATGCACTGCATCACGTTTCTTTATGGGCGTGTTTTGGTTTATAACAGCAGTTTAGGGGGGGTGAGAATTGAAGTGTTTGTTTTTTGTGGTGAGTGAAGAGGCATAGACAACTTTATTTGTAGATACATGTGATTTTTGTAATAGATTCAATGACAAAACAGATCCCCCAAAGTCTAATAACATGCTAACGTTACATTATCAATGAGGGTTGTGAAATCGATACATAATGTATTGTAGTTACTATAATGGATAGTGGTTTTCATATTGTTTATAAAAAATTCAGAGAATTATAGCTTCCCCTCACATTTTTGGACCTTGCATTTTCTGCAAAGTATAGTTTGTAAAATTCCTTTTGGCTTCTTTGAGTATCATTGCCTTATTATGGTATCTGAGTGACTAATCAAACTAATTTCAGGTACATATACAACTTGGTATTACAAACTAACTCAGCTTTATTATATTCCCTAATAAAAATACTAATAATACAAATCTTATGGTACTTTATAGTACAGATACTGAAACCGTACCTAATAATGAAGTCACAATCCAAAGGGAAGTTATACAATATACATATACATATACATAAGCACTATTTTTTTTTTGTATATAGCATGAAATAGCAACTTACTAGAGCATGGTAAATAAGCAATTATTCATAATCCATGGGGACTAAAATTAATAATAAGGAGGAGGAGGAGGAGGAGGGCCTGGACCAGGAGGATGCGGCGGCGGAGGACCTGGAGGGCCAGGCGGCGGCGGTGGGGGCTGATAAAACATGCCAGGCGGTGGGGGAGATGGTGGACCATGCGGATGTGGTGGTGGTGGTGGTGGATGGTGATGTGCAAATGGTGGCGGTGGAGGAGCAGGAGCGAAAGGATCCGGTGGTGGTGGGTTGTGGTAAACTGGTGGCGGTGGACCTGGGGGACCTGGTGGTGGTGGTGGTGGTCCTGGTTGCGGAGGCCAGTGCCTGTGATTGTGGGGGTAACTCATGCTCTTTTTTTGTTATCAAAACAGCACAGACAATTTTTTTGGTGGTGGAGAAAGTGATTTGGTTTCCTGAACTTATTAACAAGTGAATGGAAGCTTCAAGATTGAGAGAGACTTATGGTTGAGAATTGGACTGGTTGTTGCTTCATTTAATAGGGTGTTTGAATTAACACGAAAGAGCAAAAACGAGAGAGTGTAAAATTTGTTCAATGATGAGAAATCCAACACCCCAATTAAAATAGCTCCAAACTTGACACTAGTGTTTCCTATCACTTGTGATGGGTGGGCTTCCTAAGATGCTTTTATGTATTATTAACAAAAATGGCCCAATTAAGCTCTCTCTTTCAATTGTTATTTACTTATTTTGATGACACAATGACACTCAAAGCCATTACTTATTCAAAATCTACACTTAATAGAAGAATTACTTTACATATTTTAAATAATTTAGGAGCTATATATACACTTTTAAAGGTTAGGGACAATCATCAGGGGGATTATTTTTAGTTCCCCTTATATTTTATTGTCCTTTTTTGAGATGATAGTGAGGAAACACTTGTCTTTTTGGGTCGGGCTGCTTTAACAGATGAGCCCAACTCTCATAAGAAATAGCTAGTTAGGATTAGCAACTTTGGGACTACACCCCCTTGTGTGGATATAAATAGTACATACTAAAACCCTTTCAATTGCACTTTTACCTTAACTACCATTAGGAGCCCTGATGGTTTTTAGTTGGAGGGTTTGCCTAGGCATGAAGGGACTAATATGCATTTCCCTTCTATGGATATAAATAGAATATACTCAAACTCTTTCTCTCACACTTTTACTTCAGCTAGTATTAGGAGCCCCAATGACTTTTAGTTGGAGGGTTCACTAGGACATCAAGAGGCTAATTTAGATTTTCCCTTATATTTTATTTTTCCTTTCGTGGAGAAATATCTTATGATGTCCTTATCAATTTCTTTTATTAAGTTGAGTTTCTTTTTTTAAAAAAAAATATATTTTGAAAGTTATGCAATCCCGCATTGTTTGATACTCTAGAAAATGGATTATATGAACACTTTTGTGTAATCTTCCGTTGTTGTTCATGTAGATATTTTGATTTTACTTTCATGCTAAAAGATTTAGAGAAGAAATAATTAAAACCATTTTTTAGATACTTTAAAAATATTTTTTGTCAATTATTTTATTAAAATTAAAATACCCAATATTTTGCATTTCGGTCATTCCATACATTAATAAGTTATGGTTGTAAAAAAGTGAACGAAAAAAAAAATTAAGTATCTAATCTAATTAATTAAAAAGAAATATTAGAAGAATGACTAGCCACCTTGGTACTGCACCCTCTCGTGTGGATATTCATTTAGAAATTTTTCGTTCTCCTTAAACTTTGAGATTGGAAAGCTAAGCACTAAACCAAGCTGTTAAGTGCAATTGCAAATGCAATCCATGTGGCAAACCAAGCGGTGTGACTGTGTTTTTTTGTTCATTTCCAGTGTCCAAATCCAACACCACCACCTTCCCTTCTTCTGCTCTACCTCACCGAACCATAACACTGATCGTTAATGTCACTACACATTACTCTTCATTATCCTAACCGCAATGGGGGCACGTGATGAACCCGCCGCCAAGCTCCGCCTCATGTGCAGCTACGGTGGCCACATCCTCCCCCGTCACCGCACCGCCTCCCTCTGCTACGTCGGCGGCGAAACCCGCATCGTTTCAATGGACCGCCGCGCCGTGACCACACTCTCCGCCCTGGTATCCCACCTCTCTTCCGCTCTCTCACTCGACTTCCCGTTCTCCGTCAAGTACCAGCTCCCCCACCTCGACCTCCGCTCCCTCATCTCCCTCTCCTCCGACCACGATTTCCGCGCCCTAATCGACCGCCACAACCGCCTCTCCTCCCCCCGCGTCAGGCTCTTCCTCTTCCCCCTCATCCGCCACCCCAAGACTGATTCTTGGTTCTTCGATGCCCTCAATAGCGCTCACATTATGCACCCTGAGGCTCACCGGTTTGTTTCCTCTGCTCCGCCACCTCATGAGAACAGTGTGGTTTTGGAGACAAGTTCGTCTTTTGGTTCATCTTCCTTCTCATCTTCAGTTACAATTCCAAGGTACTATTTTCTTCTTGATTGGTAGAGGTGGCGGTTTTGAAAATGAAAATTATGCTTATGTAGGATTAAGAAATGGAATGAGTTGGGGTTGAATGAACTTACAATTTAGATTGTGATAGTTACCAATATTAGTCATAGCTGTGAGATTAACCTTTGGACTGTGAGTGAGTGATAGTTAATTAGGTGATAGAAGAAGCTAGAGTGATGACTAAGGTTTTGAATTATGGCTATAAGATTCAACCCTTCCAATCCCTGAAATTTTAGTTAAAGTTTACCTAAGTATCAAAAAATGGCCAAGGAAAATACTCCTTGTTAAGAATAACTTTTCATACAAGTTACATGAATAAATTTATAATCCATGGAAAGAATGGATGTGAGGCATACTATTATATTGAAAAGCATTTTTCACTTGGATCCCACTTGTTATGCACTTCCACTTTTTGTATTCACACTGGTAACAAATACTTGGTTCTAACTACTTAATAGCATTTCTTAACGCCCAATTGATGTGTTCTAGTAGATGAAGATTTGAGAATCCTTTTTTTTCATAGTTTCTTTTTTGGTTTATGGTTGTGTTTTATTTTGTTGCAGTGACAATAGTGTTTCAAGTATCATATCCCACCAGCAGAATATATCTCACCAAGACCCTGTGGTTCATGTTTCGGAGGCAACACTCAATGCTGAGTCCATTGAAGTTGAAAGCAAAAGTCCTTACATTATTTCTGCTGGGGTCATAGCCAATAACACCAAAATTGGTATACGGCCGCCACATTATTCATTTCCACAGCTTAATCAAGTGGAAAGGTCACATTTGCAGCCTGTGCAAGCTGCTGCACAGGTTTTACCCCTTCACCCGAGTGGCGTGTTGCCGGTACCATCTTGCCAGCTTATTTATGAGCCACCGCGTCCTTTGCAGCATCTGGCTTATCATCCTAATCAACCCTGCCCTGTCTACCTTGTGCCTATTGGAAGCATGGCTCCAAATAGTTTGCCTAGAAGTACTGCTAGCCAAGTTTCATTGAACCTAAATGCTTCCTCATTGAATTGTCATGTAGCTCAAGACTCTGAGGTTGGAGCTCATGGTCCTTTATTCTCTCAGAATTACTTAACAGTGAATCCAACTATATCTTTTGTTTATGTACCTTGCAATGGAAGTAAGCAGCCAGAAATGGATAATCGTCCAACGCATCAGCAATCTCAAACTCAGAGTCTATCTGTCACCTGCAGGGAGTCTTCGAAGTATGGAAATGAACTTGATGATGAGCTTGCTCATGCTCAGTTATATAAATCTCAGCCCCCACCTCCGACAATGCCTTCTAAGTACCAAACCATGACGAAAGCAACGACGAACCTTTTATCGGAGGCTCTTGCTCAACTGAATGTGGATAACCTCAAGCAGCAGGTAGAAACATCATGACCAGAGTGATTCTAATGTTCTACGGTGACTTTGAAGTTTTCTTTTCTGTTTCTCTTCGCGTGTTCTGGTGTTTCTTGTCTGCCAATACACTCTGACTGAATGTATAATATATTGAATATTAACCTTTTACTTTTTTTTCTTTTCCTTTGATCTTTCGAGGTTGTTACCTCTCTCGTTTGATATGTAAATTTTAAAAAATGCTAAATCTTATAAAAAGCTGAGTTTCATGAAGAACAAGTCATTTTAATTTCTTTATCGCCGCTATGTTTGGTTTGTAAGCATGATTGTTTTGTTAAATTCAGGCTACATGAATCCTGATATGTCGATCTTTGTCCTTGTTTGGTATGGTATGCCTATGCCCCCAAATGCTTTCCCTATTGTCATCAAGTTTTATCAGCACTAAGAATCGTGCTAATAAAAAATATGGAATAAGGCCTAAAAATATATTTTATAAGTGTTTTGCTTAAAAGTTGAAAAAAAAAACACACACACACACATTCCCTCAATCCATCATTTGGTTCCATTGGCTGGAAACATTCCCTCAATCCATCATTTGGTTCCATTGGCTAAATACAAAACAAAATTTGGAGCTATGAAAAACGGAAAAAGTTATAAAGACCAAAATATAAGATATGGTATAAGATAGAAACTAAAAACTTATTTAAGCTAACGTAGTTTTAAGAATTTTGTATTAGTAGCTATGGGTTCAAGAAGGGAATATTTTGATGAGGGATATTGAATATGAGAATTTAAAAATTGGTAAGTAGAAAATAAATTGTTTAACAATTTAATTGTAATACTAAAGAGTTGAAGCATAAATTACTCAAATAATAATAATTTGAATAATCAATTAAAACATATTTTAATGGATTAATGGTTTAACATGTCCTGAAGTTGTATCAAAATCTGTATTTGGTCTCTCTCTGAAAAAAAGTTTGGTAAAGATCCCTCAGTTTGCACTAAATTTTTATGCAATTGCACATGTGGCATGCTAACAATGATTTTTTATTTTTTCTAAATGGAAAATATGTCAGAAATTTAACGATCACTAATTACCCAAAATAGTTCATATTCTTAATTTTCCTCAAAACTAAAAAGCTGAAATAAAAAAAAACTAAAATCTAAATTGTTTCGGTTTTCAAAATCACTTAATCCCTAAAAGGGAGTTAGAATTGGCACCCCATACACACAAAATGGCACCCCAACCTATTTTTCAAAATTCCAAAAATACCCCCATTTGTAAATAACCCCACACCCCACCCCTTGTCCTCTCCCATTCCGGTTTGTATATCCCGGTAGTCCGAATAGTGTTATTCTGGGATATAGAACCCGATAGACTAATTTGTTTACTTACTGTTCCGGGATATATATCCCCGTAGACCAAATTGGCAGTATAATTTCGGGATATATGACCCGGTAGTCTAAGTTGCTGACTTATCGTTCCGAATTATCGTTCTGCGTTACTAGGAATGAATGAGGAGCAATGGAATTATGTCAGGATTGAGCTGTTGAATGAGCTGTTACAGTATTCTAAACTCTATGAGGAACTGTATGCGTGCCCGAAAAGGTTCAAGATCATACATGACGCACTCAATCTCTCTCCTGGACAGCTAGCCATTGAAGATAAGTGTATGACTTTACCAGACATGGGGAATCTTATTGCAACAAGATTCCAATTGATATTAATTCAAGTGTCAAATATCGGAAATTCTACATTCTTGCCACTCAGAGGCGGTCCACCAGTTTTGGATGAACAAAACGTTATACGGTTGGTCATGTCAACAAAAATCATTAGGTTCAGGTAAGTCTAATTTCAATTACGTTTGTTGTTGATAATCGTGACAATTCACACCTTCTAAAGATTCATTCATTTTCCATTATAGGTATTTTTGAAGGAAGGACATCCTATGCCTACAATAGCATTGCAATGGCGTCGTTATTCTTCAGCCCAAGCAAAACAATGGGAATGTTTATACCTGGAACGTATAAAAGTATATGAAGAACAACTACAACAACAGAGAAGAAGTGACAGTTGCAGCACTATGGGGTCCGGGCACAGGCTAGACATAACACAAGATTGATGAATTGTCTAACATTTGATCTATTTGAAAATGTGTTGTAATTGACAATGTCTAATATTTGATCTATTTGAACATTTATTGTAATTGACATTTTCTAATATTTAATTAATTTCAACATGTATTGTTATAGTGATTACTGTCATGTTACAGGACAATTTTCTGCCATTATCCAAATACTAGGTTTTAAAACACAAAAAATAGTTAATTCCAACACAATTCCAGGATGAACCAGAACACAAATTACCGTTTGAGTTACCTTTCGAAATATACAATCCGGAAATATTCAAGTTACTGCTTCCAGGATATTATTCTCGAAAGACATGGTGAATTACTTTTAGCTACTTAAACACAGTTTTTTATATTTTTTATAGGGATTATCAACAAAATGGTCCCTGTGTTTGGGCCACCGTCTGAGGTAGGTCCCTCGCCGGAAAAATTTTAGGAGATGGTCCCTCTGTTTGCAAACTGTCTGAAATAGGTCCTCGCCGGAGCCCGGAGCTTCGGCGAGTGTTGACGTGGCTTGCTGACTCATTTAATGAAGTCTATGTGGATTTTTTTAAATATTAAACAATTTACATGTCAGAAAATCAAAAATAAAAAAATAAAAATTATGTCATTTAAAGAATTTAACTTAAGTGCTTAAATTAAATCTAATCCTAATTCACTACCCCAAACCCTAAATCCCCAATTTCATTAATCAAACATCTTCATCTTCATCACCTTCTAACATCTTCTATCATCTTCATCAATTTCTCCAGAAAAAAAAAAAAAAAACTTTCCAAATTTCATCATCTTCTCCAAGCCACCTCCAAATACATTCACCTGTTTTCCCCACCACTGACAAGGTGAAGGTAGATAAAAAGAAGAACAAATCTACCTTTGCGTTCGACTTCCCTCTCGATATAGCTCTCCCTGTTTCGTTCCAAATCCCCTTCGCACTGCTGCTCTCCACCACTGACAAGGGCTCCATCATCGAACCACCACCACTGCGAGAAGGGAGATGAAAAGAAGAACAAATCGAAACCCAATCTCAGCCATTACCAATCCCCAGCCATAGCATCTACATCGTTCGACCACCGCGCCGCAATCCCTGCGACCCAGACACCCAAACCCGAGCTCCTCCTCTGCGTCACTCCATTCCTCTCCGCCACATCCTTCGCTTGCTGCCGCGGCGAGCAAAACGACCACCGCGCCGCGCCTTCACCGCTGTCGCAGAACCCACCGCCATCAACCCTCCTTCACTCGTTGTCCCTTTATCTCTCGCGATCTCCTTCTCGGTTCAATTTCAGCCTTTGGTTTTCTATTCTCTGTTCTCTCTCGTGCTTTCTCTGGGTTGCTATGCTGATGCTTTTTTTTTTTTTTGAGAAAATAAGAAGCATTTGCTTCAAATCTAGGGTTGTATGGTGAGAGAGAAGAGAAGATGAAATTTGTGGTTGTTTCTGTGTTTGTTTCTGATTTTTTTGTTGTTGTTTTTCTTGGGGTTAATTACTGGGTAAGGGGAAGAAATTTTTGGTGGTTTAAGGATGAAGATGCAAAATGGTGGTTGATGTGAGGTTTCTTTTTGCTTCTGGTTCTATGCCTTCTTCTTCTTCTCACAGATTTGGGTTGCTGCAAATTTGGGCTCTCACAGATTTGGGGTTTGGTAGCTGGAGGAAGAGGAAGAGGAAGAGAGTGCTTGAGAAGGGTGCGATGGTGGTGCTGTGGGGCACGAACGAAGATTCCAGAACGGTGGAGCACGAATCTGGGTGGAAGAGGGGTTTGGGGTTGCTGCTGTTGGGAAGGAAAGGGGTTTGGGGTTGCTACCGTTGGGTTTGGATTTGGTGTTTTGATTCTGGGTTTTCAGATGAATAGATGAGGATGAAAAGATGAAGATGAAAAGATGAAGATGAAGATATGAAGATGAAGAACATCTAAATCAAACATGAAGAGAATGAATTTGTTTAGTTAATTTAGAAATTAAGTTTGTTTAGTTAATTTACAAATTAAGTTTGTTTAGAAAATTAATTTTTTAAATTTTAAATTTATTTATTTATTTTAATTATTAATTATACAGATGGAAATTAAAAAATAATTAAAAATGACGTGGATAATGCCACGTCATCTCTGTCCTGCCACTCAGCACTCTTGCCGGAGCTCCGGGCTCCGGTGAGGACCTATTTCAGACAGTTTGCAAACAGAGGGACCATCTCCTAAGATTTTTCCGGGGAGGGACCTACCTCAGACGGTGACCCAAACACAAGGACCATTTTATTGATAATCCCTTTTTTATATTACACACCGGCTTATATACACCTGAAATTAAATATCATTATGAGAATTATATTCCCGAAAGATATTTGAAAATGAATTCCGGGATTTCAAGATCCGGTAGTTACACATTGAAGATTCACTTTAACATAGTTTTTAATGTTTTACTGTTATACTCTGGGATATATAACCTGGAAGCTAAATATCATTCCGGGATATAAAATCCCGAAACATAGTTTAGTTTGTATTCCGGGATTTAAAATTCCGGTTTGACTAAACACCTCCCGTGTTTATAATTCCCGGAATCTATTTATGTTTACATTTAATAAATATTAATTCAGGATTTAAATTTTTGGAAGATATTTTAATATATATACCGAGATATATAAACCCTGCATCAAAATATATTCCGAGATTTGAAAACTCATGCGATAAGAGTAATCAGAACAATTAGTACACAAGACTACTGGAGTGAGAAACTCCCTCCCAAAAATTGAATCCTCCAACTTGATCTTCATCACCCTTCTCCATCACACATCCTCCATCCTCAACCTTCCTAAATCTACTACTTCAAACCACTCCAACAAACCAAAACCCTCTGTTACTGTTACAGAACCCAAACACCATAAAACCCCAGGCCATAACAAGTCGTGACTGATTCAATCTCTCTTTCGTTTCTGATTAACCCAATAAAATAATATCTAAACATTAACCCAATAAAATAATATAGAGAGAGGAAAGTGAATTATTCTTCGCGTTGTTCACAAACTCGTCTTGCGCCGATTTGTTTTTCCTCCGTTGAACCCTACCTTTCGATCTGCGTTTGGTTAGTTCATAACTTTGCTTCTTCAATCTCTCTTTCGTTTCTGATTCAATCGCATTTCTATTGTTTCGAATATAAAAATTCCAATCTTAGAAGTTTTTTTTGTTTGGTTTTAACATTGTATTCACTCCAACAATCATAACAGCAATAATGATATGTACTGTCTAAGCTTATACAATTATACCTAATACGGTGTACCAAACCTGTCCTGTTCTTAGTATCTCAGAGATAACATGGAAAGAATCCACAATTCTAATTCTCACATTTTTTTTTTACTTCTTTTTCACCATGACTCCTAGCTCATCATATATCTCATTTCTCTGTGTTTCTTTGTTTCTTAATTGTGTTTTGTGGGTATGGAAACTAGCAGTGAACATAAAACTAATGTTAGTTTATTGAATGCCTTGTGTAAAATGTGCTACAATTATTTTTAAATCTAAATAGGCCAACAGGGGTTAAATCTCAACGGATCTTGTTTGTGGCGGTTGTGTGGAGATTTGACGAGTTTTAGCACTTCTTCTTTCTGTTCGTAACTCAATGGCGAAGAAACCTGTGAAATACTATGTGGTATGTTTTGTTTCTGTGATCTGTGCTGTTTGTTATTCCTCTGAACTGAGTTAGCATTGCACTGAATCATCTGAGTTTGGTATGCAGGTGGACGCGTTCACTGAGTCAGCGTTCAAGGGTAACCCTGCAGCAGTGTGTTTGTTAGAAGAAGAAGAAGAGAGGGACGATGAGTGGTTGCAAGCAGTAGCTGCAGAGTTCAACATCTCTGAAACTTGTTACCTGACTCGCATTGATGATGGAACCTCTAATCCCCGTTTTCATCTCAGATGGTTTACTCCACTTGTTGAGGTATAATCTATATTAGCATTTCACGGCTATCGGCTGTGCGAATACTGGGTTAACACCGAAAAAATTTATATTAGCATTAATTGTGCACCATGTATTTGATTATTTACCGTGTCTGATTTTGTCCAGCTTTTGAAGTACACAAATTCATCTTACATGTTAAATGCACTATAGGAGATGGCATTTTTGCAATTGAATATGCTCTATTTCAATCCCTTCCTTCAGTGACGCAAATTGTTGACCCAAACACACTTTTCCATTATAACAGCTTGTTTGATGCTACCTATTATTTATGAACTGTTTAATGAAAACAAGAGAAATCGACCTGTATCAGAAAAGAATTGGGGTGTTTTTTCATACTAATGGAAGTGCTCCTGGTTATCCTTTGAGGCTTGGTGCTTCTAACCATACTATTGGAAATTCTTCAGCATTGTTTTATGTGGCTAAAGATTATGCAAATGCTGAAAAGCTGCAAGCTTGGCCTGAGCAAACTGTGTGGCTAATTAATCAGGGAGGCATTGATTGAAAACCTCCATGAATCATATACCAATGAAAAAAAGAAGTAGAAATATGTTCCTCCACTATTTTTTTTTGCTTGTAAAGTTGCTGGCTCAATTCACGTTACCAGTTTAATCATGTTTTGATAGACAAAATACAATATCTTTAAGATTACTGCCCTCAATCAAGAAATCAAGAGGCTTGGGTTCAAGTTGAACTTGAGGCAAAATCTTACAACCATGTTTCTGTGAGGAAAGATCACTAGACTTACTACAAAAGCTGGACAAAATATGGTGTGCACGATTTAAGCTGGACAAAATTCAAGCTAGCATTAATCTTACAACCATGATTTAAGTGGCACATGTGTGATTTTAGGTATCAAATCTCATTTGTATATGAAAATAACCCAATAGAAGAGTTAGCCTTATCTGTGGATGTTTAGGGCTCGAACACGATTAAATAATGTGATTAGACCAAAAAAGCATAAAGTGCACAACACCCTCTTGCTTGTACTCATTATAAATATGCTGATTATATTGGAACGTTTTATTAACATTCTCTGAATGCTTATGCAGGTTAACCTCTGTGGCCATGCCACATTAGCGGCTGCACACACACTGTTTTCATCTGGTTTGGTGAAGACCAATGTTATTGAATTTGTGACACTATCTGGAGTTTTAACAGCCAAAAAGGTCCCAGCAGTCAATGTCAGTAATGCCAAAAGCTTGCAAAAGAGTGAAGCTCAGGATGGATTTTATATTGAATTAGATTTTCCTGCTGACACTATTATAGAGTCCAATTTTGATGTGACTCCACAAATTTCTGGGGCATTGAATGGCGCTCCCATAATTGATATAAAGAGTACACAAAATGAAGAGGACTTCCTGGTAACTCCTAAATCTGCTCTCTTCCTCATCTGCTATTTAGAATATACAAGAATTATGCTTAACTATTTCCCAGAAAACAACACATTCTAATGATGCTGCGTCTGTTGAAACCATGTTTTCATTACTTCTACTTTTGAATGCATCATTATATATCTGTTAACCTGCTTAATTATTGGAGAGGACTAGTATATATCTCTTGCTACTTAGTCCCATGATATTAATTTTTAAATTATGGTGTGGTCGCGATTGCAGTTGCGTCGCTATCTTTCTAATTGAGAGAAATTGTGAATAAACGTGGTTGATAGGACTGTAATTGCAGTCGCGATGCAGTTTATAGGACTGTGATTGCGGTCGCGATGCAACTGCGTGAACTAGAAAGTCCTTGACATTGCAGGCCACAATTTAAAGCCATGCTTAGTGCTTACTCTTACCTGTAAAATAGCATGAATGTTTTGTGAGCAATACATTATGAAGCTTATAATTTCTCCTAGGTTGAACTCGCATCAAGAGAAGATGTCATAGCAGTTCAGCCACAACTTGATGCATTAGTTAAATTTCCTGGAAGGGGGGTAATTGTCTCAGCGATTGCTCCTGTGGGGTCAGAATATGACTTCTACAGTCGATTCTTCTGCCCAAAATTTGGAATCAATGAGGTAACTATAACTGCAATGTTGTACAATTGCACTGCTACGCTCCTTAATTATGCAATAGATGAAAACTGAAAGCCCAAGTAAAATAAGATGAAGAATTTGATTTTGAACTCAGCAGTATAGATGCAATTTAGGAACTGCATAATCCCCATAAATGCTACTTCTCTTCTGTCCTTTTGTTTTACTCTCCAGTTCAGTCTACAGATCTGTTAGAAGATCTGAGTTCCAGTCTTACAACAAGCACTTGACCATTTTAAAATTATTATAGAAAACTTTTGAATCAAGCCACATGAAATTTTTTACTAGGTCCATTGTAGGGTCATTTAGAAGAAAGGGAAGGCTTCTATAGAAAGCAATTTTAGTCTTCCATTTCACTCCAATATATAAATTTTTTCAGTATATGTGTACTCCAATATTGTGAATCTGGATAAAGTTACTCATTTTAAAGTGCACTGGAACAATGAAAACAGAAAATAATGAGATAATGTTGCATTCTTTTCAGGATCCTGTTTGTGGGACTGCACATTGTGCCTTAGCATCCTACTGGAGCAAGAAGCTGGGGAAGAGTGATCTCAATGCATATCAGGTACTCTATTTCCCCTTATTGTGATTTACCTTTGTCATTGTCTTACTAACCTGTAGATTCTATTTGTGCAGGCATCAGCCAGAGGGGGAACTCTCAATATTCATCTTGATGAGCAGAACCAAAGAGTGTTCTTGCGCGGGAAGGCTGTAACGGTGATGGAAGGGTGTATTCTGGTCTAGTCAAGTTCCTAGCGTTGCAGAAATCATAGTTGCTCCGGTAGATATATCAGATGTTATAAAAGAAAACCTCTCAGCATTCTGTATTTGATACACAAAATCCTTGGTGTGCAGTGTATTATCTGTAAAGTTGAATAAATTGGTCTGATCATTGCTTTTGAGCAGGCATCCTGAGGAGTTGTTATTCATCCAACTGAGTAGAGAAAAAGTACATTGATGCTTGGAAAGGTTGTTACTGTTATGGATGTGTGTTTTCTGTTTGAACTTTTGTATGACATTGCAAAGAATAATGGACCCAATAACCGTATTGGGTTAATAAATCACCTGCAATTGGATTTCCATGCCTTGTTACAAAATTTCAATGATGTTATGTGATCTATATAACTGACCCCACTTAGTAAGATAAGACATTTGTTGTTGTTGTATGTATGATATAAAAATTCTGCTCCTTAGGAAGGTGATGGTGTCCTGCAATTAGGTCATGGGCAGAAGCAAGAGTGAACCATATGGGGTGGAGGGTCAGAACTTTCATACTTTGTAGATGTTGAGAAAGAAAGATGAGAAAAGATGAGTAAAAGAGAAAAATTGAGAAATAAAGTACATATTATAGGTTGTTTTATATGACAGTGAAATCTCTCTCATTTCATTTGGTTGAATAAAAAAAGGAAAAAAAGAACATTATTTTTTATAAAATGTCATATTTATCCTAAAAAATAAAAAATTATAATTAAGTATAATAATAATAATAGAGGGATAAAATTGGAAAGTGAGATTAAGAGCTCGTTTGCCATTGTTAAAAAAAGTGATTTGACTTTTGAAAAAAGAATTAATTTTATTTTAAGTGATTCTTTATAAAGCAAATTTCTTGTATGTTTGTCTACAACTAAATGCATTTCATTTCAAAAAGTGATTTTAAACGTTTGGATACAAAACTATAAAAATATTATTTTATTATATAAAATTACATTAAAAGACGTAAAAAATCACTTTACATAAATACGTTTGGGTCATAGGAACACCTTTTTTTGTATATTATGATTCAAAAATATTACCATTACGTGCCAATGTTTTTTTATAAAATTATGCGATTATAAAATTTAGTTAAACAAAAGTTTAATTTAAGTTTTATAAAGAGAATGATGTATCTTATGAGAAATGTGTACTTATATAAGAATGAAAGGAATAAATCATGACCGTCAGATCTAATTATGAATTATCAAGATTAAAACATCAAGTCATGCGACTTTTTTAAAAAGCGACATGCTTTTTTAAGTGGACACATGACCATTAACTATCTTTTAATCTTGACCATTTTTTATTAGATTTGACGGTCATATTTATTTCTGTCATTCTGTAGACATTTCTCATAAGATACATCCCTAGACGAAGAATGTTAAAAAATTTAATTACCCAAGAGATGAAAGCCAGACAAAACGAAGAAGAATGTTGAAGAAGATTTAGAGCGCAATTGAAGTATTTAGAGATAATTAGTGATTGTTAAAATTCTAACATGTTTTTCGTTTAAAAAAATAAAAAATTAAGCATGCCGCATATCCACATAGTCATCATTAAAACAATTAGCATGCCACATAACTGTCATCTCTAGCAAAAACTAAATAAAAACTTGATTCGAACTGAGGAACGTTTACCAAATTTTTTCCGAGAGAGGAACCAAATACACATTTGGTACTACCCCTATTTTTTTAATATAGAGATGATTAATGAAAGAAGAAATTGAAAGGGTTGTTGATTGGTGGAAAGAGGGAAAAGCGAGAAGCGCGCAATTCCTTCGAGTTAAAAAAAGGAAACTGAAAAATGCAAATGCAAATGCATGGCGATGCGATGGTCGTTGGAAGTTGTAAACCGAAAAAATGGATGTGGAGAGAGCGTCGCTATGCAATCTCGTCGTGAACTTCCTCTTGGAGGAGAACTACATCCTCACCGCGTTCGAGCTCCTCCACGAGCTTCTCGATAACGGCCGCAACCATCAGGCCATTCGCCTCCAGCAATATTTCGCCGATCCTTCTCGCTTCCCTCCCAACCAAATCTCCCGCTTCAACTCTCTCCCATGTCTCCTCTCTTCTCTTCTCAATTTCTCTGCCTTTATTTTGTTCTTGTCTTTTTCATTCTGAATTCCTAATTGCGTCTGATTGCAGTGGCGGATCCTCAAACTCTGCTCCAACAAAAAGAAGCAGCTGAAGAAAAGCTAGCCATCACTGATTACGATCTGCGTTTGGCGCGAGAAGACATCGTAATGCTCAAAACTGAATTGCAAACCAAAATTGAATGCCTTAATCAACTACACGGTGAGTTTAGTTTCCACATTCATTGAGAATTGACTATAAATGTAGTGATTACTTCTCAAATATGTCTAATGTTTAGTTTTGTTTCATACCTAGTAGGTGAAAAAAGGGATAATGGATATGCTAATCTACATGTTGCTTTTAATGATGCTATTTACTTATTTGCATGTCTATTAGGGGATTTGGCTCCTTCTCTAAAGTGAGAGTGAACTTTAGAAGATAAAATTTAAGGACTGATTGAAAAGTTGTTTGTTAGAATTTTCTATAAGATACATGCATATAACAAAGTATGAAGATGTTAAAATGTTAAACCATAAGGTAAGATATAGCTCCTCTAGCAGCATATGGCCCACAGCACTGTGATTTGTGCGTTTGTTTCTGTATGATGCAGCCAAGTCAAGTGGAGATGTTTCGGGGAATAATGAGCAACAAATTCAACAACGAAATAGGGATACTTCATTCACTTATTTGGGTCCGTTAAGGGATAGTGAGCGTCGAGATCTTAATTGGGCTGTGAAGGAATATTTACTTATAGCCGGCTACCGTCTTACTGCAATGACATTTTATGAAGAGGTAGGGATTAGGAAATTTATTAACCTTTTTTTTGTCCCTACTTCTGTGAATTTTTTAATTTTGTCTTGTGTTTTTCTTGTTTTGATTTGTTTTTCTCGCGCAACTCCATTAGCTTTTAGTAAGATAAGGGATATGATAAAATCAGTTTGTTACTTTCACAATTTATCAGCTGTGAACTAGTTTGTTTATTTATTTTTGTCGTCATCTGATGTATTTAGCATTTGAGGAATAAAGTGGTTATTGGCTGCAGTAGCTATGCGCATCGAACTTAAAACTAATCAAATATGATCAAAGCTGGGACCTCTGGACCAATTATTTTGGGAGTGCTATGATGCATATCTCTTGTAGTGACAAATGGAACTCAGTTTCCTCCATAATATTCATAGATCCAATCATGATTGGCTTTTGTTGGAAATATAATATAAAACCATTCATGTGTCATTTACCCAACAATTTAAGCTTTTGAGGTAGTTGGTTCATGTCATGACATGGTATTACCAAATGGTTTAGAGTTCAATCCTCATTGCCGCCAATTATTCCAAAAAAAAAGTTGAATTTCAATACAAGGTTGGTGGTCTGTGCATTGTTCATGCTTCAAGTCCAATGAGCTCTTGCGTGAGAAACCATTCATGTATCTTTTACTCAACAGTTTCAGCTTTTAGGATAGTTGGTTCATGACATTTCGTAAATTTACTTGTCATGATTGTTTAGATTGACGTAGTTCAGAAGTCCAATAACCTAGCAAAAGGAATTATTAATTGATAAAGAAATAGGGTTTAATGTTATCACTCTTTGGTTTAGATGAGCACCATAATCTTATTAAGTAGCTTTTGTCTCTACTTGCTTTGTGAGACATAATTCTTCGCTTGTCTTTTTCCTAGGTTTTGGGAACTTATTATGACAGATTGTCACATGGGTAGGAGGCCACAATTTTACTGAGATTTTCATTGGGCCTGTATTATATTTCCTGGTTCTTGCAATTTTAGTTATCATATGCTTTTAGATGATTCCCCCCCCCCCCCCCTTCCCATAATTTCTTGTTTTCTTCCTTATAAATTTCCTCTTTTACTTTCATAATCCTTGCAAAAAAATGGAAAAAAGAGGAAAATTAATAGTTTGTTTCTAATTACCTTTGTTCCCTCCTGCATGATTGGCCATTAGATTTTTCTTTTAAGATTTGTTCCCCATTCATCCAACTGTCAATAACACAGCCAGCTAGGCAAGGAGTAACAAAAGATAGCACAGAAGTCTCAAAATGAAACTGATCTCAAGTGTTGAAAAGTCTCATTGTTGGTGGATCAGTGATTTTGTAAAAGGTCAAGTAAAGAAGTATATCTAATCTTAAATACACTTGCCTTTATTAAACTAATTCACCTAAAACGTTGTTATTCAACATTTAGGATCAGTTAGATAGGCCCGGAATGAAACAAGTAGATGCGTTTCATTTGGATTGTTATCTTGGTATTTCTCGTGTTTATAGAAATAAGAAATTCTCTCAAGCTATTATATCTGCTAGACAAGTTTGTGTATCATATGCCATTTTTGGTGCATAATGTTGTGCAATGTTTAATTTGCAACTGTCCCTGCAGGTTACGGACCAGAACTTGGATATTTGGCAGAATACACATGCATCAATACCAGATGCCTTGCGTCATTATTATTATCAGTATCTTTTATCTTCTCTAGAGGCTGCTGAGGTGATTATTTAGGCCAGTTGCCCCCTGAATACTACCGAAAGGAATGCTAATAAATGATCCAACTGGTTGCTTATTATTTGATGGCTTTGTTCCCCTCGGCGAGGTTTTTCATTCATGATTGATGTAGCTTGTTCAGAAAGTGAATTTGTTTTTAGCAAAAGAATTCATTAGTAGATATAAAACAATACACTACAGGAGGATAAGAGTTCCTCCTATAGCTACCACAAAAGGTAAAACAAAAGAGATACAATACAGAATTAAATCAGCTCGCTGATCTCTCCAATCCTCTGTAAATCCAGGCTAGAACAATAAACAAAGAGCTAACTCTTAAATAGAAAGCCCAAAAGAAGAAGGAAAAAATTCCAACATAGAAAAAAGTGAAGGGAGAAACAACCCGGCAATTGAAAAATATATTCTCTGTGGAGGGAAAGCATGCACTGAGCTCACTGAACACTTTCAACAATATATTCTTTCCCACCAAATATTATCTGTCTCTTGAGTTTATTAATCATTTTTTGTTTGTTTGTAATTCATATGGAAAATGAGGACATACTTTTCTCATTTTTTGGTATTTGATACATTGATTAACATAAATACTAGTGATGGAGTTTAGCATAATAATCTTCATAGGAAAGCACTGCACTGATTGCGTATGTCTGCTTTAAATAGTACATTACTTTCCACTGATTGGTAATCAGCCTCTTTAATTCAAAAAACAACAAAGAACCTTGTCACTGCTTCAGCATCTGCGCTGAGCAGTGTATGCATTTTTAAACACATGGTTAAGTTTCCAAATCAGAGGCTCACAGATGATGCGATAAATGCCAAGTTTACTGATTTTCCAGTTGCATTAGTTTGTATGTCCTGTTTTATAAACTTTTTGGTACAGATGAAGATCTTGTGTGACCGCATATCTTTTTGTGATGCATTATTATAGTTCCGGGACTTGACTATCTCTCCCGCAACTTTTCAGTTTCTGGTTTGTTTTAATTTTGTGGGTTTCTCATCCACATATTTTTTATCATCTCTTTTCTTTTAATTTTTTCTATAAAAAGAAAAGTTACCTAGTCAAAATTATTTCCATTACAATAAATTTCAGTTTAAAAGTTTCCTTTTGCTTAATAAATGAAAGTTCTTTATAATGTGGAGGAATTGATCGACTTCAATTGAATTTTGGTCTTTGAAGATGTTGGTAAATATGTAAGTCATATCAATCCGGTATTATATCAATTTCAAATTTCCATTTATGTTGAATCAGATATGAATGAATATGCAGGAAAAAATTGCGCAAGTTCTAGAAAGTGAAACATTACTGAAAGCAAATCAGAGGCTAAATCAAGAAAATGACAGCTTGTTGAAGGGCAAAGACTTGACAGATGGTCAAATAGGAGCATTAACTAAATCCTTGGTGACACTGCAAGAAGATCTTAAACACAAAGAAAACCAGGTAGTTCCTATTCCTTCTAAAAGATTATATCAAACAATAATATTTTCTATTATGAATAGTATACTCATATTAATTTTTAGGTGCTAGTTTTAAATAAATCCTTGGAGAATAAAAGAGAGGAGCTCCACGCTAGCAGAGTTGAGACCAGTAATCTGAAAATGCATATTGAAGGGTCCAGCCCCGGAAAGAATCTGGTTGTTAGCGATGTTGATATTTTTCAACCTGAGTCTATAGATAAGTACAAGGAAGAAATTAAGAAATTGCAGAGCGAAATTGAAGGGTTGAAGGAAAAGAACATAGGAGCTCTTGAAAATAGAAATTTTGTCGGTTCTGAAAATGAAATTATGCAGATAGAAGACAAAGTGATTGAGATTCACGAGGACCAAGGTACAGTCTCTCATTCTGTTGAAGTGGCATTACGTGTCGTACATGATGAACTCGACGACTATGCTGATAAACACCAAGATTTACAGCATGCATTATTTAATCCTGCAAAAGAGAATGCTGCTTTTGAAAATATTGAAAATGTCTCTGAACAAGATGGTGGCAAGCAAGAACAGGATAGCAGGTGTGCTGAATCAGACAATGCAAATGATAAAGCAATATTTGAGAAGACAGTAAGTCCATTCTACTTGAAAAATCCTCAAACATATTTAAAAAAGTCTTTCTCACACACAGATATATATATATATATATATATATATATATATATATATATAGTCCTTGTAAAATTAACACATTTCAACTTTTAGTTCCTATAAAAAATTTATTCATTTGTAGTCTTTAGAAAATACAAAAGTCATGTGGTTTTAGTCCCTTGTGAGGGTTTAGGGACTAAAACCGACACACTCTAATATCATAGGGGCTAAAAACATATTTTTCTAATAAATATTTTATATTTCTTGATTCCTTAACCATAGTCTTAAGGCACTCATTAGTAAGACCTACCTTCTTTACAGTATCATCCAATTATGTTTTGAAACATTCTTACCAGAGTTTGATTATGATTACAATTTGGTAAATAGTGAAAGTCAAATTCTTCTAATGGTAACTCATTTATATATCACATTGATAGTGGATAAAAATTATACTCTTTTTTGAGTTTAGTGAAACTGAATGGTTGGGATTTATTTTGTTCAGGGCTTGTTCTTGTGTTAAACATGGTATACCTACTAGTACCTTTGTAACACTGTGTTTGTGTACATATAAAGAGCAAAATCTCCCCCCTGTCCTTGAAAGGAATAAGTTAAAGTCAGACCGTCGTGTTTTGAAATGAAAGATAACTGTTTTTGTCAAATTTATGCTTTATGTTTTGTGTTTATACTTTGACAGGGCTTAGGAACCATTCAGATACTTGCAGACGCTTTGCCTAAAATTGTTCCTTATGTCTTGATCAACCATCGTGAGGTTTGCTACTTACTAATTTTATTTACACTTGTCCAACATAGAATACACTTTCAATTAGTGTTTATTGGTTGCAGGAACTCCTTCCTTTAATTATGTGTGCAATTGAGCACCACCCAGATAGCAGGACTCGCGATTCTTTGACCCACACATTATTCAACTTAATCAAGCGTCCTGATGAACAACAGAGACGAATAATAATGGATGTAGGTTATATTGGTTTCTTAAGTTTTTTCAAAAACGCTGGTTTTCAATGCATCTTTTATCATTTCAGGGATGTGTCAGCCTTGCAAAGAATGTTGGAGAAATGAGAACAGAAACAGAATTGCTTCCTCAATGTTGGGAACAAGTATATTCTTGCCTTATTTTTCTGCTTACCCTTTGTCATTCTGATTGAGGAGCCATGTTTTCACATTTTCGGTGTTATCGATTTTAGATAAACCACATGTACGAGGAGCGTAAACTGCTTGTCGCTCAATCATGTGGGGAGCTTGCAGAATTTGTACGACCTGAGATTCGCGATTCTCTTATTTTATCTATTGTACAGCAACTGATAGAAGATTCTGCCACTATTGTTCGAGAGGCTGCGGCTCATAATTTGGCTAAGCTGCTTCCACTCTTCCCAAACGTGGATAAATATTTCAAGGTCAGCCTCACTATATATGCTTCGAGGCAATCATGGAGAAGATTTCTGACTTGAGAGAATTGGCTGCAATGTAAGCCCTGCAACAGGTTGACGGGACAGTCTAGGAATGGAGCTTTCTACCCTTCTCATACATAATAAATACGACAGATATTTTTTTTTTCTAAAAAGATAATAAAGATAAGGAGTTGCTCCAATTCTCTGTTTTATTTGTTGTTAGGTGGAGGAGTTGATGTTCCAATTGATTTGTGATCCCTCAGGAGTGGTGGTGGAAACTACTCTGAAGGAACTGCTTCCTGCAGTTATAAAGTGGGGAAGCAAATTGGACCACGTTTTGGGAGTTCTACTCTCTTATATTTTGAGCTCCGCTCAGGTATTTGTTTCCGTTTGTGCTTTCTGTTATCTTCTGAGACTGATAACTTCATCCCTGACATTTATTTGAGTGAAATTTCATCCCCGAAATTGCAGCATTGTCCTTCTCTTTCTGTGGTTGATGGGTGTATAGAATCGCATCTACATGAATTGGGGGAAAGAGAGCGCTGGAATATAGATGTTCTATTGAGAACGCTGGTGGAATTGCTTTCTTTGGTGCACCGGAGAGCAATTGAAACATGCCCCTTGTCCACTTCAGAAACTACACAGTTTGAGTTATCTACCACATTGCTTGAATTGTATGCAAGGTAAGCACAGCAATAGGGCCTGTAAAAGAATTGACTGAACTTGCCTCTGGGCCTTGAATGTCATGTTCTTCCACCCATGAATGTCTGTTTGGAATATGGGGGGAAATGTGGGTAAGTGAATTGACAAATAGGTGCAGGTCAGGTCTTGTGTCCAGAACCCACAAGCTTGATTCATGTGGGAATGTATCTCACTGCAGACATGCATATGCAGAAACACAAACTGTGCATGACTGCAGTGTCAAAACTGCTACTGATCTTGAATGGTTTCCACTTCTGCTAGGGAAAATGTTGAGTGGGATGCATTTGAATGGATGCATGTTGAGTGTTTTCCTAAATTGATACAGCTGGCTTGCTTGTTACCATGGAAAGAAGATAATTTACGTAATCGAATTTCAAAGGTCACTTGTCTACTTTGTTTTGCATGTCTAGTAGCATAAGCAACTAAATAATTTCTAATAGAAGTTATGTATTTGCAGTTTCTGTTATCTGTTTCTGAAAGGTTTGGGGATCCCTATGTGACATGCATAATGCTACCTGCATTTTTAACAGCAGTTGGGGATGATGCTGATTTGACATTTTTTCCCAGTGCCATTCGTTCTAGAATTGAAGGTAATGTTTCTTCACTTGTTGTGTGGAACTTGTACATAATTGCTTTGCATTTGACAGTTTGCTTGTAGATTTGAGACCAAGATCTGCGATTGCTGAGAGGCTCAGTACATTGTGTGTCCTACCGCTTCTGTTGGCTGGTGTTTTTGGTGCTCCTGGAAAACGTGAACAATTCGCAGAGTACTCAAGGAAGCTGCTACTGAAAGACAATTTCAAGGAGAATGCATCAACCATGAACACTACTGAGATAATTAATGCTATCCGCTTCATTTGGTTTGTATATCCCACAACCCACCTATGTTATATTTATATTTTTACATTAATGGTAGGATTTTTTCCATTGAGTTATGATCTAATGCAGCATATATGAAGAAAACCATGGCATGATATTTGAAATACTGTGGGAAATGGTTGTCAGCACTAACGTGAACATAAAAATAAATGCTGCCAGACTTCTGAAAGCTATTGTAAGCTTACCGTACTCTTAGTTTCTATTTAGATCTCGTAGAAATGCGAAAACTAACATGGAGGTCTTCATTATTAGGTGCCATACATTGATGCAAAGGTTGCTTCAGCTCATGCTTTGCCTGCCCTAGTTACTCTTGGATCTGACCAAAACCTCAATGTGAAGTGTGCCAGCATTGATGCATTTGGTGCCGTGGCTCAACACTTCAAAAATGAGATGGTATCTGCTGTTAGCATAGCATCTTGGTTTCTGTTGATATAAAGTTGATAATGCTACAGATTCAAACTCCTGACCAAATATATGGTATCTTGCAGATAGTTGACAAGATACGTGTTCAAATGGGTGCTTTTCTTGAAGATGGATCCCATGAAACTACTATTGCTGTCATTCATGCATTGGTGGTTGCAATACCGCACACAACAGATCAGCTTCGAGATTATATCCTTGACATTATTCATGGAAAAGAAAATGTTGAGAAATGTGTTTTTTGTCCTGACGTTATCTCTCATTTTCTAAATGCATTTTCTGTTGGCTTTCAACATCTCCTAAATTGTGTCCTTTGTTTCTTAACTTCGTTGTACATCTTTTATCCAAGATTTCTCAACTTACAGCTGGGACAACTACTGCTTCAAGCGATGTGTTGCAACGGCAAGAAAGAGCCAATGCATTTTGTGAGGCAATCCGCGCCCTGGATGCTACAGGTTTGCTCTGTGAAACATATTAATCTTCCTCTCCACACCACTCTCTAGGTATTTTTCTGGTCAAGGTGTAATTATACTGTTATTACTTATAAATATCACATGGATGTTGCCATGCCAAGGTTTGTCTGTAATGTATCTTTGATAGTAACACCCTGAGCTTTATTAGGCATTACTTCAATTCTCTCATAAAGCGACATCATTTTTACTAAAGAAATCAAGTAAAACATAGATGAAATAAACTTTAATGAAAAGTCCTTCTTAAAGATTGATAAGCATTCATGTCTATGGAAATACTTCATCCTACCAGAGTTAATTAATTTAAATACTCTCGTACTTAATGTTACAAGATATGGCAAAAGGAGACTCTCTTAGAACCAACTAAGTGACCATGATCCAGCTTGACATAAACCTGATACTCTTCATACTTTGACCTTAAAGTGGGAGTCCAAGCTCCACAACCACAACCTGGACATGCCAGTAACCATAAAAAGCAACAAAAACTCGATGAATATAGTTAAAATAAGTGTTTGAAATGTGAAATTTCCAACCATACCTGGTCTGTAAGGTACAGAAAAGTCCTCCCTTCAATCATGAGGATTCACACATGATTTTCAAAGCATGCCACCTATTTCTAATGTTGGGATGGGTGTGTATCATGGTGGTACATGGACTGTGCCTATGCAATTCGCCAATTCCATTTAGTTTCTTGTTCTGACCTTTCCTTCACTCCTTTAACAATGAAGATCCTGTATACTATTGTCATATGCTCTGGAGTTGTGATTCACTGTTATGTATGAACTTGGTCAGCAGAATGAGCTTGTGTTCAATCGAAGAACCTCCACATTTTACATCCTAACTCTTGTTAAATCAAGTGACTATTTTATTTTAGAAAATTGTTTTTCTTTAATTGCTGGAGTCTCTTTTCTTTTTCGATCATTGCTCATAAAATTCTCATACATCCTTCTCAGACATTACCTCTATAATAGCAAATCACCTTGTAATTTCCATTAAATGCACTATCCGGGATTATTAAGTCCCAAACTGCAACAACACAAGCTTTGTCTTCCCACTATTGTTAGCAAAATCTTAAAATCCCACGATTTTATGGTTCTGCACCCCTGTTCCGAGCTGAATCGGTTGCGTAATCTCTTTCCCCGTGGGATCTTGCAGGATCTTAGTTTCAGGTTGTAAGATCCCACGGTTTTACGCTTCCGCACCCTTGTTCCGAGCTGAAACGGTTGTGTAATTGGTTGCGTAATCTCTTTCCCGTGGGATCTGGTATGAGCTTCTGATAGAGGCTTTTAGTTTTTCCCTCTGTTGGTGAAAACTTGGTCACTCTTACTGTACATTTATTGTTTTTTCTTTTCTTTTGTGTTTTCCTTTCATGTTAGTGTGCACCTTGTGGTAATGGAATTAGTTTATGACTTATTTGGGTGTGAATCTTATGAGTTTTTATTTCAACTTTAGTTTAATGATAGGATTTACTTGATATTTTCCCTATCTATGCCATTTTGTTATGAATATGTATATGTTTAAGTATATTTTTACATTTATAGTAGAATCCTACAATCTGATTTACGATCTTGCACCCCTTCCCCGATCCCACATAAAATCTCGATTTTCACAACATATTTTATATTCTCATATGTAGCATTTATTCTTACAGCGAGTATTGCTAATTATTGGTTTTATCTTACAGATCTTCCTGCAAATAGTATAAGGGACTTCCTCTTGCCTGCTATACAGAACCTTTTAAAAGACACAGACGCACTGGATCCAGCGCACAGAGAAGCCCTTGAAATTGTTATGAAGGAAAGATCAGGAGCACGTTCTAGTAGTGCAAGTAGTAATAAGGTGATGGGTTCTCATCTTGGTCTGAGCAACTTCTTTGGTGAGCGTGGAAAGAAAGACAGCACAGAACCACCATCAGAAAAAGTTATTTCCCCAAGGGCTGCTACTTCACAACTTCCAGCAGAGGACACTAGATTCAGGCGCATAATGCAGGGACATTTTGGCGATATACTTCGGGGCAAGGGAAAATCCCAAGAGGAACCTCTCAACTCATAAGATGCATTTTCTACCTTGTAATTTCATCCAAAATGCACAAGAAATGTTTCTTTTAGAAAACTTTCAGTCCTTTTACAATATCATTTTGCGATAACAGTTGAAAATATTGATAAGAGGTATAGTTTAGGACAAAAATTAGGTATCTCCAATCAAAGTATAGAACATGGTTATTTTTTTGACATCACATCCAGAATTACTCCAACACTTGTCCTCTTCCAGCCTTCTGTGACATGCGACCTTTGGATATCAGGGGGAAAATCCATTAATAGTGGAGTTTGTGTTACTGGTATTGGTAAGTTATTTCACGGGTCTTTTTTTATTATTATTATTAGAGAACAATACCAATAACATCAATTTTGTATAAGTTTTATTCTATATTTTATTGAGTTTTTGTTGAATTTTTTGCTGGATGTAAATATGTTTTCTGTTATGAACAAAGGTGAGGTTACTGGATCCTGGATAGGAAAGCGAAGTTGAACTTCTGAATGGCTTATGGAATCACAGCGCGTTAAGTAATTTTTACATTAATTAATGATATTTTTTAATTACTAGTTACAGGAAAGCATTAATAAAAAGTTAAAAACTACTCACGCTTGTGTGTGGATTTTGGGAGTTTAGGATCCCAAAATGTAATAAAGCAACTAAAGGGTTAATGAAAACTCATGTCAATTCATTTAACCTTAACTAAAGAGATTTTAAACTGATTTTTATATGTCAAAATTTAGCATAAATTTATTACTTTAGTAGTCATTTAAAACAAAAGTTCAGTTTATTTCTAAACCGATTAGCTATTTATGCAAGGAAAAAAAATCTGTACTTTAAAGTTAAATAACCAAATGCTGCAACTAAACGAGTCTTTGCAAGTTATTACAATGTGAGTATATTGCTATATAACCCAATTTGATATACTTTCAAATTTCTTGAGTCCTTTTGTGGAAGAGGTAGTCAACATTATTACATAAGGGAACATTTTTTAAACCTCCGAAATTCCCATGTTAACTATGGAAATTTCAGAGCTATTAGAAACAACAACAGAGTATTCAACTGTAATTTCCAGGGTGCGAATATGCATATCTCAAAACCCATATTTCAATTTAAATCATAGAATTATAATATTTTTTAATATAATATTAATGAGTATTTTATAACTTTATGTAATTAAATGTATTGAAAATATTTTAATTTTTTTTTGGCCAAATGTAGTGATAATATGAACATTTCTATCTTGCAGGAAATATAATTTTTCTTATCTGAAGGAAATATAATTTTTCTTATACATGATGGTTTTTTAAGTACTCATAAATATAGCACAACATCAAGACTTTATTAAGAATAATAACAGCAACATTACAAAATGCAAACACAAACATAAACACATACGTCCAAGAACTTACACGGTTCTATTTGTCCTTGGAAAAACGTGCAACTTGAAACTAAGGTATAGTATTTTTGTAGCCATTTATTTGGTTTACTGATATGGATATCAATCCATGAAATTTGGACAGGGACCTGACTCAATAAGCTCAATGTCCTCCACGAGTTCTTCATAGTGCTTTTTCACTTCTTCCACTGTTTTGCCACCACCAACATACTGAGCAATTTTCTCCCAATAATCTGGGGCGTCCATGTCAAAAATAGCTAAGGCTCTTTGAAAAGCTTCATCCTCCTCTTCAGTCCATGTGCCAGAAGAAGACATATTGATAATCACTCAATGAAAGGAGTAACAAAAAATTAGGTAAGGAATTGCTAATGAGATTGGCTAGGAATGAATGAGAATGCAAAGAAAGAAATGGGAAATATATAAGAATGCAAGTTAATGAATGACTGTGAACTTCATCATATTCATTATGTGTAGTTCTTTTTTATATGATGTAACTACCATTTTTTAAAGAGATACACTAAATAGCATGAAAAGAAACACGCACAAAATGCATGACATATCCGTGTTCTTTTTATAAGCATTTTCTTATGATATGGCATTTTCCAAAAAGCATGGCTATTACTATTTGGTTTTAAAAGATTTTGGATGAAGTGTTGGGTATACAGCTAATGAGTTTAAACATTTAGAGGGAGAAAAAAATAGAAGAGAGTGGAGTAATGAATGTGACTGTTGATTCATAAATACATTTGATCGATTAGGAAGTCGTGTGGTTGTTGGAAAACCAACTATGATTCTCTAATCAAGCGATTACTCGAGGAATGGACTCTGTTCTTCAATATGGATTCCTAAGATACTCCAAAAAGCTCTTAGTGCCTCTTCAGGATGTTGAAATAGAATTTTGGCTAGGAACTAATGTCTACTTCTAAGGAAAGTAAAATGATGAAAAGCTGTAAAGAAAATAAGGGTTGAAAGCTGTAAATTGGCTGAAAGATAAATTGCAAAAAGCGATAAAGAATTTAAATGACTGAAAATTAAAGTGATGAAAAGTAAAAGTAAAGATAAAATGCGGGAAATTTGTAGATTTAATTGATTGATTGTGTGCGTTTGTACAAATGACCCTTCCTCTATTTATAGAGGCAAATCAGCTAACTACTTGACAGTTGGAAGGAACATGCGACGCTCCACGTTTTCCGATCACAAGTGCTTACAAAATCGTGGGGTGTCATCGTTCCTTCTCTCCTAGTCAACCTAGAGGCTTTGTTTTAGTCGTTCCCCATTACATCGGCTAGCTCGCAACCACTTTCTCCTATTTTTGCGGGAATGAGCCCACTAACTACTTTTGCACGTGGAAAACTTCTAGAAACTTGATGACTCATCCTACTTGAAGTCTAAGTTTCTGCATCTTCCCTGAATCTTGTCCTTGTACTCTCGATTCCCTTTGACCGATCACTTGTGCTACCAATCGGTTAGACCCACTCGAATCGGCTACTATTCTATTCGACCATGCTATTCAATATACTCGAGTGACCCTTCGGCTCTTCATTAGCCGTTACAAATTTTTAGGTGCCAACAGTGACTATAATATTGTGATGAAAGATTAGAGATAGAGAAAAAAATAAGGATTAAATATGTTTTGGTCTCTTTAATTATATCTTCAGCTGGATCTAGTTCCTCATCGGAGCAAAATTACATCAAGGTCCCCTAAAACTTTTGAATTGTTTGAAATTTTTAGTTGTATGTTTTTGTGTGTGTAATACAGGTGTCTTCCTTCGGAGGCAATTTTGTTCGGCCCGGGAACATACACATCATGGTAGGGCTAACTCTTCTAGCAAGAATATTCCGAATCTGAGACCTTACTTAGGGGGAATGAAGCATGTATTGAACGGAAGTGGCTTCATATATTAAATATAATATTTTAGTTTATTGAAATTATTTAAATGTATTCTAATTGGAAAAATTCTTTTTTGAATTGCCTTTGGATGATTTGTGCGAGGTAAAATGTTAATGAGTTATTTTATTAAAAAAGCTTCGTGTTCCACTTCGCTTTTATTGTTTGATAGATGAAGTATTTCATGAATAAGAAATGTTACATCTATCATGAATGAAGCATTTCATGAAACAATGAAAGTGAATTGGAACAATAATCCTTTTTAATAAAATAATTTATTATTATATTACATCCTACCAATTGACCAAAGAAATTTTTAAAAAGAACTTTTACTGTAATATATGTATATAATTTTGATAAATTAAAATATTATACCCGATATAAGAAGTTTCTTTCATTTTGTCAAATATATACACATGTTACCGACGGCTTAAATTCATCGGTAATTACCGTTGCAATTTTACCGACGACATTGCCCGTCGGTGATGTAGCGACGATTACTACAGTTGGTAATTACCGACGGTTTTCTTAAAACTATCGGTGAATATTACCGACAAGTCTTTTAGCGACAGATCGTTACCCGTCCGTAGGCTATCGGTAAATCGTTGTTACCGACGGTTTTTAGGACTTATCGACGGTTTTTGGCCGTCGTAATATGCGTTATTCTTGTAGGGAAAAAGATGAAGAAGAAGATGAAGGAGGAAGAGGAGGAGGGGGAGAAGGAGGGGGTGAAGGAGAAGGAGAAGGAGAAGGAGGAGGAGGATAAATTCTGAGTAAGAAAGTCTGCAAACTCATATTTATAGATTACCGATGGTTTTATCCGTCAGTAGCTCACTGACTGCCTTTTTCAGGATATTTATAGGTTAACAACGGTTTTGGTTGTTGCCAAAGTCGTCGGTAACTAACTTTTGAATTTATTTTAAAGTTCGCGGTAGGCGGAAATTTCAAATCTTGAGATTACCAATGGTTTTTTCCGTCACTAAAATCGTTGGTAACAAATTTTTGAATTTTTTAATGCCCGCCAAGTTGTTAGTAGGCAGAAATTTCAAAATTTGAAATTAACGACGGCTTTTTCCGTCGGTAAAAGCATCAGTAATAATTTTTAGAATTTTGTAAATCACGCCAAGTTATTTGTAGGCGGCAATTTCAAATTTTGAATTAACCAACAGCTTTTTCCTTTGGTAAAATTGTTAGTAATTTGGCGGTAACAAAACCCGCCAAAAAAATATTATCGTCAAATTACCGACGATTTTTTCTGTCGGTAAGTTAAAAAAAAACACGTTACTAACAGTTTGGTCGTCGATAATAGTGAGATTTAGCGACGATTTTGGGACTGTCGGTAGAAAGTCGTTGGTAATTCAGTATTTTCTTGTAGTGGATGGTAGTGAAGAGGCTGAAGCTAGGTTAGGTCTTTCGTTTTCATGTTCCTGGGTTTGATTTCAATGATTCTAGGTTTGATTTTACTCTTTTGGTTTCCTTTCATATGGGTTTTATTAACTTTTCCTTTTTCTTCCCTTTTCCTTTTCATGTTTTGGGTTTCAGGGTATGGTCGGTGGTGGTTCTAGACAGTGGTGTGGAGTCTAAAGCTAGGCTAGGTCTTTCCTTTTCATGTTACAGGAGTTTGAAGGAGGTTCTGTTGTTGGTGGTTTATGGTGAAGGTTTTGTTCTGGAATGAACAATAGAAGCGATCTAGATCTAAAGCCTCATTGGAAGTGAGATCTCATAATAACCTAGCCTCTTTGTTTATTCGCTAAAATGATCCTTTTATATGATAAGCCTACCCTATTTATCAGGGGTTGATGAATCCCAAATTCTATTCCTCTAATGAACTTTTGGGCCTCATAATTCTCGACCTAAAAGCCCTTATAACACATATCAGATCCTATTCAGCTTTGCTAAGCCAAACGCCTAAGTATCATGGCGGGGTCTTTAAGAGGGGCGCCTCCTCGGTCTAGTCGGATCTTGCCAATTTTCCAGTTTGGCTCTGCTAAGTGGACCCTCAGCTCGCTATAGCCATAACATTTTGAGGGAGGTTTCCATGTCCTCTAGAGCTCGCCTAGTCCACAGGATACCGTGCCTAGAGCGTGAAGGCTAAGAGTGTCTTTATGTCCCGCTGTGTAGGCTGGGAGTGTCTTTATGTCCCACCGTGTAGTTGTTCCACCGTTGTTCTCCAGAGTCCGGTGTTATCTTCTAAGGATCGTCCAATCCAGGTTTGATGGTGGGGTTTTGGTGTGGTGAAGGTTCATGTTATGGTTTTGATTCCTTCTTCTCTCTTTTAATTTTTTGGGGTTATGGGTTTTGTTTTCTGGGTTTTAATTGATGGGGTGGGTTGGGGGGATGGAGGAGGAAGAGGGGGAATGGTGGATTTGTTGTTGTTTTTTGTTTATTGGAGAAGATGATGATGAAGGTGATGGAAGCAATACTAGGGTTAACAAAATAGTATTGGAGTTAAACAAAATAAGAAAATTAATTTTTTTATTGTTAACTAAGTTTTTAAATATTAATTACTTATATGTCATTTAAATTTTAATTAAAAATTACGTGAAAACTGTGGTATCAGGCTTCTCCAGACACGTAGGCTCTTTCGCCTACGGTGAGGACTAAAAATTCAAACTATTCAAAAGTTTCAGGAACCTGAATGCAACTTTACTTTGGCGAAAAACTAAATTTGGCCGACGATGTAGTTAGAGGGACCAAAAAGATATATAACCCTTTTTTTTCTCTATCTCCACTCGTTTTTTTTTCTTCTGAAGGAGTCAGAATATTATAACTAAGACAACGGTCGGGCCAGAGGCACTGATCTTTAGTCTTTCATCACATTATATGTCACGTTCAATTTTGTAACTTACTTTTATACGTCCCAAACACAAATTCATTTTATTCAAATTTTTTTTATCTAACTCTAAAATCAACGAACTAGGTCACCTTACCATAAAAATAGGAAAAACGTGTGTAAAACATCTCTCCCATCAATTAAAAAGGAGTTTTGATTCATTCTCACATTTTTTTCTCTTCCATCTCATTTTCACTTTTTTTCTTTTTTTTTTCTTATTTTTTTCCTATCACACCAGGTATCACTCATTCATTTAAGTGTGAAGAAACATGTATTCATTAAAAAGCATTTGAAATTGGAGTAATACAATTAGTTGAGTAATGTTCCTAGACACAAACTACAGACGTGTCATTGTCGGTGTTAACCAAATAGTTGCAGGGCAACAGCAGCCACTAAGTACAACAAGTGAGGAGGACCATGGAGGGCAGAGTAGAGTACAGGTTTACTTTGAAGTTTCAAGTCCACACATTGATAGGGCCCATTTAATTATATAAAAGCCTAGTTTGAGTTCATAGCAAAAACCCAAGTGTGTGTATTTGTGAATGAGAAAATCTGAGCAAGATGAAGAAAGTCTCTGCTGGTATGTGTGCTGCAGTAACGGTGGTGGCTGTGCTGCTCGTGGCGGTGGAGGTGAGCCGTACGGCGGAGGCGGTGACATGCACCCCGGTGGAGCTGAGCCCTTGCCTTGGCCCAATCACATCCTCTTCTCCACCATCCACTACCTGTTGCCAGAAGGCGAGGGAGCAGAGTTCATGCCTTTGTGGTTACCTCCAAAACCCAAGCCTCAAGCAGTATGTAAACTCTCCCGGTGCAAAAAGGGTCATTACCTTTTGTGGCGTTTCCTACCCAAATTGTTAATTAGAACTCACCTTTGTTCTTGTTCTGATGTGTGATTCATTGACCATTATTAGTGGTACACGTCTAGTGAGAGAAAGGAGGAGAAGAGAGAAGTAATGAATGTGATAGAATAAAAAGTGAAAAATAAAGAGAAAAACAAGGTATTTGTAGATGTTTATATCTTTATATGTTTATGAATCATTATTGTTGTTTTTTATGTTATACTATTTTCTAGTGTACTATGTTGAAGCCACTTGCAGCTTACAAATAAGAATGATAGATCATATATTGATATGTATCAATATTCAATACCCAATAAGAAAATTATACTAGTTGTTCCACGATTGAATTAACTTATAAGTTATAATAAATAAATTTGCAACATTTCAGCTCTTGATCTGCCTTTAAGTTGAGATCCATGATTTTATTTTACCATTGCAACAATAACTAAGTAGATACTATTACAGGATTACTCCAATTGATGGTGGCCTGTGCCTGGAATCTGAGATTCTACTCAATTATGCAGGCTGAGCTAGCTTTATGCCATTTTGCATGGTCTTCTTCTCTATTGAACAACTGAGAAAGAGAATTAAATTCGGAAATTGGAAGTAATTAATTGATCTGATCTGTATTAATTACACATTGTAGTACTTTTATACATGAGTTTATCAGCTAAACAACAATCACAATATATCAAAATATTGATCACAAACGACACGGGACCTTGTGGACTTGCCGGTGATAGAACAATGATATGCATGGATTGACTGTGGTGTGAGATAATTAAGTGCATTAGTCTCCCTATGAGACACCTGTTCATGGAAGACTAATCTTCCATTGCCTCTTTCATTATGATTCATAATGGGCTTGCAACAAACTTGGTCTAATACATACCTAATTAATTAAGGGCAATGCCCCGAAGAACACGCTACACAAGCGTAGACTAGGAGAGGAGGACGAGGTCTCCGAATAATCTTGAGAAATCAACTTATGGCATATCCCAAATGGAGACTCTAACCAATGAATCCCAAACAGTAAATCCAACCCAACATGAGTCAAATAAACGTATTTGACTCCATGTAAGTGTGCTGAAAAATCAAATTTCCATGAGCTTCCTTCAATCGCCTCAAGCAGTCACTTTCAATGACAACTTGAGGAAAATCCAAACTCATAACAAGCTCCATATGCAAGAACACCCAGACTTTTGCAAAAACCTTTGATTTCACCCACTGGCCCTCGACGTCCCTAATAACGCCACTGCAGCTGCCTACGAGCTCACTGGTAACAGCCCAATCGGCATTCACCTTCACCCACCCACGCCACTCATGTGTCTCCTCACTCTATTAACATTCGTGAGAACCCCGTTATTGACAAGTTTCCACATAAGTAAGTAGATACTATTACAGGATTGTGGAGGTTATTTATGGTTGGCTCTTGACAGATAATTTTGTGGATGTACTAGTAATATATAATGGAGTTTTGGTGCATCCATTAATAATTTTGTATGATGCTTTCCAATTTATTTTTTGAAAGGCATGTTCTTCATTCTTCACCAAGTCCAGAGTTGACATGGAGCACTGTCTTATTTCATTTTAACTCGGTCATGATTTTGTGTAGGAAATGTGAGTTACATATGTTATTGCAGTATTAAAAGATTGGTCTGAGATGTGGTTTGATGAAGTGGCATTCTAATATATACTTGTTTTCTATAATTTTTTACTGTCACTTGTTCTGTCAGGGTCTAAAATATGGTTATATATGTTTACTAGGCCATTAAAATTTAACACATTTGATTCTCTTTACAACAATTCCTTCTTGCCTTCTTTCAAGTTTTCCATGACCCATTTGGTTCTCCTCCCTTTTTCACTTTATTGCATGTCTGTCTCTGGTATGTGTCTCACATTGGCATTTGCAATCTGGTAGACCTTTGTATCCAGTTGTAATAGGCACAAGGGATAGCCATTGATGGGAACCCAAATTTCCCCATTAGGAGTGCCCCAAGTAGCACTAGACCCCCTATAGTGCAAGTTTACACTAGGAGGGCTAACACGGGAAATAATAATAATTCTCACTAACTGTGCTGAGGTGGCCAGGTGTTCGTGCATGGGTGTGAGGGAGAGAGAGAATCATGGAATCTTCCTTGAGAGAGGGGTCTATAACAGAAGGGGAGAGAGAGAATGGCTACGGAGGATTTTGGCCATTTTGGGATTGGGACTGAGAGAATATCTCTCCTAGAAATGCAAGTGGCGCACCAGGTGATGTGAACAAAGCAACAAGATACGCGGGCCGAGCACACGACCCGATTGGAGGGAATCCAGCAGCTGCTGGAATCGGTGGTACCTCCATGCAACCAGGGTCGAAATCCAGGAAATCGACACGCGCGCACTTCCCCAGCGCGTTCGAAAACGTTGAGGCAAGATGCACGCCGCTCGCCGGCACGATCTGAGGTTTCGCGAGGCTTTGGACCTCATGATCGCGGTGACCATGACATATACCGTCGAGCTCTGGCTGGACGAAAATTCGAGAGCCCAGTTTTCGATGGGGATGATGCTTATGGCTGGATTGTGAGAGTTGAACGCTATTTTCGGCTGAATGGGATTCTAAAAGAAGAAAAACTGGAAATGATAGTGGTAGCACTAGAGGATCGAGCTCTGAACTGGTATCAATGGCGGGAGGAGCAAAGTGACGAACGGACCTAGGAAACGTTCCAGAGTGCTGTGATTCGACGGTTCCACCCAAGAATGGTGCACAACCAGTATGGACCCTTGTTGAGTATGAAGCAGACTCGAAGTGTGATGGAGTACAGAGAGCAATTCGAGTTGGTTGCGGCCCCGTTGAGGGGAACTGATAGATGTATTTTGACTGGTATATTCATGAATGGGTTAAAAGATGGGATAAAGGCTGAATTGAAGTTGTTACCTACTGATTCACTATCTGAACTCATGGATCAAGCCCTCTTGTTGGAAGAAAAAAATGCAGCTCTGAAGAAAGGCAGATTCTGGGAGGAAGATAGGAGAATTTACAAGTAGAAAAGTCCCACATATGTGAGACCCAATCTTGCCCCCGACCTAAATAAGGGAAGAGTAATTGTACCAACCACAAAAACAGCTACGGAACAGGGGAATCAGACCTTGGGAAAGGGAATGATGGAAGGAAAGAGAAATTGGGGCAGAAGGTTGTCTCAAACAGAGTTGAATGAACGAAGTAAGAAAGGCCTCTGTTTCAAATGTGGTGATAAATGGGATAAGGAACATGTTTGCAGACTAAAAAACTATGCACCGGTACTGGTTGAAAGAGAAAGTGATGAGGAGGATGAAGAGGCATTGTTCCAGGACTGTGAAGAGGAGGAAGGACCTTTGAGGTTGGAGGAAAAGAACCTACAATTGTCACTGTATAGCAGGGAAGGATTGACATCCAATCAATCTTTTAACATTTGGGGCACGTTGAATGGAAAGCAAGTGATGATACTCATTGACTGTGGGGCAACCAACAATTTCATATCCAAGAAATTAGTAGAAGAATTGCAATTGACAATGGAAAAAACTCCACCTTATGAGGTGGAAGTGGGAAACGACAGCAAGGAGAGAAATACGGGAGTATGCAAGGATTTGACCTTACAAACGCAAGGAATTGCACTGAAACAACACTTTTTCATATTGGGATTAGGAGGGACTGATGTAGTGCTTGGCATGGATTGGTTAGCAAGTCTATGAGACATGCAAGCTAACTTCAAAAATTTAGCAATACAATGGGAAGAAGGCAAGCAGTGGAGGATTTTGAAGGGGGATCCATCATTGTGCAAAAATCAAGCATCATGGAAGGCCATGATCAAGGGTCTACAGAATGAGGGTAGTGGATACTATCTTGCCTATGACAACCACCCCAGAGAGGAGCAAGGTGACATAAATTTGGAAGAGGTGTTAATGGAATTCCCAATAGTGTTTCAAACCCCACAAGGACTACCTCCAAAGAGGCCCCAAGATCATGCCATTGTACTCAAGGAGGGAGCTTCAGTACCTAACAACAGACCCTACAGGTACCCCTATTATCAAAAAAATAAGTTGGAGAAATTGGTGCAAGAAATGTTGCAAGCTGGAATTATAAAACCGAGTGTTAGCCCCTACAGTAGTCCGGTGATATTAGTCAAGAAGAAGGATGGTGGATGGAGGTTTTGCATAGATTATAGAGTACTCAACAAGCTCACCATACTTGATAAATTTCACATACCTGTCATAGAGGAACTTCTTGACGAAATAGGAGAGGCGCAAATCTTCTCAAAACTGGATCTAAAGTTAGGATATCACCAAATAAGAATGAAGGAAGAAGATATTCCTAAAACTGCCTTTAGGACCCATGAAGGACATTATGAGTATTTAGTCATGCCCTTTGGCTTGACCAATGCACCTTCCACTTTCCAAGCCCTTATGAACCAAGTTCTGAGACCATACTTGAGAAAATTCGTGTTGGTCTTCTTTGATGACATCCTCATCTATAGCAGGAATGAGGAAGAGCACAAGGAACACTTGAGGAAGGTACTCACTCTCCTGCAAGAGAACTCCCTGTATGCAAATAGGAAGAAATGCAGGTTTGGCCAGTACAAGATTGAATATCTGGGGCATATTATCTCAGGACAAGGCGTGGCAGCAGATCTTAAGAAGATAAAAGATATGGTGGATTGGCCAGAACCAACTGACATAAAAGGGTTGAGAGGATTCTTAGGATTGACTGGTTATTATAGGAAATTTGTCAAAGATTATGGCAAAATTGCATGGCCCCTGACTCAATTGCTCAAAAAGGACAGCTTCAGATGGGGATTGAAGGCTCAAGAGGCTTTCAACAAGCTGAAACATGCCATGACCACACTGGCAGTACCCAACTTTGAGCAGGAATTCACAGTTGAGACAGATGCATCCGGAAAAGGGTTAGGTGTTGTACTAATGCAGGGAGGAAAACCAATCTCTTACATGAGTCACACCCTTTCAAATATGGCTCAAAATAAGTCGGTGTATGAAAAAGAGCTCATGGCTATTGTGTTTGCAGTGAAGAAATGGAGACATTATTTGTTGGGAAGGCATTTTGTAGTGCAAACAGATCAAACGAGACTGAAGTTCTTAACAGAGCAGAATGTTATGGGAGAGGGACAGCAGAAATGGATGGCAAAACTCATGGGATATGACTTTGAGATCAAGTACAAGCCAGGAAAGGAAAATCAAGCTGTTGATGCACTCTCAAGAAAATTTCAGTTTTCAACCATCACTACAAACCTCGATTATGCTGCCATTTCCACAATACAATTCCTTGAATGGGATGAATTAGAGGCAAAAGTATTGGAAGATGAGAGACTCAGAAAAATTATGCAGGATTTACTAGAAGACCCAAACTCACACAAGGGGTTTCAGTTAATCAAGGGAAGACTGTACTGCAAAAATAAGCTGGTCTTACCAAAAAAACTCTGAGAAAATTCCCATAATTCTCCAACAATTCCATGATTCTGCTATTGGAGGACACTCTGGATATTTCAGAACTTGGAAGAGGATCTCTGCCTTACTTTACTGGGAAGGCATGAAAGGCACCATCCAGACTTATGTTCAACAGTGTGAAATCTGCCAGAGAAACAAATATCAAGCACTTGCACTTGCAGGATTTTTGCAACCACTTCCTATACCTACTCAAACATGGATAGACATGTCCATGGACTTCATAGGAGGATTACCAAAGGCATTAGGCAGGGATACCATTCTGGTGGTAGTGGACAGAATGACCAAATATACTCATTTTATCCCTTTAACCCACCCATACACAGCCAAGGAAGTAGCTGAAGTTTTCGCTAGGGAGGTCATGAAGCTCCATGGTTTTCCCCAGACCATAGTTACTGACAGGAACAGAGTTTTCCTCAGTACTTTCTGGACTTAACTGTTCAAGATGGTGGGGACAAAGCTCAGATATAGCTCAGCTTATCACCCACAGACAGATGGGCAAACTGAGGTAGTAAACAGGTGCCTTGAAACATATCTAAGATGCATTATGGGGCAGAAACCTAAGCAATGGCCCAAGTGATTGAGTTGGGCAAAATTCTGGTACAACACCAACTACCACTCAGCCATCAAGACGACACCATTCGAAGCTTTATATGGTAGGAAGGCCCCAGTGGTGATCAAAGGAGATGTGGGAGCTACGACACTAGATGAAGTCAGTAGGCTCACTGTTAAGAGGAATGAACTGCTTACTGAGTTGAAGGAGCAATTGGAAAAAGCTTAGAATAGGATGAAACAACAAGCAAACAAGAAGATGAGGGATCTCATGCTAGAAGTGGGAGAAAAGGTTTATTTGAAAATCCAGCCCTACAAATTGAAGAACCTAGCAAAGAGAGTGAATCAAAAGCTCAGTCCAAGATACTACGGTCCCTATGAGGTGTTAGCTAAGATCAATGCAGTGGCATACAAATTAGACCTTCCCCAAGAGTGCAAGGTTCACCCAGTTTTTCATATCTCATTGCTCAAAAAGGCAATTAAGGCTGACATTCCCACACAACTGCTTCCTGCTTGTTTAAATGAAGACTGGGAATTGCAAATTGAACCAGAACAAGTTCTGGCCATTAGGGAAACAAAACCGGGTGAAAGAGAGGTGCTAATCAAGTGGAAAACCCTTCCAGATTTTGAAAATCCCTGGGAAAAGGTAGCAGATATGCAAGACCAGTTTCCAGAATTCTTCCTTGAGGACAAGCAAGATTTTGAAGGGGGAAGGGATGATGGGAACCCAAATTTCCCCATTAGGAGTGCCCCAAGTAGCACTAGACCCCCTATAGTGCAAGTTTACACTAGGAGGGCTAAGAGGGGAAATAATAATAATTCCCACTAACTTTGCTGAGGTGGCCAGGTGTTCGTGCATGGTTGTGAGGGAGACAGAGAATCAGGGAATCTTCCTTGAGAGAGGGGTCTATAACAGAAAGGGGAGAGAGAGAATGGGTACGGAGGATTTTGGCCATTTTGGGATTGGGACTGAGAGAATATCTCTCTTGGGTATTAGTACTGTTTCCTTGCATTTTATCTGTAATTCCTCCAAGATGAACTGGGTATTCTCAGTTTTATAGCATTCATCAATACAAATCTACATATTTCTGTTTCATTTTCTCTTCCTCGGTTCTGGTGCCTATCAGCCATCAAAAGTAGTTGTTGTTGGTTGGTAAAAATAGTGGATGAAAGGAATATTATATAACATTACGACATATTTTCTTTTTGCGTAAAACTTCTTCTGATATCGAACCAAATTGTTGGGATCTATTTCAAAAGATCCACACAGTGAAAGGAGATAGGTCAAAGTGGGTGTCCTCAAATCGGATATGTCATATATTGTTTCCAACTACATAATGTTAAAATACAATATATTTGAGTAATAGTCGGCGATTGGCTCAAGTAGTACACACTTAATTTATAATAATATTCAGGGTTTGAATTTTGTGTATGCAGGATCGTGTAAGTCATAAGGCAATTGAGGCAATTGTCTTAGGCCAAAAAAAAAATACTATTTAGATAGTATATACTACTGAGACTTGAGAGAGATAATGGAACAATGAAAAAACAAGTTATATTAATTATAATGTGGGCAATGCGTGAGAACTGGAAAGTGCAATGTGGGAAGTGCAACTTTGATAGTTATTAATAGTAGTGTTTAGATTTAAATTTTAAAAAAAACTAAAAAACAAAATATCCGTTATTTTTACCTTCCTTAAATTGAAAATTTAATTTGTGTTTACTCATAACATTAGTTTTTTTTATTTATGATTTATATATCGATAGTATTGCACAAGTTTGCTCTTCACTCATTATTTATTCTCTCAAAAAAAGAAAGTTTTCATTGTTTCTACATATTGAAGTGAATTATTAAAGGAGACATTTGATATCAAACTATAAAATCTCTCATTGTTTGATTGTGTGCGTTCCAGATTCTATTGTTCATCATTTTTTATTTATTTTGCAGTGTTATTTTATTTATATTTCTTTACTATTTTTTTGTATTTTTGTATTCTTATTCTTTACGAGAGAAAATATCAAATAGAAAGTATGTAGCTAAAAGATTCTTATACATGATATATTAAGTTTCTCTAAGATTCTTATTAAAAGAAAGTCAGTTTAACATTTTCGTATTAGACTCCAAAATGAATGTACAAAACCCTGTTTGTATAATAAATATCCATAGAACGAAGTAACTTGAATGTTTGCCGCTTGACACATTAAAAAAGCAGTCCATGTTAAATGAAGCATTTGAGGCATCCCCTTAAGTGTGTTTCATATCTATGCGGAGTCTTCAGAATGTGAAGAGTTTTGATGATAACCTGGTGGCAGTGCCAGTTACTACTGACATCTAACTCCATATGACATGATGTTGGTTCCAACTTCCAATACTAAACGACATTGATGTCAAGTGGAGGTAGCACTTATGACTTTGAGTTCAAAGATGAAACCTTCCCTGAGTAACTCCATCCCAAATAAAACCTCTCTAGCTCAAACCATTCATTTTCCTTTTCTCAATGCCAACTAGCTCTAGGATTGCTCATGCTACTTTTCACATGATTTCCTTTTCCTGGAATCTAGTAATTAATCACGACAGTTTATGCATTGTTTTCAGTTCCACTTCATGTGTACCTGCCCTGGATCCTACCCTACCCTTCCAAAACAAAACAACCTCCTGGGAAATGTTTCCTGCTGCACTCAACCTTTAACATTTGGACCCCTAAAATTCAACTTATCACTATCAAGTACTACTATCTATCTAATGTAGCTACATTTAAGGGGATCTCAATCTCTTAAATCTCAATCTTGTGACTTTATTTAAGCTAAAACAACCTCACATCACCCTCACAACTCGTACTAAATGGTAAATGACTGATGATAACATGTAAGAATCGAACTTCCAACCTCATGGTCAAGGAACAAAATGAGCTAATCAATGACTTTCTGGTTTTTCCTACATAATTTTCAACTTTGGCTCCGTTCCGGAAGTTGCAATAACTTGTCACGTGGCTGTATTTCTCATTAAGCAGCTAGACTAATAAACTTAAGATATGTAAACTAATAATTAAAAATAACAAAACGTTTGTTAAAATTATTTTAACTTTTAAGTAGGTAGGTACACAAGAATATATTTATCATATAAATTAATTATTACCGATTAGATAAAGTTATTGCGTAGGCAGTGACATGGCTCAAGAGATACATATGAAATTGGATTTCTAAGTTTGAAAGAAATGGTCAACCTTGGTAACGCTGTATGGGAAACATTTAAATCCTAATAAAGCTGAGATACAAAGCATTTAAAAAGGGATATTTAATTTATTTTTTCTATTTATGGCAAAGTACTATATATGGTATGGGATTAGGATAAGTTCTCCACCTAATGAAACCTGCAATATTTCCTTTCCTCCTCCACATTCATGCCAAGCCAGCATGTTCCACGTACCTACCTTCCTTACTCTCTAACCACTTGTCTACCATGCTACTATTTCTCATCCCCTTTCTCAATGGAGCTATTTTTTTTTACATAAGCAAATAAAAATAAGCAACAGAAACAACTAAGCTATTGTATCTCTCCCTGCACAGAAGCGGAATCACCGAAGACGGAGGCTTCTTCCAAATATCCAACATACACCCTGTGTGGAACGCTTGTCTTGCCAATGTATCCGTCACCCCATTTCTATCACACGAAACATAGAACACTACGGTTTATAGCAGTTAAAAACCGTATAGCAATTGCTACAAAATGTATATAAAAAAATACCCCGTGTAATTTGTGGAGTTCAAATCGCCACTTATTTTAAAATTAAGTAGGCATATTTTTATTCACCATGTGTGTTGGAGCTAAGTCAATTTAAGATTGTATATTTTTTTTAAAAATGGAGATATATTATGGGATTAGTCGGCAGAATTATTCCATTGAAGTGAATGGACATGGAAAACACGTCCTCGTGAAACTTGTGACTATAAAATTACCAAGGGGGAAACACGGTTCCTTCTCTCATTTTGTATTTGGCTGTTTTAATTCAAAAAAATTTAAAGGGCAAAATAAATAATTTAACTTATTAATTTAAATACTAAAATAATAATTAAAATTATGATCATACAATTATAGTTTAAAAATATATTATTTTTTAATGTGATCCCTTCATTTTTTAATTTATTATTTATTTTATCTCTAAAGTGGTTGACAGTCTATATTGGCGCGCTTCTGTGTTATAGACCCGTCACCCTTAAGAGTCCCCCACTGCATAGCCCTGGGTATGTCCTCTGTGTATGCCCAATTCATCTTCCTGGGAACACAACGAGGGTGGGAAATGCTCGTAGGTCCATGCCTATGGACAGGGAGACAAAATCAACGTGTAAAAAACATGGCCATGAAATCAATTTCATTATAAATAAAACAAGAAATTTGTATGGGAACAAACTTGAAGTAGAAGAGTGTACCCTGACAAAGACAGTGTATTTCTATGGCTACCAGCACAAAGACAGCCATACATGTATGTCAATGATGCAGGACCCCATGAAAAATTCCCTACATCATTTAGATCAGTCAAAAGCAAGAGGTACTAGACGTAGGTACGGGTCCTAGTCTTGTCAGCAAACAGTGTGAAGCCCAACAATTGAAGCATGTACGCCTTCGCGGCGGCCTCAAACTCGCCACTCCTAAGTTTGAGCCTGATAACTGTCTCCAGCCACGAGAAGCCTACGCTATTGCCCTTATTTTTCAACGTCTCTGAACTTGCCTGTATTCTTGTGACCCATAACTGTGAAACAAGAAGATCAACACAATCTTCTGTATCTAGCACAGGAAGAGTGAAAAATTTCCCACGGATTGGGATATGTAGGAGAGATACTACATCATCCAACATGATTGTCATCTCTCCACAAGGTAAGTGAAAAGATGACGTCGCTAGATGTCACCTCTCTAGAAATGCTGAAATCTGTCCTCTGTCTTATGTAGTATACCTACATCCCACAAGAGTCGCGAGACTAGACCTCGACAAAACTGTAGCAATGTACTCATGACCTCCGTGAACATCCGCCTTCAACCTCTTCTCATGATTATATAACCTCAGCACCGATCTGTCCGGTATGTTATGATCAATATAATACCTCCACACCCTCCCGGCAACATGGGTGTCGTAGCTCCGCAAAATAGACAGATTCATCGGGCCACTTGGAAATAATGTCAGCTGCGTCAATTAGTTGCAGTCGATGCTTTAACTCCTTCGCACTGTCATCGCGGACCCGTTCTTCTTCATCATCATCAACCTCATCTTCACCACTATCATCACCATCACTACCCTCTTCATCATCCCCCTCCCTCCTCATCGTCATTGTAATTCACCTGCTCATCCTCATCATGACCCATATGTTGGTCATAAAGTATATTAATTTTACAAAAAGAAAGTATTTTAATCCAAATAATCAAAAAAAAATTCAGTATAATTCGCACTTGTAAGTGCGAACATATATGTGAAAATCGCACTTATAAGTGCGACTAAGATCAACAAACGAGTTACACAGTTTCGCACTTGTAAGTGCGAAATTGGAGGAAAAATCGCACTTACAAGTACAATTTTTTTTTCAGATCGGGAAAAAACTAGAAACCACCATGCAGAAGACCCACAAGCAAATAGAAAGTAAATTATTAAAATAAATTAAATGAGAAGAAGTAGAAGAACTACTAAAACAAATTATAACAAAAAATGTCCATCAATAGAAGAAGAATTGAAATGGATTGTATTACCTGAACTTGGGTTGAGGAAGAAGAAGGATGTTGGATGGCTATGGAGGGTGGGTCGCAGGTTGTGTTTGAGAGAGGAGAAATGTATGTTGCAGATTGAGTTGGTTGAGAGGAGAATGGGAGAAGAAGAATGGGAGAACATGAATGGTGTCGCAGGTTGGGAGAAGAAGAATGGGAGAATGATTCGCATTTTTCAGAGTTTATTTTGGTAAATATGAGTTTTTTTTTTTAATTTTAGGGATATTTTAGAGATTAGGAAAATGGGACGTCATACGAACACGTGGGAATGACATAAAATAAAACCCTAAATTTTAAGTTTTGAAAGGAAGAAATACGGTGGGGTGGTGCTATCGTTTTCCCGTAGTAGCAGTTTCACAACAGAACCATCGTTATCGTCCTTTTCTCCCTGACCTCTATAAATACAACCATCGAAATGCAACCCATCATCGTTCTTCTTCTTCTTCAAATCCATTCACATTTCATCGAATTTCATCATGTCTTCCGATCTCTCTGTCATTCTCCCTCGCGTCCTAATCGTTTCTCGACGCACCGTCCGCAAGAACAAGTTCGTCGATTTCGTCGGTAAGTTCAATTCAATCTCGAGTTTAACCAAACAAACACGCCCTTAACTCTCTCTAACGTGATTTCTCCGCTTTTTTCTTTCAGGGGAGTATCACCTTGATCTCATCGTAAGCTACGGCGCAGTCCCCGTCATCGTTCCTCGCGTCTCCGGCGTCCACATGCTCCTCAACAGCTTCGAACCCATCCACGGCGTCCTTCTCTGCGAAGGAGAAGACATCGACCCCGTCTGGTACGATAACTCACCAATTATCTCAAAAACTTAACCTATTTCGGTTAAAAAAACTCTGAATAATTTTATATTATATTTCTAAAAGGTACGAACACGATAGCATGTCCTCTGGTCTCTCCCAGGAGGAATTGGAGGAAATCAGAAGGCTTCACGCGAGCGACACCGCCATCGACAAAGAGAAAGATTCAATCGAATTGAGCCTCGCCAAGCTCTGCCTCGAACGGAACATTCCCTACATGGGAATTTGCAGAGGCTCTCAGGTCCTCAATGTTGCTTGTGGAGGAAGCCTTTATCAGGATATAGGGAAAGAGCTTTCTACCAGTGTGATGCATATCAATTATGATGATTATGATGGCCACAGGCATGGGGTTAGGGTTGTTGAGAATACTCCTCTGTTTCATTGGTTTAAGGATTCGTTGGAAGAAGATGGGAAGATGGAGATTCGGGTTAATAGCTATCATCATCAAGGGGTTAAGAGATTGGCGCAGCGTTTTGTTCCCATGGCTTTTGCAGCTGATGGTTTGATTGAAGGGTTTTATGACCCTGATGCTTATAATCCAGAAGAGGGGAAGTTTATCATGGGGTTGCAGTTTCACCCGGAGCGGATGAGGAAGCCTGATTCAGAGGAATTTGATTACCCTGGATGCCCTTTTGCTTACAAGGTTTGAAAAATTGTTACTTTTTCATGATTCTGATTGCGTAAATCTTTGAAATTTGATTATTACTTTCTGTTTGATGATATGCCCCTATCAAATCTTTCATTTTTAGGTGTATATCAGCAAGAGGTATTTAGCTTTTTTTAAGCATATTGAATTTGATTTTTGGTGGAAACTGTGCAGGAATTTGTAAAGGCAGTGATTGCTTATCAAAAGAGGCTGAATAGCTTAACATCTGTGCCAAAGGCTCTGAAACTCAACAAGGAAATGGAGAACAAGAGGAAAATCATAGTGCGTAGCTTTTCACTTGCCAAAAACATGTACACCATGGGCCGTGAAAAATGCTCTTCCAAAGACTCTGAACTTGAAGCTGGAGCTGAATTTCTTGAGGTAATAAATCACACACTTGTGACAATTTCAACTCACAATTTCCCTTTTTCACTATCTAAGCATAGTAGTATGATGTGTCTTTATTTGTATTGATGTATGTTTTAAATTGCAGTCAAATACAGCATTGAGTGTGCAGCAAGAGAAACGGTTGAAGCAAATGGGAGCAACAGTTAGGAATGCAGGGTCATATGTTGAGAGACTGAAGCTGAATGAAGAAAGAGAAAAAATGGCCAGGAATGTGATGGGGAAAATGTCAGTGGAGCAATTGTCTGACCTGCTTTCTTTCTACCACACAATGGGGCAGATTTGCTCTCAAGTGTTGGAAAGAAAGATGCATGAAGTTGTGAATGACTTCAGCTCATGATTTTTGTTTCCTTTTGCCTCCTCTGTGGTGACCATGCAATGCTTGTTCCTTTTTTTTTTGGTGTGTTTTGTAGTGGGACTCACATGAATCTTGGGTGGGGGGTGGGTGCCTTTCAGTGTACATGTTTTAACTTTTTCCTCCTCCTGCACTTTTGGATTGTTATATGTCAATGTCTCTTTCTCTGACAAGCAAAAATAACTGTCCCAGCTGCAGCTATATTCTCATTTATTCTTTCATTTTGATAGCATAAAGTGAGACAATTTTTATGGTTCTAATCTTCTTATACATTTGTTTCAAAACTGTACAAAACACTAGTCCATGTTTTCTGCTTAAAAAATGAAGACTGTCAACCATTTTAGCTAACTTATTTGATTAGCTTTCATTTGATCAAATTAAAGGTGTTTGTAAACAAGCTTGTGGAAATAAGTGACGTTTAAGCTTATAGCTCATAATAACCACTCTAAGAGGGCACCTTTGGCAATATGAGAAACTTGCAAATTAATTCAAACAGTGCTGATGTTAAATTAGATGATAATTGATTCTGAAGATCATATTACATCAAAGTAAAAGATGTTGAATGAAGATATATGAATAATTTTATATTACATTGCTAAAACGTATCTCATGTAATAGTTCATTTGGTTTAAAGTGTGGACAATGCATAAATCTACTTCTCTTATGCTCAAATTCATTTTTTTTTATTGAAATAATAGAGGTGATAAAGATCAAATTCTAGAGCACTTGCTCTCATAAACTTTGATATCAAGTTATGAACCAACAGTAAAAAATTATTGTTGTTTGGAAACCGAATTACTTTAAGAGTAATGTTGTATCCTCCTATTTCATCCTTCTACACCGCCTACGTATTAAATGAAGCAAGAATTAAATATTTTTTACACTTTGAAGATATTTAATGCATTAATTTTTTATTTAATACTTGCTCTATTTAACATGTATGAGGATTTATAAGAGGATAAAGTGAAAACACATTTACACAAATTTAAAGAGGAAAAGGTAAAACGAACGGTTCCATTTAGTTGAAAGTATTTTTATACATTTATCCTTTGTTTTAGAAGAGATATAGATAAGAGAGAAAGAGATAAGAGATAAGATAAATAAAGATAAAAAAGTAAGAAATATAGTAGATTTGATATGTAGTTTGACATGATAAAAAGAGATGACGAATAGAAGAGAATGAATGATATGAATAGTAAAGAATAGAAAAAGAGAAAATTAATGGGTTTGGTTAAAATTTGAGGAAAAAAAAGTAAAAACACGTTATCTCAATCCATTTTTCTTGGTTCCGTTGGCTTGTATGCATTAGAATATGTTCACAAATGTACAGTGAGGACATTCCCAAATGGAAAAACAAACAGAACAATTGGAAAAATTATCTTGAAAAATCAAATATATCAGTTGAATCATGAATGTGCCTTCAACTTAAAACCAAATAGACTTCATTGAGCGAAGATAAATAAATAGTTTTAGAGCGATGATATATATATCCCACGTACGTATAGAATATAGATAGAAGAGATGTGTTGGTTAGAGGGTGCAGGTGCCCCAATGTCTTTCATATGGGATTTTAGAGGTGTAAGTAGGTACAGTTAGTTCGATCCACAAACTCAACCAATCCGAATCGAACCAAACGGCAGGATCAACACGATACCCATAGGCTCAGCACGACAGTATCAAATTAACAACAAATCATATTTTTAAAAAATAAGATAAAATTGAAAATTATCAATTCAAAAGCTTTTTTTTCAAATACAACAAATTATGAAAATTATTACTGCTTTCAATATGAGTAACAGAGTAAGTACCCATTTCACAACAAAAAGAGTGTTAATAATCCCTTAATCAAGCTTCTTGGCTTCCATAAACGAACTGTTCCAATAATAGCATTCAATAGAATCCTCCTTCACCAAACATGGCCCTGGAGATTCCACTATATCCCAATGACATTTATTTTTCTCACAATTTTTATCACGCTCTTGAACATAAATGTCAAAGTGACGTGCTTCTTCTGCCCAAACAAAGCCACAATGATACAAAGTAATAGACAAAAATGGATTAGGCAAGAATTTGAAGCTGAAATTTTCTCCAGTAACCAGATGTTGTTCGCCAAGATCGTGATTCTTGTCTTCGCAATGAAACCTGAGCTCACTCGTCAAGTTGTTGGTTATCTCCACAGTCACCTTCGAAGGTAAAATTCCTGCATTCACACCACTATTAACAAAAATAGTTAGAAAAATACAGAGAGATAAGACAATTTTTGAACCACAAGCCATTGTTGCATTTGTAAGTTTTCAATGTGCACGAGTTTCTTTTATATTCAACATCAGTTAGTACTACTCATCGTTTGCTGTGTTAATTTAATGTGATGACTGATGTTCAATGTTCTAAGTTATGAATCTTCACGTTTTAAATTTGTAATTTATTTTTATCTTTTTTTTGTTAATTCAGTTTATTTTTTGTGCCTAAATTGTAGTAAGTATAAAAATGAACTAAAAATCAGTAATGTAATATTCAAATTTTCCAATAACGAATAATGTATTAAAATAATTTTATTATTTGTTCTTATCATCTTTTGATTTGGTCTTTTCCTGTGTCGGTCTTCAATGCAAAAACTATTTCCGATATAATATTGTTCAAGTCATATGTTGACAGCATAGAATAATGAGACAATTTTTAAACTTCCAAGCGCATAAATTAATTAATCGTTCATGAAGTTTATCCAAATTCTAATATTGAAGTTAGGAGTTCTAGGAACAAGTTTTTTTAAAGACACACTCCAACACATTTATTGTAATTGATTTATTTTTTAAAAAGTCGACACAATTTTTAATAAGTGAGAAAAATGTATTGAATTTTAACAAAATTAACCAATCAATAACAATATAAACGCTTAAGCAAGTAAGAGTAAATAGTTTATAATAATCTACTTATAAACTGTTTTGAGTTTATTTTTATAAGTTGTTGACACTTGTCCATAGCTTATTCTCAACCTATTTCAATAAGTTTCTCAAATTAACTTATGAATAAACGTTTATACAATAAGTCTTTATTACAATAAGCGTTTAATAAAGTTGTTTATCCAAATACACTGAAATGCATGGACAATAAGTCTTTATTACAATAAGCGCTTAATAAAATTGTTTATCCGAATACACTGAAATGCATGGACAGTGGGAGATAATTGGACGGTGCAAATGTGAAAAACATGTTTTTCACATAAGCTTAAAAAACAAATTTGGATCGGCCAAAAACATATGAGGCCCATGTATTGTGCATGCATGGGGCAAATCATACGATATGCACTGGATTAGGCCCACTAAGACTTGATCTCATGTGCGCGATAAAATAATGCCAATTTGAATTTGAATTGTATAAAAATAAAACTAAAAAAATTGCTTATCGTGCATTGTAAGGACTAGTAGTTAAACTATATTTTTGGTCTAAATAACAGCATCTCTTGAAACGTCACGATTGTCACTTTCCAAATAATTCATCTCCTAAGAAAAATAACTAATGAATTGATTTTACAGTACATTGCTCTGAACTTTGTATACTAAATCACAAATAAAATCTAAAAATTGAGGAGGGGGGGGGGGGGAACCCAGAAAGGACCATATGATTAAGAATATGCTTATAAACCACTCCTCTGCATGTATTTACCAAAGGAGAAAAATGCATGTCATGGCTCCCTTGATCAAGAGAGCAGTTAGAGATAACTTTTGGTAATAGCCTCTTCCAGCTCTTGAAAGTCCCATGCATCATCAGCTGAATATTGCCCTGAAAGTTTCATAAGAGTTTATTAGTACACAAGCATAGGCACTATCATTCTTGAAGGTCCATGGCCAAAGCTACTTACCGATTGAATCCCTTCGGAGCGCGGTTAAATGGGCGCAACTGCATAATCAAAGCAATTATTTCTACATGTCATGTTGCTCAAGTTGCGAGGAAAAAATTTTATTTAAATAAAGAATAATGAACTAATACCTGCCAAGAGCCTTCCCCAGATCGGCGCAGAGTGACCGAATATATGTTCCTTTAGAGCATGTTACTCTAAAAATCAAATTCTGTCTGGAAAAACATAACACAACTATCTCAGGGCAAAAAGAACAAATCAAATAAAAACTCAAAACAGATAATTCCCAAGATACATTATTGGAAGGAGAAAGCTCCCTCTAGGTAAAAGCTCCAATATGATTGAAACGAATAATCTATTATAGGTGCAAAGGACGCATAAGGATTTATCTGCTATGTTTCATGTTTGGAGCTAAAGGAGTAGCAAACGTTCAATTGGCAGGTATTAATAACTTTTTCCTACTTTTTAGGAGCTGAGTATACCTTGCCACTTAAAGAAGTTTCTAGTTTCTACCACTTAGAGCTTTTTCTGTAGGTTGAAAAATACAAGACTAAAGCAGTTCAAAACATCATAAGGGCAAAGGGTTGAGGATTTGTACTCAAATTGGATTTTCAAGAATGCCCATGATAATTTCAGTTCAGGTTTCTTGATTAAATTAGTACTAGCAAATGATTTCGTGATCAATGAAGTGAATTAACGTTGCAGTTTACCAGTGTTGATTTCAACTGCTATCAATGGTCAAACTGAATATTGATTCAAGGGTAAAAAGGGTACAGGCAATGGAGGCTTCCAGATGTTACCTGTCATCCAAGCTACGCTCTAAGTCAAACTGGAATATTGAAATTCTTCTAGGCGAAAGTTCAATGCTTTCTCCTCTTCTTGCTTTCTCATACATCTTTTCACCTCCCACCTATCATGGAGCAGTGATAACTTGTAAGGCTAAGGAACTGGACAAGTTGCTTCAAACTAATTAACATAATGCCTTCAAAGTTAAGATCAATAAATTAGTCTTCATTCACATCAAGTTTCACATAAGTTATAAATTTAATACCTTAAATATTTTGATCACCTCACATTCAACTTCAAAACTAAAAAGAAATTGTGAAAATTAAATGGTTCAAAAACGCGAAATGCTCTTACTTTAATAGCTGAGAACATCGGAGGAACTTGCCAAATCTCCCCACAAAAGGACATAGCTTTTTTCTTTATGTCCTCATCTTTGATGTGCTCCCATGGTTCGCGCTGAATGACCTACATATCAAGCTGGCCTATCAGTGAATAAATTGTCCAATGTTAAAATGAAAGCAAAAATGTATTGTCACATCAATTTCAATTCTTAGTTCTGCTTACCGTGATTCAATACAAGCATGAATTGGCATTCTTCATTGCCATTAATACTTGCATAATGATTTCAAAAGCTCTTATTATACCGATTTCACTATTTTGCAAACTTTCAAGATTCAAGCATCAAATATAATCACAGTATGCAGTTTTATGGTCTATTTAAAGTTGTGGTTTTAGACATATATATAGACACAAATTTTGATCAAACAATTATTATGACGTGAGACTGCCTCCTTAGTGAATGCGCTTTAGATCTGAATGGTTTATTTTGTCAAAAGAGTTGAACCTTTGTTAAATGCCATTTCCATTCTTGCAAGTTGCAACGAACTTTCAGGCTTTTCAGCACATATTATTGGCAGGCCTGCAGCTTTACTTTGTTAAAAAATATTAGGATATTATAAGCCATTCTTAATACCTAACCTCACCTAATAGCTAAACCTTCAAGTGGTTCTTTGGAGGTTTTAGGGTTAAGTGATTCCTCTAATGCAGTAATAAACAGTGTTGACAAATGGACCAACAATCAATTGTTGCTGCTCCCAATATTGCAATTGCATTAAATTTTAGACAAGTAAATGGCAGGTTGGCTACTAAAAATAGGACAGTACACACTGAACAGTTGGTGGTTAGGTTATAGGAATGATTCTGGACAGCACTAAATAGGAATGATTCTGGAGAGCACCACATACTCCCAAAAAAATTGGCTCTCCTATTTAAAACTATTACTAAGAGAAGTTTCTTATTTCGTGTAGAAAATTTAGAACGAATGAATTTGCATTTCAGTCACAAGAACAATTCTCAGAATTGTGTATCTCTTCCCAAAGAATATTTTGTATGTTCTCCTAACTATTTAATTATTCTAAGAAAAAATCAATTTCATTAGGATCATACTGGAATTTCTCTTTAACGAACTTATCTATTTATCATACATTCTTATCAAAAAAAAATATATCATACATACATGTAAGACATCAGACAGAAATCCACTTATGTGCTATAATTGAGCCTTGAAATTTAACTGCTGAAACAAGTTATTCAACTTCTAAACAACAAGTATTCAATTTGGACGGACCTGTCTGATTTCTCTTTACCCGGGAAAGGTTAAGATATGAATTTGAATGGATTCTAATGACCACTAACATGTTAATTTATAATCTGCCAACTAATGGGCAAAAGTACTTTTTTTTTCTGATCCATAAACTTACAGATGAGGAAAACAGATAAACTCACTGGTGAATCAGCATCCCATGTTGAAGTAGCCTCCCCTAAGCGGAAAACCCCACTATAACCCTTAACCATCCCTTGATATCTGAAGCAGAAAAGTTCAATTGTTCTGTATAATTACTTACAAAATTTAAACCAAAACAAATTTGTAACATTGTGAAACAGACACCAAAATTTGGTACTCAAAAGGAAATAAATATCTATTTATTTTAATCACCTGTCTACAATTTTTGTTGCTTTGCCAATACAAACAATCAATAAACCAGTAGCCATTGGGTCAAGAGTTCCAGCATGGCCTACCTGTAAATTAATCCTGTAAGTCTAGATGGAGAATTGAATTTAAATATGGATGTGCTATGGAAAAGAACCTTTTTCACTTTGACAATGCGACGCAGCTTTCCACAAACTGTGAATGAAGTCCAACCTGCATTTCAAAATCATTCAAGAACACATCATTGCATATTTGAAAATTTGAGTGAATAGTTGCAGCAATATCCACTAAATAAAATATTTCAATGAGACCAGGAAAACAATGAAGCTTAGACAAAACGAAGGGTGTTTGGTTTTGTGTTGGGAATTGGGATCTTCCAAAACCATGGTTTTGGTGAAAGCAACCACTTGTTACTTTTGCCAAAATTATGGTTTTGAGGAACCCCGATGCAGAACCAAACATGTCAATGAACCATTAGTGCTGCAGTATGTGCATATGGCAATAACATGTTCATTCTAAGAGGAGGTCTCTCAGTCATGAGTACTCCGGTAGTGTTTGATAGACAGGACAAAACAGGATAGAACTGAATGTGTGAGTCATACTCATGTTCAATGTTTCATGCATATTAAAAGTAGAAACAAACTAGGGCATAAAATAAAAGAATGTGTTTTCACTGCACACTACACAGCTGAACAGAATAGATGGTCTCATTCCATCTTGTCCATGTAGCAAATGCTACATAAATACTAGTGATAGTTAATTTCTCAAACTTGCATGCATTTAACAACAACCATTAGCTTTTGTAGTCCCCCCACATGTGAATCCAGTTTTATTCTGAACCACTGGGATGGAGTATCCTGTCAATCCCCAGAAAAGAGAAATCAAACAAGCAAGAAGAGTGATATGAATTTGTGAAGGCACCTTTAGGTTTGTTAACCAAAAGCACGGTACCATGTGGACCATCCCAAGTGGGAGGGAGTCCAGCCCTCCTTGAAGAAAAATATGGCTCCCCTGCCTCTTCAACTTGACCATCCTTATTAGGAGCTTTCTTCAAACCCTTAAAGAACTCCTCAACCTTCTTCTCGGTAAGATCCTTACCTTTTTCCTTTTCTTCCCTTTTCTCCTCAAAAAACACCAACCTGTTATCACCAACACCAACCTCCTCATCTTTCTTCTCCCCCTTAACAACAGCACCAACTTTACTCTTACCCTTCCCCTTACTACTCACATTTGAACTCGAATTCGACTGTCCTGGTTCGACAAACGCTTTATCGAGACACTGGTCAGGAAAGTACTTCTTCTCCAACTGATAAACCATCTTGTAATGCTTCTCCTTCTCCCACGGATAAGCAAATGCATCATAGAAATACAACTCCTCCTCCCTCCTGTGCAACGTGGGAAACTCCACCACCTCCGGTTTCAGCTCCACAAACCTCTCCTCGTGTCGCCGGCCGTCCTCATCAGAGTCCGACCCGTACATCCTCTTCCTCCGCTTGTTGTAGTACTTCCTCTTGGCCTTGTCAAGTTCCAATTTTGATGACCCGGGTCGGTCCGGTTCGGCCTCGGAAGCGAGCTTCCCGCTGGCCCAGCCCTGCAGCGAGTCGTCGGGCTGGTCCGGCGGTTCGGGGGAGGTGGGGGAAGGGGTGTCATTTTGTCGAACAGGTCGTCGGCTAGTTTGCGGGGTTTCGGGGCGGTTGATGATCATCTCGTATTGGAGTGGGTATGGGGTGGGGTTGGTGGAGAGGAATCGGGAGCATTGTGGTTTGGAGAATGGTGATGAAGATGAAGGAGGTTGGTGATGGAGAAAGTGGCAGTGACAGGAGAATCTGGAAGTGGAAGAGAACATGGGTAAGAGAGAGGATAGGTGGGTTAGAGAGAATGATTTGAGCATGAGGAAGTGGAAGTGGAAGGAACACACAACGTGCTTGCTACCTCTCAATTTTCTGATCCAAGTGAAGCAGAGCTTCTTCTTCTTCTGGGAATGGGGAGGAGAGTACGTGCTGTATTGTGTTGAGATAAGTTAAGTGATGCAGTAAAACCTTCGGGACCTTTTTGATGGATTTTTTTGTTGTTTGTTGCCTATCCTATCTATCATTAATTTATTTTAATATTTATATGTTATATAATTTATAATAATATTAATTAATAAATATAAAAATATTAATTTTAATAATTGGTTATTATCAATTATTGGTTCTTATTGTTAATTAAAAAGCGAATTAATTTATTAGTGATGAAAATATTGAATTTACTCATATAAAATTATAAAATATTCATTATCACTTGCTACTACTCCCTCCGTTCCTTAATAACTGTCACTTTAAGATTTTGCACATATATTAAGGAATTGTATTAATGTTCTTGTTTCTATCAAAATTATTACCTAACTTCTTAACATACCATTTATCTTTCTTCTTAATTTAGACTCTTTAATTTCCTATTATCATTAATTGAAGGGTAGAATTGGTAAAACATAATTAATACTCTCTTGAACTTTGTAAAGTGACAGATAATTAGGAACGAAAAAAGGATAAAAATAGTGACACTTAAATAGGAACGGAGGGAGTACTTAGCTAACAATATCTTCATTATTTATATTAAAATAAAAATAAATAAAATATTTATTCATTAACAGTGAAATAGACTACTCACTTATATATATCGATTTATTAATAGTAAATATAGACTAATTTTCTATTATCATCTCCTATTATTAAAAATTATTTCGCAACTTATATAATAATTTATAATTTAAATATTAAGTACTTTTGAAAAAATATAATTTTAATAATATTTTTTTAATTTAATTAACTTTTAATATTTATCAATTATCAATACTAAGTTAAAACCAATTGGTTAACTACATAATTTTAATTAAAATAGGATCCCTTCAAAAAATATAATAGGCTAAGTAATATAAATTAATTTATTTTTAGTTATTTTAAAACATAGACTCATTTATGAGAATGTAAAAAATTAAAATTAATAGAATAATCACTTTTTTAAAAAATTTAATTTAAAAATCAATTTTTAAAAATATTTTTTTATTTTTTATTCAAATGAAAATTTGATGCATTTTTCATATTTTATATGATATCTTGTCATTATCCTCTGCACCTCTTATCCTATCATGTCCTTATCCAACTCTCTATCATATCCTGCTCATATCCTATCATGACCACTTAACGGGCCCTTCATTGATTAATCTGAAATTTAACTTTCATACAAAAAGATTAATCTAAAATTTGAGGAGTCTTTTGATGTCACCCCATTAATTCTTAATATCATTCATTTCAAAAATACCTCTGTCATGCATTAACTCTCATTTTCACCATCCTACTTCATTCACCATCCTTCTCCTTCATCTCTCTCATTATCCTCACCCCACCACCTTCATTTCCCTCATTATTCTCACCCCACCTCCTTCATCTCTATTCTAATGGAAGGTTCGACCGTCCCACTACGACAAAACAATCACCTCCCTCTCCGACCAACCTCTCACTCGACCAACCCTTATCCGACCAACCTCTCGTCTGATCACCTACCAGGATGACAACAGTCAGAGTACTTGACGAAGATCAAGCCGTCGAGGTGGAATCCTTTCAAGGGAGACCCAACGATAGGGAATGAGCTAGAGGTCTTAATCATGCCTCGAGGTCACGAAAGAGCCCCCACTTCTATAAAAGGGACCAAACCCCTCACTTCATAAGGTACATAACATCCTTCCACTTCTAATCTCCCTCTAACCCCACGCCTCTAACTTGAGTGTCAGAAATGCAGGTTTTGATTGGAGTTCTGATTCTGACAATGCAGCTGGGCCTGTTCTATATGAGGTGCCCCAAGAAAAATGGTTATGTGAAGAAGGTTCCATGAATTATCACAGTGAGGATGATGGATACCACACCTATCACTGGGTCAAAACCACAATTTAAGAAGATATATGTTGGTCTTGATGCTTTCAAGATAGGATTCAAAGCTGGATGTAGACCTCTAATAGGGCTTGATGGATGTTTTCTGAAGGGTTACTGTGGTGGCCAATTATTGTCAGCAATTGCACAGGATGCCAACAACCACATCTTTGTGATTTCTTATGCAATTGTAGATGTTGAAGACAAAGACAACTGGATTTGGTTCCTTAAGTTGTTGCACAATGACCTTGGTGATCACAAACAACACAATTGGAACTTCATTTCTGATATGCAAAAGGTAAGTGAGGATTTTTTTGATTGTCACAAGAACTTAAAGGACTAATTTGCCAGTAAGTGGTATATATGAAGGACTAATTTGAATCATCTTATGTTTTTCTTTGCAGGGACTAGTTCCAGGAATGCAGACTGTCATGCCAGGGGTACAACATAGGTTATGTGTAATGCATTTGTGGAGAAATTTTCCAAAACAGTGTGCAGTTTGGGAATGTGCAAGGGCTACCACAGTCCAAGAATTCAATCAGCATATGGAAATAGTGAAGAGAAAGAGTGAAAATGCTTGGTCATACCTCAACAAATGGCCAAAACAAGCATGGACCAAAGCATATTTCAATGAGACACCCAAGTGTGATAACATATGCAACAATGCTTGTGAGGTGTTCAATGCCAAGATCCTAAAGTATAGAGGGAAGCCAATTATCACTCTTCTAGAGGAAGTCAAATGCTACATTATGAGGACAATGGATAATAACAAGATGAAACTCAGATTCCAGCAAGGACCCCTCACACCAGTTCAAAGAAGTAGGGTACAGAAAGAGAAGAGAATGAGCAACGGTTGGACCCATGTGTGGTGCGGTGATGGCAATAGCTAGAGATATGAAGTGCATAGTGCTTTAGGAACCAAATTGGATGTTGATTTGGATGTTGGATCTTGCACCTACGGAGTTCGGCAACTAACTGGAACCAAGCATGCAATTCCTGCCGTTGCTTAAAAAATCTCACTCCAGATAACTATTTCCATGCTTGGTTGACCAAGGGAGCTTACAACAGCACTTATGAATTCTATGTTCATCCAACACTGAGTCAACAGTTCTAAAAGCCAACTCCATATTTGAAGCAAGTTCCACCACCAGCAAGGAAATAAATGTGGCAGGCCCAGGAATAATAGGAGGAAGGATAGTACTGAGGCCACAACAAGTGACACAAAGATTAGGAGAACCTTTGCTGAGCTTCAATGTTCAAGGTGTGGGTTACTGAATCATAACACCAGAAGCTGCATGAATCAAGGTGTTTTAGGTAGCCTAAAAGCTGGGTACCCCCGGAGCCCGAGGAAGAAGGAGAGGCAAATCCTATAGACCAATTTGAGATTCTTCTCTCACAGAGTGCACCTGCAACAGAGAACTTGTCTCAGCCTCCTTCACAGCCTACTACACATGTACAAAGATTTTTGAACCCTCATTACTTAGTTGGATTAAAATGGTTGTTTTATTGAACTACTAATGTGGTCATCTCATTGCAGGTCCTTACAGCACCAATGCAGGCAAGAGCTTCAACAATTCGGGCTAGGGCTCCAGAGCAGCCAGGACCTTCAGGAGTTCGGGTTAGGGCTCCAGTGCAGCCAAGGCCTTCACGTGTTCGGGCTAGGGCTCTAGAGCATCCAGGACCTTCAAGAGTTCAGGCTAGGGCTCCAGTGCAGCAAGGCCTTCACGTGTTCGAGCTAGGGCTCCACTGTAGCCTAGGGCCCCACTACAGCCCAGGGCACCACTGCACCCCATGCTACCCCTGCAGCACCTGCCACCACTGCAGCCTAGTGATCCACTGCAAACTGGATTTAGGCCCCTTCCTACCAGAGCCCTTGTTTTCAGGCCCCCACGCTACACTAATATGACTTCCACTCCAACACCTTCACCAGGCCCTCGTTCGTTTGAAGTCAGAAGTTTCCCCCTACCAGGACCAGTATCAAATGACTTAAATGGAGCAAGGGTGACCTTCATGCCTACGCCTTCTTTGCAGCCAAGATATATGACCAAAACATGTGAAGATTGATGAAATTCTAGGACAAGATCTCTTCTTTTTTGATATCCATATCCATAGTATGATGGGATTGCAACTTTTTAGGAACAAATTAAGCAACTTCTATGTCCCTTATCTATATCTATATATAGCATGATCATGAGATAATTTTTAGAGCTCTATTACTTTTTGATGGCATTACTATGTTGTGTGCCTTATTATATGTAGACCCTATTGTGATCAATGTCAGATCCTTTTAAATGAATTATAATACGTTGTTTCATGGGATAATTGTTCTAAGTCTTTCAAAATATAAGTGAATGCATTGAAAATACTCAATGGAAATTATATTGATGATAACTACACAAAATACATTGATTCTTTCATTGTAGCATAATTCTGTTTACATTGCCTTACTGCATACATTATGAAAAATATCCGGCGTAAACAATACCCTACATCATCACATCACAGACCCATGAAAATACCAAGAAAAACAAAACTAACAACACCAACAAAACCATTCCTAATACACAGCCTCTCAACATCCTCAGTTCTTGTGTGACACCTTCATTCTTCAACATCATTACTTCAATCATAGCATCATTCTTCAATACGACATCCTTCAAAAGCCTCAATTCTCCAATCACATCTTCATTCTTCATTAATATTTCTTTCAAAGCCCTGACCTCTTCATCCTTCCTATCCCTCGAGCTTCCCTCATCTATGATTCCCTCATCTGTGATTCCATCATCTTCATCTCCAACCCAAATGAAATAGTTGCAATTTTTGGGATGGTTCTGGAAAAAAAAATCCAGTCCTTGGTTCAATAACAAAAAATATAAACAGGGGATGAGGAGGAACTCACCTTGTGTAAATAACAACCATACTAAGGTCTTGTTGGGTTCAAATCTGTTACGGAAATCCTCACTTTTGCTTTTACGTCGCAGTAGCAAAACACATCTCCACCATTTACAGAAGAGCTTCCACCATCTTGATTCTCCGAACCTGGGGATTGTTGCATGCGATTTTTTGAGCCTCCTGCCATGGTTGTGTAACAAACGCGACGAATGAGAAGTATAATTTGGGGTCGAGAGGATTCTTGGTTGGGTTTTGAAGATTGGTGTTGCTAGGATTCATGATTTGGGGATTTAGGGTTTTGAATTGAGGTTTCTTTTTGTAGATCCACGAAGGGACTTATTTGACCGATATCATGAAGTTAACGTGGCAAGCTTGCGTGACATTTCTCTCTCTTATTTGACACTTTCCGTCTCAGGGACCAACAGAAAATGTAAAAAATGACTAAAATGACTGACATCGACAACTTCAGGAACCAAAGTGGTGGGTTTAAATAATATAAGACCAAACAATCATAAGTGAACATCTTCGGGGACCAAAATGCACGCTAGACAAAATATAGAACGAGAAAAGGGGGGAAAGAGAAGAGAGCGTGAAAGGTGAAAAACACGCGCTACGCTCTCTCCCTCCTCATTTCCAATTTTTTTGAAAACAAAATGGAATCGGAAGACGACGAATGGGAACTCTGCAACGACGACGGATTCGTCTACAAGCGCAAGCGCCGCCGCCTCAACCCACCTCCGCCGCCGCCGGAGGCGGATCAGGAGGCGGCAGCAGCGGAGAAGCGGCGGAAAGAGCGAAAGAGGCAGACCCTACTGAAGCTGAAAGCTAAGTACGAGAAGGAGATTCTTCAGTGGGAATCTTTGTCGAACACCTTGCGCTCGATGCAAATCTCTGCTCATCAGCTTCAACAACCGCAGCAGCAGAACCAGACCCCATTGTCGCTTCCTTCATCTTCTTCTTCTTCGTCAACCGATTCCGCTCTGCTCAATGACCTTCTCTCGCAGGTAACGTACCTACCCATCTATCGATTCCGATCTGTTTTCTCCGAATATGCATGAAATTGAATTTTTTTGGAACGATTGCGAACTGGGTCTAACATTTCCGATCTGCTTTCAATCATAAGCCTAGACGACCTAATTTACTATAGTGTCTTTCTTCTCCATTATTTCAAACATATTACATTAGTTGAGGTTTGAAGTGAAATTCATGTAGAAAATGTCAATAATTGAAATTTGATATGAAAAAAAAAAGGTTTTTATGTGATTTGTTTTTTGAAAATTCGTATAAAATTTAGTGAAATCAACAAAAAGGGGTTTTTTGTTTCATTATTTATGCACAATTTTTTAAAAACAGAAGGTAAAATAAAATAAAATGATATTTTCATAATTGTAAAAAAAGCTCATACCAAATAGTACAAGAACAAATTTTCAATTACTGAGGTTTACAACAACTGTTTTAATTCAAGACATTATGGTATTGGAGTGATCCAGATTTCATTTGTTGTTTTTTGTTACTTCTTAATAATTATAACTAAGTATAAACATTTAACTATAATTTCCTATCTTATTTTTTTTCATTTATTATGTGAAAATAATAAAATGTGATTGAGCATTTGTGTAAAATTTCTTTATATTATAAGAGTATAGTCATTAAATTTAAATTGCATATGTAGTGAATGTGATAAGCTTAATGGGTATAATTTAGTATCCTCAATCATTCAGGTGGAAGCCCAGGAAGCAGTAATTCATGACCTTTCAAATTTGTGCGACGTAGCAGAAGCAATGTGCTCCAAAAGAGAACAAGAATTTAAGCAATCCTTGTTTGATCTACCAATCTGGGCTTCACCACTTGATCTCATGCAAGTGCTGTGCGATGAATATGATTGATTTAACCGGTTTCCCTTGTGCATTATTATTCTCTTTGTAATGAATTTCAAGCTGAAAGGATGGTCTTGCACCCTTCAACAACCAGTTTCATTGATTGTAACTCTAGAACACTGGTGTTAAGTAGATTAGAACTAGATCATTGCTGTTTTGGTAAATATTTTTAGATTGATTGTATTAATTAAAGAGCATCAAACATTTTGAATGGTGGCAGACAATTGGAATTACCATATAATGAATGTATAAAGTAGGAAGGCAGCTTCTCCAAAGTCTCCAATCAAGCATGAAGATGGAATGCTGTAGTTTTTTTGTATGCTAGTGTAAAGGTTAGGTCATTCACTTGCTAGATTCTTACTGCTTTTCTTTTCAAAATGTGATTAAACAACACGTTTATTGCTTTATTTACTACTCTTACTAATGGGATCCCAAATCCTTTGCCCCCTTTGGTGTCCTCTTACTTGTCTCATGTCTCACCAAAGCTATTTATATAAAAACCACCTAAGGTTATAGGGTGTGTTTAGATTGTGCGCTAACAATTACATCAATGTTTTTGTTTTTTGTTTAATTGACATGGTATAATTTTAGTGAGATATGGAAGAGGACACAAACAGGAGTAGATTATCTTAATCTTTATCAATGACTATTGCTATAGTTGTATATTCATTGTAATAAGTGCAAATGGATGTTGAAATCTAAATCATACATTTTTCCTTTCAAATTCATCAACAACAAACATGAATAAAAACTTGAAATTCTAACTAGTCTTTGATGAAATGGAAATGTTTCTTGATAATTCAAACCCTCATATCAGTTATTACTTCACCCGCAAGGTTTTTAAGTCAATTTCATTAAGACGAGAAGGGAAAGGTTCAAGAAGTTCCAGCTCAAATCCTGCTTTGTGACATTCATCCTCTAGTAGCTTCACTTGAGAAGTCCCCTCAGGACAAAATGCTACCACAGCTCCTCCACTACCTGTAAATTTAGACGCAGCTCCAACCTTTCTAGCGACCTCTACCATTTTTATGTTCACATCACCAAGGGCATCATCTCCAAACATTAACCTGCACAATATCCCAACAACAAGAAAGTTTAATAGAAACTCCACAAATACAATATTCCCATGCCTTCATTTGCTAGGCTAAACAAAGTGCATGATTTGAATTTTAAGAAAAACTTGTCCATGCCCCCTCCTGGGTGGTGCCCTCCCATAATTGACCAATAAGTGATTGCTTAGGGTAATAAATGTCATGTTATGATAGATTATATTGAGTTTAGAAATTACAAGGAGAAGGCAACACAACCTAAATAAGATAGGACATAAGAGAGCTCCCAATTTTTTAATAATACAAGATACAATGCACTAATCCAACTACACCAGTAATTGAAATGTTACATGAGAGTTCACCCTATAGAAATGTTTAAAGAAAATGCTTGAGCAGTAGGGGGAATAAATCTCACTAGATGAAAAAAGTGTAAGGGTTAGAGGACCCTTAGGCCATTTGTTTGGATATAGGGAGAGTGTGGTCCTTAGCTTGATATGATTATGAGATGTGGTCCTTAAGGTTTCTGCAAATGCAGATATATGCAATAATTTTAAGTTTGAACTTTATACTTTGTTTATTAATTTACTTCGTGAGTCTATGTGACCACCTCTCACCTGTTTTAAAATTTGCAGATTATGCAAAAGTTAGACAGCAAGCTAGGGAGTTTGTCCCTTTCATGTGGGCCAGTGTTGCCTTGTTTTACAGTAGATGTTCAGGCCCTTGACTCCAATGTTCTAAACTTTAAGAATTGACTGGGTAAGAACATATGTTCTAATTTAGATTGTGTTTATTGTGTATTAATGTATTAGTTATACTGACGCTATGTCATTAGTAGGTTTGCTATCCTAGAGGTTAAATCTGTATGCTGGTCTCAGACTAGAGTTCTTCGTTGTCAAAAGAACCAATACTACCTATCAGTAAGTAAGTTGCTGTTTGAAACCTCATACAATTTCAGAAGCTGTATTGGTGTAATAGCTCTCAGCCACATATACCAAATGGTCCAAATGCATCTATACATAATGAGATAAAGAATCTAAGAATTACCTTCGTAGCTCAAAATTTCGATTCATGAGAGCTGCAAATTTGGAATAGTCCTTTTCTTCTAATGCTGTCTTTCCTTCTTTTGCAATATTTGCAACTTCAAGCATAGAAGACACGATGAACTCTTCACCATCAAGCCACCTCTTTCGTACTTTACTATGAACCTACATGTTAGTGTTAATTAACATTCATGCAGGAAAAAAAGAAAAGATTAAGGGAAGCTTAGCTTCTCATGTTCCTATTAAAAGTGTTAGCACAGGAAATCACTTTATTGTGCTGCCTCCTACATATATTTCATCTCAGCATAAAATGACCATCCCAATGCCAACAATTTAGCAGTAAACTTAATCAGATAAACGGACTCTTCTTAGCCACAGAGCAGAAATTACCGCAAACAGCTCTTATTTTGGGGATAATGATCTGAAGTTTTGTGAAAGCAAATGTAGCATGTCTAGAAAAACATATTTGCAATGAACAAAACATGTAAATGGGATGTGATAACATTACTGTTCAGCTAGCATACTGTAATAACAAAGATGAAGCCATTCCACGCCACTAACCTTTCCAGAATCACTAGGATTCACTGTATATATGAGATACAGAGGAGGGAGAAGGCTCAAATCCATGGGTATATAAATCCCATGCCCCTTCTCATCCATGATTTCCTTGCTGAAGTCCTGTAAAAGTAGAGCAAATCGCATCACCTAATTCATCGGCACACTACACACATTTGAAAACAAAAGCTTTAACTGAAGTTGAGCAATGTACCATGTAAACTAGTCCACCATAAACTTGCACTACTCGGTCTTGAAGACCAGCAACTATTCCAAGTTCTCCCTCAGCAGCAAGGATAAGGTTAGGCCTTTCTTCCACCTTGATTAAATGCCTCACATTGTAGAAATCAAGAAAGCAGTTCAAGGCAGCACATACAATCCCACTAGAACCCGAAAGTCCACTCTGAAACACAAAATTCAAAACATTATTTAAGCCATACAACAAAATTGAAACATAAAAAAAATAAAAAACTTCGCACAAAATTAAGGTCCGATCTGGAAGAGCTTATTTGAGCTTACATTATAGCATAAGCACTTATGAAAATGTTTGGGTAAACTTATGTAAATAAGCTATGACCTATCCCTAAGCTGTTTTGACTTTTGAGCTTATTTAGATAAGTTTTTCAGATTAGCTAATACCAACCTACAACTTATTTTCAGCCTACTTCAATATGCTTCTTAAGTTAGCTTATCAATAAGAGCTGATGCGATAAACGCTTATGACCGCTTGATTAAGATGTTTTCTCAAATACATCCTAAATAATTAACAAGCATCAGAATAAGAGGGTAGACAACATCAGTATGAATAAAAGGTGGACTTTTGAATCGTTGTAGCATTTGACAAACAGCCAAAACAGAACGAATCTATTCCTTTCTCTTTCTGGGTGGAATCAAAATGTAATATAGAATCAACCTTTTCTCTGCTTTTAACATGCATCACACACAGAACAGAATTCATATATTACTATTATGTTAGATCGTGTCTATTAATATTAAATACTATCCTATAAATGTAATAAGGTAGTGAAGCAAACGAATGAATGCATGTCATCTGATTTTGATGCCAGAATCAATTATTGGTAGAAGCTTATGTGAGTAGCTTCTAGAGATCACATTTCAAATACCTGGCGGGGGATATTAGTATCATATGAGAGGGTGAAATTTCTGTGATGAAGGGTGATATTGTTATCTTTACAATAATTGTGAAAAACTTTGCAAATTGCCATGAGCAATCGCACGCCTCCGTAGTAACCATCAGTGTTGACCCTGTCCACCTGCACAAAAAGGCCATGCAATGAGTGAACGAATTCGCAAGGTGGGAGTGTGAATTCGAGGATGAGAAGATTCCGAAGAAGATACCATTTGGCGTAGAGATTCAAAATGAACAAGATCGTGAATTGGGTGGGGCTGAATGAAGAGGTCCTTGGAAGGAACAAGCTTGACGGTGGCGTAGAAGTTGGCGATGTTGAAGGAGATGGTGTTGCCGTAGTACACATCGCTTGGGTTTCCGAGCAAGCCCACCCTCGCGTAGGCCTTGTGCTCGATCACGTCTTCCATTGATCTCTGATCTCTGATCTCGTGATCTTGGCCTTGGTTTCCCTTTACTTTTTACCTTCCATGTTGATGCCTACTTTGTATTTGATAAAATGTGTGAATTAATTAAGATATAATGATGTTTCCAATTCCATAGATAGAGATGGTTTTAAAATTGAAACGATCTTATCCTGAGAGACATGGGATAGTGAGTTGGATGCATAACCCATTTGAAGTTGGACAGCACGGAAACTCGGTTTGGGTTCGTGGAAGGAGGAGGATCTATGTGTAAACCTGCGCAGGTGCTCTATTTGGTTTTTTGTCTACTTCCAACCTGTCACTTATCCCACACAGAGCACCCAATTTGAATATCATACATAATAATGTACATCATTGTTTTTTCTATCTTTGTTCTTTTATATATCATATCCATCACTTCTGGTTCTTATCTTCATATCTCACTTTGTATGTTTGATGGATTCCTGTACTCTACAATTATTTTCCTAAATTAATTAAGTGTTTATTAGGTTTGTCCATTTCCTATTTTTTCTCAAATATCTTTGAAGTCCCTATAAAATTGGGATTACTAGTTTTGGTGCCTATATTTTTATTTTCTTAGTTTTAGTCCGTAAGTGTAAAATAATAGTGTAGTTTTAGTCCCTATTGTCAAACTTTGTTACAGAAAAATTGACATGGCTAACGAAAATAAACGTGGTCGTTGACACATCATAAGTTAATCATATGTGGCACTAAATACAAAAAAAAAGTATAACTTAAAAACTTAATATATTCTTCATCTCCCCCAAACATGCACCACCATTCTTCGTCTTCATCTTCTTCGATTTACGTCAGAAGAGACAAGACCCAAAAAACTCGTCATTTTCACATGCTAAAACAAAAACCAAAGTATTATATATCAGAGAAGAAGAAGAGCATTAGAAGATAGAAGATCCAAAAAGCTCATCATTTTCAGAAGCAAAAACCAAACCCATAAACAAATATGTCAGGGAATAATAAGACGGTGAAGTGGGAAATTTTGGAAAATGGTTTTTCTTCCCCTTGTCCACCTCTCCCTCCACCACACCCTCAACCCTCTTCCACCATCACCATCGCCCTAAGCATCAAACCCTCTTCCACCACCATAACCCCCAAACTCTCTCTCTCTCTCTCTCTCTCTCTCTCTCTCTCTCCCTCCCTCCTCACCCCACTCCCATTTACCTCTACACAAACAAAACTCATTCCCCTTTACAAAATTCCTCAAACAAATGCTTCAAAGCTCAATTTTTTCATCCCTGAGTGAGTATCAATTTTTTCATCCATGAGTGCGTTTTATTTTGCCTCCTCATCAAGGACAAAGTAAACATTCTTCTATAGAGGAAAGAGACCAACCCACAATAGGATTTGTGCTTCTTTGATCTTCATATAAAAGGAATGCAAAACCCTTTGATTTTCTTGTACCTTTGTCCCTAATGAGGTTAACATCAATGACCTCCCATATTTGGATTTTACAAAATTCGTCAAGAGTTTTCATCTTGGACAAATAAATTGTTTAATAGAAAAAAAAGCATTCAATATAAGAGAAAAGATAACACAATCACCTTTAGAAGCTTGTTTCATCATGTCACATGTGTACTTTTTCCTGAAGTTCCCGTACAAGTGTTTCATGCAGAGGCTGTGGTCAAGATTTGCATCCAGGCTCTGTAGAGTAGGCATCAAACCCTGAACACATTATGAGAATAATCCAAATTATATACTACTTAAATTACTAAATTAAAGACATTAAGTAATATCAAAATGGTAACTTTTGTTGGTCATAAAAGAATGGCCATTGATTTTGCTCCACTTGGTTCAGATCATCCAAAAATTGTAAAAACCAACTCCATGAATTCATAGTCTCAGCCTCCACAATAGCAAATGAAATACGAAACATGTGATTGTTTCCATCTTTTCCCACATCAGCTAGGAGCTTCCCACCTATACCCCTTTAAGGAAGCATCCATCTAGACCAATTAATGGCTTACAAGTCTTAGCAAAAGCAGTCTTAGTTGCTACAAAACATGCATAAATTTTTCAAATACTTGACCATTTAATCCCACTGTGCTCTTCATGATCACATTTCTCCCAAGATTACTCCTCAACAACTCAGCTCCATAATTCCTCAAGTGAGTGTATTTCTCAAGAATTGCCCCCTGAATCATCTCAATAGCCTTCACTTTTTCCTTATGTGCTTTAAACCTTCCTAACATAATCCCCCACCTGATACAAGCCTCTCCAATCAATCCATTCACCTTTATATTAGGTGTATGCCTAAGTATCATCCATGAACCTCCTTGCAAGATCTTCTGATCAATCCAGGGATCATTTCGATTCTATTAGGAATGGGGATTTGAAATATCACACATTGATCAATCAAAGAGAGATTCAACAACTAAAAGAAAGACATATTTCCAAAGGAAAAAACCGAATTGGATCCCAAATTGACGAGTTAGTATGATATTATCCATGCGGTCATGCACCCTTCAAATAGGAATCCATTTTCTGAAAGATCCCGACTTTCATTCTTTGGTGGGTCTTCGAGATCCTTTCGATGACCTATGTTGTGTTGAAGGGATATCTATATGATCTGATTGATTGCGTAAAGCACGCGGTAGCAACGAAATCGGGGAGAGTATACAATACAATGTCTTAGCTTGCCTATTTTTGGAGGTCCTGTGGCAAGTATGACTAGGTTCCAAACTCACCACTTGAAAGTATGTTTTACTCTCTGATTTGCTAGCTTTGAGATGGAATGGGCATCCTTCTACACACTCACAACAATTTTTTTCTTATAAGTTTTTTTTAATTTACACCCTTCATGTACATCAATTTTAAACAATTCTTTAGTACTACAAATTTGACCAAGCTCAAAGTTAACTAAACCACCATCATGGGGAAACTTTAACTTAGGGTACTGCTTCTTACTACCGTCTCCTTCATCATCACTATCACATGGGCTATCTATGTCATCTGACTCACCATCTTCATCTTCAAAGTCTTCAATTATTGTAGGACCAGGATTCCTTGACTCACTGGCAGCTTGAACACCTTCACTAAAATCTAGTGATACATCACAAAAACTATGATCTGGTACAACCCCTGTTATGCCAAGCAAAGTAGACAATTGTCCAGTCCCAATCCTCCTCATAATCACTATCATCTAGTAATACATCACTAAAACTATTTGTCCCTTTACTCTCTGCATTGTAACTTGTAAGTGACATCTTCAGACTCTGCTTCTTCTACACCTTCCACAGCCTCATCAACCCTGCCCTCCTCACCATCCCCAACCTTTCCCTTCCCCTTGTCACTATCCGCAATACCCTTATCCTTGACCTCCTCACCCTCTACTACCTTACCCTTAGCCTTCACATTTTTAGAAGTAGCCTCAACCCTTCCCTCCTCATAGTCCACACCCTTTCCTTTCCCTCGCCCCTTCTCACTTTCAAAAGTATCCTCAGCCTTTCTCTCCTCACCCTCCACACCATTTTCCTAACCCTTCTCCTTCCCCTTCTCACTTTCAAAAGTAGTTTCAACCTTTCCCTCCTCACCCTCCACACCCTTTCCTTACCCCTGCCCCTTTTGACTTTGACCAGTAGCCTCAGCCTGGTCAACCCTTCCCTCCTCAACCTCAATTCTCTCAATTATTTATGTAGATTCATTAGACTCAACTCTCTTGTTAGCATCTTGTTCCACTTTCCACATGTGTCTTTACAATGTGCTCAACAAACACAGCTGCATAATTGTGCCCCTTAACATCTATCAACAATTGTTTGACATCTCCATCATGGTTAAAGGGCCTAATCCCATTCGATCCACCAAGCTCTGGGTTCCTATACCATAAGCACTTAAAGCTGACATATCCCAACCTTTTAACTAACTTGCGCACCTTAATTGAAGAAATCTCATCCAAATCCAAACCTTTTGTGACTTCACATGACCATTTTTCATATGGAGCAATTGCATGATATGTAATATTTCCTCCATGATGTAAATTAATTTCTACCACAATACCACAAGAGGCACAATAAACTTAATATAAACAAAACAAAACACTATATCAATAAAATATTCCTAACCTACCTACCCCTAACAGATACAAAATATACATGCCAATTAATTAACATCACAAAAAGACATAACAAAGAATTCAAACCATTCAACAATAGAGACATAGAGAAGGGAATTAAATACGCACCTTGACACATGGTTTATAGGCATTACTCATCACCCCATAAAAAAGTTCATGTTAGTAATGCTTCTATGTGGGACCTCCTTTTCTCTAGGGGGCAAATCCGTTGGAGTATGCTTCTTTTGGTCCCTTCCTATGTGCTTTGGACTCCATTTCATGTAGTCCTTTCCCATATCCCTCCAAGCTTCTTTTCACCTGTGCCTTAAGCCTCACCTTCTTCTCTCTATCGTACTTCTTCTCATTCTTGTGGTTCTTCTTGTTCGATCTCCTTCTTCGTCTTCAAGAACGTAAATGTGCAATTTTGGACCCTAGAGTTTAAATGGGAAAAAAAATTGTTTAATCAGGTTAGGGCACGTGCAAGTCAAATACGTGGTCCAACTCATATCTTCTCTCTCCAACTAGTGTTCCACGTCAATTAAAATGGTCCACACAGGCAGCAAAAAGTTAGTATTTGGACGAAGAAGAGGCGACATGACCAAAATTGCAGGCGACTATCAACGCTAAGGACTCAAATTGCTTGTTTTGAAATACGGGGACCGCATTTGCACATTGACATAAAGTGAGAGACCAAAAGTGCAATTAAGTTTAGAAATAACTATTAATAGCAATTTCTGAGTATTACATGCCGCCACAAATTGCTTGAATTTTAATTTTTTTTTCTTCAAAAATCATTGTACTTCCATGTTAAAACAATTAAACAAAATATAAGATATATCACAAATCATATTACTTTTAAATCTACCTCCAATAAGCTATTAGTCAAGTGGTAACGGTAAAGACCAAATTTTATCTCTAAAAAAGTTATTTGTTAGGGAAGATAACCATAATTTTCTGAAATTTTCTGAATCGATAGAGAGATTTGTAAAAAATATAAAATCAACATCATTGTACTAAATGTTTACAAAGAAATGTTAGAAATACTCTTTTTTTAACATTCTCTTCAACCCTCTCTCATTAATTAATTAAAATTTAAGTAGAGTCCACTAAAAATATGAAACTCACATAATTTCAACCAATTAACGAAAAAAGTGTTGGAAGTGAATGTTGCTGGTACTCGTCGTGCTTAAATCAGTTTGCTTAAATCAATTACACCAGATGCCTTATTAGTCCAATTTACATCTCCCACGGCATCAAATTCTAGTTTTAACTTATCCTCAGCTTTATTGTCCATCTATTCCGTTGATTTTCTTTCATTTTCAAAGAAACCCAAAAACCCCACTAAAACACTGTTCTGTGACAGGGACTCATTTCCTTCCGCGGTTTTACTTTACCACCAGAGAGGGAATTCAATAATCAATACGCGTTGCAGTTGCAGGGATTAAATTAAAATTAAAAAAAGATCATTTCTTTCATCTTCCACCACTTCTTTTCACCATCTCTTAATATGGGTCGTTCACTTTCCCTGCTCTCTTTCACTTTTCAACCTTCCATTTCAATCCTTCCCCTTATCTCTTTCCTTTCTATTTCTCTCACCACCCCAGAGAAAAAAATTTGAATTTTTATCATTTTTACTTCCTCACTCTGCTGCTGAGTGCTGACAGAGCCTATCGTTTTGGATCTCTGATTTGTTTTCTGTCTTTTTTTAATGCTTATTCTAAGATGTGGGTTTGTTATGGAGTGGCTCTAAGCATGTGGGGTTTTATTCTTTGTTCCCATAACAGAGGCAAATGTTGATTCTTTTTTCTGTTTTTTTAATCTTATGTGAGCGTGATTTTGGGGATAGGTTCGTGTTGGGAAAGTTGCCTTGGGGGTGCAAAAGTTTTGAGCTTTTTTTTTATCTTTGTCAAACCCACCCAGGGGTGGTGCTGATATAGCTCTCTTCTCACTTGCCATGTAGTTCTGACTTGTGATTCATTTCAGACTCAGTCATTGTTCTTTGACTTGGTTGTTGGTGAGGTTCTATGTGTGTAGTGCAGTGAAAGTGAGTGCTAGTGTTACTTCTGCTTGCTAGATAGTTCCACAATGGGATCTGGCAATGAGGTTCACTCAGTTGGTGAGTTCAATTTAGATGCCAAGTGGCTTGTAGATCCCAAACAACTCTTTGTTGGGCCGAAAATTGGGGAAGGTGCCCATGCCAAAGTCTATGAGGGAAAGTAAGTCAAACTTTATTATTTGCTTGTGTGATCATTATTTTTTCTTATTTGAGTGAGAAAGGGGAGGGATGGTTCTATCTTTGGAATCAATTTTGGTTTTTGAATCCTTTTATCATAGAAATTTTGGTTTTTGAATCCTTCTCATATATGATTTAGTGCAAAGTTTGTTTTAATTTCTAAGTCAGGATTAATCTGCTTCTCCTTTGATCCAGATTTGTATCCGTTTTCAGTCGCAGTTTGTATTTAATCTGTTTGGTCAAATACACATTCTGCATCCATGGGATGGGATTATTTGCTGAGTAGTTGAGTTATTATTGTTGAATTTTCTGGTTGCAGATATAAAAACCAGAATGTTGCTGTTAAGATTATCAACAAGGGAGAGACACCAGAAGAGATTTCAAGGAGAGAGGCTCGGTTTGCTAGAGAGGTTGCTATGCTGTCGAGAGTTCAACACAAAAATCTGGTTAAGGTTGTTACACCAAAGCAGAAACTGTTTTTTACTCTATTTTTTTTAATTCAGATCTTATTAGATATGTTCTTTATTTAAACTGATGTTACCTAAGTCATGTTGGTATTGGTGAACTGGATCATGAAAAAGTTGTGTCTCATAAAAGGTTCTGTTATTTGTTTGATGACAGTTTATTGGGGCCTGCAAAGAACCTGTTATGGTTATAGTGACTGAACTTCTATTAGGTGGAACATTGCGCAAATATCTCTTGAATATGCGTCCAAAATGCTTGGATACTTGTGTGGCTGTTGGATTTGCTCTTGATATTGCCAGAGCAATGGAATGCTTACACGCCCACGGGATCATTCACCGTGACCTTAAACCTGGTATGCCTACTTAAATGTTGGACTTTTTAGTTGTGTATAAGCTGGTAGCACTTAATGGAAAAGATTGTGAGTTAGCTTTCAGAATTTTGCATACTGCTTGAGTTACATACCTTAGTACATGCTTGATTAGTTATCACTTTCAAGCAAACAGATAAATGACACCTTTTCTTTGTTGGCCACTATACTAAGATATCTGTCCAAATGAAAAAGTAGTTTAAAAAATGACTTTGTTATTGTTAATAAACTTTACTATGAGCCACTATGCACAAATAGGCTCTACTTATGGAGTTTTGTATTCATTGTATTGTAATTTTTTGTAAGGTTGTCTATCTTTTCCCCTTTAGGTAGTTCAAAGTATGATTGAACTATCATTTATCCCTTTTAAGTCTATATCTGGGCTAAACATTCCGGGCTGTCGAGTTTGGCATGAAATCGAAATTTTATGCAATGCTTCTCATCATCATACAATTGATAGTACAATCAAGTAGTATCTGTTCTTTCTTTATATCAAAGAGCAAGCATAATTCTGATATCTTGTTTCTTCTTTCCTTCTTAGATAACTTGATTTTGACGGCAGATCATAAGACAGTTAAACTTGCTGATTTTGGTCTAGCCAGAGAAGAGTCCTTAACAGAGATGATGACTGCTGAAACAGGAACATATCGTTGGATGGCTCCAGAGGTACTTCTTAGTTGCTTAAAACTTTAAATATTTATTAATTTTCCAGTTGTGTGGTACCATGTTAGTAACTTTATCATTACTTTCCTTTTTGGTGGTAAGCTTTACAGCACTGTTACTCTAAGACAAGGTGAGAAGAAGCATTACAACCATAAGGTGGATGCCTACAGCTTTGCAATTGTGTTGTGGGAGCTCATCCATAATAAGTTGCCCTTTGAAGGCATGTCTAATCTACAGGCAGCATATGCAGCTGCTTTTAAGGTAGATGACATTCTGATTTTTATTTGATAATAATTCTACAGGAGGTGATCATACTTGTGCAATCTTTGGCCACTAGCCAAAGGTCCTCATTCCAGAGTAGGATAGTTACACTGTAAAGTTACATTTTGTAGGGTTGATACTTGATAATTTCTCGACACTTACTATAAACATATTAGCCTTCTAATTTGTAGGTATACCACTATTGATATAAAATTACCCTACCTCACTACTACTACTGGTCTAAGGGTGTGTTTGGGCAAACAATTGAATTATGCGCTTATGGCAACAAGTGCTTATAGCAATATATGCTGAGAAGTTGATTGGAATAAGCTCAAAATATTTTTTTTTTTTTTTTTACAACAAGCTCAAAATATGTTATAAGTAGGTATGAACACTTACTCATAAGCTAATCAGAGCTGTTTATGAAAATAACCTCAAAATAACTTATAGGTAGGTCTTAAGCTATTTGTAAGCTCTCATAAACACTTGCACAAGCGTTTATGCTATAAGATAATCTCAAATAAGTTCTTCCAAACAGGGTCTAATTTAACTGTTGACACTTTAGATTCTTGACACGCTTAAAAAACTGCACTTATGTAGGTTTCTATTCTCATTTATCTCTGATTTTTATCTGACTATAATCCTTATTTTACTTGTGGTTATCACTGAATGCACTGCTGCTTGGAGTTTACAAAGGATTCATGACACTTATATTTAATTTTTCAGAATACAAGGCCTAGTGCTGAAGATCTTCCAGAGGATTTAGCTCAGATTGTAACTTCATGCTGGAAAGAGGATCCCAATGACCGTCCCAATTTCACTCAAATCATACAGATGCTCCTACGTTATCTCTGTACGATTTCACCTGCAGAGCCGGTTGTTCCGATGCGGATGGTTTCACTTTCATCTGAGAATTCTGTGTTGCCACCAGAATCTCCTGGCACAAGTGCACTAATGCTTGGAAGAGATGACACTGGAGAAACCCCAAAAGCCAATGTGGAAGACAGGCCTAAAGGGTTTTTCTTCTGCTTTAACCAGTGCTACTGATGCCTCAAATCCAAGATCACACAGTTAGGACAGCTAAATAAAACCACAATATTCTACAATTGTTACAACTACTAGAATCTTTATAAGAAAATGTTAACTTTACCAGGTTCAGTCAGTTTAGTGGAAATTAGCAAACACAGAAGGCACCTTCATTCTCAGCAAGAGTGGCAAGTTCTTTTAACATTATGTTGACTTACTTCTGACTTGATATCCAAGGACTCGCAGAAAGTTTTGGGGTTAAGGTTGCTGAGATGTAATGTGTTGTAAAATAAGGTTCATCCAAAAAGCCTTTCACCTCCTGTGTATAATATATGAGGCATGGATAATAAAAGGGGGAAGTGTTTATGTTCGTTTATCATTGCCAATTTGCCATGCATTTATTTCTGCCCATGTTGATGCTTCTTTGTGCAATAAAATTGGTGTAAATATCTTAGACAACTAAACAGTTATTAAAATTGTCTACTCAATACGATGCATGGATTTTTTTTTTTTAATCTCATTTTTCTATTTACCAACATCTTAACATTACCTACAACATCTTATTTTTTTTATTAAGTTTCATTTACACTCATTAAAAATGGAGATAGAGTGAAGAGAAGAGAGGTGGGAAGAAGAGAGAAATGTGATGGGTGATATGATTGAATAGAAGCGAGATATGATCTCCTTTGCTGAAGAATGCTAATGTTGTTGATTTGATTTTGGCAGATAAGAGGATGTGGAATGCTAATCTTACTGACCAGATTTTTTGTGCGGAGGAGGCTGCTAAGATTAAATTGATTCCTCTAGGTTGGGAGGATGACCATGATCACTTCTTTTGGATGTGGAGTAATGGAGACCCAACACCTTGATCCTCTTGTTGCAACAGCAGTAGCAATGAGATTGAGTCTTCAAAAAGATCAAGAGATGGACATAGATAGTATCATGGTAGAATCAAATCCTGAGATTGTCATGAGGGGCATGAAGAATGGATCGTGTCCTCCAAACATTGAACCAATCATCAGAGATTGTGAACATATAGCCCTAAGTTTCCCTGTAATCGTTTTGTGTCATGTTAGGAGGAAAGCCAATGGTGTGGCTCATACTCTAGCTTCCAATGCGTATTTTTTTCCGCCCGCACCTCCTTCATCTCCTTCTCTCTGTCCCCCTTGCATCCTTAGACCCCCAAAATCCTTACTTCCTCACGCCCTCCGCTCCTTCTCTAGACTATATATTTTACTAATCCATGTACGACATATTTTCAATGTCAATTTTTTCATATTTTGATATATATATATATTTATTTATTCTTAAAATTAGTTATAAAATTATAAAAAAAGTACTTAAGTATAATTATATTAAATTTTTTTTCTATTACTTTTAACATGAAAGTATTTTAATATAAAATTTTCCTTTCCGTGGAGGCTTTTTATCCTATAATTTAAACCTAAATATATATATATATATATATATATATATATATATATATATTAATATTTCTAATTGTCATACAACATATTTTTGCTATCAAATTATACTTTTATAATTTAATCCTAAAAACATTTAAAAATTATGAAAATATACTGAAACTATATCAAAAAATCTCCAAGAGGAATTTGAAAACTGCCACCAGTCAAGGGCAATGCATGAAAGCAAACACAAATCATAGGAATTTCGCTTAGCTACCAAAAGGACTCAAACTCGAGAGCGCGGCAGAATGAGTCTTGGCTAGAAGCTTCATAAGCTTGGCATGCCAATCCTTGACACGCCATGCTGGGGGGCTCATGTTCCGGTCGGCTGAGAACACATGGCCCAACTGCGTGCCAGCCAGTCCATGAGGGGTCACTCCTAAGCATTGCTCTCAGGATGGCTCGTACGACCTAGTTTAGGAACGAAGCCTCCCGGCCCTTCTGACAATATGTTCGAGCGGCCTGACCAAGGGCCGAGGGAAAAGTCCCTTGCACATTGGCTTGTATCTATATCCCGACTGGAAGCCTCACATAAGGCATTCCACCCCATCTGCAGAGACATTATACATAGCCACCATCTCTATAAATACAGGTTCTGTCATACATTTACTTAGAATGAACATCATAACATGCATATTTAGGAGTTCGCTTGAGCTATAGGATCCTCTCTTTGCTCTCACATACTTGAGAGTCAAAATGTCTTTTACAGGTCTCCCCTCCGTCGCTCCTCAACCAGAAACATCTAGCACTCTGGCCAGCCCAAGCAGAGCACCACTATCGGAGCACCGAGAGAGCCACTATACCAGAGTTTAGGCGCACCAAGAAATATTTAAAAGTATAACATAAGATCCATCATTAATTAAGAGGCATCGCCTAATATGGACTAGTTAAAAAGTAGTTCAAATTTGCACCCACTATTAGAGGAATGAATTAGTTCTTATGGTTATGTACTCAAAGAAGTCCAAAGTAGTTAAATATAAGATAAAGATTGACCCGGGGTCGTGATTAATGTTGTCAAGATCGGGATCCTACTCAGAATCGAAAGGGGTGTAAAAGATCATAGATCCTAGGATCTGGATCCGGATTGTAGATCCTTTAAGATCCTACTATGATTACAAATATATACTTTCATAAAATACACATACATAAGAATTCACATGCATAAGGAAAATAACTCAGGATTCACATCAAAAGTTACACATAATGACATAATAAAATCAAAACATAAGAAACATAATCCAAGTGTTATAACATATAAGTCATAATATCATATCATATGACATATCCAAAAAGAAATATAAGTTCATAATAATAACATAAAGAGAAGAAGAAGAAGAAGAAAAACAAAGAGACAAGGAGAAAAGAGCCAAACATAGACAACAATGAGCAGCCAAACAGAAACAAGTGCAGTAAAGAGAACTAGAAAAATGGAGGCGGAAAAAATAGAGATGCGCGCGGCCAACGACGTTCGACGGCGGTGAAGGTGTGACTCGGTTGAGATAGTTTAGGTTGAGGTAAGGTTCACGACTTCACGATTTACAAATCTGAAAGTGTGAACTTTTATGACTGATGAAGCTTCATAAGCCGACATGGATTATTTCGCTTCTTAAAATGGGCCAAAAATTGGAAATCCCAAGTGGAAAAATTCTGCTCTTTAGGATCGCAAGATTGAGATCCATAGGATCCTTGCTCCAGAATTGGGATCCAATTGCGGGCCTTGCTCTTGACGGATCCCTCATCAGATCCAAATTGTTGAGGCTTGCTAAGATCGTAAGATATTGTGATCTAGATCGGGATCTTAACAACATTGGTCGTAAGTATAAAGGCATAATTATTTGCCACTATGCTACTATGAAGAACCGCAAACTTTTTTTATCAGCCAAATTTTCCTTTCAGGGATCGATCCTTAGACTTTTCCATTCTCAACTCGTATGTCCCCAGCTTTTACCACTTGAGCTATCTTTCAAGGTATCTAAACTTTAAATAGAATTGGTCAAAAGCAACCATTTATTCACACCTTTTTTCTTTCATTTTATAGTTTTGATATGTTCACATTCTAGTTTTTTTACATCTCACATGTTTCTATTACATCACTCATCATATTACTTATTTCTCTTTCTTCTATTCCTATCTCTTATTAGAAGTGTGAGATAAAGAAGTGTCAACCCAACATTTTCCTTCATTTTATTTTCATAAATTTGTTCTTCTTATCTTTCTCTAATTATCATATCGCTGTCATATCAATAATCTTAAAAAATGAGTATGATTCATTTCTCTATTTTGTCTTCTTTTCTCGGTGTAATAAGTTGAATTAAAGTGTTAATGGAGTAGTATTATTATTTATGAAATTGTGATGGGAATTTTAACAATGTAGTGGCTTGGGGAGCAAGCTAGTCATGACACTGTTTCCCTCGGTTTTCGTTGAGGCAAGACAGCTACATCCGAACCAAAGCCTCGGAGACTCATTCTGTCTCGTTATTGGTTCTCTCTCACTTCCAGCTTCGGATGCCGAAGACTTCCCTCTCTCTCTCTCACTCTCACTGACACTCTCTCTCTCACTACCTTACTTACTTGCTACGACACCTTCTTTAAATACTCACTAGTCTCTCCACAAAACGCGTCTTTCTCTTCTATCCTCCATTTTCACCTCTTCTTCCATTGCAATGGCTAGGTGAGCTTCGATGAGCAGATTGCACTGCAAGTTTCATATTTCAAGTTGAAAGTTCACAACTTTGGATGTTTTCTTAGAACCCCATTTACTGTTATCTCTTCATCTTGTGAATTTGGACTCTGGGTTGGAGTCTCTTTGCCGTGTTGATCAATAAAAATCCAATTTTTATCTTCTGGGAGGTTTTGGTTTACGAACTTACTATGTCAGAGGAGGAATGTTTTGCTTATTTTGGTAAAATTAGTCAAGTACAGTGATCTAGACTTCTAGAGCGTAACATCACGTGGTTGAGTTTTGGCTTTTTGGGTTGATGTTGTTGTTGGTGCATAGGAAGAATGGACAGCATGTATAGGCTTTTTGTTCATATATGGAAAGCCAATGAGTGGAAACAGAGTTCACGGCTAGTCTGATACCCCCATTTGGAATCTTTGATGCCTAAATTGGAAAAACTTGCGGTTCCTTTCTACATTTAGCAGTGCATTGTGGAAAGAAACACTCGTGAAGTACTAATGGCATGCTTGGATCAATTTATCATTTTTTTTTTCAGAATCCATTCAGATAACCGTCTCCCAAAAATTGATTTTAATTTCACAGTCAATCTTGATTTCTGGTTTTCTGGATGATTGAAGTATAGCGATGTGATCATGTGGAGTGATGTGATATCTACCTGATCATATTCCTAGTGTCACAGAGTCTTTAGAGTTTGCTGCACTTTGGCAGCCAGAATCTATGGCAAGACATGGATTTTTGGTCCCAAAATGCATTCTTACTTCGATGATCACTGCAGGCTCTTCCTTTGTCTTCCTCTTTGTTTTCCCTTTTAGGTGGTTGGAACATGTGTTTGGATATCAATTGAATGAAGCCAGCGTCTCAATGCATTTGTTTATGTTGGTGTCAATGGATCATTCATGCATTAACACACCCAATCCCATCAAACTTGCATTTTGGCTAAGGCTATGTTTGTAAGTTGGGTTTTGGAGGAAATTGAAGGGAAAATGAGACTTATGAGAAGTCCTTCTATTGTTTGACAGTTTTTTTTTTTTTTTTTTTAAAAAGGGAAGAGATTGAGGTATTTATGAAAACTCTCTGAAGTGTCCATCTAGTTCATTTTATGAGTTCCCCCAAATTTAGGTATTTGGTGAGATTTTGAACTTTCTAACGAGGGAAGGGCTTACTGGCCCTCCTCTCCTCTTCCTCTCAAAGCCTTCTCCTTCCTTCACCTAAAAACTCTCAAACAAAGCCTAAAGACATCTTAAAAATTATAGTTTCACAAGCTAGCTCGTTGAGTCCTTAATGTGAACTGTTGATGAATTATTGTTCATCTTTTTATTTTTATGTTTTCAGCAACCAAGTTTCTTCTCTTTCTGTTTTTGAACCAAACATCCCTTTAGCTATATATCTATATGAAGTTCTTCAAGTATACAAGTGTCATTTTGAAGGAATGATGAACTGAGATTATATTGTTTTGCAGAAGCTGGATTTTTGACTTTGGAGGATTTGCAAAGAAAGTGAAAAATACTAATCTGTCAACTACTGATCAAATCAAGGACTGTGGAGCATATCTTGAATGCCCGAAATGTTATTATCGGATTGATAACAGTGATGTATGCTACAATTCAACTTATTATTCAATTTTTCATCTATTGGTCTTCAAATTCACACATCCACCAAAGTAGAAAAATGCTATATGCCTATGGAGTTTGTGACATGCTCCAATTCCTTTAACCTACACTTCTCTTCTTTTGGCCTAAACAATTAATTCAAGTACTTAAAAGTTAGAAGATTGCAGTTTTTACCTTGATACCAGGATTAAACTCTTGATTTGACTGATTGTTTCATGACAAATATTCCGTTGCCTGTGCAGGTTTTTCCTGAGTGGCCTGGCTTTCCTGCTGGTGTAAAGTTTGATCCTTCTGATGTTGAACTTTTAGAGCATTTAGCAGCAAAGTGTTGTATTGGAAACAGAGAGCCGCACATGTTTATCCATGAGTTCATCCCAACTCTAGAAGGAGATCAAGGTATTTGCTACACACATCCAGAAAATCTTCCAGGTGAGGGTTCTCTGACCTTTTCCCTTTCTAATATGTAAACATTTAGTGTTCATTCAGCAAAAAAAATTGACTAATTGACCACCAAAATGAAATCAAAATGCCAAACCTGACAAACATATCAAAGCAGCTACTTAAACACTTGGCATTCCAGCACATTATGATTCATAAAGGTTATGTTTAATTTAATCTCAATCAGCATCTGAAAAACATTATTGGACTTAGGGGACCAATCATTTCCTTTTAGAACTTGAACAGCAAAAAATTTAGGTAATTTTGTTGAAATCTAAATATTTAAGAGTCACTTTGGTCTCCGAATGATTTAGTATCGGTCAGTTTAGTTCGTCAACTATAGAAATAAGCAAAATAGTCCTTTAAAGATGCTCAACTTAGTCATTCCGAGAACTGAAATTGATCACCTTTTTCATCTTTCAATGACTTAGTTAATCATAATTTTCATCTTTCAGGTATTAGATTGGTCATTTTCAATTTTCATGGACTATTTTGCCTATTTTTATTTTTCAGGGACTAAGTTGACCGATCCTATATCTTTCAATGACAAAGTAACTATTCAGTTGATATCCAAATATCTACGTTTAGATATCAGATCATGGTGTTTTCCTTCTTTCTCTTTGGGATGAGAATTAGGGGAAGCTAGGATTTTATGATTGCCAAACTTAACAAATTTAGTGGCCGGTAATGATCATCTTCTAATTCACTTCATACATATTCTTAAAATTGAATTTGGTCAGGGGCTTCCATTGACTCTGTCCAAATGTGGACTAAATGCAGTTTTTTGGAACACATTCTCAGATGAAATTCTACTATTTTGATCTCAGGTGCTAAGAAAGATGGGAGTATTGTCCATTTCTTTAACAGAACAGTTAATGCATATGCTTCTGGACAAAGAAAGCGCAGAAAGATCCACCATGAACATGGTTTGTCTGAAGAGCATGTTCGTTGGCACAAAACTGGTAAGACCAAACCTGTGATAGAAGATGGAGTGCATAAGGGCTTCAAGAAGATCATGGTTCTTTATGTAAGACCTCAGAAAGAGTCCAAGCCATATAAATCCAATTGGGTGATGCATCAGTACCATCTAGGGAGGGAAGAGGAAGAGAAGGATGGTGAATATGTGGTTTCAAAAGTTTTCTATCAACAGCAGAAGCAAACTGAGAAAATTGAGGAGAATCCTGTGGCTGAAGGTTCTGACATGGCGTCGCGAACCGGTCCAAGAACCCCGAATCCAAATCCTCCCGGTCGACCTCATACTGATAAGTTTGTTGATTGTTACGACAATTTTGATGAAAATGAACTTCCATCACTCATCCAGGTGTGTAGATATTTGGAAACCCTTCTACAATTGATATTGAAGGCGGAATCAATTCTTCTAAAGCTTCTGAGTTTTAAAATTGATTATAATGAAAGAAAAACTGATCCAAACATGCTAGAAAATGACTTCCGTCGCCCATTAGTGAGACTAGAAGCATGGACAACTACATGCATCAGACCTGGAGATGATGCATATAGTTGTCCAAGCTTCCATCACTTAAGTACTCACGAGAAATAGAAAGTTATTTAACATTTTTATTTTGCCAAACACTACATTCTTTGATTCATTTTTGAAATTTTGATTTGATGAACTAGGATGACAAGTTTATACCTGAAGAATCACATGCCCCACCATCTGATGTAAAGGATGAGGACAATATGGGTGAACCTGCATGGTTGGCTGGTGAATCACAGGATGTATGTTACTTTGATGGCTTGGATGACATCATTTTGTGCAAGGAGATGTTAAATTCTTCTGCACTCTTGAATGATTCTGGATTGAACTCCTCCACTTTTAACAGTTTCACTTGCCATGCAAATGAGGCATCTTATGACATTTCTGTCCTGGATACCTTGGAATTTGATACTCCTCCAGATTTTGATATTTCTGTAAGCACCAATTTACCTTCTAGAGTTTTCCAATATATTAACGTGCTTTTATTAGTGAGGGATTCTCATTTACTTGGAAAAATTGGAATTTTGTTCTAAAGACAGTATTCTTCAGTGGATGAACAGGTTTTGAGGTGTTATTGTGGAGCAAGTTCTATTTGACGTTGATGCTTTATCCGAAACTCTAGCGATATGGTGTGACAATCATAAATGATATGATGTCTCTGGTTTCTGGACTTAAATCAACTTGTGCATTTCGTCATGGGAGCAGTATCTGCATAAGAATTTTTTATGTCAGAGGTCTAGTCTCTATTTGATGTCTATGATGGAGTGGAAATCTAACAGCTTATTGTATAAAACAAAAAAAGTTGAATAATTTGTTTTTTCCCCTAAATGATCTGGTTTATGATCAGTTTATGTAAAAATTAAGCTTAATTACACTCTTAGAGTTTGGTCCTTGAGTGTAGACTATGTGTGATGTTAGAGCATCTCCAATGGTGAGATCTTATTTTGGTATTTTAAAGACTTTTGGTGGGTTCATACTGACACATAGGATTTAAGACACCTATAAAATTCCGCTGCACATTTCGCTCCAATGGTTGCGATTTTATTTTATTTTTAATCGGATCCACAATACACAATATATTTATATTATTTATTTCCACCTAATATTAAACTAATAATTTATTTCCACAAAAAAAAAAACAATCGAATAGGGGGAAAAAACGACAGCCCCTTTTCAGAAAGCTTCTAGAAAACGACAAAAAAATGACTGGATTTTTTATTTTGAAAAAAAGGCCCAAACGACCATAAAACTACTTGCTCAGCCGGTGCCTAAACAGCCCAATGGTCATGGCCAGAACCAGCTGAATCGATCAGCCTGCTCAACTATATATTTTTTTTTCCTGAGACCCTAATCCATCTACCTCCACTGAAACCCACTCTCTGTTTCCTGCCTCCATCGAAACTCTTCTTCATTTCTCTCAAGTTCCTCTCTTCTTCTCACCTCCCATGGCCGCTTTGACGCTTCTCTCTCTCACCTCTGCGCTGAAACCGTCGCTCTCTCCCTCTCCCTCTCTACCGCCGAAACCGTCGCTCTCTCCCTCTCCCTTGCCATGGCCAGATCGAAGGAGTTGTACGACGGATTTCTTCACCATTTTTGTAATTTTTTTTATGTATGTGTATTTTTCATCTCCTTTTCTGTTGATGTAATTTTTAAAATTTTGGATCCAAATAGATCTCTTGATTTTGCCATTGTTCGGTTGTATTTCTTTGCCCTTTCATTGTTTTGGTTGGATTAAAATTTTCCATCTGTTTTTTGTTATAGTTGAATGAGAGAGAAAGAATTATATTTAATTTAAGATCTCACTTTTAGTGAGAAATGAGCAAAGACACATATCTTAGCTTTTGCTAAGATCTTATGCCATGTCAACTATTTTCAATGGTAAGATATTGTAAAATACATATCTTATTTTAAGATCTCATTTTAAGACACTCATTGGAGATGCTCTTAGTTCTCTGGCTTTTTTCAAAAAGTTTTTAGTCTCTCAAATTCTCGTTTTCTTAAAAAAGTCATCACAAGTTGTGTCAATTTAACTAGACGTTATTTTCATCAAAACTCATCTATCAAAATATTAAATTTCATTCCAAAATCCCAATTTTCCATATTTTTGAACCCTAATCACGTATCTATAAAATCATTCAAAATTGATCAAAGTTTAACCACTTTTTTACTTTTAATTTTTAAAATTGTATCATAAATCAAATCAAGTAAAAACTCTAAAATAATTGAAAAGAAAATGAAGATGGTATCATGCCTATGAAAATTGGAGTAAACCTCTAAATTGATCCCTGAAAGATTTCACTTATGATTGTTTGGTCTTTATACTTTTTTTACCCACTAAGTTAGTCCCTGAAAGTTACTCCGTCAGTCAATCTGGTCCCTGAAAGATTATTCCGTCAAGTCTCTAAACGGAAGTGAAATGATGAAAGTGTAAGTTAGTCAAATTAGTCCCTGAAACTGTAAATCGTCGGTCAAGTTAGTCCTCTGTTATTAAAATTTTGAATTTTACGAAAAGAATATGAGTTGAATTCAAACCTGAGGCTTGGGAGTAGCAAAACAAAACCTTTAATCAATTAATAAATATGTTAACCCATATATATTTATATCATTCTTGTTCTTCTTCCTGTTCTTCATTTGCATCTCCATCCTCATCATTCATATCCTCTTTTTCACATGATCGCCGCCACCACATCATCTTCTTCACCCAACCTCTGCGACGCCACCACCATTCCTTTTTTCTCATCCCTTCGACATCACCTTCATCAATCACCCTCGCCTCTCACTCCCAAATGCAGCATCGCCACCCTCCATCATTTTCACCGCTCACCTCCGAAAACCCCATCGGTGGAGCTTGAAGGTACGACATGCAGAGCCTCGTCGCCGTCAGTTTACCGGAGCACAGTGGAGCCACGGTGGGGCTCACTGATGGAGCCACGTCTAAACTTGATCCCAATACCAACTTCTGCTTCTGTTCTTATCAATTGACCAAAGTTACTTTGTTTGGATGAAATATGAACTTGGTTGGATCAATTTGTCATTTTTAGGATGAAATCCTGATTTGATATTGATTATTTTTCTAAGATGGAATATGAATTGGAAGTAACTATAATATAAAAAACATATAATATAAATACTTATTGGTATTTAATGATCAAGAGCATTTAAAATCTGTGAGGAAACAACTCAAGCATATTTGTTTTGTACTTTTCATATTTCTGCATACATACATATGCAGATGTGCATGTGTGTCTCTGTTAGGTTTTTGTTTTGGTGTTTCAATAGATCCCAATACCAGCTTTTGCTTATGTTCTTCTCAATTGATCAAAGTTACTTTGTTTGGATGAAATATGAACTTGGTTGGATCAATTTGTCATGAAGATGAAGATGCAGATGAAGAACATGAAGATGAAGAATAGGAAGAAGAACCAAAATGGTATAATATATATATATATATATATATATATATATATATATATATATATATGGGTTCACATATTTACTAATTGATTAAGTAGCTCAATTGACAAGGGCTTTGTTTGCTACTCCCAATTCTCAGTTCAAACCTAACTCACATTTTTTTTGTAAAATTCAGAATTTTAAAAACGGAATACTAACTTTCAGGGACTAACTTGGTGGGTAAAAAAGTATGAGGGCTAAACAATTATAAGTGAAATCTTTCAGAGGCCAATTTGAAGGTTTACCCTTTGAGAAAGACAAAATGTACTTAATTTCACAGTAAAAGGACTTGATTAGTTCAAAAATTAGGAGGACCAAAATAAAATATAGTGCAAACTAAGGGGAAAAATGCAATTAAACCTATTTAATTTAAATTTTCTTAATTATTTAATTTAGACTAAAACTCTATTTTATTCCTTAACAATTAACACATATATCTTTTATCAATTTAGTTCTTTATAAAATATTATCAATGAAATTGGAATGTTGTGTAGTATAAGACTTGATAGTAGATGGTCTAGTATGATAAGGTTTGATAACTTCTTTTTGACTATCCAACGTTTGATCATGTCACTTAAGTTAATGCAATATTATGTTTAATGAAATATTGAATAATGATCGATAGTACGAAAATCAAATATGAGTATGGTTGTAGCGGTGGTGACGATGTAGTTGAGGGGACAATAGCGGTGGTGGTGGGGTGGGGTGGTGTGGTAGTGGGATTAGTGGCGTGGAGGATGTATTTTTAATGTAAGACATGGATGTAACTTGTAAGTTAATATTTTCCCATTATAAAATTATTACTCTTTTAGTTAAATTGAATTTTCGTAAGATTATATATTTAAATTATACGTTCTTGATAAAAAAATAAGTTTTACAGTGTCTGAGCCCAGGTTCGAACTGGGGACCTCTAGTGTGTGAAACTAGCGTGATAACCAACTACACCACCCAGACAAATCATGCTTGTTTTTATCAAAAGAAAAAACAACATATATATTAATTGTTTTTTTAAAGAAGTAAAAAGTCCAAACCCTGTGGTTTGCCCTCGCCCATGTTAAACCCAGAACGAGAAATGCAAAGGTGCGAGTGATTGATTGGTGCCCAAAAACCACGAAATCAAGAATGTTTGGAGCCAGGAATCTGCAGAGGCAGTGCTTCAAGCCCCTCTCCTCCCTCCTTCAACTTCACTCCAATCTCTCCAACTACAAGTACCTCTTCTCTCGCCTTTTCCCTCTATCTCTCAATATACCTCTTACAATTCACAAATGCATAAACCCCTTTTACTCTTTCCCCTCAAAGTTTCTACCTTTACTTCATTCACCCCCATTTCTTCTTCACTGAAGCTTCTCACTCTTATTACTCTCTCTTCTAAATTCTTCCTTCTTTCTTTGAATTTTATTTCTTTTGATTGAATTGCATTTGTTAGTTGTTGCTTCTTCGGATTAAGCACCGAAAGAATGTTTCTTTTTGTAATGGGTTTTTTTTCTTGCTCAGAAATGTTGTGCCTTTAGGACATAGAACCGAGCAGAGCAACGTAGTGAAAGTGGAACCGTGCCATGAAGTTGGTTTGTGTGGTGGTTATGTTAGGCCATTCAATCTTTTTAATGGAGCGTTGTCCCGGGCGATGTCGACATCGAAAGGAAGGAGCATGCGCAGCAAGGTGGAGAAGAGAATGCAGAAGGAGTCTGGTAAGACATTAAGGGAGATCCGTAGAGCTAAGAAATTGAAGAAGAAACTTATGACTGAAGAAGAGAGGCTTGTTTACAATCTCAAAAGAGTATGTTATCTAACAGCCCTTCTAAGGATTGTTTGGACTTTACTTTGTAATCCATGATTTTGCTTTCATACATTGTTTTTTTGAGATGAAATAATTGTCTGAGTTTGTGTATTCAAATTTATGATGTAGTTTGTAAGTGCTGTATAGAAATCCTGATCAACCAGTCATCCTAATTTCAAATGTCTTAGACTATACTCCAAAGTATTTACAAAAAAAGGGTAAAAAAGGCCTGTATGGTACTTCTATGTTAAAGTGGTTAATAGAATTTGCTTATAGAAGTACCTGAAGCTGAAGTTAGAGTTCTGTGCAAAAGGAGGGCAAGCTCAAAAGTTTCCATGATCACCACTTTTATTTGTATGACTACTCCATTGATTGATTGAGACTTGAGAGACCCAGGGTACCACAAGGAAGTAAGAATTGGGTTTAATTGAATAGATGAGAACTATGGGACCTATCTTTGTGTGTTTGATAGAGAGCATGTACTGCTTAAGATTCTTCTTTCTTCATTGAAGTTATTGAATATTTCCCTTTAGCGTTAAGCTGTTGTGTCATTTTAGTTACTTATTTGGCTTTGATTATTTAGTTATTAGCAGCACATACATGATAATCATGAAATGAATTTTTTCAAGTCATGATAACTGATTGCATGTGTTTGTACTCTGTTGTTGTACTATCTGGTATATTTTTTTCTTAATTTTGGTGTAGTGCTTGTTATATGAACATTTGATTAAATCTCACTTGCCTACCTTCCAACTATTTCAGGCCAAGAAGAAAGTGGCATTGCTACTGCAAAAACTCAAAAAATATGAGCTACCAGACCTGCCTTCTCCTCGGCATGACCCGGAGCTCTTAACACCTGAGCAGCTTCAGGCATATAAAAAAGTTGGATTCAAGAACAAGAATTATGTCCCTGTTGGTGTTCGTGGAGTCTTTGGAGGAGTTGTGCAAAATATGCATCTCCATTGGAAGTTCCATGAGACTGTGCAAGTTTGTTGTGACAATTTCCCCAAGGAAAAGATAAAAGAAATGGCTTCAATGCTTGCAAGATTGAGTGGTGGGATTGTGATAAACGTTCATAATGTGAAAACAATCATCATGTTCCGTGGTAGAAACTATCGCCAACCCAAAAATTTGATACCTATTAACACCCTTACAAAGAGGAAGGTAGGATTCCATTGTTACATTCCTGTTAGAATGCATGAAAAATATCTTATAATATTCGGATTGTATCTTAAAGTAATTTATAATATATCTGTTAGGATTAGATTCTATATTTCTTTTCATTTCATGATTTGTTTCCTTATTCACTTTGAATTTGGAGTCTAGTAATGATCATGATTAATTCCTTTATTCAATTAGGATTAGGATTCTCGTATTAGTATGTAAGGGTCAGTGCTCAGTCTTTGACATAATAATCAAACCATAACCACATTTCTAAATCTTTCTTCTTTCACTTCCCTTCTTATCTAAAACCCTATAATTTCAACAAGTCCTTATTTATTACACTACCGTTTTCAGCACGTATCTAAACAAAGGTGATGTTTTGCCTGTAGTGGTTGAGGTGCCAAATGCTTAACTTCAGAGTTATGAACTGTGATATGTAAGTGCCAATATTGTTGATCATCATGGAAAAATAATAATATCAATCTGTGAAAAAATAAGTTTTCTTAATCATGCAAAGCTTAAGCAAGTTCAGGAAAGGTAGTTGATGGCTTTAAGACCATGAAATGCTTTGGTTTAAAGATTATGATTAGATGACCTTTATGAAAATATAGCCATGTTTAGATTAAATATGTGGGCTTGGCAGCTCAAATATGCTTGCTTCTCTTTTTTTATTTGGTTAAATCTTTTTGGTCCCTAGTTATGGTATCTACTGTACAAAGAATTTGGTGGTGCAGGAGGTAATGTATTTTTTGTTTCAATGTTGCATACAGGCTCTATTCAAGGCCAGATTTGAGCAAGCTCTTGAATCTCAGAAGTTGAACATTAAGAAATTAGAGCAGCAGCTCCGACGGATGGGAGTAAATCCTGAGGATCCAAGTGCTATGGCCAGCATCCAAAGAGTCGCTTCCACGTTCTTCAATGCCATTGACAAGAAAGAGGGAAGCCCTTATGTGTTCCGCGATGGCAAGCAGTTAATAACAGAACCTATTGAAGATAAAGAAGAGTCAGATCCTTCTGTTGATAGTGATCAGGAAGAGCTAGATCGATTCATTGCTGATATAGAGGATGCAGCAGATAAAGAATATGAAGCTGAAGAGGCCAAAGAAAATGAAGAGATTGGCAGAATTAGATATTGGAACAAAGAAGATTTTGGTGGTAGATTCAGAAGTTCGGATGCTTTTAGAAATGATGACTATGATGGTGAGGTTAGAGGCTCAAGGGCTTGGCAGACTACACGTCCTAAGCATCGGGCTAGGGATAGTGATGATGAAGAGAATGCCGATTCTGACAATGATGATGATGATGACAATGAGTGGAATTCCAGTAATATTGCAGATAATAGTGATATTGACAGCAATGGCTCTAATGAAGCTAGAGGTAGGTTCAAGGAAAGTAGAAGAGGGAGAGAGATGGGCAAGGCCCGGGTCAATGAAAGTCCAAATAGACATGCTGAAGCTAAATTTAGGAGAAACATGGCCATAGAAGATTCTGAACCAGAAGGCATGCTTAGTGATGTTGAAAATGCAATGTGGGAGTCTGATGAGGAAGAGAATGACTCAGGACATTTGAGACAGGTCAATAACGACTACAAGAGCAGCAGCAGTGAAGATGAGGGCGCGTATCAAATAAAGAGAGACAAAATGAGTGGTGTGAGGGATCATAAGGGTAGTTTTGATGCACCAAAGAGTGTGAGAGGGAGGCAAGGAGGAATTGGCAGAACTGATTCTGAGTCCACAGATGCATTTAGCGGTCCAGAAAACTGGTTGTGGGATTCAGATGCTGAGGAGGACTCAAGAGTGTCAAGATCTGGTAGAGATGGGAACTACCCCACAAGTCAAAGCAGCAATGTGGTCAAAAGTGATATTCATAAGAGGAGAACACCAAAAGAGGCTGATGAGGATTGGGACAGTGACTAGCCGGGTAAATGTTAGACCATATTTCGAGGATGTTTGGATCAACTTGTCTTTCATCAGAATCAATTTTGAAATCTAGAAGCTACTCACGGAAGTTTCTCCCCGTATTCGATTCAACCTTCAAAATCAATTGTAGAAGGATATTCAAGCATGCACTTTATTATGGTATTTATTCTGGAATGTTTGACATGCAGACCTTGTCTTCTGGTCAAAGACGAGCAGACTTGAACAAGTAATTGGTCCAAACAAAATCAAGAAGGTATGAAGACCAGCATAGTTCAGTTTGTTCAGTTCTCACATGAAGCTCCCTCTTACTATTATCCTCATAGTAATGTTATCTGCACAAGCTACTACTGCACTTCCAGACATATGATGCATGTGGCATCTTTTTTAGAGGAGTTTGAGGCATCAAACTTGGACTTTATGCTAAGATTATTGTTTGTATGGAAGTTTTGATGGTGAAGGAATTGAATTCAATCAATTGGAATAGAAAGAAATGTGGGATTCATTTATTAATTTGTGACTAGTGAGGTATTAGGTACGTAACATATGTGTAATGGTAAGTCACACATGTCAATCACACGCGAGTGTTGCTAAGTGCTAAGTGATTCAAAATTGTTTTGGCCTTAGAATCAGCTATGAATCAAGAGTTACACAACACAAGCAATTGGGTCTTCCATGATCAATCTGGAAGGTGAATGCATGTGTACTTTTAATCATTTTCCATTTTTGTAACTCCTTTGTTTGAAGTCGACCACAATTTTATCCAGGCACACAGCTTATCCATTCATGTGGCACAAAATCTTGTCATGTTAATTACAAAAGAACCAGTATACATGGGTGAGGCGTTTACGAACTTATATGAGTGTTTTTTAAAGGGAGTTGGTTTTAGGACCACCCATTTGGTCCTAAAGCCATCTTCCCTTATCAATATTCCCATAATACATTTTTTATTAAAAAAAAAAAAAACACTCCAAACTTTCCAACACCACCCCTTTTCTCCCTCCTTCCTCCTTACGTTAACTATTCTTCTTCTTCTCACTTCAACCGTTCTTATTCTTTTTTCTTCTTCCCCATTCTTCTCCATTCTTCTCTCCATTTTTAATTTTTATGATTTTGTTTTAGGAATTTTTGTTTGGGATTTGATGTTACAAATCTTTGTTTCAGCTTCCTTGCATGTTGGTTGTGAAAATTTTTGTGCCATTATGAGGATTTCTTGTGAAAATCTGGTCTTGGTAGAACCATCAACAGACTGGTATAAAATCTCACCTTTAGGTGCGATTTTGTTGTGGATTTCGCACCTAAATGTGCGATTACTTAGCATCTTCCAGTTTTTCAAGTCTCACTTCAAAGTGGGATTTATGGGATTCAAGTCTCACTTTAAAGTGAGATTTGAAAAAATGATTAAAAAAATGCTATATTTTTATTCCAATTGTACTTTAAAGTGAGATTTCTGGGATTCAAGTCTCACTTTAAAGTGAGATTTGAAAAAATGATTAAAAGATGATTAAAAAAATGCTATATTTTATTCCAATCGCATTTTAATATGCGATTTCTGGGATTCAAGTCTCACTTTAAAGTGAGATTTGAAAAAATGATTAAAAAAATACTATATTTTATTCCAATCGCACTTTAATGTGCGATTTCTGGGATTCAAGTCTCACTTTAAAGTGAGATTTGAAAAAATGATTAAAAAAATCCAAGATGGCTGAAGGGAGGGAATCTGTGAAGCATAAAATCGCACCTTAAGGTGGGAATCTGTGAAGCATAAAATCACACCTTAAGGTGCGAAAATAACACAGACGTTACGTAATTCGAAAGAAAACAACGCAGAGCTTGGAGAACGAAAAAAAACATTGGATTTGTGACGATGCTCACTTCGTGGGGATGATATGAGGTTGGAGATAAAAGAGGTTGGTGTTTCATGGATTTTTGAATGGAGAAGAGTGGGTGTGGTGGTAATGGGGATTGGATGGAAAGGGAGGGTGGTGTGGAGTGAAGTATGAATAATGATGAAAGATGGTGGGTGGTATAAGGATGAAGAAGAGGGACATGGAGGGAACATGAAAAGAATTTAAGGACAAATCAGTAATTTACCTATTAATGGGGGTGGTTTTAAGACCAAGAGGGGTAGTCTTAATTCTTAAAACCAACCCCCTTTTTTAAATTGACATGCTAATTACTCCATTGGTGAGACCAAGAAATGAGACATAATTTGAAGGTCGAAGATTTTCATCCCTCTTTCCAATAGACTCATTTTTATTAGTTGACATTCATGTTAAATCTTCTAAATTATATGGTTCTCTAACAAGAATAAAATCACGCTCTTTAGGACTTGAACCTACGGCATCAGGTTTTGGAGACCCGCATTTTGGGTTGTTCGATCAATTAAGGGAAACTCGATGGAAATAAATCTATATATCGAATTAAACTTAGATCTATTTACTTAGATGAACATAATTAAAAGTTGTTAGTTGTAGAATATTATTCTCATCAGACTTACATAAATTTCAACTTAAAAAATATTGTGTTATAAAAAGTATGATAGAGAGTGTGTTGCTACTCTTCTCTTCTTTATATTGCTAAATAGAAAATTAGTCAAGAAAAATACCATAGAAAAAGCAATAACACCAAGTGTTAAATTCCCCCAACCAGCATGATGCGTAAGGAAAATATGATTGGTTCAGCAATATGAAACACAAGATGAAAACATTGAGGAGTCAATAATACAATGAATTTGATCGTTGATGAATGAAACAACTTAGGGTTCTAAATTTTTAAGACTAAAATGTTAGTCTTGGGTGGTGGGGACTCAGATTAATCCTCAACGCAAAACTAGAATACTTGGTTCCTTGAAGTCTTTGAAAATGGAAAAACACTCAATTTCCATGAAAAATATTCAACCATTGTAGCACAAGTCGATCAAGTCAACAGAGTCCACTTACAATACAATTCATTTACAAAACTAGAAAAAAAAAATACTTTACCCACAAAATATATTTATGCAAAAACTATGTACCATTTTGGCAGTAAAAACAATTTTCTGTGAAATCAATTCCATGGTTGTAACAACTTTCTATTTAAGAAAAAGAAAAAAGAAGATGAAACAAAATTGAATATCAAAATGGTGTGTAGAAGTAATTAAAACTAGAGATGTGTCAGTTCACAACCTAAGTGGTTAGCAAATGTGTATAACTTAGTCCAAGAAATCCAAATTCCCATGAGAAAAGGCTGGGAATTTCTAGCAACTATATTGAGAGCAACTTGGAATTTATGCATGTCCAAAAGAGAATGTACAAAAACTTGTGAAAAACTTAAGACTTTCCCTCACAAGAAGCTCCTTACTCTGAGAACTCATCCAGGCTCTTCCCTATACCCCCCAAAGAATGGCCAACATTTGCTTGGTATAATGTGTGTTTGTACCATGACCACACCACAGCTATATACTTCATTCAATACAGCATCCTTTTGGTGTTATACACAATATCAATAGATATCATAATCAAAAGCTCAACCACTTTCTCTTCTGCAGTTACCAGGCAACAAGAACTTGTATCTCTCTGCATTATTCAACAAGTATGATGGAAGATGTATTGCTGAATAAGAATGAGGAATGGGTCCCATCTTCCCAATAATCTCCTTAAATGTATACTCTTCAGGAAGCATGTCAAATAGGTCAGCTCCTTTGCATATAACATCCTGAATTCTGTTATGATTCAAGTAATGAGTGTACCGCACCCGATCATAATGGCTGTAAGCCTTCATCTTGAATACGAATTCGCTTACAAGGCGGAAACAGAAGCTGCAATGCCAGCCAGCATCTGACAACAAGATATCAGCCTGCCTGTAGTGCGCGTAGCGCGTCTTGCCGGTTTGGTATCTATGAACCGACGCTCTCCAGCTTTGGTTATCAAGAAAGAACTCAAAAGAGTACAAGTAGTTCCTCAGTTGAAGATGAAGAACAGGAGGGATGTCATTGCACCATCTCAAGAGGTTGATTGTGTGGGCACTAGGAATCTCATCAACATCAGACATTATCAAGAGATCATCATCTTCTATTCCTGCTTTCTCGAGAAGCTGGTCCAGGACGACTCTTTGATACGCTTCTTCAACAAAAGGATTCTCACCTTTCCTAGATCTTCCTCCAATCACACCATATGTTAAGCGAGACTCAACAAACTTAAAATTCACCCGATTGCTTGCGAAAACCAAGGGTTTAGACAATCCGGTGAATGTTGAGTTTGATTCAAGGATTACATAGTGTGTCACATAAGGATGCAGTTCCTTCCAACGAAGAGTAAGAATGTCAACTTCATTGCTAAACAGAACAGCATCAAAGACGCGCCTAGGCGATTCGCGAATTCCCCAACCGTGAAGTTTGCATAGAGTTTCCATTGACACATTTTCGTGATAATAGTGAGGGATTTCATGGAAGGGTTTTGGTGGAGATTCCCAGAGTGGTCTCAGAAAGTATGAGATTTTCTGGCCATGAATATAAAGAAAGAAGATGCCTATTGGGACAACCATAAACAAGAATATGAAGGTCTTGAAGTCCAAACCTCGCAAAATGCACCGAAGTCTTGATATGCTCAAAGCTGCACGAGTTCCCTGCTACATTGAAACAAAAATTCTTTAGCTTTCAAGGAAAATATAATGACCAAAAGCCTCATATGTATGACTGCACAAATAGTATTAAGTAGTAGCAGTGCATCCCTCACAAAGTATCATGTCGTGAGTAGTTAAAAAACACAACCTTGTATCATGGCATCTTCTCATGAAAATATGATTTGAAGCAACTCCAGAAAATGGAATTGAAAACGATACAGCGCGAAAAAAAATTAAAATTGCTCAATTATGAAAGGCACATGTTTCTTCATTTCCTAGCTCATATATTTCCCAGCAGTGAGGTCAATCTTAAATTCACACAATTAATGAATCTGAGCCGTTTGTTCGATCAAAGATCAAATGACTCAAATATTTCATCAAAGATCCGACGAAGAAATTAGGATTCCTTGGCGGCCCCAGAGCAAAGGGAAACCAAGTGAAGTAGAGGGTAGAGAGAGAGACAGAAAGGGTTAAAACATTGAAAGCTGAAACGAAATTCACAATTCAAGGGCTAGTAAAAAAAACCTACACTTCAAACTTCAGAGGTTAAGAAAAGTGGACAACTATAGAGAAATTCTGCGTTCACAAAACATTGAAACAATAGCCCACCAATAAAAAGCATAAACCCATCAACTATATAATACACAAATGAACCAATATATGTGATAACCACAGGGGTGGAATAAGGAGGAATAGACTGAGAACCAACCATCACAGATGAAACCCAACATGTTTCAAGTTCCCAATTCAGCGTTGACAACACAACTCTAAAACGAGGATGCCCATAGACAAAAGAACAATCAAAATTACAACCAAGTAGAGACAAACCAGACATAAAGAAAGACCCAATTTGGGAAAATAGAGAAAGAGAAGAAAAGAAGTACCTGGCTACAAACATCCCCACAGATGTCATCACTCTTCTTGGAATTGTAATATCCCTCAGACATGATGAACAGCAACAACAACAACAATTGGGGTTGCAGTTTCTTCCCTGTTCAATTCCCACTTAAGTATCAACCACTTATCACCACTAAGACTATGAATAGCAAATCCACCCCTAGAAAACCAAAGGCCAAATTGCAGCAAAAGAAGAAAGAATAGTGGTAAAACAACAAATTTTGTAGCTATGTTCTCTTTGTAACTTGTAAGAGTGTGACTGTCTGAGTTCCCTAGCTTAGCATTGTAGAGTAATGTCATATTTATAGCCGTTTGGTCTTCCTTTTTTTTCCTCTTCCAGGAACTATGGTTGTTTGTATATAATCAAATAATAAATAGTAGTAATATACAATTTGTTTATTAAAATATGTTATGCTATTTGTGTTGGTTTTATTGTGAAGGTTTGTGCTTATGCAAATTTGTTCCTTGTTCAAATGATTATAGGCCAATACAATTGGGGTGTTATATTTGCCACCCAGTCAATGGATTTTGTAACCGGGCAACGGTAGTAATTGTCCTTAATACTCCTGTCTCGACTTATATTTTGAGTTTTAAAACCCTAGAACGAACGTTGATTATATTCCGCGTTTTGTATTCCGTAATCTCCATGTTGAATCCCGGTTTCTAAATCCCGGTATGCATCAAAATGTTTTTTCCGGGGATATTATTCCCAGAATGATTTTTATTTACTATAACTACATTCCAGGTTTTTTAATCCCGGTAAGCATTTTCATGCATACCGTTTTTGTACATTCTGGAAGACCCACTAAAATGTCTTCCGGGAATTATAATCCCAGAATGATATTACCTTCCGGGTTATATGTCTCGGAATCTAACATGAAAAATTAAAAAACATTTAAGTGTTTCTCCACAGTTTATATACCGGTTTTAGAAATCCTGGTAATTATGTTATAATATATTTCGAGTTTATAATTCCCGAAATTAAAATTTATAGTTTTCCGAGAAGAATATCTCGGAAATCAACTGCAATAGAAATGTGTATTAATGTTGTACGGGATATATTTCCCGGAATGATGATGATACATGCACGTTCCGGATTTTATATCCCGTAGGAAAATGCTACAAATTATATTACCGGATCATATATCCGGTAGTACACGCCTACCTTCTGCGTTCCGGTTTTAAAAAACCGGACAGGGACAGGTAACGGGTGGGGTGTTGGGTTATTTACAAACATGAGTATTTTAGGCATTTCAAAAAATAGATTGGGGTTTAAAATTGGGTGATGGGGTCTCAAATCTAACTTTCTACAATCGAATCTAAAATCTTTGCAAAAATCGAAACGCAACGGCAGTGTTAAGGTTTGTTCTGAGAGAACAAGGTCGCATTGGATGAAAATGGCAGCTGTAGATACGACACCATGCGAACAATGTAAAAATGATGCACAAACAAACACAGTGGATTTGTCTATAGTAATGGAAGGGGTTTAAATTTTGAAATATGAATTTGATTCTTTTTTTCGTTTAAAATATGAAAGGGAAAATCGATCCATACCTAAGGGTATTAATTTTAGTACCACTCATTTACATTTTCTCACCCCCAAATTTACCGCATCGTTTTTTGTGGGAACTAATATATCACCGCACTTAAGATTGCGGAATACATAACAATATTCCATGTTCATGTTTGCAGAAAATGCAAAATGGGAAACAGTATAAGAATGTAAAGGAGACCAAAATTAATGCGGTACCCCTATATCCTCTCCCTACACCATCCACACTCTTGTTTAGGAATGATACCAATGGATTATCTTGAACGGAATTGTTAAAAAATCCACCCATAATGGTATTTATATCATTTTTATGTACCATACTTTAAAGTATGGTTTAAAAAAATATATATTGCACTTTAAAATCCGGGAAATATAGGATGACGTAAGTAATAATAGGGGTGACGTTGATAGCAATGCCTATTTTGAACACACTCTTACACAATTCTTATGATTGATCTATTTACAAAATAGTTAATACACATTTCTTTAAAGTAAATAACAGAGATAAGGGATGAAAATCCTACAAAAAAATTTATATTAGTTCACCCTAACTTGGCTACAGCCAGACTCCTTACATGTAAGGAATTTTCCACTATGTATCTTCCCTAAGATACATTGAGTTTTAACTCCACCTCTCCAGGCAAGTAGTATTTGCCTTAGCTTCTTCAAACTGTACAATAACAAAATTTGTGTAATTACAAACCTCTGCAGGTTACGGTTTTCAAACCTCTGTAGGTTGCAGCAGTGCATCTGGTTGATTATAGAATGAGCATCCATGAGCAAGAAAAGCTATCTTTTTGCTATGCTAAGTGTGCTAAGCTTAGAAAGGAAATAAGTCAAAGACTCATTAAAAGCTCGAGGGTGACTAGTGCACGAAAGAAATTTTTGGGGCTTTGAAGAGGATAAACCTTGGGGCTTTCAAGAGCAAAAGTGCTCATCTTTCTCCAATGTTGGTCGACCCCCTCCCTCTATAAATTGGGGTGAGTCTTCATTCACTTCACTTGTGGGAAAATGTTGAAGAAAGAGAGGGAAAACTAGTGAGAGAAGTGAGAATTCTGCACAGTGTGCATTTTGGGCAGCAATGTGCGGACAGAAATAACACTCTGTTCCCATCCTTTTCTTCTTCTGAGCCCAGCTAGGAAAAGGTAGTACTCTTCAATACCTTTCTGTGCATATAAATTATTAGCCATTGGGTTGAGTATTGAGTTATGTAGCTCTGTTTGAAGTTGATAGCCCTATTCTTGAGCTTTAGCTTCTTGAAAAATTGTTCTTAAAAGATGAATGCATAGTTTAATCTTTTAGATTTCTCAAGGAATGAGTTCAGTGTTGGAAATGTTTAAGGTAGAGCTTTTGCTATGATACCTTTGAGGAGTTTTGGTCTCCATCAAAAGAGCTTTCCAACCATGTAGTTAGATTATTGAAAAGTTGTTTTAGTGCAAAAGTAATTTTGGAAAAGTGTTCTACATGATCCTAGCTTAAAATGATGAGAGGAATCCATTGGTGAAGTTAGTTTTTGAAAAATAAATTCCTATCTATTTGTTTGAGGTATGGCTGAATCTACCAAGTCGTAGGGCTTAGGGTTTTTGAATTTTCTATTAGTTGTTTGGTGGTTATAATGCTTGTTTAGAAGTGTAGGAAAATTTTGGAGAATTTCTAGCCTATGATGACCCCTTGGCCAAACCTATAATGGTCTTTTTGGGGTTGAGGTTTGTTTTCAAAGCTTGCTTTGATGTATCTTTTGTAGTAGAGAAAGCGTTGGAAGTGTTTGGAAATTTTTGGGAAGCTTGGTATTTTAAGGACCATGGCCGAATCCATACACCTCATGGAAGGGGTTTTGTTTGTCTTCAAAAAAGTTTTCTTGAATCCATGAAAATATATGGGTTTTCATGTGCTTTTTTGTTTATGAGTTTAAGTAGGATTCTTGGAATCATGAGGCATAGTACCCTTGAAGGGATTAAGAAGTAGAAACTTAAGGACTAAGACTAGTTGTGTGACTTGTGCAAGGTACAATTTTCATAGACGGAGAAGCTCATACGAAGCCCAAGATTCACGAGGAACGTGTATCTGGTAAGGGCACTACGCAACTCGGACAGCTTAGCCCTATGTGGCCAATATTGTGCTTGCTAATTGTGGATTGATTTGCTATGGCATGACTTGTATGAATGGGTAGTTAGTATGACTGTGAAATGATTTGTTATAGCTTGAATCAATGATTAGTGTAGAATAAATATGAATCAATATTTGATTATGTGCTTATGTATCTATGGATTAACGATATGCCTTGTTCATGTGAATCATGATATGTTGAAATGCTACATGATTATCTGTATATGATGACATGAGTTGATATGACTCTGTGATGCTTAATATGCTATGACTTGATAATAACACGATGAATTGTCTACCATGCTTTATAATGTATAAGTATGACTATTTATGGGATAGTGTATGCCTGTATGGTGTTTATATCATGACAATATGCTGACTGATAAATGATTATGGCAGTCACCTGTTGGAGGGAGGGACTGACCTAGAGGAACGGATACCCTTGTCGTGGTAATCCTACTCAAGTAGGAATGGCAATTGACCCATACCCTATGGGTACCCGCAAAAAATACCCACTATGGGTAGGGTAAAAACCCGCTAAATGGGTATGGGGTTGGGTATGGGTATTTACCCGCAAAAATTAGTGGGTATGGGTGCGGGTATGGGTACTATAGTACCCACCCCGCCCCATACCCGCACACACATATGATTCATATATATATAATACATATATATATATATATATTTAATCGTTCATCCTAATATAATTATTATAACTATATTATGATTTTTTTTACTGAATTATACTATTATCTTAATTTATAATATATGTTTGGATAATAGTATTTAAACAAAAAGATATATTCTCAAATTTTGAGAATAAATTTTGATTTAATTTTTTATTAAAACATGCACATATTTCTAATAATAAAATATTATTGATGTAAATTAAAAGTATATTTAATTGATCTTAATTTGATTAGAGAGAAGATCTTAATTAATATGATCGTATTAAAGGAAAAAATATAAATATTATCTAGCTTTTTATACTTAATTAAATTATTTTACTTGTTAAGTATTTTGATAGTCTTTTGTATTTTTAACTAATGTGTTTTCATTTTATAATAGCAATCATATTTTGGTTTTCTATTGAAAAATACAAATAATGAAAATTATATTTTGTTTAACTAAACTACGGGCAATGGGTACGGGTACGGGCATATAGGTACCCAGAGGGTATGGGGATGGGCACTCAAGTTTCTACCCACGCGGGTACGGGGACGGGTACGGGTACTTTTTAAAAATGCGGGTATGGGGATGGGTACTATAGTACCCTACCCAGACCCTACCCATTGCCATCCCTAACTCAGGACTTGAAGTCAAGAACGTTGATGGACGATTCCCAGTGGACAATTAACTTATCATCTACGCATAGCATAGCATAGACACCACGGTGAGATCGTTGAGGATCGAAAGTCTAGTTGGTGTGCCCAAGGGGGTTTGTTTTAGGGTAACTGTTGTAGGCTTACCCTCGGATAAGTAGCATTCCTCAGTCGAAGTTGGCTTGCCGTCCAACGGTCCTGAATAGCTATAGGTTGCGTAAAGCTTTCCTGATAAGTGACATTCCTTTCAGTTGGCTTGTCGTCCAAAGGTCCTGAATAGCTGAAGGTTGTCCCGTCTTACCTCTTGTAACGATTGAGGCGTTGTCTAGACTTATTGGCATTACATCTGCATTATGTTCATCTAACATCTGACTAAACTTCCCTATAACTTAGAATAAAGAATTCTAGTACCTTCATGATTACTGTTATGATGTGTGTGCTTGGGTCACCAGGTATTTGGCGTTTCAGTTTTGTATTAAGTAATTGACCCTTGCATTTGTCTGTTTTCGTTATGTTCTATCCGCGTTGGTTCGGTAAAAGGCCGATATGCCCATGGGAGCTGATAGCCCCATTCGGGGAGGCCGGACACGACCTACTTGATGCGGAGGATCCCGCAGCGTGGGTCTTTGATCATCGGACCCAATGTTTTTGGTACCCTGGACGCGTCGAGGAGACTACTCGAGATGTCTATGACTGGGTTCTATCGAGGGAGCGTTATTCCAGAGCTTAGTGGTGGTGGATACCCTCTTGGATGACCTTGGGTGACGTACAAGAGAGCGACATACCATCTGCATCATTGGAGCTACCCTCAGCAGGTCATCTCTTCGCTTCTTCTTCAGAAGCCGGGCCGTCTTATCCTGCACCTTCGTTAGGGGCCGAACCTTCTGTCGCTGCACCGCCGCTCGTGTTGGTGAAGCCTAAGACCGACTATTCTCCAAGCTCTCATGTTTGACTCCTACATCCCTTGGTGATCGAGCGCATCGTGATCGAGACGCCTCACGTCGATCTCACCCGAGTGATCGTGGACCTTGATCTTGAGGGTGACTTGGGTGAGCACGTGGAGGCTTTGAAGGAGGACACCTTGATGGTTGAGGAGGAGGAGGAGGAGGATCCCTCCATGGAGGAGGAGTATACCGACGACGACGAGGAGGACTTTTGGACTCATGCTGCCGACCTGTAGACGTGGACTGATCGTTGTAGCACGTCATCTTTTTGAAGGTTGATCATATTGTTTTCTTTAAAGAACAGAGTTGTTTACCTCGTATAAGCTCTCTTGCGTGTTAGCCCAAGGGTATGCTGACAAGGGTTATGTCCCTTCTGTGTATGCTTCCTTTTTTTATGGGGGTTTTCTCTTTGGTATATGTAATATTGATAAAACCTTATGACTATTGATATACTATAGGTATATGTATGTTTATGATTAATTATGTGTTACCTCTTTATAAGTGATGTTTATAAGTTTGTTTCATTTGTAATTAAAAAAAAAATACTCGCCCTTTTATGGATTTTTAGAAAGATGTTTTATTTAATTTTCTGCTTTTATCAAGAAACGTGATGCCTGCTGTATTTGAAAAACGGGGTGACATAGATGATGATGATGATGAAGATGACGATGAAGATGAAGAGCAAGAGATGATAACGGTGATGAAGAATTTTTATGATTTTTATCTTTACTATGATTTTTGTAATTAATAATTTTTATTTAATTTAATTGATAATTGTTAAGTGAAAAAAATGTAATTATAGATTAAATAAAAAGTCCACATAAGCTTCATTTTACATGTGTCACTGCCACATCACTTTAGTGATGCCACTTGGCAAAGCCATTAGAGTTTCGCCTCCGGCGAGGACCAAAACTTGGCTATTTCCCAAATATTAGGTATTGTATTCAAACTTTACTCCACCGAAGGACGACATACAAACTTCCCATATTATACATTTTTTTCATCAAAGGCTTAGTTAACCCTTAAGTTTAATAAAATTAAATATGAAAAAATACCTTCATAAAATCTAGGTTCTCACGATTTGAAATTGCACAAAAGACTATAATTTATAAACCACTAGACTTAAGAATCACAAAAACGATTAGCTCGGCAAACTTCCCGGGATGGGTCGTCGCGCCGAATATGGAAGCGACCACCTTCCTTTATTTATGCGTCAATGTATTTAGACATCGTCGTTTAGTTGTTTTTTGTTCTTCCTGTCTTCCTCCTATAGCAAAAAAAAAGTCACGAAAATGACATTTATTTAAGCCTTAAATTGATCTCCAAATATATTTATTTAATTTGTACATAAATAAGTTCATATTTAAATAAACACTCAATTTCAGATATGGTTTTAATTTATTATTTGTCATTTTTTTTCTTTTAAATAGTGTTTTCTTATCATTGTATTTAATCATATGGTTTAGACGACTAGTTTTTTAAAAGTTCATTTTTTTTGTTATATAAACTTATTTACCTATATAGTTTTAATTATTTATTTTAAAATGTGTTACTTATATATTTTCATGCTAAAAAATAACCTTTATGAATTACAGAAAATTAAATTAAAAGTATATTAAAAATAAAAGTTAATATACTTTATACGCGTTAGAATTACGCTGCTGCTATCACACCACATAGACAGAAATAAGGATTTCTTGTAATTACCTTAATAAGGATTTCTTGTAATTACCTTAATTACCGTTAAGTTATTACATAAATAGAAATAAGGATTTGTGTGATTCTCACTGAAATCACAGAATTGAGAGAGAATGGTGAGAGAAGACGAAAGGAAGATACAAGAAGACGGATAGAAACGCAATCTTGATGCGGCGGAGGAAGAACGAGTGCCGGCGGAGTCCGTTGCACAAAGAAGCGCATGAAAAGAGGGCATCATCGGAGGCTTTACTACTGAGAGAATTGGAAATTGCAGAAGAGGCAAATTCTGAAGCTGCGTTTGAGGTAGAGATAGCGGCATGAAGGCAGTGAATTAGAAACCCAATCTTGATGCGGCGGAGGAAGAACGAGTGGCGGCGGAGGCGTTGCAAAAGGAATCAGAGTCTGTAATTCACTTTTGTTTTAATGGTTATTACATGTCTAGGCTTTCTATTCTTTGTTGCGCCTGGCCGTGAAAGTTTGATTGGTGTTAGAAAAGTGACCCTTATACAATTTGAGAACATGATTATGTGCTTTTTTTCTCCCCGCACTGGCAGACCCACTTACAAAAAAAGGTTTGTGAACTCAAGATTTTTATGTTGCAATTTTTAGGTAGTAGTGTTTCTGGTGTTCATTTGATTAGTTGTTAACTTTTTAATGAGGGTTTTACTATTGCAGAATGATTTTTTTATGGGGAAGAAGTTGGAGGAAGGATCATTTGGAGTGCTTTATAGAGTGTCACTGGCCAAGAAGACCTCTTCAAAGGTATTATACATGTTATTTGGAAGCTATTGAAATTTTAGAAGTTTTTCACTTATTTTCTATGTATGAATGCTTTATAAGAACATTAGTGAATTCCAAGATAAAGATTAACTTTCGTGTTTCTTTTGTTTTGAAGAAGGCATATGAATATGGTGCAGTAGAAATTTGGATGAATGAGCAAGGATCAAGAGCTTGTGCAAACAACTTTGCAGATATTTTTTATAGCTTTCTTGAGGTGATTCTCTATTAAAACTAATACTTCCCATCAAATTTAAGGTATCACTGCTGGCCAGATTTTTTTTTATGGCTTTCTTGTGCAAACAGTTGGGGTGTGTTGAAGAAATTGTTGGTGGGATGAGGTGCTGCCATGGAAAATGAGGCGATCAGTGGTGGTAGGACAGAACTCGTACTGCTCAAGACTAAACTCGCCACGAAGATATCATCTGCAACACCCATTCTTAATATTTTGGTTAGTCTCATTCTTGCATTTTGGATTTCATTGTGTCTCTTATTTCGATGGCATATGTATATATATGTAGCCTTGTTCACAGTCCATTCAATATACCCGTTTGACCTTTTTAGCCTATTGTGTCCTCCTCTTCATTATATGCATAAATGTTAATGCCTTTTTAACTTCACTTAATGGAAAGCAATGTATGCAGTTTCATGCTTTAGTTGCTGATCTTGGGCTTATCTCTATTGTTTTCTTGATTCTTAGAAATATTGATATTGTGCTTACCTCAAATTTGGTGCCAGACAAGTTTTCTACTATGGTTCCTTTCTTTGTTGTTTTTGTGTCTTGGGTTGTTTCCATCGTTGTTTTCTTTGAAACCTTGTATGTTTGTGTTTGGCCTTATGAAATCACATGTCGTTTTTCCCAGGCTTTTGTCCATTGCAGAAGAGACTTTAGCCGGATTCCTTTCGATGCCTACAGCTGGAATTGCTGTTTAGTGGGTCCAAATGCCTGGAATGAAGGTGATCCAATTACTCTTAATATTTGCTGATCAATTACTTGTTTTATTCTTCAAATATTTTTCCCGGGATGTGGCATGAACAGAATGGTTAAAAATATGGACCAAATTGACATCTTTAAATAACACACCCCAACTGCTGATAACTTTTTTTGTTAACGAGGTTTTCTCTTCTATTTATAAATTGTCGTGCTTGCATTTATGGATGACATAATCGACAATAACCTCTACAGGTTGCCGAAATCCTTAAGGATAAGCAGATGCTATTCTGTCTCCTTGAAGGCGGGAATTAGATAAGCAAGCTTGCTGTGCAGAGACAGTATAAAATCTTGTTGATTTATTTGGTAACTTGCTCTCTCTCTCTCTTCTCTTTTATTTGGACGTTATGACTTTCATGATTACGTGCAAATTTGGAGAGGTGTCTTAAAAGGGGTTATTTTTAAGCATAAGGCAATTTCAGATTCCTAACTAGTTGATGGAAAGAACAAATGGATAAAGATTGGCGACACTAGGATACTGGAAACAATGGGTAGAATAGTTCTCATTAGAGTTGAGTAACTGTTGGTATTTGGATGGTTGGATAATTAGTGAATGATTTTGTAAACGTTAGTATTATGGAAATGAGTGGGCAAATATTCAAGTTGTATAACGAAGGCTTTTAATTAATTTGTAGATAGGAGCTACAAGGTTGTATGGTAGTGAGTAGTTTGGTTCTTGGACACACCTCAAATTGCTCCACATGTGATGGTTGAAAAATAATCTTTGTCAAACTTGAGGTCTTAAATTTCCAACATATTATCTCGTGACGTCAAACTTAAACTTCGGTAATCTTTCTTAATTCTCAGTATAACTGTATTAGTTAGCTCAAAACACTAGTAGGTTTTTTAAGTAGGCATCTGTGAACTAATAAATTGCCAGAAGCTGGGATTCTTTATTCTGCCCCCAGTGCCATTTCCTCTTCCTCAAATTAAACTTTCATAATAAAAAGTGCTGGTTGGGTGTACAATAACCATTTCTGTTAAATTATAACATATGCTCTCTGAAGGTTGTCTTCAACTTCTTACCTTTGGGGGCTGCTTTTACAGGGTGATGTAGACAGGGATGGGTACCTTAATTATGGAGAGTTTGCAGCTATTTCTGTTCATCTAAGAAAGATGGGAAATGATGAGCACTTCATCAAAGCCTTCAATTTTTTTGATGCGAACAAAAGTGGGTATATTGAGATTGAGGAGCTGCGTGACGCCTTATCTGATGACATTGAGACAAACTGTGAAGAAGTCATCAATGCAATTATGCATGGTGTGGTGATAGGTACTCACTATTTGAGAGTATTAGGATTTATGCTTTTATCTTTTTGTTAGTTTATTTTCTCCGGTAAGCATTAGATTCTATATTTTATTATTAGATTCTATATTTTTTTATTAGATTTTATCTGGTTAATTGGATTAGTATAAATAAGAGACGTTAGTGAGCATTAGGGATAATCTTTGTATTCATTTAGGATTAGGGTTTGGAGAGCATTGGGTGTTTCTGGGTTCTTTTTGGGAGTGTTTGGCATCTCCTATTGTATGTTATCCTAATTCTCGATTTGGGAATTAGGGTTCTTCTATCAATAATAGCCTCATAATTTTTGGGTTCTAACACTGGTATCAGAGCACCTTTCCGGGTGCTGTGGGTACAAACCAGAAGGAGATGGCCGACCATAGAAATAAAGATTTCTTGTTTTCTCTGTCATCGCAAGAGAAGGAGAAGATTCGTGTGATTCTTAGTGAAATCGCAGAATTGAGAGAGAAAGGTGAGAGTAGACGAAAGGAAGATACTAGAAGACGGAAAGAAGCGCATGAAAAGAGGGCATCATCGGAGGCTTTACTAAGAGAATCGGAAATCGCAGAAGAGGCAAATTCTGTTTTGCGAATGCATACATGACAAACATAGTTCCTGCTAGTCAAGTGTAGTGCTTAAGTGTGTGGCGGTTGAGTTTGGAATTATTTTTTATAGCTTTCTTGAGGTGATTCTCTTCTAAAACTAATACATCCCATCAAATTTAAGGTATCACTGCTGTCCAGATTTTTTTTATGGCTTTCTTGTGCAAACAGTTGGGGTGTGTTGAAGAAATTGTTGGTGGGATGAGGTGCTGCCATGGAAAATGAGGCGATCAGTGGTGGTAGGACAGAACTCGTACTGCTCAAGACTAAACTCACCACGAAGATATCATCTGCAACACCCATTCTTAATATTTTGGTTAGTCTCATTCTTGCATTTTGAATTTCATTGTGTCTCATATTTCAATCGCACATGTATATATATGTAGCCTTGTTCACAGTCCATTCAATATACCCGTTTGACCTTTTTAGCCTATTGTGTCTTCCTATTCATTATATGCATAAATGTTAATGCCTTTTTAACTTCACTTAATGGAAAGCAATGTATGCAGTTTCATGCTTTAGCTCTTCAAATCTTGGTCTCTGTAATGCCTTTGTGAATATATCTGCAATTTGCTCTTCCGTTCTGCAGTAGTCGAGCTTTATCTCTTTAATTGCTTCAGCTTGTTGAAAGAAACAGAGAAAGGAAAAAGAAGATAGAAACTGTAGAAACTGATACTGTTATTCTGTATTTGGTGACTGTTACAAGAGAGAGAGTGTCCTATATATAGAAGCTATACCCGACTATAACTATGAACCATCCTGTGTCCAGCTGGCATTGCAGCTGGCACAGTTTACAAACTGACTTATATCTGTATACTCTAACACACCCCCTCAAACTGAAGGAGGTGACACTAGTTGTAATTTGTCAACTACATTCAGTTTGTCTCTTAAAGTGAGGAATCTGGTAGGAGAGAGAGCTTTAGTAAAAATATCTGTTCTTTGGACTTCTGATGGCACATGTTGTGGGTGAAGATGTTTCATTCTAATGTATGATATTACTATCATGTGTTATATATATTTTGCACTATATTTGCAGTTTTTTTGTTTGATAATAAATGAGGGAAGATTTATAAATTTAATTGTTCTTTTCCCCGTTCACTTCAGTGCTATTCCTGTTTCATGTTGCTTTTTTCTCTGATTAGTTTTATTTTCTAAATCTTTTCTCTCTTCCTCTTTTGTAAAATGAAGAAACTGAACAAGGAGTTGCACAAGCAATTATACGATCGGTTGTTGATTTCAAAAGGGATCCATGACCCAAAGTTTCTGATAATGCAAAAGACCTTGTAAAGAAGATGTTAAATCCTGATCCAAAGTGGCGGTTTACTGCACATGAAGTGTTAGGTAACATGCAATTCATATACAATGCTTTTGAGAAACAAAGAATAGCATAGATTGTGTTGAAAATTTCTGCTCAGCATATTTATATTTTCTTTTCTTTGAAATTCACCAAAAAAATGAAATGTGAGGATTGTAATGGTACTTGTCTGCAAAATGCAGATCATCCATGGTTGGTTCGTGCAAAGAAAGCTCCTAATGTTTCTTTAGGAGAAACAGTTAAAGCAAGGCTAAAGCAATTTTCTCTGATGAACAAGCTTAAGAAGAGAGCTCTGAGGGTAATGTTCTAAAAAATACTTGAATATCCCTTGGGAGTCATCCCTGGAATGCTAATCCATACAACATTCTTATTCATGAGTCATTCGTGTTTTTTTGACAGTGGATATTTCATGTGAACAGGTGATTGCAGAGCATTTGACAGTAGAAGAAGCTGCTGGTCTAAAAGAGGGATTCCAGGGTATGGATACAGCCAACAGAGGGAAGATTAACATTGATGAACTATGAGCAGGGTTATTTAAACTAGGCCATCAGGTTCCTGATGCAGATCTCCAAATTCTTATGGAAGCTGTGAGTATTACATTACTATTTCCCTTTATCAGGAATATTTGCTCCACATGTGATGGTTGAAAAATTATCTTTGTCAAACTTGAGGTCTTAAATTTCCAACGTATTTTCTTGTGACATGTCAAACTAAAACTTCGGTAATCTTTCTTAATTCTTAGTACAACTGTATTAGTTAGCTCAAAACACTAGTAGGTTTTTTAAGTAGGCATCTTTGAACTAATAAATTGCCAGAAGCTGGGATTCTTTATTCTGCCCCAATCCATTTCCCCTTCCTCAAATTAAACTTTCATAATAAACAGTGCTGGTTGGGTGTACCATAACCATTTCTGTTAAATTAAAACATATATGCTCTCTGAAGGTTGTCTTCAACTACTTACCTTTGGGGGCTGCTTTTACAGGGTGATGTAGACAGGGATGGGTACCTAAATTATGGAGAGTTTGTAGCCATTTCTGTTCATCTAAGAAAGATGGGAAATGATGAGCACTTCATCAAAGCCTTCAATTTTTTTTGATGCGAACCAAAGTGGGTATATTGAGATTGAGGAGCTGCGTGACGCCTTATCTGATGACACTGAGACAAACAGTGAAGAAGTCATCAATGCAATTATGCATGATGTGGACACTGATAAGGTCAGTCTATTTTCTCTTTGGAGACCATTTTCCTTTTCTGTGGCTATACTTAAAAAGTATACTATACTTATAAAGTATATTTCCGCCATCTGGTTTTATTCAAAATGCAGAGAAATTAACAACTTTGCTGCATTCTTAATTTTCATGCAATAATTACAGACGCAGTGCCTGTTAGTCAAATGTAATGCTTAAGTGTGTGGCGGTGGAATTATTTCTTGAAGCATTATGATATTACAGAATATAAAATAAATAGATATAGTTAGAATAAATAGATATAGATAGAGTATTAGATCTTTTAGCGATATAGATATATCTGTTAGTGACTTGAGTCGGTTGTGACTCAAGTCATTATTATAAGTAGTGGCATTGCTACTCCTCTTGGATTAACTCTCATACCGAAATAAGAGAACACACACTCTCTCTCTCCTCTCTCTCTCTCTTCTCTCCTTCTGATTCTAAAATATGATAAACTAAGTTTTGGCCCTTGTCCCTTTCGATTCTTGTTGCCTTTCTCTCTACTTTTGCTTTTTATCATTTGTGACGATGATAGTTTGAAGGCTGAGCCTTCTTGGGGTTATAAAGGGTTCACCCTTCCCCTTTTTGAGTCCCGAATGGACATGCCCGATCATGCATTACAATGATCGCTATGAACTTGTGCCTGATCTTGGTTCTGGAAAATTTTGGCGTTCATGATGGATAAAAGGACTGATGAAATTGTTGCTCGGTGAAAATGTCAAAGTCCTAAATTCTTGAGGCTTTTTCTTTCTTTCTTTCTTCCGTTTTACGAATGCATACATGACATGCATAGTGTCTGTTAGTCAAGTGTAATGCTTAAGTGTGTGGCTGATGAGTTTGGAATTATTTTTTCAAGTGTTATGATAAACTAAGTTCTGGCCCTTGTACCTTCCGACCCTTGTTGTCTTTCTCTCTGCATTTCCTTTTTATCATTTGGGACGATGATAGTTTGAACGCTGAGCCTTCTTGGGGTGCATAAAGGGTTCTCCCTTCCCACCCTTTTCGAGTCCCGAATAGATATGCCCGATCATGCATTACGGTTATCGCTATGAAGTTGTGTCTGGTATTGGTTTTGGAATTTTTTTGGGTAAAAGGATTGATGAAATTGTTGCTCGGTGAAAAGGTTAATGTCCTAAATTCTTGAGGCTATTGTTTCTTTCTTTCTTCTGTTTTGCAAACGCAATAATTACCACACAGTTCCTTATAGTCAAATGTAATGCTTAAGTGTGTGGCGGTGGAGTTTGGAATTAATTTTTCAAGCTTATTGATTTAAAGTAAGTTCTGGCTCTTGTCCGTTTCGACCCTTGTTGCCTTTCTCTCTACTTTTGCACTTTATCATTTGGGACGATGATAGTTTGAAGGCTGAGCCTTCTTGGGGTGCATAAAGGGTTCTCCCTACCCCTTGTTTTTGAGTCCTGAATTGATAAGCCTGATCATGCATTACGATGATCGCAATGAACTTGTGCCTGATAATAGTTCTGGATAATTTTGTGGTTCATGAGGGACAATTGGACTGATGAAATTGTTGCTCGGTGAAAAGGTTAATGTCCTATATTCTTGAGGCTTAAGGTTGGGTTTGAATTTGGAATTATTTTTTCTTGCGTATTGATAAACAAAGTTCTGCCCCTTGTCCCTTTCGACTCTTGTTGCCATTCTCTCTGCTTTTGCTTTTTATCATTTGGGACGATGATAGTTTGAAGGCTGAGCCTTCTTGGGGTGCATAAAGGGTTCTCCCTATCCCCTGTTTTTGAGTCCCGATTTGATATGCCCGATCATGCATTACGGTGATCGCAATAAACTTGTGCCTGATAATAGTTCTGGATAGTTTTGTGGTTCATGAGGGACAAAAGGACCGATGAAGTTGTTGCTCGGAGAAAAGGTTAATGTCCTAAATTCTTGAGGCTATTGTTTCCTTCTTTCTTCTGTTTTGCAAACGCAATAATTACCACACAGTTCCTTTTAGTCAAATGTAATGCTTAAGTGTGTGGCGGTGGAGTTTGGAATTAATTTTTCAAGCTTATTGATTTAAAGTAAGTTCTGGCTCTTGTCCCTTTCGACCCTTGTTGCCTTTCTCTCTACTTTTGCACTTTATCATTTGGGACGATGATAGTTTGAAGGCTGAGCTTTCTTGGGGTGCATAAAGGGTTCTCCCTACCCCCCGTTTTTGAGTCCCGAATTGATAAGCCCGATCATGCATTTCGGTGATCGCAATGAACTTGTGCCTGATAATGGTTCTGGATAATTTTGTGGTTCATGAGGGACAAAAGGACTGATGAAGTTGTTGCTCGGTGAAAAGGTTAATGTCCTATATTCTTGAGGCTTAAGGTTGGGTTTGAGTTTGGAATTATTTTTTCTTGCGTATTGATAAACTAAGTTCTGTCCCTTGTCCCTTTCGACTCTTGTTGCCATTCTCTCTGCTTTTGCTTTTTATCATTTGGGACGATGATAGTTTGAAGACTGAGCCTTCTTGGGGTGCATAAAGGGTTCTCCCTACCCCCCCGTTTTTGAGTCCCGAATTGATAAGCCCGATCATGCATTACGGTGATCGCAATGAACTTGTGCCTGATAATAGTTCTGGATAATTTTGTGGTTCATGAGGGACAAAAGGACTGATGAAATTGTTGCTCGGTGAAAATGTTAATGTCCTAAATTCTTGAGGCTTTTCTTTCTTTCTTCTGTTTTGCAAATGCAATAATTACAGAATCAGTGCCTTTTAGTCAAGTTAATGCTTAAGTGTGTGGCGGTTGAGTTTGGAATTAATTTTTCAAGCGTATTGATTTAAACGAAGTTCTGGCCCTTGTCCCTTTCGACCCTTGTTGCCTTTCTCTCTGCTTTTGATTTTTATCATTTGGGACGATGATAGTTTGAAGGCTGAGCCTTTTTTGGGTGCATAAAGGGTTCTTCGTTCCCCTTTTTGAGTCCTGAATGGATATGCCCGATCATGCATCACTATGATGATTACGTGATATTGGTTCTAGAAAATTTTGGTGTTCATGAGGGATAAAAGGACTGATGAATTTGTTGCTCGGTGAAAAAGTTAATGTCCTAAGTTCTTGAGGCTTTTCTTTCTTTCTTCTGTTTTGCAAATGCATTAATTACAAACACTGTGTTTTTTAGTCCAGTGTAATGCTTAAGTGTGTGGCGGTTGAGCTTGGAATTATTTTTTGAAGCATAATGATTTAAGCTAAGTTATGGCTCTTGTCCCTTTCGACCTTTGTTTCCTTTCTCTCTGCTTTTGCTTTTTATCATTTGGGACGATGATAGTTTGAAGGCTGAGCCTTCTTGGGGTGCATAAAGGGTTCTCCCTTCCCTTTTTTGAGTCTCGAATGGATATAACCGATCATGCATCACTATGGTGATCGCAATGAACTTGTGCGTGATATTGGTTCTAGAAAATTTTGGTGTTCATGAGGGACAAAAGGACTGATGAAATTGTTGCTCGGTGAAAAGGCTAATGTGTTAAATTCTTTAGGCTTTTCTTTGTTTCTTTTTTCTGGTTTGCAAATGCAATAATTACCACACAGTGCCTGTTAGTCAAATGTAATGCTTAAGTGTGTGGCGGTGGAATTTGGAATTTTTTTTTTAAGCGTAATGATAAACTAAGTACTGGCCCTTGTCCCTTTCGACCCTCGTTGCCTTTCTCTCTGCTTTTGCTTATAGGAGTATATAGAATATATTGCTTAAAATCTTCTGATGTAATAGAATAAAGTACCTCTGTACACAGCTGTATCGGGTTGCTTGCTGAACAAGTTTACCCTTACTACTATAAATAGTAGATGTAACTAACTTTCCCACTTAGCAATTATGAATAACGAACTTTCTATTCAGTTTCAGTTCTCTGTCTGTCTCTCTCTCTCTCTCTGTTTTCCTTTATTGTATCAAGAGCTGGTTAATGAACTCCAGATTCTAGCTTCCATGGCCGGAGCCATTGCTGCACCTCCTAATTCTCCTTTTTCTCACACGATTACGGTGAAGCTTGATGATATGAATTTTTCGATTATGGCGAGAACAGGTCGAAGGCGTGATTCGTGCGCACAAGCTTCGTGGTTTTCTGGTTGATCCATAAATTCCACTGCGTTTCTTACCGAAGAAATTCGCGTGAGTGCAGTTGAAAATCCAGCGTTTCAAGCATGGGAACAGCAGGATTCGTTGCTGTTCACATGGCTTCTCTCATCTCTCTGTTTCTGTGCTTCCAACTGTGGTGAATTGCACACAGTCTTGGCAAGTCTGGTTAGAGATTCATGACTCTTTTCATGCGCAGGCTCAAGCGCAATCGATGCAGTTACGCAATGAACTGAAGACGATTACGAAGGGAACGGGATCGGTGAGCGAGTTCAGGTGGCAACTGCTGTTCCGATCCAACACGGTATAGGTCTATTGTTGGTGCTTTACAATATGCTACACTAACAAGGCCAGAAATTAGTTTTGCTGTTAATAAAGTATGTCGATTTCTGAATCAGCCATTGTAGGAATATTGGAAGGCTGTTAAAAGAATTCTAAGATACCCTAAAGGGACTCTTCACTATGGATTGGTGATTAAACCTTGTTCTATGACAGCTCCTATTCCTCTAGTTGCATACTGTGATGCAGATTGGGGTTCTGACCCGATGACAGGAGGTCCACTTCTGGGTCCTGTGTCTTTTTTGGGCATAACTTGGTCACATGGTGCTCCGAGAATCAGACCCTAGTAGCCAGGTCCAGCACAGAAGCTGAGTACGGCAGCTTAGCAAATACTGCAGCAGATATTCTTTGGCCGAGCCTTCTTGGGGTGCATTAAGGGTTCTTCCTTCCCATTTTTGCGTAAATGGATTGGCTTAACATGAATGTGGGTTTGAAGTTCATTCATGTATGACGGGTTTGTATTAGAGGTGTTAAATGACACGATCATTTTCGTGCATGATCCAAACGAATAATGACAGTTAACATTTGACGGAGATTCAAGTCCGTAAAACGAGGGTTATTAAATCTTGAAAATCAATGGTCCTTAACCATTCGTGCATGCTGTGCCAAAATGTTATCGCGCCAATTATTATTTCGGTATGCTGGATAAGGGTGGTATAAAACCCATATCACTGAGAGGTCCAAAGGAAAGGAGCATCTTAGAGAGGTGAGAAGGTTAATGTCCTCAATTCTTGAGGCTTTTCTTTCTTTCTATCTTCTGTTTTGGGGGTACATGCATGTCAGACACAATGCTTGTTAGTCAAGTTTATGCTTAAGTGTGTGGCGGTGGAGTTTGGAAATTTTTTTCCAAGTGTAATGATAAACTGAGTTCTTTATAGCTGCTTTAATAGAATTTGTGTTTTAAGTAATTTGGTTAACCTGGAATTTTATGAAGGGGTCTTAGTTTCACATATGTTGTGTACTTTCTCTTGCTTGAATTTTTTTTTCACTCCTGCTGCATGCCTTTCTTATCTTCAGGTGGGCTGTGTCCTTGAGAAAATTGTGTGATGTTTGTACTCTTTTAGGTTAATAACACATAATGATGATTAGAGGGGAGTTTTTCTTTTTGGGTATGGTCCCCTCATTGTGAAATTTCATATATTGATAGGTTGTATTGGTTAAATTGCTTCAGTATGCTTGACAGCGGTACTTTTCATGAGTTTTGTCATACACATTTCATTAACTGATAGATGAAAATGCACCGAGAGAAGCTATAAATCACAGATCACTGAGGCATCCCAATATATTCAGGTTCAAGGAGGTCTGTACACTCACGATATCCTATCCTATTTCTTCATATGAATCATATCTTAGAAGTATCTTGATTAGTCCTTTGATAATGTGACTCTAGTTTATAATGACCCCTTCACATTTGGCAATTGTGATGGAATATGCTTCTGGAGGAGAGCTATTTGAGGGGATATGCAATGGTGGGGGTTTTAGTGAGGATCTTCTCCGTTGCATTTATTCATATGTGTAGTTCTGCCGCATATGTCTTTAATGCCTACTATTTAATTCTGCAGGCACGCTTCTTCTTCCAACAACTTATATCAGGTGTTAGCTATTGTCACGTAATGGTACATGTAGTCTTTGCTTTTTCGGCAGTGCATTTTCTGCCTGGAAGATTTAATGAGATGTCTGACTTGAGCTTCTCTATATGGCTTCTTTAATGAAGCAAGTATGGCATCATGACTTGAAGTTGGAAAACACATTGTTGGATGGTAGTCCAGCTCCTCCCTTGAAAATTTGTGGTTTTGGCTATTCAAAGGTATTGTCTTCATTTATAGTGCTTTTTAATTTTGTATTTATTGAGACCTTCAATATATAGTACCAACAATATCTTTGATTCTTTACTGTAATTCACTTTTGTTTTAATGGTTATTACATGTCTAGGCTTTCTATTCTTTGTTGCGTTCTACGAGTTTGATTTTTGATATTTTTCTTTTAGAGTTGTTCAGTGTTGGCGCCTGGCCGTGAAAGTTTGATTGGTGTTAGAAAAAGTGACCCTTATACAATTTGAGAACATGATTATGTGCTTTTTTTCTCCCCGCACTGGCAGGCATTTGCAGCGCTATGACAGAGGGTGTGACCAAGATGTGGGGGTGTGTTTCTCCTTCTCCTATGTTTTTGTTTTGTCTAATCTTTTACGTGGTTAAAGATTGGATTTTTTCCAGTTGGGTTTTCCCAAAATGGCTTGTTTCCTTTTTATTCGCTTATGGGATCATTGGAAGGAAAAACCAATCTTATAAAAAAAATGAAGTACACTTTTTTTGTGGTTTTGTATTTTATTTTTATTATGGATTTCACTGTTAATCTATCTTGGTTAGCGGGATAGATGCATTCCCTACTGCTGATACAAGAGCAATGGAAACCAGTACAAGGAAATAGAGGTTCTTGTGATTAGGGTCCAGAAGAAGGGTCATGGACTGCAGCTAGGTGAGTGTATACTCATGCAACTCGGGTTGTGTATCATGAGACATATGTCCTAACTGCAATATTATTTACATATTTCTAGGATACGAGAATTGTATTGACGCACTTCAAATTTATATTGGTGATGATAGAACTGATGGGGATGCTCTAAGGTAACAAATGTCTCAACTGTCAAGTATATTGCTATTATATAATTCACTTGTATGTGCTGACTAACGGATATAATATAATCAGGTTTTGCAAAGACCGGGTCAAGGGGTTGGGTTCTTGTTTCTAGAGTTCCAAAAGGGACAAAAGCTTCCTACGTGTTCCTTGCAATACTCATTAGAGGCAAGTCCAATATATACTTATCTAACATTATTTACAAACTTTTTAAATATTGCTCAGTACTAATTTCCTTTGATAACTTTATATTAATTTTTTCAATATGAATTCTACGTATATATTTTTGTATTGGTTAGAGAAAGAGTTTCTTTTCTATATTATAAACTTAGTTTTTATCTTTTTGTTTTTGATCACCATATTTTCTGATATACATTTTGTTACTTATTTCAAAATGTTTTTCTCACTTAATTAAATATATATGTATATATTTGCTATATAATGTTTTTACCTTTGTTTTTGAAATATATTCATTTCCTTGAAAGTGTTTATTTTATTATTATTATTATTATTATTATTATCATAAACTCTGCTTTTTTCTTATTTTAATTTAGTTTTTAATCACCATATTTTTAATTATGAATTATTATAAATGTGAAAGTTTTTCTCAATTGTATATCTATTTTGCTATATAGTACTTCTATATGGGTTTCAATTGAAGTGGCTTGAGACTTACTGCGCCTGGTGTGGTTCTGGCTTTGGGTGCTGTCCCTTATCTCTAGGCTACATCTGGTTTCTTTGACATGTCTGTGCTTTCTTTTGTTGAAAGGTTGTTCAGACCCACTTACAAAAAAAGGTTTGTGAACTCAAGATTTTTATGTTGCAATTTTTAGGTACTAGTGTTTCTGGGGTTCATTTGATTAGTTGTTAACATTTTAATGAGTGTTTTATTATTGCAGAGTGATTTTTTTATGGGGAAGAAGTTGGAGGAAGGATTATTTGGAGTGCTTTATAGAGTGTCGCTGGCCAAGAAGACCTCTTCAAATGTATTATACATGTTATTTGGAAGCTATTGAAATTTTAGAAGTTTTTCACTTATTTTCTATGTATGAATGCTTTACAAGAACATTAGTTAATTCCAAGATAAAGATTAAATTTCGTGTTTCTTTTGTTTTGAAGAAGGCATATGAATATGGTGCAGTAGAAATTTGGGTGAATGAGCAAGGACCAAGAGCTTGTGCAAACAACTTTGCAGATATTTTTTTTAGCTTCCTTGAGGTGATTCTCTTCTAAAACTAATACTTCCCATCAAATTTAAGGTTTCACTGCTGTCCAGATTTTTTTTTATGGCTTTCTTGTGCAAACAGTTGGGGTGTGTTGAAGAAATTGTTGGTTGGATGAGGTGCTGCCATGGAAAATGAGGCGATCAGTGGTGGTAGGACAGAACTCGTACTGCTCAAGACTAAACTCGCCACGAAGATATCATCTGCAACACCCATTCTTAATATTTTGGTTAGTCTCATTCTTGCATTTTGAATTTCATTGTGTCTCATATTTCAATCGCACATGTATATATATGTAGCCTTGTTCACAGTCCATTCAATATACCCGTTTGACCTTTTTAGCCTATTGTGTCTTCCTATTCATTATATGCATAAATGTTAATGCCTTTTTAACTTCACTTAATGGAAAGCAATGTATGCAGTTTCATGCTTTAGCTCTTCAAATCTTGGTCTCTGTAATGCCTTTGTGAATATATCTGCAATTTGCTCTTCCGTTCTGCAGTAGTCGAGCTTTATCTCTTTAATTGCTTCAGCTTGTTGAAAGAAACAGAGAAAGGAAAAAGAAGATAGAAACTGTAGAAACTGATACTGTTATTCTGTATTTGGTGACTGTTACAAGAGAGAGAGTGTCCTATATATAGAAGCTATACCCGACTATAACTATGAACCATCCTGTGTCCAGCTGGCATTGCAGCTGGCACAGTTTACAAACTGACTTATATCTGTATACTCTAACACACCCCCTCAAACTGAAGGAGGTGACACTAGTTGTAATTTGTCAACTACATTCAGTTTGTCTCTTAAAGTGAGGAATCTGGTAGGAGAGAGAGCTTTAGTAAAAATATCTGTTCTTTGGACTTCTGATGGCACATGTTGTGGGTGAAGATGTTTCATTCTAATGTATGATATTACTATCATGTGTTATATATATTTTGCACTATATTTGCAGTTTTTTTGTTTGATAATAAATGAGGGAAGATTTATAAATTTAATTGTTCTTTTCCCCGTTCACTTCAGTGCTATTCCTGTTTCATGTTGCTTTTTTCTCTGATTAGTTTTATTTTCTAAATCTTTTCTCTCTTCCTCTTTTGTAAAATGAAGAAACTGAACAAGGAGTTGCACAAGCAATTATACGATCGGTTGTTGATTTCAAAAGGGATCCATGACCCAAAGTTTCTGATAATGCAAAAGACCTTGTAAAGAAGATGTTAAATCCTGATCCAAAGTGGCGGTTTACTGCACATGAAGTGTTAGGTAACATGCAATTCATATACAATGCTTTTGAGAAACAAAGAATAGCATAGATTGTGTTGAAAATTTCTGCTCAGCATATTTATATTTTCTTTTCTTTGAAATTCACCAAAAAAATGAAATGTGAGGATTGTAATGGTACTTGTCTGCAAAATGCAGATCATCCATGGTTGGTTCGTGCAAAGAAAGCTCCTAATGTTTCTTTAGGAGAAACAGTTAAAGCAAGGCTAAAGCAATTTTCTCTGATGAACAAGCTTAAGAAGAGAGCTCTGAGGGTAATGTTCTAAAAAATACTTGAATATCCCTTGGGAGTCATCCCTGGAATGCTAATCCATACAACATTCTTATTCATGAGTCATTCGTGTTTTTTTGACAGTGGATATTTCATGTGAACAGGTGATTGCAGAGCATTTGACAGTAGAAGAAGCTGCTGGTCTAAAAGAGGGATTCCAGGGTATGGATACAGCCAACAGAGGGAAGATTAACATTGATGAACTATGAGCAGGGTTATTTAAACTAGGCCATCAGGTTCCTGATGCAGATCTCCAAATTCTTATGGAAGCTGTGAGTATTACATTACTATTTCCCTTTATCAGGAATATTTGCTCCACATGTGATGGTTGAAAAATTATCTTTGTCAAACTTGAGGTCTTAAATTTCCAACGTATTTTCTTGTGACATGTCAAACTAAAACTTCGGTAATCTTTCTTAATTCTTAGTACAACTGTATTAGTTAGCTCAAAACACTAGTAGGTTTTTTAAGTAGGCATCTTTGAACTAATAAATTGCCAGAAGCTGGGATTCTTTATTCTGCCCCAATCCATTTCCCCTTCCTCAAATTAAACTTTCATAATAAACAGTGCTGGTTGGGTGTACCATAACCATTTCTGTTAAATTAAAACATATATGCTCTCTGAAGGTTGTCTTCAACTACTTACCTTTGGGGGCTGCTTTTACAGGGTGATGTAGACAGGGATGGGTACCTAAATTATGGAGAGTTTGTAGCCATTTCTGTTCATCTAAGAAAGATGGGAAATGATGAGCACTTCATCAAAGCCTTCAATTTTTTTTGATGCGAACCAAAGTGGGTATATTGAGATTGAGGAGCTGCGTGACGCCTTATCTGATGACACTGAGACAAACAGTGAAGAAGTCATCAATGCAATTATGCATGATGTGGACACTGATAAGGTCAGTCTATTTTCTCTTTGGAGACCATTTTCCTTTTCTGTGGCTATACTTAAAAAGTATACTATACTTATAAAGTATATTTCCGCCATCTGGTTTTATTCAAAATGCAGAGAAATTAACAACTTTGCTGCATTCTTAATTTTCATGCAATAATTACAGACGCAGTGCCTGTTAGTCAAATGTAATGCTTAAGTGTGTGGCGGTGGAATTATTTCTTGAAGCATTATGATATTACAGAATATAAAATAAATAGATATAGTTAGAATAAATAGATATAGATAGAGTATTAGATCTTTTAGCGATATAGATATATCTGTTAGTGACTTGAGTCGGTTGTGACTCAAGTCATTATTATAAGTAGTGGCATTGCTACTCCTCTTGGATTAACTCTCATACCGAAATAAGAGAACACACACTCTCTCTTTCCTCTCTCTCTCTCTTCTCTCCTTCTGATTCTAAAATATGATAAACTAAGTTTTGGCCCTTGTCCCTTTCGATTCTTGTTGCCTTTCTCTCTACTTTTACTTTTTATCATTTGTGACGATGATAGTTTGAAGGCTGAGCCTTCTTGGGGTTATAAAGGGTTCACCCTTCCCCTTTTTGAGTCCCGAATGGACATGCCCGATCATGCATTACAATGATCGCTATGAACTTGTGCCTGATCTTGGTTCTGGAAAATTTTGGCGTTCATGATGGATAAAAGGACTGATGACATTGTTGCTCGGTGAAAATGTCAAAGTCCTAAATTGTTGAGGCTTTTTCTTTCTTTCTTTCTTCCGTTTTACGAATGCATACATGAAATGCATAGTGTCTGTTAGTCAAGTGTAATGCTTAAGTGTGTGGCTGTTGAGTTTGGAAGTATTTTTTCAAGTGTTATGATAAACTAAGTTCTGGCCCTTGTACCTTCCGACCCTTGTTGTCTTTCTCTCTGCATTTCCTTTTTAACATTTGGGACGATGATAATTTGAACGCTGAGCCTTCTTGGGGTGCATAAACGGTTCTCCCTTCCCACCCTTTTCGAGTCCTGAATAGATATGCCCGATCATGCATTACGGTGATCGCTATGAAGTTGTGTCTGATATTGGTTTTGGAATTTTTTTGGGTAAAAGGATTGATGAAATTGTTGCTCGGTGAAAAGGTTAATGTCCTAAATTCTTGAGGCTATTGTTTCTTTCTTTCTTCTGTTTTGCAAACGCAATAATTACCCCGCAGTTCCTTTTAGTCAAATGTAATGCTTAAGTGTGTGGCGGTGGAGTTTGGAATTAATTTTTCAAGCTTATTGATTTAAAGTAAGTTCTGGCTCTTGTCCCTTTTGACCCTTGTTGCCTTTCTCTCTACTTTTGCACTTTATCATTTGGGACGATGATAGTTTGAAGGCTGAGCTTTCTTGGGGTGCATAAAGGGTTCTCCCTACCCCCCGTTTTTGAGTCCCGACTTGATAAGCCCGATCATGCGTTACGGTGATCGCAATGAACTTGTGCCTGATAATGGTTCTGGATAATTGTGGTTCATGAGGGACAAAAGGACTGATGAAATTGTTGCTTGGTGAAAAAGTTAATGTCCTATATTCTTGAGGCTTAAGGTTGGGTTTGAGTTTGGAATTATTTTTTCTTGCGTATTGATAAACTAAGTTCTGCCCCTTGTCCCTTTCGACTCTTGTTGCCATTCTCTCTGCTTTTGCTTTTTATCATTTGGGACGATGATAGTTTGAAGGCTGAGCCTTCTTGGAGTGCATAAAGGGTTCTCCCTACACCCCGTTTTTGAGTCCCGAATTGATAAGCCCGATCATGCATTACGGTGATCGCAATGAACTTGTGCCTGATAATAGTTCTGGATAATTTTGTGGTTCATGAGGGACAAAAGGACTGATGAAGTTGTTGCTCGTAGAAAAGGTTAATGTCCTAAATTCTTGAGGCTATTGTGTCCTTCTTTCTTCTGTTTTGCAAGCGCAATAATTACCACACAGTTCCTTTTAGTCAAATGTAATGCTTAAGTGTGTGGCAGTGGAGTTTGGAATTAATTTTTCAAGCTTATTGATTTAAAGTAAGTTCTGGCTCTTGTCCCTTTCGACCCTTGTTGCCTTTCTCTATACTTTTGCACTTTATCATTTTGGACGATGATAGTTTGAAGGCTGAGCTTTCTTGGGGTGCATAAAGGGTTCTCCCTACCCCCCGTTTTTGAGTCCCGAGTTGATAAGCCCGATCATGCATTACGGTGATCGCAATGATCTTGTGCCTGATAATGGTTCTGGATAATTTTGTGGTTCATGAGGGACAAAAGGACTGATGAAGTTCTTGCTCGGTGAAAAGGTTAATGTCCTATATTCTTGAGGCTTATGGTTGGGTTTGAGTTTGGAATTATTTTTTCTTGCGTATCGATAAACTAAGTTCTGCCCCTTCTCCCTTTCGACTCTTGTTGTCATTCTCTCTCCTTTTGCTTTTTATCATTTGGGACGATGATAGTTTGAAGGCTGAGCCTTCTTGGGGTGCATAAAGGATTCTCCCTACCCCCCGTTTTTAAGTCCCGAATTGATAAGCCCGATCATGCATTACGGTGATCGCAATGAACTTGTGCCTGATAATAGTTCTGGATAATTTTGTGGTTCATGAGGGACAAAAGGACTGATGAAGTTGTTGCTCGGAGAAAAGGTTAATGTCCTAAATTCTTGAGGCTATTGTTTCCTTCTTCCTTCTGTTTTGCAAACGCAATAATTACCACACAGTTCCTTTAAGTCAAATATTATGCTTAAGTGTGTGGTGGTGGAGTTTGGAATTAATTTTTCAAACTTATTGATTTAAAGTAAGTTCTGGCTCTTGTCCCTTTCGACCCTTTTTGCCTTTCTCTCTACTTTGGCACTTTATCATTTGGGACGATGATAGTTTGAAGGCTGAGCTTTCTTGGGGTGCATAAAGGTTTCTCCCTACCCCCCATTTTTGAGTCCCAAATTGATAAGCCCGATCATGCATTACGGTGATCGCAATGAACTTGTGCCAGATAATGGTTCTGGATAATTTTGTGGTTCATGAGGGACAAAAGGACTAATGAAGTTGTTGCTTGGTGAAAAGGTTAATGTCCTAAATTCTTGAGGCTATTGTTTCTTTCTTTCTTCTGTTTTGCAAACGCAATAATTACCACACAGTTCCTTTAAGTCAAATATAATGCTTAAGTGTGTGGTGGTGGAGTTTGGAATTAATTTTTTAAGCTTATTGATTTAAAGTAAGTTCTGGCTCTTAACCCTTGTAGCCTTTCTCTCTACTTTTGCACTTTATCATTTGGGACGATGATAGTTTGAAGGCTGAGCTTTCTTGGGGTGCATAAAGGGTTCTCCCTACCCCTCGTTTTTGAGTCCCGACTTGATAAGCACGATCATGCGTTACGGTGATCGCAATGAACTTGTGCCTGATAATGGCTCTGGATAATTTTGTGGTTCATGAGAGACAAAAGGACTGATGAAATTGTTGCTTGGTGAAAAGGTTAATGTCCTATATTCTTGAGGCTTAAGGTTGGGTTTGAGTTTGGAATTATTTTTTCTTGCGTATTGATAAACTAAGTTCTGCCCCTTGTCCCTTTCGACTCTTGTTGCCATTCTCTCTGCTTTTGCTTTTTATCATTTGGGACGATGATAGTTTGAAGGCTGAGCCTTCTTGGGGTGCATAAATGGTTCTCCCTACCCCCCGTTTTTGAGTCCCGAATTGATAAGCCCGATCATGCATTCCGGTGATCGCAATGAACTTGTGCCTGATAATAGTTCTGGATAATTTTGGGGTTCATGAGGGACAAAAGGATTGATGAAGTAGTTGCTCGGAGAAAAGGATAATGTCCTAAATTCTTGAGGCTATTGTTTCCTTCTTTCTTCTGTTTTGCAAACGCAATAATTACCACACAGTGCCTTTTAGTCAAATGTAATGCTTAAGTGTGTGGCGGTGGAGTTTGGAATTAATTTTTCAAGCTTATTGATTTAAAGTAAGTTCTGGCTCTTGTCCCTTTCGACCCTTGTTGCATTTCTCTCTACTTTTGTACTTTATCATTTGGGACGATGATAGTATGAAGGCTGAGCTTTCTTGGGGTGCATAAAGGGTTCTCCCTACCCCCCGTTTTTGAGTCCCGAGTTGATAAGCCCGATCATGCGTTACGGTGATCGCAATGAACTTGTGCCTGATAATGGTTCTGGATAATTGTGGTTCATGAGGGACAAAAGGACTGATGAAATTGTTGCTTGGTGAAAAAGTTAATGTCCTGTATTCTTGAGGCTTAAGGTTGGGTTTGAGTTTGGAATTATTTTTTCTTGCGTATTGATAAACTAAGTTCTGCCCCTTGTCCCTTTCGACTCTTGTTGCCATTCTCTCTGCTTTTGCTTTTTATCATTTGGGACGATGATAGTTTGAAGGCTGAGCCTTCTTGGAGTGCATAAAGGGTTCTCCCTACACCCCGTTTTTGAGTCCCGAATTGATAAGCCCGATCATGCATTACGGTGATCGCAATGAACTTGTGCCTGATAATAGTTCTGGATAATTTTGTGGTTCATGAGGGACAAAAGGACTGATGAAGTTGTTGCTCGTAGAAAAGGTTAATGTCCTAAATTCTTGAGGCTATTGTGTCCTTCTTTCTTCTGTTTTGCAAGCGCAATAATTACCACACAGTTCCTTTTAGTCAAATGTAATGCTTAAGTGTGTGGCAGTGGAGTTTGGAATTAATTTTTCAAGCTTATTGATTTAAAGTAAGTTCTGGCTCTTGTCCCTTTCGACCCTTGTTGCCTTTCTCTATACTTTTGCACTTTATCATTTTGGACGATGATAGTTTAAAGGCTAAGCTTTCTTGGGGTGCATAAAGGGTTCTCCCTACCCCCCGTTTTTGAGTCCCGACTTGATAAGCCCGATCATGCGTTACGGTGATCGCAATGAACTTGTGCCTGATAATGGCTCTGGATAATTTTGTGGTTCATGAGAGACAAAAGGACTGATGAAATTGTTGCTTGGTGAAAAGGTTAATGTCCTATATTCTTGAGGCTTATGGTTGGGTTTGAGTTTGGAATTATTTTTTCTTGCGTATCGATAAACTAAGTTCTGCCCCTTCTCCCTTTCGACTCTTGTTGTCATTCTCTCTCCTTTTGCATTTTATCATTTGGGACGATGATAGTTTGAAGGCTGAGCCTTCTTGGGGTGCATAAAGGATTCTCCCTACCCCCCGTTTTTAAGTCCCGAATTGATAAGCCCGATCATGCATTACGGTGATCGCAATGAACTTGTGCCTGATAATAGTTCTGGATAATTTTGTGGTTCATGAGGGACAAAAGGACTGATGAAGTTGTTTCTCGGAGAAAAGGTTAATGTCCTAAATTCTTGAGGCTATTGTTTCCTTCTTCCTTCTGTTTTGCAAACGCAATAATTACCACACAGTTCCTTTAAGTCAAATATTATGCTTAAGTGTGTGGTGGTGGAGTTTGGAATTAATTTTTCAAGCTTATTGATTTAAAGTAAGTTCTGGCTCTTGTCCCTTTTGACCCTTTTTGCCTTTCTCTCTACTTTTGCACTTTATCATTTGGGACGATGATAGTTTGAAGGCTGAGCTTTCTTGGGGTGCATAAAGGTTTCTCCCTACCCCCCTTTTTTGAGTCATAAATTGATAAGCCCGATCATGCATTACGGTGATCGCAATGAACTTGTGCCAGATAATGGTTCTGGATAATTTTGTGGTTCATGAGGGACAAAAGGACTGAAGAAGTTGTTGCTTGGTGAAAAGGTTAATGTCCTAAATTCTTGAGGCTATTGTTTCTTTCTTTCTTCTGTTTTGCAAACGCAATAATTACCACACAGTTCCTTTAAGTCAAATATAATGCTTAAGTGTGTGGTGGTGGAGTTTGGAATTAATTTTTTAAGCTTATTGATTTAAAGTAAGTTCTGGCTCTTGTCCCTTTCAACCCTTGTAACCTTTCTCTCTACTTTTGCACTTTATCATTTGGGACGATGATAGTTTGAAGGCTGAGCTTTCTTGGGGTGCATAAAGGGTTCTCCCTACCCCTCGTTTTTGAGTCCCGACTTGATAAGCCCGATCATGCGTTACGGTGATCGCAATGAACTTGTGCCTGATAATGGCTCTGGATAATTTTGTGGTTCATGAGAGACAAAAGGACTGATGAAATTGTTGCTTGGTGAAAAGGTTAATGTCCTATATTCTTGAGGCTTAAGGTTGGGTTTGAGTTTGGAATTATTTTTTCTTGCGTATTGATAAACTAAGTTCTGCCCCTTGTCCCTTTCGACTCTTGTTGCCATTCTCTCTGCTTTTGCTTTTTATCATTTGGGACGATGATAGTTTGAAGGCTGAGCCTTCTTGGGGTGCATAAATGGTTCTCCCTACCCCCCGTTTTTGAGTCCCGAATTGAAAAGCCCGATCATGCATTCCGGTGATCGCAATGAACTTGTGCCTGATAATAGTTCTGGATAATTTTGGGGTTCATGAGGGATAAAAGGACTGATGAAGTTGTTGCTCAGAGAAAAGGTTAATGTCCTAAATTCTTGAGGCTATCGTTTCCTTCTTTCTTCTGTTTTGCAAACGCAATAATTACCACACAGTGCCTTTTAGTCAAATGTAATGCTTAAGTGTGTGGCGGTGGAGTTTGGAATTAATTTTTCAAGCTTATTGATTTAAAGTAAGTTCTGGCTCTTGTCCCTTTCGACCCTTGTTGCCTTTCTCTCTACTTTTGTACTTTATCATTTGGGACGATGATAGTATGAAGGCTGAGCTTTCTTGGGGTGCATAAAGGGTTCTCCCTACCCCCCGTTTTTGAGTCCCGAGTTGATAAGCCCGATCATGCGTTACGGTGATCGCAATGAACTTGTGCCTGATAATGGTTCTGGATAATTGTGGTTCATGAGGGACAAAAGGACTGATGAAATTGTTGCTTGGTGAAAAAGTTAATGTCCTATATTCTTGAGGCTTAAGGTTGGGTTTGAGTTTGGAATTATTTTTTCTTGCGTATTGATAAACTAATTTCTGCCCCTTGTCCCTTTCGACTCTTGTTGCCATTCTCTCTGCTTTTTCTTTTTATCATTTGGGACGATGATAGTTTGAAGGCTGAGCCTTCTTGGAGTGCATAAAGGGTTCTCCCTACACCCCGTTTTTGAGTCCCGAATTGATAAGCCCGATCATGCATTACGGTGATCGCAATGAACTTGTGCCTGATAATAGTTCTGGATAATTTTGTGGTTCATGAGGGACAAAAGGACTGATGAAGTTGTTGCTCGTAGAAAAGGTTAATGTCCTAAATTCTTGAGGCTATTGTGTCCTTCTTTCTTCTGTTTTGCAAGCGCAATAATTACCACACAGTTCCTTTTAGTCAAATGTAATGCTTAAGTGTGTGGCAGTGGAGTTTGGAATTAATTTTTCAAGCTTATTGATTTAAAGTAAGTTCTGGCTCTTGTCCCTTTCGACCCTTGTTGCCTTTCTCTATACTTTTGCACTTTATCATTTTGGACGATGATAGTTTGAAGGCTGAGCTTTCTTGGGGTGCATAAAGGGTTCTCCCTACCCCCCGTTTTTGAGTCCCGAGTTGATAAGCCCGATCATGCATTACGGTGATCGCAATGATCTTGTGCCTGATAATGGTTCTGGATAATTTTGTGGTTCATGAGGGACAAATGGACTGATGAAGTTCTTGCTCGGTGAAAAGGTTAATGTCCTATATTCTTGAGGCTTATGGTTGGGTTTGAGTTTGGAATTATTTTTTCTTGCGTATCGATAAACTAAGTTCTGCCCCTTCTCCCTTTCGACTCTTGTTGTCATTCTCTCTCCTTTTGCTTTTTATCATTTGGGACGATGATAGTTTGAAGGCTGAGCCTTCTTGGGGTGCATAAAGGATTCTCCCTACCCCCCGTTTTTAAGTCCCGAATTGATAAGCCCGATCATGCATTACGGTGGTCGCAATGAACTTGTGCCTGATAATAGTTCTGGATAATTTTGTGGTTCATGAGGGACAAAAGGACTGATGAAGTTGTTGCTCGGAGAAAAGGTTAATGTCCTAAATTCTTGAGGCTATTGTTTCCTTCTTCCTTCTGTTTTGCAAACGCAATAATTACCACACAGTTCCTTTAAGTCAAATATTATGCTTAAGTGTGTGGTGGTGGAGTTTGGAATTAATTTTTCAAACTTATTGATTTAAAGTAAGTTATGGCTCTTGTCCCTTTTGACCGTTTTTGCCTTTCTCTCTACTTTTGCACTTTATCATTTGGGACGATGACAGTTTGAAGGCTGAGCTTTCTTGGGGTGCATAAAGGTTTCTCCCTACCCCCCGTTTTTGAGTCCCAAATTGATAAGCCCGATAATGCATTACGGTGATCGCAATGAACTTGTGCCAGATAATGGTTCTGGATAATTTTGTGGTTCATGAGGGACAAAAGGACTGATGAAGTTGTTGCTTGGTGAAAAGGTTAATGTCCTAAATTCTTGAGGCTATTGTTTCTTTCTTTCTTCTGTTTTGCAAACGCAATAATTACCACACAGTTCCTTTAAGTCAAATGTAATGCTTAAGTGTGTGGCGGTGGAGTTTGGAATTAATTTTTCAAGCTTATTGATTTAAAGTAGGTTCTGCCCTTTGTCCCTTTCAACCCTTGTAGCCTTTCTCTCAACTTTTGCACTTTATCATTTGGGACGATGATAGTTTGAAGGCTGAGCTTTCTTGGGGTGCATAAAGGGTTCTCCCTACCCCTCGTTTTTGAGTCCCGACTTGATAAGCCCGATCATGCGTTACGGTGATCGCAATGAACTTGTGCCTGATAATGGCTCTGGATAATTTTGTGGTTCATGACGGACAAAAGGACTGATGAAGTTGTTGCTCGGAGAAAAGGTTAATGTCCTATATTCTTGAGGCTTAAGGTTGGGTTTGAGTTTGGAATTATTTTTTCTTGCGTATCGATAAACTAAGTTCTGCCCCTTGTCCCTTTCGACTCTTGTTGCCATTTTCTCTGCTTTTGCTTTTTATCATTTGGGACGATGATAGTTTGAAGGCTGAGCCTTCTTGGGGTGCATAAATGGTTCTCCCTACCCCCCGTTTTTGAGTCCCGAATTGATAAGCCCGATCATGCATTCCGGTGATCGCAATGAACTTATGCCTGATAATAGTTCTAGATAATTTTGGGGTTCATGAGGGACAAAAGGACTGATGAAGTTGTTGCTCGGAGAAAAGGTTAATGTCCTAAATTCTTGAGGCTATTGTTTCCTTCTTTCTTCTGTTTTGCAAACGCAATAATTACCACACAGTGCCTTTTAGTCAAATGTAATGCTTAAGTGTGTGGCAGTGGAGTTTGGAATTAATTTTTCAAGCTTATTGATTTAAAGTAAGTTCTGGCTATTGTCCCTTTCGACCCTTGTTGCCTTTCTCTCTACTTTTGTACTTTATCATTTGGGACGATGATAGTATGAAGGCTAAGCTTTCTTGGGGTGCGTAAAGGGTTCTCCCTACCCCCCGTTTTTGAGTCCCGAATTGATATGCCTGATCATGCATTTCGGTGATCGCAATGAACTTGTGCCTGATAATGGTTCTGGATAATTTTGTCATTCATGAGGGACAAAAGAACTAATAAAGTTGTTGCTTGGTGAAAAGGTTAATGTCCTAAATTCTTGAGGCTATTGTTTCTTTCTTTCTTCTGTTTTGCAAACGCAATAATTACCACACAGTTCCTTTAAGTCTAATATTATGCTTAAGTGTGTGGTGGTGGAGTTTGGAATTAATTTTTCAAACTTATTGATTTAAAGTAAGTTCTGGCCCTTGTCCCTTTCGACCCTTATTGCCTTTCTCTCTACTTTTTCACTTTATCATTTGGGACGATGATAGTTGAAAGCTGAGCTTTCTTGGGGTGCATAAAGGGTTCTCCCTACCCCCCGTTTTTGAGTCCCGACTTGATAAGCCCGATCATGCGTAACAGTGATCGCAATGAACTTGTGCCTGATAATAGTTCTGGATAATTTTGTGGTTCATGAGGGACAAAAGGGCTGATGAAATTGTTGCTCGGTGAAAAGGTTAATGTCCTAAATTCTTGAGGCTATTGTTTCTTTCTTTCTTCTGTTTTGCAAACGCAATAATTACCCCGCAGTTCCTTTTAGTCAAATGTAATGCTTAAGTGTGTGGCGGTGGAGTTTGGAATTAATTTTTCAAGCTTATTGATTTAAAGTAAGTTCTGGCTCTTGTCCCTTTCGACCCTTGTTGCCTTTCTCTCTACTTTTTCATTTTATCATTTGGGACGATGATTGTTGAAAGCTGAGCTTTCTTGGGGTGCATAAAGGGTTCTCCCTACCCCCCGTTTTTGAGTCCCGAATTGATAAGCCAGATCATGTATTCCGGTGATCGCAATGAATTTGTGCCTGATAATAGTTCTGGATAATTTTGTCGTTCATGAGGGACAAAAGGACTGATGAAGTTGTTGCTCGGAGAAAAGGTTAATGTCCTAAATTCTTGAGGCTATTGTTTCCTTCTTTCTTCTGTTTTGCAAACGCAATAATTACCACACAGTTCCTTTAAGTCTAATATTATGCTTAAGTGTGTGGTGGTGGAGTTTGGAATTAATTTTTCAAACTTATTGATTTAAAGTAAGTTCTGGCTCTTGTCCCTTTCGACCCTTGTTTCCTTTCTCTCTACTTTTTCACTTTATCATTTGGGAAGATGATAGTTGAAAGCTGAGCTTTCTTGGGGTGCATAAAGGGTTCTCCCTACCCCCCGTTTTTGAGTCTCGACTTGATAAGCCCGATCATGCGTTACGATGATCGCAATGAACTTGTGCCTGATAATAGTTCTGGATAATTTTGTGGTTCATGAGGGACAAAAGGGCTGATGAAATTGTTGCTCGGTGAAAAGGTTAATGTCCTAAATTCTTGAGGCTATTGTTTCTTTCTTTCTTCTGTTTTGCAAATGCAATAATTACCCCGCAGTTCCTTTTAGTCAAATGTAATGCTTAAGTGTGTGGCGGTGGAGTTTGGAATTAATTTTTCAAGCTTATTGATTTAAAGTAAGTTCTGGCTCTTGTCCCTTTCGACCCTTGTTGCCTTTCTCTCTACTTTTTCACTTTATCATTTGGGACGATGATTGTTGAAAGCTGAGCTTTCTTGGGGTGCATAAAGGGTTCTCCCTTCCCCCCGTTTTTGAGTCCCGACTTGATAAACCCGATCATGCGTTACGGTGATCGCAATGAACTTGTGCCTGATAATGGCTCTGGATAATTTTGTGGTTCATGAGGGACAAAAGGACTGATGAAATTGTTGCTTGGTGAAAAGGTTAATGTCCTATATTCTTGAGGCTTAAGGTTGGGTTTGAGTTTGGAATTATTTTTTCTTGCGTATTGATTAACTAAGTTCTGCCCCTTGTCCCTTTCGACTCTTGTTGCCATTCTCTCTGCTTTTGCTTTTTATCATTTGGGACGATAATAGTTTGAAGGCTGAGCCTTCTTGGGGTGCATAAATGGTTCTCCCTACCCCCCGTTTTTGAGTCCCGAATTGATAAGCCCGATCATGCATTCCGGTGATCGCAATGAACTTGTGCCTGATAATAGTTCTGGATAATTTTGGGGTTCATGAGGGACAAAAGGACTGATGAAGTTGTTGCTCGGAGAAAAGGTTAATGTCCTAAATTCTTGAGGCTATTGTTTCCTTCTTTCTTCTGTTTTGCAAACGCAATAATTACCACACAGTGCCTTTTAGTCAAATGTAATGCTTAAGTGTGTGGCGGTGGAGTTTGGAATTAATTTTTCAAGCTTATTGATTTAAAGTAAGTTCTGGCTCTTATCCCTTTCGACCCTTGTTGCCTTTCTCTCTACTTTTGGACTTTATCATTTGGGACGATGATAGTATGAAGGCAGAGCTTTCTTGGGGTGCATAAAGGGTTCTCCCTACCCCCCGTTTTTGAGTCCCGAATTGATATGCCTGATCATGCATTTCGGTGATCGCAATGAACTTGTGCCTGATAATGGTTCTGGATAATTTTGTCATTCATGAGGGACAAAAGAACTAATAAAGTTGTTGCTTGGTGAAAAGGTTAATGTCCTAAATTCTTGAGGCTATTGTTTCTTTCTTTCTTCTGTTTTGCAAACGCAATAATTACCACACAGTTCCTTTAAGTCTAATATTATGCTTAAGTGTGTGGTGGTGGAGTTTGGAATTAATTTTTCAAACTTATTGATTTAAAGTAAGTTCTGGCCCTTGTCCCTTTCGACCCTTATTGCCTTTCTCTCTACTTTTTCACTTTATCATTTGGGACGATGATAGTTGAAAGCTGAGCTTTCTTGGGGTGCATAAAGGGTTCTCCCTACCCCCCGTTTTTGAGTCCCGACTTGATAAGCCCGATCATGCGTAACAGTGATCGCAATGAACTTGTGCCTGATAATAGTTCTGGATAATTTTGTGGTTCATGAGGGACAAAAGGGCTGATGAAATTGTTGCTCGGTGAAAAGGTTAATGTCCTAAATTCTTGAGGCTATTGTTTCTTTCTTTCTTCTGTTTTGCAAACGCAATAATTACCCCGCAGTTCCTTTTAGTCAAATGTAATGCTTAAGTGTGTGGCGGTGGAGTTTGGAATTAATTTTTCAAGCTTATTGATTTAAAGTAAGTTCTGGCTCTTGTCCCTTTCGACCCTTGTTGCCTTTCTCTCTACTTTTTCATTTTATCATTTGGGACGATGATTGTTGAAAGCTGAGCTTTCTTGGGGTGCATAAAGGGTTCTCCCTACCCCCCGTTTTTGAGTCCCGAATTGATAAGCCAGATCATGTATTCCGGTGATCGCAATGAATTTGTGCCTGATAATAGTTCTGGATAATTTTGTCGTTCATGAGGGACAAAAGGACTGATGAAGTTGTTGCTCGGAGAAAAGGTTAATGTCCTAAATTCTTGAGGCTATTGTTTCCTTCTTTCTTCTGTTTTGCAAACGCAATAATTACCACACAGTTCCTTTAAGTCTAATATTATGCTTAAGTGTGTGGTGGTGGAGTTTGGAATTAATTTTTCAAACTTATTGATTTAAAGTAAGTTCTGGCTCTTGTCCCTTTCGACCCTTGTTTCCTTTCTCTCTACTTTTTCACTTTATCATTTGGGAAGATGATAGTTGAAAGCTGAGCTTTCTTGGGGTGCATAAAGGGTTCTCCCTACCCCCCGTTTTTGAGTCTCGACTTGATAAGCCCGATCATGCGTTACGATGATCGCAATGAACTTGTGCCTGATAATAGTTCTGGATAATTTTGTGGTTCATGAGGGACAAAAGGGCTGATGAAATTGTTGCTCGGTGAAAAGGTTAATGTCCTAAATTCTTGAGGCTATTGTTTCTTTCTTTCTTCTGTTTTGCAAATGCAATAATTACCCCGCAGTTCCTTTTAGTCAAATGTAATGCTTAAGTGTGTGGCGGTGGAGTTTGGAATTAATTTTTCAAGCTTATTGATTTAAAGTAAGTTCTGGCTCTTGTCCCTTTCGACCCTTGTTGCCTTTCTCTCTACTTTTTCACTTTATCATTTGGGACGATGATTGTTGAAAGCTGAGCTTTCTTGGGGTGCATAAAGGGTTCTCCCTTCCCCCCGTTTTTGAGTCCCGACTTGATAAACCCGATCATGCGTTACGGTGATCGCAATGAACTTGTGCCTGATAATGGCTCTGGATAATTTTGTGGTTCATGAGGGACAAAAGGACTGATGAAATTGTTGCTTGGTGAAAAGGTTAATGTCCTATATTCTTGAGGCTTAAGGTTGGGTTTGAGTTTGGAATTATTTTTTCTTGCGTATTGATAAACTAAGTTCTGCCCCTTGTCCCTTTCGACTCTTGTTGCCATTCTCTCTGCTTTTGCTTTTTATCATTTGGGACGATAATAGTTTGAAGGCTGAGCCTTCTTGGGGTGCATAAATGGTTCTCCCTACCCCCCGTTTTTGAGTCCCGAATTGATAAGCCCGATCATGCATTCCGGTGATCGCAATGAACTTGTGCCTGATAATAGTTCTGGATAATTTTGGGGTTCATGAGGGACAAAAGGACTGATGAAGTTGTTGCTCGGAGAAAAGGTTAATGTCCTAAATTCTTGAGGCTATTGTTTCCTTCTTTCTTCTGTTTTGCAAACGCAATAATTACCACACAGTGCCTTTTAGTCAAATGTAATGCTTAAGTGTGTGGCGGTGGAGTTTGGAATTAATTTTTCAAGCTTATTGATTTAAAGTAAGTTCTGGCTCTTATCCCTTTCGACCCTTGTTGCCTTTCTCTCTACTTTTGGACTTTATCATTTGGGACGATGATAGTATGAAGGCAGAGCTTTCTTGGGGTGCATAAAGGGTTCTCCCTACCCCCCGTTTTTGAGTCCCGAATTGATATGCCTGATCATGCATTTCGGTGATCGCAATGAACTTGTGCCTGATAATGGTTCTGGATAATTTTGTCATTCATGAGGGACAAAAGAACTAATAAAGTTGTTGCTTGGTGAAAAGGTTAATGTCCTAAATTCTTGAGGCTATTGTTTCTTTCTTTCTTCTGTTTTGCAAACGCAATAATTACCACACAGTTCCTTTAAGTCTAATATTATGCTTAAGTGTGTGGTGGTGGAGTTTGGAATTAATTTTTCAAACTTATTGATTTAAAGTAAGTTCTGGCCCTTGTCCCTTTCGACCCTTATTGCCTTTCTCTCTACTTTTTCACTTTATCATTTGGGACGATGATAGTTGAAAGCTGAGCTTTCTTGGGGTGCATAAAGGGTTCTCCCTACCCCCCGTTTTTGAGTCCCGACTTGATAAGCCCGATCATGCGTAACAGTGATCGCAATGAACTTGTGCCTGATAATAGTTCTGGATAATTTTGTGGTTCATGAGGGACAAAAGGGCTGATGAAATTGTTGCTCGGTGAAAAGGTTAATGTCCTAAATTCTTGAGGCTATTGTTTCTTTCTTTCTTCTGTTTTGCAAACGCAATAATTACCCCGCAGTTCCTTTTAGTCAAATGTAATGCTTAAGTGTGTGGCGGTGGAGTTTGGAATTAATTTTTCAAGCTTATTGATTTAAAGTAAGTTCTGGCTCTTGTCCCTTTCGACCCTTGTTGCCTTTCTCTCTACTTTTTCATTTTATCATTTGGGACGATGATTGTTGAAAGCTGAGCTTTCTTGGGGTGCATAAAGGGTTCTCCCTACCCCCCGTTTTTGAGTCCCGAATTGATAAGCCAGATCATGTATTCCGGTGATCGCAATGAATTTGTGCCTGATAATAGTTCTGGATAATTTTGTCGTTCATGAGGGACAAAAGGACTGATGAAGTTGTTGCTCGGAGAAAAGGTTAATGTCCTAAATTCTTGAGGCTATTGTTTCCTTCTTTCTTCTGTTTTGCAAACGCAATAATTACCACACAGTTCCTTTAAGTCTAATATTATGCTTAAGTGTGTGGTGGTGGAGTTTGGAATTAATTTTTCAAACTTATTGATTTAAAGTAAGTTCTGGCTCTTGTCCCTTTCGACCCTTGTTTCCTTTCTCTCTACTTTTTCACTTTATCATTTGGGAAGATGATAGTTGAAAGCTGAGCTTTCTTGGGGTGCATAAAGGGTTCTCCCTACCCCCCGTTTTTGAGTCTCGACTTGATAAGCCCGATCATGCGTTACGATGATCGCAATGAACTTGTGCCTGATAATAGTTCTGGATAATTTTGTGGTTCATGAGGGACAAAAGGGCTGATGAAATTGTTGCTCGGTGAAAAGGTTAATGTCCTAAATTCTTGAGGCTATTGTTTCTTTCTTTCTTCTGTTTTGCAAATGCAATAATTACCCCGCAGTTCCTTTTAGTCAAATGTAATGCTTAAGTGTGTGGCGGTGGAGTTTGGAATTAATTTTTCAAGCTTATTGATTTAAAGTAAGTTCTGGCTCTTGTCCCTTTCGACCCTTGTTGCCTTTCTCTCTACTTTTTCACTTTATCATTTGGGACGATGATTGTTGAAAGCTGAGCTTTCTTGGGGTGCATAAAGGGTTCTCCCTTCCCCCCGTTTTTGAGTCCCGACTTGATAAACCCGATCATGCGTTACGGTGATCGCAATGAACTTGTGCCTGATAATGGCTCTGGATAATTTTGTGGTTCATGAGGGACAAAAGGACTGATGAAATTGTTGCTTGGTGAAAAGGTTAATGTCCTATATTCTTGAGGCTTAAGGTTGGGTTTGAGTTTGGAATTATTTTTTCTTGCGTATTGATAAACTAAGTTCTGCCCCTTGTCCCTTTCGACTCTTGTTGCCATTCTCTCTGCTTTTGCTTTTTATCATTTGGGACGATGATAGTTTGAAGGCTGAGCCTTCTTGGGGTGTATAAATGGTTCTCCCTACCCCCCGTTTTTGAGTCCCGAATTGATAAGCCTGATCATGCATTCCGGTGATCGCAATGAACTTGTGCCTGATAATAGTTCTGGATAATTTTGTGGTTCATGAGGGACAAAAGGACTGATGAAGTTGTTGCTCGGAGAAAAGGTTAATGTCCTAAATTCTTGAGGCTATTGTTTCCTTCTTTCTTCTGTTTTGCAAACGCAATAATTACCACACAGTGCCTTTTAGTCAAATGTAATGCTTAAGTGTGTGGCGGTGGAGTTTGGAATTAATTTTTCAAGCTTATTGATTTAAAGTAAGTTCTGGCTCTTATCCCTTTCGACCCTTGTTGCCTTTCTCTCTACTTTTGGACTTTATCATTTGGGACGATGATAGTATGAAGGCAGAGCTTTCTTGGGGTGCATAAAGGGTTCTCCCTACCCCCCGTTTTGAGTCCCGAATTGATATGCCTGATCATGCATTTCGGTGATCGCAATGAACTTGTGCCTGATAATGGTTCTGGATAATTTTGTCATTCATGAGGGACAAAAGAACTAATGAAGTTGTTGCTTGGTGAAAAGGTTAATGTCCTAAATTCTTGAGGCTATTGTTTCTTTCTTTCTTCTGTTTTGCAAACGGAATAATTACCACACAGTTCCTTTAAGTCTAATATTATGCTTAAGTGTGTGGTGGTGGAGTTTGGAATTAATTTTTCAAACTTATTGATTTAAAGTAAGTTCTGGCTCTTGTCCCTTTCGACCCTTGTTGCATTTCTCTATACTTTTTCACTTTATCATTTGGGACAATGATAGTTGAAAGCTGAGCTTTCTTGGGGTGCATAAAGGGTTCTCCCTACCCCCCGTTTTTGAGTCCCGACTTGATAAGCCCTATCATGCGTTACGGTGATCGCAATAAACTTGTGCCTGATAATAGTTCTGGATAATTTTGTGGTTCATGAGGGACAAAAGGGCTGATGAAATTGTTGCTCGGTGAAAAGGTTAATGTCCTAAATTCTTGAGGCTATTGTTTCTTTCTTTCTTCTGTTTTGCAAAGGCAATAATTACCCCGCAGTTTCTTTTAGTCAAATGTAATGCTTAAGTGTGTGGCGGTGGAGTTTGGAATTAATTTTTCAAGCTTATTGATTTAAAGTAAGTTCTGGCTCTTGTCCCTTTCGACCCTTGTTGCCTTTCTCTCTACTTTTTCACTTTATCATTTGGGACGATGATTGTTGAAAGCTGAGCTTTCTTGGGGTGCATAAAGGGTTCTCCCTACCCCCCGTTTTTGAGTCCCGACTTGATAAGCCCGATCATGCGTTACGGTGATCGCAATGAACTTGTACCTGATAATGACTCTGGATAATTTTGTGGTTCATGAGGGACAAAAGGACTGATGAAATTGTTGCTTGGTGAAAAGGTTAATGTCCTATATTCTTGAGGCTTAAGGTTGGGTTTGAGTTTGGAATTATTTTTTCTTGCGTATTGATAAACTAAGTTCTGCCCCTTGTCCCTTTCGACTCTTGTTGCCATTCTCTCTGCTTTTGCTTTTTATCATTTGGGACGATGATAGTTTGAAGGCTGAGCCTTCTTGGGGTGTATAAATGGTTCTCCCTACCCCCCGTTTTTGAGTCCCGAATTGATAAGCCTGATCATGCATTCCGGTGATCGCAATGAACTTGTGCCTGATAATAGTTCTGGATAATTTTGTCGTTCATGAGGGACAAAAGGACTGATGAAGTTGTTGCTCGGAGAAAAGGTTAATGTCCTAAATTCTTGAGGCTATTGTTTCCTTCTTTCTTCTGTTTTGCAAACGCAATAATTACCACACAGTTCCTTTAAGTCTAATATTATGCTTAAGTGTGTGGTGGTGGAGTTTGGAATTAATTTTTCAAACTTATTGATTTAAAGTAAGTTCTGGCTCTTGTCCCTTTCGACCCTTGTTGCCTTTCTCTCTACTTTTTCACTTTATCATTTGGGACGATGATAGTTGAAAGCTGAGCTTTCTTGGGGTGCATAAAGGGTTCTCCCTACCCTTCGTTTTTGAGTCTCGAATTGATAAGCCCGATCATGCATTACGGTGATCGCAATGAACTTGTGCCTGATAATGGTTCTGGATAATTTTGTGGTTCATGAAGGACAAAAGGACTGATGAAGTTCTTGCTCGGTGAAAAGGTTAATGTCCTATATTCTTGAGACTTAAGGTTTGGTTTGAGTTTGGAATTATTTTTTCTTGCGTATTGATAAACTAAGTTCTGCCCCTTGTCCCTTTCGACTCTTGTTGCCATTCTCTCTGCTTTTGCTTTTTATCATTTGGGACGATGATAGTTTGAAGACTGAGCCTTCTTGGGGAGCATAAAGGGTTCTCCCTACCCCCCGTTTTTGGGTCCCGAATTGATAAGCCCGATCATGCATTACGGTGATCGCAATGAACTTGTGCCTCATAATAGTTCTGGATAATTTTTTTCTTGGGGTGCATAAAGGGTTCTCCCTACCCCCTGTTTTTGAGTCCCGACTTGATAAGCCCGATCATGCGTTACGGTGATCGCAATGAACTTGTGCCTGATAATGGTTCTGGATAATTTTGTGGTTCATGAGGGACAAAAGTACTGATGAAGTTGTTGCTCGGTGAAAATGTTAATGTCCTAAATTCTTGAGGCTATTGTTTCCTTCTTTCTTCTGTTTTGCAAACGCAGTAATTACCACACAGATCCTTTTAGTGTAATGTAATTCTTAAGTGTGTGGTGGTGGAGTTTGGAATTAATTTTTCAAGCTTATTGATTTAAAGTAAGTTCTGGCTCTTGTCCCTTTCGACCCTTGTTTCCTTTCTCTCTTCTTTTGCACTTTATCATTTGGGACGATGATAGTTTGAAGGCTAAGCTTTCTTGGGGTGCATAAAGGGTTCTCCCTACCCCCCGTTTTTGAGTCCCGATTTGATAAGCCCGATCATGCATTACGGTGATCGCAATGAACTTGTGCCTGATAATAGTTCTGGATAATTTTGTGGTTCATGAGGGACAAAAGGACTGATGAAGTTGTTGCTCGGAGAAAAGTTTAATGTCCTAAATTCTTGAGGCTATTGTTTCCTTCTTTCTTCTGTTTGGCAAACGCAATAATTACCACACAGTTCCTTTTAGTCTAATGTAATTCTTAAGTGTGTGGTGGTGGAGTTTGGAATTAATTTTTCAAGCTTATTGATTTAAAGTAAGTTCTGGCTCTTGTCCCTTTCGACCCTTTTTGCCTTTCTCTCTACTTTATCACTTTATCATTTGGGACGATGATAGTTTGAAGGCTGAGCTTTCTTGGGGTGCATAAAGGGTTCTCCCTACCCCCCGTTTTTGAGGGACACAAGGACTGATGAAATTGTTGTTTGGTGAAAAGGTTAATGTCCTATATTCTTGAGGCTTAAGGTTGGGTTTGAGTTTGGAATTATTTTTTCTTGCGTATTGATAAACTAAGTTCTGCCCCTTGTCCCTTTCGACCCTTGTTGCCATTCTCTCTGCTTTTTCTTTTTATCATTTGGGACGATGATAGTTTGAAGGCTGAGCCTTCTTGGGGTGCATGAAGGGTTCTCCCTACCCCCCGTTTTTGAGTCCCGAATTGATAAGCCCGATCATGCATTACGGTGATTGCAATGAACTTGTACCTGATAATAGTTCTGGATAATTTTGTTCTTGGGGTGCATAAAGGGTTCTCCCTACCCTCCGTTTTTGAGTCCCGACTTGATAAGCCCGATCATGCGTTACGGTGATCGCAATGAACTTGTACCAGATAATGGTTCTGGATAATTTTGTGGTTCATGAGGGACAAAAGGACTGATGAAATTGTTGCTCGGTGAAAAGGTTAATGTCCTAAATTCTTGAGGCTATTGTTTCCTTCTTTCTTCTGTTTTGCAAACGCAATAATTACCACACAGTTCCTTTTAGTCTAATGTAATTCTTAAGTGTGTGGCGGTGGAGTTTGGAATTAATTTTTCAAGCTTATTGATTTAAAGTAAGTTCTGGCTCTTGTCCCTTTCGACCCTTGTTGCCTTTCTCTCTTCTTTTGCACTTTATCATTTGGGACGATGATAGTTTGAAGGCTGAGCTTTCTTGGGGTGCATAAAGGGTTCTCCCTACCCCCCGTTTTTGAGTCCCGACTTGATAAGCCCGATCATGCGTTATGGTGATCGCAATGAACTTGTGCCTGATAATGGTTCTGGATAATTTTGTGGTTCATGAGGGACAAAAGGACTGATGAAATTTTTGCTCGGTGAAAAGGTTAATGTCCTATATTCTTGAGGCTTAAGGTTGGGTTTGAGTTTGGAATTATTTTTTCTTGCGTATTGATAAACTAAGTTTTGCCCCTTGTCCCTTTCGACTCTTGTTGCCATTCTCTCTGCTTTTGCTTTTTATCATTTGGGACGATGATAGTTTGAAGGCTGAGCCTTCTTGGGGTGCATAAAGGGTTCTCCCTACCCCCCGTTTTTGAGTCCCGAATTGATAAGCCCGATCATGCATTACGGTGATCGCAATGAACTTGTGCCTGATAATAGTTCTGGATAATTTTGTGGTTCATGAGGGACAAAAGGTCTGATGAAGTTGTTGCTCGGTGAAAAGGTTAATGTCCTAAATTTTTGAGGCTATTGTTTCTTTCTTTCTTCTGTTTTGCAAACGCAATAATTACATCACAGTTCCTTTTAGTCAAATGTAATGCTTAAGTGTGTGGCGGTGGAGTTTGGAATTAATTTTTCAAGCTTATCGATTTAAAGTAAGTTCTGGCTCTTGTCCCTTTCGACCCTTGTTGCATTTCTCTCTACTATTGCACTTTATCATTTGGGACGATGCTAGTTTGAAGGCTGGGCTTTCTCGGGGTGCATAAAGGGTTCTCCCTTCTCCCTTTTGAGTCCCAAATGGGTATGCTCGATCATGCATTACGATGATTGCTATGAATTTGTGCCAGATATTGGTTCTGGAAAATTTTGAGATTCATGAGGAACAAAAGGACTAATGAACTTGTTGCTCTATGAATTTTGTAGCTATGTTCTTTGTAACTTGTAAGAGTGTGACTGTCTGAGTTCCCTAGCTGAGCATTGTAGAGTAATGTCACTTATATTTACAGCCGCTTGGTCTTCCTTTTTTTTCCTCTTCCAGGAACTATGGTTGTATATAATCAAATAATAAATAGTAGTAGTATACAATTTGTTTATTAAAATATGTTATGCTATTTGTGTTGGTTTTATTGTGAAGGTTTGTGCTTATGCAAATTTGTTCGTTGGTCGTCACAGTCAAATGATTATAGGCTAATACAATTGGGGAGTTATATTTGTCACCTAGGATTTTGTACTTAGGCAACTGTAGTAATTGTCTTTAATACTCATATCTCGACTTACATTTTGGGTTTTAAAACCCAGAACGAATGTTGATTATATTCCGCGTTTTGTATTCCGTAATCTCCATGTTGAATCCCGGTTTCTAAATCCCAGTATGCATCAAAATGTTTTTTCCGGGATATTATTCCCAGAATGATTTTTATTTACTAAAACTAAATTCCGGGTTTTTTAATCCCGGTAAGCATTTTCATGCATACCGGTTTTGTACATTCCGGAAGACTCACTAAAATGTCTTCCGGGAATTATAATCCCAGAATGATATTACCTTCCGGGTTATATGTCCCGGAATCTAACATGAAAAATTAAAAAAACATTTAAGTGTTTCTCCACAATTTATATACCGGTTTCAGAAATCTCGGTAAGCATGTTATAATATATTTCGAGTTTATAATTCCCGAAATTAAAATTTATAGTTTTCCGAAAAAAATATCCCAGAAATGAACTGGAATGGAAATGTGTATTAATGTTATATGGGATATATTTCCCGAAATAATGATGATAATGCACGTTTCGGATTTTATATCCCGGTAGGAAAATGCTACAAATTATATTACCGGATCATATAGGTACCCAGAGGGTATGGGGATGGGCACTCAAGTTTGTACCCACGCGGGTACGGGGACGGGTACGGGTACTTTTTAAAAACGCGGGTATGGGGATGGGTACTATAGTACCCTACCCAGACCCTACCCATTGCCATCCCTATACTCAAGACTTGAAGTCAAGAACGTTGATGGACGATTCCCAGTGGACAATTAACTTATCATCTACGCATAGCATAGCATAGACACCACGGTGAGATCGTTGAGGATCCAAAGTCTAGTTGGTGTGACCAAGGGGGTTTGTTTTAGGGTAACTGTTGTAGGCTTACCCTCGGATAAGTAGCATTCCTCAGTCGAAGTTGGCTTGCCGTCCAACGGTCCTGAATAGCTATAGGTTGCGTAAAGCTTTCCTGATAAGTGACATTCCTTTCAGTTGGCTTGTCGTCCAAAGGTCCTGAATAGCTGAAGGTTGTCCCGTCTTACCTCTTGTAACGATTGAGGCGTTGTCTAGACTTATTGGCATTACATCTGCATTATGTGCATCTAACATCTGACTAAACTTCCCTATAACTTAGAATAAAGAATTATAGTACCTTCATGATTACTGTTATGATGTGTGTGCTTGGGTCACCAGGTATTTGGCGTTTCAGTTTTGTATTAAGTAATTGACCCTTGCATTTGTCTGTTTCCGTTATGTTCTATCCGCGTTAGTTCGGTAAAAGGCCGATATGCCCATGGGAGCTGATAGCCCCATTCGGGGAGGCCGGACACGACCTACTTGATGTGGAGGATCCCGCAGCGTGGGTCTTTGATCATCGGACCCAATGTTTTTGGTACCCTGGACACGTCGAGGAGACTACTCGAGATGTCTATGACTGGGTTCTATCGAGGGAGCGTTATTCCAGAGCTTAGTGGTGGTGGATACCCTCTTGGATGACCTTGGGTGACGTACAAGAGAGCGACATACCATCTGCATCATCGGAGCTACCCTCTTGGATGACCTTAAGTGATGTTTATAAGTTTGTTTCATTTGTAATTAAAAAAAAAATACTCGCCCTTTTATGGATTTTTAGAAAGATGTTTTATTTAATTTTCTGCTTTTATCGAGAAACGTGATGCCTGCTGTATTTGAAAAACGGGGTGACATAGATGATGATGATGAAGATGACGATGAAGATGAAGAGCAAGAGATGATAACGATGATGAAGAATTTTTATGATTTTTATCTTTACTATGATTTTTGTAATTAATAATTTTTATTTAATTTAATTGATAATTGTTAAGTGAAAAAAATGTAATTATAGATTAAATAAAAAGTCCACATAAGCTTCATTTTACATGTGTCACTGCCACATCACTTTAGTGATGCCACTTGGCAAAGCCATTAGAGTTTCGCCTCCGGCAAGGACCAAAACTTGGCTATTTCCCAAATATTAGGTATTGTATTCAAACTTTACTCCACCGAAGGACGACATACAAACTTCCCCTATTATACATTTTTTTCATCAAAAGCTTAGTTAACCCTTAAGTTTAATAAAATTAAATTTGAAAAAATACCTTCATAAAATCTAGGTTCTCACGATTTGAAATTGCACAAAAGACTATAATTTATAAACCGCTAGACTTAAGAATCACAAAAACGATTAGCTCGGCAAACTTCCCGGGATGGGTCGTCGCGCCGAATATGGAAGCGACCACCTTCCTTTATTTATGCGTCAATGTATTTAGACATCGTCGTTTAGTTGTTTTTTGTTCTTCCTGTCTTCCTCCTATAGCAAAAAAAAAGTCACGAAAATGACATTTATTTAAGCCTTAAATTGATCTCCAAATATATTTATTTAACTTGTACATAAATAAGTTCATATTTAAATAAACACTCAATTTTAGATATGGTTTTAATTTATTATTTGTCATTTTTCTTCTTTTAAATAGTGTTTTCTTATCATTGTATTTAATCATATGGTTTAGTCGACTAGTTTTTTAAAAGTTCATTTTTTTTGTTATATAAAATTATTTACCTATCTAGTTTTAATTATTTATTTTAAAATGTGTTACTTATATATTTTCATGTTAAAAAATAACCTTTATGAATTACAGAAAATTAAATTAAAAATATAAGTTAATATACTTTATACGCGTTAGAATTACGCTGCTGCTATCACACCACATAGACAGAAATAAGGATTTCTTGTAATTACCTTAATAAGGATTTCTTGTAATTACCTTAATTACCGTTAAGTTATTACATAAATAGAAATAAGGATTTGTGTGATTCTCACTGAAATCACAGAATTGAGAGAGAATGGTGAGAGAAGACGAAAGGAAGATACAAGAAGACGGATAGAAACGCAATCTTGATGCGGCGGAGGAAGAACGAGTGCCGGCGGAGTCCGTTGCAAAAAGAAGCGCATGAAAAGAGGGCATCATCGGAGGCTTTACTACTGAGAGAATTGGAAATTGCAGAAGAGGCAAATTCTGAAGCTGCGTTTGAGGTAGAGATAGCGGCATGAAGGCAGTGAATTAGAAACCCAATCTTGATGCGGCGGAGGAAGAACGAGTGGCGGCGGAGGCGTTGCAAAAGGAATCAGAGTCTGTAATTCACTTTTGTTTTAATGGTTATTACATGTCTAGGCTTTCTATTCTTTGTTGCGCCTGGCCGTGAAAGTTTGATTGGTGTTAGAAAAGTGACCCTTATACAATTTGAGAACATGATTATGTGCTTTTTTTCTCCCGGCACTGGCAGACCCACTTACAAAAAAAGGTTTGTGAACTCAAGATTTTTATGTTGCAATTTTTAGGTAGTAGTGTTTCTGGTGTTCATTTGATTAGTTGTTAACTTTTTAATGAGGGTTTTACTATTGCAGAATGATTTTTTTATGGGGAAGAAGTTGGATGAAGGATCATTTGGAGTGCTTTATAGAGTGTCACTGGCCAAGAAGACCTCTTCAAAGGTATTATACATGTTATTTGGAAGCTATTGAAATTTTAGAAGTTTTTCACTTATTTTCTATGTATGAATGCTTTATAAGAACATTAGTGAATTCCAAGATAAAGATTAACTTTCGTGTTTCTTTTGTTTTGAAGAAGGCATATGAATATGGTGCAGTAGAAATTTGGATGAATGAGCAAGGATCAAGAGCTTGTGCAAACAACTTTGCAGATATTTTTTATAGCTTTCTTGAGGTGATTCTCTATTAAAACTAATACTTCCCATCAAATTTAAGGTATCACTGCTGGCCAGATTTTTTTTTATGGCTTTCTTGTGCAAACAGTTGGGGTGTGTTGAAGAAATTGTTGGTGGGATGAGGTGCTGCCATGGAAAATGAGGCGATCAGTGGTGGTAGGACAGAACTCGTACTGCTCAAGACTAAACTCGCCACGAAGATATCATCTGCAACACCCATTCTTAATATTTTGGTTAGTCTCATTCTTGCATTTTGGATTTCATTGTGTCTCTTATTTCGATGGCATATGTATATATATGTAGCCTTGTTCACAGTCCATTCAATATACCCGTTTGACCTTTTTAGCCTATTGTGTCCTCCTCTTCATTATATGCATAAATGTTAATGCCTTTTTAACTTCACTTAATGGAAAGCAATGTATGCAGTTTCATGCTTTAGTTGCTGATCTTGGGCTTATCTCTATTGTTTTCTTGATTGTTAGAAATATTGATATTGTGCTTACCTCAAATTTGGTGCCAGACAAGTTTTCTACTATGGTTCCTTTCTTTGTTGTTTTTGTGTCTTGGGTTGTTTCCATCGTTGTTTTCTTTGAAACCTTGTATGTTTGTGTTTGGCCTTATGAAATCACATGTCGTTTTTCCCAGGCTTCTGTCCATTGCAGAAGAGACTTTAGCCGGATTCCTTTCGATGCCTACAGCTGGAATTGCTGTTTAGTGGGTCCAAATGCCTGGAATGAAGGTGATCCAATTACTCTTAATATTTGCTGATCAATTACTTGTTTTATTCTTCAAAAATTTTTCCCGGGATGTGGCATGAACAGAATGGTTAAAAATATGGACCAAATTGACATCTTTAAATAACACACCCCAACTGCTGATAACTTTTTTTGTTAACGAGGTTTTCTCTTCTATTTATAAATTGTCGTGCTTGCATTTATGGATGACATAATCGACAATAACCTCTACAGGTTGCCGAAATCCTTAAGGATAAGCAGATGCTATTCTGTCTCCTTGAAGGCGGGAATTAGATAAGCAAGCTTGCTGTGCAGAGACAGTATAAAATCTTGTTGATTTATTTGGTAACTTGCTCTCTCTCTCTCTCTTCTCTTTTATTTGGACGTTATGACTTTCATGATTACGTGCAAATTGGGAGAGGTGTCTTAAAAGGGCTTATTTTTAAGCATAAGGCAATTTCAGATTCCTAACTAGTTGATGGAAAGAACAAATGGATAAAGATTGGCGACACTAGGATACTGGAAACAATGGGTAGAATAGTTCTCATTAGAGTTGAGTAACTGTTGGTATTTGGATGGTTGGATAATTAGTGAATGATTTTGTAAACGTTAGTATTATGGAAATGAGTGGGCAAATATTCAAGTTGTATAACGAAGGCTTTTAATTAATTTGTAGATAGGAGCTACAAGGTTGTATGGTAGTGAGTAGTTTGGTTCTTGGACACACCTCAAATTGCTCCACATGTGATGGTTGAAAAATAATCTTTGTCAAACTTGAGGTCTTAAATTTCCAACATATTATCTCGTGACGTCAAACTTAAACTTTGGTAATCTTTCTTAATTCTCAGTATAACTGTATTAGTTAGCTCAAAACACTAGTAGGTTTTTTAAGTAGGCATCTGTGAACTAATAAATTGCCAGAAGCTGGGATTCTTTATTCTGCCCCCAGTGCCATTTCCTCTTCCTCAAATTAAACTTTCATAATAAAAAGTGCTGGTTGGGTGTACAATAACCATTTCTGTTAAATTATAACATATGCTCTCTGAAGGTTGTCTTCAACTTCTTACCTTTGGGGGCTGCTTTTACAGGGTGATGTAGACAGGGATGGGTACCTTAATTATGGAGAGTTTGCAGCTATTTCTGTTCATCTAAGAAAGATGGGAAATGATGAGCACTTCATCAAAGCCTTCAATTTTTTTGATGCGAACAAAAGTGGGTATATTGAGATTGAGGAGCTGCGTGACGCCTTATCTGATGACATTGAGACAAACTGTGAAGAAGTCATCAATGCAATTATGCATGGTGTGGTGATAGGTACTCACTATTTGAGAGTATTAGGATTTATGCTTTTATCTTTTTGTTAGTTTATTTTCTCCGGTAAGCATTAGATTCTATATTCTATTATTAGATTCTATATTTTTTTATTAGATTTTATCTGGTTAATTGGATTAGTATAAATAAGAGACGTTAGTGAGCATTAGGGATAATCTTTGTATTCATTTAGGATTAGGGTTTGGAGAGCATTGGGTGTTTCTGGGTTCTTTTTGGGAGTGTTTGGCATCTCCTATTGTATCTTATCCTAATTCTCGATTTGGGAATTAGGGTTCTTCTATCAATAATAGCCTCATAATTTTTGGGTTCTAACACTGGTATCAGAGCACCTTTCCGGGTGCTGTGGGTACAAACCAGAAGGAGATGGCCGACCATAGAAATAAAGATTTCTTGTTTTCTCTGTCATCGCAAGAGAAGGAGAAGATTCGTGTGATTCTCAGTGAAATCGCAGAATTGAGAGAGAAAGGTGAGAGTAGACGAAAGGAAGATACTAGAAGACGGAAAGAAGCGCATGAAAAGAGGGCATCATCGGAGGCTTTACTAAGAGAATCGGAAATCGCAGAAGAGGCAAATTCTGTTTTGCGAATGCATACATGACAAACATAGTTCCTGCTAGTCAAGTGTAGTGCTTAAGTGTGTGGCGGTTGAGTTTGGAATTATTTTTTCATGCGTATTGATAAACTAATTATGGCCCTTGTCCCTTTTGACCCTTGTTGCCTTCCTCTCTACTTTTGAACTTTATCATTTGGGAAGATGATAGTTTGAAGGATGAGCTTTCTTGGGGTGCATAAAGGGTTCTCCCTTCCCCCTATTGAGTCCCAAATGGGTATGCCCGATCATGCGTTAATGTGAACTGTTGATGAATTATTGTTCATCTCTTTATTTTTATGTTTTCAGCAACCAAGTTTCTTCTCTTTCTGTTTTTGAGCCAAACATCCCTTTAGCTATATATCTATATGAAGTTCTTGAAGTATACCAGTGTCATTTTGAAGGAATGATGAACTGAGATTATATTGTTTTGCAGAAGCTGGATTTTTGACTTTGGAGGATTTGCAAAGAAAGTGAAAAATACTAATCTGTCAACTACTGATCAAATCAAGGACTGTGGAGCATATCTTGAATGCCCAAAATGTTATTATCGGATTGATAACAGTGATGTATGCTACAATTCAACTTAATCTTCAATTTTTCATCTATTGGTCTTCAAATTCACACATCCACCAAAGTAGAAAAATACTATAAGCCTATGGAGTTTGTGACATGCTCCAATTCCTTTAACCTACACTTCTCTTCTTTTGGCCTAAACAATTAATTCAAGTACTTAAAAGTTAGAAGATTGCAGTTTTTACCTTGATACCAGGATTAAACTCTTGAAAATGTTCAACTTAAGTTTTGACTGATTGTTTCATGACAAATATTCCGTTGCCTGTGCAGGTTTTTCCTGAGTGGCCTGGCTTTCCTGCTGGTGTAAAGTTTGATCCTTCTGATGTTGAACTTTTAGAGCATTTAGCAGCAAAGTGTTGTATTGGAAACAGAGAGCCGCACATGTTTATCCATGAGTTCATCCCAACTCTACAAGGAGATCAAGGTATTTGCTACACACATCCAGAAAATCTTCCAGGTGAGGGTTCTCTGACCTTTTCCCTTTCAAATATGTAAACATTTAGTGTTCATTCAGCAAAAAAAATTGACTAATTGACCACCAAAATGAAATCAAAATGCCAAACCTGACAAACATATCAAAGCAGCTACTTAAACACTTGGCATTCCGGCACGTTATGATTCATAAAGGTTATGTTTAATTTAATCTCAATCAGCATCTGAAAAACATTATTGGACTTAGGGGACCAATCATTTCCTTTTAGAACTAGAACAGCAAAAAATTTAGGTAATTTTGTTGATATCTAAATATTTAAGAGTCACTTTGGTCTCCGAATGATTTAGTATCGGTCAGTTTAGTTCGTCAACTATAGAAATAAGCAAAATAGTCCTTTAAAGATGCTCAACTTAGTCATTCCGAGAACTGAAATTGATCACCTTTTTCATCTTTCAATGACTTAGTTAATCATAATTTTCATCTTTCAGGTATTAGATTGGTCATTTTCAATTTTCATGGACTATTTTGCCTATTTTTATATTTCAGGGACTAAGTTGACCGATCCTATATCTTTCAATGACAAAGTAACTATTCAGTTGATATCCAAATATCTATGTTTAGATATCAGATCATGGTGTTTTCCTTCTTTCTCTTTGGGATGAGAATTAGGGGAAGCTAGGATTTTATGATTGCCAAACTTAACAAATTTAGTGGCCGGTAATGATCATCTTCTAATTCACTTCATACATATTCTTAAAATTGAATTTGGTCAGGGGCTTCCATTGACTCTGTCCAAATGTGGACTAAATGCAGTTTTTTGGAACACATTCTCAGATGAAATTCTACTATTTTGATCTCAGGTGCTAAGAAAGATGGGAGTATTGTCCATTTCTTTAACAGAACAGTTAATGCATATGCTTCTGGACAAAGAAAGCGCAGAAAGATCCACCATGAACATGGTTTGTCTGAAGAGCATGTTCGTTGGCACAAAACTGGTAAGACCAAACCTGTGATAGAAGATGGAGTGCATAAGGGCTTCAAGAAGATCATGGTTCTTTATGTAAGACCTCAGAAAGAGTCCAAGCCATATAAATCCAATTGGGTGATGCATCAGTACCATCTAGGGAGGGAAGAGGAAGAGAAGGATGGTGAATATGTGGTTTCAAAAGTTTTCTATCAACAGCAGAAGCAAACTGAGAAAATTGAGGAGAATCCTGTGGCTGAAGGTTCTGACATGGCGTCGCGAACCGGTCCAAGAACCCCGAATCCAAATCCTCCCGGTCGACCTCATACTGATAAGTTTGTTGATTGTTACGACAATTTTGATGAAAATGAACTTCCATCACTCATCCAGGTGTGTAGATATTTGGAAACCCTTCTATAATTGATATTGAAGGCGGAATCAATTCTTCTAAAGCTTCTGAGTTTTAAAATTGATTATAATGAAAGAAAAACTGATCCAAACATGCTAGAAAATGACTTTTGTCGCCCATTAGTGAGACTAGAAGCATGGACAACTACATGCATCAGACCTGGAGATGATGCATATAGTTGTCCACGCTTCCATCACTTAAGTACTCACGAGAAATAGAAAGTTATTTAACATTTTTATTTTGCCAAACACTACATTCTTTGATTCATTTTTGAAATTTTGATTTGATGAACTAGGATGACAAGTTTATACCTGAAGAATCACATGCCCCACCATCTGATGTAAAGGATGAGGACAATATGGGTGAACCTGCATGGTTGGCTGGTGAATCACAGGATGTATGTTACTTTGATGGCTTGGATGACATCATTTTGTGCAAGGAGATGTTAAATTCTTCTGCACTCTTGAATGATTCTGGATTGAACTCCTCCACTTTTAACAGTTTCACTTGCCATGCAAATGAGGCATCTTATGACATTTCTGTCCTGGATACCTTGGAATTTGATACTCCTCCAGATTTTGATCTTTCTGTAAGCACCAATTTACCTTCTAGAGTTTTCCAATATATTAACATGCTTTTATTAGTGAGGGATTCTCATTTACTTGGAAAAATTGGAATTTTGTTCTAAAGACAGTATTCTTCAGTGGATGAACAGGTTTTGAGGTGTTATTGTGGAGCAAGTTCAATTTGACATTGATGCTTAATCCGAAACTCTAGCGATATGGTGTTGACAATCATAAATAATATGATGTCTCTGGTTTCTGGACTTAAATCAACTTGTGCATTTCGTCATGGGAGCAGTATCTGCATAAGAATTTTTTATGTCAGAGGTCTAGTCTCTATTTGATGTCTATGATGGAGTGGAAATCTAACAGCTTATTGTATAAAACAAAAAAAGTTGAATAATTTGTTTTTTCCCCTAAATATCTGGTTTGTGCAAACAACTTTGCAGATATTTTTTATAGCTTTCTTGAGGTGATTCTCTTCTAAAACTAATACATCCCATCAAATTTAAGGTATCACTGCTGTCCAGATTTTTTTTATGGCTTTCTTGTGCAAACAGTTGGGGTGTGTTGAAGAAATTGTTGGTGGGATGAGGTGCTGCCATGGAAAATGAGGCGATCAGTGGTGGTAGGACAGAACTCGTACTGCTCAAGACTAAACTCGCCACGAAGATATCATCTGCAACACCCATTCTTAATATTTTGGTTAGTCTCATTCTTGCATATTGAATTTCATTGTGTCTCATATTTCAATCGCACATGTATATATATGTAGCCTTGTTCACAGTCCATTCAATATACCCGTTTGACCTTTTTAGCCTATTGTGTCTTCCTATTCATTATATGCATAAATGTTAATGCCTTTTTAACTTCACTTAATGGAAAGCAATGTATGCAGTTTCATGCTTTAGCTCTTCAAATCTTGGTCTCTGTAATGCCTTTGTGAATATATCTGCAATTTGCTCTTCCGTTCTGCAGTAGTCGAGCTTTATCTCTTTAATTGCTTCAGCTTGTTGAAAGAAACAGAGAAAGGAAAAAGAAGATAGAAACTGTAGAAACTGATACTGTTATTCTGTATTTGGTGACTGTTACAAGAGAGAGAGTGTCCTATATATAGAAGCTATACCCGACTATAACTATGAACCATCCTGTGTCCAGCTGGCATTGCAGCTGGCACAGTTTACAAACTGACTTATATCTGTATACTCTAACACACCCCCTCAAACTGAAGGAGGTGACACTAGTTGTAATTTGTCAACTACATTCAGTTTGTCTCTTAAAGTGAGGAATCTGGTAGGAGAGAGAGCTTTAGTAAAAATATCTGTTCTTTGGACTTCTGATGGCACATGTTGTGGGTGAAGATGTTTCATTCTAATGTATGATATTACTATCATGTGTTATATATATTTTGCACTATATTTGCAGTTTTTTTGTTTGATAATAAATGAGGGAAGATTTATAAATTTAATTGTTCTTTTCCCCGTTCACTTCAGTGCTATTCCTGTTTCATGTTGCTTTTTTCTCTGATTAGTTTTATTTTCTAAATCTTTTCTCTCTTCCTCTTTTGTAAAATGAAGAAACTGAACAAGGAGTTGCACAAGCAATTATACGATCGGTTGTTGATTTCAAAAGGGATCCATGGCCCAAAGTTTCTGATAATGCAAAAGACCTTGTAAAGAAGATGTTAAATCCTGATCCAAAGTGGCGGTTTACTGCACATGAAGTGTTAGGTAACATGCAATTCATATACAATGCTTTTGAGAAACAAAGAATAGCATAGATTGTGTTGAAAATTTTCTGCTCAGCATATTTATATTTTCTTTTCTTTGAAATTCACCAAAAAAATGAAATGTGAGGATTGTAATGGTACTTGTCTGCAAAATGCAGATCATCCATGGTTGGTTCGTGCAAAGAAAGCTCCTAATGTTTCTTTAGGAGAAACAGTTAAAGCAAGGCTAAAGCAATTTTCTCTGATGAACAAGCTTAAGAAGAGAGCTCTGAGGGTAATGTTCTAAAAAATACTTGAATATCCCTTGGGAGTCATCCCTGGAATGCTAATCCATACAACATTCTTATTCATGAGTCATTCGTGTTTTTTTGACAGTGGATATTTCATGTGAACAGGTGATTGCAGAGCATTTGACAGTAGAAGAAGCTGCTGGTCTAAAAGAGGGATTCCAGGGTATGGATACAGCCAACAGAGGGAAGATTAACATTGATGAACTATGAGCAGGGTTATTTAAACTAGGCCATCAGGTTCCTGATGCAGATCTCCAAATTCTTATGGAAGCTGTGAGTATTACATTACTATTTCCCTTTATCAGGAATATTTGCTCCACATGTGATGGTTGAAAAATTATCTTTGTCAAACTTGAGGTCTTAAATTTCCAACGTATTTTCTTGTGACATGTCAAACTAAAACTTCGGTAATCTTTCTTAATTCTTAGTACAACTGTATTAGTTAGCTCAAAACACTAGTAGGTTTTTTAAGTAGGCATCTTTGAACTAATAAATTGCCAGAAGCTGGGATTCTTTATTCTGCCCCAATCCATTTCCCCTTCCTCAAATTAAACTTTCATAATAAACAGTGCTGGTTGGGTGTACCATAACCATTTCTGTTAAATTAAAACATATATGCTCTCTGAAGGTTGTCTTCAACTACTTACCTTTGGGGGCTGCTTTTACAGGGTGATGTAGACAGGGATGGGTACCTAAATTATGGAGAGTTTGTAGCCATTTCTGTTCATCTAAGAAAGATGGGAAATGATGAGCACTTCATCAAAGCCTTCAATTTTTTTGATGCGAACCAAAGTGGGTATATTGAGATTGAGGAGCTGCGTGACGCCTTATCTGATGACACTGAGACAAACAGTGAAGAAGTCATCAATGCAATTATGCATGATGTGGACACTGATAAGGTCAGTCTATTTTCTCTTTGGAGACCATTTTCCTTTCCTGTGGCTATACTTAAAAAGTATACTATACTTATAAAGTATATTTCCGCCATCTGGTTTTATTCAAAATGCAGAGAAATTAACAACTTTGCTGCATTCTTAATTTTCATGCAATAATTACAGAAAGTGTGTGGCGGTGGAATTATTTCTTGAAGCATTATGATATTACAGAATATAAAATAAATAGCTATAGTTAGAATTAATAGATATAGATAGAGTATTAGATCTTTGAGCGATATAGATATATCTGTTAGTGACTTGAGTCGGTTGTGACTCAAGTCATTATTATAAGTAGTGGCATTGCTACTCCTCTTGGATTAACTCTCATACCGAAATAAGAGAACACACACTCTCTCTCTCCTCTCTCTCTGCTCTCTCTCTCTCTCTTCTCTCCTTCTGATTCTAAAATATGATAAACTAAGTTTTGGCCCTTGTCCCTTTCGATTCTTGTTGCCTTTCTCTCTACTTTTGCTTTTTATCATTTGTGACGATGATAGTTTGAAGGCTGAGCTTTCTTGGGGTTATAAAGGGTTCACCCTTCCCCTTTTTGAGTCCCGAATGGACATGCCCGATCATGCATTACAATGATCGCTATGAACTTGTGCCTGATCTTGGTTCTGGAAAATTTTGGCGTTCATGATGGATAAAAGGACTGATGAAATTGTTGCTCGGTGAAAATGTCAAAGTCCTAAATTCTTGAGGCTTTTTCTTTCTTTCTTTCTTCCGTTTTACGAATGCATACATGACATGCATAGTGTCTGTTAGTCAAGTGTAATGCTTAAGTGTGTGGCTGTTGAGTTTGGAATTATTTTTTCAAGTGTTATGATAAACTAAGTTCTGGCCCTTGTACCTTCCGATCCTTGTTGTCTTTCTCTCTGCATGTCCTTTTTATCATTTGGGACGATGATAGTTTGAACGCTGAGCCTTCTTGGGGTGCATAAAGGGTTCTCCCTTCCCACCCTTTTCGAGTCCCGAATAGATATGCTCGATCATGCATTACGGTGATCGCTATGAAGTTGTGTCTGGTATTGGTTTTGGAATTTTTTTGGGTAAAAGGATTGATGAAATTGTTGCTCGGTGAAAAGGTTAATGTCCTAAATTCTTGAGGCTATTGTTTCTTTCTTTCTTCTGTTTTGCAAACACAATAATTACCACGCAGTTCCTTATAGTCAAATGTAATGCTTAAGTGTGTGGCGGTGGAGTTTGGAATTAATTTTTCAAGCTTATTGATTTAAAGTAAGTTCTGGCTCTTGTCCCTTTCGACCCTTGTTGCCTTTCTCTCTACTTTTGCACTTTATCATTTGGGACGATGATAGTTTGAAGGCTGAGCCTTCTTGGGGTGCATAAAGGGTTCTCCCTACCCCCTGTTTTTGAGTCCCGAATTGATAAGCCCGATCATGCATTACGATGATCGCAATGAACTTGTGCCTGATAATAGTTATGGATAATTTTGTGGTTCATGAGGGACAATTGGACTGATGAAATTGTTGCTCGGTGAAAAGGTTAATGTCCTATATTCTTGAGGCTTAAGGTTGGGTTTGAGTTTGGAATTATTTTTTCTTTCGTATTGATAAACTAAGTTCTGTCCCTTGTCCCTTTCGACTCTTGTTGCCATTCTCTCTGCTTTTGCTTTTTATCATTTGGGACGATGATAGTTTGAAGACTTAGCCTTCTTGGGGTGCATAAAGGGTTCTCCCTATCCCCCGTTTTTGAGTCCCGATTTGATATGCCCGATCATGCATTACGGTGATCGCAATAAACTTGTGCCTGATAATAGTTCTGGATAATTTTGTGGTTCATGAGGGACAAAAGGACTGATGAAGTTGTTGCTCGGAGAAAAGGTTAATGTCCTAAATTCTTGAGGCTATTGTTTCCTTCTTTCTTCTGTTTTGCAAACGCAATAATTACCACACAGTTCCTTTTAGTCAAATGTAATGCTTAAGTGTGTGGCGGTGGAGTTTGGAATTAATTTTTCAAGCTTATTGATTTAAAGTAAGTTCTGGCTCTTGTCCCTTTCGACCCTTGTTGCCTTTCTCTCAACTTTTGCACTTTATCATTTGGGACGATGATAGTTTGAAGGCTGAGCTTTCTTGGGGTGCATAAAGGGTTCTCCCTACCCCCCGTTTTTGAGTCCCGAATTGATAAGCCCGATCATGCATTTCGGTGATCGCAATGAACTTGTGCCTGATAATGGTTCTGGATAATTTTGTGGTTCATGAGGGACAAAAGGACTGATGAAGTTGTTGCTCGGTGAAAAGGTTAATGTCCTATATTCTTGAGGCTTAAGGTTGGGTTTGAGTTTGGAATTATTTTTTCTTGCGTATTGATAAACTAAGTTCTGTCCCTTGTCCCTTTCGACTCTTGTTGTCATTCTCTCTGCTTTTGCTTTTTATCATTTGGGACGATGATAGTTCGAAGGCTGAGCCTTCTTGGGGTGCATAAAGGGTTCTCCCTACCCCCCGTTTTTGAGTCTCGAATTGATAAGTCCGATCATGCATTACGGTGATCGCAATGAACTTGTGCCTGATAATAGTTCTGGATAATTTTGTGGTTCATGAGGGACAAAAGGACTGATGAAATTGTTGCTCGGTGAAAATGTTAATGTCCTAAATTCTTGAGGCTTTTCTTTCTTTCTTCTGTTTTGCAAATGCAATAATTACAGAATCAGTGCCTTTTAGTCAAGTTAATGCTTAAGTGTGTGGCGGTTGAGTTTGGAATTAATTTTTCAAGCGTATTGATTTAAACGAAGTTCTGGCCCTTGTCCCTTTCGACCCTTGTTGCCTTTCTCTCTGCTTTTGATTTTTATCATTTGGGACGATGATAGTTTGAAGGCTGAGCCTTCTTTGGGTGCATAAAGGGTTCTCCGTTCCCCTTTTTGAGTCCTGAATGGATATGCCCGATCATGCATCACTATGATGATTACGTGATATTGGTTCTAGAAAATTTTGGTGTTCATGAGGGATAAAAGGACTGATGAATTTGTTGCTCGGTGAAAAAGTTAATGTCCTAAGTTCTTGAGGCTTTTCTTTCTTTCTTCTGTTTTGCAAATGCATTAATTACAAACACTGTGTTTTTTAGTCCAGTGTAATGCTTAAGTGTGTGGCGGTTGAGCTTGGAATTATTTTTTGAAGCATAATGATTTAAGCTAAGTTATGGCTCTTGTCCCTTTCGACCTTTGTTTCCTTTCTCTCTGCTTTTGCTTTTTATCATTTGGGACGATGATAGTTTGAAGGCTGAGCCTTCTTGGGGTGCATAAAGGGTTCTCCCTTCCCTTTTTTGAGTCTCGAATGGATATAACCGATCATGCATCACTATGGTGATCGCAATGAACTTGTGCGTGATATTGGTTCTAGAAAATTTTGGTGTTCATGAGGGACAAAAGGACTGATGAAATTGTTGCTCGGTGAAAAGGCTAATGTGTTAAATTCTTTAGGCTTTTCTTTGTTTCTTTTTTCTGGTTTGCAAATGCAATAATTACCACACAGTGCCTGTTAGTCAAATGTAATGCTTAAGTTTGTGGCGGTGGAATTTGGAATTTTTTTTTTAAGCGTAATGATAAACTAAGTACTGGCCCTTGTCCCTTTCGACCCTCGTTGCCTTTCTCTCTGCTTTTGCTTATAGGAGTATATAGAATATATTGCTTAAAATCTTCTGATGTAATAGAATAAAGTACCTCTGTACACAGCTGTATCGGGTTGCTTGCTGAACAAGTTTACCCTTACTACTATAAATAGTAGATGTAACTAACTTTCCCACTTAGCAATTATGAATAACGAACTTTCTATTCAGTTTCAATTCTCTGTCTCTCTCTATCTCTCTCTCTCTCTGTTTTCCTTTATTGTATCAAGAGCTGGTTAATGAACTCCAGATTCTAGCTTCCATGGCCGGAGCCATTGCTGCACCTCCTAATTCTCCTTTTTCTCACATGATTACGGTGAAGCTTGATGATATGAATTTTTCGATTATGGCGAGAACAGGTCGAAGGCGTGATTCGTGCGCACAAGCTTCGTGGTTTTCTGGTTGATCCATAAATTCCACTGCGTTTCTTACGGAAGAAGTTCGCGTGAGTGCAGTTGAAAATCCAGCGTTTCAAGCATGGGAACAGCAGGATTCGTTGCTGTTCACATGGCTTCTCTCATCTCTCTCTGTTTCTGTGCTTCCAACTGTGGTGAATTGCACACAGTCTTGGCAAGTCTGGTCAGAGATTCATGACTCTTTCCATGCGCAGGCTCAAGCGCAATCGATGCAGTTACGCAATGAACTGAAGACGATTACGAAGGGAACGGGATCGGTGAGCGAGTACAGGTGGCAACTGCTGTTCCGATCCAACACGGTATAGGTCTATTGTTGGTGCTTTACAATATGCTACACTAACAAGGCCAGTAATTAGTTTTGCTGTTAATAAAGTATGTCGATTTCTGAATCAGCCATTGTAGGAATATTGGAAGGCTGTTAAAAGAATTCTAAGATACCCTAAAGGGACTCTTCACTATGGATTGGTGATTAAACCTTGTTCTATGACAGCTCCTATTCCTCTAGTTGCATACTGTGATGCAGATTGGGGTTCTGACCCGATGACAGGAGGTCCACTTCTGGGTCCTGTGTCTTTTTTGGGCATAACTTGGTCACATGGTGCTCCGAGAATCAGACCCTAGTAGCCAGGTCCAGCACAGAAGCTGAGTACGGCAGCTTAGCAAATACTGCAGCAGATATTCTTTGGCCGAGCCTTCTTGGGGTGCATTAAGGGTTCTTCCTTCCCATTTTTGCGTAAATGGATTGGCTTAACATGAATGTGGGTTTGAAGTTCATTCATGTATGACGGGTTTGTATTAGAGGTGTTAAATGACACGATCATTTTCGTGCATGATCCAAACGAATAATGACAGTTAACATTTGACGGAGATTCAAGTTCGTAAAACGAGGGTTATTAAATCTTGAAAATCAATGGTCCTTAACCATTCGTGCATGCTGTGCCAAAATGTTATCGCGCCAATTATTATTTCGGTATGCTGGATAAGGGTGGTATAAAACCCATATCACTGAGAGGTCCAAAGGAAAGGAGCATCTCAGAGAGGTGAGAAGGTTAATGTCCTCAATTCTTGAGGCTTTTCTTTCTTTCTATCTTCTGTTTTGGGGGTACATGCATGTCAGACACAATGCTTGTTAGTCAAGTTTATGCTTAAGTGTGTGGCGGTGGAGTTTGGAAATTTTTTTCCAAGTGTAATGATAAACTGAGTTCTTTATAGCTGCTTTAATAGAATTTGTGTTTTAAGTAATTTGGTTAACCTGGAATTTTATGAAGGGGTCTTAGTTTCACATATGTTGTGTACTTTCTCTTGCTTGAATTTTTTTTTCACTCCTGCTGCATGCCTTTCTTATCTTCAGGTGGGCTGTGTCCTTGAGAAAATTGTGTGATGTTTGTACTCTTTTAGGTTAATAACACATAATGATGATTAGAGGGGAGTTTTTCTTTTTGGGTATGGTCCCCTCATTGTGAAATTTCATATATTGATAGGTTGTATTGGTTAAATTGCTTCAGTATGCTTGACAGCGGTACTTTTCATGAGTTTTGTCATACACATTTCATTAACTGATAGATGAAAATGCACCGAGAGAAGCTATAAATCACAGATCACTGAGGCATCCCAATATATTCAGGTTCAAGGAGGTCTGTACACTCACGATATCCTATCCTATTTCTTCATATGAATCATATCTTAGAAGTATCTTGATTAGTCCTTTGATAATGTGACTCTAGTTTATAATGACCCCTTCACATTTGGCAATTGTGATGGAATATGCTTCTGGAGGAGAGCTATTTGAGGGGATATGCAATGGTGGGGGTTTTAGTGAGGATCTTCTCCGTTGCATTTATTCATATGTGTAGTTCTGCCGCATATGTCTTTAATGCCTACTATTTAATTCTGCAGGCACGCTTCTTCTTCCAACAACTTATATCAGGTGTTAGCTATTGTCACGTAATGGTACATGTAGTCTTTGCTTTTTCGGCAGTGCATTTTCTGCCTGGAAGATATAATGAGATGTCTGACTTGAGCTTCTCTATATGGCTTCTTTAATGAAGCAAGTATGGCATCATGACTTGAAGTTGGAAAACACATTGTTGGATGGTAGTCCAGCTCCTCCCTTGAAAATTTGTGGTTTTGGCTATTCAAAGGTATTGTCTTCATTTATAGTGCTTTTTAATTTTGTATTTATTGAGACCTTCAATATATAGTACCAGCAATATCTTTGATTCTTTACTGTAATTCACTTTTGTTTTAATGGTTATTACATGTCTAGGCTTTCTATTCTTTGTTGCGTTCTACGAGTTTGATTTTTGATATTTTTCTTTTAGAGTTGTTCAGTGTTGGCGCCTGGCCGTGAAAGTTTGATTGGTGTTAGAAAAAGTGACCCTTATACAATTTGAGAACATGATTATGTGCTTTTTTTCTCCCCGCACTGGCAGGCATTTGCAGCGCTATGACAGAGGGTGTGACCAAGATGTGGGGGTGTGTTTCTCCTTCTCCTATGTTTTTGTTTTGTCTAATCTTTTACGTGGTTAAAGATTGGATTTTTTCCAGTTGGGTTTTCCCAAAATGGCTTGTTTCCTTTTTATTCGCTTATGGGATCATTGGAAGGAAAAACCAATCTTATAAAAAAAATGAAGTACACTTTTTTTGTGGTTTTGTATTTTATTTTTATTATGGATTTCACTGTTAATCTATCTTGGTTAGCGGGATAGATGCATTCCCTACTGCTGATACAAGAGCAATGGAAACCAGTACAAGGAAATAGAGGTTCTTGTGATTAGGGTCCAGAAGAAGGGTCATGGACTGCAGCTAGGTGAGTGTATACTCATGCAACTCGGGTTGTGTATCATGAGACATATGTCCTAACTGCAATATTATTTACATATTTCTAGGATACGAGAATTGTATTGACGCACTTCAAATTTATATTGGTGATGATAGAACTGATGGGGATGCTCTAAGGTAACAAATGTCTCAACTGTCAAGTATATTGCTATTATATAATTCACTTGTATGTGCTGACTAACGGATATAATATAATCAGGTTTTGCAAAGACCGGGTCAAGGGGTTGGGTTCTTGTTTCTAGAGTTCCAAAAGGGACAAAAGCTTCCTACGTGTTCCTTGCAATACTCATTAGAGGCAAGTCCAATATATACTTATCTAACATTATTTACAAACTTTTTAAATATTGCTCAGTACTAATTTCCTTTGATAACTTTATATTAATTTTTTCAATATGAATTCTACGTATATATTTTTGTATTGGTTAGAGAAAGAGTTTCTTTTCTATATTATAAACTTAGTTTTTATCTTTTTGTTTTTGATCGCCATATTTTCTGATATACATTTTGTTACTTATTTCAAAATGTTTTTCTCACTTAATTAAATATATATGTATATATTTGCTATATAATGTTTTTACCTTTGTTTTTGAAATATATTCATTTCCTTGAAAGTGTTTATTTTATTATTATTATTATTATTATTATCATAAACTCTGCTTTTTTCTTATTTTAATTTAGTTTTTAATCACCATATTTTTATTTATGAATTATTATAAATGTGAAAGTTTTTCTCAATTGTATATCTATTTTGCTATATAGTACTTCTATATGGGTTTCAATTGAAGTGGCTTGAGACTTACTGCGCCTGGTGTGGTTCTGGCTTTGGGTGCTGTCTCTTATCTCTAGGCTACATCTGGTTTCTTTGACATGTCTGTGCTTTCTTTTGTTGAAAGGTTGTTCAGACCCACTTACAAAAAAAGGTTTGTGAACTCAAGATTTTTATGTTGCAATTTTTAGGTACTAGTGTTTCTGGTGTTCATTTGATTAGTTGTTAACATTTTAATGAGTGTTTTATTATTGCAGAGTGATTTTTTTATGGGGAAGAAGTTGGAGGAAGGATCATTTGGAGTGCTTTATAGAGTGTCGCTGGCCAAGAAGACCTCTTCAAATGTATTATACATGTTATTTGGAAGCTATTGAAATTTTAGAAGTTTTTCACTTATTTTCTATGTATGAATGCTTTACAAGAACATTAGTTAATTCCAAGATAAAGATTAAATTTCGTGTTTCTTTTGTTTTGAAGAAGGCATATGAATATGGTGCAGTAGAAATTTGGGTGAATGAGCAAGGACCAAGAGCTTGTGCAAACAACTTTGCAGATATTTTTTTTAGCTTCCTTGAGGTGATTCTCTTCTAAAACTAATACTTCCCATCAAATTTAAGGTATCACTGCTGTCCAGATTTTTTTTTATGGCTTTCTTGTGCAAATAGTTGGGGTGCGTTGAAGAAATTGTTGGTTGGATGAGGTGCTGCCATGGAAAATGAGGCGATCAGTGGTGGTAGGACAGAAATCGTACTGCTCAAGACTAAACTCGCCACGAAGATATCATCTGCAACACCCATTCTTAATATTTTGGTTAGTCTCATTCTTGCATTTTGAATTTCATTGTGTCTCATATTTCAATCGCACATGTATATATATGTAGCCTTGTTCACAGTCCATTCAATATACCCGTTTGACCTTTTTAGCCTATTGTGTCTTCCTATTCATTATATGCATAAATGTTAATGCCTTTTTAACTTCACTTAATGGAAAGCAATGTATGCAGTTTCATGCTTTAGCTCTTCAAATCTTGGTCTTTGTAATGCCTTTGTGAATATATCTGCAATTTGCTCTTCCGTTCTGCAGTAGTCGAGCTTTATCTCTTTAATTGCTTCAGCTTGTTGAAAGAAACAGAGAAAGGAAAAAGAAGATAGAAACTGTAGAAACTGATACTGTTATTCTGTATTTGGTGACTGTTACAAGAGAGAGAGTGTCCTATATATAGAAGCTATACCCGACTATAACTATGAACCATCCTGTGTCCAGCTGGCATTGCAGCTGGCACAGTTTACAAACTGACTTATATCTGTATACTCTAACACACCCCCTCAAACTGAAGGAGGTGACACTAGTTGTAATTTGTCAACTACATTCAGTTTGTCTCTTAAAGTGAGGAATCTGGTAGGAGAGAGAGCTTTAGTAAAAATATCTGTTCTTTGGACTTCTGATGGCACATGTTGTGGGTGAAGATGTTTCATTCTAATGTATGATATTACTATCATGTGTTATATATATTTTGCACTATATTTGCAGTTTTTTTGTTTGATAATAAATGAGGGAAGATTTATAAATTTAATTGTTCTTTTCCCCGTTCACTTCAGTGCTATTCCTGTTTCATGTTGCTTTTTTCTCTGATTAGTTTTATTTTCTAAATCTTTTCTCTCTTCCTCTTTTGTAAAATGAAGAAACTGAACAAGGAGTTGCACAAGCAATTATACGATCGGTTGTTGATTTCAAAAGGGATCCATGGCCCAAAGTTTCTGATAATGCAAAAGACCTTGTAAAGAAGATGTTAAATCCTGATCCAAAGTGGCGGTTTACTGCACATGAAGTGTTAGGTAACATGCAATTCATATACAATGCTTTTGAGAAACAAAGAATAGCATAGATTGTGTTGAAAATTTTCTGCTCAGCATATTTATATTTTCTTTTCTTCGAAATTCACCAAAAAAATGAAATGTGAGGATTGTAATGGTACTTGTCTGCAAAATGCAGATCATCCATGGTTGGTTCGTGCAAAGAAAGCTCCTAATGTTTCTTTAGGAGAAACAGTTAAAGCAAGGCTAAAGCAATTTTCTCTGATGAACAAGCTTAAGAAGAGAGCTCTGAGGGTAATGTTCTAAAAAATACTTGAATATCCCTTGGGAGTCATCCCTGGAATGCTAATCCATACAACATTCTTATTCATGAGTCATTCGTGTTTTTTTGACAGTGGATATTTCATGTGAACAGGTGATTGCAGAGCATTTGACAGTAGAAGAAGCTGCTGGTCTAAAAGAGGGATTCCAGGGTATGGATACAGCCAACAGAGGGAAGATTAACATTGATGAACTATGAGCAGGGTTATTTAAACTAGGCCATCAGGTTCCTGATGCAGATCTCCAAATTCTTATGGAAGCTGTGAGTATTACATTACTATTTCCCTTTATCAGGAATATTTGCTCCACATGTGATGGTTGAAAAATTATCTTTGTCAAACTTGAGGTCTTAAATTTCCAACGTATTTTCTTGAGGTCTTCAACTACTTACCTTTGGGGGCTGCTTTTACAGGGTGATGTAGACAGGGATGGGTACCTAAATTATGGAGAGTTTGTAGCCATTTCTGTTCATCTAAGAAAGATGGGAAATGATGAGCACTTCATCAAAGCCTTCAATTTTTTTGATGCGAACCAAAGTGGGTATATTGAGATTGAGGAGCTGCGTGATGCCTTATCTGATGACACTGAGACAAACAGTGAAGAAGTCATCAATGCAATTATGCATGATGTGGACACTGATAAGGTCAGTCTATTTTCTCTTTGGAGACCATTTTCCTTTTCTGTGGCTATACTTAAAAAGTATACTATACTTATAAAGTATATTTCCGCCATCTGGTTTTATTCAAAATGCAGAGAAATTAACAACTTTGCTGCATTCTTAATTTTCATGCAATAATTACAGACGCAGTGCCTGTTAGTCAAATGTAATGCTTAAGTGTGTGGCGGTGGAATTATTTCTTGAAGCATTATGATATTACAGAATATAAAATAAATAGATATAGTTAGAATAAATAGATATAGATAGAGTATTAGATCTTTTAGCGATATAGATATATCTGTTAGTGACTTGAGTCGGTTGTGACTCAAGTCATTATTATAAGTAGTGGCATTGCTACTCCTCTTGGATTAACTCTCATACCGAAATAAGAGAACACACACTCTCTCTCTCCTCTCTCTCTGCTCTCTCTCTCTCTCTTCTCTCCTTCTGATTCTAAAATATGATAAACTAAGTTTTGGCCCTTGCCCCTTTCGATTCTTGTTGCCTTTCTCTCTACTTTTGCTTTTTATCATTTGTGACGATGATAGTTTGAAGGCTGAGCCTTCTTGGGGTTATAAAGGGTTCACCCTTCCCCTTTTTGAGTCCCGAATGGACATGCCCGATCATGCATTACAATGATCGCTATGAACTTGTGCCTGATCTTGGTTCTGGAAAATTTTGGCGTTCATGATGGATAAAAGGACTGATGAAATTGTTGCTCGGTGAAAATGTCAAAGTCCTAAATTCTTGAGGCTTTTTCTTTCTTTCTTTCTTCCGTTTTACGAATGCATACATGACATGCATAGTGTCTGTTAGTCAAGTGTAATGCTTAAGTGTGTGGCTGTTGAGTTTGGAATTATTTTTTCAAGTGTTATGATAAACTAAGTTCTGGCCCTTGTACCTTCCGACCCTTGTTGTCTTTCTCTCTGCATTTCCTTTTTATCATTTGGGACGATGATAGTTTGAACGCTGAGCCTTCTTGGGGTGCATAAAGGGTTCTCCCTTCCCACCCTTTTCGAGTCCCGAATAGATATGCCCGATCATGCATTACGGTGATCGCTATGAAGTTGTGTCTGATATTGGTTTTGGAATTTTTTTGGGTAAAAGGATTGATGAAATTGTTGCTCGGTGAAAAGGTTAATGTCCTAAATTCTTGAGATTATTGTTTCTTTCTTTCTTCTGTTTTGCAAACGCAATAATTACCACACAGTTCCTTTTAGTCAAATGTAATGCTTAAGTGTGTGGCGGTGGAGTTTGAAATTAATTTTTCAAGCTTATTGATTTAACGTAAGTTCTGGCTCTTGTCCCTTTCGACCCTTGTTGCATTTCTCTCTACTATTGCACTTTATCATTTGGGACGATGATAGTTTGAAGGCTGGGCTTTCTCGGGGTGCATAAAGGGTTCTCCCTTCTCCCTTTTGAGTCCCGAATGGGTATACTCGATCATGCATTACGATGATTGCTATGAATTTGTGCCAGATATTGGTTCTGGAAAATTTTGGGATTCATGAGGAACAAAAGGACTGATGAACTTGTTGCTCTATGAAAAGGTTAATGTCCTATATTCTTGAGGCTTTTCTTTCTTCTGTTTTGCAAATGCAATAATTACAGAAATAGTGCCGTTTAATAAAGTGTAATGCTTAATTATGTAGCGGTTGTGTTTGGAATTATTTTTTCATGCGTAATGATTAAAACTAAGTTCTGGCCCTTGTACCTTTCGACTCTTGTTGCCATTCTCTCTGCTTTCGCTTTTTATCATTTGGGACGATGATAGTTTGAAGGCTGAGCCTTCTTGGGATGCATAAAGGTTCTCCCTACCCCCCGTTTTTGAGTCCCGAATTGATAAGCCCGATCATGCATTACGGTGATCGCAATGAACTTGTGCCTGATAATAGTTCTGGATAATTTTGTGGTTCATGAGGGACAAAAGGACTGATGAAATTGTTGCTCGGTGAAAAGGTTAATGTCCTAAATTCTTGAGGCTTTTGTTTCTTTCTTTCTTCTGTTTTGCAAATGCAATAATTACCACACAGTTCCTTTTAGTCAAATGTAATGCTTAAGTGTGTGGCGGTGGAGTTTGGAATTAATTTTTCAAGCTTATTGATTTAAAGTAAGTTCTGGCTCTTGTCCCTTTCGACCCTTGTTGCCTTTCTCTCTACTTTTGCACTTTATCATTTGGGACGATGATCGTTTGAAGGCTGAGCTTTCCTGGGGTGCATAAAGGGTTCTCCCTACCCCCCGTTTTTGAGTCCCGACTTGATAAGCCCGATCATGCGTTACGGTGATCGCAATGAACTTGTGCCTCATAATGGTTGTGGATAATTTTGTGGTTCATGAGGGACAAAAGGACTGATGAAATTGTTGCTCGTTGAAAAGGTTAATGTCCTATATTCTTGAGGCTTAAGGTTGGGTTTGAGTTTGGATTTATATTTTCTTGCGTATTGATAAACTAAGTTCTGCCCCTTGTCCCTTTCGACTCTTGTTGCCATTCTCTCTGCTTTTGCTTTTTATCATTTGGGACGATGATATTTTGAAGGCTGAGCCTTCTTGGGGTGCATAAAGGGTGATAAGCCCGATCATGCATTACGGTGATTGCAATGAACTTGTGCCTGATAATAAGTCTGGATAATTTTGTGGTTCATGAGGGACAAAAGGACTGATGAAGTTGTTGCTCGGAGAAACGGTTAATGTCCTAAATTCTTGAGGCAATTGTTTCCTTCTTTCTTCTGTTTTGCAAACGCAATAATTACCACACAGTTCCTTTTAGTCAAATGTAATGTTAAGTGTGTGGCGGTGGAGTTTGGAATTAATTTTTCAAGCTTATTGATTTAAAGTAAGTTCTGGCTTTTGTCCCTTTCGACCCTTCTTGCCTTTCTCTCTACTTTTGCACTTTATCATTTGGGACGATGATAGTTTGAAGGCTGAGCCTTCTTGGGGTGCATAAAGGGTTCTCCCCACCCCCGTTTTTGAGTCCCGAATTGATAAGCCCGATCATGCATTACGGTGATCGCAAGGAACTTGTGCCTGATAATAGTTCTGGATAATTTTGTGGTTCATGAGGGACAAAAGAACTGATGAAGTTGTTGCTCGGAGAAAAGGTTAATGTCCTAAATTCTTGAGGCTATTGTTTCCTTCTTTCTTCTGTTTTGCAAACGCAATAATTACCACACAGTTCCTTTTAGTCAAATGTAATGTTAAGTGTGTGGCGGTGGAGTTTGGAATTAATTTTTCAAGCTTATTGATTTAAACTAAGTTCTGCCCCTTGTCCCTTTCGACTCTTGTTGCCATTCTCTCTGCTTTTGCTTTTTATCATTTGGGACGATGATAGTTTGAAGGCTGAGCCTTCTTGGGGTGCATAAAGGGTTCTCCCTACCCCCCGTTTTTAAGTCCCGAATTGATAAGCCCGATCATGCCTTACGGTGATCACAATGAACTTGTGACTGATAATAGTTCTGGATAATTTTGTGGTTCATGAGGGACAAAAGGGCCGATGAAGTTGTTGCTCAGAGAAAAGGTTAATGTCCTAAATTCTTGAAGCTATTGTTTCCTTCTTTCTTCTGCTTTGCAAACGCAATAATTACCACACAGTTCCTTTTAGTCAAATGTAATGCTTAAGTGTGTGGCGGTGGAGTTTGGAAATAATTTTTCAAGCTTATTGATTTAAAGTAAGTTCTGGCTCTTGTCCCTTTCGACCCTTGTTGCCTTTCTCTCTACTTTTGCACTTTATCATTTGGGACGATGATAGTTTGGAGGCTGAGCTTTCTTGGGGTGCATAAAGGGTTCTCCCTACCCCCTGTTTTTGAGTCCCGAATTGATAAGCCCGATCATGGATTACGGTGATCGCAATAAACTTGTGCCTCATAATGGTTATGGATAATTTTGTGGTTCATGAGGGACAAAAGGACTGATGAAGTTGTTGCTCGGTGAAAAGGTTAATGTCCTATATTCTTGAGGCTTAAGGTTGGGTTTGAGTTTGGAATTATTTTTTCTTGCGTATTGATAAACTAAGTTCTGCCCCTTGTCCCTTTCGACTCTTGTTGCCATTCTCTCTGCTTTTGCTTTTTATCATTTGGGACGATGATAGTTTGAAGGCTGAGCCTTCTTGGGGTGCATAAAGGGTTCTCCCCACCCCCCGTTTTTGAGTCCCGAATTGATAAGCCCGATCATGCATTACGGTGATCGCAAGGAACTTGTGCCTGATAATAGTTCTGGATAATTTTGTGGTTCATGAGGGACAAAAGGACCGATGAAGTTGTTGCTCGGAGAAAAGGTTAATGTCCTAAATTCTTGAGGCTATTGTTTCCTTCTTTCTTCTGTTTTGCAAACGCAATAATTATCACACAGTTCCTTTTTGTCAAATGTAATGCTTAAGTGTGTGGCGGTGGAGGTTGGAATTAATTTTTCAAGCTTATTGATTTAAAGTAAGTTCTGGCTCTTGTCCCTTTCGACCCTTGTTGCCTTTCTCTCTACTTTTGCACTTTTTCATTTGGGACGATGATAGTTTGAAGGCTGAGCTTTCTTGGGGTGCATAAAGGGTTCTCCCTACCCCCCGTTTTTGAGTCCCGACTTGATAAGCCCGATCATGCGTTACGGTGATCACAATGAACTTGTGCCTGATAATGGTTCTGGATAATTTTGTGGTTCATGAGGGACAAAAGGACTGATGAAATTGTTGCTCGGTGTTCTTGAGACTTAAGGTTGGGTTTGAGTTTGGAATTATTTTTTCTTGCGTATTGATAAACTAAGTTTTGCCTCTTGTCCCTTTCGACTCTTGTTGCCATTCTCCCTGCTTTTGCTTTTTATCATTTGGGACGATGATAGTTTGAAGGCTGAGCCTTCTTGGGGTGCATAAAGGGTTCTCCCTACCCCCCGTTTTTGAGTCCCGAATTGATAAGCCCGATCATGCATTACGGTGATCGCAATGAACTTGTGCCTGATAATTGTTCTGGATAATTTTTTGGTTCATGAGGGACAAAAGGACCGATGAAGTTGTTGCTCGGAGAAAAGGTTAATGTCCTAAATTCTTGAGGCTATTGTTTCCTTCTTTCTTCTGTTTTGCAAACGCAATAATTACCACACAGTTCCTTTTAGTCAAATGTAATGCTTAAGTGTGTGGCGGTGGAGTTTGGAATTAATTTTTCAAGCTTATTGATTTAAAGTAGGTTCTGCCCTTTGTCCCTTTCGACTCTTATTGCATTTCTCTCTACTTTTGCACTTTATCATTTAGGACGATGATAGTTTGAAGGCTGAGCTTTCTTAGGGTGCATAAAAGGTTCTCCCTACCCCCGTTTTTGAGTCCCGAATTGATAAGCCCGATCATGCATTACGGTGATCGCAATGAACTTGTGCCTGATAATAGTTCTGGATAATTTTGTGGTTCATGACGGACAAAAGGACTGATGAAGTTGTTGCTCGGAGAAAAGGTTAATGTCCTATATTCTTGAGGCTTAAGGTTGGGTTTGAGTTTGGAATTATTTTTTCTTGCGTATCGATAAACTAAGTTCTGCCCCTTGTCCCTTTCGACTCTTGTTGCCATTCTCTCTGCTTTTGCTTTTTATCATTTGGGACGATGATAGTTTGAAGGCTGAGCCTTCTTGGGGTGCAAAAAGGGTTCTCCCCACCCCCCGTTTTTGAGTCCCGAATTGATAAGCCCGATCATGCATTACGGTGATCGCAAGGAACTTGTGCCTGATAATAGTTCTGGATAATTTTGTGGTTCATGAGGGACAAAAGGACCGATGAAGTTGTTGCTCGGAGAAAAGGTTAATGTCCTAAATTCTTGAGGCTATTGTTTCCTTCTTTCTTCTGTTTTGCAAACGCAATAATTACCACACAGTTCCTTTTAGTCAAATGTAATGCTTAAGTGTGTGGCGCTGGAGTTTGGAATTAATTTTTCAAGCTTATTGATTTAAAGTAAGTTCTGGCTCTTGTCCCTTTCGACCCTTGTTGTCTTTCTCTCTACTTTTGCACTTTATCATATGGGACGATGATAGTTTGAAGGCTGAGCCTTCTTGGGGTGCATAAAGGGTTCTCCCCACCCCCCGTTTTTGAGTCCCGAATTGATAAGCCCGATCATGCATTACGGTGATCGCAAGGAACTTGTGCCTGATAATAGTTCTGGATAATTTTGTGGTTCATGAGGGACAAAAGGACCGATGAAGTTGTTGCTCGGAGAAAAGGTTAATGTCCTAAATTCTTGAGGCTATTGTTTCCTTCTTTCTTCTGTTTTGCAAACGCAATAATTATCACACAGTTCCTTTTTGTCAAATGTAATGCTTAAGTGTGTGGCGGTGGAGTTTGGAATTAATTTTTCAAGCTTATTGATTTAAAGTAAGTTCTGGCTCTTGTCCCTTTCGACCCTTGTTGCCTTTCTCTCTACTTTTGCACTTTATCATTTGGGACGATGATAGTTTGAAGGCTGAGCCTTCTTGGGGTGCATAAAGGGTTCTCCCCACCCCCCGTTTTTGAGTCCCGAATTGATAAGCCCGATCATGCATTACGGTGATCGCAAGGAACTTGTGCCTGATAATAGTTATGGATAATTTTGTGGTTCATGAGGGACAAAAGGAACGATGAAGTTGTTGCTCGGAGAAAAGGTTAATGTCCTAAATTCTTGAGGCTATTGTTTCCTTATTTCTTCTGTTTTGCAAACGCAATAATTACCACACAGTTCCTTTTAGTCAAATGTAATGCTTAAGTGTGTGGCGCTGTAGTTTGGAATTAATTTTTCAAGCTTATTGATTTAAAGTAAGTTCTGGCTCTTGTCCCTTTCGACCCTTGTTGCCTTTATCTCTACTTTTGCACTTTATCATTTGGGACGATGATAGTTTGAAGGCTGAGCCTTCTTGGGGTGCATAAAGGGTTCTCCCCACCCCCTGTTTTTTAGTCCCGAATTGATAAGCCCGATCATGCATTACGGTGATCGCAAGGAACTTGTGCCTGATAATAGTTCTGGATAATTTTGTGGTTCATGAGGGACAGAAGGACCGATGAAGTTGTTGCTCGGAGAAAAGGTTAATGTCCTAAATTCTTGAGACAATTGTTTCCTTCTTTCTTCTGTTTTGCAAACGCAATAATTACCACACAGTTCCTTTTAGTCAAATGTAATGCTTAAGTGTGTGGCGGTGGAGTTTGGAATTAATTTTTCAAGCTTATTGATTTAAAGTAAGTTCTGGCTCTTGTCCCTTTCGACCCTTGTTGCCTTTCTCTCTACTTTTGCACTTTATCATTTGGGACGATGATAGTTTGAAGGCTGAGCTTTCTTTGGGTGCATAAAGGGTTCTCCCTACCCCCCCGTTTTTGAGTCCCGAATTGATAAGCCCGATCATGCATTACGGTGATCGCAATGAACTTGTGTCTTATAATGGTTCTGGATAATTTTGTGGTTCGTGAGGGACAAAAGGACTGATGAAATTGTTGCTCGGTGAAAAGGTTAATGTCCTAAATTCTTGAATCTTTTCTTTCTTTCATTCTTCTGTTTTACGAATGCATACATGATAGACATAGTGCCAGTTAGTCAAGTGTAATGCTTAAGCGTGTGGCAGTTGAGTTTAAAATTATTTTTTCCAGCGTATTGATAATCTAAGTTATGGCACTTGTCCATTTCGACCCTTGTTCCTTTCTCTCTACATTTGAACCTTATCATTTGGGACGATGATAGTTTGAAGGATGAGCTTTCCTAGGGGTGCATAAAGGGTTCTCCCTTCCCTCTTTTGAGTCCCAAATGGGTATGCCCGAACAGTGATCGCTTTCTTGAGGCTTTTCTTTCTTTCTTTCTTCTGTTTTGCCAATGCGATAATTATAGAAATAGTGACTATTAGTCAAGTGTAATATTCAAGTGTGTGGCGGTTGAGTTTGTTATTAATTTTTTAAGCATATTGATTTAAACGAAGTACTGGCCCTTGTTCCTTTCGACCCTTGTTGCCTTTCTCTCTGCTTTTGATTTTTATCATTTGGGACGATGATAGATTGAAGGCTGACCCTTCTTTGGGTGCATAAAAGGTTCTCCCTTCCCCTTTTTGAGTCCTGAATGGATATGCCCGATCTTGCATCACTATGATGATCGCAATGAACTTGTACGTGATATTGGTTCTAGAAAATTTTGGTGTTCATGAGGGATAAAAGGACCGATGAAATTGTTGCTTGGTGAAAAGGTTAATGTCCTAAATTCTTGAGGCTATTGTTTCTTTCTTTCTTCTGATTTGTAAACGCAATAATTGTCACACAGTTCCTTTTAGTCAAATGTAATGCTTAAGTGTGTGGTGGTGGAGTTTGGGATTAATTTTTCAAGCTTATTGATTTAAAGTAAGTTCTGGCTCTTGTCCCTTTCGACCCTTGTTGCCTTTCTCTCTACTTTTGCACTTTATCATTTGGGACGATGATAGTTTGAAGGCTGAGCTTTCTTGGGGTGCATAAAGGGTTCTCCCTTCTCCCTTTTGAGTCCCAAATGGGTATGCTCGGCCATGCATTACGGTGATTGCTATGAATTTGTGCCGGATATTGGTTCTGGAAGTTTTTGGTGTTCATGAGGAACAAAAGGACTGATGAACTTGTTGCTCTATGAAAAGGTTAATGTCCTATCTTCTTGAGGCTTTTCTTTCTTTCTTTTGTTTTGCAAATGCAATAATTACAGAAATAGTGCCGGTCAATAAAGTGAAATGCTTAAGTGTGTGGCCGTTGCGTTTGGAATTATTTTTTCATGCGTAATGATTTAAACTAAGTTCTGGCCCTTGTGCCTTTCGACCCTTGTTGCCATTCTCTCTGCTTTTGCTTTTTATCATTTGGGACGATGATAGTTTGAAGGTTGAGCCTTCTTGGGGTGCATAAAGGGTTCTCCCTACCCCCCGTTTTTGAGTCACAAATTGATAAGCCCGATCATGGATTACGGTGATCGCAATGAACTTGTGCCTGATAATGGTCCTGGATAATTTTGTGGTTCAGGAGGGACAAAAGGACTGATGAAATTGTTGCTCGGTGAAAAGGTTAATGTCCTAAATTCTTGAATCTTTTCTTTCTTTCATTCTTCTGTTTTACGAATGCATACATGATAGACATAGTGCCAGTTAGTCATGTGTAATGCTTAAGCGTGTGGCAGCTGAGTTTAAAATTATTTTTTCCAGCGTATTGATAATCTAAGTTATGGCACTTGTCCATTTCGACCCTTGTTCCTTTCTCTCTACATTTGAACCTTATCATTTGGGACGATGATAGTTCGAAGGATGAGCTTTCTAGGGGTGCATAAAGGGTTCTCCCTTCCCCCTTTTGAGTCCCAAATGGGTATGCCCGAACAGTGATCGCTTTCTTGAGGCTTTTCTTTCTTTCTTCTGTTTTGCAAATGCGATAATTATAAAAAACAATGACTGTTAGTCAAGTGTTATGCTTAAGTGCGTGGTGGTTGAGTTTGGAATTAATTTTTCAAGCGTATTGAATTAAACTAAGTTCTGGCCCTTGTTCCTTTCGACCCTTGTTGCCATTTTTTCTGCTTTTGCTTTTTTTCATTTGGGACAATGATATTTTGAAGGCTGAGTCTTCTTGGGGTGCATAAAGGGTTCTCCCTTGCCCCCCTTTTTGAGTCCCGAATGAATATGCCCGATCATGCATTACGGTGATTGCTATGAACTTGTGCCTGATATTGGTTCTGGAAAAGTTTGTGGTTCATGAGGGAAAAAAGGACTTATGAAATTGTTGCTCGATGAAAAGGTTAATATCCTATATTCTTGAGGCTTTTCTTTGTTTCTTTCTTCTGTTTTGCAAATGCAATAATTACAGAAACAGTGATTGTTAGTCAAGTGTAATGTTTATGTGTGTGGCGGTTGAGTTTGGAATTAATTTTTAAAGCGTATTGATTTAAACTAAGTTCTGGCTCTTGTCCCTTTTGACCCTTGTTGCCTTTCTCTCTACTTTTGAACTATCATTTGAGACGATGATAGTTTGAAGGATGAGCCTTCTTTGGGTGCATAAAGGGTTCTCCCTTCCCCTTTTTGAGTCTCGAATGGATATTCCCGATGATGCATCACTATGGTGATCGCAATGAACTTGTACGTGATATTGGTTCTTGAAAATTTTGGTGTTCATGAGGGACTAAAGGACTGATGAAATTGTTGCTCAGTGAAAAGGGTAATGTCCTATATTCTTGAGGCTTTTCTTTCTTTCTTTTGTTTTGCAAACGCAATAATTACCACTTAGTGCCTTTTAGTCAAATGTAATGCTTAAGTGTGTGGCTGTGGAGTTTGGAATTAATTTTTCAGTTTGGAGAGAGTGAGTGATAACAAATTTTGTTATTTCAGTATGATAGTTGATCCAAGAAGTGTAGCAATGCCACTACTTATAATAATGACTTGAGTCACAACCGACTGAAGTCGTTAATAGATATATCTATATCACTAATAGATATAATACTCTATCTATATCTATTTATTCTAACAGATATAATACTCTATCTATATCTATTTATTTTATAATTTGTAATACACCTCCTGCAAGCTCAAGGTGGGTGCCTAACAGGAATATCACACACCTTGAGCTTGGACCTAAGTAAAAGAAATCGAGTAGGGAGTAAAGGCTTAGTAAGAACATTTGCATACTGGAACTGTGCAGGAACATGTTCAATAGTTAGAGCTTTGCTTATAACCTTTTCTCTTACAATAAATAAATCTAGTTCTAAGTGCTTTGGCCTTGCATGTAAGACTGGATTGTGAGCATTTTCAACAACACTCCGATTATCACAGTAGATATTAGGAGGTTTGAACTTTAAGTGAAGTTCTGTGAAGAGGACTGAATCCACTGCAATTCAGTAGTGAGTAAGGCAATACTCTTGTATTCTGCCTCAGCACTGGACCTGGAAACCACAGGCTGCTTTCTGGACCACCAAGAAACAAGATTAGGACCAATATAAACACAAGCACCAGAATTGGACCTACAATCATCATGATCTGAAGCCCAGCCAGCATCACAAAAGTCATAGAGAGAGAAAGGAGCAGTGGTGGAGACAGGCTGTAATTGAAGACCAACCAGTTCTGTTCCCTTGAGGTACCTAAGTATCCTCTTAACAGCAGTCCAATGAGTCTCAAGAGGCTGTGACATGAACTGGCAAACCCTGTTAACAGAGTAGCTAAGTTCGGACCTAGTGATGGTCAAATATTGGAGGGCACCAACGGCTGATCTGTAGAGTGTAGGATATAGTTTTGTGCTTTTCTTTTTCTTTTTTGTAAGAGGACTTTGGACATTCTTTTCGGATCCTTTGGTTGATCTCTACTAGTTTGCTTTGTTTGTTTTTTTGTGAGTAGAGATATCGAACATTATTAGAAATATGATCTTTTGGATCACCTTCTAGATAGAAATAAGATAATTTGGAGTGGTCCTTTAGGGGTGGGTGTTTGTTTTTTATTGTTTTTGTTCTTTGTTTATCCTTTTTCTTTTTGCTTCGTATCTTATTGTGATGGTTGATTTGTTTCGGAGTGATTCTTCTCTTTCTTCTAGGTCACGCATACTCGTGGACTTGCAACATCAAGTCCAAAAGTGTACCATTCAACTAGATATAAAAGAAAAGAGTGGGAAAGAAAAAATGAGAGAAGAAAAGAGAGTGCTAAAAGATGATAGATGGAGAGAAAGGTAAAATAAAGTTTTATAGTTTCAGTGAGATATATGTGAAAAGAGAGAGAAAAAAATGAGAGTATTGATGAGGTTTCCTATGAGAGAAAAGAAAGTATGGGAAAAGAGATGAGAGAAAATAAATAGAAAACAAGTTGGAAAAGAAAGGTGAATTAAACTTACTGCCATTCATTTTAAAAGTGATATAGACGCCTATTAAGTGTGTTCACATAAAATTAGGGAAGAAAAAGTAGTTAAATTAACTACCCTAAGTTTTCAAAATTTTGCATTATATTGGTAGGTTAGACTAGTTAGAGAGAAGAGTTATGGTTAAGTTACATCTCTTTTTTGAAGGAGCTCAAAGTTCCCATGAGAAGAAGGTTTGTACCTTCTTACTACCATATAGAGATGGAAATGGTTGACCCAAGGGTCATGGGTGTTGATGAGTGTTGTAGAGAGATGAAAATGTTCTTGATAAGAGATAATAGATGAAGCACTCATAGAGGTGTTGAGCTCCACAACTGCCTTGCACTCAAGTTTTAAGATTTTGTAATAAAAATTTCAAAAAAGATATTATAATAAAAATCCAAAAGATAATAAAATAAATTAATATTTATTTAAATAAGCTGGTCTGTTAGGCTTACAAGGTTTTCTAAGTGACTTAAGCCTAGTTTTTTTAACTAAATAGGTTTTTAAAAAAGTTTTGGTCTTGTCTATTTAGTAATTTGGCATGGCCTGGTCTGAGCCTAATGTAGGCTAGGTCGTAGGCCCATGTTAGCGGCCTAAGCCCCTTTGGGTTTCCTATTTGGCCCCCTTTACTTTTGGACCACAAAAGATAAAGCATTTTGAGGTTTTCTGTTATGCTTTTCAGTTTTCAAGGAGACCCTATGACATTCACTTACCTTCAGAAGAGGAAGCGTTTAGAGGTTTACCGTTACGCTTTTGAAGCGGTTGCTTCAAAGATACCCTTTTGATTTTGCATTCTCTAACTTTCAACGACGCTTCCGAAAAAAACAAAAAACAAAAAAACAAAAAACCAAGGGTTAGGATTAAAAGAAATTAATGGCCAATATTGATTTCACAATTAATTATGTACCAATTTGCATATATGATCATTGATAAATTTCCAACCATGTGTATTAAATTGTTGAATTCCATGTTTACCCTAAAGGCTGCAAAACTTCTTTCTTATATAGTACTAGTATTGTGACCCATGCGATGCACGGGGATATTCATTTTTGTTTATCGCATGAAATTTTTAAAATCTATGTTATTTTTGTTATATTTAATAAGAAAACATAAATTTGTAGTTTTTTTCATGATGAATGTGTTTGTTTTGTTTTGTAGAAACATATTAATTAGATTTATTTGTGATTTTTATCTTTGTTTATCTAAATGCTGCATTTTTTAATTAAATTTTTTATATAACAATTAATAGTTTATTGCAGGGAGATAAAGTAACATATATGAGGCAATGATAGAAACTGCACAAATCCTCATTTTTTTTACAACTTGAATAATTACATTGAGAATAATGATTGCCTTGATGAATTTCCTAAAACAAAAGAAAATAAATAGGAAAAAATAGTTAGTTCAATCGGATTTTTTTTATAGAATTAATTATTTTAATTGAAAATGTTAATAGAATAATTACATGGAGGACGAAACTCACAATTGCTATTGTTGTTCCACATTTCTTAAAAAGAAAAACATAAAGTAATACTTATATGAGTATAATTTTATTAAATGGATTCAAAAATTATTCACTTTTCATATATAAAGATGTAAAAAACTTACTGATATGGCATTGTGAAATACTTATTTCGTTTGAAGTATTATGAGAGTTGTTGTCCTCGTTGTCGCAAATGAGCATTTTTAATTCTGTATGATTCGTAACTCTAGAGAATGCTACATATAGTTAGCCATGTGAAAATACTGTTTTTGGCAAGTATAAACTGACATATTTCAACGTTTGTTTCTTGACTTTTATTTATTGCCATGACAAAAGAGAGTGTTATAGGAAATTTTCTCCTTTAAAACTTAAAAGGGACTCTCCTATCTGATGGAGTTAATGATAATCTTAGTATAAACACTCTAAGTCCAACATTTTATTTAGATGTCATATTTGCTTCAAATACATATGTTCTCATTCGAGTAACTACTAGACGTGAACCATTACACATTCCAGCTAATAGATTAATGTTTCTTAGAAGCATTGTTGGAACACCATTTCTTTTGAAGAGTTTTTTGTATTCGAAAACTCAGGTGTGTGAACATCATCCGGTTTGTCATAATTGGTATATAAGGTACATGTGTTTTCTACCTTAGATAATTTTTTTCTTCTCTAGGTAACAACGACATTATATATTCACTCAAATTACCAACAATGTCATTAGTAGGGGTAGAAATAACATAGGGTTAAAAAAAATTGTGGATCTGTGAAATTTTGGAGGAAAGACGGATAAGTAGACCAGAAGACCTGAGTGTGTGATATTCATGAGGAATGTTCTGGCTAATTTCATCGTCTACCTTTTAACCTGTGTTTATGTCCCATGTGCTTAATATCCACTTAAAAAAAATTGATCAGCAACTTTAGTATATGAGCTTTTAGTTTGGAGTCTCATATTTTTTTGTCAATGGAAGTACCTAATAGTGATTCTAAAGATAAAAAGCATTGTTGGTGTCGTTTATAAAGATAAAAAGCTTTCAATTTTTATTTTATTTTATAACAACAATGAAGTACTATGATAAGAATATGAATTTTATTTTATATTCATAATATTTTTTTCAATTTTCCTATTTTTGTTTTTATTTTAAAATTATATTGTTAATTTCTTAATTTATTTATTTTTGGAATTTATGTAGAAGCGGAAAGGTTTTTGTCCCATGTATTAAATTCATCATTATTTTGTCATCATTAGGCACTTTGAAGTGGAATTTAATTTCAATCTTTAATGTTCTAGAATTTTCAACTTCTATATAACTTCTAAATGAAAAATGGTATTAGTTCATAAAATGTAACCACTATTTTTATGCTTTTATTTTTATTTTTAAATATGTTTAATAATACATATATGTTTAATGTAGATGGCTCTGCAAGGGGTGCATCGGGTCCGAGTGGTGAGATTTGTGGTCTTTTCTCTAAGGCCCCGGGGAACTATGGTCTCATGGAGCTGAAGTCAAGACAATTCGGCATCCCTTGGAATTTTACAAGCAATTCAGTGTGCAGTATGTGATCATAGAATCTGACGCGGCTTTAGCTATGGGATGGGTGTCAAATAAGACCCACAGGCCTGTGAAGCTTCTACGGGATTTGCATTTGATAGATATTATTGGGAGAGATGTGGATATTGATTGCATAGGTGTGGTTCATATTCATCAGGAAGCCAACTTTGTGGCAGATTTTTTTGACTAAAATGGGATGCGATAGGATAATCCCGTTGTGGGAATTCTTTTTTTAGCCATGTTCTGAATATGGTGATATCCCATTTGAGAGGGTTGTCATCAACAAAAATTATTAGTTCTAATAAATAACTCTTTTTTTTTTGTCAATATATATATATATATATATATATATATATATATATATATATATATATGTATGTATAGCCAATATGAAATTTAAAGACTTATTTTAATAAAATGTAACTCAATTTATTTTTTATTTAAAATTGTATTTCTATTTTTTAAATTAATTTATTCTTAAAATTTAAATTTTTTAATTTACAAATAAAAATAAGTTCCATGTTAAGAATAGTAATTTTATTTTATAACTTCTATATAATAGTAAGCTGAGGCGAATGGAACTATAGAAATAGAAAGATTTTTGTTCATGGATTAAGTTCTTTATATTTGTGTCACTATTGGACACTTTGAAGTGAGATTTCAATCCAATCTTTAAGGTTTTTAATTTTCTAACTTTTATATAACTCCTAAACCATATTATTTCATAATATGTAACCACCATTTAATCTTATATTTTAAATTTAAGTATGTTGACTAATATATATATATATATATATATATATATATATATATATGCATCCCCTATATATGAGGATGTATCATATGAGAAAGATGTTTTTATATGAGAAAGTAAGAATAAATCATAACCGTTAGATCTAATCATGACTGGTCAAGATTAAAACATTAAGTCATGTGACATTTTTAAGTAGTCATGTGACTATTAAGTTGTTTTAATCTTGGCCATTCATGATTAGATCTAAAGATCGTGATTTATTCTCATTTTCTCATATAAAAACATCTTTCTCATATAATACATCTCATATATATATATATATATATATATATATATATAACCGATATAAATTTTTAAGACTTATTTTAAATTTTACCAAAAAATACTTATTTAATCAATTTTTTATTTTTAATTTAAATTTTTAATTTATTAATTAATATTTTTTATTTTACAATAAAAATGAAGTACTATGTTAAGAATAATATTTCTTTATAAATTTTATATAATTCTTAAATGATATTAATGCATAATATGTAACCTCTGGTTTAGATATTAAACATATGCAAATGGTACATATATATATATATATATAGTAGAAATGAGTTTTATGCCACGAACTTAATTGTTTTATTATGAATGAATTTAATACTGGTATTTTAACCATCAATGTGTTTGTCATTTAGTCTTTACATTAAAACTAATGGCTCCAAGTTATGAATTAATATCATTTGACGATAACATAGAAGTTATAAAACTAAAATGCTTAAAGACCAAATTAAAATACCAATTTAAAATGTCTAATAATGATAGAAAAATAATGAAAGTAATAATTGTGTAGGGATATTTAATACTTTGATGTAGGGATATTTAAATATGCTAATTAATTTATATTTAATCAATATGTATTTTTAATTATATTTAAATAACTTTTTAAAAAGTAATAATTGTGTTCATTTGTGTTCAACCTCTTAGTGAGAGTGTAGAACGTAACGATTGCAACAATATTTTTTTTGATGACATCAGTTTTGAATTATTAACTCTGATGCACAATATTGTGACAAAATATTACCTAAAAGGCACATGTACTCTCCCTAACTCTTAATCTTTGTTTTTCTCATATTTGCGACTTGTCGTTTGCTTGATCATATGCGTCTCACCCTTCATTTATCACTTGTTCCAAAATAGAAACCTCCTCAAGAGACTTAACTCCACCATTATTGTGTGCAACCATATACAAAATTGTTATTGTTTGTAATTCTAGGCCATTAATTGCATCATTAACCCCAATAATGGTTGCAAGCTCATAAGAATTAGATTTTTTTCGAGTTTCTAAGTCAGTTACCTATATGATCATCTGTTTCTCACCTTTTCCAGATGATAAATATTCTCAAGAGTCTTAACTCCATCTCCATAATCACGTCAATAATTGGCAGTTGAAAGTTCTGATTGAAGGTGCAAGAAACACACAAGAAAGGGGGGGTTTGAATTGTGTGACCCATTTTTTTTTTAATTTCTTTTCTGAAGAGTTGTATGTTAATCATCTATTAGTTTTCATTTATATTTGCCACAAGATATTCTATGAAATAAGTAGGAATGCGTGAAATTCATTTAATAGATTCTGAAGGTTAATTACTTGTTCTCAAGATAATTTATTTATGAAAGCATGAATGAATGTGCAACGAGGAAGCAATATAGCATGAAAGTAAAGCACACATAGTTTTTATCCTGGTTCACCCCCATAATCGACAGGGCTACATCCAGTCCTTCGCTTCACCAAGATTTTCACTATTTCAACAAATAGTACAAGTATTTTCAGGAACTTCTCCCAACAAGTATTCTAAGGACTTCTCCTATCAAGTATTAGAAGGAATTCTCCTTACAAGTATTGTCAGGACTCCTCCTTACAAGTATTATCAGGACTTCTCCTTACAAGTATTATACAGGACTTCTCCTGACAAGTATTATACAGGACTTCTCCTGACACCTTTTTCAGGATTTTTCTTTTCTACAGAAATCTCTTCTTGATAAGAGTGGGTAGAAGAAATGAAGCTTATAAATCAGAGAGATCATAAGCAAGCTGATCTCTGTTTTAAGTTATGTGTGTGGGATATGATGAGAGTTGAATTCTGTAAGATTTCCACACACATAAGCAACTCAACTCAGGTTGTGATATGACTTGAAGTTTCCTGAGTTGAAACCAAGATTTCCTTGGTCTTTTGGACGAACTAGATTGAGATGTGTATAATTTAGTTCTAGTCGCCAAGTTGCTACGGAAGCAGGGTTCTCTATATATATCTTCAGTTGAAGATCTTTGTTCATTCTCCTCAGCAGGAGTGAAAACCTGCCCGTAGTGCTTCGTCCTCTCCGGGAAGCACATAACGGCTAGTTCTGCATCTCTCAGCAGGCGTAAGTCACGATTTGAGGTTTCTCTGCAAGCATAAGATATGATCTGGAAATCATCAGTTCGTCTGGGTTGATGTCGTCTGGCTCCATGCTGAGCGAGTGATCTTGAGCTGGCTTCTCTGTATATAACATGAAGATCCAGCGGTGGAGATGTTTTGACTATTTTACCCCAGTGCTTGACAGCTAACACTCATCACGTGTTTTGGTCAGATATTTTGAATTTCGACTGTTGAGAGTGTACGATGCTAAGAGATTCTTGCCGTTGATTTCGCGATGTCAGCTTGATTTGAGGAAAAGCAGAACAGTAGTGGGACCAAGAAGTATTGAATTAATTGTGTCCCTTCTTTCTTTTTGTGATTGCCAGTACTTTAATAAATGTGCAGACGAGGAAAGAAGCAATTACTTAAGAGATAATTTCTTTAATGCTTCTGTTGACTTGATATCCTCGAAAGACATACTTCTTGATCTTTGTACCTCTGGCGCAATTTATACTTGGGCGGACGAAATCTTCCATAGAGTTTTGGCAGACGCAGTCTCCATTTAGTGCTTGAAATTCCGTCACTGAGTGGCTTGCATTGGCAAACGAATTTCCTTCAGTCAGTTCTTCTTTAAGGAACAGAACATTCTTGTCTTAGAGAACTGAATCATTTCCTTCTATTTGTTTTCGCTGAAGTTCTCCATCTGAGAGAGTTGATCCACAACTTCTTTATATGATGCTTGAGAGGCTTCGAGGCAGAAGGTGTTTCTTCATAGGTTGTCATACCCTTTCACCTTTGAACTACACAGTCTTCCAATTTGATCTTTGTAGCGGACTGATTCAGTTGCTTCAAGTAGACTTTGATTTGAGTGTGCAGATTTCCATCAAGTGACCATGAGAGAAGATGATGGTCATTTGAAGCTGTTGATTTATCTCTCTTGAGTCACCGGACAATCTTGTATTTGAATGTCTTCCTTTCTTGAGCCATCGGACTGTCTCATACGAGAATGCTTTCCTTCGTATATCTTTGACATTATTTCCTTCGAGATGACCGGACGAACTCTTCTGGTGGACTGATTCTCTTGATAAGGCTATGATGTTTATTCATTCCTTTCAGAGATGGTTATTCCTGTACATGATAATTTTCACTATGTTAGGAACTTCATCTTTGACGTCATTAAATCTTAAAGAAATTGTTAATAATCAAAATATGATAATTCATTTAATTATTTGATTCTAACACTGATGACAAAACACATCAGATCCGTAATATGTCATATTTGTGGCATCGTGTTGAAAGGGGCCTGGTTTTTTAAGATAATGATAAAATTAAATTGATACAATACCCCTTGCATATTCTGATTGTAATTTTTAGCTGACATTTGACATGTTTTGAAAATTATTTTGATTTAGATAATATTTATTATATTCTATGATTTCCTTATTTGTTAAATATTTTATAGGATTAAAATAATATTCTAAGTAATTGTAGTATTTAATTCTAAATTTTCTCCATGAAAAACAAATAAAGATAAAATAATAAAGCATTAACCTACGGTGATAACCTTAAAATTTAGATGTGTTAAATTTAAAAATAAGAGATTACATTTTTTATAGTAAAATTTTTTAATTGGTAGGTTTTTGCAATTAGAATATTTAATAGTTTTTAAAATATTAAATCTCATGTCATTTTGTTATTCTTTTTTTTAATATTATCTTTTTTTCTTTTATTTTAGTTTTAGAATATGTTAGTTTTATTTTTATTTCTGGTCTAATTGCAACAACAATATCTAATGATTTTTTAAAAATTAAGTAATATATTTTTATTTTATTTTGAGTTGCTTTTTTTATTCTATTAGTTAATTAAATATAAAAAAACTCTTAAACCTTCTATAATTATCTATTTCGTTTTAAAATTTTAAAATGAAGATGCTTTATAATATTAAACATATTATATATAAATTTTAACGCATTTTTCATCTGTATCATCATTTCTTCACTTAGCTAAGTTACCATAACATGTTTATAAAAGCAAATATTATTTAATATGATTTTTTAATTCAAAATATCATATGTTAATCCAATATTAAATAAAGTTGTGGACTTGTGGTGATATTGTAAGATTTTACTTTTGAGTTTTTTTATTGGATAATAGATGCTGACAGCGACAATGCATGACAATGGAATATTTTTCTATACGTAATTACATTTCATCATCAAAATGTGTAGATGAAAAGAAAATAAGACCAATATCATTTAGTTTTCAGTCAAAAAAATATCATTAACAAAAAAAATTAAAAAATTAAATCACTTATTAGGAAAATCTAACCTGAAGGTGAGGAATTCTTTTGTCATATAATCATTCAAACAAAAATGCCTTCATGATAGGTCTATATTAGTACGTGGAATTTTTTCTGAAAGCATAAAATTTTATTTAGTAATAAGATAAAAATTGAGAAACAATCCTCCTGAATTGGATAAAGAAAGACAAAAAAGACATAAAAACATATCTATCACACTTAACAAACATTCACAATTGGACAAAGAAAACAAAAAAAAATGGCTACTACACTACAAAACAATCTTTAAAAAATTATCCAATGATAATTCGGATGTTAAATGATATGAATGAATAAATGAGCCGCTGGAAAGCAAATTGTCAAGTTGGTCAGTCCCTTGAGGATATTCACAAAAAATTCTTCAAGCCATACACCAAATTCTTCAAGGATGATAAAGAGGTAATGAAAAGATTTAATCAAACTAAGCATAATGATATAAAGAAACTATATAAAAGTTGAGAGTTCATAAAGTTTAATTAGTTTGGTACACTACATTTTAATGGCTAGCAGCAAACCTAGTATGAGAAACTCCACATGAGTGGTATCATGTCTTATAGAGTATATCTACAACATAAATTAGCCTCAGATAAGATACAATTTCTAGAAAAGAAAGACACAAAATTTATTCACTCTATACATACCTCTTAGATTGGTTTAGAACCAAGAAACATCCGTTTTATAAACACACTGACACAAAGATAGGAAAAAAAATCATACAAAAATGAAATCGATAACCATGAATTTCTCTTGTTTTCTATACCTGGAATATTAAAGATATCAAAGTTTCAATCATATTCAAGTCCTTGTTCAAGAAATCCTGACATCTTACATCCTTATTGAAAATCTAAAGAAAAAAAATTAAGAACAAAACAGAACATGAACATTATCTGGAAACTCCTTTGATGTTTTATGCATGTATTTACAAAACTTGAAACCTAAAACATAAATTAGTAACTCACCAAGTTGACATCAACAAACAAAACCCTGCATTGAGTTTTGATATGCAATCACTGCAGGAAGCCGTGGATACTCTAAACAATTTTGAAGCTCAAAATGCAGATGGTGTTGAAGGAAAAACGTAGACAAATCAAATAGATGGAGAGTATTTATATCTTTAAAATAAACCATGAAAAATATGAAAAGCCTCAAAAATGATCTTTCTCAATCCATTCATCAAATACTACTTATTTTAGAATCAATTGAGATATGAAAGAGGAACTTTGGAGAATAAAAAGTCATAAATCATTAAATTAGAAAAGTTGAAACAATTAGAATATTGAAAGATCAAGAATTTTTAAAAGTCTTTAAAGTGTTCTCGAGTTTTAAAATGTATTTCATATAAGGTGATCTTAAAATATAATTTTTGGAAAAATGTATAAAAATATAAATATTTGATTGGGAAAATGACAAAATTGGGATGGAAACAAAAATATATAAGTTCTAAAAATTTAGAATAAATAAAAAACTATGAGCTAATAAAATAGCATATTTGTCTCACAAAAATCTCATAGTAATACTAATATAGATATAAAAAAATTTATAAATAGGTATGCAAACATGTTAAAGTGTTCTTGATTAATCTGATGGAATACGAAAAATCATTGTTAAAACGTTAAAGTTATAGGGAATACAAACATGTATTCCATTAAAGTAGTTTGACAAATTTAATGAGATGATGGAATGCCAAAAATCAAAGCATTTTTAACATAAGGAAATGAATGTGAGGATAAAGAAACAATGACCATGATCAAAGTCAATGGACGACCATAATTGATTTCGGTTTCAATAAATAAAACAATTACATAATGTAAAAAAATACAACAACGGGTAATAACTCGGTTGGGCATGATGAAGAGGATATAGCTTTGACAACAATCTGTGCATCAGACTCAACAACAATACTCTCTCCGTCCTTAATTATAAGCTAAAATGGTTAAATTCACGTTTATTAAGAAAATGTTAGTTGATGCATTGGTTTTAAAAAAATATATAGAATCTTTCATATTTACCCTTATTAATGGTGGTCCACTATCAATTGGAATTGAAATTTTGGAATTGAAAAACCAATAAATGCAATGGCAAATATGAAAAGAGAAATTAGTTTTTATTAAGTTAGCTTATATTTAGTGACAGCATATGAGTGTCTTTGTTAGCTTATAATTAGGGACAGAGGGAGTAACATTTATCTCCAACTCAAGAACACGCATAAGACACAATCAAAAAGCTAGTGCTTCTGTTATAAGTGACTGTTAGTCCCACTGTCTTACAACCATACCAAAACTTGTGGGACTAGTGGAGTGGAATAGAAGGGTTTTTGAGAAGTGTAAGTTTTTCTATTATTTATTAAATTAAATACATTTTAGGTACCGTAAAAATCTTACATTTTAGGTGCTAGACCCATAAAAAATAACTATAACTATATTTATAATTAAAAAATAACCCTACCTTATTTTCTAAATGAAAATTATTCTTTTAAACTTATATACTTTAACAATATTATCATCATATACAAATTATTAACTCTATCGAATTACGTTTCGTCAACAGTAACTAATCTCTTGCACTAATCGGTAAACAATTTTTTCTTGTAAGCTTAGTGTATCATTACCGACAACAGTGACTAATCTCTTGCACTAATCGGTAACAATTTTTCTTTTGTGAGCTTAGTCTATTATTACCGATTGTAGTGACTAATCCCTCGCGCTAATCAGTAAACGGTTGTCCATAATATGCGTTTCATTTTCTGGGCGAGGATAGAACCCCGACATCATGGTCAAGAGCCGACGTGAACTAACCACTACATTACATCTTTCTGATTAAAGTGATGATAATTGAATTTATATTTTATTAGCATATTTTATATCAAGTTATGAATTAAATTAAAATAGTATGTGAAATTACAGTAAAAAAAGGTTGAATTGTTATAAGATAATTATATCATATGTTGTAATGATTAAAAAATAAGAATAAAATTATAAGTAATAAAAATTCATTTATATACTGATACATAGACCATTATATAGTGGGTAGCTCATCATTCATTCACTTGCCAAATATAAAAATTCAAAAACCTACACCACCCAATCATCATATAAATTAATTTTTGAAACTCAAAAATCCCCAAACTGATAGAACTTACCCTCAGTAGAGGCCATGGGCTTATTTCACAGAAGAGGCCCAATTTGAAATCTAAACGATATGCATATGACAGTTAGTGTGCGTGTTGTGTTGTCTCTGCAACGATATAATGATTAATGACAAGTGTTTTGTCAACATAAACAAGTTTAAGCATCGAAGCCTTCTTCTCATTCCAAGCTGAACACGCTCGACACAAACTCTACGGTACCTTTTCTCCCATTCGTCTCTAATTTCTAGGGTTCTTATAAACTCTCAATCCTCAATGACGGAACTATATTTCAATTAGGATCGTTGTAAACTGAATCTGATTTGGTCTATTTTAATTTCTTTTCAAGGATTCTGTAGCAATCTCTGGGCTATGAAGATGGATTTGATGTCTGGTTACAAGGTAAATTTTGACTCTCAGTGGTTTGTTCAGATTAATTTCGTAAATTTTGTAGTTTTATATATTTATTATATCTCAGTCTTAATGCATTCTATTCACAGTGAGCAACTCAAGGTTAAGGCAATTAATCCTTGTTTATAAATTTATAATTTTTTTTTGTGCAGGGGGTTGTGGGGCTTGTTTTTGGCAACGAGAATTCTTCAAATGAAGATAGGTGAAGTGTTTTTTGTTTTGTTTTGTTCTTAAATAATGTTCTTATGATTCTTTTGTTACGTTATTTTACACGTCTTTGCTTGTCTATTTAAATGGTTTTTCTGCGACATTGAACTAATTTAATTGGTGATTTTCAACAAGTGTCATGCATGGTTGTCAATCTCTAAGATATCTCGTAATCTCGAGATTACGAAAAACGTGCTCAGTAGGGTGTAATCTCGCATTTTGTCAATCTTGGGTGATCTCGCGAGATTACAAGAGAGATCACGAGATTACAAGATGTTGTCTGATGGTCCAAAATTGTTTAGCATAGGGAGATTTTGGACATTTCACGCACCCTATTAGGGTTTTCAATTCACTTTCTCAGTCCACTTCTCTAATTCTCTCTATCGACTAGCATATTGGACTTATTTATTCTTGTTTTACGTTTATCATAACATGTGTTGATGTTTTGTTGTGACTTACGAACCTTAGATTTAGATATTTGGTAATTTTATGCATGGTTTTAATTATTATCGTTGGATGATTTGGTTAATTTTTAATGCTATTAGTGTGTGAGTGTCTTCATCATTATTATGGTTTCTTAAATATTATTTTTGCATGAGGTAATCTATGTTACGAGATTATGATACGTCTACGAGATTAGGTAATCTCTCGAGATTGACAACCTTGGTGTCATGTTCTGTTCCTTCCTTATCTCAATTTCACTGTAGTCAGTCTTTGGCCTTTTCTTCCTGAAGTGGAGTAGTGTCATTGTGAAAAATACCGTGTTTTATTACATTGCGGAAAGATTGCTGGAAATTGTTGTATTTTGATCTCATGATTGTGTCACATTTTCCTATGTATTGCTCATTGCTGTGCTTTTAGTTCATGAATTTTGGCAGTTTTTTGGCGGTATTCTGCTTGTTTAGTTAAAATTATTTGTAGAAGAACACTTGACTTAAGTATATTTATAGATTTTTCATGTGGACAGTACTATTCAATATTCTATGTTAGCTTGGTTAGCCATGCACATTAGGTTTTAGTAATCCTGTATCATGATAGTTAGGAGTGCTAATGATCTTATTCTCTTTGATATGCAATTATGATGGGGGTATATGTGTTTTTTGAATTATTTTCATTGCCTCTTGCTGATGGGTGCCATTTAATCTATATTAATATATTATCTTTTCTTGAAATTAACTTCCATTGCTTGTTGAATTTGATCTGTTGCCTTGCATATAATTTTTTGGTTTTCTAAAATATTTTCGTTTGGTGGAATATATCATTGATGACTATTTTGAATTCAAAAGTTTGTTCCTTGGCTATGTTTTATATTTTTCAAGTATCTCAGTGGGGAAGTTTTATTTCTTTTCTTTTGATCATCTGTGGCTCGAGCTAAATATTATATACTGGAGTACCTTATACTTAGTGCATTCATTCTCTTTGAATTGTCTCAATAGCTACGTTGAGCGCTTGCTTGACCGGATAAGCAACGGTAAATTACCTGAGGACAGGAGAAATGCTATTATTGAGCTTCAAGCTGTTGTCTCAGAAAGTCAACCTTTCCAGTTAGCATTTGGGGCAATGGGTACATCCTGTCTCTCAAACTATTTGGTTTAGTTTTTCTCTCGTTTTATTGAAAATTTTGATGCATCTTTGCAGGCTTTCCTATAATGTTAAGCGTCCTAAAGGAAGAACGTGATGATATTGAGATGGTGGGAAAGCATTCTTCTGATTCATGTCTACTGTCTACTTATTTTTGCTGTTTCTTGTGTTACTTAAGGATTCAGATCATCGACTTTATCTTTTATAAGAAGATAATAGATGGAAAAAGAAAAAAACTGACCGTGAAATGTGAGAACTTGATTTTCAACTGTTCCAGTTTACCATATTAAATATGGAATTGAATAAAGTCTTCACTTTAGGACTATCTTCTTATTTACCAAATTGGTATTATGGTCAAACTTTACATTCATGTGTTGTATTTAAAGGAATTTCCTAACTCATATTTCGTATCTGAATTTTCTGTATTTAACTTAGAGCTACTTCGATGATCTCATTATCAATAATATCTCTCATAATCTAGTTTTTGATCGAGCTCAATGGCGTAGTGTGATCCATATAGCCGACCTCACTTAGTGGGATAAGGCTTTTGTTGTTGTTGTTGTTGTAACTTAGAGCTACTTCAGTTAACTAATCATGGTCCTTTTATGCTCTAAAGTTTATTTGTCTGCTATGCATGAGTTCTATGATATTCTTTTCAGCGCTGGCCTTTTTTTTATTTGATTGTTTTTCCTTAAAGATATTTTAGACACCAATGCAATTCTCCAACCATCACCTCACTGTGTTGGGTAGGATGTGTTGGCTTTGCTGTTCTCCTTTGTTGATGAACGTGGTTCAGTTAGATTCTGATTTTTTTTCCATTTGTGGTTGTCAAATGAAAACAGTTCAATAATACAGTCTTGCTTCATTCCTTGTTTTCCACCAACCTTGTTTTTTAGATGGATTTCTCTCTTTATATTTGTACCATATGCTTTTAATAATGTATCAAGTATCAACAGTATGTTGATCGGAAATTACATTCATGCAGGTTCGTGGAGCCCTGGAAACTCTTGTTAGTGCATTGACTCCTATTAATCATGCAAAAGGGTCAAGTAATCAAGTTCAACCAGATTTGATGAATACTGATTTACTTTCTAGAGAAGCAGGAAGTATCTCTCTTCTTCTAAGTTTGCTGGTAAGAATTTCTCTACTAAAATCGTGGGATGTATTCTGAGTTATATCACTGAAAGTTTCCGAGCCTTCTTGGCTTATCTATATAAATCATAATATTTCGTTTGTAATTTTTTCTTTGGGATACTTTGACAGGAAGAGGATGATTTCTATGTACGATATTATACTCTACAAATATTGACTGCCCTTCTCACTAATTCTCCACAGAGGTATTAGTTTTATTGTTTCTATATTGGTTTGATTCCTGAAATTTTTAAATGAAAGCACCCTTGCTGACTACCTCTTCAGGTTACAGGAAGCTATATTGACTATCCCTCGTGGTATAACTCGGCTAATGGACATGCTTATGGATCGTGAGGTACAAAACTTGCAGATTCTAAAATTACCTCAGCAACTTTTCAAACTTAATAATTGATTTTTGTCACATGTCTACACTAAATATACTTGTTTAATCTTTCCACTTATAATTACTTGTTCATACTTGGCTGTTATTAATACTGGGAAAATGATCAAGTTTTACCTTCTAGGTAATAAGGAACGAGGCCTTATTGCTTCTTACTCATCTTACCCGCGAAGCTGAGGTAATCATTTTGCTCTGAGTAATTTTTCCCCATCAATTCACTGACATTTTCTAATTAGCTGGCAAAATTTTGTTATCTGAATAAATTTAATGATTATAGGAGATTCAAAAGATTGTCGTCTTTGAAGGTGCATTTGAGAAGATTTTCAGTATCATAAGAGAGGAGGGAAATTCAGATGGTGGCGTCGTTGTACAGGTGCGACATGGTTACACTATGACTTTACTTCATTCAACTTGCTTTATTATGTAAGAAATTACTCCATTATTATGATGTACTTGGCCTATGTTTATGAACATATAAGTTATTTTTAGAGTATAATAAAAGTATGTTTACGGCAGGTTATTCATGGTATACTAGTACCACTGGTTAGTCTTTCAGAGAGCATACGTGCTTCAATATGCCAATATCTAATTATAATAAGCCTTAATTAAACTTTAGTCCCCTTACTGTGGTTTATGAGTGATTTTGGTCCCCCTGTAATATTTTTAGCAAATTTAGTCCATCAATTTATCAAATTTTACAATTAAGTCCCCAATCACTTCCATTCTATTTTAAAGTCTCAAATTTTAATTTTCTAAGTGTAATCCTTACACACTGATTTGATTAAATCATTTTAAACCTTCTTCCACTCAAAACCCACCAACCAAAATATTTATTTTCACCTAAATAAAAAAACTCAAATATCCCCTATTTAAACCCTAATCTCACCTTTTATAAAATCCTTCAAATTTTATTAAATTTCACTAAATTTCTAACTCTTAGACTTTCAAATTTATATTTTATCCCAAATCCATCTTAAATCCCACAATATTTGAATTAGAAAATTAATATTTAAGGGTCTTTTGTGTATAAAAAATGATAAAGGGACCAAAGTTGCTTAATTTTACAAGTATAGGGATTAGGGACTTAATTAGCTTGAAATAAACTAATGGGACCAAAATCACAAAAAATCCAAACTAGAGAGACCAAAATTGCAATTAAGCCTTGTAATAAACAAATAATGTTCGCCAATCAATATGCGGTCATATTCTGCAATTTGGATAAGGTGAATCACAATAGTAAGGACAAAAAAAAAAGATGCAGAAATGACATATATGCTGTCAAATTTGTATGATTTGTCATCTTTTGTTCATACTAGGTATTGAAAATTGCAGTTTTATTGATGGCAAACTTTTGTATCTAATCTTACTGATGGCATCATATTTTGAACATAATTATACTTCATACTTTATGCTTTATATTGCTTTTGGGCTAAAGAATTCTCTGGTTACTATGCAGGATTGCCTTGAATTGTTGAACAATTTGCTTCGTAATAATGCATCCAATCAGGTTTGTTGACTCTTGTGTTTATTCAGTTCTAAACTTGGCAATGATTTCAATTCTGCACTTTTTCAGGTATTACTAAGAGAGACTATAGGACTTGATTCATTGATATCAATATTGAAGTTGAGAGGAAGCTCTTACACTTTTACTCAACAAAAGGTTAGATTCTTTCAATTTTTTACTCCTTGTTTATCCTATTAGTGAACCCTTATTGCTAACTTTTGCTATGAACGTCATGCCAGTAGACAATCAATCTACTCAGTGCGTTAGAAACCATTAAATTGTTACTAAAGGGAGGTTCTGAGGCCGATCCTGGGAAGGATATGAATAAACAGACAAATAAGACAACCCTGGTCCAGGTTTGTCAAGAACAGTCTCATGATGATTGCAGAAAACAGCAATCCTGTTTTGGTGATCTTATAATCTGTTTTGTATAATTGGTTGTAGAAAAAGGTATTGGACTATTTGTTGATATTAGGTGTTGAAAGTCAATGGGTACCTGTTGCAGTTCGCTGTGCGGTAAGATAACTTTCCTCCCCCTCTAACAATTTATTGATGTATTTACCTCTGAATAAATAATATATAGAATTGAATTATGATTATATTTAAAAATATATGTCCTTTCTTTTCCTGCCTACCTTGTTATTTTTCGTTGTGTACATTACGCATGACATCTAGATATGGTCATATATTGCTTCTCTATTTGATGTTGTAAGTAATGAGAAAGCAATGTTCTTGTAATTGTGTGATGATAATTGTTGTTCTTAAAACTTGTGAAAAGTTATGTAAAAATAAGCCTTGTGGATAGATTGGTTGAACTAAGACTGCACTCGGGTTAAAAATAGTCCATGCATCCGCTTCACTTTTGATTCGCATACATTTCAGAAGAGCATCTCACTTTTTAATTTAGTGTCATTTCCACTTTTTGTTTCTGAAATGCTTAGTTTGTAAGAAAAAATTATATTATGACAACGTACGAAGGGACGCTCAGTTATATATTGTTAAACTTATCTTTGTAAGGCAATGCGATGTATTGGTGATTTGATTGCTGGTGATTCAAAGAATCTTGATCTGCTTGCTAGCAAAGTTCTTGGAGAGGCGCCACACGTTGAACCTGCTCTGAATTCTATACTTAGAATCCTTTTGAGGACTTCTAGCATGCAAGAGTTTATTGCAGCTGATTATGTTTTCAAAAGCTTTTGTGAGGTTGGTGATGTATACTTCTTTCTTGAATCTTGATTCATTTCTCAAAAGCATTCCTTATCACCATTAGTGCCCTTCAATTCTTTTGACTGCATATATTTCATTTCTGCTTTTTCTTTAACCTTGTCTAAATCAGAAAAATGCTGATGGCCAATCAATGCTAGCATCTACACTGATTCCACAGCCGTACTCCATGAATAATGCATTCCTTGAGGGGGATGTCAATATGTCTTTTGGAAGGTTTGTTAAATTGGTGGTGATTTAGTGATTGCAGATTTTCAATTATTTATAATATTTTGATAATGTGAGATTTTAACTTTTTTGGTACAATGAATCCCTGTTTGTGTTGGTATCTTAAAATTATCACACTTCTACCTATGCTATCTTAAATCAGTTTTAAGATTGTCAATTGTTTCTCTTTCAGCATGCTATTACATGGTCTTACTTTGGGTGAAAATGATGGTGATCTTGAGGTATGGTGATACTTCCTTCATACATTTCAGATTTGTATTGCAAGCTAATTCCAGCAGAAATGTTGGGTGGAAGTTCAAACAAACTATGGCATCTTTATCTTTTTACCCGTTCCATGGAAGTCCATTTTCATGAATTTTTACTTGTGTGAGAATTATGTGGCTAACATTATATTAAAAATGTAGACTTGTTGCAGAGCTGCCAGTGTTCTATCTCATATATTGAAGGACAATCTCCAATGCAAAGAAAAGGTAGGCAAATAATTCCCCACTTCATTGTATTTTTAGCTTTATTCTAGAACCAGTTTTAGCAGAGGTTATAACTAAAGTCCATTGGGGTTAAATTTTATGCTCAAATAATTTGTTTTATGTCAAATTTTTTGATCATAAATGAATTGATATATTATTCTCCATTTATAACATGATGTCATTCTAACTTATAGATGTTATACTACTATGGAAAGGCATTCTACTGAGTGGGTATTTCATATCCATTTTTTTTAATTGCAGTTGTTAAATTGTTTCTATTCAGGACTAAATTTAAAGAGGGAAATCATCATTTTATCCTATAGCAAGATAGGGCAACTAAAAAACAAGAAATTAATGATGCAAATAAGCTTAGCAATATGCATAAAATTAGATGACATCTTTGGCACGAAATAGCTTACTCAAAATAGAGAAATTAGATGACTTTGTATTCTTTGTCATAAAACTAATAGGTCTCTGGGTTATTTTACCGATTTGATTTATGCAATATATTTATCCTTATGTCCTTGGCTCTTTCCTTTGATTAATAGTTGCATGCAAGCTTATGACACTATTGTTAGTTTTTTTTACTTCAATGCATTTAGTATTTTGATCTTCTAAAATACTGAGACAAAGACAGTGGCATTTTCTTGATTAGTTAGTGGGGCATATTGTTTACTATATCTTGGGTTTTACTTTTGCAGCAAATGCACTTATTTCTGCAGGAATACTAGAATTCTAAAACTTTTGTTTACACAACAATTGTTAATAAAAAATAATCAGGATAAAAAGTTGGGAATGGAGAAGAATCTAGAGTGTGTTCTGATTATTGTATCTTAGATGTACAAATGAGCTTTGTTATAGAGCATGAGTCAAACACAGAACCTCCTGTTGCAGATTACAGCTTACGCTTAAAACCCAACTGAATCTGTTGGATACTGACAGAATCTTAAGATTTCAAACCAGAATTTAAGACAGCAGTAGTTACTAGTTAGTTTACTCATTTCTAAGAAACAGATGAATACAGTTAATATAACAATTAATACAGTCACTCTTACAAATGGGGGTGGTGAAGTATAAAAGTGAGGACTTTTAAAGTAACTGCACTGTGAATAAATCTTTTAAAATATATTGCAGGTTTTACGAATTGAAACTGAGGCACCCACACAGTCTTTGGGAGCTCCAGAGCCACTAATGCATCGAATGGTGAAGTGTTTGGCCCTTGCTTCGTCTATGAAATCTAAAGATGGAAAGTCTAGTACATCAGGAAATTCTTATATTCAAGCCGTTATCTTGAAATTACTCGTTACCTGGCTAGCAGATTTCCCCAGTGCTGTGAACTGCTTCCTAGACGCTCGACCCCACCTTACTTATCTTCTGGAGCTAGTTTCAAATTTGTCAGAAACAGTGTGTATAAGGGGTTTTGCAGCAGTGGTCTTAGGTGAATGTGTGATCTACAATAAATCCACTGAAAGTGGAAAAGATGCATCTGCTATTGTTGACACCATAAGTCAGAAAGTTGGGCTTAGTTCATACTTTTTAAAATTTGAGGAGATGCAGAAAAGTTTTGTTTTTGCCAACGTAGAATCTTCCCTGGCCCATAGATCATTCACTAGATCTTCAGCTGCTAGTATGGCAGATATTGAAGATGTAGATGAGAATGATATTTCAGAAAAGAAAAATATGGATCATCCATATCTCACTTCAATCTTGGATTCTTACTTTGTGAATCTTGTCAAAAGACTGGAGGCAGATATTAGAGAGCAGATTGTGGAGGTTTATAGCCATCCAAAAATCAAGGTGGCTGTAGTGCCGGCAGAACTAGAGCAGAAGCGTGGTGAAAATGATGGTGAGTATATAAAGCGGCTGAAAGCTTTTGTTGAGAAGCAGTGCTCTGAGATAAAGGTATTATTTGTACATATTTGTTCCTCTTAAAATATTCTTATAGGATAAGTCATCAATCTGTTCATTTTAGGTAGTTTACCTTGTTGCAATTAGGAAGGGCCAGGTTAAATGTACTGAGATAAAACTTTTTAGGTTTATGATTATGAACTGTCATGATCATTTGCTTAAAGTGAGGTTCTGGATTGGATTTAAATGGTATGCACACATGGTAAGATTAAAAAGAACATTCTTCTAAAGTGTATACTATGATGTACCGCTGTCAACTTACATCTTTGTTGATTTGTTCAGTAAGGCAAGTTTATTTCTGATGGTTTTCACAGTTAGTCCATTACTGACTGATAATACGTTTGTATATTACTAGTAATTACTTTGACATGTTTATCCCATAAATGTGATTGAGAGCACATTACAAGAATAGGAAGTATGTAGGAGTGTTGGAGCCTGTGTGCTTAAACTAATATCAACATAGAATGTGTGATTTACTATCCTTGATATGTATTTGATTTGGTGATTCTTTTCTATTTTCATAATCTCAGAATCTCGTTATTCGAAATGCTACTTTGGCTGAGGACCTGGCTAAGACAGGTAGTAGTTTCCAGTCTGAGCAAAGAGGGAGTGGGGGCTCAGACAGAGTCCAAATAGAGACACTCCGGAGAGATTTTCAAGAAGCATGTCAAAGGTTGGAGGCACTCAAGGCTGAAAAAGCCAAAGTTGAATCTGAGGCAGTAATGTATCAGAATTTAGCTGCAAAGACTGAAGCCGATTTAAGGAGTCTGTCTGACGCCTACAATAGTCTTGAGCAATCTAACTTCCAATTGGAGAATGAAGTGAAAGCATTGAAGAGAGAAGGGCACTCAGCATTCCCAGATGTGGAGGCAATAAAAGCTGAAGCTAGGGAAGAAGCTCAGAAGGAGAGTGAAGGGGAACTGAATGATCTGCTCGTATGCCTCGGGCAAGAACAGAGCAAGGTGGACAGACTTAGTGCTAGATTGCTTGAGCTAGGGGAGGATGTTGACAAACTACTTGAAGGCGTTGGAGATGATGTTGAAGTTGCTGAAGATGTTGAAGATGATGAAGATGCCGAGTAATAGATTTTCATGTGTTTTTCTTTCATGTTGAGGTGTACAGTCTAACACAATCTATGGACAGTGAAGCTGAACATATATTCCATGGTTTGATTTTAAATTATGATTCCTTCAGGACCTGCTTCTTACTGTTTTTATTTTGTAATATTCAGGTGTGATTAAATTATCTCTCGTTACAACATTATCTTTTCTTTCTCCTTTGTAGTATTGACCAATCGAATTTGTGAGAAATGGTTTAAAGTCCATCATTTGTTATGCTCCTTTATGTTATAAACTCTATGCCATCCTTTATGCTACTCCATTTTCTTTATATCTTGGTAATCTCTTCTGTGTTATATGAAAACTTTTTGTCTCTATTTAATTTCATGAAATGACATGACATCGGGAAACAGATATGCTGCATGATAATATTTAAGTAGTAACGCAATGACCGATTTTATTTTAAATTTGTACTATAGCTAGAAAATTTTACAGGAATAATTTTTAAATTTTATACATGACTGTTGAGAAGTCATTCTCAAGATTGACTAGTGATATGATCAAGATAACACTTATTATATCGGAAGGCAATCCTTACCTCTAGTTTATGCGGTAGAGTTAGGCCTCTAAAATTCTAATAATTACAAACATTTTTCAATATCTTTTATAAGGTTTAACAGAAACATCTTTTATTGAGTAATAGATCCCAATCCCATTGTCTTTTTCATAATTTACAAGAAAAAGGTACATTCAATGAGTGCAGTGATGGCCAAAGCAGTAAAAAAAAGTCGATGGTGAACTTTCTGCTAAGCCATATGACACACTCAACTCAAGGATGATACTGTAAGAATTGCCATGGCATCAAGCAACTGAACACAGAGACATCTCTGAATTATTGTAAAGTGGCAAGTATAAATGTTCATACAAGTCTCCACTGACTGAATTAAAATATGTCAGTGAAAGCCATAAAGAACCATGCGAGGATCCAATTGTCCACTGCAATAGCTTGATGAAACAGTAGATAACTCCTGATACCCCTTCCACTCTTCAGAGGGCTTCAAGAGAATAGGGCTATCAATAGCTGCAGAATTCACACATATCATCATCTTGTAATCGTTATCTCCCAAATCAGGTAGAGCCTTGGACTTCCTGTCCCATGGATTCCATACCACTGCATTTTCATCACAAATTAACAAGTCAGAAATCCTGTATTATTTGTACCAAACTTAGATCAAAATAACAAAAAAAACATGTAAATATGAATGTCAAATAAATGTAATATGTCAGTGTTTAGATACCATATGAGTGCAACATGTACGGACTTGGAGATTTTCGTTAACTTTTTTATTTTATCGTCTATTTGCACTAATGCAAAATGATAACCAAACACACCAAATGCCCTGCAAAACTTATCCTAAATAACCTGCATCTGGCAGTGCATTCTTCTGGAGTACAAAAGTTCTTTTCTTCTCATGGTCTATGATGGCAACTTTTTTTGAGCTGCGCAAGTACACCCTGTCCATCTACAAGGTAACCAAAACAATCCTTAGAGAACATTTGAAAGAAAAGAGTTGGTGTCTACTTATATTCCAAACATGAGAAAATTACAACGTGAGAACAATATGGTATCTTTTGATTCATATAGCCAAATCCCACTTAAGGAGAAAAGACTTGGTAGTTTCTGTTGTTGTATATATTTCTTTGGAAATGTTATGCTTATGATGTTAGTTTTATTAGCCTATGAAAAACCCCCAACCAATTGGACAAAAGAACATGAATTTTTACCTCGCCATCAAATGTAATTGCATCTGCTTGCTCTGTGAACCTTGATCTGTTCATCAGATTGTCAATGTAATCAAGTGTCTCTAATCCCTCGATACGCACTTCACTGCAGATTCAGTTAATTTCTCTTAATGACATGGTTAAGCAAGATGTTTCAAACTCATCTGGTTGAGTCATGGAAATCATAGGGTTCAAAAAGGACTATTATGACATGATGATCTAGTAGCAAGTAAAATTGTGCAAAATCAGTGGAAATAACAGCTTTTAGGCATCATATTAGAGTAAAGTAAGGGGTTAATCTAAATGTAGAATGCACACCTGATATCTGATACAGATAAATAGTTGCATAGTGAAAATGCAAAAGAAAATGCTCTGTTATCAGTGTTTCTGACTCTTGGAATCAGAATGAGCTTGCCAGCACTGAGAGAGATGCGAAGCCGCAACTCAAAACTGCAGAAACAACCATACAAAATGCACATAGGTTCAGAAATTTCTAAAGTGTGGAATGGAAATTGAGCACTTATGCAATAAACGTTTGTCATATAAACGCTTATTTATAAACTTAATGAAATAAGCTTAAAATAGCTTATAGATAAGTAACAATCTAAGAAACTTATAAAAATAAGTTCAAAGAAGCTTATAGGTAGGTTAAAAAATCACTTTTCATAAGTGTATTCAAACACCCACATAAGTACATATGCTATAAGATAATCTCAAATAATTTGTTCCAAACACAGTCAAAAGAGGCAAACAAAGTTAGAACCCATACCTGCAGGGTGTCTTAAAGTCAAATCCTGTGGACTTCAATATCAGATCCACACATGAGTGATTGTCTGATGGGGGTAGAGGCGAAGGGTCCCTATCCAAGGACCACAATCTGTTTCTTGCAAATCCATGGTGTTCAAATAACCCAAGTTCACCAAACTGCAAAAGAAAATGATTTTGAAAAAGTAGGACTTAAGCAAAGGACAAAAGTCAAGTAAGTTGCTATCAGTGTGATGAAACTAACCCTTGCAAAGCATGCTGATATACCTCCTCTGATTGCTTTAAGCTGTTTCCTATTAGCCTGCTCAGTGGAAAATCCCCATAAATGCCATCAATTATGCATAAATTATCCTAGTAAATAAAAAGAATTCAAACTAACCACTAACTGTGAGCATGCCAAAATCAATTCTGGGGAGAAGCTTCTGTGAGTAGCTTCTGCGTGCCAGAATTGATTCCGACGAATCTGACAAAAGAGAAGTTGTTCCAAACATGCTAAATGCATGGAATTCACATCCTTATTTTCTTATGAGAAATTCAAGTCAAAATAAACATAGAATATAATGAGAATTAGCATGTGAATTAATCTTCAATCAAGATTTAGATTGGCCATAAAGAGAGAAAGAACAAGAAAGTTTAACTAAAAGAACTAATTCTGCCTTTCACCTATGTACTTCTTATGAGTGTTTTTAATATTCAAACAACTACTGATTTTGGGAGGAGTACATGTTATATATACAATCAATTAACTAGCACTCCTTAATCACCTAGTTTTGTTATATTATATGGTTAACATTCTGCCATGTGTTGGCTTTCAGAAGTGGAAATTTGAAAGCAGATTGCAAATAGCCACATACATACAGACCATAATGGCTCAAGTACAAAATACAATAATTGTATGTACAGATCAACTTATTTTTTTTTCAGAATCAATTATTGCACCCTGTTTTCAAAAAAAAAAATTGCACCCAAGAGCTACTCCTACTCACAAAGACTTCTTCCCAGATTTGATTTGCTTTTAGAATCAATTGTAGAAGGATTTCCAAACATGATATAAGAAACAATATATTTATTTTTACCTTGCTGCTCATGAAAAGAAGTTCTTCCTTTCGCTGATTCTTCCAAGAAGTAATCTGCCCTCCATACAGAAGCACCTGAAACCATACATTTCAAACATTTGAGAACTGCACAAAGTGAAATTACTGCTTCCGTATCAGATTAATATTCTTAAACAACCATGGTTGGTTTTGTTTTAAAATTAGAATCATATTGGTCCAAGTATATGTCGCATAAAGAGATTTATTTTGGTCAAATGATAAGGATGATCTAAGATAATTAATGAAGTCCAGAGAAAAAAAGAAGATAAAATCTTATTAGTCATCAGAAGGTATTGCAAACTTTGTGCTTCTATAACTTGTTTCTGAAGTTGATCATAATGCATATTTGGAAATTTATCTATAATTGGTTCTAAGATAGAGTCAGTTATGGAGAAAATTTCGGTGAGTAGAGTTTCAAAATTGATTATGAGAAAAAAGAAGTCGATCCAAACATGCTAATAAGCTAACAATCCGTAATCAACCGACCAAGTTCAAAGCATAATATGAGCAAAAATATCACAAATAAAAAAGACTCTATTAGATCATAAGCAAAAGAGAAACAAACCTCTGCTGATGAACCATTTGGCTCAGTCAATAAAATCCGGGGCAATCCATCTGTATCCTTAAATATGTTCAACTGCATCGGTCTTTGCTGTTGCAGCCTTTCTCTTAAGCTGCTCACAAATGGATTCACTTTCACTCTGCTCCAATCCAGCTGAAACCAATCAAAACCAAAAATAGATTTCATTTTCCATCTACACTTGCCACATAACTTAACAACAAATCACCATGCATGAACAGAAACTTATATTACATAAAACGTTGCCTTTTGCAGAACCAAAAAACCATATAGAAATGAGTGAGATTTTCAAACAAAAGAAAGCAAAAGGAAAAAGATTGAAGCAATTTCCTATTGAATTCTGAGAAGAGAATAGAAAAGAAAACATGAAAAAGGGTTAGCGTACTTTGGAGGCTATCTTGTACTATAATAATATGGTGTTTGTCAGTTTGGAGTTCCAAGAGGCAGAGCCAATAACCCAGCGTGTCTTCAAGAGTCCATGTATATTGTCTAGGGTATATATAAGCTTGTTGTGGATGTAAAGTGTGAAGTGGAAAAGGGTGACGCAGCTTAATGTTGAAGTTGGAGAATATCCAACAGAAATCAACCATGTTTTGTGGGATCGAGATCCTCTCGCGTCACATGATAATGTCATATGAAATATTGTGTCTGTTAAGGCCAATATCCGAGATATAAGCCCAAGCAATAAAGAGGTGGTGTGGGTGTCATCTCAACTCAACTCCGTCGTGGGTGGTTTGACAACCGTCCTTCGTCGTCAGGCTCATGGAATCCGTCGTCAAGTGATGACCCGAGATTTAAAACTATTTTTCTATATATTTATCATATAGTTTTCTATATTATTTAGGCTATTTTGGTAATTTTAGAACATTTTTATGATTTTTCATGCATTTTGGTATTTTGATTATATTTACTAGTTTTTATCTTAATTTATTAGAATTTAGGTTGTTATTTTGAGTTAATTAAGTTGTTTTAATTTCTTGTTATCTTATTTATGTTATTTATCTTTTTCTAGATGGAAATAATGTCAAGAATGGACTAAGAAGGAGATAAAAGGAAAATTCGGAGGCGGGATGCAAAAAGCCGGTGCGCACGCCAGACTCGAGCAGGACCAGACCCGCGTGCAACTCGTGCCGCGAACCAGGTGAAGAACCGCATGGCCTGACGAGTCCCTAGATTTTCTCGCACGATTTTCGCGTTGGCCAAGGGGCAGATTCCGCAGGCAGTTCGGGAAATTTCAAGCGAAATCACGCCGCACTAGTCTCGGGAACCATGTGACCAAGCCAATAAAGGTCAACAGGGATGGAAGTGTAAGCTACTAAATAGTTCAAAGACCAAATCATAAATATAAAATACTCCAGAGACCAAAACATAAATATTAAAATTCAAGGGTCTAACATTACTTTCATTATTAAAATATTTTTCTATTCAGTTTGAAAATATTTGATTTAGTAAGCACATGATAGTAAAGATGTTCCTACATGAAAACCAACAACCTGCAAACATGCCTTTTGATTATCAAGTATCCAGGTAAAAACAAATGTGATAAATGGGATGCACACATGCATCAATATTATATGTGAAAGTATTTCGAATTAATATATTTGTTTGGTAGAGTGCTGTGCAAAGCTAAGATTGAAGTTGCTTTCTATCTACGCGGATTAGAGTAGACAGAACGAAACCATGCAGGAAAGGAACAAATGTGGGCCTCAAGCATCTATCCTCACTTAAATGAATAAATGTTAATTCACACTTTAATCACACTCACATTAAACGAGTTATAGAAAAAGAACAAAGATAAAACAAAGATATAATTAATGCTGTGATAGGAAAATATGATAGATAGGAAGACAAAATAAGTAAAAATAATATAGAAGGGAAAATAAAATGCAAATGAATCAAATTTCATTTTAATTACTACTATTTACTTCATAGTTTAGATTCATCTTAAGTGAAGAGTCACTTTATAATTATTATACTGTACCGTCGATATATAAATTAACGGTCGTGATTTCAAGAATACCATATAGATTAATATACACGTGCATGTGTATATTATCACAATCTCAATCTTAAATTTCCCAATCAATAGTTGTGATGATTTAGGCTTTTAAAGGATTCAAATCCTTGCTCGGCACAGACATTGCATGGGAGTGGAAAATGACATGCACACAGGAATGTAGGATTAGTGGACATGTTTATCCTATATTGTTGTGCTATAATATAGAAGGGCGGTGAGGTGACCAAAGCTTATGGAAGCAAGTTTGTCAATTTTATGCTACAGAGAAAGTTTCAACAAAAAAAGAAAAACAGATCACTGCTCATGAATTAACAATTACCCTACAAGTTGGCAGACAAAATTTGAAGTGCAATGAAGGATTAGACAGAGGAACTTAAGTGTGAAATAAGAGGTCCATGTTAAACAAGAAATCTTGAAGAGAAGAGACTATTTAGGGTTCCCACTCATGAAAGAATTCATGGTCAAACTCATTCTATCAGCAACAAATTTAGGATATGAAAAAATAAATGCATATATAGGGACAACAAGAGTTCCTGTTTAGTGATTCATTTCAACGTCTTGTAACTGCTGAAACATATATGCTGGCCAGAAATTAAAGTAGTGTTACTCATTATTCTCATACAAGAATAAATTGAAAAGTGAGTTGAAGATGGCGATCGATGCCATCACTTGTTTTAATTTATACAAAAAGGATAATGCAGAAAATCATATCAACAACTTTATGATTAAAGCAAAGATTCCAAACGATCAAAATGGAAGATAGAGATGGTGTGCTACTGATATAGATTGTGAGCGACAATTATCGAGGGAAAAGAGACAAAGAAATTATTGTTTATGTGTTTATTTTATTTTTGCTAAACGTTCTCCATCGTCTATATATCTTTGTTCTTGGCAACCATTTCTAGATTTCATGAAGTACCAAAATATATAAAATTTAATATATACATGATCATTCAATGGTTCAAGATGTTAATTTTTCAATCTAGAAAGGTGTACGTCATCACAATATTCACAACCCATACACACACGTAGGCCCATATATGTACAGTACACACTTGAGGCGTTAGCCTAACACACATTGTCATGTTTACTATGTTATAGCACAAAACTATAATATCAATATTTACATTGAAAAAAGATAAACATTTTAAATGGTTTAATGTTATATATAACCATTGAAAAACAAGGAAATTTTATATTGTAAATATAATACTAAGATTCTAAATGTACGAATAAAATTTAAGAGAAATAATAACTTGTTTTTTATCTTAAATAACTTGATGATTCGATTGGATTAGGTGAGAAATTTTTTAAAAATTTAATTCAAACAAATCAATTAAATATAATTAATTTGGCCTATAAAAAAATTAAATATAACTAATTTGAGTATTATTTTACCCTAAATACGAATCAAAATAATCTAACTAGTAATGCCTCCACTCAAGTTCACTAGCGTCTAGCATATTTACATGGTCATAAGTTGGAGATGTTGCATAGTGATGATCAGCTCAATAAATTAAATAAGATGCAAACCTTTAACTTTGTCTCCAACCTGCTATCACGACATTAATTCTCTTGAAGATTTTTCTTCCTAAGTTAATCTCTCAAATTTAAAATTTCATCATATTTGTGCTTCAAAGAGATTTTATGATAATAATGCAAATAAATTTAGTGACATGGACAAAGATGGGTGAGACAAGATAAGAATCCCAAGTCAATGTGGTTCTGGCTGTAATAGAAGACAAACGAAGACGTATTAGGAGAGGTACGAGAGAGACGAAGATGATCCCAAAATGAAGTTGTATGTCTTTTTCCCTCTCTACAATTGCTCAGTGGGAGAGAGAAAGAGTTTGAAGCAAAATTACGTTAAGTAGTAACTTGTTTTAAAGAATGAAGGTTGAATTTTTTGTCTAAATAAAATGGTGTATTCCTTCTAAAAAGGGTGAGTGCATTAACATTCCCCATATATATATATATATACCCATCAATTCAAATTGGCTTTAAGATGAGAGAGTTGAATAATTTTGTCCATGGTTCTGAAAACTGGACCGGACCGGTTAAACCGGCCGGACCAAGAACCGATAAGTTTTCCAGGTGGTTGAGTCATAAAACCGGATATAAACCGGTTCAAAATCGGAGAAACCGGTGGTTTTCCGGTTTTAACCGGGTCAACACCATGATTTCCTTCCTTCCTACTTGCGAGACCCTCCTGTAACTGTCTTCCGTCTTGAACCTCCTTCTGCTAGCCGTAGCATTTCCACAACAAGAAACGTTTGGGTAGAGTTCATGTGCGGTCTGAACAAATGATGGGAAAGAGGGAGAATATATTATAGATAAAAGAAGAAGAAGATATAGACTATGATTTGGGAGAAATGACAAAAACGGCGCTGCTAGAATATCGAGTTGGAGAAAAGGAGAAATAGAATATATTATAGTCATTTCTTTTCAATATATGATATAAATTTTATTGAAAATATTATTTAATTATTACAAGTTTGATCACGGTTCAACCCCGGTTGAGTCTTTAAACCTTGAACCGGTGCCTCTACCAATTCAATGACCGGTACGGTTTTCTAAACATTGCTTTTGTCTAATTAAAAATTAAAAATGTGTTAAATGCTAACTTACCTATCAAGTTGGATTCTCTCAATCATATTCCCTCTCAATCTCTCTTAATCTCACATCAAAACCATTGATTTTATTTTGAAAAATAAGTGAGAGTATGTTAGCAAATCTCATGTATATATTGTACTTCCCCTAGAATCAAAAAAGATAAGAAACACGCATATTAAGAAATGCAATTAATATTGTTACTTTTTAAAACATTTTATTTGTTTTACTATTTTGACATTTAAATTGTATTTTTATCTTTCCTCATTTATTGTGATTATAGAGGTATTAGATGGAAAAACATCAATTAAAGGCTAAAGCTATCTTAAAATTCTAAATGGTCAGTTATTATGAAACAAGTTATTTTTCTCTATATAGACAGTTATTTTGAAACAGAGGGAGGAAGTACAAATTATGATTATATATAGCTTTTTTTTTTGCAAATTACAGTTATTATGTTGAGGGATCAATTCGGAAAATATGGTGCTATTTTACTATTTGACGGATTGATTTAGGGATATATATTTAAAAAACTAGTTTGATATTTTACTCTTAAATGAAAAGACGTTATTATAATTTTTTGCGGTCGATTCAAAAAAAAAAGAAATTGATGAAAAGTGCAAACGAAACAGTTATAGTTAGTTTACGAAAGCCCAAAAACTGTTTTGGATTTGCCCATATGAATGACTAGGCTTTTTTTTGGGTCCAATATTGGGCTTCAATAGGTAAGAACTCAAATAACTACGGGCTTAGTTATGACAATTGATACGTGACTTAACCCACCTCACACCCAAACTCACTACCACCCTCCCCTTTTTTTAAAGGTACCACCCTCCCTTCAAATAGTGTGATCTTTGCAAGCAATTTTGATCTATCGAAAATTAATTTCCGGTATTAGTTTTTACTACCTGATTTTAAATTTCATTAGTTATATATATTTTTCTAAGGTATGAAAGTTACGAAACTAATCCCTTCAAGACTCGGAGATCACAATAAGTGAGTAGGTTTCTCTCAATAAATTCGTCTCCATACACGCCGAACCTTAGACTAAATGTTTAAGGAGTTTAGTTATCTACCAACAATACTGGACATTTATTTTTAAGGAATGATGAAATAATATTAATGAGAAACAGTCGTCGGGCAAGAGGTCGCTAGATCATGCTGAATAACAGCTAGAATCTCAAGAGACGCCTCCTCCGTCCAGACGAAATGAAAAGTAGAGAAAGAGAATCTGGTAAGGGAATCGGCGACGCCACCCTTACCTCCCGCAAGGGGAGCATTTCCCCCTCACCCTCAAAGATGGAGAAGCCCTATACCTAATGACTTCACAGAAGAATGGACCTTGCTGATAATGAGGGATGGGGACCAAGGACTTGGCTAAAAGAACTGCGTTATTCTGCCACCGCTATACCCACGAAAGCGCAGCTAGTAGCAGAAACATGGCCAAATTGTGTACTAATCAGCTCAATAAGGATCAACTCAAGTATTGGCAGATGCGGAAGAATAAGCACTAATAGAGTAAGTGAATAATACAACTAAGTTAACAAAAAAGAATATAGTGAAACTGAAAAATATGTATTACAATTAACATTGGTTACATAATATGATTATCAGTATTTCTTCCTTAACCGAATGATATAAATATAATATAATCTTGTATATAACATACATTTGTACTTAAAAAAAACATACATTTATTTTAAATGTGATGCGGTCATGCATACAAATATTTTTGATTAATTAGTTGTGTTATTTGCGTTTTAAAAAAAAAGTCATGTTACTTGGAGAAGAATGACAATTTTGCACTAAAAAAAGAAAAACACTCCTCCTGTCGGACGTTGACAACACATACTCACAAATTTAAGTAGACGCATTTTTGACATGTAGACTTGATTTGTAGAATTGACCCCTAAACTCATAAGCATTTATTAAAAGTAAAAAATATTCAATAAAATATGTAATGGTGTCCAATGAGAAATTAACTAAATAAATTCAACATCCAACTTCACAATAAAAAAAAAAATCAAGATCCAACTTCATAATATTACTTGAGAAGTGTTAGCAATATTTTTTTTGACACTCTTTTTCTAACACTCTCATTATAATTGGTTAAAATTTATGTATGTCTCACCAAATTGGGAGTAGGGCCCCATATAATTTAGTGGACTTTACATGGATTTTGACCAATCAAATAGAAATAGAAAGTGTTAGAAAGATGGTGTTATTAGAATTTATCATATTACTCACTATATCTCATATTAATTTATATATTTTAGAAATTATTTTACTAATTTATATATTTCATAAATATATGTTGATTTATAATAATTTATAATATATTCTAAATTATATGCTCAAATAATATTTATTACTTGTTTTAAATTGTATTTGAGGGTTCAAATAGTTTTTCATACTGGTACAATTTGTAGGTTAAAATAGTTTTCCATACTTGGCTTAGATTTTTATATTTTATGTTTTGTTTTTCCTTATGGATTAGTATGTTCCTCGAAACCTGTCCACAACCTTCTCTGTCGAACGTATCCAGAGTGTTGTTTTATTTCAAGCACCGGTTGGGCTTAAGCTCATTAGCCTCCAAAACCCTAATAGTTACCTACACAGTTACACTACCGTTGATTCACAATGAGCGCTGCCTGCCTACTCCTTCTTCTTCCCTAGACAGTTCGCATCTACTCCTTCTTCTTGGCAAGATTTCTTATCATCTTATCACTTCTTCTTCGTCTCCGGCCACTAGCTTCTGTATTCTTCAACAGATAGGAGGCTCCCAGGAACGTGAAAAGGGCTGGAAAATCAATTCAGACTTCTTATACTTTTTTTTCCAGACTCACAAAATTAGTCTTGACTTGCGATTCTAATTGAGTCTCACTTGCTCCAATTGAATCATGGAAAAAATGAGTTTACTAACAAGTTGATGTGATTTCACTACATGAACTCGTAGATTCGGACGATTCTAAGAGTCAACTCTCGAGTTTGACAACATTGGTTAACAACCAAACAATCTTAAAAAAAAAAAAAAAATTTCTTTGGGAAAAGAGAGAGCTCTACATTAGCCTAATAATTGTTAGGTCGCTTTTTAGAAATATTATAATAGAATTTGAGAGACCTAATTTTACTCTTAAATCTAATTAAAAGGTGAGAGTTGTTATACCTTTTATAAAAACTAATAACAGCTGGACAGAAATTTTTCTGGCATTGGAGAGCAACTCGTGGACAGCGCCAGTTGCTTATGCATCAATAATATTTGTGGGCTCCACCACTACCTTTTGCGGTTACCATTTAATTTGTGTGAGGAATAAAAAAAAAATTGCGGAATAGCCTTCGGATTTAATATTCTCTTTATGATTTTAGCAATCCATCAAATTGAGATATAAAGTTTGATAAATAGCAGAACAACAAGATGATTATCACATATAGGTTGTTCAGGCTTTACACGGCTCAAGCCTGACTTGCATTTTAATTTCGCAGTCTAAATCAAGCATATGACATGTCATAAACTAAATTTTAAGACTTGAACGGACAATATAGATGGTTTGACCTGACTTACTAACTTATTTATAAGCTTATTTAATAGAAAGTGTTCTCTTAAAGAAGCTCATTGACTGGCGCACCAATAGGCCAGAGACTAATGTCTATACCACTTTTTAATAGCCTAGAACAAACTTTTTAGTTAATCACACTTTTTAAAAAGTTTATACTCACTTTTTAATAAATGAGTTAAACCAAGCCACTCCTGTGATAGGCTTGGCCGCAGCAAACTTTTGGTGGGCTGCATAGCCTATCTCCACCCTTAATAAATATGTTTATCTATTATTACTTTATCTGTTTTAAAATAATTGTCCACTTAGAGAGAGAAAATTTGTTTCATAATAATTTTTTACTTAGAATTTCAAGAGAGCATTAATTGATATTTTTCTATATAATACCCTTATAAGGACAATAAATGTGGAGAGATAATATACATTTTAAAAGTTAAAATAAGAAAATAAATAATATATTTTAAAAAATAATCAATATTAATTGCACTTTTTAATATGCGTGCTTCTTCTCTTTCTGAACAGTTATATTGAAACAAAGAGAGTATTTATCTATAAATATATAATTTTTTAAATTTAATTTCTATGCATCGTCTTTGTAAACTTTCTTTACACAGACATTCAATTAATTTCCGCAACATTAAATATTAAAGATTTAATTTAACTAAAATAAAAATGAAACATAACTACTAGTCTTAGACATATAATAATTAGATCATGGTGTAAAAGTCAATACATTAAAATTAAATTCAAATTATTTAAGGACTGAATATTAAGTTGCCACTTTAGCATTATATTTAAGAAATAATTTTGCCACAACAATAATTTAGGTGAGTTGTCATGTCCTGCTTGATTTAATCTTTTTCCTTGTATGTATCATTTTCCTTCTTAAAGTCACCTTAAAACATCTCTTTCTCAACACTGATAACTACTTAATTCTAACTTTTCTTCTCTTAGCTAGTTTTAAATTTATTCTCTTAGCTAATTTTAAATTCAACGTATTAGATCATGTATACCCATTATCACAACCCATTTAATTAACACAAGTAAGTGCAATTGAACCTTTCATTTCAGTTCAGTGACATAAATGTATAACTACTAACTTAAAGACCACTGAAAAGATAAATACATGCATTAGGTAGTATTCCAATTCAGATTCCTTCCACATCATACATATTGTATTGCTTGCACTTTATCAATAAAGTGTGGTACAACGAATATAGATAGTTGGACGCCTTTAACATTTAGTTTAAGGTTTAGTTTTTAAATGGTGTGTATGAAAAAATATTTGTCAAGAAAGACGTCGGTTTTGAGATATTTTGAAGAAAAAAGAAATTGCTTGCGGTTTTTGTGAAAAACATAATCATCATTATCTTTCTCCCTGTATTTATCATATTTTATAGACTTTTAATTACAATAGATGGACAAGTAAATTAAATTTAAATTCTTTCACCATATTCAAACATCAAATTATAACTAAAAATTTCACAAATCAGAACTTACATATCTACCGTAGTATTTATAATTGTGAGCCCTCACTTTGGAAAGTGAAACACTCACACAATACACTCTTCCTCATAGCCCTACACGTCATCCTTTTTCCAAAATTCTGGCAGTCTCTCTCTATTCATACCTATGTTGTGTGTATCACGCGATTCCTTTCTCTTGGTCTTCTCCTTTCACCAATTCACTCTAGATCCGCGATTTCACACAATCCCTCTATCACTCAATCCGCGTTCTCTCTCTCTCTTCCCTGCGGAGAGAACTTTGCTATCCCCGAAATCCCTCAACTCCCACCATCTCTCAATTCAATATCCCTTAAATCACCTAATCCACGTTCTCTCTCTCTTCCCTGCGGCGTGATTTCACTATCCCTGAAATCCCTCAACTCTCACCGTCTCTCAATTCAATATCCCTCAATCTGTGTTCTTGATTTTGGATTTTCAAACGCAAATTACTCTTTCATTCACTCAATCCGTGATTTCAGAGAATACCATAATGGAATCACTCAATCCGCGATTATGCTCCCTCTCTCAATTTCGACATTCAAGTCACGGGGTTGAAATCATTTAACCGAGTTTCCAGGAGTTTTCAAATTTGGGCGGAGTTATCAAGGGCTTTTCGGATTTGGGCAAAATTTTGACGTAATTTCGTTCAACATTTCTACTTCTCTATATATTCAGTTTCCAAAACCATATAATCAACAAACTCTGATTTCGTTTTAGCCTCTATCAGTCGCTATTACCCTCCCCTACCACCATTGCGGCCGTATTTGAGTAGGTTTTCGTAGTTCCCGCTTTCCTCTGTCTTCTCCCTCAACTAGGTATCATTTTTTCTTATCATGTTTTTACAATTATTGGTTACAAAATTGCAGATTCTGTAGTATGTGCTTATGTGTCTGTCTATTCTATATCCTTCTTTATCCAACATGTTATTTGTATTAATATATTCTACTGAATTTCTCTATCTATATACTGTTTTTTGCCTAATCAAGATATCAAATTGTGTTTTCCTTTATATCCCTCTTTCAATCTGAAGTAAAAAGCTTTCCTTTATATCCCTATTTGTAGTCAAATTGAGAACTTTATAATAGAATCTGAGCAGTTCTCTAACTTCAGGCATCAAAGTTTGATGATTAAGTATAGTAGTATTAGTTGCTGTGTATTTCTGTTTGAGGAGCAGTTGTATTGTTTCCTGTGACAGTAAAAAAGGTAGACTTTTCAGGAGCAATTAGAGAAAGCTAATATAGTTGAGTTTCCAGGAGTAACCATGTAAGTACCATCCATTATTTTAGTTTCTGCCCAAATTGATGTAAAAATGTGAGCGTTTATCTATGCTCTGCTCGAAATATTGCCTATTAGAAAAGATTGTGTAGTGTTTTAGTTTTGGGTTTGCAATATATTTGTATGATTAGCAGAAATTGAAAAACAATGACTTTATGTCCTGTGATGTGATATCCACTATTAGTCTGAAACTAAGCAATCACAATTGAATAAATTATGTCTGCAATTCTACTCCTCCATTAGAGTACACGACAAGTGGTATGAGAGAAAAACTCATACTGTGGAGGCAAAATCAGCTAGGTTATATTGTTTAAGTTTGTCTCCTCAATCCCTTCAATCTCTGTGTTGTATGTTATTCAGTAATGCTTATTGGGCTTTTAATGTTTCAAGCTGTCGTATTTCTGTTTTTTGTAATTTAGCACAACAGTCTGTATTGTCTAATTGTTTCTCACACTTTTACTTTTCTCAAACTATATAGTGTGGTATAATGTATTGTCTGCAGGCATCGTCTGCAAACATCGTAAATTCAATCACTTTGAAACATACTCTTTTTTAGTGTATCGTCTGTAAATTCATAGCGTTTAAGATAGTATGAAATCGGTTACAGAATGAAAGAAAGAAAACGTAAAATATATTTTCTAAGATAGTATGCAAACTATTTAAGATAAACTCCATTAAATCTCATCAATACCATGATGTTATCCCCTAACCCTTCATATATGAAATGAATAACTGGACTTTCCCCCTTCTTATATAGTCATACTTTCTTGATGATTTGCTAGACAATAATATGATCAGTTACATTTCAATATTTATGATAAGCCTGATGGAATTGGTAGTGTGTGTTATTGTTGGTTAATGACATATTTTATCTCCTTCTTTGCGCTGCTTAGTTGTGATTCGAAAGAATAAGGTTAAGAAGACAAATGACTCATATAATCTAAGAATAGTAATTGAATCAAATGGTTTCTACAGAGTTTTTACAGCTCACTTGGCAGTTGGCACTTGGATTTGCTAGCAGGAAAAAAGAATTGGTACCGCCCTTCTATGAATCTTAAGCCTTATAATATTTGTTAGTTGTTAGTGGCCAATACTATTTTTTCTTTGCTTACATCCTCAAACAGTGAGTTTCTTAATTTCGTCTACTGTCCCACATCGTCTGCTCCATCATCTGCTACTTCGCCATTGTCTGCCCCCATCGTCCACGGCTACTATCGTCCATTGACCCATCGTCCACGGCTACTATCGTCCATTGACCCATCGTCCACGGCTACTATCATCCATTGACCCATCGTCCACGGATACTATCATCCACTGACCCATCGTCCACTGCTACTATCGTTCACAGACCCATCGTCCACTGTTCTTTCACTTTCCTTCATCGTCCATCGTCCACTATTCATCCACCTTCCTTTATCGTCCACTGCTACTATCATCCATTGTTCCTTCACCTTCCTTCATCGTCCATCGTCCACTGTTCCTTCATCTTCCTTCGTCGTCCATTGACCCATCGTCCACTACTATTATCATCCACTGTCCTTCACCTTCCTTCATCGTCCATCGTCCACAGCTACTATCGTCCACTGACCAATCGTCCACTACTGCTATCGTCCACTGACCCATCGTCCAATGCTACTATCTTCCACTGCTACTATCGTCCACTGACCCATCGTCCACTGCTACTATCGTCCACTCTTACTTCACCCTCCTTCATCATCCATCGTCCACTGTTTCTTCATCGTCCACTACTACTATCGTTCACTGTTCCTTCACCTTCCTTCATTGTCCATCGTCCAGTGTTCCTTCACCTTCTTTCATCGTCCACTGCTACTATCATCCACTAACCCATCGTCCACTTCTACTATCGTTCACTGACCCATCGTCTATTGCTACTAGAGAGTTAGCAACTCTTCAGTCAGTAGTTTCTCTTCCTCTGTAGACGATGCATTATACCAAAATATATGCTAACTATCCTAACTCTCTAACAGTTATCTTTGTTAGTTGACATGGGTAATTTTCATGAATAATTTGTCACTTATGTTACGCTCTGAGTTACTCTTTCCCTTTACAAGTTTCTACATTGCATTATTCACTTATAGAGTGTGATAAGTTCAAAAGCAACATTCTGATGTCGTAAGATATTTATTTCCTTCGTTTGAACACACACACACACACACACACACACACACACACACACACACACACACATATATATATATATATATATATATATATATGTAATAATGGAAACATTCTGATGTCGTAAGATATTTATTTATACTTGCAGGCGGATATTTCTATTACAAGTGAAAATGAACTTGACATATTATCTCCACTTGGTGTTACTCCTATGAAAAGAATTTCAGATCAAGATTTGGATTGTATTGATGTAACAAGAGATTCACCGACATCAGCTTCCTCAACAAAAGAGTTAAAACGTGTCAAGATAAAGAAGTGAAATAAGATCGTCAGTGTGTTCAGACTCTTGGTGTAATAAGTATTTTATGGATTTTTTCTAAATCGATTATCAAAACTTAATTACGTTGTTTGGTTTTTATATGACATAAACTTCAAATGAACAATTTTAATATTAGTCATTGCGTCTACTTTGGTTTTACAATTGAAATATTTATTTACTTCGATATATCATGTGATCTTACACATGCTTAAAAATGTTACAAATTAATTATTAAAAATGCTCGTGCATTGCACATGCTACTTACTAGTGTAAAATACCTTTAAAATTTATTTAAATTATTCTCAGTGCGCATTAACTCTCAACATTTTTCATTTTCTTACACATAGTGAATGTTAATCGTGAATTAAAATTTTAAGTAAATATGTTTATAATAATTATTAAAATCAAGGCCAAGTTTAGGGTATTAAAGCATGATAGCCAACACATGTTAGCTTAATTGGTAAAAACATATCATTTCTCTTTAGAAGTGTGTTTAATTATCGTTGCTAATATAATGACTATGTTAGTGGACCATCTGTAAATACATTTATAAGCAATTTATTACATGTACGCACAACATCCATGGCGGTCACTTGAGGCAAAACCATATATCTAAACTTGTATTCAAAAGAAATATTGAAGCATCATAATGCAAACAGATTTTGAAATACTCAGCAGTTGATGATATTATCTGCATGCAACATACCACTGAAGTAGACAACAAAAACCAGACTTCACTCGATTATATTAAAAAAAAAAAAACTAGACTTCACTTAATCAAACTTCTCCACACCCGAGTTAAAAGAGTTATATTTTCACCCAACTTTCTCTTTTACCTCATTTTCACATTTATTTCCTTTTATTTATTTTTACAATTTCTATCCCTTCACATATTATATCAAAAATCTACTTTGTTATTATTGCATCTCATTTTCTATATACTAAGTCATGCGACTCATGATACAATTTTGTGGACTAAATCTAATAGGAAACATCACCTTTAATTCGGGGACCACATTACTGTATCTATATTCTATAATAATACTACCAAAAGAAATGCACAAAAGAAAAACTAAAAAAGGAAAAATATCTGTTGGGCCATACAATATAAGGACAAAGCATCTAGAATTTCAGATTTCAAGGTATGTCAGTTCCAATCATATCCAACTAGATGGCCATATTTAGCTATGCAGCAATAATTGCGGCACTTCTCTGTTTTCTACACATCTTCCATCAATAATTATTATTAATAAGTGAGTGTAAACCATTAGAAAGATAGAAAAAAGGGAGAGATAAGTGATAAGTGTGATATATAATGTGATGTAACTGAAGAAAGAGATAAAAAGAAAAAATATATATCTAGAGGTGTCTGTACTATTTAGATGTACATAAATTATTGTCGCATCTTGCTTGCATACGAGATAATGTTGCCCCGGATAATCCCTTTATTAGTCATTTTACCTAAACTTTAATAGTAAAATTGATAATAAATATAGTTAATACAATTGATAACTAAGAAGAGAAATTCGAATTGATTAAGAAAAATATATGTAGAAAATAGGTATTTTTTTTTAAATAAATATAAGAACATTATGTTCATCTACAACAAGTGAATTAGTCATTATTATCGGCGATGGATATTCTAACCTCACAAAATAGTAAAAGAATATTTTATTCATTACATAAATTCGGAGAATATTTCTCTCAAGTAAGATTTAGATCCGGTCAAAAACACAGCAATCATATAAAACATCACATAAATAGAATCAATATAATCACCCACTAGAAGTAGAAATAGTTCAAATAATAGAGTTTAAGATGTGTAAATATAAAAATTAAATATGCATAAAAAATTAATTGGGTGATTAGGTCGATTTGAATTGAAAAAATAAATCTGAAAGCTGAATTAACTACAATTAGTTTGGTACGAGTTTAACATAAAATAAATCAATTAATCAAATATATTCGAACAAACTTCATTAATTTGGTTAGGATATTTTAGTTGGGTCGAGAACACTCCTAGCTATTAACCGAAGGGGTTAATGCATATGCCCACATTCAATTTCTATACTCATGATACAATTTTATGGGCGGAAAATAATTTGTTGACACTACAATTTCATCCACATCTTGAGAGATAACATTTGAAATAAGTAATATAATAAATGATGAGATGAGAAAAGCAAAAATATATATCAAGAAAAATAAATGAAGATAAAATAAAAGAGATAAGTAATATGTGATATATAATATAATAAGTGAGAGCGATAAAGGAAAAATTAAGTGTTTGATGAGTGTAGAAATGCCTAGTAATATATGTATTAGGAAAATTGATGCACAAGAAAAAACTATCAGTCAGTAATTTCGGAGTTTGACTCAAAGTGAGATAGTCCTTGTTAATTATAATTACTTACTTTGTTAGGCCAACAAAGCCCAAAAAAACAATGGTTCTAATGACCTACTTTAGTATATAAATGACTCTTTCACTTATTTATATATATATATATATATATATATATATATATATATATATATATATATATATGGGAATGTATCATATGAGAAAGATGTTTTTATATGAGAAAACAAGAATAAACTATGACCGTTAGATCTAATTATGAACGATCAAGATTAAAACATGAAGTCATGGGACTTTTTAAAAACTCACATGACATTTTTAAGTAGTCATGTGACTATTGAGTTGTTTTAATCTTGACTATTAATGATTAGATCTAACGATCGTGATATATTCTCATTTTCTCATATAAAAACATTTTTCTCATGTGATACATATATATATATATAATAAAGTAAATGATCAAAACAATGAATTATAATTACTTATATTAAAATGTCAACAAATCAATTCAATTAATAGTTTTGGAGAAGTAAAGTAAGTGAATATTTCACTTTTAAATGAGCCAAAAGTATTCCCATTTTATAGGGGTGGCAATGGGTTGGTGGGGCGGGCTTGGCCCGACCCGCCATTGACCCGCCAAAATGTGGGTTGGGTTGGGCTGACCCACTTTTAGCATTTGGGTTGAAAGTCCCAACACAACCCATATTTTAGCGAGCTAGCGGGTTGGCGGGCTAACCCACTTTAAGAATTTAGTGAAAAAAAAGAGGTTATGCAATGAGGAAAAAGCTAAAAATGTTGCTCTCATTTCTTTTCTTTGTGCAATGAGATGAAAAGCCAAAATGTACAATTAGCAACACTACCACATTAACATTGAATTAAACAAGAAGATGTGGTTGCTCCCTATTTCTTTGTTTTATGTCAGTCTTGCCATTGAGTTTTGATTCATCTCAACTAAATAATAAGAAACAATAAAAAACTCAACGTAATTTCACACTAAGAATCAATTCCACAATTACACTAAGAATAAAAACCAGAAATTCATAACCAACTCACAAGTTGCAAAAATTCACAATCATCACAACTCATAAATGTATTTTAAAACAACACAAGCACAAATCAAAGTCTAACAATCTCACAATAACATAGTCTTTGTTCAAAGCTTTTAAGTTCTGAAAGTCTTAGTTCGAAACATTAGATACTCTCTTGGAAGAAGATGCATCCTCTTTTCCATTACCAGTACTCTCATCAACTTTGAAATCTTCATCACCATTAAGGGCGGAAATATGGGTTGGCGGGGCAGGACGAGCCAACCCGCCATTAACCCGTCAAAATGCGAGTTTGGTTAAGCTGACCCACTTTTAATATTTAGCAGAAAGTCTCAACCCAACCCGTCAAAAAAGACGGGCCAAACGGGCTGACCCAGCGGGTCAAGCCCATTTTGCCACCCCTACCCATTTTATATAAGGACAAACAATACACATCTCATTACCAATCATATCCAACTCAAACGCTTTACGATGGCCATTCTCAGCTATGCACCAATAATTGCAGCACTCTGTTTTCTTTACTTCTTCTACCGGAGACAATGTTGCAGATACCCCCTCTTGCTAGATTATCCTCTTCTTGGCATGTTACCCCCAGTTCTCTGGAATTTGTGCAGGATTCACGATTTCATAACCACTATACTGAAAAACCATGGAGGCACTGGTGATTTCGCAGGACCATGGTTCACCAAAATGAACTTCTTGGTCACTAGTGACCCCTCCAACGTGCACCACATCATGAGCAAGAGTTTTGACAACTACGTAAAGGGCCCTGAATTTCGTGAGATTTTCGAAGCATTCGGAGATGGGATTTTCACTTCTGATTCAGAGACATGGAAGTACAACAGGTCTCTGTTCCATTCCTTGTTCAAAAAGAGAAGCTTTGAAGCTCTTCAAGAGAGGGTCATTCAGAAGAAGGTGCAGAGTACTCTGCTTCCAATTCTGAGCCATGTACAGAAACAGGGGACAGAGGTGGATTTGCAAGATGTGTTTAATCGATTCACATTTGATAACATATGTTCCATCGTTCTAGGATATGATCCTAGTTGTCTTTCAATTGATTTCCCAGAAGTTGCTTGTGAGAAGGCTTTCAATGAAATAGAAGAGGTCATCTTCTATAGACACACGCTGCCAAAGTGTGTTTGGAAGTTGCAAAAATGGTTCCAAATTGGTGAAGAAAAGAAGATGACAGAAGCATGTGCAACATTTGATCAATTCATCCATGAACGCATAGCTTCCAAGAGGGAAGAGGTGAGTAAGAATAACGAAAGCGGTGAAGCAAACACCACTCATGATTTGCTAACAGTTTTGATGAGAGAAGAGAAACATGATGACAAGTTTCTGAGGGATGCAGCATTCAACCTTTTTGTGGCAGGGAGAGACACCATAACTTCAGCTCTCACTTGGTTCTTTTGGCTTGTTGCTACGAACCCATCAGTGGAAGCCAAGATTCTTGAAGAAATCAAAGATAATAACTTTGTGGATAGTGAAAAGATTCTAGGAGTGGAGGAGGTGAAACAGCTAGTTTATCTCCATGGTGCTTTATGTGAATCTTTGAGACTTTTTCCACCAATTCCTTTTGAGAGGAAGCAAGCAATTGAATCTGATGTGCTTCCAAGTGGCCATCATGTTGATGCCAATTCAATGATATTGTTTTCTTTGTATGCAATGGGGAGGTTTGAAGATGTGTGGGGGAAAGATTGCTTGGAGTTTAAGCCAGAGAGGTGGATTTCTGAGAGAGGAGGAATTGTTCATGCACCATCTTACAAGTTCATTAGTTTCAATGCTGGGCCAAGGACTTGTTTGGGAAAGGACTTGTCCTTCATTCAATTGAAGATTGTTGCAACTGCTATTTTGAGAAACTATTGTGTCCATCCAGTGGAAGATCATGCTGCTGTTCCAAGCTTTTCGATTGTGCTTCTTATGCAGCATGGTTTCAAGGTTAGGATAACAAAGAGAGAGAATTAATGGAAGAATTACTGTTTTTCAAGTATAACATGTAATATACCATTGTGTTATCTGTTATGTCTGCATGCATATGTTTCCATCGAAGTCGAAGAACTGAATAATATACAATCGGTGCTTTTGCATTCTTATGATTTTAAAGCTGCAAATTTACATGAAATTTTGATTCATTCACACCTCATTTTCTCTTTCATCTCATTTTCACTAACTCACTCACTTTTTCTATTTTTTTTTTTTCTGTATCAACATGATGAGCATGGGTGATTATTTTCACTAACCTCATCTTTTTCCTCTTTCATATTCCCTTTGTTATTTTTCTCTTCTTCAATTCATTTTTTCCCCTCTTGTTTTAACTACTATTGATTATCTGAATGAAAAAAAAATTAATCTAATAACTCAATAAAGCAAAACACCTTGTGGAAGGACTTGGTTCTTAATTTTAAGTACTTAGAGCTCCACATCAGTTTTCTCCACTCGGTTAAGAACATAAGATTTGGTTTTTAGCTTAAGAACCAAAACCTAAAAACATAGGTTGGAGATGCTCTTAATACTTTATTGTTGCTATTATTGTTTCGTAAGAAGTTTATTTTAATATCTTGATATTATATACTTATTTAAATTCTTATACATCTAAGCAAGATGACTTTTATAATGATACAGAGGATATAAGTCTATTTCGAAATAGATTTATGACCTATTTTAAAATACTTTAACATGAAACATGATTTTAAATAGACTTTCAGACCCTAAAAAATCAAACATTATCTAGCTTATTTTCATCGTACTTAGTAGCTCATGATATTGTTAGACTGTTTATATAAATATTTCTTGTGGTTTAATTTAACCCATTAGCCTATAAGTTTTTGGTGTGTTTAACTGTTTTCTCATTTTTGAACCGAGTATGACCATCATGGGTGGCCAAACTCTCTTTGTCAAGTATTTAACGCATCTACATCCACAAGGGATTGGTAGCCTCTTTGCATATAAGTTTGATAGAAAGCGTAGAAGTCTTATTATGAAATAAGCATTTAAATAGGCTATCAGGTCAAACTTTCAGGAAGGACAGACTAGACCCGAAAAAAAAGTATATAACAGGTAACAGATCAGGTTTAGACTCTCACATTTTAAAAAGGCCAGACTTATTTACACAAAGTCTACCTCAGTCCAGCCTATTATTACTCCCATAACCACTTAAAAAGGATAAGTGATGGTGTATTTTTTTTTTTAAGATGCATTGGAATACTGTTCCACATCATTGTGAATTTCAATGCACATTCATTCAACGAAATAAAATAAGCTTGTTATATTGGACGAATATGCTATCACATCGACCCAACACAGATCCAAATTGATACTCTTAAACAAATCCAAATAAGGAATTGATACTCTCAATCGGTATTGCCTATGGTAGTCCTGCTCGACTCGAATTTACAAAGGCAGTTAAATAAAAAAAAGGGTTAATGGTTAAATTAGTCCATAAATTTGTAAGGGAATTTGAATTTAATACCTCAGCGAAAAAATGACGTTTAATGGCGGTCAAAAACTTCCAGTAATTATAAAAATGACCGTCACTAAACGTCATTTTCCCCTCGAGGGACTAAAACCAAACATTACTTACAAAGTTAGGGACTAATTTGACCATTAATCCTAAAAAAAAATTTAGAGTGGTATTTTTCAGTCAATCTAAAAATCAAATTTAAAACCACACCGTGAAAACCCTAATCCCTTTCAATCTGCCAAACACGCTATACAGTTAATTTGTTTGGCACCGAAGGAAAGAACCTCTAAGCAGATTCAAACATTGTTGACGTGATTCTTCCACGAAACTGGAATACCAGTAACGACACCACCGGCGGCAGAATTCTGCGCCACCGCCGGCAGTCCACAAGAACCGCCACCGATCTTGTCAGCAGCCGTCGGTAATACGGAAGAAAAACCATCAATCTTCTCCGCAGCCGACGAACCACCGCCAATCATGCCGGAACCACCACCAACAATCCTGACGGAGAAATTGATGATCCCGTTCGGCTGGCCGTAACGGTCCTTCAACCTGTAACTCAAGAACTGCAAGCATGAGTCTGGAACCAAGCCTCCGAGGAAATCCGAGACCGCGATCCTCGCCACAGCAACGTCTTTCACGGATCCAGATCTCGTTTTGCAGTTCACCTCAAACGTGATGGAACTGGTGTGCATGTCAAATTTCACCGAGAACTTCTCGTTCCATATGTGGAATCCCCCGCCGGCTCCGTCGCCACTCACCGCCGTCGCGTGGGTGGTGGTGGTGGTTGACTCGCCGTGAACCACCACGAAGACGTTCTTCGACACCGGCTTTCCCTCGACGCGGAGATCCTCCGCTGATAAAATCGTGACCTCTAGGGTCCTTGGTTTGGTCGCTGCCTCCATCGGAATCCAGATTCGAAATATGAGGTGAAAGTGAAATTCAGGATTAAATAATTATTGGAAGTTTGTTGTATTTATAATTTATAATAATATTAATAATAATGATGATAGATATGATCCATTTATGATTTACCCCACACTTTTTTACATGCATGTTGCACCTTCTCGTCTATTTCTTTCTCATTTCCATGCACTTTCTCATTCATTTCTTTGAATTTAATTTTGATCCATCATTGAATTCATTGTATATCATATATGATTAATAGTTATCTTTCTTTTTTATTGTAATTAAACTAAATTTTTAATTTATGATGTGGATTAGGAAAAACTGATATAAGAAAATGAAGAGAAGAAAGAAGCAGTGAAATCTGATAAGAAATCGCGATATAAGAAAATGAAGAACAGAAATAAACTAGTGATAGATTCATAAACGAGTTATAACGATTATTGAAGGGGTGAGGAGAGTTAGAGCGACGATGAGTATGGCGGCTAGCGGCAGTTGTCTACGACAATGAGTGCGACGACTGTCGGATTTGCTCTAGCAGGACGCAAGGAAGGCTCACCAGAGGGAAGAGGAGAGCTAGAGCTAAATGGTGTGAGCGTAAAAAAATTTTGAATCCTATCTTATCTAGTTTCTATCTCAAGTTTCTCTTAGGATAAAAAAATTTAACTAAATAGGTAAGATATGACAAACGGATTAGTTATTCTATCATATTGAACTAACAAACACCGAATTAAAAACGACTTATCTGATAAAACTCTTTCAATCATAATAATTTTCATTCATAATATTAAAACTTTTTTAATTCATCGAAAACATTAATAACATTAAAACTATCTCTAAAAAATAAACATCAATAAATAGAGAATAAAAAATATTTAATTTGGATAATGTATGTACAAAAATATAAAATTAATATGACGGGAAAGTGCATGAAGATAAATAGATGAGAAAGTGTATGGGAATGATATTAAAGAGGAAAGAATTTTATGATAAAAGAAGAAAAAGGAATAAAGTACAATGTCACGATTTCAAGGCATTTTTTTTTTAATATTACAAAAAAAAAAAATTTGCGAAATGAGACAACAAAAAAAATATTTAGAGGACTATGGCACTTTGTGCCATGTGGGATGCTGAGTTGGAATGAGCAGAGAGGAAGTCGCATAAAAATATGCGAGTCAGACCAAATCGCAGAAGAATCTGCGAAACACAGGGAATCGCACAGCATGATGCGACTTGTCATGCTTGGGGAGCAGCAGCTGCAGGTGACAAGACCAGACGAGACAGGACAGGACAAGACCAGACGAGACAGGACAGGACTTGGTTGGAAGTCGCATTGACTTCCGCGACTCCCAAGGCTGGTGTCGCATCGCCATGGAGTCGCTGGGCCTCCTGCGACTTGTGCCACCACTTAATCCCTCGTCCCTGGTTTCTGCTCACACTACTCTTCCTCTCAAATTTCCTTGAAACTCTTCATCATCTTCTCTTCTATCATTCTCTCATTTCCCTCTCAAATTTCCTAAAGACCAAATCATCATCTACACCCTTTTGCAAGAACTCCCCACTCATCATCATCATCTATAAGGTTTTAAGAACTTCCACCCTCATCAAGTTGAAGCATCTCATCTCAACAAGCTCCACTACTTCAAATATCCTCATTTTTGGTTAGTATTTGTTTAGTGTTTTTTATAGTATAGTTGTTGTTAAACTATTATTTTACCGTTTAGATATGTATGTTGTTAAGAGTTTTAATTTTATTGTTACGTTGGTTAGAATTATAGAGATATTTTAGTCCAAGTTTAGAGCTATTAGGAGTGTTTAATTGTTTACAAATATTGATGGCAAACATATTATTGTTTTTCTTAATGTCCATGTTATTATTATTTAGGAAAAATAGGTATAATGCACGTAGTTAAGAATATAAATTTTGTACACAAGTTTAGTAGTGTGTAGGAATTTTTTTTTGAATTGCTATGGTTAGAAATATAATTTTTTTAGAATTGCTTGTGGTTAAAAATTAGTTAGGAATAATTTTTTATTATTTGTAAATATTTTTTACAAATATTTTGTAGATAAGTTTAGAAAATGTTGAGTTCGTAGGAATATTTTTTAGGATTGCTTATGGTTAAAACATCAATTTTGTTACAATTGCTTGTGGTTAAAAATATAATTTTCACATTCAAGTTTTGAAAGTGTTAATTTGCTAGGAATTATTTTGTAAATATTTTTTACAATTATTTGGTAGACAAGTTTAGAAAATATTTATTTGTTAGGAATATATTTTAGAATTGCTTATGGTTAAAAATATCAATTGTTTAGAATTGGTTGCGGTTATAAATATAATTTTTGCCTACAAGTTTATAAATGTTAATTTATTAGGAATAAATTGTTATTATTTATAAATATTATTTACAAATATTTTGAAAACAAGTGTAGAAAATGTTGAGTTGTTACGAATTATTTTTAGAATTGCTTATGGTTAAAAACATAAATTTTGTTACAATTGCTTGTGGTTAAAATTATAATTTTCGTACAAAAGTTTAGAAAGTGTTAATTTGCTAGGAATTATTTTGTAAATATTTTTTACAAATATTTTTTACAACTATTTTGCAGACAAGTTTAGAAAATGTTGATTTGTTAGGAATATATTTTACGATTGCTTATGGTTAAAAATATCAATTTTTTAGAATTGGTTGCGGTTATAAATATAATTTTTGGTGACAAGTTTAGAAATGTTAATTTATTAGGAATAATTTGTTATTATTTGTAAATATTATTTACAGATATTTTGTAGACAAGTTTAGAAAATGTTGAGTTCGTAGGAATATTTTTTAGAATTGCGTATGGTTAAAAACATCAATTTTGTTACAATTGCTTGTGGTTAAAATTATAATTTTTGTAGACAAGTTTATTGCCAATTATTAATTTCTATTGTAATTCGATTGTAGGAACATTATGGCGAATGAAGCGTACATCTACCCCGGCCCTCTAAAACCGAGTCTCCTGCACCTACAGGACAAGCATGTCTCCAATCATGTCTGGAATGAACAACCTAACAGAATACTGCATGTGAGAAAACCGGCGGTGAACCGAGATGGGGTTCCAGAGTTGATCGTAAGCCGACTCCAACGTGCTGGGCTGTACGAGGTCGCACTCATTAGGAACCAACCTCTGGACAAGGAGTTGATATCTGCCATGGTTGAGCGTTGGAGGCCAGAGACCCACACCTTTCACATGCCTTTTGGGGAAGTGACGATCACGCTACAGGATGTGGCGGTGCTCCTAGGCCTGAAAGTAGATGGCCTTCCTGTTACCGGCAGTACCTGGCAAAACTGGCCACTCCTCGTGCATAATATGCTAGGAGAGGCACCTCCCCCAGATGCTATTAAGGGAGGTGTAATTAAGCTGTCATGGTTGAGACAGGTCATGGCGAACATGGTGGTAGACCCCGACGATGATGATGTGTTGGACCGATACGCTCGAGCATTCATTCTTGTTTTGCTCGGGGATTTTATGTTCATTGACCACACAGGAGCCAGGATATCAATGCGATACCTCGCATTGCTGGGAGATTTTGACCAAGCGGGTCTGTACAGCTGGGGATCTGCACTACTTGCCCATTTATACCACGAGTTGTGTGCTGCAACCGACCAGGGGAAAGCCGAGATCGCAGGCTGTACATATCTTCTCCAACTCTGGGCGTGGGCAAGGATACCCGGCATTGGTCCCCAGATGCCGGAACTTGATGCCATCGTCGGACATCCACTGGCTACTAGGTATGATCTTTATCTTTTTACATTTACATTTTAATTTTTGGTACATTTTATTTTCCTACCGTTGTTGATACATGTCTCTTAATTGCGTAGGTGGAATGACGTTCCGGAGAGCTACGAAAGGCTCTCCATTGACGAATACCGCACAATTATGGACACACTGCGCAGCAATGAGGTTAGTTACTAGTCAAGTTACTCATATATTCGGTTTTATTTGACCAACGGCTTGAGTTGTTAACATGTCTTTGTTGTATTTAGTTTCGTTGGATGCCATATGGTGACGATGTCTTGGCTGCGCTTCCGGACGTTGGTCAAGCAGGTAACAGTGTATGGAGAGCTGTTGTCCCACTGATACTATACTGGCGTGTGGAGTGGCATCAACCTGACAAGTTATGAAAGAAAACGCTCCACACACACCGTTCACATCACAATTATTTTTGAAGGGAACTTGTCCTCCGATTAGGCTGTGATTCCAACAAATCCATCTCGTTCCTAATACGAGTTGACTTTGGGCGACCCTTGCCACGCACTATCGTTGGATCAGGAATAATCCTAGGCCCATCAACCGCAACCGTGCTTCCTCTCTCTTCAACTGGATACCACTGAAATTGATATGCATCAACAACGGTCTGTATCTTGTACACAGGGTCAACGTACATGTAATAGTTGTACGACCATTTCAGGCAGGACGCTATGACATGTTCACAAGGGTATTTGCGTGCCTGCCATATACCACAAGTACATGTCCCGTTCTCCAAATCCACCACCCATTTTGTACCATGCCTCCATTGCCGGCGTGGGTTGTATCCTTCCTCCACCTCGAACCTGGTCTTCTGCACGTTGTACGTGCGTACAGTATGACGTGTAGCATCCTCCGCCCCCTCTTGCACTTTTTTCAATACGGCCGTGCAATATACTTGTCCTCCAGACAATTCTGCCCGTGCGATCGAACCTCTCCGGACAAAGTAATCCACAAGTCTCCCGTACGTGCACTTCACAAGTGCTGTGATCGGCATGTTTCTCGCTCCCTTCAAAACCTTGTTAACCGCTTCTGACAAGTTGGTCGTCATGTGGCCGTACCTACGTCCACCAATATCACAAGCCTGGCTCCATGTCTCCTTCGGTATGCTGTCAATCCACTGGCGAATCTCAGGGCTTTGTTCTCGAAACCACTGGAGCCTTCTCTCAAAATAATATGGGCACGGATCGTAACCTGCGCATAACAGACAAATATATGTTAAACACTGTTTAGACATATGCGTCAAACTATTGAACTTTGTAGTGAAAGAGGTATGCTTACCCATTTTTATCAAATCTCCCTTCAGCTTAACATTCTTGAATTTGTGGTTGAAGTTGCTGGCAATGTGCCGGAGGCAGTATACATGTTGAGCGTGTGGTGGTTGCCAGCCGTTATTAGGGTTTCTCACGGCCGCTTTTATGCCCGCATGCCTGTCAGATATCAGACATATGCCTTGTTTCTGGGTAACTTTTAATCGGATGAGCCGCAGAAACCATGACCAAGTACTTGTTGATTCCCCCTCTACGACCGCAAATGCTAATGGCAACACATGACTATTTCCGTCCTGGGCTGTGGCTATCAACAACGTTGACTTGTACTTCCCGTAAAGCCAAGTGCCATCTACCTGTATCATTGGCTTGCAATAATTGAAGGCATCACAACATTGTTTGAATGTCCAGAAGACCCTGCGAAATTTCCTAAATCGACCATCGATCTCCCCATCACCACCCACATAGTCATCTGTTACAATCTTGTAATACGATCCAGGGGAATACATCATCATATGCTCCAACCACCTTGGAAGCTCGTCGTACGACGCTTCCCAATCCCCGAATATCTTCGCAAGCGCCTTCTGTTTTGCCTTCCATGCTTTGAAGTAAGAGACCTTGTAATGCAGCTCACCGCTAATTCTCTCTTGTATAAGAGAAATTGGGATGGCTGGTTGTAGACTAACCATACCTGCGATGTAAAATAAAGCACATAAATCCATACAGTTAACATCCGAAGGAGGTGGCACAAAGCATGCAATAACACTTAACATGACATTTCAATACCTGTGATGTACGTTGAGATGAAATCTGAATTCAACTTGTCATGGTCCATGGATCCCGTCGAAGTAACGCACGTATGCGGGCCCTTCCATTTGGATATCACCCAGTCATCTGTTTTTTTGGACAACATTGCCCTCATTCTCCACTGACAACCATTATCTGCATTTGGACACTTTGCGGTGAAATATCTTGTACAAGATTCATTGACCACGTATGTCTGATTTTTCTTGATACAGAAGTGCTTCAATGCCGTCTGAGCATCTGCCTTGGTCTTGAATCGTAAACCTTCATATAATTCGTCACCTGTTTGCCATGATCCTTGGACAACCAGACCGGGGAAAAAATCGGTCTCCACATTAGGGTGGTCCCAATTAATATACGTATAGTGGGATGAGGTATTCCAAAAGGGGTTAGAGTTTGGGACACCTACAAAAAAACAAACAAGTTCATAAAGAATCGAAATTACGAAATTTAAAGGACTAAATAGATATGGACAAACACATACCTTGTGGTTCAGAGTAAACATTCACCGGTACTGGCGATGCAGTAGGTATGGAAGTATGGGCTGACTGAGGTCCTGTATTGCCACCGACCTCCGGATCAACGTCTGAATCTGACGATCCTCCGTCAAGCAATCTGTCATCCTCGTCCAATTCATCATCTGAATGGTTTACATCAGGATCCACATTGTCTACGGGGATGTTGTCAATGTCGTCGGCAAGATTAACAGTGTTTGTCGTGTTTCCGAAGGTCAAAGACTCTGGATCAGCACTCCCTTCATCAACGTCCCTAACCCCTTCACTCGACAATAATTCATGCGTTTCCATCGTATACGTTGACACTGGTATTGATGATCCTCCGGCCTCAGCAATATCAACATACAACTCCAGCATTCTCATCGACGATTGCTGGGTAAAAGCGTCCATCATGATGCAGACGTCTTCAGTATCACATATCTGGAGACTTCTAAAAAACATAGGGTTTTCCGAAGCTAAAAATCTATACGTAACGCTCGAAATAACCTGGTTACTGTTGAGCTGTAACTTCTCGTGAATTCGCCTCTTCAAGCGTTCGAAAGAAATTCCACGTTTCATATATATGGCCTTTGTCGAACCTTCGAACATAACGCCTTGTCCGCCTTCGTAGGCCCTCCCGTTGTAGTACACAAAGACAATTTGTTGATACATCGCACAAGTTGCAGTCTCACTCACCTCAAGGTTCCTATAACCAATAACAATCGAAATTATTCTTTTGCAATAAACATCGAAATTTCTAATTAAAACAATAAAGCTTCCACAAAAAGAACCTATACATGGATAATACGGGATTAGGGTTAGGGTTAGGGGTTTAGGGTTTAAGGTTTAGGGTTTAGGATTTCCATTAGGGTTTATGGTTTAGGGCTTATGATTTAGGGTTTAGGGTTTAGGGATTAGGGTTTAGGGTTTAGGGTTTCCATTAGGGTTTAGGGTTTACGTTTTAGGGTTTAGGGTTTAGGGCTTACGGTTTTAAATATTTCTAAACAATGAAAATATGCATTATTATTCCTACACAATAATTAAAACTTTAATGTTTCCAGAAAATAAAATTATTACTATTACTTCTAAAAAATTTAATTAACTTGTTATTTCTAAATAATAAATTTATTATTACTACGTCTAAACAATAAAATGTACTTTATTATTTTTAAACAAATAAAATATAAATTATGATTATTACACAATAATTAAAAGTTTAATATTTATACACAATAAAATTATTATTATTACTTTAAAGCAATAAAATTAATTACTTATTTCTAACCAATAAAAATATGCATTATGATTCCTACATAATAATTATAACTTTTCAGGCTTCAAGACAATAAAATTATTATTATTATTATTATTTCTAAACAATAAAATTAACTTTACTATTTCTAAACTTTAATATTTCTTAACTTGAACCAAAATAATATTACTAAAATTGCTATAAAATTAACTTTACTATTTCTTAACTTTCATGCTAACCAAAACTTATTATTATTTCAACACAACATCAAATTATAATTTCTTACCAACTATAAAAATTCCTAATAACATACATATTAAAACTCTAACCAATTCTAAATACCACATTAATTCTAAACAATAATACATTAAGAAAATCCACAAAAATACTAACCGAATTGATAAAATTTGAAGTGAAGGAGAGGATATGTTAAGATGCTTGACTTCAACTTGACGAGATTGGGAATTCTTAAAAACTTGATGACCAAGAGAAATTAAGGGAGATTTTTCATTGAGAGATAGTAGGAGCTTGCAAGAGGGAAATGGGATGTGGTACTTGCAAATGGGATACTGGTAGCAAGGAGGGTGGGCAGGGGTTTAAATGGACGCAGAAGAGACTGAAATCGCAGGGTACCCTGCGACTCCCATGCCACGTGTCACCCATGCATGGGAGTCGCAGTTAGCTTTGAGACTCGTAGGAGCCGCAGCCTGCCACGCGACTCCTTGTCCCCTGTCCCCTACAGCCCCTACTTGCCCCCTACTTGGCCCCTACTGCCAGAACTGGTATAAGTCGTGGATTGACGTGCGACTTGCATGCATAAGTCGCATGAAAGCATGCGACTTGCATGCCTCATCCACGTCACCTTCCACCTTGGCACAAAGTGCCATAGTTCTCTAATTCTTTTTTTTAGTGTTTTATTTCGCAAATTTTTTTTTTTTTTTTGTAATATTAAAAAAAAAATGCCCGATTTCAACTCACATAAAAAGGCTTACTCATTTTGATATTATCTTATACTGTATATACACACTATATTTATAATAATACATATTGTATATAAATGTTTATATTACTTTACACAGCTTAAAATTTCTAAATCCTTAATTAGAGTAAACCCCATTCAACCAAATTACCAAACATATAGACGATTAGTATTGTTAATTAAATTTTTTTCAAAAAAAAAAACTTATGATAATTAATGTTCTCAAATTGATCAGATCAGCTTAACAAAATTAGTCATTTTAGCTTCTTAAAGATATAAACTGATTTTGGTAACATTTATTTAAAAAACTATCTAAACATATAATATTTTAAAAATTAATTATTTTAAAAAAGGTCATAATCAAATGATGTCTAGATAGTATTACAAAAATATCAGCCTCATTGTAATATCATTTATGTTAGAACAACTTCAAAAGGATAACCAAGAAATTGATATACTCAATCAATTCAGAAACTTCAAAAAAAGAAAAAAAAATACAAATCAAAATTGACCATAAATATAAGCGTTTTCATCAAATCTTCAGGGCTTTTTTTAATAATTCATCTACTGTATTTACAGAGAATGGTTCACTAATCTGCAATGACATGATCTCATCTTCTTCTGAACTTCTTGGATGATTTTCCATCTTTGAGACCCAAGTACTTGTCAATATCCTCCTCACCTAAATCATCTTCACCTCTCCGTTTCTTCTTCCCTCCAGCTTCTTTCATTTTCTTCACAAGTAAAAATACTAACACATAAGTACTTAGAAAATCAAATAAAGAGTGGCCTATTTCAAATATTTCAACAAATTTTACTAATCCCAGAAGCAATCGCAGCTCAAGTATCTTTCAATTCAAAAAGTTGTTTTCTACCATAATATTACTAGCTCTTGAAAACTAAATAAGAAATACTGGAAAACTCATTGCCACATTACTTATACCCAATGAAAATTAAATTCAACTGGGGTAGGCAACCAAATTTCCACTTCCCACAAACCCCCAACTTTTTTTTTTCTCTATGAAAAATAAATGGTCAGAAAAAAATACATAACATGTAACTAAGCTCAATAAAAATCTTACCGTCATTGCTAATCTTTTGGCCTCACTAACACGCTCTTCCAAAAGTAAAACTTCCTCTTCTTGTGCAGCATACTCTGGTAGCTTCTTGCCTAAAACACACTCGTTATATATTGAGAAACTTCTGTTCACTAAAATGTTAAAAGAAGGAAGAGAATATACTACTCACCTATAAGCTTCTCTATTTGAATGTACCACTCTAACTCATATTGATTCACAAGAGAAATGGCAACGCCTGAGCGCCCCGCACGAGCAGTCCTTCCCACGCGATGTATATAATCCTGTAGTTAACAAGGTCAGGCATCCAGTAAATATAAAAATATCCTAAGATGTTCATCTCCTTTCATAATTATAACAAAACATGTCAAAATATGTATAAATTAAAAATTATACATAGAACATCTTACTTTGGAGTTTGTGGGAATGTCATAGTTAATCACCATATCAACTGTTGGAATATCCAGTCCTCTACTAGCTACGTCAGTACAAAGAAGAATATTGCACTCCCCTGACTTGAATTTATTCAGGGCTCCTAGTCTTTTTGACTGTCAAAAGATTATTATGATAAAATTAGAGATGCTTAATTGACACACTCACAAATCATCAAGGAAAAAAAGGTGAGAGACAATCACTCCCTGCACCCTTAGTAGCACCCTCCCATAACAAGGAAAGAAGAAAAATCTATGACAAATAACAAAACAAGATTTATAGCACAATTACTTGCGTCATATGACCATTAATTGGAATGGCTTTTAGACCAAGATTTCTAAGAATCAAAGCCAGGAGCCGAGTTGCATCACATGTCCGAGTGAACACCATTGACGTACTTCCAGCCATTTCAGTGAGAATATATACAAGGTAGCAATCCTGTGAGACACACAATTAATAAGCACAGTCATCACAAGCATGAAAGATAATAGTCATGATTCATGAAACCCAAAATGCATGAACTTGTGTTATTTCTATACCAAATATCCAATTTACTATAAGTGCAACACAAACATTTTCCTTATAACTCAAGATTGCTCTCGACTCTCCATGTAAAATCATAATCTTATTCAGTATCTGACTAAACAAAATACTTTAACTTACCTAAATCTGTTGCATTTGTCCTACCTAAGCATGACTCAGTGTCCAGTCTAAAACATGATACAAACAACAGATTCTTTTAGAGGAAAATGATGACAACTTAAGAAAGTTCTACTTATTGGTCATCCATTCATGAAATTTCTATTGCAACATCATATCTTTGACGACCTCTACTTATTGGTCATCCTTTCATGAAATTTCTTTTGCAGCATCATATCTTTGACGACCTCACTTAGAACAAGTATAACTCATTTTAGGGGGTCAAAATAATTTAGACAAACTTCGTTTGAAGCAGGGCACTGATGCTTCATGTAGACAAAGGGAATTTAAGTGCTGACATTTCAAATAAACTTCCCTGAACATTAGCATGAAATAGTATTTACACAACCTTTATTGGCCAAAACCCACTAGCAAGAGATTCAATGTACACTGTAGCCAAGACATTTTTGAGATCCAAATTTTTTTATAGCAAGAGAGTAGAAACCTTGCGTTTGGCAGGCAAGAAGCAATACTGCTGTTTCAATGTGTCAACGGTGGAATACTTAGATGCAGCTTCAATCTAAATCGAATAAAAGAAAAATAGTTAATAATAACAGGAACACACACACATAGACATAAAGGAAAATTACACTTCCCTACTCTAAAAAATGCTTAAATTATACTGTCTTCACCTCTAATTTTAAAATTACATTCCCCTTCCTAATAGATAAATATGCCCCACTATAGTCCACTTTAATGTAATTGAACCACTTAGCGGTGGTGAGAAACTGTGAACAAGCCCCTTAAGAACATTTTTTTCCTTTTTGTGCAGCTTTCAGCATCAGCAGCAGCTAATTTTGAACACCCTTATTATTATTCACTTTAGGATTTCAAAAGATGATATGAATTTGAGACCCCTTTAATATCAACTTTGCAACTTCATTTCATATCCCCAATGTCAATAGTAGAGGTTACTGGCTGCCATTGATACTAAAAATCACACACAAACACAAACACATACACAAACACAAACACACACACACACACACACACACACACATATATATATATATATAGAGAGAGAGAGAGAGAGTTATTCCAAAGAAGTTTGTTAACATTAAAATAGACAAAGTGTAACAAATATAATCTTTAAGGGGAAGGGAGAATAAATTTTTAATAGAGGTGAAGGCAGCATAATTTAAACATCTCTCAAGAAAAGGAAGTAATTTAGCTTAAATATAAACATACTTAGAAATATTACAGTTACTACCTTCACAGGATTCCTTAAACAAACCCTTTGGAGCTTCTGGACCTGCAACAGCAAGAGTGCAACTTACTCTATTAGCAACATAAATTTATAAATGAATACACATAAACTATTAAGCATCTGGAGTATATAAGCAACACATAAAACCATTTTGTTCAATATTATTTCCACTATACGATTCTCAGTGGAGCCACTGCATGTTAACATAACAAAATATAAGATATTAGGCCTGAAATCATATGATTGAATGCTTTTTTAAGTCTGTTTAAAAAGAAAAAGGTATAAACCAAGTTCAAACAACCAGATTTTATGTTAAATCCTGAAAAGCTTTTTCAAACGACCTATGCCCAAATGGTTCCATATCTCAAATATGTAACGAAAAGGGCTTCACTTGCATACTAAGAAATCATATCTGGCCAATGCCAAGAACACAAAAATGTCTAAAATAAATAATAGATTTAGTAAGTGTACAATAATTAATAAACCTACATATATACCTTCTTAGTCATCGTAGCAGAAAATAGAAATGTTCTCCGCTCACGAGGAATCGCTTGTAAAATCTCATTAAGTGATTCTTCAAAGTCCTCATTCAACAGTCTGTCTGCCTCGTCCAAGACCTGCTCAAAACTCAGTAATCAGGCTAGTTCTATTATGTGGATGCGAATATGTTATGGTAGACAGAAAAATAGATTACTTAAAATAGTGCTCTTAAAACTAGCAGGCAGATTATGCATAAAGCAGTGTTATTAATCGCGGATCGCGGACTATCGCGGTAAGCCAAAAATCCGCTATTCCATATAGCGGATAGCGTCGCGGGCAAATAGCGGAAGGTGCAATAGCGGTTGAAATAAGTAAAAATTTATATAAAATTAAGAGTATCACAAGCTGTTTGTGCAGATAAAAATCTACTGCACAAAAATAATTAAGACAAATGACAAATGGCATCAAATTACATCATGTTAACTCAAAAACTGTAAAATATTCAAGGCTGTCAAAACCTGAGGGTATTCAGAATTGAAGAGAAAAAAAAACTGAGCATGACATTAAACGTACAAAACAGTAAAAACAGAGCATTGAAAAAACTTCAAAAACAGGGAAAAAGAAAAGCGAAAGAAGAAAGAAGTCAATAAAGAGCATGTGAAGGAAGAAGAACAATGAAAGAGATGAAAAACAAAATAACAAAAAGCAGAAAAGGTAAAGTTAGAAGAAAGAAATTAGAAAATAAAAGAAAAACAGAGCACGAACAAGGTACTGAATTAGGTTGAAGCGGTGGAAAAAAAAGACCCATGTGCTCTGAGTTAGGTTGAAGCGGTGGAAAAAAGACCCACGTGCCCTTAATTAGGTTGAAGCGGTGGCTCTCAAACTCCTCCAACACAGTTTCTGATTAAAAAAAAAACCCAGTTCCGCTATTTCCGCTACGGCTTCCATCGCCGCTATGGAGTTCGCGGCCGCGATAGTGGTTATAGCGGTGGCCGCGACGTCGCGGCGTAGCGATCGCGTTTGGCCATATTCCCGCTACGCAATAGCGCTATAGCGGCGCTATAGCCGCTATTTAATAACACTGGCATAAAGTGAATTAAACTTAAGCTATGCTTTCTTGGAACACACACACACACAACACAACACACACACACACAACACACACACACAGAGGAAGAGAGAGGATTATAGTGATCAGAAAAGCTGAGGAGGGCATTTAAAGGTAACAGGATCGTCGTCACGTTTGGTTCAACAAGAAAGAAAAAGAAACATATGTTCTTCTTTTAATAAATAATATTTAGAGTGAAAGTAATAATTATGTTTACAAACGCTTGTATTTTGTCTCAACCACTTCTCCAAGTCTGGTCATAATAAGAGTCAGGCATACAGCAAAATTCAGTTCCCATAGAACTGAAATTTGTCATACCTTTGAATCAGTCCACAAAGCTGTACCAGATCAAACAGTATAAACTTCCGTTACTGATGTAAATGAAGCATAGTCAATCTAGTAACATACCTCTCATTTCACATGAAAATTATTATTTAATTAAGTAAAGTAAATCTGGCTCAATATGAGAAATTTTCAGTTTTGCTGCAAAACAATAGTATTCATAACCATTAAAAGAATTCACCAAAATTCATTAAGAAAAAACCAATAAGACTAAGAATAAAGCATTAAGCTAACATATGAAAACTAAAATCCCCTTATGATGCAGAAAACAAGATCAATACATCAAAAATGAATTTGATTCACACTACACATGTACCCCACTATTGGATATCAAAATTAAAACCAGAACTTAAATCAAAATAATGTAGAAATCTTACCAAGTATTTTAATCGAGAAAAAGAAAATCCTTTGGTGTTTTTTAGGTGATCTAAAACTCGTCCAGGCGTCCCAACCTGCAAGAGCATGAATTTGACATAAATAAAAAATAAACAAAATAATGGACGATGAAATAAAAAGACTAAAATTTATAGGAAAAATAAAGGCTAATTAAATCAAAACTACAATCTCAATCTGGTACACACATAACAAGCATATGTTTAGTTTTCTCTATCAATTGTACTATTGTTGTTTGCATCATTCATGTGCAAAATCTCAACCCATACAGTTAGTCTCACTAACCCACTGTATAGATGCTTCTTAGTGCTAAATTTAACTACTAAAAATCCATTGATTACTCCGCTTCATAAGAACCAATTTAGACACACAAAAAAGAAAAGGAAATAACAATCCAAGTAAAGGCATAGGGAATTAGGGACTCCAACATGACATAGATGTTTCGAAGCAACAACCAAGTACTGGAAAGTTAAAACAAGACGAAGCAAACAATGAACGTAAGTTGTATTATCTGATAAAGTATGAAACATAATCCAAGATATTTATATCTATTATGGATTCCTACAGTAAGATTTCGGAATTCCCATTGAGTTTTTTCAGCTTTTGCCAATTGCAAGGGCAAAACCAGATTTCAAATTTTGGTATAGATGTGGCTGGAAGCAGAACAAAAACAGAGGAATGATGGCAAAAACAAAGACAAACTATTGTTAAGACACCTTATGCCAGAATTTGGAATTCCCAATAAGTTTGCTCATTATTGGAATGTTATTTGAAGGGACCTCTTTTATATATATAGACAGCACACCTCCAAAGATGAAATATCAACAAAATATCCTAATTGGATTTTCCATGACAAGTTCAAAAGATCAGCTCTACAGTTTCACCTCTAACAAGACAATCTTCTCAACTTTCTTGAGTACCAATTAATATTTGAAGTTTACTGAAAATGTAAAGCATGATATTTGCTCCATCATTCACTTCGTGTAGACAAGAGCTAAGTTTTAGCAAGGACCGTAACTATACTCAGCAAGCAAATGCTAAAGGAACTGTGTTAAACAGCTTAACAGTAACGTTTGAAAGCATGCATTCTAGCAACAATAGGAAGAAAACAATGAAAGTGAGAATTCAATCCAATAAATAAGATACTTAATCAATCCTATCTCTGCAAGTCTGCAAGAGAAATCATACATTCAATAAAATGCCAATTGAAATTTCTGATCAGTAGCAAGCTAAATAAGCCAACAATTGACTAAGAAATCAATGACAAATTAAAAAATAGTGCATTTCCTCAGAGAAACATAAGTGACATATCTTATCCACATACACAAGAAGAGATTTTGGATATCACTCTACTATTACCCTTATATTCTTGATGTACGAGAAAAAATAAATCAAAGCATGGCCACAGCAATTGCGTAACACTTACAATAATATGAGGTTGCTTTGCTATCTTGATGGATTGTTGTACCATGTCAATCCCGCCAACTAGCTATTAAAAGGAAAAAGATGCCAACCAAATAGAATTTTTAGCACACATGTAATGATGTAATTATTTCAGGAAGCTGTAATACGCATGTAATTATTTCAGGATGCCAAACAGAGCAAACTTTAAGCTACGCACTGAACAGGAAGCAGTAAAATTCATGCTTAAAGAATTCCAGAAAAACAGATTAGAACTCACCACAGCACACTTGACACCCATTTCAGAACCTAGAGCTTCAAACTGCTCAGCAATTTGGATAGCAAGCTCTCTGGATCAAGAAAATGGTGGAAAACAGAAGAAAAATACTAGTTATATACTTATATTTCAGTCAGAACAATCACATTCAATTGAATTTGAATTATATGAAAATCAAATCCATGATCAGTTATCAGAGAATCAAACCTTGTTGGAGACAACACACAAGCAAAGAAATTATTTGGGCGAGGTGCTTCTAGGAGTGCATGCAATATGGGTAGAGCGAAAGCTCCGGTCTTACCAGAACCTGTTTGAGCAAGTCCAATCACATCCTTTCCTGCAAAAACCCAAACCACAAAGAATAACCACCAATTTAGTAGAGTCTAAGCATCATTGATATTATGCAATGCAACCCTCCAAAGCTCATAAGAGGAAACCTTTGAAAAATAATGAAATGAACTACAGCAAATATAAAACTCAAACTATAACATTGATACATAAAATTTTATGTTCAACATCCAATAATCTATCAAGGTCATATAACAATCGTTACGACCTTGATAGATTATTGTATATTGAGCAGAGGGTCCTGACAAAGCAGACCCGAGGGCGGGCCACTTCTTGACTAGGCGAGCTGGTACGTCACGTTCGAGGAATACTTAGGAGTTTGGCTTAGTATAGCTGAATGAGGCCTTAGGCATATTGTAAGGGCTTTTGGGCTGTGCATTATGAGGACCAAGAGTCCATCAGGGTAGTCAATCGCGCGCGATCGCGCCGCTATAGCGGCGTCGCGTCGCGGCCCTTCCCCGCGACTGCTCCGAAATCGCGTCGCGGCGCGAATCATGGCTCAAATCGCGTCCAGTCGCGCGAATCGCGGAGCTCCTGCGGCGCTCCAGGTTGAAGATGATTGAAATTCGTGGAAAAACCCAAAGTGCCCTTGAAATCTTAAAATTAGGTTAAAATTTGAGGGTATTTTTGGGATTTTGCTCTCAATAAGTGAAACGCGCGTTTCACTCATCTTCTTCTTCTTCACTTACGACCTCAACCAGAAGTCCAGAACTATGGTCACTGTGCGACCTCCTTCAGCCACCGTCGACCAGCACCCATGGCCACAGCCCGACCTCCGACAAGCACCGTCCAGCTTCTGGCGAGCCTTTCTCCGGTGCCCAGCGCCCCTGTTTCCCTTCGACCTCTGTTCTGTTCTGAGTTTTCTGGTCTATCAAGTGTGCTTGCTCTGTTTTTTATCTTTCTATTCCTCTATTTTTCTTTCCTTTCTTTTCCTCCTTATCAGCATGACATCCTCCTCCTCCTCCTCCTCCTCTCTTCTCTATCATTTCATAATGCTAGGAATTTTAAGTGATATTTATCACTTTTTAGTAAGTATATGTATATACTAATATACTTATAATTATATAAAATTATATAAGAAAAATCAGAATAGCGGCCATCCCGCTATGCGCTATCCCGCTATCCCACTTTTGGGGTCGGCCGCTATCCGGGATTGACTACTATGGAGTCCATTACATGATTAGGTTTAGGGTTTGCACCTATCCACTATAAAAGGATAAGGTTTATCTTGTAAAGAGGATCTTTTTCACAAGTTTATCCAGAAAGCGGCTAGGTTATTACAAGGCCTTGCTTCTGTAAGGGTTTTGGATCTAGTTCGTTATTATTGCTCACCAAGCGTGAACAAACATTAATATTATGCAATGCAACCCTCCAAAGTAAACTCATGAAAGTGTAGTTAAGTATTGTAGTTGGAAGAGGACGACACCGCCTTTGTAAAATAATGCAATAAACTACAGCAAATCTAATTATAAACTCAAACTATAACATTGAAACATAAAATTTTATGTTCAACATCCAATAATCATATAACAATCGTTATGATATAGCAATCTTACAAATGAAATTATATTCGGAAACAGCAAAGATAAGAACGAACCTTGGAGCGCAAGAGGAATGGCTTCTGCCTGAATCTTTAAAGGGGTTTTCCAACCCAATTTTTCACAGGCTTCTACCAATGGTTCAGGTAACCCTAAATCCTTGAACGATTTTGTTACCTCGATCTCTTCTTCACCCATTCTCGGTTTCTAACCTGTGAAGAGGAATTGCAAAAAGCTCACATGTCCAGTGAATATATACTTGCAGAAAAAAAAAGGAATTAGATTTGTCACCCCAATCATTAAATTTTAAACCCCACTTTAACATAGTAAAAGACACTAATACCCTTTTTTTTGCTTATCGGGTTTTATAAACCCGGAACAGTTTTGGATGTCCATACCAGTTTTTAAATCTCAAAACATATTTTAATTTTTCTTCCGGGAAATAAAATCTCGATATGTATATTTGTGCTTCTAACATACCGGGTTTTTAAATCTCGGAACATATTTTAATTTCTCTTCCGAGAGATAAAATCTCGGTATGTATATTTGTGCTTTTAACATACCGGGTTTTTAAATCTCCGAACATATTTTAATTTTTCTTCCGGGAGATAAAATCTCGGTATGTATATTTGTGCTTTAACATACCGGGTTTTTAAATCTCCGAACATATTTTAATTTTTCTTCCGAAAATAAAATCTCGAAAATTATATTTGTGTTTTTAACATACCGGATTTTTAAATCCCGGAACATATTTTAATTTTTCTTCTGGGAAATAAAATCTCTGTATGTATATTTGCGTTTTTAACCCTAGATATGAGTTGCCTCGCTCTCTTCACAGTCTTAGAACGTTCTTTGGTCTCCTCAGTGGGATTTTCAGTTTAGAGGTTCACAGGATTATCATTAGAATTTAGAAGCCCCCTCATTAACACTTTGACCCATTGATCCATGACCATTTCATTCGTATTGCTATTAGATTCAGTAGAATCACTATTAGACATATTATCAGTTTCAACCTAAAACACATCAAACAGAAGAGTACCAAGTTGTAAAAAGTCCAAAATTAACACTTTGAAAATGGAACATCAAATTTAGGAGAGTCAAGCTGTAAACTGTAATTCTGTAAAGAGTAACAACTAACAAGCAGAAGAACCCAAAATTACCTGGCACTCAAAAACTCCAAACTCGAACTTTCCACTGCAAGCTCCAGCACCAAGTTCTGCTAATCGCACCAAGTTCCTACAAGTTCCAGCACTTCTGTACAAAAAGTAAGAAAAAATGAAAAAAAGGTAATCCTAAAATCAGTTTAGGTTAACAAATTTGGATTGAAATCTTGAAAAGTGAGAATAAGAAAGGAAAGAGCTGAAGCCTTGAAAAGATTGAAGAAGAAAGTGGGTGACTTACGATTGTAGAAATGAAGAAGAGAAAAGAAGAAACGCTGTTGAGAGTGACAGGCGCGGACGCGGCGAGGGCGACAGGCGTGGTGGTCAAGGGCGAAAGGCGCGGCTGCGGACGGCGTTCAAGGGAGATGGGCACGCCGCACGCCGTACGCGGGTTGGCTAGGGCTTTTGAGGCTAGGCTTGAATGCTTGATGTCTAATTCTGATTCAGTTTCAGTTCAAAAAAAAATAAAAATTCTGATTAAGTTTCACTATTCAGCAATTGAAATTAGATTTGGGTTTGTTTCCTATTTTTTTTCCTTTCTGTTTCTGGGCCTGAAGTGTTAGATAGAGATTTTTTTTCTGGCCCTTCCTTGACCCAAAACATGTTTTATTTTAAAAAAAAAAACCCGCGGATCAGCCCGCTTAAACCCGCGGACTAAGCGGGTTGGCCCGTTTAGGCCCACTTTTAAACAGGCCAGCAACCACCGGGCTATAGCCCGCACATACTGCGAGCCACGCGGGTCGGCCTGCGGGCCCAAACCCGTTTACCCCGCTCTAAGAATAATGAAAGTAAGACATAGGCGAGAAAAACAGAGGAATAGCGACGGACAGAAGCAGACGAAGGAAGTTTTCAAGGGCCGCGTCGTCACCTCCTTGCTGCGAGAGGGACGAGGGGAGTGGCTAGCTAGTGTTGCAGTCTCCTTACCTTAATTATTGAGAAAACAAAAAACACAGTTTCGAAAATAATTTGCATTTTTTAGGGAATTAGACTTGTCACCACAATCATTAAATTTTAAGCCCCACTTTAACATAGTAAAAGACACTAATACCTTTTTTTTGTTTACCGAGTTTTATAAACCTGGAACAGTGTTGGATGTCCATACTGGTTTTTAAATCTCAGACATATTTTAATTTTTCTTCCGGGAAATAAAATCTAGATATGTATATTTGTGCTTTTAACATACCGTGTTATTAAATCTCGGAACATATTTTAATTTTTCTTCCGGGAAATAAACTCTCGATATGTATATTTGTGCTTTAAACATACTGGATTTTTAAATCTCAGAATAAATTTTAATTTTTCTTCCGAGAGATGAAATCGCAGAACATATTTTAATTTTTCTTCCGCGAGATAAAATCTCGGTATGTATATTTGCACTTTTAACATACCTGATTTTTAAATCTCGGAACATATTTTAATTTTTCTTCCGGGAGATAAAATCTCGGTATGTATATTTGTGCTTTTAACATGCCGGGTTTTTAAATCTCGGAACATATTTTAATATTTCTTCCGGGAAATAAAATCTTGGTATGTATATTTGTGCTTTTAACATACCGGGTTTTTAAATCACGGAACATATTTTAATTTTTCTTCTGGGAAATAAAATCTCGGTGTGTATATTTGTGCTTTTAACGTACTGAGCTTTAAAACCCAGCAAGTTACACCACAATAGAAAAAACACATCCGAGTTTCAAATCCCGGAATTTAAAATACACTCCAAATTTTACAAATCCGGTATATGTTCAAAACAAAATTTCAATTTTGTAAAACTCATTAAACTAAAAAGGGTATTTTTGGTATTATAAAAAAAAGCTTGGGGTGTCATTTTGTGTGTTGGGGGTGCCATTTCAAACTCCCGAAAAAAAATTGTGCGAAGTTGCAGAAGACGAGAATAATGAAAGTAAGAGAACTCACATCAGCGAGAAAAACAGAGGAATAGCGACGGGCTGAAGCAGACGAAGGAAGTTTTCGAGGGCGGCGACATCACCTCCTTACTGCGAGAGAGACGAGGGGATTGGCTGGCTAGTGCTGCAGTCTCCTTACTTTAATTAATGAGAAAACAAAAAAACACAGTTTCAAAAATAATTTGCATATTTTTAGGGAATTAGATTTGTCACCCCAATTATTAAATTTTAAACCCCACTTTAACATAGTAAAAGACACTAATAGCTTTTTTTTTACCGGGTTTTATAAACCTGGAACAGTGTTGGATGTCCATACCGGTTTTTAAATCTCAGAACATATTTTAATATTTCTACCGGGAAATAAAATCTCGATATGTATATTTCTACTTTTAACATACCAGGTTTTTAGATCTCAGAACATATTTTAATTTCTCTTCCGAGAGATAAAATCTTGGTATGTATATTTGTGCTTTTAGCATACCGGGTTTTTAAATCTCGGAACATATTTTAATTTTTCTTCCACGAGATAAAATATCGGTATGTATATTTGTGCTTTTAACATACCGGGATTTTAAATCTCGGAACATATTTTAATTTTTCTTCCGTGAAATAAAATCTCGGTAATTATATTTGTGCTTTTAATATACCAGGTTTTTAAATCCCGGAACATATTTTAATTTTTCTTCTGGAATATAAAATCTAGGTATATATATTTATGCTTTTAACATACCGGGTTTTAAAACCCGGCAGATTACACCACAATAAAAAAAAACACATCCGGGTTTTAAATCCCGTAATGTAAAAATACACTCCGGATTTTACAAATCCGGTATATGTTCGAAACACAATTTCAATTTTGTAAAACTCATTAATCTAAAAAAGGTATTTTTGGTATTATGAAAAAAAGCCTGGGGTGTCATTTTGTGGGCTGGGGTTGCCATTTCTAACTCAAAAAAAAAAAATTGTACGAAGTTGCAGAAGACAAGAATAATGAAAGTAAGAGAACTCACGTCGGCGAGAAAAACAGAGGAATAGTGACGGACAAAAGCAGATGAAGGAAGTTTTCAAGGGCGGCGCTGTCACCTCCTTGCCGCGGGAGAGACGAAGGGAGTGGCTGGCTAGTGCTGCAGTCTCCTTACCTTAATTAATGAGAAAACAAAAAACACAGTTTCGAAAATAGTTTGCATTCTTTTAGGGAATTAGATTTGTCACCCCAATCATTAAATTTTAAACCCCACTTCAACATAGTAAAAGACACTAATACCCTTTTTTTTTGTTTACCGAATTTTATAAACCCGGAACAGTGTTGGATGTCCATACCGATTTTGCAGCAGCAGGGAGAAGCAATTGAAATTTTAGATTGGGTTTCTAATTTAGGTTTGATGAAATTTGGGGTTTATGTGTTTGGGGGTTAATTTAGGATTTAGAATTGTTTAGGGGTTTTAAGTTTATAATGAATTTTGTTATTTGGAATTTCAAAAATAATTAAAAAATTCCACGTCATCGTTAATAATACAGTCAACAGTCCACGTAAGCACTTGCCGGAGCTCCGGTCTCCGGTGAGGACTAAACCCAAATTTGGTGCAAACTAAGGGACTTATATCAAAAAAAATTCCGACGAGTGACTTATCGCAAACTTGGGTACAAACACAGGGACCTACCATACCATTAACCCTTTAATTTTTCTTTCGGGAAATAAAATCTCGATATGTATATTTGTGCTTTTAACATACCGGGTTTTTAAATTTCGAAACATATTTTAATTTTTCTTTCGGGAGATAAAATCTTGGTATGTATATTTGTGCTTTTAACATGCCGGGTTTTTAAATCTCGTAACATATTTTGATTTTTCTCCCGGGAGATAAAATATCGGTATGTATATTTGTGCTTTTAACATACCAGGTTATCAAATCTCCGAACATATTTTAATTTTTCTTCTGAGAGAAAAAAATATCGGTATGTATATTTGTGCTTTTAACATACCGAGTTTTTAAATCCGGAACATATTTTAATTTTTCTTCTGGGAAATAAAATCTAGGTATGTATATTTGTACTTTTAACATACCGGGTTTTAAAACCCGGCAGGTTATACCACAATAAAAAAAACACATCCGGGTTTTAAATCCCGGAATTTAAAAATACACTCCGGATTTTACTAATCCGGTATATATTCGAAACACAATTTCAATTTTGTAAAACTCATTAAACTAAAAAAGGTATTTTTGATATTATGAAAAAAAAGTTTGGGGTGTCATTTTGTGTGCTGGGGTGCCTTTTCTAACTCTCAAAAAAAATTGTGCGAAGTTGCAGAAGACGAGAATAATGAAAGTAAGAGAACTCATGTCGGCAAGAAAAACAGAGCAATAGCGACGGACAAAAGCAAACGAATGAAGTTTTCATGGGCGGCTTCGTCACCTCCTTGATGCGAGAGAGACGAGGGGAGTGGCTGGCTGGTGCTGCAGTCTCCTTACCTTAATTAATGAGAAAACAAAAAACACAGTTTCGAAAATAATTTGCATTTTTTTAGGGAATTAGATTTGTCACTCCAATCATTAAATTTTAAACCCCACTTTAACATAGTAAAAGACTTTAATACTCTTTTTTTTTTGTTTACCGGGTTTTATAAACCCGGAACAGTGTTGGATGTCCATACTAGTTTTTAAATCTCGGAACATATTTTAATATTTCTCCGGGAAATAAAATCTCGATATGTATATTTCTGCTTTTAACATACCGGGTTTTTAGATCTCAGAACATATTTTAATTTCTCTTCCGAGAGATAAAATCTTGGTATGTATATTTGTGCTTTTGGCATACCGGGTTTTTAAATCTCGAAACATATTTTAATTTTTCTTCCGTGAGATAAAATATCGGTATGTATATTTTTGCTTTTAACATACCGGGTTTTAAATATTGGAACATATTTTAATTTTCCTTCAAAGAGATAAAATCTCGGTATGTCTATTTGTGCTTTTAACATACTGGGTTTTTAAATCTCGGAACATATTTTAATTTTTCTTCCGTGAAATAAAATCTCGGTAATTATATTTGTGCTTTTAATATACCGGGTTTTTAAATCCCGGAATATATTTTAATTTTTCTTCCGGAAAATAAAATATAGGTATATATATATTTATGCTTTTAACATACCGGATTTTAAAACCCGGCAAGTTACACCACAATAAAAAAAAACACATCCGGGTTTTAAATCTCGTAATGTAAAAATACACTCCGGATTTTACAAATCCGGTATATGTTCGAAACACAATTTCAATTTTGTAAAACTCATTAATCTAAAAAAAGGTATTTTTGGTATTATGAAAAAAAGCTTGGGGTGTCATTTTGTGGGCTGGGGGTGCCATTTCTAACTGCCAAAAAAAATTGTACGAAGTTGCAGAAGACAAGAATAATGAAAGTAAGAGAACTCACGTCGGCGAGAAAAACAGAGGAATAGCGACGGACAAAAGCAGACGAAGGAAGTTCTCAAGGGCGGCGCTGTCACCTCCTTGTCGCGAGAGAGACGAAGGGAGTGGCTGGCTAGTGCTGCAGTCTCCTTACCTTAATTAATGAGAAAACAAAAAACACAATTTCGAAAATAATTTGCATTCTTTTAGGGAATTAGATTTGTCACCCCAATCATTAAATTTTAAACCCCACTTTAACATAGTAAAAGACACTAATACCCTTTTTTTTGTTTACCGAGTTTTATAAACCCGGAACAGTGTTGGATGTCCATATCGGTTTTTAAATCTCAGAAAATATTTTAATTTTTCTTTCGGGAAATAAAATCTCAATATGTATATTTGTGTTTTTAACATACCGGGTTTTTAAATCTCGAAACATATTTTAATTTTTCTTTCGAGAGATAAAATCTTGGTATGTATATTTGTGCTTTTAACATACCGGGTTTTTAAATCTCGTAACATATTTTTATTTTTCTTCCGGGAGATAAAATATCGGTATGTATATTTGTACTTTTAACATACCGGGTTTTTAAATCTCCGAACATATTTTAATTTTTCTTCTGGGAGATAAAATATCGGTATGTATATTTGTGCTTTTAACATACCGAGTTTTTAAATCCGGAACATATTTTAATTTTTCTTCTGGGAAATAAAATCTAGGTATGTATATTTGTGCTTTTAACATAACGGGTTTTTAAATCTCGGAACATATTTTAATTTTTCTTTCGGGAGATAAAATCTCGGTATGTATATTTGTGCTTTTAACATACCAGGTTTTTAAATCTCGTAACATATTTTAATTTTTCTTCTGGGAGATAAAATATCGGTATGTATATTTGTGCTTTTAACATACCGGATTTTTAAAACTCCGAACATATTTTAATTTTTCTACCGGGAAATAAAACCTCGGTATGTACATTTGTGCTTTTAACATACCGAGTTTTTACATCCGGAACATATTTTAATTTTTCTTCTGGGAAATTAAATCTCGATATGTATATTTGTGTTTTTAACATACCAGGTTTTTAAATATCGGAACATATTTTAATCCTTCTTCTGGGAGATAAAATCTCAGTATGTAAATTTGTGCTTTTAACATCTCGGGACATATTTTAATATTTCTTACGGGAAATAAAATCTCGGTAATTATATTTGTGCTTTTAACATACCGGGTTTTAAATCCCGGAACATATTTTGGGCATAGGCATATTGTAAGGGCTTTTAGACTGTGCATTATGAGGACCAAGAGTCCATTACATGATTAGGTTTAGGGTTTGCACATATCCACGATAAAAGAATAAGGTTTATCTTGTAAAGAGGATCTTTTTCACAAGTTTATCCAGAAAGTGACTAGGTTATTACAATGCCTTGCTTCCGTAAAGATTTTGGATCTCGTTCGTTATTATTGCTCACCAAGCGTGAACAAACATTAATATTATGCAATGCAACCCTCCAAAGTAAACTCATGAAGATGTAGTAAAGTATTGTAGTTGGAAGAGGACGACACCGCCTTTGAAAAATAATGCAATAAACTACAACAAATCTAATTATAAACTCAAACTATAACATTGAAACATAAAATTTTATGTTCAACATCCAATAATCATATAACAATCGTTATGATATAGCAATCTTACAAATGAAATTATATTCCGAAACAGCAAAGATAAGAACGAACCTTGGAGCGCAAGAGGAATGGCTTCTGCCTGAATCTTTAAAGGGGTTTTCCAACCCAAATTTTCACAGACTTCTACCGATGGTTCAGGTAACCCTAAATCCTTGAACGATTTCGTTACCTCGGTCCCTTCTTCACCCATTCTTGGTTTCTAACCTGTGAAGAGGAATTGCAAAAAGCTCACATGTCGTGTGAATATATACTTGGAGAAAAAAAAAAGAATTAGATTTGTCACCCCAATCATTAAATTTTAAACCCCACTTTAACATAGTAAAAGACACTAATACCCCTCTTTTTGTTTACTAGGTTTTATAAACCCAGAACAGTGTTGGATATCCATACCAGTTTTTAAATCTGGAACAATAATTTTTCTTCTGGGAAATAAAATCTCGATATATATATTTGTGCTTTTAACAAAACAGATTTTTAAATCTCGAAACATATTTTAATTTTTTTCCGAGAGATAAAATCTCGGTATGTATATTTGTTCTTTTAACATATCGGGTTTTTAAATCTCGGAACATATTTTAATTTTTCTTTCGGGAGATAAAATCTCGGTATGTATATTTGTGCTTTTAACATACCGGGCTTTTAAATCTCGGAACATATTTTAATTTTTCTTTCGGGATATAAAATCTCGGTATGTATATTTGTGCTTTTAACATACCGGGCTTTTAAATCTCGTAACATATTTTAATTTTTCTTATGGGAGATAAAATATCGGTATGTATATTTGTGCTTTTAACATACCGGATTTTTAAAACTCCGAACATATTTTAATTTTTTTTCCGGGAAATAAAATCTCGGTATATATATTTTTGCTTTTAACATACCGAGTTTTTAAATCCGGAACATATTTAATTTTTCTTCCGAGAAATAAAATCTAGGTATGTATATTTGTGTTTTTAACATACCGGGTTCTAAAACTCGGCAGGTTACACCACAATAAAAAAAACACATCCGGGTTTTAAATTCCGGAATGTAAAAACACTCCGGATTTTACAAATCCGGTATATGTTCAAAACACAGTTTCAATTTTGTAGAATTCATTAAACAAAAAAAGGTATTTTTTGTATTATGAAAAAAAGCTTGGGGTGTCATTTTGTGGGCTGGGGGTGCCATTTCTAACTCCGAAAAAAAATTGTGCGAAGTCGTAGAAGACGAAAATAATAAAAGTAAGAGAACTCACGTCAGTGAGAAAAACAAAGAAATAGCGACGGAGCAGACGAAGGAAGTTTTCAAGCCATTCTTTAACATGGACACCGGAACTCATGATGAAAGAACTCCACTTTTTCTCTTTTAGAAAGGGCACCATCAATCCGGACAGGTAGATAGTATGAGTAAATAACACATCAAGTAATTAGAAATTCCCCGTAGAAACATCTTTCCCAAGAACATTCCCCAATATTCAAGCAGGTCCTATAAGAATTGGAACATAGAAGAAGTACCAAATGAGTTAAAATGGAAGACATATTTGGAATAAGGTTAAAGCTAAAATCATGACCACTGTAAGGTTTTCTCTTTTAAAGGGACAAAATTGCAAAAAGGGAACAATAAGCAAGTGGAAAGCTATTTTTTACTATTGAGATTAAAAACTTTCATTTACACCATCTAACAAAGAAATACCTTATGATGTTGATTTTTCACGCTCAATTTTTTACACCAACTTCACACTTCTCTCTACCTCTCTCTTCCTTTTCCATCACATCTATCCCTTCCCTTCCCATCATACACACATTCAAGGGATGTAAAAGAAGTGAAAACTGGATGGGGTGTGAAAGTATCTTTATTAATATCATACTCATAAGTAGAAAAATTAGGAGCATCAATTTCTCGAGTTTCATCAATCCAAATGCTGGAAGCATTAATTTTCCAATAAAGAATATGATGCAGAGTCCACATACAGCACATGCACCTGAATAGGAAGAGATTTTGGAACAGGTGAGACTGTTTGTGGCCCATAGATGATACTACTTCGCAGAATTGCAAAGTTAGGGCAACTTTCTGAAATGTACTTCTCTGCTGCCACTTTAGTTTTTCCATAAACATTTACTGGAACAGCAATGTCTTCTTCCTTGTAAAAGGACTTCTGCCCTTCATAAACTGATGAGAAGAAGCATAAACTACAATTTAGCTAAATATCAAAATGTATTGAAGCCATTTTTTTTTATACCAAGTCATTACCTTCATCTGTCATTATAAGATTGGTTACCTTGATATGTGGAGAGATGAATGAGAAGAGTGGTGCTTTCGTTAAAGCTTTGCAACCATTTTATAAGCGATGATGGGACATTGATAGAATGTGCAGTAGCAGGATCAGTTTCACAAGCTCGAGGCACTGAGATTGCAGCACAATTAACAACCACATCAGGCTGTCATTGATAAACCAACAACAGAATTGTCAATCAAAACGACGACCCATGAATCAAAATCAATTTTTTTCGCAACCCAATTGAATTGAAGGCATCATCGACAACGTAACCTGGCCAAATGCGTCGGAAATGGCTTGAAATCCATTGGCGGTTTTCAAATCGACTTGGAAAGGAAGGGAGGTGGGAATGGCATCCAACAAAAGGTGAGGAGGATGAGTGGAGTGGAAGGTGAATGCGAGATCGTAGGCATGAGTAGGAGGAGGAGTATCAGCAGCATAATAGGCTTGTAGCAAATGCTGACCCAAGTAACCAGTGCCTCCCACAACCACAATCTTCTTCTTACTCATCTCTCTCATTAGTCAATTTCATTAATTTTGCTTGTATGACACATAAAATGGGTTTTTTAAATCTGATTTTGGGTCACAAAATCTAAATTGAAGTGAATTATGAGTCATTGTATCTGATTTAAAGTTTCAACGAGATTTATGTGTTTCTCACTTACACAATTTATGTGGCACTGAATTCCGCGAATTACAAAACTCGAAATGCAAAGTACGTGTATTTGGGTTTCAGGTTTTACATATTTCAAAGACCAATACCAACTCTTTTGGGAATTTCAAAACTCAGTATATATTAACATGTTCCGAGTTTTAAAACTCGACAAGTGAAAAAGATTATGTTACGAGTTTTAGAACCCAGAGTGCTTTGAATGAAGAAAAAAAAAAGCAAGACCTACAACACAAATTTACAAATATAGGTGATCCATAAACAAAAACAAAACCAATAAAATATTCATAAATCCAAGCATCAAAGTGCCAACAAATCCATCATCAAACTCCACAATCATCCAAATATATGATAATTCATCATGAAAATATATAAATCCATGAGCACACACATATATGTCCAACAAAGCCTAAGAAAACTAATGTGTAGTCCTGAATGTAGGCCTCTTCTCATACACAGTGGTCGACATGGTCCTTCGTGTCACATACTCCAACGACCTGTCCAAGGCAGCTCGGCCAGGCCCACCAACTAGAGGTGTGTGCTTCTGCTACCTCTTTGAGCACTCTCCTCCACTGAGCCTGTAAAGAATGCAATTTGGATGTCAGAGAACACTAAAAGTAAAATTGTAAATATTGGCAACTACTAATGACATTTAACTCATCACAACCACACTACTAATAGTCAACCGTGCAGACTCAAAAAGCTTCGCATTTATTTGCAAACAGAAACTACTAATTTGGGTGCATTCCAACTTTTATGAGTCGGAAAGCTTCGCATTTATTTGCAAATAGAAACTTTTCGAGTTTTAAAATCTAGAACATAACGATTTATTGAGAAAAAAACTTTCAATAACATATAAATCCGGAAAAAGAATTATGGTTTCTAAACCTCGGAATGCATTTTATTTTGCAAACCTAACAAGTTTTGGGTTCTAAAACCCGTAACACAAGCAACCCTAACATTTCATATTTGCTTATGGGGTCTAAATCCCGAAATATAATTTAAATCTGGATTTTTAGAAATCGAAATGACGAAGCGACACAACAATGGCAAAACCTCATCGACTTTATAATAAAGAGGGAGCGAGAGAGGGTGTTCGTACCTTGATATGTTGACGATCAGTGATGAAGATGACATTCGTGACGAGAAGAAGAAGAAGAAGAAGAAGAAGAAGAAGAAGAAGAAGAAGAAGAAGAAGAAGAAGAAGAAGAAGAAGAAGAAGAAGAAGAAGATTCAATAAAAATATGTCATGGTGTATAAAGGTAACCTTTTAGAATCACCATTGAGAAATTAACTAAATAAATTCAACATCCAATTTCATAATAATAATAAAAAAAAAATCAAAGTTTCAACTTCATAATATTACTTGAGAAGTGTTAGCAACACTTTTTTTGACACTCCCTTTTTAACACTCTTTTTATAATTAGTTAAATTTCATGTATGTCTCACCATTATTACTTACTATATCTCATATTAATTTATATATTTTAGAAATTATTTTACTGATTTATATATTTCATAAATATATGTTGATTTATAATAATTTATAATATATTCTAAATTATATGCTCAAATAATATTTATTACTTGTTTTAAATTGTATTTGAGGGTTAAAATAGTTTTTCATACTTGTAAAATTTGTAGGTTAAAATAGTTTTCCATACTTGGCTTAGATTTTTATGTTTTATGTTTTATTTTTCCTTATGGCTTAGTATGTTCCTCGAAACCTGTCCACAACTTTCATTGTCGAACGTATCCAGAGCGTTGTTTTATTTCAAGCACCGGTTGGGCTTAAGCTCATTAGCCTCCAAAACCCTAATAGTTACCTACACAGTTACACTACCATTGATTCACAATGAGCGATGCCTGCCTACTCCTTCTTCTTCCCTAGACAGTTCGCATCTACTCCTTCTTCTTGGCAAGATTTCTTATCATCTTATCACTTCTTCTTCGTCTCCTGCCACTTGCTTCTATATTCTTCAACGGATAGGAGGCTCCCAAGAACGTGAAAAGGGCTGGAAAATCGGTCCAGACTTCTTATTCTTTTTTTCTTCCCAGACTCGCAAAATTAGTCTTGACTCGCGCTTCTACTTGAGTCTCACTGGCTCCAGTTGAATCATGGAAAAAAACGAGTTTACTAACAAGTTGATGCGATTTCACTACATGAACTCGTAGACTCGAACGATTCTACGAGTCAACTCTGGAGTTTGACAACATTGGTTAACAACCAAACAATCTTAAAAAAAACAAACAAAAAATCTCTTTGGGAAAAGAGAGAGCTATGCATTAGCCTAACAATTGTTAGGTCGCTTGTTGAGATTTTAATTTTAGAAATATTATATTAGAACTTGAAAGACCTAGTTCTATTTTAAAAGCTAATTAAGATGTGAGAGTTGTTATACCTTTTATAAAAACTAACAGTTGGACCGAAAATTGTCCGGCGCAACTCGTGGACAGCGCCAGTTGCTTATGCATCAATAATATTTGTGGGCTCCACTACTACTTTTTGCGGTTACCATTTAATTTGTGTGAGAAAAAATAAATAAATTGCGGAATAGCCTTCAGATTTAATATTCTCTTTATGATTTGTGAATCGGGCTTAAAGTTTTTCGTTAAATAATATCTTAAAATAATAAAAACGATGTAAAATTAATTTTAGCAATCCATCAAATTGAGATATAAAGTTTGATAAAGAGCCGATCTCCACCCCTAATAAATATGATTATCTATTATTACTCCATTCGTTTCAAAATAATTGTTCACTTAGAGAGAAAAAATTGTTTTATAATAACTTTCTGTTTAGAATTTTAAGAGAACATTAATTGATATTTTTCTATATAATGCCCCTATAAGGACAATAAATGAGGAGAGATAATATACACTTTAAAGGTTAAAATAGGAAAATAAATAATATATTTTAAAAAATTATCAACATTAATTGCACTTCTTAACATGCGTGTTTCTTCTCTATCTGAACAGTTACTTTGAAACAAAGAGAGTATTTATCTATAAATATATAATTTTTAAATTTAATTTCTATGCACCGTCTTTGTAAATTTTCTTTACACAGACATTCAATTGATTTCCGCCATATTAAATATTAAAGATTTAATTTAACTAAAATAAAAAGAAACATAACTACTAGTCCTAGATCAGATATAATGATTAGGTTATAGTGTAAAAGTCTCCGCATCAAAATTAAATTCCAATTATTTAAGTACTGAATATTAAGTTGCCACTTTAGCAATTATACTTAAGAAATAATTTTGCCACAACAATAATTTAGGTGAGTTGTCATGTCCTGCTTGATTTAATCTTTTTCCTTGTATGTATCATTTTCCTTCTTAAAGTCAACTTAAAACATCCCTTTCTCAACACTGATAACTACTTAATTCTAACTTTTCTTCTCTTAGCTAGTTTTAAATTTCTTCTCTTAGCTAGTTTTAAATTCAACGTATTAGATCATGTATATCCATTATCACAACCCATTTAATTAACACAAGTAAGTGCAATTCAACCTTTCATTTCAGTTCAGTCACATAAATGTATAACTACTAACTTAAAGACCATTGAAAAGATAAATACATGCATTAGGTAGTATTCCAATTCAGATTCCTTACACATCATACATATTGTATTGCTTGTTGTTTATCAATAAAGTGTGGTACAATGAGCAGATGGTTGGACACCTTCAACATTTAGTTCAATGCTTAATTTATGAATTATGTGTATGGAAAAATATTTGTCAAGAGAGACGTCGGCTTTGAGATATTTTGAAAAAAAATATTGCTTGCGGTTTTTGTGAAAAACATAATCATCATTATCTTTCTCCCTGTATTTATCATATTTTATAGACTTTTAATTACAATAGATGGACAAGTAAATTAAATTTAAATTCTTTCACCATATTCAAACATCAAATTATAACTAAAAATTTCACAAATCAGTTACAACTTACATATCTACCGTAGTATCTATAATTGTAAGCCCTCACTTTAGAAAGTGAGACACTCACACAATACACTCTCCCTCATAGCCCTCCACTTCATCCCTTTTCCAAAATTCTGATAGGCTCTCTCTATTCATACCTATGTTGTGTGTATCACGCGCTTCCTTTCTCCTGGTATTCTCCTTTCACCAATTCACTCTAAATCTGCGATTTCACACAATCCCTTTATCACTCAATCCGCATTCTCTCTCTCTTCCCTGCGGCAAGAACTTTGCTATCCCCGAAATCCCTCAACTCCCACCATCTCTCAATTCAATATCCCCTAAATCACTCAATCCACGTTCTCTCTCTCTTCCCTGTGGCGTGATTTCACTATCCCCGAACTCCCTAACTCTCACCATCTCTCAATTCAATATCCCTCAACCTGTGTTCTTGATTTTGGATTTTCAAACGCAGATTACTCTCTCACTCACTCAATCCGCGATTTCAGAGAATACCATAATGGAATCGCCCAATCCACGATTATGCTCCCTCTCTCAATTTCGACATTCAAGTCCCGGGGTTGAAATCATTTAACTGAGTTTCCAGGAGTTTTCAAATTTGGGCGGAATTATCAAGGGCTTTTTTGATATGGGCAAAAATTTCAAGTAATTTCTATCAACATTTCTGCTTCTCTATATATTCAGTTTCCAAAACCATATAATCAACAAACTCTCTGATTTCGTTTTAGCCCCTATCAGTCGCTATTACCCTCCCCCTCCACCATTGCGGCCGTATTTGAGTAGGTTTTCGTAGTTCCCGCTTTCCTCCGTCTTCTCCCCCAACTAGGTATTATTTGTTTTTATCATGTCTTTACAATTATTGGTTATAAAATTGCAGATTATGTAGTATGTGCTTATGTGTCTGTCTATTCTATATAAGTATCCAGCATGTTATTTGTATTAATATATTCCACTGAATTTCTCTATCTATATACTGTTTTTTGCCTAATCAAAATATCAAATTGTGTTTTCCTTTATATCCCTCTTTCAATTTGAAGTAAAAACCTTTCCTTTATATCCCTATTTGTAGTCACATTGAGAACTTTATAATAGAATCTAAATCAGTTCTCTAACTTCAGGCATCAAAGTTTGATGATTAAGTATAGTAGTATTAGTTGCTGTGTATTTCTGTTTGAGGAGCAGTTGTATTGTTTCCTGTGACAGTGAAAAAGGTAGACTTTTTAGGAGCAGTCAGAGAAAGCTAATATAGTTGAGTTTCCAAGAGTAACCATGTAAGTACCATCCACTATTTTAGTTTCTGCCCAAATTGATGTAAAAATGTGAGCTTTTGCTCTACTCGAAATATTGCCTATTAGAAAGGATTGTGTAGTGTTTTAGTTTTGGGTTTGCAATATACTTGTATGATTAGCATAAACTGAAAAACAATGACTTTATGTCCTGTGATGTGATATCCACTATTAGTCTGAAACTAAGCAATCACAATTGAATAAATTATGTCTGCAATGCTACTCCTCCATTAGAGTACATGGCAAGTGGTATGAGAGAAAAACTCATACTATGGAGGCAAAATCAGCTAGGTTAAATTGGTTAAGTTTGTCTCCTCAATCCCTTCAATCTCTATGTTGTATGTTACTCAATAATGCTTATTGGGCTTTTGATGATTCAAGCTGCCGTATTTCTATTTTTTGTAATTTAGCACAGCAGTCTGTATTGGAAACATTGTGATGTCGTAAGATATTTATTTGTACTTGCAGACGGATATTTCTATTACAATTGAAAATGACCTTGACATATTATCTCCACTTGGTGTTACTCCTATGAAAAGAATTTCATATCAAGATTTGGATTGTATTGATGTAGCAAGAGATTCACCGGCATAAGCTTCCTCAACAAAAGAGTTAAAACGTGTCAAGATAGAGAAGTGAAATAAGATTGTCAGTGTGTTCAGACTCTTGGTGTAATAAGTATTTTATCGATGTTTTTTTAAATCGGTTATCAAAACTTAATTACGTTGTTTTGTTTTTGTATGACATAAACTTCAAATGAACAATTTTAATATTAGTCATTGCGCCTACTTTGGTTTTACAATTGAAATATTTATTTACTTCGATATATCATGTGATCTTACGCATGCTTAAAAATGTTGCAAATTAATTATTAAAAATACTCGTGCATTGCACAGGCTACTTACTAGTGTAAAATATCTTTAAAATTTATTTAAATTATTCTCAGTGCGCATTAACTCTCAACATTTTTCATTTTCTTACACATAGTGAATGTTAATCATGAATTAAAATTTTAAGTAAATATATTTATAATAATTATTAAAATCAAGGCCAAGTTTAGCGTATTAAAGCATAATAGCCAACACATGTTAACTTAATTGGTAAAAACATATCATTAAGTGTGTTTAGTTATTATCATTACTAATGTAATGACTATATTAGTGGACCATCTGTAAATAACAACCTATAATTTTACATGTACGCACATATCCATGGCGGTCACTTCAAGCAAAACCATATATCTAAACTTGTATTCAAAAGAAATATTGAAGCATCATAATGCAAACAGGTTTTGAAATACTCAGCAATTGATGATAATGTCTGCATACAACATACCATTGAAGTAGGCAACAAAAACCAGACTTCACTCGATTATATAAAAAAAAACTAGACTTCACTTAATCATACTTCTCCACACCCGCGTTAAAAGAGTTATACTCACACCCACCTTTCTCTTTTATCTCATTTTCACGTTTATTTTTTTTGCAATTTCTATCACTTCCCATATTATATATATATATATATATATATATATATATATATATATATATATTTAAATCTACTTTGTTATTATTGCATCTCATTTTCTATATACTAAGTCATGCGACTCGTGATACAATTTTGTGGACTAAATCTAATAGGAAACATCACCTTTAATTCGGGGACCACATTACTGTATCTATATTCTATAATAATACTACCAAAAGAAATGCACAAAAGAAAAACTAAAAAAGGAAAAATATCTGTTGGGCCATTCAATATAAGGACAAAGCCATCTAAAATTTCAGGTTTCAAGGTATGTCAGTTCCAATCATATCCAACTCAAACGCTTTACAATGGCCATACTTAGCTATGCACCAATAATTGCGGCACTGCTATGTTTTCTACACATCTTCCATAGGAGATAATGTTGCCCTTGCAGATAATCCATTTATCCTCCTATTCCTATCTATTAGGGATGTTTACGTGATGAGTTGCTATTATCGGCGGTAGATATTCTAACCTCACAAAATAGTAAAAGAATATTTTATTCATTTCAAAAATTCTGTGAATATTTCTCTTAAGTAAGATTTAGATCCGGTCAAACACACAACAATCATATAAAACATCACATAAATAGAATCAACATAATCACCCACCAGAAGTAGAAATAGTTACAAATAATAGAGTTTAAGATGTGTAAATATAAAAATTAAATATGTATAAAAAAATTTAATTGGATCATCAGGTTGATTTGGATTGAAAAAATAAATCTCAGAGCTGAACTAACTACAATTAGTTTGGGTTGGGTTTAACATAAAATAAATTAATTAACCAAATAAATTCAAACAAACTTCATTAATTTGGTTTGGATATTTTAGTTGGGTCGAGAACACTCCTACCTATTAGACTCAAAGGGAGTAATACATATGTCCACATTCATTTTCTATACTCATAATACAATTTTATAGGCAAAAATAATTCGTTGACACTACAATTTACCCACATCTTGAGAGATAACCTCTGAAATAAGAGATATAATAAATGATAAGATGAGAAAAGAAAAAAAATATATATCAAGAAAAATAAATGAAGATAAAATAAAAGAAAGACTAGTAATATGTGATATATAATATAAAAAGTGAGATCAATAAAGGAAAAATTAAGTGTTTGATGAGTGTAGAAATGCCTAGTAATATATGTATTAGGAAAATAAATGCACAAGAAAAGACTAAAAAATAAATATATCAGTTAGTAATTTCGGAGTTTGACTCAAAGTGAGATAGTCCTTGTTAATTATAATTACTTACTTTGTTAAGTCAACAAAGCAAAAATAACAATGGTTTTAATGACCTACTTTAATATATTAAATGACTCTTTCACTTTATTTATATATATATATATATAATAAAGTAAATGATCAAAACAATGAATTATAATTACTTATTTTAAAAGGTCAACAAATCAATTCAATTAATAGTTTTGGAGAAGTAAAGTAAGTGAATATTGCACTTTTAAATGAGCCAAACCTGGTAATTTAGTATTCCCATTTTATATAAGGACAAACAAAACACATCTCATTAGTCATTACCAATCATATCCAACTCAAACGCTTTGCAATGGCCATTCTCAGCTTTGCACCAATAATTGCAGCACTCTGTTTCCTTTACTTCTTCTACCGGAGACAATGTTGCAGATACCCCCTCTTGCTAGATTATCCTCTTCTTGGCATGTTACCCCCAGTTCTCTGGAATTTGTGCAGGATTCACGATTTCATAACCACTATACTGAAAAACCATGGAGGCACTGGTGATTTCACAGGACCATGGTTCACCAAAATGAACTTCTTGGTCACTAGTGACCCCTCCAACGTGCACCACATTATGAGCAAGAGTTTTGACAACTACGTAAAGGGCCCTGAGTTTCGTGAGATTTTCGAAGCATTCGGAGATGGGATTTTCACTTCTGATTCAGAGACATGGAAGTACAACAGGTCTCTGTTCCATTCCTTGTTCAAAAAGAGAAGCTTTGAAGCTCTTCAAGAGAGGGTCATTCAGAAGAAGGTGCAGAGTACTCTGCTTCCAATTCTGAGCCATGTACAGAAACAGGGGACAGAGGTGGATTTGCAAGATGTGTTTAATCGATTCACATTTGATAACATATGTTCCATCGTTCTAGGATATGATCCTAGTTGTCTTTCAATTGATTTCCCAGAAGTTGCTTGTGAGAAGGCTTTCAATGAAATAGAAGAGGTCATCTTCTATAGACACACGCTGCCAAAGTGTGTTTGGAAGTTGCAAAAATGGTTCCAAATTGGTGAAGAAAAGAAGATGACAGAAGCATGTGCAACATTTGATCAATTCATCCATGAACGCATAGCTTCCAAGAGGGAAGAGGTGAGTAAGAATAACGAAAGCGGTGAAGCAAACACCACTCATGATTTGCTAACAGTTTTGATGAGAGAAGAGAAACATGATGACAAGTTTCTGAGGGATGCAGCATTCAACCTTTTTGTGGCAGGGAGAGACACCATAACTTCAGCTCTCACTTGGTTCTTTTGGCTTGTTGCTACGAACCCATCAGTGGAAGCCAAGATTCTTGAAGAAATCAAAGATAATAACTTTGTGGATAGTGAAAAGATTCTAGGAGTGGAGGAGGTGAAACAGCTAGTTTATCTCCATGGTGCTTTATGTGAATCTTTGAGACTTTTTCCACCAATTCCTTTTGAGAGGAAGCAAGCAATTGAATCTGATGTGCTTCCAAGTGGCCATCATGTTGATGCCAATTCAATGATATTGTTTTCTTTGTATGCAATGGGGAGGTTTGAAGATGTGTGGGGGAAAGATTGCTTGGAGTTTAAGCCAGAGAGGTGGATTTCTGAGAGAGGAGGAATTGTTCATGCACCATCTTACAAGTTCATTAGTTTCAATGCTGGGCCAAGGACTTGTTTGGGAAAGGACTTGTCCTTCATTCAATTGAAGATTGTTGCAACTGCTATTTTGAGAAACTATTGTGTCCATCCAGTGGAAGATCATGCTGCTGTTCCAAGCTTTTCGATTGTGCTTCTTATGCAGCATGGTTTCAAGGTTAGGATAACAAAGAGAGAGAATTAATGGAAGAATTACTGTTTTTCAAGTATAACATGTAATATACCATTGTGTTATCTGTTATGTCTGCATGCATATGTTTCCATCCAAGAACTGAATAATATACAATTGGTGCTTTTGCATTCTTATGATTTTAAAGCAAATTTTGATTCATTTACTCTTCATTTTCTCTTTCATCTGTTTTTCACCTAGTCTTTCTATCATCTTATTTTTTTCGTATTACATCATCTATCATATCTTATTAGAACATGATGAGCACGGGTGATTATTTTGTAGGGTGATTATTTTGTAAAGTACATGGTTAGTTAGACTCTGCCCATCCTTAGTTAAACTCTTAATTAATGAGGCACATGTTAATTAATCAAGCTAACCAATTTTGTTACTTTCTGTTAGCATTAGAGGTTTCCGGCAGTTAGGGAATGTATGGTACTTTCTCTTCATTTGTACAGCTTATATAGGCTGATTACTCTTTCTAAGATTTCATTATTTTGATACATTAATAAAATTCTTTTCTTCTCTGTGCAAGTTTCATAAGATATCTCTCGTTTCTCTATTTTCTTTTGATATTTATTTATTTGAGTTTTAATTTATCCATACATAACTTTTTTTCCATCTAATTTCCGCTCATTTTATCTTCATATTTCTCTCGTCTTTTCTTCACATCACTCATCTTATCTTTTTTTTTTCTTCTGTTTTCTTCTTATCTTCACTTGGTGTGAGTGTTTAACAAGTATCAAGTGTGAATGAAACTTAATTATTTTTAAGGTAAATTACACTAAATTACCTTCAACTTTACTTTTATGACACTAAACTTCGTTCTTCTCTAAATCTATGGTCCACCCTTTCCTCTTTCAACTTTTGCAACCAAATATCAGACTTCCACACAAAATCTTTGCCTAAAACTTAATAATAGACAGAATTAGCAACATGTTTTATTTCCATCTTTAAAAATCCATCACTAATTTTAAAATAAGGTCAAATATGATTTTAGTTCCTGAAAAATATGAGTGAATTGAATTTGATCACTTTAAAAAATTTCATAGTTTTTAATCCCCAACATTAATAAAATAGGTAAATTTAGTCCATGTGATGCTTTTTGTGGCGGTTATAAACCACCATTAATACGCAAAAATTGTCAGAAAATTAATGAAAAAGATTAACTTTCACATTTTCAATAATGCTGGGGACTAAAAACTATTAATTATTTTGGATGGACCAAATTCAATGCATCACTATTTTACAGCACTAAAAACATATGCCATTAAAAATATTAGTTAAAATTTGCATGGGCAAATTTTAGATATAGAGAAAACTTGTCCCAGGAATAGACAGATTTATATTTGTGACAAAATTCGTGACTTAAAACATTTTTTTATAAAATCTGTCACTAATTTTATTTTTATTATTCATGACTTAAAAATTGTGTGCGAAGTGTATATTTTAGAGAATATAGAGCAAGTTAAAGGTAATGAATTGTAATTTTCTCATAAGTGATATATCAAGAGTAAGCATTTATTTGAATTTAGGAGGTCTAATTCTACTTTAAAAGTTGAGGATTGTTTTTTTATGAATTTATTTTGGTTATATCTCTAGTTAATGTGAGATTTTTTAATATTTTTTTTTAGGATTTCTCGACACTATTAGAGAGAGATTAGAAAATAAATAAGTAATATACTATGTGATATGTGATGCAGTGGGAAGAGATATAAAAATAATAAAAGGCATTTCAAGATGTCTTTGGTATATATTATTAACGTATCCCTAATCTTAAACGAAGGAGAATAGTAAAAAATTGTTAGCCACCGCATTACTCTGTGGCCGCACTGCAATTGTTTAACTTTTTTACAAAGTCCAAAGGCACGCACTGAAATTTTGCTGCACCATAACTTCATCATTCTCAAAGTTTAACTTTGCAATTGTATTCGACCACAAAAACAAATGGCCAGGTTCCAAATTCCTTAAACATGAAGCACTTTGTAATAATACAATATCACAATAGAATGCCTATAGAAGGCCTAGTAATGTGCAGTAAAATCTCAACGTCAAGAGTTGAGTTTGGTATCAATAAATAGGGTGCTTTTGGGGTGCACCACCTGATTAGGTGGTCTATCAATACACTATGATTTTAAACTATAGGATATATTAGTATAAAATTGAATGGTGGGGATTAATTAAGATTTAAAGATGAATTTACAAAAATGTCCATTTCCTTTCTCTTGCTTTCCTGCGGTTGTTAAGGAGGTGGGGAAGGAGATCTAGGTTTTTTATGAGCAGATGAGCAAAAGGAGCGAGGGACATGGAGGTGGGAATTATATGATGTTGAGCGCGACGGAGCTCTGTGATGTCTCCGTTGAAGACTAGTGGTTTCGGTATTGGGGTCTTCTTTCATTTTCTTCTCCTCTTGTTGAGGTTGTGAATCGGTTCTGTGGCTGATGATTTGGGACAACAGAGAGGGGCGGTGGTGGAAAGGAGAAGGAGAAGGAGAAGGAGAAGGAGGGTGAGAAACAGGAAGAAGAAGAAGAGGAACAAAGGCGGTGGTGGAAAGGATCAAAGTAACGTTGAGTTTTTGAGTAAGTGCATTGCATATCTGATATAGAAGAAGAGCGTGGAGTTCGTGCAGAATCTCTTCGGCATCATCGACAGCGGTTACACGGAGGAGGATGAGGCTAGGTTCTGTGTAGGGAATACTTGGGTTTTCGAGGTCGCAGATCTGAAAATTTTTATGTATGAAAAATTCTGCGGCCATAAAACATCTCAATTTTGTTGGGCCTAGTCTGTGTAGCCCAGTCAATTCATTAGTAAAGGGCCGGGTGTTGTAAAGCCCAATAGGGGTGTGTAGATATAAGTAGTCTGTGTACACATGTGAATGTAATCAATCAGTAGCATAATCAATACAGTTCAAAATTTACAGTTTCGCTCTATCTCTCTCTCTCTCTCTCTCCCCCCTTTCTCTCTCTTTCTTCTCATCTTAGCTCTCGTCTCTCTCTGTTTTGCTATATTTTTCGCTTCCGCATTTCCAACAGTGGTATCAGAGCTTCGGTTCTGATCCAAGAACCACTACCGTGATGGTTCTTCACTGTGCGACACTGATCTATTATGCACGAAGAGGACAACAAGGATGGCAGGAATGAATGGAAAATTTCCGGCGTCGCTACCAGTTCTTGACGGCAAGAACTTCGATCGGTGGCACACGCAGATGAGGGCGATCTTCGGATATCAAGATGTGCTTGATATCGTATCGTCCGGGTATACCCCGTTAGGGCCCAATCCAATGGAGGATCAGCGTACAACTCATCGAGACGCAAGAAAGAAGGACTGCAAAGCCTTATTCCTGATTCACCAGTGTGTTGACCCAACGAACTTTGAGAAGATCTCAAGAGCGACAACTTCAAAGGAAGCCTGGGATATCTTGATCAAATCACAGAGTGGCGCAGACAAAGTGAAGAAAGTAAAATAGCAGATGCTGCGGAAATAGTATGAGCTATTGCAAATGATGAATCAAGATTCAATTCCCAACTATTTTACAAAGCTTCTGACGGTCACTAATAAGATGTGTGCATATGGTGAAACGTTGTCTGACCAAGTGATTGTTGAAAAGATCCTTCGTTCTTTGACTCCAAGATTCGACCACATAGTGGTTGCAATCGAGGAATCTAAGGATCTTGAAGCAATGAAAGTCGAAGAATTGTAGGGGTCTCTGGAAGCACATGAACAGAGGCTGCAATCAAGAGACGATGAAAGAAATCAAGGTCAAGCCTTGCAAGCACAAGCTGGAAAGAAGTCTTGGAAGGGGTCTTCACGAAAAGGGAACAAGAACAGAGACGCTAGTTCCTCATCTGGGAATTCTGAAGGAAGACATTGGGAATCATCCAGTAAGAAGGATGAAGAAAAGAGACAAGGGAAACGTGACAAGAAGTCTATCCAATGCTATGCCTGTAAGAAATATGGGCATTTTGCTTCTGAGTGCAAGAAGAGAAGAGGTCAAGGAAAGAAGGGTGGTGATCAATTGTATGCTGCCCAGGAAGAAGATGATAATGACCAAGATCAGGTACTGTTAATGGCCACTAATCAATCGTCTGAGCTTATTCCTGATAAAACATCTGTTGACACATGGTATCTAGTTACTGGAAGCTCTAGCCATATGACTGGCCACAGAGAGTGGTTCGCTGAGTTGAATGATACTGTAAAAAGCACTGTGAAATTTGCAGACGATAGCACAATTAAATTTGAAGGAGTAGGCAATATCCTTGTTGAAAGAAAGGATGGGGGTCGTTCCTACATATCAGACGTGTTATTCGTTCCTAGCATGAAGTACAATTTGCTTAGTCTTGGACAATTGTTGCAGAAAAGGTACAAGACAGTACTGGAAAATGGATTCATGAAGGTGTTTGATCATAAGGGGAGAATTATTTTGAAGGCCCCCTTGTCTGAAAACATAACCTTCAAGTTAGACAATAAGGTCTGTGAATTCCATAGTTTCTTGGCAAATCTGAGTGATCCCAATTGGATTTGGCATCTCAGATTTGGCCATCTGCATTTCGAAGGGCTAAGCAAGTTACTCTGCGATAAAATGATTCATGGCTTACCTCCAATCAAGCCACCTAAAGAGCTGTGTAAAGGTTGCCATGTTAGCAAGCATACGAGAAAGTCGTTCAACAAGCAGCTTCCATCCTCATCCGTAGAGTCACTTGGATTTGTCTACTCAGATGTGTGTTGACCAATCGAAGTACCTTCATTTGGAGGAAGCAGGTACTTTGTTTCGTTTATTGATGATTGCACTAGGAAGATGTGGGTTTTTCTATTATCTAGAAAAACAGAAGTCTTTGCAAATTTTGTGAAATTCAAGACTATGGCAGAAAAACAATCTGGAAACAGGTTGAAAATTTTCAGAACAGATGGAGGTGGTGAGTATGCCTCCACTGAGTTTAAAGAATTCTGTGAAAAGAAAGGAATAATTCATGAGGTTACATCTCCATACACTCCTCAGCACAATGGAATTGTTGAAAGGAGGAATCAAACCATTGTAAACATGGTGAGGAGCATGCTCAGGGAAAAGCAACTTCCGAAGGCATTGTCGGCTGAAGCAGTGGCAACGACAACGTACATACTCAACAGATCTCCAACAAAGAAATTATGATCTCTCACACCTGAAGAAGCATGGACTGGGAAAGCCCAGTGTGAAGCATCTCAGAATTTTCGGTTCTTTTTGCTACAAGCATGTGCCTGATGCAAAGAGACACAAGCTTGATGATAAGAGTGAGAAGATGATCCTAATTGGATTTCATTCCACTGGTGCGTACAAGTTATTTGATCCTTTCACTAATACAATTTCAATTAGTCGAGATATCGCTGTAGATGAGCAAGCAGTTTGGAATTGGAATTCCACGTTTGACCCTGAAGGCTCATCTTACCCGGGACAATCCAAAGGATCGTCTTACCCGGGACATTCCAACACTGGAAAGTCTACCAGAAACTCGTCTTACCTAGGAAGATTGTCTTATCCTGGAGGCTCGTCTGACCCTGGAAACTCGTCTAACCCAAGAGGCTCGTTGACCCACCGAGACCACACGCTTCATCATCCAATGTAAGCATGCCATTTCCATTTGATGATGACATATTTGAATTAGTCCCACCAACAACTGGGCACATTGAAGCGAATACAGACGTGAATAATCACAACATGCCAAGCGGCTAGAGAATACGAAGAGAAAGAAATCCTTCGAGGAGATTGGAAGATTTCGTTTCTTTTCCAGATCAAGCTGTCCATGATGAAAGCGACATTTTTCACTTAGCCTTCTACGCTGAGTCTGAACCAGTGAGCTTGCCAGAAGCTGTTAAGAATCCTAAATGGGTTGAAGCCATGCAAGACGAGTTGCTCTCGATTGAGAGAAATAAGACGTGGGAGTTGGCAGATTTACCTCAAGGCAAGAAACCCATAGTGGTCAAATGGGTTTTCAAAGTAAAAATGAATCCTGATGGCACCATTGCTAGGTACAAAGCAAGATTGGTTGCGAAGGGGTTTCAGCAAAGAGAAGGGCTGGATTATACTGAAGTTTTTGCATCTGTATCTAGAATAGAGACGATCAGGTTGGTCGTGGCAATCGCAAGTCAAAAACACTGGACATTGCATCAAATGGATGTCAAGTCTGCCTTTCTCAATGGTCCCTTAGAAGAGGAAGTTTACATTTTACAGCCACCTGGTTTTGCAGTGACTGAGGGGAGAGGTAAAGACAAGGTATTGAGATTGCACAAAGCACTGTATGGCTTAAAGCAAGCTCCTCGTTCTTGGAATAAGAGGATTGACTCTTTCCTACTGCAACAGGGATTTTCTAGATGCACAACAGAGCATGGTGTATATGTGAAAGTATCTAAAAATGAAGGTGTGTTGCTAGTATGCCTATATGTTGATGATGTACTGGTAACAGGAAGTAATGTCTCGAAGGTTGCTGAATTTAAAGCAAGTCTGCAATCAGAATTTGAGATGACAGACCTGGGTCCTCTTTCTTATTTCTTGAGAATTCAGTTTGTTACAACTAAACAGGGAATCTTCATGATGCAAAAGAAGTATGCTGAAGATATACTGAAGCGACTCAACTTGCTTGATTGTAATTCATCTTCAACTCCTGTTGAGGTTGGACTCAGTTTGATGAAGAATGGGGATGAAGAATTTGTTGACCCTACACTCTTCAAGCAGATGGTTGGATCACTAAGGTATCTCTGCAGCAGTAGGCCTGACATCATCTGTGGTGTGGGTCTTATTAGCAGATACATGGAGAATCCAAAAATGTCACACTTTGCAGCAACAAAAAGGACTTTAAGGTACGTGAAAGGTACTCTGAATTATGGTATCCTGTACCCGAAAGGAAACAATGACAAATCGAGTACAAACTTGATTGGGTTCACTGATGCTGACTGGAGTGGGGGCAAAGATGATAGAAAGAGCACTTCAGGATATATCTTCATGGTAGGTAAACTCCTATTGCTTGGTGTTCGAAGAAGCAACCGATTGTTGCTCTATCGTCTTGTGAAGCAGAATATGTGTCTGCATCATTTGAAGCTTGCCAAGCTTTATGGCTTGGGATGCTAATGGAAGAATTGAAGCTGAAGAATAAGGAAACTATGAAGCTTATGGTGGATAATAGATCAGCGATTGATCTAGCCAAACACCCTGTGTTTCATGGACGAAGTAAGCACATTGAAACCCGCTTTCACTTCTTAAGAGATCAAGTAAATAAAGGTAATCTATAATTGTTTTACTGCAACACGGAGGAACAACTTGCAGATATGTTTACGAAGACACTGAGGCCGGATCGTCTGGAGAAGTTGAGGAAGATGGTTGGTGTTGTATCGTTTGATGATTGTCTCGTCTGATGATGAACACAACATGTGTCTCGTCTGAGTGTCCTACCTTATGAATTGAAGGGGAGTGTTAGGCCTAGTCTGTGTAGCCCAGTCAATTCATTAGTAATGGGCCGGGTGTTGTAAAGCCCAATAGGGGCGTGTAGATATAAGTAGTCTGTTGTACACATGTGAATGTAATCAATCAGTAGCATAATCAATACAGTTCAAAATTTAGAGTTTCGCGCTCTCTCTCTTTCTTTTTGTCTTAGCTCTCGTCTCTCTCTGTTTTGCTCTGTTTTTCGCTTCCGCATTTCCAACAAATTTTAGGGGTATTTTGAAATTTCTTTTAATCAAAATCAATATTTGTTTTTGATCATATGTATCAGTGATGTATTAATTTCCTGCTGATGGACAAGAAAGGGATGAAGATCTGGGTTCAAAAATCTCAACAACAAACTATAAAAATTTGATTTGCATGTATGGGTAGTTTCGGGTTTTAGCAGTTGTCACCGGTACACCACGTGCTCAGGTGGTGCACCTCACAAGTCCCAATAAATAGTCTATATCTATCAATGTTCTAGTACAAATTCTCCCATCTCTCCCTCGACCTTGTGTGTGGTTTATTTACTTTTTATCCCGTTGAAGGACATATAATATACAAAAAAGGGATAATCATCATATTAGTCCCAGTGATTTACTCGCCGTCTGAACCAGGTCCCTTCTCAGAATTTTTTTTGTAAATGGTCCCTCAGTTTGTAAAGTGTCTGACATAGGTCCTCGCCGGAGCCCGGAGCTCCAGTAATTGCTTACGTGGCATTACACGTCAGTAATTAAAAAAAAAGAAATTAAAATAGGGAAATTACTATTATAACCTTAATGAATTAAAACCCCAATTTGGAGAATTTGAAGAAGGTCCCTCACTTGAAATCCCTAATTTGGTTCATCTTCTTCCTCCCATCATTCTTGCAGCTGCTGGTGGTGTTTGTTCTTCTCTCTTATCCAGCGATGGTGGTCCTCCTCATGCGTTGCCCAAATCGTGCTCCTTGAGCCAATTTCGTCATTGATTTCGTCTCCCTCATCTCGTTGGTATTCTGTTATTGATTTCTCAAATCTGGGGTTTGCTTACATACCCAGATTTCATCCTCTAGCAGATTTCATTCCATGAACATGTCTTCCCTAGCATCATCTCGTGTTAGACCAAGGTGTGCAGGGGCAAAGGAAAAATGTGAATGTGGGGTGCCCCTCTTGGTCTACACTGCTGGTACCCCTGAAAACCCAGGTAGGAGGTTCTTGAGATGCAAAAATTGGTAGGTATGATTCAACAATGTCTGCTGCTTGTAAAACTCTATGTTATTTTTCCAGCAGTTGTGTAAAATTGGAGAAGATGAAATTCATGTTTGTTGTTGCAGATGCCAGTATCTTGTGGCTTCTTTTTTTGGATTGATGACCCTATACAGCAAAGGCTTGATGTCACTTGTGCGGATTCCATAAGCTTCAATTCTGAGGTTGTTAATTCACCGAATTCTGTTCAACAAGTAGTGGAGAACAAAAAGAAGATTAAGAAGTTGAAGAAGAAGCTTCAAGCAGAAAGATTGCAAAGGAACGCTTCAATTGGGTGTGCTGTGTTGTCCTGGATGGTTACTTTGTGGTTTTTTTTTTGTGGGAAGGGGTTGAAGTCATTGTATTGATGTTAGGGGGATTATGGGTAGAAGAGATGTATTTTGATATTGCTTTTAATTGATTCTGTATTTGAGACTCATGAGGTACTTGTTTAAGAGTTTTTGTTTTATGTGCTATAATGGATTCCCTTGCTGAGATTAATGTATTAAATAATTGATTTTGAACACTTATCAAATCTGAAACAATGGGAAAATTTGGCTCAAATGTCTAAAATTGATCCTGACTTGACTGAATATGACTAAAATTGGCTCAAAATTATACAACACACCATGTGTAGCATTATGCCCATAATAAGACTAAAATAAGTGAAATATATCCCTTTTAACAAGGTGCATATGCGCACAAAAAATGCAAAAAAGCTGTTCCACTCTCATAGCACCATGTGCAACATCATGTGCAGCATTAATAAACTACAAAAAGTTGGTGAAGGTGGTCATGTGGTCCACAAACAGCTGTATCACACATAGGATCATGTGAAGTTTAATAAAGTACAAAGCACAAGGCTCCACAATCTTCCCTATTTCAAAAAGCTAGTGACTCATCTAAATAATATACTAATTGTCAATTACAACACTGCACTGGGTGGGCAGATTTTCTCCATCATCCTTATCCCTATCTCCATCACCAATAGCTATATCTTCTGTATCATTTGTCGCAGTTTGTGTTCCTCTTGCCCCTTGATCTGGATCTGTTGGCCCTTGTACTACATCTTGAATTGTTGAAGAGCTGCCAGCTTGTGTTTTTTGAATCATTGCTGTGAGCAACTGACTCCACCTTTCCTCTGCAGATCTAATATCAATCTGGTCCTGTTCAGCCTGAAATTATAATTACAGGTTAGTACGATTATGGATATATAAATCTGGACCTGTTTTTCACTTCAGTTTGCATCCATTGGCAGAATATGTAAATTAAAATTGCTAATTAGATTTACCTGTTTTTCAGCTTGTGTAGAAGTGTCATTGTTGTTCTTAGCAACTTGAACCTCTTCTGCCTAAAATTGAAATTGCTAATTAGATTACATGGCGAACACAAGGACATGGACTTCAGTTCAAATTGCTAATTAGATTTACCTGTTTTTCAGCTTGTGTAGAAGTGTCATTGTTGTTCTTAGCAACTTGAACCTCTGCTGCCTAAAAATGAAATTGCTAATTAGATTACATGGCGAACACAAGGACATGGACTTCAGTTCAAATTGCTAATTAGATTTACTTGTTTTTCAGCTTGTATAAAGGCAGCCCCTGTGTTCACAAATACCTTGCATGTTTGTTTGTTGTGACCGAATTGTTTGCATCTACTACATTTTCTGAATCCCTTCTGCAATCACAAATCACAAGGAAAATTCATTTTGGTTAATTACATCCTAAATTCATTGGGTAAATATTTAACTAAGAGTGTATTTTTACCTTCTTCTGTTTTAGTATGACTGCACCTTCCTCAACAACATTTTGGGCAGCATCTCCTTGATCCTGGTTTTGTTCAGTTTCAAGAGGATGTGTTTCTTGAACAGGCTCAAGGGGGCCTTGATTTTGGGAAGTCTTGACAACAACAGGTGGGGGGCCTTGATTTTGGGAAGTCTTGACAATTGCTTGGATGCGATGTGACCTCCTCACTTGGATCTTACTTGGTTTCTTCTTAGCTTTTTTCTCATTCACACCAATTGCAACGCTTGGAATATCTAAAATTTCAGAATCTTGAGTAGGTTGTGTATTTGTAATTTCAGCCACAGCATTGGACGGACCCATTGGTCTTAAATTTTCAACATAAAGCTGCCCTTCAATCTTATGTTCAGCAGCGTACCTTGCCAATTCCAGCGCATCAACATCACTTTCCAGCTTTCTGAACTTGCCCCTATGCATAACATCCTCTGCCTTCCTCCACCATAAAGCAGTTGAGGTATACCCAAGCTCTTTCACTAGATCGAGGGTCTCAAAGAACGACCATCTATCCTCATCTAGGCCGTGATGGACACTAACCAAACCACCAAAATAATGCAAGTTGGGAGCGGTTCCAAACCAGCCCCCATGATGAATGACCAATGTAAAAACCATTCTGCAATCATACTCACTAATCAGAACCAAGATTTACACATAACAGGCAAAATTAGAAACCAAAAACATGTGAAAGTTGGTCTTTCAGAACACATACTTTCACATAAAACATACTTTCAGAACCAAGACAATACCATTAACAATTAACCATTAACAATTAACCATTATCAATTGACCATTAAAAATTAACCATTAACAATTAACAATTACCCACAACCCCCAAAACCCCAAAAAACCCCCAAATCCAAAACCAATTGATTCACAAGCAAAGGAAAAGAGCAACTTACTTGAATGGAAAGGAAAAAGAAGGTTTGCCCACTGTGTTGTGTTCTACTGCAGAGAGAGAGAGAACGAACAAATTGCTATTGCCGAAGGGGATGAACGACGAAGATAACGGGCGACGAACGGCTGCCCACGGCGGACGGACAACGGAGGGAGGCGCACGGAAGGCAGGCGGACGACGTCCGAGGGAAGACGGACGACGGACGAGGGAGGGCGGAGGGAGGGCGGCGCACAGCGGGGCTCAAGAAGGTAGCACGATGAAAGGAAATGGAAGGGATGAAAATTAGGGATTTGAAGTAAGGACCCAGTTCAGATGGGTGTAATTGGGGTTTTAATTCATTAAGGTTATAATAGTAATTTCCCTATTTTAATTTCTTTTCTTTTTTTTTAATTACTGACGTGTAATGCCACGTAAGCAATTACCGGAGCTCCGGGCTCCGGCGAGGACCTATGTCAGACACTTTACAAACTGAGGGACCATTTACAAAAAAATTTCCGGGGAGGAACCTGGTTCAGACGGCGAGTAAATCACAGGAACTAATATGATGATTTCCCTACAAAAAAATGGTCATGTTTTTTAATTTATATTTAATTTTAAAAAATAACAATAAATAAATAAATGTGATTATTTTAATAAAGTAAATACCCTATTATTATGTGAGGACTCTACAATTTTTTCTCATGTTGGCCATCGAAACTTAGATGTTTTACTAACAAGTAAGCATATACACGACCATAATTCCGACAAGCTGGCCTCGTTGGATTTGCATTTCCAGATGGCTTTACAGAATTGATATTTGTTTCATGCGGATTCGAAATCATTTTTACTTTTCAATTTCTGGCCAACGCAATGTGACGGAATAATGTAGTTTCTGGCTAGGGTGTTGGCCTCAGTTAGGAAAGAATTACGGTGGTGCCGTGGTGGGATTAGGAGTTGAAGAAGAAGAATTATGACGGGTTGCATTGGCTGTCATCCTCCACGCCGCCACGGTGACGGCGGTCGTCCTACAAGGGTATAGTTATAATTTCACCAGTTATATGCATGTTCAATCACAACCGTTTATTTATTTTTAACTATATATCTATAGCTTTAATTAATGGTGCACCTGTACAGCACATGATTAGGTGGTGCCCGTTATAACCATCTTTTAATTTGGATGAATTTATTTACTTTTTTCGTATACAGAACTCTTCATGACATCTTATTTAGATATGTTGGATTTTTGTCATATTCATAAATCGGGCTAGCTACTTTTTCTGCATCTTTATCCCAAAGTGTTCAATTTGATGCGACATATATCTTTTAAAACTGCTAATAATGAAAGGGACGGCTACGAGTTTCCATTTTCCAAGAGACAAATAAAACAAAATAAAATTAATTAAAAGATAGTATAATACAAACGCGCGTCTAATTATATTTGCGATCTTATCTTTCTAAAATTTAAGGGAATGTGATAAGATAAAAATATGAAAGAGTAGTCTAAATAACCCTAGACAAAGTTTTGGTTAAATAATAACTAATTTTAGATAGACTAATAATAATATTTAAGATGGACGGACTAGAAATATCATATTATATTTTTGTTTTTTATTTATAATCTAATTGGTTCATTTGGGTGGGGGTGAAGTTACCTCTATGGATCATTTACACAACCCCTCAAATATATAATTAAAATCTATGGTCGAACCTAGGTGAAGTTTTTGGGTTTGGAAGATTTGACTTTTATCTTGATTTTCAAGTGATTTAAGCTTGTATGTGAGGTTTGATGAAAAGAAAAGGCTTAATAACACTTTTGGTCCCTCACGTTTCACAATTTGACATTTTTGGTCCTTCTTGCAATTTATTAGCACCCAGAGTCCCTTAACCTTTAAAGAAATTGCATTTTTAGTTTACCATCCGACTCCGTTAAAGATTAAACGGAATATTCCTTTTGAAATTAATTAAAAAAAATAAAAACTCATAAGCTCTTTGGATTTTCCAGAAAATACCCCATCTCCTTCATCAAACCTTCTTCTTCCTCTTCTCCCATCATCTCCTCTCTTATCAATCTCCAACCATCAAAACATCACAGCCACCACTTCTTCATAAAAAACACAACTTCCATAAAACAGAGCCGAAAAGAGAGAACAACCGAAACCCCCCAATTTCAGCATCAAACTTATCTCATCCATGACCAATTCATGCCTCACGAGACCATCATCGATCCAACACCGCCCGGTCTTCGATCCACCATCTCGACCACCACGCTCTCCGTTCACAACCTCTGTCACAACCCTTCTTCCCCTTGCTGTCAACCCCAATCACCGAACCCAAACACCCATCAGAAGAGAAGAAGAAATAGAGGACAACAAACTCAAACAATCTGCTCCTCACCAACGCCGCATGACCACCCAGTCTGTCACCAACCGCCACCACTCCTTACCGCTGTTTCCTTCACTTTCACCTCGTTCCTCCTCCTCCAGACCTCGTTCATCATCTTCATAGACAAAAACTCAGAAAATCCCAAAACCTCACACCCAAAAAAAAAACCCAGAAACATCTTCATCTCCTTCTCCATCATCAAACCCAGAAAATCAAAACATTTTCTTCCCCTTCATCATTTACCCACCTTCAACATCTTAAACCCGAAGAGAAAGAAGAACCCAACCCCAACCTCATCACTCCAATCAAACAACTCAAATCCTTACCACACCCATTTTCCCCAAATGCCTACCAAACCTAGAAATTGTGAGGTCGAGAGAGATGAAGACCTGGGAGCGGTGGCTACCTCGGCGTAGATATTAGGACGACGTCATAGTCGGAGAGAGGAGGTGACATGCACAGGCTTCGACGGGACGACCCAGCTTGCGGAGGAGATCGAAATGGCGGTGGATCTGCTTCGTATTCGCCGTTGAACTCCGATCTGGGTTCGAGCGGCGCGCTAACTTCTCCTCCTCTTGGATCCGCTTATGCCGCGCTGCGCTAGGAGAAGAAGGAAGGTGAAAAAAGAGGTGCGGCGGTGGAGGCCGATCGGAGGAGGAGTGGTGGCGGCGCTAGGTTTGGAGTGGACAAGAAGGTAGCGGTTGTTTAGAGGAGAAGGGTTTGGGTGGTGGCCGCCGGTTTTCTGGAGGTTCGGTGGTGGTTGAGTGAAGAGGAAGACGGAGAGGTGGGTTTTGTTCATTTTTCTGGTTTCATTTTGGGTAAAGAGGGAGGTTTGATTTTGTTACTTAGTTTATAGGAAGAACAAAAGATGGGGTTCTAGGTTTTCTTTTTTCTTTTTATTTTTAATTAAAATTTTAATAAAAAACTGTTAAATTTTAGACGGAAGTTAACCCAAAACTAAAATTGCAACTTCTTTAAAGGTTAAGGGACTTTGGGTGCTGATAAATTGCAAGAGGGACCAGAAATGCCAAATCGTGAAAGGTGAGGGACCAAAAGTGCTATTAAGCCAAAAGAAAAATTGTTCCCTTTGGTTTAAGGGTTGTGGTCAAGATCAATGGGATTTTTTAAGGGTTTGAAAAAATGATTTTCACTTGGTTTTGAGAACTAAAGCTTAGAGGGATTAAATTGAGTTCAAAATTTGAAAATTGATTTGAAAACTTGTAGGAAAAGTTAAGTTTTGCGTATTGAAAATGTTTTGAGGGACTTAGTAGTGCGTTGTTTGGTGAAAAATGGAAGTTTTTATGCATTTTGTCATTTTGGACAGAACTGAAGCCTTTTAGGTTTTGTGTATATTTTTGTCTTCAAAAACTTGTTTTAGGATTTTAAGTTGATAAGTGAATGACTTGCCTAAGTTGCTCTTCAAAAGTTTTGGATATTTGGAAAAGTTTGAAAGTTGTAACTTAGTGTTTTTCAAAGGTGTGAAGGGTGTTCATGCTTCCTATGAGCAGGCTTTTGGTCAGGTCATCAATCTTGACAAATCGATGCTCTCCTGTAGCCGAAATATGCTAAGTACATGTTCTGGTAAGCTTAAAAAACTGTCAGGTGTCAAGGCAATGAACAACTATGACAAGTTGTTGATTATTGGCTCATATAGAGAAAACAGTCGTAACAGTGTTTACCGCATATGCGGTGTGACATGTACCACATATGCGGTAAATGACAAACGTCCATTTGGAGGCTGGGTATTACCGCATATGCAGTGAGACATCTACCGCATATGCAGTAAACGACAATAAGGACTTGGTTGTTGGAAGGTACCGCATATGCGGTGACCTAGTGTACCGCATATGCGGTATGATGCTGTTTGGGTTTTTGTTGTTGTTCTGTTTTATTCTAGGACCTGATTTGTTAGGGGGGGATTGTGATAGGATTTAGTGGTATATTATCTTGTAATATCTGGGTCACTAGAATCCTTATATCTTGTAACACCGTAACCCTAAAGCATAATCTGAATGAAACAAGGTTATAGCTACTCTATAGCCGCAGAGGTAGGCTGCATTGGCTGAACTGCGTGAACAAACCTTTGTGTCTTACAATTACGATTTCTCAACTCGTACTCTGTGCAATCAAGGTGCTTGTGCTAAAACAAGTATTTGGGGCTGTCGATGATCATTGGAAAGTCTAAGTTCGAAATCTTTAATTTTGTCTAAGAGCGAGTTTGGAAATGGTGAAAGAGCTGAAGGAGCTGTCTCTTTCCCGTGCGGATAGGGAGAATCTTATAAAGACAGTGGCTCAAGCCATACCATCCTACATTAGGTCTTAATTTGTGATTTCAGATAACATTTGTTATCAATTTGAAATGATGATTAGTAATTTTTTTTGGGTGTTGATGTCACTTAGAGGAGTCTCCATTAGCTCAAATGGGATAAGCTCTACTCGGCTAAGTGTGAGGTGGCCTTGGTTTCCGTGACTTTAAAGCATTCAAGATTGCGCTTGTGGGTAAAAATTGGTGGCACATCCTCATGAATCCACAATCTCTTATGATCATAACTTATAAAGCCGTGCACTTCCCTAACAGATCCATTTTTCGGGCAAAGAAAGGATATTTGTCGACTTACGCTTGGTCTAGTAGTCTTTGCTCGAGGTGAGTTCTTAAAGAGGTTGGCCTTTGGAAGATGGAGCATCGATGCATGTGTGGGAGGATAAATAGCTACCGCAGAGCACTTCTTTGATTTATCGCACGAAGTTGGTTATGGATTTGGGCATACAACAAGTTACTGATTTGATGCTTCCCTTGAATGTGGGGTGGAATGGGGATCTTATCACAGAATTATTTTGGCCTGCAACCGCCACTACAACAAATTTGGCCTTAGGCCGCGGCCAGAAAACCGTGGTTGTATGTAAAAAACCCGTGGCAATAACCTTCGACCACGGTTTTGCCACGGATTCCCACCTGTGGGATATGCAGTCGTGGCCTATGCTAATCGGCCACAGTTTTAAACTTTAGGCCACCATTCTCTGACAACCGTGGCAAGAGTGGGCCGCGGTTTAATCACGCTGGTTGAGGCCACGGTTGATGTTTAGGCTGCAGTTACTTGTCGTTGTATTATTCAACCACTGTTTACAGTTGCTTCTTTACACCACGGTTTTCAAACCGTTGCGTTGATGTTTAGGCCGCGGTTACCACGGTTTACAGTTGCTTCTTTACACCACGATTTTCGAACCGTTGCGTTAGTATGAGTGACACCATATATAGTCCACAATTTTAACTTTGTGCATGTACGTTTTAGGCAACGATTATAACCTGTCGCATTTGCATTTAAGCCATAATTCACATTTTAACCCAGATATTTATTAGATCTTTTTAACACAACCATTTAGACCACAAAATGTGTTCTAACAAGTATACATGTGAATTTGTTAATTTCATATATTTAATATTTAATGCTTGAAAGTAATTGACTATAACCAATATTAAAATATCAACCAGAAATTTTTAAGCTAGCATATCACAATATGCATTAATTAAAAGTTACCACTACACCAAGCTGACGACACTAACTAATAATTAAGTCCCAATTTTTGTTTAGAAGTTTTCATCCCAAACTTAAAACAAAGGTTCCAAGAGAAAAAACATAAATCATCATTTTTACTAATCATCAAGAAACCTAACACATTTTATCTCCTAAACAAAAGATTATTTCCTTCTAAAGCTATATGTGCACATATTTTGCAAAATTCCAAATTGCTTGGCTTACACATTTTATCTCAAGAAACCTAAAACCAAGACAAATATTCAAATTTAACATCTTGAACAAATCACTAAATTAACAATTTATCATTGAAAGGGTAAAGAGGTTACTTGTTCTCCTCAAAGTAAAATGCAAGCTCCAAAGACAAGGATTCAAATGATTTACAAAATTGTGAATTAAAAGATTTACCTTTCCCCAAATGATTCCCTAAAATGAGTATATTTGTGTTGGTCCTACAATTTGGGGCAGAAGTTTTGTGTTTGCGATTGGGGGAAGAAGTTTTGTGTTCGCGATTGGGGGCAGCGTTCGCGATGCGATTTGGTACAGCAGCATCGTTCGCGTGGAGATTTGGGGCAGCAGCGTTGCACGACGCAATTTGGGGCAGTAGAGAGGAAATATATTGCGCGTAGAAGAAATTTGGCTTAGGTTAAACTTGTGTTTCTGTTCTTTGCGTTGTTTTTTTTTTCCTTAAGTTTTTTCAGAAAGAAAAAACAAAAACGCGCCATGGGTTTTGGTGGGTCAAATTTTAATGGGTTGGGCCCACAGTTTGAATTAAAGATTTTAAGGCCGCGGTTGGATGACAGTGGAATAAAGGGTCCACGGTTGGCAACCTGCGGTCACAATATAGCCATGGGTACGAAACTGCGATTTAAAGAGTATAGGCTACGGTTTCTTTGTTCTGATTTTAATTTTTGTAAAATTACCCTACGGTTCAAAAACCGTGGCATTTGGCCATTTTAAGCCACAGTTTTCTGTCCGTTGAAAATTTTAGCGTGGCCGAAAGTTAAATTTCTTGTAGTGCGCCACGAATATTCTGCTAATTCCTCTTCCACTACACTCCCAAGAGGACGAGTTTTTTTGGCCTTCTACTTGTGATGGTTCATGTTCTACGAAGGCTTGGCACGCATTCATCTGTTAGTAAAATTTGGGCGCTGCTACCTCTACTTCACATTGCCTACAAAGTCTTAGCTAGAATATCTCTGGGTGTTCATCAGCTCTGCCTCGTTGCAAGGGTGTAGCGTGGCACGCTGTTATGGAGATCCTCCTTTAAAGTGCACGGTGTGGATGTGGTTGACGAATGCCTTTTCTACAGCTTGGTTCCTGAAACATTTTCACACTCGCTCGCTATTGTTTTTCCCGGTCATTAAGATCGATCGAGGTGGTGGTTTGCCTCTTCTCTTGGGCTCCACCTTGACAATGTATCTGGTTTCTGCAGATCCTGATGCCATTTTACTCTTCTTGTCGTTGATTTATTGTGTATGGGACTGCCGTAACAAATTGGTAGGAACCAAAATCTTCTTGTGATCTGGCTTTGTCGCGAGCTCTTTCTATGGTATCGCAGCCCCCTTGTTGTGCGAGATGCAGCTATACATGTTGATTTTCCTATGGCTGGCCTGCGACCTGTCAGTGATTTGTTGAATCAATTTTGACGCACCAATATATATTATAAATTTTAAATCAAATAAATAAATAAATTTAATATTGAGATGCTAAAGTGTAATTTTCTAAATGAATTTTTGTAATTTTTATGTCAGCAAAATAATTACTCAGTGAAGGATAGCCTAATTGAGAGCGTAGAATTCCATATACCCTCACTCTCCAAAAAAAATTACTCAAATTTATATATTAGAGTGTTTATTTTTAATACATTAATTAAGATGTTTATTGTTTTTGAGTGAGTAAGCACTTGGTCATACTTAAATTCATCAAATATTTATCAATTTACACATGAGTTCTTAACTTATTATACATAGAGATACATATTAGGGCCGAGACATTTCTGACACATGTATTAGTAGTTGTTTTTAACCGCCGTGTAAGTTTTCAATGGCTAAAACCTGCAGCTAATGCTTGTGTCAAAAGGGTGTGTGTCAAATGTGTATGTTCACTGGTAGAAGACTTGGTAGCTATTGGGCTGGATAAATGATGGTGTTTAGTTGATGGTCCTTTAGTATTAATTAATATGTATTAGCTTTATGTCACTACATTATATTACATATTTTTTTCCTTTTATCTCTGCTAGGGTTTCCTTTTCACCTCTTTCCCTGGTGCGGCGGAGGCCCTGGTGCTGGCCTCTCTGGCGGCCGCCGTCCTGCCGCTACCTGGGAGGCGTCGATCCTGTCTTTTGGCTTTTGGCTCGTCGCGCTTCCTTCTGTCTTTTGGCTCTGCTTCTCCTCGCTTTTCGTCATCGCGCGATCTTCCTCAGGTTTCCCCTGGTGCGGCGGCGGCTCTGCGGTTTGATTTTGTTTCTCCTCGCGACCTCTCTTCGTGCGTCTTCCCCCTGGGTCGTCCGCTTTGTGATTCTTGTTTCATCTACTTGAATCCTTGTGGTGCTTCGCGCCGTGTCGCTTCTCTGCTACGTGATTTTGTTATTGATCTGTTCCAAGGGCCTTTTGGGTGTGACGGGTATGGACCCTCCCTGTTCTGGGCCGATCTCTTCTTCCCTGCCAGGTTCGGCGTCGGCGAGTGGCGGCCTTGGGCTGAGGCTGGCTGCTGAAGGAGGAGAGGTGGCAGAGAGTTTGCCGGCGAGTCTAGAGGGTTTCGTGGCGAAGGGGGGCATCTTCCTTCAGCCTCGCGTCGCCCCTCGTCGCTGTGTTTCGACCCTCTTCATCGATGGTATTGAAGAGTCTATAGGCTATCACCACATTCGCGGGCTGTTCTCTCTTTTTGGTCGGGTTCTGAATGTCTTCATTCAACGGAAACGCAAAGCTGGGCGTCGCTTTCGCTTCGGTTTCGTCCGCTTTCTGTCCAAGCGCCAGGCTGCCTCTGCTACAACCGCTTTGGATGGCCTCAAGGTGGGCGGAGCTGTCCTTTCAGTGGCTCCGGCTAAGTTTCCCAAGGATACTCTGCCTTTGAGTATCGTTTCTCGTGTGGCGGGGGGCTGCCTACGATGGGGGTCCGTGCTCGCTCGTGGAAGGAGGCTCTTTGGGGAGATCTTCTTGCGGCGGCCATGAAGGAGGTAGCTATGGTTCTGGGTGCATTAAAGGATGTCGAGGCTGTCGAGAGAACTCCCGATGTGTTCCTCTTTCCTGAAATTGGTTGTTTGCAGGTCGAGGCTTCCGCAGTGGTGTGTCCCGGTGTTTCTGTTGGCCCTTCCTGCGACATCTCCTTGCTCACGGACTAGAGTGAAGAGTGTCGTGGTGAGGGGTTGCTTGGTTCTCAGGAAGGGGTGATTGTGCAGTCTCCTAGAAGACGTGGTCGACCAAAGAAACAGGGTGGTTCAGGCAGCTCCAAGGGGGAATCAGTTCCTGCAGGTAGGGCTCGCGGTCTGGGGGTCAAGAGGCCTCGTGGCCGGCCCAGGAAGGAGGCGAGGTGTCCGGAGCCTTCCTCTCCTGTTTGCTCTTTTTTGGAGGCCGAGGCGGGAGAGCACAGAGTCGATGGTCTCGTTTCTGCCGCGCCTGAGACTCCTGTGCCTCCGAGTGTGATGACGAGAGCTAGACGTGCCATTGAGGTTGGCAAACAGGTGGGTGTTGTTTTCGAGTGCCCTGACAGCGTGGCAGTTAAGCATATTGCGGATCAAATTATGGAGCGTAGGAGGTTGTAGGCTTCGATTCTTTTTGTGCAGGTGTCGTGTTTTGGGATCTTGTTGTATTGGTGGGTGGTCTCTGTCTGGTTGGGGTTGTGATTAGGAGGCCGGGCTTTGCGTTTTTGTTGTCTTGCTGTTGCGGCGTCTTTTCCAGGTTGTGGCGTTTTTCTTGGTTAGGAGTAGATCGAAGGGCCTGTGTTTTTGCGGTTTGTGAGGGTTTTGTGCTTTGGCCTTCGTCTGTTTTGGGTGGGGTTTGTATATCTTCTTTTTGTCTGGTGCTGCCTTTCCTTTCCTGTTTTTGTGATGGGAGGGCAGCACTCTTGGTGTTTTGTAGGCCTATGATATTTTATATATAATTTCGCTTTCTAAAAAAAATGTATTAGCTTTATGTACTAGCCTATATAAGGCAAAACCTAAATGATATAAGGGACAAGAAAATTAATCCAAAGTCTTTTTTTTCCTTTTTTAGAATAGCTGCTACTGTTACTTGCTTTGGTTGAAGAAATTGATTTTTCTTCATACCATTCACCAACTATTTCTGCTTAGTTACTTTGGATCGAAATATTTTCTCTCCATTTGGTGTCCCCTTCTAATTTCTCAATTCAATCAATGCAAACAAGAAAACACTATCACCACACATAAACAAACAAAGAAACAAGATTTTGGCATGTTCATTTCAAAGTGCATCAACATTAGATTCAAGGAAACCCAATGAAAAACTATGTTTTCTAATACACACAAACACAACACAATGGTTTCTACATGTCAAATTGAAAATCTTCCCTCAAGCTTCTCTTTTTGTTATCCTAACCTTCAACCCATTCTTCATAAGGAGTATAATTGAATAGCTAGGGATAGGAACATGATCTTCCACCAATTGGACACGATAGTCGCGCAAAATAGCTACTATCACAATTTTCAATTGAACTAAGGACATGTCCTTTCCTAAACAAGTTCTTGGTCCTGCATTAAAACTAAAGAATTTGTAAGATGGAACATAAATAATGCCTCCTCTCTCAGACATCCACCTCTCTGGCTTGAACTCCAAGCAATCTTCTCCCCAAACATCTTCAAACCTCCCCATTGCATACAAAGAAATTAATACCATTGCATTGGGATTAACATGATGCCCACTTGGAAGCACATCAGCTTCAATTGCTTGCTTGCGTTCAAAAGGCACAGGAGGGAAAAGCCTCATAGTTTCACATAAAGCACCATGGAGATAAACTAGGTTTTTTACTTCCCCATAATTCTCTTTGATCTCTTGAAGAATCTTGGCTTCCACTAATGGGTTTTTAGCAACAAGCCAGAAGAACCACGTGAGAGCTGAAGCTATGGTACTTCTCCCTCCTTCAAGAAAGCCATATGCAGAGTCCCTTAGAAACTTGTCATCCTGTGTTTTCTTCCCTTTCTCTTCTCTCATCAATGTTGTTAGCAATGGCATGTCAACATCATGAGCTTCATCAAGTAACGGGTCATTTTTGTTCAGCTCCTTACGCTTAGTTTCTATACATGAATATAGGAACTTATCAATTTTTTTGCATGCTCTGGCCATCTTCTTCTCCGCACCAATTTGAAGCCATTGTTGCAACTTCCAGACACATCTCGGCACGACATGTCTGTAGAACATGCACTCCTCTGCTTCATTGAAAGCCTCCTCGCTTTCGATTTTGGGGAAATCAATGGAAAGGGAACCAGGATCGAATCCTAGAATCGCGGAACATATGTTGTCGAACGTGAACCGGTGGAAGACCTCTTGTAAATCCACCACGGTCCCTTGTTTCTGAACATGATCCAAGAGGGGAAGCAGGGAACTCTGCACCTTCTTCTGAGTCGTTTTCCCGTAAAACGACTCGAAGCTGCTATGCTTAACCAAAGGGCTGAGCAGAGACCTGGTGTGTTTCCAGTTTTCCGAATCAGCAGCGACCATGGCGCCTCCGAAAGCGTGGAAAATCTCACGAAACTCGGGGCCCTTCACGTAGTTGTGAAAGCTCTTGATGGTAACATGGCGCACGTTGATGGGATCACCCGTGAGGATGAAGTTCATTCTGGTGAACCAAGGTCCCATGAACTCCCCTGTTCTCCCATTTCGTTTGAGGATTTCGATGATGAAATCATGGATCCGCGTTAAGTTCAACATGACTTGTGGGAACATGCCAAGGATTGGATAATCTATCAAGAGGGGGTATCTGCAGCAACATTGTCTCTTGTAAATGATGCATAGGAAACATAACAATGCTGCTGCAATCGTGCAAGAAGTGTAGTAGCCTAGCATCATCACTAACAAAATTGTTTGTTTGTTTGTTGCTGGATATGCTTAGAAGTGGATGGCTCGTGGATATGCATAAATATATAATAATCGGTTTTGGCCGCCTTCATTGGATACGTATGGTCTGCATTGGAATGTGTAGTTGAAATTGAGTTTTGATTTATTCCGATCTCTTCTTTTTCTTTCATCTATTTAATTTTCAAATTTTTTCTCTATATATAATAATCTTTCGGTTTGATTCATTCACACCCTTACTCCATTTCCACCTTCACTTTTTATTTATCTTTCTCTTCTTTTTCAATTATATCACCTATCACATCTCTTACCACTCTCTCTTCTTTTCTTTCCTATCTCTACCTTCTTTCATTACACCTATTTTAAATGTGTGAACAGTAAGTAACTTAATTCTTTCAACAACCCGTCAACCAATTCTGCCAGTTTAGCTGAAGAACTTAATTGGCTGAATAAACTTTTCCGGCAGCTTGAAGAAATCGGTCCTACTACTTGGATTCAAGGGGAAATTCACACACAAGAACTATACACTTTGTTGTGGATTTTTCTGCATAATTTGTTTATGGATTAACTTACAAATTTTACTTGCGATTTTTCTAAAAAAATTCTACACTAAAAATATTGAAGAAAAATTCACAAAATTTTTTGTAACAAAATTCGCAAAAGATTGTTTAGTTAAAACCTACTATGTTTTTTTTTTCCGCATTTAGCAACGGTCTTTTAGCGGCAGTTAAAAATTAAGCTAAAATGTGTATGCCAATTTGGATTGTTACGCTGTGGTGGGATTCGAAAGTCATTCTCCTAAAAATATTCGTAATGGATAGGAGGAAAAGAATTCATAATAATAAAGACCAAAACTATGGTATGTTTTTTTTTTTTTTTTTTTTTTTTTTTTTTTTTTTCTGGTTATAAGAGGAACTCTAAATAAGAAATAAAACTAAGCAAGAGCGTCTAAATACAATGACGCATAAATCGAAGATGGAGGTTGTCTCCACACACGATGCTGAGACCCGTCCCTAGCCGCTTGCCTCACAAGGAAGTCAGCTGCATTATTCTTTTCTCGCAGAACATGGATGAAGGAGACATTCCAATCTCTCGTCAACCAAGAGCGGACCTTTAAAATTAAGTCACGTTTTCAGTCAGAGTTAATATCCATAGGTGCTTGGAGTACGCGCACCATCTCCAAGCAATCAAAAGCGCAAACAACCCGGCGAGTCCCAAGATCCCAAGCAAGGGAGAGACCCATCCCGACCGCCCAAACCTTGGCTCAAACGCATTACCATTCGCTTGACTCTTAGAAACCGTTGAGCGCCACGCTCCATCTGACGCACGGAGGATAGCCGCTCCTCCCACTCTACCCGTTGCTGCATTCCAACTTCCATCCACCATGAGAAGTGAGACAGTGGGGGTATCTTGCGTAGGGCATCCAAGAGACGCAAGCTTGGTACTTATAGTTCTAGACGAGGCAAAGTTAATATGCCAGCATGAGACATCTGATAAAACATTATGTAAAACCTGGTTGAGTTGCCACTTATCCTCGCAAAAAATATGGTTATTTCGCCACCTCCAATTCCACCATAACACTGCCACCGCCAACTTGCAATCTCTTGCTTGCAATAACTAAATACCTTTTTACATTTTCATTAATAATTATAAAAACGTTACTTTATTTGGATCGATTTAGATTTGAAAAATCTATATAGAAAAGGTTAAAAGAATACTTATGTTATTTTCAGTATTTTGATAAAACATTTTAAGGGATACATGTCATATTAGTCCATATATTTGTAAGCGAATTCCATTTTTCTCCCTCGTTGAAAAAAAAGTTTATTTATTCTTCCCATGATTGTGGACTTTTTGGTTTCTACATGTCAAATTGAAAATCTTCCCTCAAGCTTCTCTTTTTGTTATCCTAACCTTCAACCCATTCTTCATAAGGAGTATAATTGAGTAGCTAGGGATAGGAACATGATCTTCCACCAATTGCACACGATAGTCGCGCAAAATAGCTGCTATCACAATCTTCAATTGAATGAAGGACAAGTCCTTTCCCAAACAAGTCCTTGGTCCTGCATTAAAACTAAAGAATTTGTAAGATGGAACATAAATAATGCCTCCTCTCTCAGACATCCACCTCTCTGGCTTGAACTCCAAGCAATCTTCTCCCCAAACATCTTTAAACCTCCCCATTGCATACAAAGAAATTAATATCATTGCATTGGGGTTAACATGATGCCCACTTGGAAGCACATCAGCTTCAATTGCTTGCTTGCGCTCAAAAGGCACAGGAGGGTAAAGCCTCATAGTTTCACATAAAGCACCATGGAGATAAACTAGGTTTTTCACTTCCCCATAATTCTCTTTGATCTCTTGAAGAATCTTGGCTTCCACTAATGGATTTTTAGCAACAAGCCAGAAGAACCACGAGAGAGCTGAAGCTATGGTACTTCTACCTCCTTCAAGAAAGCCATATGCAGAGTCCCTTAGAAACACGTCATCCTGTGTTTTCTTCCCTTTCTCTTCTCTCATCAATGTTGTTAGCAATGACATGTCAACATCACGAGCTTCATCAAGTAACAGGTCATTTTGGTTCAGCTCCTTACGCTTAGTTTCTATACATGAATATATGAACTGATCAATTTTTCTGCATGCTCTGGTCATCTTCTTCTCCGCACCAATTTGAAGCCATTGTTGCAACTTCCAAACACATCTCGGCACGACGTGTCTGTAGAACATGCACTCCTCTGCTTCATTGAAAGCCTCCTCGCTTTCGATTTTAGGGAAATCAATGGAAAGGGAACCGGGATCGTATCCTAGAACCGTGGAACATATGCTGTCGAACGTGAACCGGTGGAAGACCTCTTGTAAATCCACCACGGTCCCCTGTTTCTGAACATGATCCAACAGGGGAAGCAGGGCACTCTGCACCTTCTTCTTAGTCGTTTTCTCGTAAAACGACTCGAAGCTCCTATGCTTAACCAAAGGACTGAGCAGAGACCTGGTGTGTTTCCAGTTTTCCGAATCAGCAGCGATCATGGAGCCTCCGAAAGTGTGGAAAATCTCACGAAACTCGGGGCCCTTCACGTAGTTGTGAAAGCTCTTGATGGTAACATGGCGCACGTTGATGGGATCGCCCGTGAGGATGAAGTTCATTCTGGTGAACCAAGGTCCCATGAACTCCCCTGTTCTACCATTTCGTTTGAGGACTTTGGTGGCAAAATCATGGATCCGCGTTAAGTTCAACAGGACTCGGGGGATCATGCCGAGGATTGGATAATCTGTACCGAAGGGGTATCTGCAGCAACATTGTCTCCTGTAAATGATGTATAGGAAACATAACAATGCTGCTGCAATCGTTAGAGAGTAGCCTAACATGACCAACAAAAGTTTTTGTTGCTGGATATTATGCTTGAGGTAGCTTTAGATGGAGAATGATCGATATATATACTCACTTTGGTTTTTCCAAGATTAATGGTGGGTCACATTGCTCCATCAACTGTGCGCAAAGAGGAAAGGTCCAGGACTCTTACAACTCCTCTCTACCTTTCCATTGCCAGCTGTAAGTTAACACATGCGTAAGTGGCACTTCCTCTTCCATCACTTCTTTTTAGTTTCCTTTTTAGTCATCATTTATGAATCACTATATAGACCACTATATAGTGCAAACACGTCGAGCCACCTCTTTTTTGTCTTTATCTTTCTTTTCTGCGCACATCACATATTCATTTATCTTTCATTTCTTCTTATCTTTCACTAGTAATCTACACTTAAAGAGTGTACATCAATTTTTATTGTTCTAAAAAATTGATTGTTATTATTATATCAGACTTTTAGGGCTTATTTGTTAAAGGGAGGAAAGAGTAAAAAGAAAGAGACTAGAGAGAGTTAGAAGAGTGGGGAAAGGACCACCCTTATTTGCAGTGGCGGAGCCAAGGGGGGACATGGCTATGCCATGGCCCCCACTAGTTATTGGTTTCATTCATTTTGTATAAAATTGCTTGTTGGTTTCACTCACTTTGTATAAAATTACTTGTTGGTTTCACTTACTTTTTATAGAAAAATTATGTTGGTCAATATTGGCACCACCCAACTCAAAGTTCTCCGTCCGCCACTGCTTATTTGGCTACCCATTGCTGTAGAGAAGAGAGAGATAGAATGGACTTGAAGACAACTTTTTGCTGCCTTTGCAGATTGCGAAGAAAGTGGGGAAAACTAGTTTCTTTTCCAAGATTAGAGGTGGGTAACGTTGCTCCATCAACTATGTGTAAAAGGAAGAGGTTCAGGACTCTTGCAACTCCTCTCTACAATTCCATTACCAGCCGTTAGTTAACACTTGCTTAAGTTGGCACTTCCTCATGTGTATTGTATGTGGAAAAAATAAAACAACTTCCATCACTTCTTCTTCAATGTTGATATATTCACACTCTTTCTCTTATCTCTCATTTCCACATAGTTTTTCATCATATATTTTTCTCTTCTCCTTCTATCACATCACTAATTAAATCATTTATTTCTCGGTCTTCCATTGATATCTCTCACTAAAGGGTAAGGTGGAAAGGTGTGATGTTAGCGACGATGTTATGTAATTTATTGTATTTGAGTTTTCTTGTCTATATAAGGTATTCTTTACTTCAATATAAGAAATTGCCTTTCCACCTTATCAATAATATCAGTGTGTTTAGCAATTATATCTTTCTAAACTCTTTCTCTTTTTTTATGAAAAATCTTATTCTTATTATTATGGCATAGATTCTTATAATACAAAGAAGAGGACTCTTAGGGCCTATTTGGTGGTCAGGATAAGATAAAAACATGATATGATAAATGATTGGATATGCACATGATATGATAAGAGCAGGATAAACTCTTATCTTATCCTGCATTTGGGGTGGACAGGATATTGATAGGATATGATACAAATAATGAAAAATGTATCAAATTTTCTTTGAAATAAAAAATAATTTAATTTAATTTTCTAAATAATTTTTTTAAAAAAGTGATTATTCTTAAATTTAAATTTTTTATATTTTTATAAATAGCTTATTTTTAATATTAACTAAAATAAAATTAATTTTTATTAATTCCGCTATTTTAATTTTTTCGAAGTGAGTCTATTTTAATTAAAATTATTATATATGTAACAATGAGTTTTAACTTAGTAGGAGTAAGTGATTAATGATAAAAATTATTAAAAGATATTATTCTTTCAAAAATATTTTATAGTTAAATTATTAATTATAATTATTAAATAGAGAAATAATTTTTAATAATATCATATGATAATATAAAATTAGTCTATATTTACTATTAAAAAATTAATATATATATATATATATATGTGAGTAGCTATTTTATTGTTAGTGAAGAATTATTTTGTGCATTTTTATTTTAATATAAATAACGAAAAATAATGTTAACTAAATAGTAGTAAGTGATAATGAAAAATTAATTATTTTATATGAGTAAATCCAATATTTTCACCATTTATAAATAATTTTATTTTTTAATTAAATTTATCAGTAACTAAATAATTTAACTTAACAATAACAATAAGTAATTGATAAGTAATAAAATTAATATTTTACTAAAATCAAAATTTATATTTATTAATTAATATTATTATACATTATATAAAATATAAATATTGAAATTAATTTTGGGTCATGGTAATAAACAAACAAAAAACTGATATCCTATCCTGTCAAAATAATTTCTACCCTAGCTTACCCCTTATGATAATTTTTACACATGATGAACATGATAGGATAAGGGACAAAATAGTGTTATCATATCTTACTGATACAACAAACAGAAGATAATAACATATGATTACTATCTTATATAGTGTATACTCTACACTCGCATGTGTACCGTAAAATATCAAATTAAAGATTCATAACTACGGTTGTCTTTGTTATCAGTATGTTGATTAAATATATTAGTTGTGATTTGAGAATGTAGGCTAAAGGCAGTGTCTAAAAGTTCATCTTGTAAAATATTTGATTGCAACAACAATAAAACTTTTTAACGATAACACTATGGAAAAAGTAACTTTACCAATTACTTCCTAATTTTTCCAACGCTAAATTTTCCTACTGGAAAAACCTTTTATCTTGTAGTCGACAATTCAGTGAATGATAAGGACATTAGGAATGAAACTAGGTCTTCAGAAAGACACACACTAAAGATAATCAAGTTTGATATATTCATATTCAGTAAAGTTAATCACTCAATACTTCCTGCACTTTGGCTTATGCTACTGTAACTCATGCTTTTACAAAGATGAAACAAAATTTCTTCATTGTAGATTTAGAATTTTAAGTGTTGGCACTATATATGAATTTGTTGATTTGTGTTCCCTACTCATATCAGCTTGCTCCAACCGTGCTTAAGTGAAGAGGGAGATTTATTTACTGCTGTGTTTTCTTGCCTGTCTTCATGTACCGCAAAGTCCGTAATAATGGTCTCAACGGGAGGCTGTGTCATCTTGAGGGCCTGGTACATCGTTTGTAAAAATAAAAGCTGCAAGGGTGAGTCACAAAGCATCCAAAGCATAAACAACAATATAAAGAAATAAGACAGATCGACGTCACGTCAAACATTGCAATCGATTAATTCACCAACCAAAGACAACAAAATCAATGCAATCCATACCACCCTTTTACTGTGTCATTACTCTTCCTAGAAGAGTAACTCATCCACCTCTTAACCATTCACATGAATTCTAGGCACATTGGCTATGCACAGCCATACTATTCAGAACGTCGCTCGGAAACGTGGGTTCTCTCACTAACCCACTCCTCTTACCGAGCCATGATTACTGTATTGGCTTTCAGTCGGAATGGCGCAGCCTTTCCCAGGCTTCCTACTCCACTAGCCGGAACACAGGGATCCAAAATCAACGGCCTAGTGTTGATTCGCTCCACTGAATCATCCTCAAGTCACCCCACCTCTGGAATGCCGCCTCAGGTATCTCGGGCATCCACACTGGGAGCACATTATTGAACTCTCACACAATTGAAGTTGCCATGCATTTTTTTACTCCTTATTCCTCAAAATAATGCATATGAACTATGGCAAACAATATCACACATAAGCAATCATCTCCCCCTAATCCCCTCTACATCAATTTCCCTCACCTGCATTCATAAACATCCCTGGCCCGGTATATATGATTAGCCATTATAGGGATTTTTCAAGCATACTTTACTCATCTAACCATACGTTGGGAATCACAGAACAAATGTTGACCTCAAACCCTGTCCTTGAAATTCTAAAACTCATGAGAAATTGATCCATACATGAAGCATGTTAAAATCCTTGAATGCAGTTAATCTAGTGAATGTTATTTATGTTCAATTAATCTTATATGCAAAATAGTCCCGCTGAAGTGACAAGAACAACTATGTAAAAAACTACGGAAAAAGTATGAGAACTACTCAATCCTCAACACTAGTCCCGCTCGAATTTACAAGGAGGTTGCACATAGTGTCTTTGCTAACATGCCCCGCCCCGCTCCGCACAGCTGAGGAAAAACAATAAATATCTAGAAATGAAAAAATTGTGTTCCTACCACTGATCGGGTAATTTATAATGACCATAACTTGTTATGAAAGATGTCTTGGTAGTGTTTTCCTTCTTAATCTTCAATTTACCTAGATCGCAAGTCATCGTTTTTTCCAAAATATTGAGCTCTTTACAGTCCGATCAAACAACTCATTAATGCGAGGTAAATGATATTTATACCTTTCTTCTTCACAAACAAAACCAGTGTTAGTGTTAGGAACCAAATTTATGGAAAAATCTGCCCCTCTATCAGACGATACACTAGGAAAATTTTCAAGAAATACATTTAGAAATTCACACACTACAAGAATCTCTTTTAGTTTCATTTCAGTTGTTTGAGTATCTCTAATCAAGTCCAAGTATTACTGACAAATCTTCCTTATTAGATTGTATGGCATCCAACTTCTCTCTCCGGAAATGAGTAACATGAGTCTCCAGATAATTTAAATCTCATTACACTGTTACAACAGTCCAAGGCATCACCACGAAAGACCAACCAACCCACATCCAAAGACCAAATCTAATCAATCACGCTAACGCCATGATACCTACAACAAGTCGTTCCTGCAGCTAACGCTTATTCATGACTAGAGGAAGGTTGCACCACCACCACACGACAATGCCTCATAGAATGACTTGGATTACTGCACTGACAGCATCCACTACTGCCTCCAAAGCAAGATCCATGATTAAACTTCTAACGAGAAGGACAAGATGTGCATTATTTCACATCGTACTGCAATCCTTTCATACCAGTTGTAAGCTCTGTCTTTCATGCATTTCCTCACCTCGATTAAAGCACCTTAACAGCAGCTACATCAACGGTCAACCCACGCCTATCAACGATGGTCCTTGGCTTACACTACGACTGCGACCACGACTACTTTGAGAATGGTCCTGATGATGGGTAACAGACTCATCATCTACTAGGAATCCTATCTTAGGTGGCACCCTCAATGGAGAAAGAATATGCATCAAATATAACACATGTCTCAGATTTCACTGAATGAGGATTGAACTCATATCACACTTTGGAAAAAACTTTAAAACTTTCATGGGGTGTTAATAGCATCTTGGAAGTAGGTTGTGCCGTGGTTCACAATTTACTAGCAAGATTCTATTACCACCGTATGTCTGTAATAATTTGGACATACAGCTAAAACTCTGATACCAACTTTGTCACGACCCAAAATCTTAAGTCGTAACCGACGCACACACTAACACCCTAGCCTAGCAAGGCTGTTTCTAACAAAACTACTTCCTCTAAGTATTTTCCATAAATAAACATGCTTGCTAAATTTTATAAAAAAATTCGACATAGTTGCCTCTGTATTTTCAACATTTTCCAATATAAGAAACCTGCCAAATGAGCTTTATCATCTTCAGAATGCCAAGAAGGTATTTAAATCTCAAATCCAATGGTCAAGTGCAAACTATTAAAATAAAGAATGATATAAGTTACACATCTCAATCTAAATCCACCTACGACTCCTTATAGCTGCAGAGTAAACAAAATCATACAAAAGACGTCAACATGACCACCAACGAAAGGAGGCATACACAACAAAAATGGACTGAATTAGACGTCCTGAAACTGGATAGCCTTCTACTCAGCTGCCTGAGAATCTATGGAAAATGAATGAAAGGGGTAAGTCACAAAGACTTAGTAAGAGCTTAGCAACCACCATGAACTAGAAGGGGAAACACAATAGACACGAATTTTATCAATGCTATATATCAAACAGTTTTAATAACGAATGTTCCATAATCGTAAAATTTACAAATAATCATTTCAAAGAAGTAAGACTAAACCATTTCAATTTATAAAAACATGAAAATCTAAGGCCCCTCACCAATTGGAACTTCGTCTCTGACCTCTGGACCATTTCAGATGTATGGCTATGTAGAAGAACAAAAATGATATAGATATATATGGATTCACATTTTTAAAAATTGATTAAGTAGCTCAATTGGTAAAAGCTTTGTTTTGCTACTCCTAAGTCCAGGTTCGAACCCAACTCACATTCTTTTTGTAAAATTTAGAATTTTAATAACGAAAGACTAACTTGACCGACGATTTACACTTTCAGGGACTAATTTGACTAACTTACACTTTCATCCTTTCACTTCCGTCCAGGGACCTTACGGAAAAATCTTTCAGGGAGCAGATTGACTAACGACGAATCTTTTAGGGACTAATTTGGTGAGTAAAAATAGGATGAGGATCAAACAACCATAAGTGAGATCTTTCAGGGACCAATTTGGAGATTTACTAACGATAAAGTTAGTTTTTTTTCTTTATTATTATTATTATTATTATTATTATTTTACTATTATTATTATTATTATTATTATATTATATTATATTATTACTATTTTTTATTTCTTTTGTTTTTAATTTTTTGTAAACAGGGATCGTTTCATCTGTCAGCGTCAATGGCACGGTCGTCGGTCAGGCAGTACGAATGTGCTAGCTTGCTTGCACGTTTCCTTGTGGCGGCACAGGTGGACATAGTCGTGGCTAAGGTGGCATGGCAATGTTGGCTTTAATTGCGTGAGCATGAGTGTGGACTTCTATTTTTTCTCAACACTGTCGTGGCTTGAAGTTAGCACGGTTGTAGTTAGCTCGTCAAATTCCACGTTTGGTGTTGATTTTTATTCTTTTTTCACTATTTTCTACTTTGTTGCTCTTTTCACCTGCATTATGCAAATACACTTGAAAGCACGTGAGTTCTGAATAGTAAGTGCATAAAATGGGTGTAAAATGATAGTGAAATGCGGGTATTTATCATGCATTTTAGACGCTCATCAATTTCCACAAACTTAAATCCTGCTTGTCCTAAAGCAGACTCTCTCTTAGACTATTAAAAAAACATGCGCGTCACCATACTACTAACATTCAAGCTTGGAATATTTTCATGTAAAGGGGTAAATAAAATCATGCTCACAAGTTTTTTGTGACCCTGTAGATCAATCTGATAGTACAAGCATAGTACAATGACCATGTAGATCAATCAACTCAATGCATAAAATAGGAGAGACCTCGATCATAAGGTTTCAATGGAGCTTTTGAGTACAATGTGCAGGTAAGATATGCAAAATGGGATGAGCAAGGGCTACATAATTCAGTTAAGTGATCTTATATTTAAGCACAAAATAGAGCAAACAATTGATTTACACTAAGGCTTTTTCTCTTTTCTTTTTCTTTATTTATTTATTTATTTTCTTTCTGTTTTTTTTTTCTTTCTTTTTCTTATTTGCATGAGACACATACCTCAAATTTTCAATTTTCACATAGAAGAGCCCATTTTCTTTTAAGGAAATGCTCTATATTTTTTTCAAGATGACCAAACAACAATAAAATCACCAAAGCAGGCTCCCAAACAAATATAATTTTATCATATATAAAGCTCAAATGAGGTTGCTAAGGGATACATGTAAGCCTAAATTGTGATAGCCAAGATAAATCCTACTTTCCTATCTCTAATTAAACACATGTTGCAAACATTTAATGCAGACACATATCAAGAAAGAATCGAGTAGGTGCAAGTGCATCAAATATAATCACTCAATGAAAGAACATAAGTGAGTAAATGTAATCTATTTAGGCTCAAATTCTCATATTTAGTGGGCTAATGCTAAAGTCTAGATGTCATTACTAATAGTCTACTTGACCAATGGAGAACTCATCAAAAAGGGAATATATGAACAAGTGCAAAATATTTTTTCGATACATCCCCTTTATATAAAACATTTTTTTAATTCAAACCATGATTCCAAAGCAAGACAAATTAGAGATTGGACTCATCAATTTAAGATACGGATAGTCATAAGAGTTGTAATGAAGGTATATATGCTCAAGTGCAGGATGTACATGAATGCATATGATATTTCCCTTCCCAAACTTAGCATATGCATTGTCCCCGATGCACGAACTAAAAATAAAGATAAAAATAAAATATAACCTGAGAATTCAAATAACAAAAAGCAATAAAATACTGAAATATGAATAAATTAACTAATATAATAAGCAATGAGGTGGTGTACGCTGGGTAAGCTGCGGTGAAATGTGGTGTAGTAAGGCTAAGGCGTCCCCAAGTCACTACTCCACTGTGATGATGAACGCCTCTTACTTTTCCCTAGTGTGCAGTTTCTGATCGCTAGGATGGGACATAGTGGCACCAATGTCGTGAATGTGCTCAGCATGTTGCACATCTAGCTTCCTTTTCTTCACCCTCTCTTCCTGCTGAGCTCGTGCCTCGCTTCCTAGAATCAAAGCTCCCGAACCTGTTATGGTCAAAACCTTGATATTGAATAACACTTTTCGCCAAATGGGCTCCATCGGGATGTGATTTGTATCTTTCTCTGGATGATATTTGAAGTGTCTCAATACCCTAGCTATGAAAGATCAAATAATAATGTGGCTAGTGTTTGTCTTGGAGGTCCTCTGTCCTAGGGCCATGCATATCCACAGGAACGCTACACCAACGATACACCGTATACCCCGTGCCATGCACCATAATGCATAAAGATCCCAATGAGTGACTGCTCCATCACTGTGCCATCTGCCATGAATAGAACGTGAGATCCATCGATGCGGTGTGTGAGTCGCAAGTCTCGAGATCTGACTAGCATTTGATACATTAGACACAGCTTTTTCGAAAATGATGCTGCATCAAAATCCTCATCAGCTTGCTGCTCTGAAGTTCTGTATTCCTGAAGCTACAGATAGACTTCTCTCGTTGCCCCTCATAAAGAATTTGACCATGTAAGAACCTTCAAGGCATTCAGTAGTAGGAGTGTGTCTCCATCCACGACAAGTTTCTAGAAACTCCAATGTAGGGTTCTTATATGTTGTCTCAATGATTTATGTAACCTTTTCCCATCCAATGGCTTTAAGCGCTTGGTTGAGCTCTTCGTCCAGATGGTATTCCTTAAGAGTTGGCATATGTAGGTATTTGGTGGGGTGCCACACAAATGTCTCAAGGTTATAATATTTCTGCATGTATTGCTCTAGGACTGGTATAGAGAGTTATGGTTTGCTGGGTTTTGCTTTTTTTCCATTTATTGATTTTTCACTTGAAGAATCCATGACAAGTACCTGTAACAGACACATAATTTCGTCAGTTTTGTTTCTACTTCAACGAGCACGGTCGCGCCAGATGATGAACACCGTGTTCAATGAATCTGCAAGCTTTTTATTGAGTAACACGGCCCTGTTGTTTGTTGAGCACAGGTGTGCTTCACTAAGGGACCAGGAAAACAAACTAACACTAGGGGTGAGTTCCTAGTCTAGTCAAATATAAGTTGGAAGTTGGTGTTGTGGACATGCAAGCAAAGCAAATAAGAATGAGATAGAGAATCAGAATAACAGAGCCTCTAGTTTGCAGAGTAATTGAATCTCCTCCTCCTGGTTTTATGTATGTTAGCCTATGAATCTATGTGTCTACTGTGTTTCTCGTGTTAGATAAACTGCCAGGTTATACCTAAACTACTTATCTAAGGACACTACCTACTATAATCGCCATGCACGCGTGATTGCTTAAATAAGACTTAAAACTAAGAAGTTACCTAAGGGATATTTCTCTACCCAATCATAGACTAGTCGAAAGCATACAAAAACTAATCCTATTACATTCGCTAGGAGCACACCAAAACTAGTTCCCTACACCCAATCCTCTTTACTTTTCCATAGGTTAATTCCCCTCCCACGATAAACTATCATACTTTGTATGGAATTAAGCATATAAAGAGAAAACATATATATAAACTGAATTGAAATAACATATATAAAATATTTTGGCTCACCTCGATAGAGGGAACTTAACTACTCATAATACAATTGAAAATCAACAAATTCCTAATAGATAGCATCTTAAAAAATCAGAGAAAGATAAATCTCCTATGTAAGCCTATAGAAGCTTTCAATCTGTAAGCCTTCTCTATCCAAGTGTGTTCTTTTGCAAGCTCCCCTCTTTTATGTTGCCCAAGTCTTCTTCTAAATAGAAATAATTAGATTAAATTAGATTAACATGAGCTCTGACGACGCGAAATGGCACGGTCATGCTACTTAAGAGGCATAGTCGTGGCCTCATTAAAACCAAGCCTCGGGCATACAAGGGTTGACACAATCACAGAGCTTTAATTTGATGAGCATGATCGTTTTCTCTAGACTTCACGATCGTGCCTTCTTTTCAGCACGAAAATCTCCAATTTACGCTCCACTTTTCATTTAATGCCCAACATAGGATACTCTTTCATGTGACACAAATGTCATTTTCAACCAAAAGCACACCCAACCTATTTGAATTTAATCTCCCTCCATTAGATAACAATTCATGGTAAATGGAATTAACAATTTTCACTACAAAATTATATATATAGTGCGCAAGGCATATATATATATATATATATATATATATATATATATATATATATATATATATATATGTATGTATTATATGCACATATATTTATTTTTCGACGTCATTTCATTTTCGTAACGAATTAAAACCTCATGCCATATAATATTAGTACGTAATATTATTTAATCTAATCATATACGTTAAACGTCACACGTCATCCAAATAATTTAAATGCATCAACACAAATATAATAATATGTGGCGTAAAATAATTACGTTGTATATTTATTAAATTAATTAAAATGTCAAGCGTATTTAATTAATACATATAAATAATTAAACGTCTTAATTATTCCGGGTCTTACACATTACATCACTCAACTCCTTACACACAAATGCACGTGCACACACACACAAAACTCAATCCACTTTCACAACCTTAATCATCATATCACTTAGCTTCTTAAGGAAATATTATCAACACTCTTTACCCATCTCTCAACTATAGCGGAAACGTAATAATTAAACACACAACTATCATATCTACATACGCTCTCATCAAATGGACATGAGCAACACACCAAAAAGATATATAAATAGCCTGTTGAACAAAAGAAAGCTAGACTAAAGCTAGGTCATGGCAGCAACATCTAGAGTACAACACCACAAGTCAATATGTAGTAAATACAGTCATCTAGGTCATCATGATAAGTCATAAGCAACATAACAAATACACAACTCCTCAAATAGTCAAGCAGAATTGTTACCACCATCCTTGGAATCACCCCCGCACTGTCTAAATCAGCAACACTTGGAGTATCCTCCACAACAATAGAAACCCTGACAGTACCAGATGTCTCCCCTCGAGTAAACTTAGCTCTATAATCATGAGCATCACCTCCGATCCTAAACCCTGGCGACTCATCTACTCCAAACCTTAATCCGTGAATGAGACCTCATTGGTGATAATACCTTCATGCTCTTTAATTCCTTCAGAATTCTCCTTCTCCAATATCACTTGTCTCGTTGTAATGATGAGCATGATTTGCAATCCTGAAGAATCGGGAATAAAGCTTTGCAATCCTTCTTCTTAGATTCACAATGAGAAGTCATCTATGAAACCGTTGGGTTCTCTCCTAATTCTTGAATATCATTCTTCACTATCTCCATCACTTCTTGACATCCAAAGATGACTTTCATTTGAATGCACCACTTCTCATAATTCTTCCCATCAATAATAGGAAGAGAAGTTGCGAAATTCTTATTCATCACTGTCATGATGGTGCGCAACGATGATCACTAGGATGGGAACCAAACTCTTGATACCACTTATAAGAACACCTCACTTAGTTGTTGTGAATCACTCACAAAGTATCACACACAATGAGAGAGAATTGAGGGGGAAAAAAGAACAAATGCAAATGAACTCTTTGTTTATTACACACTAGAACTTACACTTATATACTCTAATTTTGATACACGATAGAGATAGTGTATTCACTTATGGTTCATAATTGACCACTTACATACACACTACTACCACCCACTATTCTAATTACAATAAATTCACACATGCAGATGACACAATGGTAAAACAGGAATTCTTGGATCAATTATCTCTTTTGGTTATCCTAACCTTCAAGCCATCCTTCGTAAAAAGGATAATTGAAAAGCTGGGGATAGCAAGATGACCTTCCACTAGATGGACACGATAGTTTCTCAAGATAGCAGTTGCAATCATCTTCAATTGAATGAAGGACAAGTCCTTCCCCAAACAAGTCCTTGGTCCTGCATTGAAACTAATGAACTTGTAAGATGGAACATGAACAATGCCTCCACTCTCAGAAATCCACCTCTCTGGCTTGAACTCCAAGCAATCTTTTCCCCACACATCTTCAGATCTCCCCATTGCATACAAAGAAATTATTATATTTGTGTTGGCATTAACATGATGGCCACTTGGAAGCACATCAGATTTAATTGCTTGCTTGCGTTCAAAAGGTATAGGTGGAAAAAGCCTCAAAGATTCACACATAGCACCATGGAGATAAACCAGCTTTTTCACATCCTCCACACCTAGCATCTTTTGGTTGGTCCCAATATTGTATTTGATTTCTTCAAGAATCTTGGCTTCCACTGATGGGTTTGTAGCAACAAGCCAAAAGAACCAAGTGAGAGTTGAAGCTATGGCGTCTCTCCCTGCCACAAAAAGGTTGAATGCAGCATCCCTCAGAAACTTGTCATCATGTTTCTCGTCTCCCATTAAAACTGTTAGCAAATCATGACTAGTGTTTGCTTCACTCCTTTTATTATTTTCACTTAGCTCTGCTCTCTTGGAAGCTATGGATTCATGGATGAATTGATCAAGTGCTGCACATGCTTCACTCATCTTCTTTTCTTGACCAATTTGAAACCATTTCTGCAACTTCCAAACACATTCTGGCATGATGTGTCTGTAGGTGATGACCTCTCCTACTTCATTGAAAGCCTTCTCAAACGCAACTTCTGGGAAATCAATTGAAAGACAATTAGGATCATATCCTACACCTATGGAACATATGTTATCCAACGCGAACCGCCTAAACACATCTTGCAGATCCACCACTGTCCCCTGTTGTTCAACCTGGCTCAGAATTGGAAGCAGAGCACTCTGCACCTTCTTCTGAATGACACTTTGTTGAAGCGCCTCGAAGCTTTTCTCTCGGAACAGAGAATGGAACAGAGACCTGCTGTATTTCCATGTCTCTGAATCAGCAGCGACTAACCCATCTCCAAATGCTTCGAAAATCTCACGAAACTCAGGGCCCTTAACATAGTTGTCAAAACTCTTGCTCAAAATGTGGTGCACGTTGGTGGAGTCACTAGTGACTAAGAAGTTCATTTTGGTGAACCATGGTCCTGTAAAATCCCCAGTGCCTCCACGTTGTTTCAGGGCCTCAGTTGCGAAATCGTGAATCCTCCACAAGTTCCAGAGAACTGGGGGTAACATGCCAAGGAGAGGATAATCTAGCAAGAGGGGGTATCTGCAGCATTGTCTCCTATGGAAGATGTAAAGAAAACAGAGGAGCGCTGCAACTATTGCTGCATAGCTAAGAGTGGCCATTGTAAAGCGCTTTGAGTTGAATGCAATTGAAATCTGAATGCAATGCCTTTGTCCATATATAAAACCAAATTTACATCGGAAAACATTTAAATTTCTCTTTTACCAGATTTGATTTTTTAGACCTACCCCTCATTAACTCATATATTCCTTGCTCTCCAGCTCTTACCAGCTATCGGGGGACTGTCTTTATATAAAATTGGAACAAGAGATATTTTTTTCCTTTTTTGTTTTAATTTCATGAGTTTCAGTTTCGTCCTCAATAGCATTAGTCATTACTTAGTATAGAAAATGAGTTACGTGCAAGTAATAACATTAAACTAGATAATATGCTGCGTGTAAATTCTGAAAATAAGTTGAATTACAAAACTAAGAGAAGAGAAGCTAGAAATAGACATTATCAGTGTTGAGAAAAGGATGTTTTAATTAGGTGACCTTTTAGAAGGAAAAACTGTTAAGCTTAAATTGCTTAATTTCATTTTCAAAAATGACATATCATCCGAAATCAATGCTTCGAACTCCATTAGCTTACATTACATCTGACCACTACTACACATTTAGTTTAAATATTAACTAATGCTCATCATTTAGTTTTTGTTTCTCTTTTCTAGATTTACCCATTTCTACGCATCTTCAACCCATGAATTTCAAGTTCAAATTTGTACTAGAATAGCATATTCATCAAATGCCCAAGGGGTGGTTTCCATTTGCACTCGCGATTTATTATTATAAAAATAGTACTAATAATAATGGTATCAACTATGAAGTTTGTTCATCCTAATCTCATGAGTCATCACGGTTTCCACGTGGCACATGCAATTTCATGAGATTTGTTCATCTTCCTATGTGTCATCACCATAATCAATCCATATATTACCTCCTCATATTTCTCTAATCTCATATTTCTCTTCCCATTCTTCTAATTTTCTTTCACTTTTCTTCTTTCGAGTTTCTTCTTATGGTATCGTTTCTCCTACTTCGTCACTTCCATGTCATGTTCCCTGCTGGCCAATTCTTCAGATCCACTGCGAGATCTTCGTCCTTCCGCGTTGATGTTGTTTCATGATCCCCATTCTTTGTCCTTCTGCTTGATGCCGTTAGGGTTGTCCATTCTTCATCTTTACAGGTGTTGATCCATCTAATATTCCTCTTGATCTTCACCTGAATTCGTAAATTTTTTATCTTCGCCTGAATTTTCTGATGTCTCTCTAAATCCAACGCATCATCTAAAATATTATAAATCAGAACTATTATGGAATAATCAAATTATACTTAGAAATATACAATTGCTTAGGGTTTTACATTTTCTTCTCCTTCTTCAGCACCTATGACATTACTCTTCAGCCCCCCTTCAGAAGAATTCACATTCCTACATAATTTAATCCATCTTCTGTTCCTGGTGTTCATCCTTACAGGTGTTGATCCATATTCTTTTAGACATTCTATCGTATGTTAATTGATAGAATCTATCAAATTTCTTTTAGCATTTTTCAGTGATCAAGTGAAGAATGCGGGTTGTGGTTAAGATAAAGGAAAATAACTTCACCTCTTCCGCATGTAGCCATGTGATTTTCTAGTGGTTGTTTAACTGAACTCATCCTCGCCGCCTTTCCGTCTGTCGGTGTTGCCATCTTGTTCACCATTATGATAAGTTGCCACCATGAACCCTAACTTCTTACACCCTAATTTTTTGACACACTGCCCACGCCCTCACGTGTGACTTCGCTATCGTGGGTTGACTTGCCTGCCAACGCACTGCCGCAAACGTTGCCTCTTCTCATGTAAGACCTCTTGCCCTGACATAACCCATCATATCGAACCTCATGTCGGTCCATAACATACGGATGGTTGCTCGGAGCGTTGACCTCTCCAGTGCCTCCATGTTGTTTCAGGACCTCGGTTATGAAATCGTCAATCCTCCACCTGTTCCAGAGAATCGGTAAAAACATGCCAAGGAGAGGATAATCTGGCAAGAGGGGATATCTGCAACATTGTCTCCTGTGAAAGATGTAGAGAAAACAGAAGAGTGCTGCAATTATTGCTGCATAGCTAAGAATGGTGGCCATTGTAAAGCGTTGAGTTGGATACAATTGGAATTGAGATACATTGATATCTGAATGGCTCTGTCCTTATATAAAATAAGAACAACAGATATTTAACCTTTCACCCTCAATAGCATTACTCTTCTTTGCTATTAGATTTAATCCATAAAATTGTATCATTACTTAGTATAGAAAATGAGGTGCAATGCAAGTAATAACAAACTAGATTTTAACCTTGCGCCTGCAGAAGTTCAATATAAAGGCCCTCTCAGTAGGCAATGTGATTAATTGAAGTCTGTTTTCAATAATGTTTGATAAACATCTATTTTCCACCTCCACCCCATGTAATAGGAATAGAGAAATAAAAAATAAATGATATGATATGTGATGTGACAGGAAATATAGAAAGAAATAAGAAGAGAAAGATAGGAAAAATGAAATGGAAGAAAGAGGTGAATGTATTACCCTAAGTTAACAATTTGACTTGTGCAAGTCTTCAGAAAATATTGCCAAAAAAATGAAAGAGGAAGAGTGATGAATTGAAGCACTGAAACTATACGTACTGTTAAGAGGCAGTACTCACAAGCAAGATAGAAGGTTGTCTTTTCCTTTTTCCGTAGTACCCGCCTTTTATTCTATTGGTTATAAAAATCATCAGACCAAGTTAGAAGTAGTGATCAGTGTTGAGAAAAGGACCTTTTAGAAGGAAAACGATGCATAAAAGGAAAAGGAGAAGGACAAAACTTACCTCCATTGCCTTATATCCTTGCTATCCAGTTTTCAAATCAAAAGTGGACACATATTTATTTATTTACAACTCAGTAACTTATTTAAACGTAAATAAACGATAGTTAAAGAGTTATGATTTATTCATGCTCTTCTAATCTTATTTTAACTCATTTTTCTTCCTTTTTCCTGCTGCATTTTATATCACGTCACATGTCATATTATTTATTTTTTTTCTGTATATCTAGAGGTGAAGTTTAATTAGAGGTGTTAAAGTTTCATTTTCTGTTAAAAAATTGCATTTGTAAGGCTCCCTTTACTAAACACGCCCAACGCCTACTATGTTATTTCATATCTGCCTCGTGTTTTATCCTGATACCTGCTAGTCCTGCCCTCCCACTTGAACTAAGTTGTATTAGCCGGAGTTGCGTTCATCCATCTCAGGTTGATGCCTCTTTTATCACAAGTGCTAAGTCCAATACTAAGTTGTTTTACCCTGAGCTGCTCAGTTGGCAACACAGCTTGTATGTGCGGGAAGGGCTCTCAGGTTAAATCCGCCCACAATAGGGATGAAAAGCTTTAACAGTAATTAAATCTCGAATAACATCTGAAGTGAGACGGGTTGCGGGATGATTTATAGAAGAAGAAAAAAAATCAAAACTACCAATGATACAAATGTTGAGGTTTATAACAATCAATAATATTTCATTTACACACCAATTCCACCCACCCCGAAAGAGATAGGAAGATAGGAGAGATAAATAGGAGATTCATAGGAAAAGCATAGATAGAGAGAAAAAATAAGTCGAAAAAGAATAGAAGAGAAAAATGAGTGTGAATGAATCAAAATTCTATAACAAAGGGATAGCGCTAGGGTGATATAGTACAAAATTATTAAAAGGGCAAATTGCACTGACTTCTCTTGAAATTTATCATTGTTGCCCTGACTACTCATCTATTATTTAACAAGACATTAACCACCTTTATTTTATTGGAAACATTGCACTAACTTCCCTAAGGTTTATCATTATTGCACTGAACTCCGCTAAAATTTATTGTTATAACACTCAACACCCCTCCATTTCTCAAAATAATATATGAACGAGGGGAGGTCAATGCATTTTGCAAACTAGAGAGGAGGTTAGTGCAATAACATTAAATCTTACGAGAGGGAAGTGTAATTTCCTTCTATTAAAATGTAATAAAAGTTATGAATACTTCAATGTCTATCACGTAAGGAATTAGGGTTAGATGAAGAGTTTATAGGTCAGACACATGTATATTTATTTCTACACTCTTAACCTAATATTATAAATACAAGAGAGGCAGCATCAAGCAGAGTATCCCCATGTATAGTATTTAACTTCTCTTGGTCTTTTTTCTCTTTACATGCTTGCTCATTATTCATAACACGTTACCGGCTCGTGCTCATCGATCTCCCGAAGATTCAAGCAAATAAATATCACATAAAGGGTTTTTAGTTTCGATCCTTTTTCTTTTAATCTTCCTACCTTATCAATATTTAATTATCTATTATTATTGTATATAAACTATTAGTCCAGAAGAATCGTAGTATAATAAATTTAAATTACGGTTCTTGGAACTGTAGTGTAATATATTTAATTTATGAATCTTGAAGATTCGTAGCATAATATAAACTATGAGTTTAGAAGAACCATAGTACGTTGCACTTTAGCTATGAATCCTCTGAATTCATAGCACAAATAGAATTTGGTTTAAGAAAAACAATATAAGAAACTTATCCAGAGGATTTTATCGACGGCTTTTCAAAAAATCGCCTGTAATGTAACTTATCCTTGCCTTGATGAGAAGACTTTTGGTATTACGGGCCCGTTTGGTGGACAGGATAAACAGAGACATGATAGGATAGTAATGGATATCAGTTTTTTACTTATTTATTACCATGACCCAAAATTAATTTCAATATTTTGTATTTTATATAATTTATAATAATATTAATTAATAAATATAAATTTTTGATCTTAATAAAATATTAATTTTATTACTTATCAATTACTAATTGTTATTGTTAAGTTAAATTATTTAGTTACTGATAAATTTAATTAAAAAATAAACTTATTTATAAATGGTGAAAATATTGGATTTACTCATATAAAATAATTAAATTTTCATTATCACTTACTACTACTTAGTTAACATTATTTTTCGTTATTTATATTATAATAAAAATACACAAAATAATTCATCACTAACAATAAAATAGGTTACTCATATATATATATATATATATATATATATATATATATATGAATATTAATTTTTTAATAGTAAATATAGACTAATTTTATATTATCATATGATATTATTTAAAATTATTTCTCTACTTATATAATTATAATTAATAATTGAAATATAAATTTTTTTTGAAAGAATAATATGTTTTAATAATCTTTATCATTAATCACTTACCCCTACTAAGTTAAAACCCATTGGTTACATATATAATAATTTTAATTAAAATAGACTCCCTTCGAAAAAATTAAAATAGTCGAATTAATAAAAATTGATTTTATTTTAGTTAATATTAAATAATAAGCTATTTACAAAAATGAAAAAAAATAAATTTAATAGAATAATCAATTTAAAAAAAAAACTATTTAGAAAATTAAACTTAAAAAAATATTATGTATTTTTTATTTTAAGGAAAAATTAATAGATTTTTCATTGTCTGTATCATATTCTACCAATATCCTGTCCACCCTAAACGTATCATGTTCTTATCATATCATGTGTTTATTCAATCATTTATCATATCCTGTTCTTATCCTATCGTAACCACCAAACGGGTCCTACATTTCTAATTAGTATTTTGTTGTCTAGGACCTTTCTATTGTTGCACTTTTTTTTATTAATATTTTGTAGTGAACAAACGTCAAAAACGTTGGAAAGCTCTATTTGTTTATCTCTTTTATCTATATATATGAACTTCTTCATTTTATTTTATATGATGTCTTTTTTTTGTTATATAATATATATATATATATATATATATATATATATATATATGATGTCTATAATTATTGAGGTTATTATCTAATGGAAGAAAAAACTAATATGACCAAAAGATAAATTATGGTGAATAAAAAAATGGTGCGCAAGCGAAACATTTTTTTAAAAAAAAAACCTCAATGTTTAGCAGCGGTTTACACCGCCTCTAAATATATAAACTATATTTCTGTTTTTAACAACGGTTTGAACCGACACTAAATTCTCAAAAACCTAAGAAACAAGTGTAGATATGGCGGCGCTTGAAACCGATGCAAAATCTTGACCAGGCGATGCCAAATAAAGCGTCGGTTCTACCAGCGGTTGGCACATAACCGCCTCTAAACATTTGTGTCGCTGCATTTGGCGTTTGTATTGCGGCCAACCGTAAGCGTTTTTAACGGCGGTTTTAAACGCCGCTCAGTGCAAAAGTAACCACCGCTAGAAATAAGAAATAAAAATAAAATAAGTTGAGTATCCACCTTCTCTTGCTCTGTTTAATTACTTGCTCATTATTCATAAATAAATAAAAAATAATCGATTAGGGCATGGTAATAAAATACTCCCTCCGTCCCAAATTATAAAGTCTTATTCAGACAAACACGCTTATTAAGAAAACATGTAATAAGCTAATTATTATTTTGGTTTTGTTACTTTTTGTACAAATTTTCCATATATACGTCAATTTAAAACTCTCACTTCAATATTATTAAGTCTGTTTTGGAATTGAAAATATCATGAATGCAAGGGTAAAAAAGGAAAAACATTTTTTTTTCTGAAATCTAGAAGGAATCTTATAATTTAAAACACCAAATTTGTCGGATCTTATAATTTAGGACGGAGGGAGTACAGTATTACAGGAACTCGGGAAGTACGTTAGAATATATTTGGTGCAGTGTTCCGAACTAGTATGCTGGACCCACCTTTGTGAAGATTTTGGAATTGCTCTGCCATTAATCTTAAGATCCTCGAAAAATATGATTTGATTCTCATAATAATATGACATTTCACTCTCAACTGATATGTCAGATTTTATATTTAAGGAAATAAATAATCAACATTTTGTTAACTTGCTCATATCACTGAGACGATATTAATTTTCTTATTTAGATAGAGAAACATTTCGGGTTAATCGTTTACTGGGTCCCCGTAGTTGCACCAAGATTTGGAATAGTCCCTGGCCGGAAAAAAGTTTGCAATAGGTCCCTGTAGTTGCACCAAGTTTGCAATAAGTCCCCGCCGGAGACCGGAGCTCCGGTGAGTGCATATTTGGCATGCTGACTGGATTAATGAGGTTGAGCTGGATTTTATTAAATTTAAATAAAAACAGGTCACAAATTAAAGAAGCCCTAAATCCCCAAATTAAAACCCCTTACCCCCAAACAACGGTTTATTTTAGGGCTAAGATTATCAATCCCATTAAATGCTCTTGCTGGAAAATCAATCCACTCTGGTTCTGCTTCCAAAGGACCTTGGAACTACACCAATGCTGAATCATTTATTCGATACACTGTTGGGAAGAACTACACCATTCATGGATGGGAACTTGGTATGTCTATACATGCTGCTCGTACAAATGCCAAAGTGCCATTGCACAATAAGACTAAAATTGAAGAAAATTGTGATCTTTATCAAAAAGCCCACAAATATGCTGGAACAGATCTGAACGAAGAGGAATAACACAGAAGCAGGAACGAAGAGGAAGAAAACGAAGATAGAACAAGGACACGAAAATGGGTAACTCGTGCCCTGTGGGAAGATGAGAAGAATACCCACAACGAGAGAGAGCAAGCACCAGGGAGGAAGAAGAAGAAGAAGAAAATCGTGTAGCCAGATGACAAGAAGAAGGAGAAGAAACGTAGCTGTAAAGAGGAGGACGAAGAAGACCATGAATTTGGGGGTGAGGGGTTTTAATTTGGGGATTTAGGGTTTCTTTAATTTGTGACCTGTTTTTATTTAAATTTAATAAAATCCAGCTTAGCCTCACTAATCCAGTCAGCATGCCAAATATGCACTCACCGGAGCTCCGGTCTCCGGCGGGAACTTATTGCAAACTTGGTGCAACTACAGGGACCTATTGCAAACTTTTTCTGGCCAGGGACCTATTCCAAATCTTGGTGCAACTACAGGGACCCAGTAAACCATTAACCCAAACATTTCCCACTTACCTCATCAAATTGAAGGAAGAGTTTAATACTCGTGCAGTTACTTAGTGTAAAAGAATTTTAGACAGATAATCAATAATAATTTATATTTTTATTACATCAAATAATTAATTTTAAAATTTATTTAATTAATTATAAATTAGATTATGATGTGGTAAATTTAGGAATTATGATTGATTCTATGTATAAAATTCTTTTACACTCACGATGCATTACTATTAAAGTCCAGAAGGAATCATACATAACATAAAGGTGAAAATCTCACGCCTCATTCATGCCTATTTCATGCGAAATATTTTGCATCATTTTCTCTGCTAAAATAATACCCTCTCTAGTCTCTACCTTTTGTTTTGAGATAAAATTACCTTATTTAATGATAGTGTTTATCTTAAGGCACCAACGAACGGTTGGTTCAAATAGTACTTGTTTAATTTCTCTGCAAAGTTTTAGGTTATATAAACATTCTTGGCTCAAATATGATTATTTTTCTATGAAGGATATATGTGTTCAAACAAAAATATGTTTTCATCTTTAGGTCCTTCCCACGAATTTGATATGTTTGAAAAAATTCTATAATTGGAAGTTAAAATAAATGATGAGAAAAGATTGTGAGTAACTTCTCCGTGCATGCTAGAAGTACTTTGGCCGAAATAAAAACCTGATCCAAACATGCTTTAGGCACAAAACTGACCTACTACCATGATTCTGGGACTGGGGATATATGGCACAATACATGTGATTAACTTCGGATCCCTTTCTTCTTTTCTTTAACTTTTTATATATACTGCCACAAAATAAAGCAACTTATTATATATATGCCATTGGCTCTACCAGCAGTGGTCAAAAGGGATTTGGCATTATTGAAGAAAAGAATAATAAATGTTGCCAATGTGAAAAACAAGAGCTATTTTAAGCTCCAACTACTAAAGCAGAAACACAAAACCACAAGAGAATTTCCACAAAAATATTTAACCTTCCAACAGCTGACAGTGTTTGCTTCCATATCAGGAAAGTTAAAGATTCATAGTTAGGAACCAATATTGTTATTTTTAATACTAACAAACACACACTAAAGAGAAGAAAAGCTGACAAAAAGAATTGTATGTTGCTTCTAGCTGAAACAATGGATTGGAATAATACCCACAAAAGCTTAACGTTGCCTCTTGAAGCAACCACTCTCAATGCTACAATTATTACCACGGCCTAGCAAAAAATAATAGAGAGAGCTTCAATGGAGAAAGTGGTTGTGGAAAACCTTTGGAATGGTGATAGAGAAGCTCAAATACAAGCAGCTATGGAACTTAGTAGATTATGCAGTAAGCAGAGGCACAATTTGGCAGAAAGTGGAGTCATGGTTCCTCTGGTTTCCATGCTTTATTCTGAAAACTATGAAGCCACTGAAGCTGCTCTGTGTGCTCTTCTTAGTCTTGCCTTTGGCAGTGAAAGGTTAGTTCATTCACCCTCAATATTCCATGTCCAAAACACCTCCATTATCAGGAGTTAAGCACATAACAGAACAATTGATTAAAAAGTTTGAACCTTTTATCCTAGTGGGACTAAGGAATATGTTCTTGGTAATGGTAATAATGCTTGCCATTGGTTATTTGTGGATTATAGTGATTCTATCAGCAAAAGTATTTTATAAAACACAAGGCAGAATGTAAATTCCTTCAATAGTAAGATTTCCTTAGCAGTTGATGAAACTTTTTCACAATTTTTACAGAAACAAGATTCGGATAATCAAGTCTGGAACTTTGCCTGTTTTGGTGAGTCTCCTCCATTGCCAAAGCCAAAGAGTAGTAGAATTGACAATAGCGGCGATGCTAACACTCTCTTCTTGCAAGGCTAATAAGGTAGCAATTGCTTCATCCGGGGCTGTCAAATTCTTGGTTGGATTTGTGAATAGCAGTATGAACATCAGCACACAGTCCCAGCTTGATGCTATAGCTACTCTCCACAACCTCACAACCTGCCAAGAGATTGTTCCGTTGATCGTCTCTTCCGGCGTTACAATCTCCTTGCTTGAACTAATCAACAGCTCAGTAAAATCATCTCCATTGGTTGAGAAAGCAATTGGGTTGCTAGAGAATGTTGTCTCTTCATCAGAGAGTGCTCTTTGTGAGGCTGGTGGAGCGATTCAGATATTGGTTGAGACTGTTGAAGATGGATCTTTACTAGGAAAAGAGCATGCAGTGGGGATTCTCCTCCTTATATGCCAAAGCTGCAGAGAAAAATACAGAGAATTGATTTTGACAGAGGGGGTGATGCCGGGATTGCTTCAGTTAAGCGTGGACGGAACGTGGAGAGCCAAATCCATGGCTCGAAAATTGTTGTTGCTTCTTAGGGACTGCGCCTCAAATTATAGCTCAAGTGGTAGTGGTAGAGATAGAGGTAGAGGTAGACAAATTAATCATGAGCTTATACAAAGGATAATGGAACAAATTGATGCAGAAGAAGGAGAGAAATTGGCAGATACTACTTTGAGGTTGGTAGAGGAGATGATTGCAAACCTCAATACATAATAATCTTTTTAGTAAATAGGCTAGCTGGTTCAAGATTTGATGTTAATCTCTCACATATTATTAACAAGTGACCAATTAAATCCTCCTTCGTAGTTCTACTTTGTCTAATTAATAATTTTGATGATTGGAGAATAGTAGTTAATTTTTAACAATATCAACGGGGGAATTGGTTCTACCACCATCTTCATGGGTCTCTCCATCATTCCCTGTATTGGTTCATTTACCATTTTACCCTTAAAAAACAAATTTTATTCCTTGCATATCTCTCATACCATCTCCTTCCTTCCTTAATATACCTATCCCTCACCACCATCCTCATTCCTTTCCTCATCACCATTTTCACCACTATCTCCATTCCTTTCCTTTCCTCATCACCATTTTCACCACTATCTCCATTCCTTTCCTTTCATCATCACCATTGTCACCACCATCCCCTTCCTCTCTTCATCACCACTCTCGCCTCTATCATCTTTCATTATTCACCTTCACAACCACCCTCATCTTTCTTTTCTCCATAAACCCATAACCTCTCTCATTACCAACCTTAAAACAACCTACTCATCATCTTCTCCATCTCTCCCACCACCTTTTCCATCTGACTCATCATATTTGGAGGGTTTTATTCGCATTTCCGCACATAACACCAAGGTTCAATTCTCGTTTTTTATTTTTTTCTACTGAATCCTCGACTGTGTAATTTTCACTTTCAAGTGCGACCATATTCAACTAATTCGCACTTTTAAGTGCGACTATGGAAGATTTTGGTAAGTTCAATTTCGCACTTATAAGTGCGACGAGAGATGTCCAGCTCGCACTTATAAGTGCGACCAGAACTATTTCTTTCATTGAACATGGTTAATTATTTCAGGCATCTCAGTCATGCATATTGTGGTGTCAGAGGAGGTTGATAAGGTTGATAATGTGGTTGAAAAGGTGGAAAAATTATGTGGTGACGGGAAAGAACTAGTCGTCCGGATCACTTTCTCCAGCCAGGCGAAGCGTGCACTCTTCCCTTTATTTTTCAAGGTCTCCTAACCAGCATGTGTTCTTGTAACCCGTAACTGATCGACAAGAGCATCAACGCACTTTTCTGCATCTAGTTGCGAGGCCAAACCTCGCTAGAACAACAACAATGAACTCGTGACCTCTGTGTACATCCACCTTCAACCTCTTCTCATGATTGTATAACCTCAGCACCGACCTGTCTGGTATGTTACGATCAACATAAGACCTCCACACCCTCCTGGTAATGTGGCTGTTGTAGCTCCGCAAAACAGATAGGTTCATCAGGCCACCTGGAAAGGATGTCAGCTGTGTCAATTTGTTTCAGTCGGCGCTTTAGCTCCTTCTTCGCACCGTCATCGTGGACCCGTTCTTCTCCATCATCATCAGCCTCATCGTCACCACCGTCATCACCATCACTACCCTCATCATCGTCCCCCCTCCCTCCTCATCGTCATCTGCGTCATTATAACTAGGCTGCTCGTCCTCATCATGACCCATATGTTGGTTATCATCAGCATACTGATTCTGCTCCTCAATTTGGTCTTGCCACTGCTCCTGCTCCTCGTACTGATCCTCATTATAAGATGGCTCTTCCATCACCGGAGCTTTTCCACAGCGCCTACGATGCGATGCATGTCCTCTACATCAGACTTTTAAATAAACTTACAGGTCAGACCAAACTTTCAAACAGATCAGACTCATGCCTAAAAAAAAAGTCTATAACATAAAGCAGGTCAAGCTCAGGCCTTAAATTTTGTAAGCAGGTAATGCCTATTTAAACAGAGACTTGAGAGTTCTCCTCGTGCGCTCACCTTCCTAGAAGCCCGTCATTCTTCCCTCTATCAACAATTTCTAGGTGATTCGACCAGACTCGTCCAATCAATTGGCGTCTTAACGACAAAGCTACCCCCTCACCATGACATGGCCAAAACCTGTTGGTCGTCTGCAGGAAATATTGTTTAGTTACATGCTTAGTGACAGTGTCATGCAATATGACTCCTGCTAAAGGATCGTCTTTGTTTCAGTAGCGCTTACCCAGCAAACAAATACAAAGATAAAGTTGAATTCCGACAGTAAACTTTGAATATGCTAGAAAACCAGTAAAGTGAGAGGAAAAAGAAACAATCAGCTTTTAAGTTCAATTATCACAGTAAGCTTTGAATTTACTCTAAAACCTGGAAGCCAATAACGTAAAGAAACAAATACATCACACTCATAATTGTATTGAAACTTTATAAAATAAAAAGTGAAAGTTTTTCCTCACTATATCTCTTGGAAGACTTCATATATATTCCTCCACTTCCAATGAATAGAAGCTCATACAGGCCAACTCCAACTTATTTAACTCCCCTGCTTTTGATGTGCTTAATCTGTCCCTTTGTTTTACTCAGAACTTGCACTTCTGCAACAAGAAACCCCACTAAGCCCCTGGCAACAACCAGCCACATTTTCATCTTTACTTTCTTCATCATTCTTCTTGGCCTTGGCAAGTTTCCGGTCATCTGCTCCCCCCTTAACTTGAGCAACAGGTGGCTCCATTTGGCCCCTGAAAATCATTTAACATAATCAAATTTAATAACCAATGCAAGAGTAGCTTAACAATCTAAAACACACATTATAATTGTTTTGCACTTGTCTTAATATACAAATAATAATATATCCTTCAAATTAACACTAGATTAAAAAGGATAGGAAATGCAGATATGCATGAAAAAAAAATGTAGCAACCTCCAAAGTTTCTGTATGATCTCTCCCTTGGCAATATGTTGGTCCAACAAGGAAGGCACGTCATTAGGAGTAACATAGCCATACCTGAAATTAAATCATAAGGCACTGGAATTAAACCAGCAACACTAAATTCCATCAAAACAAGAATGTAAGTACATGTTGTTGGAGACTCATGAAAACTACAGTGAAACTAAAATCAAAGTGGACAGAAGCAACTTCCCTTAGTTTTGTTCCTGTCCACCATAGTTTTGGCTTCAGGTTTTCAAAGAGTTTCCAAACATGCACTAAGACTAGTGATAGAGGCGACTAACCAATGACCCATGATTTTTCCATCTGGTCCTGTGCTAAATATGATTACATTGCCAGCATACTTATGACCACCAACATGAGAACACGCCATAACAGGTATCTGATCCTTCAATCCCCGGAGCTGAATTTCCTCCCGGAGCTTCTCTATGAGAACCGGTCCACAAACACCGCACCTCACGTCGCGACTTCCATGAGCACATACAAAGATATGCGAACCTGCCAACACATCTCGCGCTGCTCCACCACTCCATGCCTCACCGCTCACCATAACATCATCAAAAAAGCTATCAACATTCGATTCCTCCAAACCCCTTCCAATTAGTCACACACAGACAAAGAACCATCACAACATTTCTCAATACACAAAATTCAATTCAAAGTAATTAAAAAAGCTTTGCTATTAGTAATCACTATTGGTCTTCTAAGTTTCTTTACATTTCAAAAAATGGAAATTAGAGAGAGACAAACACAACTTGATTAATTTGGATAAGCACATTCATGAGAAAAGTTTTGTTATTTTTTTATCGGTGAATGCTAACACTCAAAGATTTAATAGCACTGGCCCGGGTAAATATCCAAGCATACACTTAGTTATTTTATGTCCCAAAGTATATTTGGAATGAGATGGAATAAGGAGAAATGTAATGGAATTACACTATAATTAATGTTGTTTGGATCGGTAAGAAAAATGGGTTTTTTTTTTGAGGTATGATATTGATTCAATTATTAGTTTAGTTTTATATTGTAAAATTTCCCTTTGGTCATTCATAAAATATGCCATTCTAAATTATTAAAATAAAGGTAATACTATAATAAAATAAAATAAATTTATAGTGCATTTCATTTTCAGCGGTGATTCACAGACCACTTTTATGTGTCCAAACACTTATTTTGTGGCAGTTTTAGACTGTCACAAATTAAAAAGCTTGATAAAATGTGTTTTGTGACGGTTTAAAACCGCCACAAATATCAATTTTTCTTACTATTTCATGGTTCACATATTTTTTTTTCGTTTCACTCACTACCGAAATAGAAGAGAGAGTTACCTTTATTTATTTATTTATTTATTTTACTAAACTGAATTTTATTATGATCTATTCAAACTTAGTTTTAGTTATAGTTTTTTTTTCTTTTATACTCTCTATGTTCCTTTTATAACATCTCTTTAAAATATTATTGATTGTCCCTTAATATCTTAATATAAAACCCCTACTGGATTTTAGGAATATTTATTATTTTCTTTCAAATATACTTATAGTATTTATTTAACTTTCTTAATTCCAAAGTTTGATTAACATTTATAATTAATTTTCTTCCACACTACTCAATATATTAACTAAGAGTAAACATGGAAGATTGAATAAACCTTTTAAAAAATAATGCATTAATTGAGTACATTAAATATTTTCTTAATAAACGCAATATTATTTTAAAGGGTATTATAAATAGGAATTGAGGGAGTAGCATCCAAAATGGAAGTATATTAAGAGTATCTTATGATTAATTAACCATACTTCATTTCTTAACCATTAAAGCAAGTATAAGTGACACTCAAAGAATTTAAAAATAAATAAGATACTTCTATAAACAATCATATCTTATAATTAAAATAATATTATTTTTCTCAATTACCTTAAAGAATTCATTATCTCTTCTACTATAAGTGAAAATAAAAAAAAAGATATGAATTCCTTATGGAAAAAAATAAAAAACTATCGTTAGAGTAAATTTTGCATGAGTGGTTTATGAATAACTTAAATATATTAGGGTTAATGGTTTAATAGGTCCCTGAAGTTGTACTAAAATTTGTGTTTGGTCCCTCCCCAGAAAAATAACGTTTAGTGGCGATCAAAAACAGCCAGTAATTGTAAAAAAACCGCCACTAAACGTCATTTTTCTGAGGAGAGACCAAACACAATTTTAGTACAACTTCAGGGACATGTTGAACCATTAACCCTAAATAGTATATAGGGTTTTGAAACCCTTAACAAACTTAATTTTATTTGTGAGTGTTACCTGTATTTGATCATATCCGGGAAAATCAACACATCTCCTTGGGAAAAATCATCCTCCTCACGCGCCTCGCACACCGTGATTTTCGTCTGCCAACAACAAATTTCCAAAACGACAATTAAATTGAGGCAGGAAAACCATAACGGGACTCAAAACGACAATTAAATTGGTTACCTTGACGGCGATGAGGTTCTTGCGAGCTTTCCAAGCGTCGGCGACGCGCTTGGGGAGAGAATCAGCCTCGACGCGGGCGGGCCAAGCGCGGTGGTTTTTGTAGCAGAGGAAGACGTGGCGGTGGTAGGCGTCGACGGTGCCGGCGAGGTTGTCCTTGTACATCTCAGGGCGGGAGAAGCCGTGCTTTACGTCGGAAGACATGGTGGCGGCGGCGGGAATGAGAGGGTTGTGAATGTGATTGCAATGAGAAAGGGAGGTTCTAATTCTGATTCTGATACTGGTGAAGCGTGAAAATGGCAATGGCATTCTTATGTACTTACGGCTTCAACCTCACAGTCAGAGACGTAGAAGAAAACGAGTTAACCCAACAAAGCGCCTTACTGCACGAGTTCGCAAAGTCAATCACCTCACAAAACGTTACTAAATCAATTAATAAGTATCTATAGAGAATAGATACGAAATGCAATTGATGTTATAAATTTTTGAAAATTTTATATTTATATTAGTATTTTAAATTTTAAATTTATTTTTACCTCTCCTCATTTATTATTGTTAAAGAGTTATTAAATGGAAAAACATCAATTAATATCATTAAAACTCTAAGTGGGAAGTTATTTTAAAACAAATCATTTCTCTTTACGAGGACAGTTATTTTAAAAAAATTTCATGAGAAGCTTGTCAAATAAATATGCTTAAAAGAATTGATTTTAGAAGAAACTACTATGTTTTAGTGCATGTTTGATATGAAAGAGCGTAATATTAACTGTGGAAGAAAATGTGATAATGGAATATTTAAGTGTGTGTTTGTTCTATAGATTTTCACATTGGGAAGAAAGATATAAAGCTTTGTTTGGTATGGAGAAGAAAATGAAGAGAAGAGAAAAGAAAAAGAAAAAAAGAATAATGAAAGAAAGAGAGTAGAAAATGAGATGATTTTTAATTGGTTTGGTTGAAGAAAAAGTGAAAAGAAAAATGAGAGAAAAAAAGTGTTTTTATAAAATGACATAAATATAAAATTTAAATATGATAACTGACTTTTTTATTAAATATGTTTTTAAATATAGTTAAAAATATTTATTAATTTTATCATAAATATTTATTAATATTAAGATTTACTATGAATATTTATTATTATTTATTAATATTCAATTATTATTATTATTAGAAATATAAAAGGAGGGGCATGATAGGGATTTAGATGAAAAAGTATGGTTTTCTAAGTTTTCTTCGCATATGAGCCAAGAAATTTGTTTCAATGTACTCCACAAACTAGGTTTTCTTTGGATTAATAGTATTTTTGGTCTCTCACTTATCACGATTTGATACTTTTGGTCCCTAATAAAAAAAATTAGCCTAAATGGTCCTCACTGTTACAAACGACAGCAGTTTTAGTCCCCTGTCACTATTCCGTTAATTTTTAATGTTTTTTGTCAAAATTTAACAGTTTAAAAAAAATGAGAGAAGAAAGAACCGACAGAGAGGAGAAAAGAGAGGCAAAGAGAGATATTGAGAGAAAAAGAGGAAGGGATTGATGGTGCTTGTCACGTACCCGCCGACGAAGAGAGCGACGCGCGACACTGGGGATGGAGAAGGTACGCGATTGATGAGAAGTGCGACGACAAGCAAACGATTGATGAGGCAGGTTTCACAATCCTGGTTTGGGTTTGATGGGGGTTGATTCGGCTTTGATAGACCAGATGGCTGCGATGGTGATAGCTACGATTTAGACTTGGGGGAGATGGGTTCTTGATTTCTCTTTATCTTCTTTCTCTGGTTTTGGCGATGGAGGAAGTGAATGATGTGCAGGCACAGTGGGGTTGGGTTTGGGGTGAAGAAGAAGGAGGAGGAGGAGGAGGAGGAGGAGGAGGAGAAGAAGGAGAAGAGGGAGGAGGAGGGGGAGGAGGAGGAGGAGGAGAAGAGGGAAGAGGGAGGAGGGGAGGAGGGGAGGGAGGGAGGAAGAAGAAGTAGAAGGAGAAGGGAGATAACGTTAATTTTTAACGGAATAGTAACAGATGACTTATTATTAAAGAGTACGAAACCCTCTTTATTTTTAATTCTTTTGTTTTCTTATTTTTTTGCATGGTGAAAGCGTTTGACTAATAAAAAGTGTGTGGGACTGTGGGGTAATAGAGATTAAAATACAGGTAAAAGAAGGGTAATTTTCAAAACCTAAACTCATAAGCAAAGTAAGTTTCACGTTGTTGTTCCGCTGAATTGGTCAGTCAACATCGAAATCGGACGACCAATTTTTCCATCTATAAATATAAATTGATACAAAGTTAAAAACGTTAAAAACTTTACATTATTTCAGTGAGTCATATCAATACAAATGAGATTAGTGTAATATATTGATGTCCACCAAGGGGTGTTGTGGGGTGAAAGGTCTCGTCCATCCCTTAAAATAGGAAGGTGTTTGCCAAGACCTTTCAAGTTTCAACAAACACATAAAAAATTAATGAATTTTTTTCTCATAAGCTGAAGTCACCTTGCAACTCAACTTTCTTAGGATTTCCTTGATTGTGCCTATAAACTCAGAGACTATATCGTAAGTTAGAATAAAGTGAAAAGTTTCCATAAGCTCAAAGCTAATCCAAATAGCCCTTGGAATTAGAAGAGCTAACTAGGCATTGTTTGACCATAACATAATCCAAAACACAGCTTTTTTATAAGGAAATATAGGTAAATGAGAGAACAGAAACTTTGCTATTCAACTTAAGGCATTTGGAATTTCTTACAACAGTTCATCAAGGACAGTTACATTACAAGTGCTGATCAATGTAGTTGAAAACGTTGCATACATTTATGCAAAGGAAAGAACCATGGACAGAAAAACGACACAAATGAGAGATGAACTTGGTCCAAAGGAGGAAAAAAGAAAAGACATAAGAATCAAAAGAAATCAATATCTAAATAATTACCAGAAGGCTTCACACCAAGCTCCATTTCAGTTTGGCAAGGTCTCATTATGGCTTGTCTTGGCACCTCTGGAGGATTAGTACACCGGATAAGCGCCCAGTTCACATTGTGAAAGAATGGATGCTGTTTAATCTCTGTAGCTCCGCGTCTATAGGCAAGACGATGCTGAGGCTCTTTCACGAGCAAACCCCTGATCAAGTCCCTGGCAGCAAAGCTGACAGCAGGAGATTCCGGAAACCTCAAGGGCTGCCCAACAACATTAAACAGCGTTGCTCGGTTGGCAGAGCCCTTGAATGGAGTTCTACCAAACAAAAGCTCGTACAAGAATATCCCGAATGTCCACCAGTCCACAGCGCTCCCATGCCCTTCACCTTTAATGATTTCAGGTGCCAAGTACTCGTGTGTGCCCACGAAGGACATGGATCGCGCGTTTGTCGGCTCGGCGACTAGCTCAGGGAGAGGGCTCACCTGATGATGCATGTCGTTCTTTGGTCTGAACTTCTTTTCTTTCTTGGATCTGCGGGAGAGAAATCGCGGCGTGAAACATGCAGGTTGGATGCAGTCTGGTTGCATTGCACATGATGGCTCAATGCATGAAGGCTGAATGCAGAATCCTGAGCTTTTTGTTTGCAAGACAGGGTTTGATGACTTTATTAGAGTTGGACTGAAGGTGCACCTTAGAGAGAGATCAAAATCTGAGAGCATTATATGACCATCTTCTCTCACTAATACATTCTCAGGTTTAAGGTCTCTGTAGATGATCCCAAGCATGTGCAAATACTCCAAAGCAAGGAGAACTTCTGCTACATAAAACCTGTAAAACCAGACACCAGATTAAAGAAATGATAATATACTTAGTCGTACAATCTCTGAAGCTTTTCAATTTATTTTTTTCTTTTAAAAGTAAGACACATTGTTGTCTTTGCCAAAGTTCAAGTCTCCTAAACAAGCAACTAGAAGCCATAGAAGAAATCTAAATAAGATATGAATCAGTACTGAGGAGCGCCTTCCACAAAGCAAGCTATCAGAGAGGCCAAATTAATTGGTATCAGAAAGTTCTTGGCTGTTAATGGAGTACAGAAATTATTGATGACAAGTAATTGAAACTAGTTACTCACAGAAGAAAATATTAAAAACAGATATTTTTAACTGATAATGGCATAGGTATGCATAGTATTCACCAGACTTCAAGTTGAAGCAAGAAATAGGATATTTGTAAGATCACTATGCAGACATATAGAGTAATTTTCATCTGTTGCTAACATAAAACCGTCTTATACACATCCAATCATGTATTACCACATAAATATGAACTTTAAATTAGCTCATTACACATGAAAAAGAGAAATTATCACTGAAAGTCACAAATGACAATAAATTAGAATTAACTCTAGAGAACCAGAATATACAATGGTGAAAAAGAAGAAATTAAAACAGAGAACTGAAGTAATTAGCTAATCATAAAGGCGGAAAAAAAAGGTAGCTAGGGCAAGTGATATGTTCTATAGTTTGCGTAATATCCTTAATCAGTGTTGAAAAACTATGAAAGTTCTAAGATGAGAGGAGCAGAAAAGAAGTTATCTTGGCAACCTCAGGGGTCATATTTCATTGCATATATGGATCACAATGGATAGGAGGTACACTCTGACAGTCCAACTTTTCATTTATATTATGAAAACCTAAGCTGGTAATGGTATAAAACTTTCCCTTGCTCTTATGGAAATAATGGAGTTTTCCTTTTCATTCATGATTAGAGTTTCCCTCCAGGTGCCATGGAGTGCTAGAGTTCAAAAATCCAAGGAATATAGAATTAGCCAATATCATGTTCATATATAATTGCAGGGGTCACGCAGAAAAAGGAATAGCTAACCTGACAGCATGCTCCGAAAAGAACTTCCCAGGTTGTCTTTGCCTGAGTGCATGAAGGTCACCACCAGAGCAGAACTCCATTACCAAGCAGGAGAATGTCTCTGTCTCAAAGTGTGTATATAATGTGGGTAGAAAAGGATGATCCAAAGACTGCAATATCTCTCTCTCTGTCTGAGCCCTCAGAAGCTTCTTGCGGCCTGCCAGCTCGGTCTTGTTCATGATTTTCATGGCAAAATAAGTTCTTGTGCCACTCAGTTCTGCCAGATATACGCTTCCAATATCTCCACATCCCAATTTCTTCAACAACTTGAAATGCCTCATTTCTAACATCCCATCACGAGCTCGGATGGCTTGAATCGCTTCCCATCTTACATCATTTGCCTTGTGAGGTTTATACAAAGCACTGCTCAAGCTACTGATACTGCTCTCGTCACTAACATCACTTCCAGTACTCGCTCTACAGATGCTGGTCTTCCTGCTATCATTGAAATCACAGGATATTGTAACCTCTCCACTTTCGCACGACTTATCAACACTAGCACACTCGCTGACTTCAGTGTTGGTGAAACTTTCTTTGGCTTCTGAATAGACAGTGGCTGAATAGAAACTATTCTGAGGACTTGGACAGAAAGTAACCTCTGACTGACAGTAACTCTTTGCATGATTAATAACAGCTCGTTTCGGTGGACCTATGATACAATTTTCAGATTCTAATACACCACTTAACTCACAAGCCTTCAAATCATCAAATGGTTGCTTGATGCATAATTCTGTTGGCAATCCTTCATGCTCCACATTGTTTTCCTCCTGATAGGGATGCTTTTCATTAATTACATAGCTCCTTTGATGATTATGGTGACCAGCCATATGAGAAGTGGAAGAAGCCCCGTGATTTCTAGATGCTCTCAAGGGAGGTCGAGAAGGACGGGGAGTCCCGGATGTTGAAGGAGGATTGTGACGTGCCACAGAAACTGAATTCTGAACCTCTGATAAGGAATCAACTCCATTGATATGTGACTCCATGAAGAGTATCTAAACACGCTTAACAATCCAACTCAGAACAGTGAATTACCAATATGAGCTCATTCAATAAGCTTTTAATTACAGAATCTCCTGCACTATAAAAACGTATAAATGCTTCAGAATTAGGAAAATTAAACTGTAAATGTAATTAAGTAGGTTGAAATAGAAGGTTTTAATCTGCACACATATAATGAAATTCAAATAACAAAATAAACACAACAAGAGAGAATCTGCAACAGACCCATTTCAGACACAATCAACAGCAAAATCATCCAATAGAGTAGAATCAATTTAGAAAGCTCCAAATAAAAGACTTCAAATTCAGACACTTCAATACCCAAAAAGAAAGCACCGTAAAAGACAAACACCTAAACGATTCCATCGAGCCTCAAGAAAATTCACAAGGTTTTCAGATAGAGAGGGTTCGGTTTCGCAAGTTTCCCAAGAAACAAAAAAAAGACTAAAACTTGACGAAGCAACGGGCCTCATCATTCAGAACCCAGAAGCGTAATCAAAGCCACCTACATTTTTCTATGCGAAATGCATTAAACTAAAGCACCCCAAGTGAAAAAGTTTGATTCTTTAGAAGCCCCATTGAGGTTTCTTTGATTCTGATACAGTGAATGAAAAGCTCCCCCACAAAGCAATGAAGAAACAGTGATCGGAGATGTCACCGTGAAGAAAGAAGCAAAAGGTAGAGAGAGAGAGAGAGAGAGAACCTGATGAGAGGAGAGGAGAGAAAAGGCAATGCAGGTGAAGAGGAAGGAATGGTGTTTCATTCGATCATGCCTGGTAGAGGAAGAAGCAGAAGAAAGGAGCATGTAGAAACGCTTGTGAAAAAAAAAAAAAAAACTAAGAACACCAAGAAAGTGAAGTAACTTTGGTGTGTCTTTCTGCGCCAGTGAACCAGAGTGAGTGAGCACTCGCTTTGTCTCAGATCCGATCCAAAAAGAAGGGATGAAACAAATATAACCCTGTTCGTAATATTAGCAAATAGTAAAATCATATATTCACAATTCATTATTATTATTTTTACACCTAAATTTTATTTTGTGGAATGGCATAGAACAAGTTACACTAATGATGATACACTTTACTAGAAAAGTTCTTAGGGAATAGTTTTAAATGACATTTATTGACGGTATTTAAATGATACATTAGGTTTTCTTAAAAAAATTATATTCATTTTTTCAACTAATCATTACTAATTTTATTTAATGTGGTAAATTTCCACCACCAGTCCAAGCAAAGATAATAAATTTAAGGTCTTCTTTCTCTCTCCAAATTCTCCTAATTTCTTGTTATTGTTTTCCTACGTCTTTTCTTCGATTTCATTTCAACTTGTCTTTTTTTTTTTTATTTCTCTTTTATGTTTCTATCACATCATTTATCAGATGATTTAACATATGTTGATTGATCCATGAGTACTTGGTAATGTCAATGCTTAAAAAACACCAATAATGATATTTTACATTACTTTCTTATATCATTTTGTAAACTTACTTTCTTATAATTAATCTTACACTATTTGTTAATATATTTAATTTCATATATCTAATATTCCGATGCTTTTCTGTAATGCAAAATATACTATTGCAGTTTTGCTGCTTGTTTGTGCTCAGTCAAGTATAGTGTAAGGTGTTAGAGTACCAGAATCGAGATATTTATTGTTTTTTATGATACTGGATTCATAGCATATGTTGTTTTGAAATTTTATCACGTTATTATCAAAATAAAATATACATCTTTATTGGTCATTAAATACGGGAATATCTATTTTAAAGAAACCGATATGTTTTTCCATGATTGGCTTGTTTGAGTCATAGATTGGCTGGTCTTTCCAAGCACATTGCAAATGAAAAATGAAACAGAAAATCTAAATTCTAAAATTATTAAGATTGACAATGCGCATCATTTATTAAGAGGATTTCCTTAATATGCATGAGTTTTTAATCTTGCACAACTTTCTTTACTCACTATAGAGAGTTTTTAGGTATTTTCATTTTTCAGTTTAATAAAAAAAAAATTACTTTTGGCCCACTATTACGTAATATGCTGGGAATGATCTCAAGCTAATTTAAATTTGGCCTTGGAGTTCTTCTACCTCCTCAGCTCTGGTTCTTCCAAAACCCTAATTTTTGTGTCTTACTTCTTCTCTTGAAGAAACAAATAAATGATGTTCACCCAAGGACTCAATGGAACCGCAATTCAATTGATCAATCAGGTCTCGTCCTCTCTATACTTTCTGTAACACTTCGATTTTTCGGGGATCAATTATAGTGACACAACAGGAATTAAGTATGCTAATGATCCTTTAAAAGCCTGGAAATGCGAGTATATATTATTTTAAAAAAATGCTCTGACAAATGCATAACACATGCCCATGATTTATAGGTATTGATTAAGACTTTAAAAAGGGAAACCCCCATTATAAAATTCTAAAATCAAAAGACCTCTTATGTTTGTCATGCTCCCTATGATATCCACGCTGGGCTGACCACGCAAAAGCAAGGATATCGGAACCTATCATTTTCTGAAACAACAGATAATACAGACACAAGCTGAAAGTGGCACTACCCCAAGAGGCACTACCCTTAACCTAGATTCTGCTACTACGAATCTTCCGCAAGTCCTCCAATCGAGCTCTGATCATTTGCCCGTATACCTCTCGCTCCGCTCAATAGTCCGCTATCAGTGCCGAATGGATGTCCCCGTTGAGTAGCATAGCAAGACTCCCCATGAGTGTAGGATATGGTCATCTCCTTCATCTGATGTCGAATGGCGGCGGATCGCCCAAACGCAAACATACAAATAAGGTGCGAGGGTCAACTTCCAGAAATAACCAAGCTAAGAGCAAAACAAAGCATAATATAATAGCAACCCTAGTTGGCTCTAGCAAAACATAGAACTCATTCTTCATAAGACATGGCAGATTAATTCACACATCAATCAACTCTAGATTTAGTCTATATGAAATGAATTTACAACCCTTGTTGTAACGAAAATGATGATTCGATTTTCGAATCTAATGCAGGTACGATTTAACCGATATCACCTATGGTTGTACGATTAGCTTATTCGTACTAGCTCAAGTACGATTTGACCGATGTGTCCTGAAGTTGCCATCTTGACTGATGGTTATAATGCATAATGTCACGCTATTAAGTTAGCCATAAAACATTAGACAAAAATGCCCTTGTTGTGAGTCCCACTCCGTTGCGTATACTGCCACATCCGACATGGCTCTCTTTAAATATATCCTACGATATACATAATATGCATTTATATAAACTACATAAAGGTTAATAAATTTTGGGGCCCACGTATGTTAACAAATTTTGAAATGTAAGAAAATGTGATGGAGAGAATAACAAATTTTGGGCCCCACGTATGTTAATTTTCTTTGCTCAATTTTGTAGAAAAGAACCAAGGACACACAAATTTACTAAATAGCCCTCATTTTACACTTTATTGAAATAACGGAAATTATAAATAAATATTACTTTCAATGCTAATACACTTTTTAACTATATTTTTTCGACTACACTTTTTACGCAAAAACTAATTAAAAAATGTAATTTTTTAAGGATATTTATGTTATTTATAAATATATTTTTTCCTTTTTCTCACATTTCTTTTCAATTTCTCTCCAACAAACAACTTAAAAATCATCTCAATTTCTTCTCTCTTTCTTTCATTTTCCTTTCTTAATTATTTTTCGTTTTCTTTTCACTCACTTTATTTTTTCTATATAGTAAGTCACTTATCGGTGGTAATTACATGGGAGTTAGGTAAGAAAAATAATAATCAGAAGGACCAAATTAAGAGAACTGGCGGGAATAATAAGGAGGAGCATTCACATGCATAAACGTGAACCTGACTCGTACCACGTGGATGGTTGTCATTTGGGATGCACCATTCTATTCTAATTTCTCAATCAATATCCAACCTTGAACACCTCTCACCTATATTACTTCCTCCGGCCTAAATTATAAAATTTTATAGAGGCAAATTTGATTTCCTAAATTATAAGACCTCCTTTAGATTTTAGAAAAAAATAATAAGTTTTTCATTTTCTTTTTTATCTCTTCATTAATTATATTTTCAATTCCAAAACTTTAATTATCACTTCTACTAATTATCTTTAAACAGGGGCATATATGGGAGATTTATAAGAAAATAAAAAAATATATTAATTAATTTATTACATATTTTCTTAATAAGCGTGATTATCTAAATAAGTCTTTATAATTTGAGACGGAGGGAGTATTATGTTCAATTTAGCAACTCATTATAATATATGCAACAAATGGGGAGACACGACATTCAATTATTTTGACCATAATTTGGTTTATTTTTTAATGTAATTCATGCATGAGAAATAAAATAATAGAATACACTATCAAGTATCAACATAAAATATGGTTCCATTATTATTCATCAATCATGCACTTTTACATATGAAACAAATTTCACTTGCATTAGATTTATTGAGAATATAATATAAATTTATTTATATGATTTTATATATGTTAAATTTTTAGAATAATTTATTCATGATATGATATTATAGTTTTAACAATTGAATAACTTTTTACCAATATAACCATATATATCCTCGTTATGAGATACTGCTATTCGAGTTAGGAATGTAAGAATATTAACATATCCTAATAAGACTAACTCTTTACAATATTTTTTTATAAATAGACTTGAATTTGAGACATTGCTACCACTTGAGCCAATTCGTATATGGTCAAGTGATATCCTTATAATCCCCATTATTGTTAAAAAAATAAATTTTAGAGTTAAATAAGTTTTTAATCATGAAGTGCATGGGTGAATTTAATCTCTAAAAAAAATTCTTTTTATCTATTAAATTTTTATTTGAAATAAAGACCTATGACGTCATAACACAAATGTGGCTTATTTTTTCCGGTCATCAACCCATGTGGTGATTCTAGCTTAGATGAAGGCTAAGCAAATAAATTTAATGGTTAAATATATTTTTAGTCAGGAAGTATATGGGTAAATCTAATCTCTAAACATATTTCACAATTTTTTATCTCTCAATTTTTTATTTGAAATAAAGACGCCCATGATGTCAAAACACATATGTGACTTTTTTTTTCAGTCACCACTCACCAGCTCACGTGGTAATCCTAGTCAGGTGAAGGTCAAGCATGTGGACTTTTGCATCAGTTTTGGTCCTTGTAAAAATTTTCAAATCAGCTTTGGTCCATTCTCTTCCTCTTCCACAAACCCTAACACTGCCTCTAGCGGCGGTCATTACTCCATCATTTTATGAAAGCTTTTTTGACCTCCACCTACCACTCCCCCTCTCTCATCCCCTTCTTCAGCCTACATTTGACTAAGATTATCACATGAGCTGGTGATTTAGTAAAAAAAAGCCACATATACACTATAACGTCGTGCGTCCTTATTTCAAATAAAAAAAAATCAAAGGGCAAAAGAATTTATGTAACATTATAATTATTATACTGATGCATGCATTATACATCAATTAAAGAGGGATGGTCTTCATCCGGGGTCCATGATTACCGCACGATAGTTGGGTAGGTGTAATGATTGTGACCATATACACGATTGATTCTCACATATCAATATGAATATGATGGGCCTCACTCACCATTTGGCCCCACACCAATAAACTTTCAACCTGAAATGTATGCAAATCCAACGATGATGACACATTCTCACTTGGATTCACTTCATTAAATTTAACCACGACTAGGAATATTCAGATTCACAGCATCTGTGTCTACAGCTTTGACACGTGTAATAATTAGGTGGAGCCTCCAAGAAAATGTCCAATTTGTGGGACCACCAATCATTTTCAGTACATTATAGAGTTTTTGATATATTCACATTTCATTTTATCTTTTATATAATTTTCACTTATTTTTATCCTATGTCTCTTTGCATATTTTATTACAAATTTATTTATCATATCCCTAATTTTTTCTCTTCTCTTAATGAGTGTAATTGATATATAAATAAAACTTTTTCCAACTATGTATGCAATTGTATTCTTTAATTACCCCATGATTCATCTATGATAATAAAAGTGAAAGAGTTTAGGTGTGAGTTGAAATTTTATATTCATTTGAGTGACGTGAAGATTTTTATAAAATATGTGATTTATACATTCAAGTATTAAGGTTTATGTAGAAATGCAGTATCTAAATTAAATCTTTTGATGATCTTCACTGTAAGCTCACGGGCTTCTTTTCTCTCCCAACATGCATGTATAATAAGATTAGATGGGCTAATGTTACTGTTAGTTTCAGACAGATAAGCATCTGAAACCTGATGCTCTAATAAACAAAATCTAATGTTTTGTTTGGTTCAGAACAGAAAGAGAGAAGAAAGGAAATGAGGAGATAGGAAGATGTGAGAAATATAATAAATTTAATAAATTATTTGAAATAGTAGAAATAAAAAAATAAAAAGAGAAAGAATAATGTGATTTTTCTCTTCTTCATTAGGTTGAATAGAGATTGATTTTACGGTATGTATAAGAATATTATTAATTACTAAGTTCCTATGAGTATAATCGGAAATGTTGGGCTGTTCAACCTATTCTTCACAATTTGGAGAGAAAGCAAAAAGTAGTTAGGTCCCACATGTTTCTTCTCTCAGTGCTGTAAGGATTAGCATACCAAAAAAGGTTGAAGTTCTATCTCTCCAAAAATTCTCTGTGCTCCCTTTCTAGTTTCTATCTTGCAAATTCAACCTCTAACGAACAATGTGTAAGACCACTAGAAAAATGGTTTTTAAATTGGATCAACCAGAAAACACGAAAAACAAAATTCATAACCATAAGAAAGTTATGATGACTTCAAAAGTGCTTCTCCAAAGAGAGAGTTTGATTTTACATTTGAGAGTTTTAGAATCAAAGTTTATTGATGAGAATCATTTTTGGTGATTGTATTCACGTTTGACAATTGAGTTTGCTCAAAATCAATTTTGTAGAGAAAAGTTGTAGAAAATAGATTTTGCAATATATATAATTAATTGTGAAATTTTGTAATTAAATTTTATAACATAAACAAATATCACGTTTTTTATAAATATATCCAAACACAAACATAAATCCCTCAACTTTTACTGTAGTCAATTTTACCAAAATTATTTATAACAAAATTATAGCAGTATTGTGAGAATTGGATTGGACTAGGTAACTGAACCAATTAACTAGTAGAGAGTTAAAACAAAAGGAAGAAAGAGTGCAGAACATGTATGTACCTTAGTGGTACAGGGAGACTGAATTTAATTATTGGCAATGTAGACGACAAGATTATGAATACCTACCAGGCAGAGGCAACACAGCCTGTTATGTTGACCACAGTCTCATCAAATTGTTTTGAGCATTTTCAATGGCAGATGTAGAGATGTATGAATTCTTGTAAGAACTACCATACCATTAGAGTAAAATGACGGAGTGAAAATAAGATCTTTTTAAATAATAATTCACTCTTTATATTAAAAAATAATTTTCTCTCTCATTCAATAAAATGTGCATCCATATAAGGTGGTATGGAACAGATAAATAGTGCTAAGAACGGGAAGTAAGTAAGTATTCGTCACCGAAACAAAATCTGCATCAATTCTTAAGAACTGCTTAGATTCTACGTGACACATAGAGTCCACATGAATAGTGTTAAAAACTCACTCTTTAGCCATTGTGATTGGTTTAGCAAACTCTGCCTGATCTGAATACTTACTGGCTTTCTTGTCGGTGCTGCACGTGAGGCCGTAGAGTTGCAGGTACAAGTAGTACCCTATGAAACATGAATTTTGCTGTTCCAAGAACATAGCAACCTGGACACAAAATTTGTAGTAATTCATATAAGTGCTGCTAATTAAGGCAAATGGAAAAACACACCAATCAATGCATAAATAGAAAAAGTATGATTTTTACGCATTATCTCAACTCAAATATGAATTAGTATTGAATTTAATGAAAATCTAAACATAAAATTTGTGTGACTCTTCTAAGTTATACCAAATTTGTCTGTGTTTTTAATACGCTTATTTAAGAATGTAGGAACTTTCTAATTTGTACTTTCATAATCAGTTATATTGTATTATATATATTCTCCTACATATTATTATTAAGTGCCAATTTGTGTAGATGTTTTTCGAAAGAATACGTTTGTATGTGCATAAATTTTCCATTGACAATCTGGAGAACACGCGTGTTTAAAAGCGCTTGACGCAGTCTTAAAAAAACTATAAATAAATAAAGAAGTAAATATATTTTACACTTACAAAATATCAAATACATTAATTTTTATTAATATTATTTTCATTTAGTATATAGAATGATTTGTATATGGTTTATAGGAAGATACTACATTAACTTTTCATGAATGAAACTAAAAAAAATAAAATATGTTAGAATTAACTCTAAAATGTAAATCAATCGAGAGAGACGCTTAAGTGAGTACCTTGTAAAATCAGAATTGATTACAAGGAAAGAGACTTGATTCAATCAAGTTTTATCAAACAGTACAATTGGATTGATGAATTTAGACAAGGGAATTGGGTTTGGGACCATCCCCGTGGACTTTGCACCATCCCTTTTTTAATTATTTTCAATTATACCCCTCTAATTAAGAAAAAAAAACATTTAAACCCTAAAAGGTGCGACCACAGATAACACACCCACACCATCCCTCTCTTCTCCTTCTAACCGCCATGTTCACCCTTTCATTCTTCCTCTTCCACGAACTTCTTCTTCGACCTGCTTCTCCCTCGTTCTTCTTCAAGCGTCCGTGGTGCTTCCTCGACCGTCCGTCATCCTTCATCTATCTTCCATTGATCTTCTTCTTGAGGTAATCTCCATTTCGTCTTCTCCCCCCTTTTTGTTGTTGTTGCTTGCTTTAGGAAATGTTGTAGTTCTTATCTTTTATGGTATTTCTATGATTTGATTGATGTTGGTGGTTGTTGTTGTTTGTATTTGGTTGTTTTGTGCCCGATTTGCCCTGCATGTCAAATCTCTCATCATTTTTGTGACCTGGATAAAAATTTCACTTGTAAGTGCGATTTACCTTCTTTGGTCGCACTTACAAGTGCAACTCCATCCATTTCATTTCTCTATGTTGGTCGCCCTTGTAAGTGCGGCCAGTATTGTCCGGGTCGCACATACAAGTGCAACCTTTCCTTTTTTTAATTTTTTTTGTGAATATATTGACTAAAATATTTTATTGTTGATTTTCTGGTGATTTTTTTGATTACATGCCTTAAATGACTGTTTTAGTTTTTTTTTTTTTGTGATTATAGAATTAATATACTTTTTTATTTTGTACAGAAATGGCAAGGACTCGATATACCATTCACCCTGCTGAACTGAAGAATCACAGAATGAAGAAGACAACATCCGACGTAGAGGACACGCATCGCATCGCAGGCGGCGTGGAAAAGCCCCGATGCTGGCTGAGCCTTCTTATAATGAGGACCTGTATGAGGAACAGGAGTAGTGGCAGGACCAAATTGAGTAGCAGCAACAGTATTACGATGATGACCAGCCTATGGCTGATGCTGAGGAGGATAAGGAGGGAGGGGGGATGATGAAGAGGGCACTTATGGAGATGACGGCGGCACCGATGAGGGTGATGATGATGGTGACGAACGGGGTCCGCGATGACGCCGCGAAGAAGGACCTAAAGCGCTGGCTACAACAGATTGACGCAGCTGACAAGAAGCTGACCTCCTTTCCGGCTGGCCCGGCGAACCTATCTCTACTGCAGAGCTACAACACCCATATTGCAGGGAGGGTGTGGAGGTCTTACGTCGACCGCGACATACCGGACAGGCCGATGCTTAGGCTCTACAACCACTAGAAGAGGTTGAGGTCGTACGTCCACGGAGGTCACCCGTTTATCGTCGCAGTTGTCAAATCTGTAAGAAATAGCTTCAATCTCTAACTTCAAGTTCAAATCACTGGTAGGATCCTGACACGGATCCACGGTAGCCCACGACAGTCTTCTCTAGAAATAATGAATACACCCCAAAGGGACACAAGTGTACCTTGCAAGCTCGCATGCACAAGGTAACTCATGCATTGTTCTCATAATGCAAACCACATGCAGAACTATCAACTCCCACTCGGCCAACTCTAGCTCTCTCCTTTGCAAGCAACTCAAGACCATTCTTCGACACAAACTTGAGAAAGTTTTTATAAAAGTTATCCTTGAACTTGTGGTCCCTTACGAAGATACTATGCTTGAATGATGACATAATCTTCGTGTGTTGCAATACGGTTTGCTTGTTCATCGCCATCCAACAAGAACACAAATCACCCTTGCTATCTTTAAGTATAAGCTTCAAAGCTGCATGAGCACCTTCAATCCTAAATGAAAGAAACACACACACGAGATAAGTAGTGACAACTTACGACTGTAATTATGATAATAACAACAACATTGAAGGCTTCAAATTAAAACAAACATGTTGGTTGTTGTGTTCCCCAAATGCATAGCCACATCTATCCAGCACTTGACAAATTTTTGCCTATGATTCTCCAACCACGTCTTGTGAATGTATGCGGTGAAATGTTGAAAAGGCGCACACAAACTTTCTAGCTCTCTCAAGTGGATTGCTTACTCGTCTTCGGAGGCAGAATCTGTGAGATCACACCACGCTTCTCTAATTACATCCCACTCCTTCTTCTCACAGAATAACTTGCACTTCGCGATTACGTTCTTGCTTATGTGGAACCTGCATAGCAAGTGCTTCAACGTAGGAAAGACATCTACCACGGCGGCCATTAGTGCAATGTCTTTGTCAGTGACAATCACACTTGGCAAGTTTTCATGTTTAACAATCAACCCCTTCAATTTATTCAATGCCCATTCAACGTTGTGAGTTTTCTCCTTCGACATATAAGCAAATCCGATACTGAATGTCATGTTTGATGATGTCACACCAACCATCTCAAGTAATGGAAATTCGTACCTATTGGTTTTGTACGTACTGTCGATGAGCACAACATTAGGTAAAAGGTTGAACAACGCCATCGCACGAGGGTGTGACCAGAAGATATCTTGAACCACCTCAGTTGCTTCGTCCTTCTGATGCCAATAAACATATCTGTCATGTTCCATTAATTGCATCAAATGTTGTATCTCTGTGAATAGACTCCTCTTTGTTCTCTTGTATCTTTTGCTTGCAGTGTATTTTTGGTCAATTGTTGTCATATTCCTTCAACGCCACAAGCATTTGTCTCGGTTTAACTCTGCTCTCCACCATATCGTGCAACACTATTTTTTCCTCATGGGTCAATCGTCCAGTAAATGATTATGAAATCCACAAACACCTTCAGCCTCCAACATCCGTCATCCTTCCCGGGTCTCCCTCTTAACTTAAAAGGACAGTCACACTTTCTTGTTACAGTGCTCTTACCTGTCAACTTGCCCTTGTACGGTTTGTATTTCCCTCCACACTCACAACCTAGAGTCAGGAGTTCTTTCCTTCTGAGGCTTCCATAATCGAACTTCGTAATAACAACAACAAAACCATTCTCCTTCCCGACCATTCGAGCCCAATCAATGAGCTCATGTCGATTTTAGAATATTTGCAGACAATAGAAACACATAAGACACAAAACATTTCTGTAAACCACATTAAGCGCTAGGCAAATACAGACCTTGTCAGTCGTAAATGCATCTAAGCAATCAACACGGAAAATACGGGTTGTAGAATATTCATTGCCCGAGGAGTCTTTCATACTTTGATCTTCAGCCTTAACATGGACAACTAGTTCTTTCCTGGCACCACTTGATTTTTTCAACTTTTCAAGCCCTTCAGCCACATTATGAACCTTATCAACCTCCTTTGACAACACAAAATGCATGACTGACCTGTCAGAAATAAGAAACCAGGTTAAAATTGAGAATTACTGCTGGTCACATCTATAAGTGTGAACTGACCACATAGGTGCGAACTAGATTTCCCAGGACTTCATGTGATCGCACCTTTAAGTGCGACCTCGAAATAAATATGGTTGCACTTAAAGGTGCGAATTTTAAAACCAGACGAGGATTCACCAAATAGAGATATACAAAGGAAGCAACGAACCTTGGTATGGTGTGTGGAAATGCGAAGAAAACCCTCCAATGATGATGGGTAAGATGGAAATGGTGGTGGGTGTGATGAAAATGGTGGTGGGTGTGAGGAAGAAGATGATGAGTGGGTTTGGAGAAGATGATGATCGGGGTTATGACGGAAGGTAGAGGTTGATGTAGAAAACAAAGATGATGGTGATTGTGGATGTGGCAATGTTGATGAGGAAGGGAAAGGGATGGTGGTGACAATGGTGAAAGTTGGTAATGGGAGAAGATGGGAGGAAGGGAATGAGGATGGTGGATTGGGTGGGGAATTGATGAAGGAAGGGGAGGGAGATATGTTGGGAATGTTTTTATTTTTTAAAGGTAAAATGGTAAATTACCATAATCAGGGGTGATGGAGGATCCAAAGGGGGTGGCCCCAAACCCAACCCCATTAGCCAAACACATTGCTTCAATTTCTCTTCTCATATGGACCCATTGGCCATCCCCCAAAATGTTTGCCACTGAAAATGAGAAACAATATATCCAGGGAGAGCAACCACAACCACATCCTTCAAACTTACAAATCTAATGCTAAAAATTTATTATTCATTTACTTTGTGTAATTCGAACTCAAACATGTGCATTGTCTTCAATTATATGCCTATCTGCCTCTTATGTGATTGCATCTCTAATTACCCTTTATAGTACTTTTTTTTGTCATGTCCTCATTGTCATAGTGTTCTCATCAACTATTCAATTCTCTTCGTGCTACTTATCAGTCATCTCTTGTCCTTGCAAACTGTTACATTGAGGTAAAAGTGTTCATTCTTTCCATGGAAAGTAACATCAGTTTTCAAGACTAAAACTACTATGTTCTTTTCAAATTAGAGTGAAAAGTGAAATCAGAAGAAGAGAAAAATGACAACTTTAGTTTGCTTCATTTATAGACCCCCTTTGATAATTTGATTTATATTTTAGTCAAAATTATTTGCTCGAAGTTTATTAAAAAAGTATTAGCAAGGTTAAGAGAGTTTATTTTTAATGATATTTCAAGAATCAATTTAAAAGAATATATTTTATTCCAATGAAAATATATAATTAGCACTTTAGAAATATATTTAAGAGCTATTTACTTGCGAATAAAATCTTGCACAACTGGTAAATAGTTGAGTTTCTTAAACATCTAATCCGGAGTACAATCCCTGGATAGTGCTTATGCAGAATGATTTGTTAGGGAAAACCTATCCACTTAATGTGATCTCACAATTTGCATGTATACTTTTCAATGTGATATTGTACTTAAATATTATAATAACATAGTTAAAATATCTAAAAATTAACTTAGAGGTTTTATCATTCAAAATCAGAGGCTAGAAAAAGTTGTGAAAAATTATATTTTTAAATGTTTCGTATATAAATCTTACATCTAGAACCAATCTAATCCACTAGAAAGACTAAAACATTTCACATATCTTAAAATTAATTTCACAACCTACAATTCTGTCAAAGTGAATTTTGCAAGAACTGTCTGAACTTGATGGAGGTACTTATTTTGAATTACCTTATTTTAAGGTAAAAAAATAAAAATTGCAGCTACTTAACATGCAAAATTTTAATATAAAATTGCCAAAAGTTAAATTATTTTTTTTTGGGAAAAGTCAAAAGTTAATATTAGACACACTATATTTAGTAAAAACAAGCACTAAATTTATCAAATAGCCTGAAAAAGCACATAATTAAACTTGTAAGTCTTTGAAAACATTAATGTTATACTTTAGTCCATTATTATATTTATTTTGAATTTTTTAGAAACGATTCATTACATTTGAATATTGTTAGAAAGTTATACTATATCATTAAAAAGTTTTACTTTTTAGAGTTTGGCAGTAACACTGGAATTGTGGAAAATGAAGTATGGGGACTACACATGAAAATACGATGGCTCTTGGGGCTTCCTGAAAGTGGTTCTACGTGTAGGTTGGAAGTAGAAAACGAACTATTTTAGAAGAGTTCACCAACTTGATTTAATCATATTTATGCCCTTTTTTTGGTAATCATGTAAAAAGCACATTAAAGTATTATTGAGTTAGTCGACCCAAATCGTCTCAACATTAACAAATACCAGCAAGGGGCTAACGAGTGTAGCTTTCCTTCTGAGCAGTAGATCAAGGGTCCGTTTGGACAAACATTTTAATTAAACACGTATTACATCAAGACAAGTGTTTATCACATAAGCGCTTATTTATAAGGTAATGTAAAAAAACTTATTGAAATAAACTCAAAATAGCTTATAAGAAAATCATAAACTAATAACATAAACTATTACCACAAAAGTTTATAATATAAGATATGCTCAAATAGATTCTTCCAAATTCAGGAATTTCCAAGCTCTGAAATGAAAATGACTCAATATCTACAGTTCATATAACAAACCATAGCTGTCTCATCCATGCGTTAAGGTTGGAATGTAAAGGTTACAAAAGAAGGAATACAGGAGACTGACGCAAAAAAGATAATTCGTTTTCTATCCTTCCATTATAAACCTTCAAAATCGACCCCAAAAGATTTGGTAAATCACACTTTGGTTTCTTAGAATCACAAGTGTCAACCACATTAGTCATACATTAATCCCATAAAATGACTAATAACCAACAACTATGAATGGCATTCTTAGTTGGAGGTGAACAGATCAATGTGGAGGAGAAATCCAATCAAACAAGCAAAACAGCAGTAGTAAGAAACATCACGACAAGTATTGATTGACAAGATTGAAAATACAACAACCTGTAAAATTTCCAGCTTACATCAATCACAAAACAGACTTAAAAAAGAAAATTTGTTTGGACTTCCACAGTTAACAACTAGGTATGCTGATAAATCCTTGACAGCTTTATAAAAAATGAAAATAAGTAATCTAAATGGAGAACCACAAACAAACTACAAACTTGCTTTGATGCTAGACATGTAGAGTCCTAGACTAAAAATGCTAGGTTATCAGATTCTATCTTCCATAAGGATGATATCGACCAGCACCATATCCACCTCTGCTCCCATAGAAGGAGCCTCCACTAGCCCCTCCATATCCACCCGCTAGGCTAGCATCATAGCCACCTTGATAGGCACCACCAGCAGAAGAACCCCCACCAGCAGCAGCACCAGCACCATATGCCCCGTAACTCTCACTAGCTCCACCATACCCACCAAGATCATAGCCTCTGCTAAAGCTTCCACCATAACGACCAGCAAACCCAAGAGAAGGATCTCCTCTGTAAGGTCCCATTGCTCCAGCATATCCTCCATACCCACCAAATTCACTTCCATACCCACCATAAGCACCACTCCTACCACCATAGACAGCAGCACTAGACCTGTAACCACCCCCAGCACCATAGCTCCCACCAAAGCCATCATAAGCTTCTCCATAACCACTGCTGTATGAAGAAGACCTTGAATCATTATAGCGCTTGGATGATGGAGTCGGTGGGTTTGGCTTCTTCGGTTCAGCCTTCTTGATTTCCACCTACAAAGGAAAGAGATTGTTCAGTTTATTTATTAACAGGAATCACATTTAATGAAAAATGATAACTAACATGTACAAAATAATTCAAGAAATTTCTTGATCTGTCAAATCACAGAAATAAATGTGATGTGTAAAAAAAAATGTCTGTCCATTCGCAAGGCACCAACCCAAAATGAAAGTTCAAACAATTAAGACTAAAAAATATGAATATCTCAAGGTTGATATATCAGATTGCTGTACTGCTCAGGCAACAAACTCCAGAAAATGGGATAGATCATTTCAGGGCTGAACCTAACCCCTGCCCTCGGAACAAGAAAAGAAAAGTAAAAGAGTAGAAGATGAATTTCAAATTCCTAGGAAGAAATATGATTGAACTTCATACTCAAACAATTAAATGTCCGCAGTAGTTTCACAATGCTACTTCAACAGAAAATGTAAGAGTAGCCCAAAGAAAATTCAGTGAAGCTAAAAAAATTAACTAAAAGAATAATGCGAGCCTCCCAACAAAAACCAACTCGACTAATGATGTTACAGAAACAGCAAAATGAAAGTCCAAGTCCTTTACTACCCTGTATCTTATAACCTATGTTAATAAGTACAATAATTCAATGCCTGTACTCTGTTGAAAGAAAGATGCCTCACCTGAGTTCCAGCAAACTCAATCTTGTTCCCCATAGATAGAAGATCATCAACAGCGTCCTCCGAGTCAAAGGTGATAAACCCAAAGCCACGAGATCGATTGGTGGAGTGGTCACGCATTATTTGGTTGTCTTTAACTTCTCCATAGCGTGTGAAGAAGTCTCTAAATTCATCTGCACAAATGCATCTCAGGGTAAAAACAATATCAACCATAGCAAGGTGCCATTTGCTGCAGCTATTCTATGATTAGTAAGATACTTTCAAAGTCAATATCAGCACTTTAGTATTTGAAAAACAGATGTTAAATTTAACTGAGCTTTAAAGAAAGAGAATAGTCAACTCACTTACCCACCACCATACAAACATGACACATCATTCACATCTAAAGGATGTGAATTGTGTCTGTGCAGGTGGTTCACAAGACTTTTTAAGTGAAGAAAGCTTGAATAGTCAACTCACTTACCCACCACCATACAAACATGACACATCATTCACATCTAAAGGATGTGAATTGTGTGTGTGCAGGTGGTTCATAAGACTTTTTAAGTGAAGAAAGCTTGAAAAATATTATCAGGTACACTACAATAAGTAAGCTCTATTTCTGTACAATATCAGCGCAAACTTCATGACAGATCCTAAATATTACTTTCTTATTCAAACAATACTGAATTCTATAATCTGAAACTTCTATAAATTTTTATGTCTACACTATCCTCATATTTTGGAGTTTACTCTCTCAAGGTGTTGTAGTGTGCCCCCCTTGTAACGCCTCATAGTCAAGCAGCAAAAGATTAGCTATCTAAAGAGGCAACCTACCTTCAGTCACATTTGAAGGAATACCACCTACAAATATTTTCTTTGTCTTAAAATCCTTAGAACCAACAGCTCCCCTTGGTATCGTCCGCTTAATTTCAACCTATATATGATCCCAAAACCATAAGAGCCAGGAAAGCATACATTCACTAATCACTATAATAAAAACAAACACATAAAAGTCCTAAGACAACAAAATACTAAATGCAACTCATACTTGCTTGCCATTGATGATATGAGTGTCCTCAATGACTTTATCAACCACGGAAGGATCTGCATACGTTATAAACCCGAATCCACGAGGCTGCCCAGTTTTCCTGTCCTTCATAATGACAGAATCTGTAATCTCACCATATTTACCAAAGTGCTTGATAAATTGGGCTGCAGCACAGAAACACAACCGACAAAGGTAAGGAATCATCAAAGAAAGCTGGAAACCCACACATTATAGAAAAGGGATTGACACCCCCCGAAATTATAATTACAATTACAACTAAATAAAGACAAAGCAAGCACTAACCAATGGTCGTTTCTCTCGCTAAACCACCTATAAATATCTTTCTGCAAATTATGGGGTCGAGTGCAATTAGAACAACCAAATCTAAGAACATTAACATCTAATCTACAAAGACAAGAAAATAATAAACCCCTTTCTTGAAACGCGAAAAGATTGAATTTTTCTAAGCTGGGTTTCTCAAGGTACGAATCTTCTCGGAAGCCAAACGGATTTCAGGACGAAAAAGAGAAGAGGGGAAGTTACCCGGGACTGGCACCATCGCCGGTAAGAGGTTGGGAGTTGTGGTGCTGGTCGTGTTCTTCTCTGTGAGAATAGGTTCTGGCGACGTCGTTAGGGTCTCCGCCACCAACCACATGGTCGTTGCCGGGTGATTCCATGGCTTCCGAGTTCGCGAGAAGCAGACGTGAGAGAATGGAAGAGAAACCCTAGATTAGGATATTTGATATACACGACTTGTGTGTTCTAAAACCCCTTTAAATTTTTCTTCGCCCTTTTTATTGCAATCAGAGGATTACATGGGCCGGTTATGTTGTGTCCATCAATAGTTTTGGGTGCCCGAGCCCAATGAACTTGACCCTTCAAAAAATGAAATAGAAGCTTTGTGGCATCCTTTGGTGGACACTCTCCATGGTTATTGTGTTGGGGTATTCAAAGGATTTACCTAGAGATGGACTATTTGAAGCTCTACGAGCTTTGGCGGAATCCTATGCCTGGAGGTTTCTATCTGCTTTCTATTACTAATGATTGTAGGGCTCTTACACTTAATTTGTGACTATATTAATTTTTTTTATCTTTTACTACTTTCTCTTTTGTTTGGATTGAGGATGCTCCTCCTGATATTTTAGCTGCTCTGCAGCAAGATGCACTGGCCAACGACCCTACTTCTGATTAATATATTTTGTCAGTTCCCTTTAAAAAAAGGACATTAGTCTATTTAGAAATATATTTATGAATTATTTAAATACCTTGCTATGAAGTATGATATTAATTCATTTGGGTTTGTCATCAGTGATTTTAATACTTATTTGGAGGCTTCGGATAAGGCGGGTGGAACGGGCTTGAATTTTCCTTCTATGCAGCATTTTCAGTCTTAGTTTGTTATCCTGCGGCCTGGTGGACATAGGGTTCAAGGGTCCTCCCTTTACTTGGGAAGGAAGAGGGGTGAAGGAGAGGATTAATAAAGGTGTCTGAAATCGTCAGTGGTTGCACTGTTTTCCGGATTTTGTTGCGATTCATCTCCCATAGCTTAAATCGGATCATAAACCTCTTATGCGTGCCCTGTCAGGTCTTGTCGAGCATCGACAATACTCCCGGCCTTTCCGTTTTTACCGAGTTGGCTAACTCATGATGATTTTCCATGTGTGGTGGAGAACTCTTAGGGGAGTAGTGATGAGTGGCTTCCTTCATCCGGAAATTTTAAGGAGGTTGTTTTTGTTCGGAATAATGATGTCCTTGGAAATATTTTTCATAAGAAGAGAGGTCTGATGAAGCAACTTGAAGGCATAAATCTCCGCCTTAGTATGAACTTTGATAGAGGTCTTGATAGCCTTCAGAGGAAGCTCTAGAAGGAGTATAACACTGTTCCGGTCTAGGAGGAGCTTCTTTGGGTTCAGAAATCTAGATGTTTGTGGTTGAAATTTGGGAATCGGAATACCAACTTCTTCCATACTACAACCATCATTAGAAGAAAGAGGAATAAAATTGAGGCCCTGATTGGTGATGGCGGGACTCTGATTACTGATTTTGATACTTTGCAAAATCTTATAGTGAATTTTTATAGGTAAAGCTACTTGGATGGTGATACTTACGGAGTTTTGAATAGCAATTGTTCTTTTCCAACCCTGTTAGTAGCATTAGAAGATATCCAGGTTGGTTTTTGTGCGGAAGAGGTGAAGGATGCAGTCTTCAGCATGGGGCCTTTGAAAGCTCTGGGTCCAGATGGCCTCCAACCTCTCTTCTTTCAGTCTCAGTGGCAGCATGTTGGTAGTTCTGTTATTAACTTTGCTATTGAATGTTTTGCTAATCCCTCCTGCATTAGTCAGATGAATGAGACGCTTCTAGTGCTCATACCTAAGGTGGATGCCCTAGAGAGAACTACCCAGTACATGCCTATCTTTCTTTGCAATGTTATCTATACAACTATGACTAGAGTTATTACTAACAGATTGAGGAGAGATATGGGGGAACTTGTGTCTCCTAATTGGTGCAGCTTTGTCCTAAGCTGACATAGCTCAGATAATATTATTATTGCTCAAGAGGGTTTCCATTACATGCGTTACTTGAAGTGAGTAAAAGGGTGGATGGCTATCAAGGTGGACCTAAAGAAGGCTTATGATAAGTTGAAGTGGCATTTCCTCCTGGAAACCTTGCGCTTGGTAGGTTTGGACGATCCTATGTGTAATTTGATTATGCAATGCGTCACCTCTTGCAGCTTTCATGTTTGTTTTAATGAAGACAGGTAGAGCTGGGTATTTGAGCCTAAGCCCACGAGCCGGCCCGCGAGTCCCGCAACCCGCGCGGGCTATGGCCCGGAAAATATAGGCTCATTTAAACGCGAGCCTACGTGAGCTAGCCCGCGAACTTAATGAGCTAGCCCGCGGGGCTCGCGAGCCATCCGCGGGCCAATGAAATTAAAAAAAAAATTTTAAAAATAAAACTGCACAGTGCACACACAAACACTTACCCAACACATAATGTAACCAAAAAGCAAATTCTAACTTTTGATTTTGAGTTGTAGGATTAGGAGAGAAAGAAAAAGAAGATGAAAATGGGGATCCAATAATAATGGAGCCACCTACTACAACCATGGGAGAGTCAAGTGTTATATGATCAAGAAGATTGATGCGTGTTTGAATTTGTTATCGACTTTTTATGTTTGTTTTGAATTATTATGGTGTTTGACTATTTGTAATAATTGATTTAGTATAATTAATTTGGTAAACTACCAAAAAGTTTGCAATGAACTCTTAAATTGATGTAGTATTTTTATGAACTCTTAATTTTAAAGCTTGTAGTAGTATGCTTGTTAAAATTTGATTTTTAAGTTTTTTTTTTTTAACATGTTCTGGCCCGCGAGCCAGCCCGCAATTAGACAAGCCGCGGGACGGACCTCTTAAATAGGAGCTCATTTAGAAGCGAGCCTACGCGGGGCTGGCTTATGCGGGGCGGGCTTATGCGGGCCGAGCTTATGCGGGGCGGGCCGGCCCGCATACCCAAGTCTAAAGATAGGTATCCTCCATTCCTTCCTCAAAGGGGCCTTCGCCAAGGAGACCCCCCTATCTCCTTACCTCTTTGTGTTGTGCATGGAGAGTCAAGATCATAGAATTAATTATGAGATCACAGATGGGGGTTGGAAGCTGATTTCTTTGTCTAGAAATGGCCCTCCTATTTCTCACTTATTCTTTGTAGACGATCTCCTCTTGTTCGGCGAAGCATCATTTTCTCATATGGAGAGTGTTGTTTCTTGTCTAGAGGATGTCTGTAAGGCCTCGGGTATGAAGGTTAGTGTCTCTAAGACTCGCATGATGGTTTTTTCTAATGTTAGCTCATCTTTGTCAAACCAGATTCGTCAGGTTGCTGGTATTTACTTAACAAATTATCTTGGTCGCTATTTGGGGGTTCCCTTGACTCACCAAAGGGTGTAACTACCATTATATTATTGCCAGAACTCGAAAGATGAGTTCTTCTTGGCTTTCTCATGTGCTGAACTTTGCAGGAAGAGTTACTCGTGTAGAATCAGTCATTGCAGCGCTTCTAACATACTATATGAAAACCAATCTCCTTCATGTTAAGGTGTGTAATAAATTGGAAAAAATTCAGTGTGATTTTATTTTGGGGTCATCGGATGGTGTTAGAGCTGCTCACCCTATTGTTTGGTCAAAATTATGGCAACCAAAGCAAGAGGGGGTTTGGGTCTTCGTCGCATGCATGGTTTTAATAGGTCCTGGACATGAAGCTTGGGTGGGGGCTGGTCTCTAATCTCGATGCTCTTTGGGCTAGAGTGATCAAAGGAAAATATGCTTGTGATGCTATTATTATTCCTAATTAAGGTCCAGAAACAACATTCAGATTCGCATGTTTGGCGGGCTATCAGAAAAAATTGGCATGAGCTTCATTAGAACCTCAGATAGAGGAGTTACGTTGGTGACAACATAATAGTTCAGTTTTGGAATGATAGATGGCTCCATTCCGGACTCGTGCTTAGAGATGTTGCTTTGGGACCTATTCACGTGACTGAGTCTGTTAAAACTGTGGCTGATTATTTCGACCGTGATAATATGTTGTAGAGATATTCTGGTTTTTGTCATCTTCTACCTCCTCATGTGGCTGCTGAGATATTTTCCATGTCGCATCCCGCTCCAAATATAGGGAGCAATGACATGATCTGGAACCTCACTAGTAACAGTGTTTTCTCCTCTAAATCAGCGTATGTAGCCAATTCTCGTTTGTCGGCTGGTACTTCTATGTTAAAATAGAAGGAGCTTTGGCATTGGGAAGGTTCGTCCAAAGTAAACAATTTTCTCTGGCGCTGTATGAACAATGGAATTTGGCTAAATTATAGACGTTGGCAATCGTATATGACTCGAGACTCGACATGTGCACTTTGCCATTAAGGAGATGAAATAGTTTTGCATTTGTTCAAGGACTGTAATTTTGTTAAACCCCTTTGGAACCAGCTCGTGCATCTCCAGAAGCAGCTTCAATACTTTGCTGCTGATACAAAGTCTTAGATTATTGGTAATCTGCATGATGAAGCTTTGATTCCTCTTGGCAGGAGTGGCGCTCCTAGTTTTGGCCTCATACTCTGAATAGTTTGGAAGCAGCAAGTGTCATGTTTTCCAAGGAACCGAGTTTGATCTGAGACAAATGCTCTCCGCTGCCATGAGATCCCGGCTAGGTTATTGTCACAGTCGTGCCGCTCTCCACACTTAGTCGGTCCCAGCAAGCCATGTCTATCGAACATCCCAAGTAGGTTGCTTTCCTCCTCCTTCCTCTTGGGTTAATTTCAATATTGATGGCTTTGTCTGGGACCCTTCCAACTCTGCTAGCTGCGGTGGGGTGTGTCGTGGGCCGGATGGCTAATGGCTACTTGGTTTTTCAGAATTTGGGTTCTTCAAATGTCCTATGGGCTAAGCTTTGGGAAATCAACACTGTGTTATCTTTGTTATGGGAAAGAGGCTTTTCGAGACTCCTTGTTGAAAGCGATTCACAAGTTGCAGTAAAGCTTGTCAATGAGGGTTCTACTAGCCTCCACCCGCATGCATCGATGGTCAACCAGATTAGAGGTCGAATGAGTAAAAATTGGGAGGTTCATTATGTCCATGTCTGGCGAGAGGCGAACCAAGTTGCAAAATGTTTGACAAGTATAACGCATGATCTTGATATTGACACTCATGTCCTATAGGTCCCTCCTTCTAGCTGATCTACTATTCTTTTGTATGATTATTCAGGAGTCACTTTATCGTTTTCTACCTTAGTGTTGTTTCTTCTATTTTTGGGCTTAGTCCCTTCATGTAACCCAAAAAAAAGTATGACATTAATAGTATGGTTTGGGTTTTCCTGGTCATATGGTTCATTTTGTTTATATTAATGGTATCTAACTCTCTCTAGATGATGTTGTTGTGCATGGGCATATTGATGTTTCTTTACTATATAACCAGCTTACTCATACCATTCTTGACACTATTCTTCAGATGCGGTTTGTGTTGGATCCAAACATATCTGCTTGCTTTGTTTAGGGTCGCCAACTTGATGGAGTTTATACGTCACAAAGTTGACATAGTTGGCTCTCTCTTTCTGAGTGATTGTGCCTGTCTTTCCTCACTTATCTCAGAATAAAATTCGGCGGCTTTGAGTTCATGAGCATGTTTGTTTTGTTGTTTAGCTAGCTTGTCATGATGCTCTTCTAAAGCTTAAGCTCTTACTTTATAGGAAGGTTCTTGGTAATAATGTGTGTAGCCTGTGTAATGTTCATGTGTAGTCGTGCATTGCATTCTTGATTGTAGGGAGGCTCGAGCTGTTTGGTATAATACATGTTCTGGTGTTGTTACGTACTTCTGGGAGACCCAGAGTTTCAGTGATTGGATTTCCATTATGGATCGAAGCTCTCTTCAAGCTTGGGTTATTTGGAAGTGTCGTTGAGAGACTATTTGTAATGGTACACCTTTGAAGAGTAGCTCTATTATTTGTATATCGCAGTTTGGCCTTTCATTCTGATGAGCATCTATTGGCTCAGCGTTAGGTGGCTTGGGAGAGACTTCCTGCCGATTAGGTAGTTCTAAATGTAGATGGGATCTCTTTGGGTAATCCTTGAGATGCAAGTTTTGGTGGTTTGGTTAGGAATGATTTTGATGGTTGGTTGACAGGGTTTGATGGCGACACTAATGTTTCAGCAATCCTTAAAGCGGAGCGTCTTGCAATCCTTCCAGACTTGCTTTTGTGTTGGGCTTCTAGTTTCCGAAAGAATATTCTCTTCTTGGCCTCTTTGCATGCTATTACTCTTGTGGGTAAAGAGGTGTTTGCGTTCCATCAATGTTCTCCCATTATTCGGAGTATTAGGAAGTTTGTTGCTAGAGATTAGGTTGTTCAATTTAAGCACATCTTATGTGAAGGGAATGTTGCAGCTAACGTATTAGTTAAGGAGTCTATGTCTTGTGTTGAATTTGTTGTTCATAATTTACTTCCTTCGAATTTGGTGGATGTTCTTTATAAGTATTATCAAGGGGCCTCTCAGGAGTAGTTTTGTTTTTATTTACGTTAAAACAAAAAAAAAATGCAATTCTTATGGAAATGGAACGACAATACATTTTGGCATAACATTTCAGTTAGCTTAAAGCTTATTTGACTAGCTTAAAAACTCTTTTAAAGTGTTTGGTAAAAAGCTTTTTTCAATAACTTATAGGTTTTTTAATAAGCCACTTGAGGTAATTTCTAGCTTAAAGCTTATTGAATTTATTCTCATTTTTAACCTTAGCATTTTAATAAGATTTCAGGACTATCTTTTATATTCTAAAAAATACAAAACTTAATTATGATATTTTTCTATCAGACCCATCTTTGAAGTTGTCATCGCTGCACCCGCCTATTATTAATTTTGATAAATATAAATTTATTTATTAAAATATAATGTTATTTTGATAATCCTTTTTACGTAATAAAAATATAAAAAATTAAAATAAATAAAAATATTATTTTTTATGACTAACATTATGAAATAAATTTAAATATTAATGTCATAATTATTTTAAAATTAACATCATCTAGATATTGATGGGTAAAAAAAAGTAATGTTAAATATAAAAACTTTCATAAATAGAAGTATGTTTTTTTTGTGTCATTTTATAAATTCAGCATGTTCAACCGTTAGTTTCGCAAAACAATTTTTTTGCACCAACTAACTTTTTAGCTTCCAGCTATCAACTAACTTAGCTTTCAACTAGCTTATCAATTAGTTTTGTCAACCAGCATTTGTCTCTTCAATCCATTAAACATTTGAAAATGATTATTTCTGTCAATAAAAGACGTGAAGTGTGTCATACCATGTGTTACATTTAATTAAGTTAAGAAAATAATTTATTTAATTAAAATAACAAGTCATTCTTAACTATGTAACAAAAGAAAACTTCTATGTTAAGAAAAAGTTTGCTTTAAGAAGTCGAAATATACTTGACTTTTTATTGTGTGTGTAAAAGACAATGATTTTTCTATATATAAAAAAAGCAATTTTCCTTTAAATTACATGCAATTTACACTAAAATCAGAACTCTTATTCTTTACAAGCTAAGAGTTAATATTTGTTTTTGCAATTTTATTTATTAAAGGTATCACTGAGGTGTTCATGCACCGGACAAGAAGCACTCCTACAATTAACATATATTAGAGGTTTAGAAGTTTGCCTCTAATGTAAAGCTCAGGCTCGTAACATACACCAGACCGCAACATTCTAGCTTGAAAATATAAAAATAACCTTTTCTTTAACCTTTCACCTTCAAACCCTAGATTTCAGAGTTGCAGGGCCGTCCAGCCGTCGCCACCGCTGACACGTCATGTTTCGGAAAAAGAATTCTTCTCCACCTCTCTACCCTATGTTTCCCTCACTGTCTCACCTCTAGCCTTATCTGCCCCTATCTTCATCCTCTACCCTTCCTAACCCAGATTTGCAGTCCCCGACGCGACATCGCTCTCATCACAACCGCCCATAACCACTGCCATACCCCCTTCAATCCTCTCCTGCTGCCACATCCGCGAAATTGGTCGTGCTACATCACATAGGGGTTTCATGGTGGAGATAACGCAAATATTTCGTTCTGTCACAATCAAGTGGTGGATGATGGTCGAAGTAGCCCGAGGAAGAGGAACGCCCAAGATTTTATATGACTTTAGCTTGTTACCGCTACGATGTGAAACTGCTCTGAAACATCGATCCAACCTTGTGTTTGTGCGAAGAGAAATACGAATGGAGATGAATCAAGTTTTAGCGATGGTGGAGACTAGATCTAGCGTATGCTCAATTCAAGGGCAGAGCTCCCCATAAGTCCGACAGGAAGTGGTTTCATCACAACACAAGACAACCCGCAACCCCCATTTAACCCCCTCTCCATGTCGCATGAGATCCTCACCTATGATGGTTGTCGATGACAGGTTGAAGATGGTGGCAGAAAAAGACGCTGCCATAGAAAATAAGATCCAAGGAAGTCAATGAAGGAGCCATGGCTAAGCCACTCTCCATCGCTTTAGTTGCCGCCCCTCGTCACAGCAACGCCATTGACTCTTCTTCCTGACCATTTTTTTTTCATTTTTATAATTAAAGGGTATAAATGTAATTTAAAGTCGCATCTCACGTCAATCTCAACTGTCTAATTTTTTAAATCCTATGGTTAATTCTGGTGGTGCATGGATAAACCACATTATTGTGTGGTGCACGCTATAACGAGCCCTAAAGTAAAGGCTTCATCTATCGACCCAAAAAAAGTGAGGCTATATCGACTGTTACAAACGTTACAAACAAATCATTTTGCAGGAGCTTTTTCCTATGTATGCCATAGAAGAATTAGCCAGAACCCCCATAAAGTGGGAGATTTTCTATATTTTAAGTTGGACAATGGGACTATTACATTAAAAAATAAAGTAATCTATTTGGAGAAGCAATAAGGTGAACAGAAATGTTACTACACTAAGCTAACAACGAGACAAATATTTAATGTAATCTAACATAATGACAGTGTATATTCCTAAATTTACACAACTACATGTAGTGACCAAAATTGTCAGTTTGAAGATTATACAACATTAATGAGTGCAAATGACTGTGCACCTGTGTGTCAGCCCCTGACACAGTATCATTGATAGGTGATGAGTCTAAAACGTATTCTGTGGATTCACCCTTCTCCTCCCTTCCCGTTTGTAGTATGGAGTTTCATCGATCGTTCTCCGCACGTAGTCTACAAATGGTTGAGGTGTCCGAGGAGACATTTCGTTTATAACACCACCTGGGCTGCTTCTATCAGGAGTTGTAGGAGCTCCAATGCTTGCACTGACCCGAGCACTTGCTTGCTGAGATCTATCTGGTCTGTCCAAGAATCGCAAGAAGATAGCAATTGAGAAAATCAACAGCAGGACAGACCCCAGGATGCTAGCCCAGAGGGTTTTATTTATGGTTACACTGGGTAGTGCTGCTTCCTCAGGTTCTGCTTCGTAGCTTATGTCAATTTCCATTCTCTGGCCTGTAATAATACAGGTAAAAGAAAGATTAACTTGACCTCTAACATATACTTAATCATTTTCCTTTTTAATATAAAAAATCATCAATTGCTGACGGGAACAAAGTCATTAAGCTTCAGGAATACGTAACCATTAGCTGGGAGTGTGATGGTGATTTTGTCTTTGAATCTCTTGGCTTTCAGCAGTTTGACCTGGAAATATGGACATGAACAAATACAGAATTGCATAAAGATAAATTCAAACACTTGTTGGTTCTGTCTAGTAGTGGGAATCAGTTCAATGGTTAGTTGTGAACTTTTAGAGCACTTACCTCGTACTGTGCAAACCCTCGAAGGCCAAAATCTTCTTTCTGGATGGGACTGATCATAATCAAATCTCGGTAATACCAGTGAATTTCAACATCTGTGATAAGACATCCAAATAGTTAGCATTCATATGGTAGAAGACAATGATTAAATATTCGTAGCGACTATGCCCTCAACAAGTGAAGATGACCATTGTCACCCGGCAGATTGATTCACATCACACGCCAAACCAAAGTCTTTTTTTTCTTCATCCACCCTAGGGAGGAGGAGCCTTTTTTTGGGGGGTGGTAGTTCTAGTCATCTTGTCATATGAATAAAAAAAAAAAAATGGCAATGATGCTCCTTCATCTACTTAAAAGAATTAGCATGGTTTGCCATCTTACCGGTATTTCCCAAGATTGTTATGTAAGTTTTGTTAGAGCCTGGTGTCAGATTCAGCTGCATTGGATTCTGAGGGGAGAAAAAATGAAAATTGTAAACATCATAAAATAAATTTTTTAAGTATGTTTCACAATCAGATTGAGGGCTTCTACTGAATTTGCAGTTCAGCACATCACAGGCATAATAAAGGAGGGAAACTTCATCAAATTACCAACAACACAAAGCATGCATTTAACCTAATCAAACACTTTTTTCATCATGCAGATACGTACACTCATGCAATGACGTGGAAAAGAATCAAGGGACTTTGCTTTGTTGGCACACCATACCTTGCCCATCTCCATTAAAGAAAATCCTCCAATAAAAAGTGTCGATGCAGATCCAGAAACATGTTCATGTTCTTTAAGAGAAGCATATATGGAGAGAAATACGTCTGGTCTCATGCCTTCTAACTTTGGTGCTGAGTGTACCAAATGCTCTGGTGAGTGAGGGAAAAATAGGCAATATGAGTTGCCAGAGTCCAAATCCAGCCACGGCTTCACGTACCTTCAGTTAATCCATGTAGAAGATATAACTAAGAATGAATTGATTATTTAGGGTCATACCAGATAAGTATGAGTAAGAAAGAGATACCCCACATATGGCGGATCTACTCTACAATCAAATGGAATTCTCTTGTTTCCTCCAGGTGCACCTAGCCTTTCACCATAGGTATTGCAATTGCAATCGAATCAGTAACAAAAGTAGTTAAAGGTCGTCATTTAAACCAAGTTCATGTCTAGAGTTATAGTTCACAAACCTGAACTTCACGGAGAAGTTGTATCCTTTTGAAGGATATGGAACATTAGTTAACATCCCTTTTGGAGCATCCACAGAAACACTATCTCCTTTTAATACTGTTATTGTAGTTTGCAGTTTTGACTTTGCATAATGGAATGATACTGGTCATAATAACGTATTTCAATATGGCGTTGTATAGTTGTTTATTAAGCAAAAACTCAAGACAATGACAAGTTAACAATTACAAGTTCATCTTTAGTTTCACCTTGGGCTGAACCTTCCCCAGTAGCTTTGGCCACCCCAGATAATGCGTCAACTGATATCACACTTTCATTTGTGGTAAACCAATGTCCAGAAACTTTATCACTCAAACCTAAAACATGAAGATAAAAATGACATTATCCTTCCTCGAGAAATACTAAAACGAGAAAAAATCAAATTCATTTCAACAATAGAAAATAGACCGTCTGCCACTGTTCCAAAAGTCAAATTCATACTAACAAGCTAGAATTAAGTTAGTGATACCCTTGTACGGTTCTACCATCTCCCCTTATTTGCTACAATTTCACTATTCAATTATAACATGCCCAATCAAAAGTTAAAGAATATTAGCAAGACTGCTCTTCCACCCACCCTTATTTTATTGTAATTCTTCAGAATTCGTTAATTATTTTTTAAATATTTTTAGTCCAAAGGGCTAAATTGTGATAAGTTTAGTATCACATTCCAAAGGATATCCATTTAGTTCACAAAGCCTATTAACGCCAGCCTAGAAACTGCAACACACCCATGACAAAAAATCTAGCTGAAGTCACCCATTTAATTCTGATCCATCAGATTCCAAGCCATTGACCAATGTTTCTAGTCTTTTATAAATCAGATTCATTCACCAGAGCATATAAACTTAGTTGGTAAACCAAAAACTACATCATCCGCAGTGCCTGCCTCAGCCCTTGATTTGTCTCCAATACCATGTTTTGAACTAACTTGCTTAGGTGAAGGTAAATAAAAAGGTTAAAGATAAAAAAAAAAAAAAAAAATCTGAGAGAAGACATTATTACAAGAATAAATTAACAGCAACCACTCAATATAGCCACACCTTTTATGCTTAAGTTGAGAGGACTTCCTATATGAAGAACTGGATTTTGAGGATATATTTGGGCACCGACTCTAATCTGCAAGGGGAAAGGAAGATATCAGATAGACGGAGGAGGAGATGCAAGATAAATAGAAGGACGAAAATTGCACATAAGGAGTATAACTTGCCCAAAGGGACATCTTTAGGTAGCAGTGAGAAATAAATTCATGGCAATAACAAGGCAAACGTCATGTATAAGCTCGAGTGTCCAGTGTGCTTCTTAAGTCATAATGATTACAGTCATTGTGATTACTGTGACTCATACTTTCAGAAGCTTACCTATCAATTGGTCTTTAAACACTTAGGAGGCATCTAATTTATTTTTAGTTTTCATTTTTGTTTTTATGTTTCCATTAATAATTACAAAAGTTGTACCTTGTTGATACTTTGGTTTTTTGTTTTCAAGAATTTGCAAATAAAGTCTTATTTCATCTTGGAAACAGGAAAAAAGTGTGACAGCAATGTAGCATTTTTTAAATTTTAAACAAAAGCATATGAACTGAAAATGAAAACAAAAATCAAATCAAGAGCGACCTAAAGGGCAAGAATGTGTTTTTTTATCTCCTATTTTTATTAATAATTACAAAAAAAAAAAACCACCTTACCATTGGGAAATAGTAAAAACATTTTAGTGTTTTCACCATTTCCTATGCAAATCTTGAAAAAAGGAGACAAAATGAAAATAGTGACATCTTATAATTGTTAATCAAAACAGGAAAATAAATGAATCATAAGTAAAGGAAACAGAAAATAAACTGAATCTCATATTATCATTCTCATTAATTGGTAAAGAGAGGAGTACATCATGTATGATATATATAGGGAGGAGAGAGAGCGAGAGGAAATAGTGCAGCTGTCAATAGACAGCTGTCCTAAGGGCTAACAACCTGATCTAACAACCTGATCACTAGAATCTTCTTATTCTAGTGAGTCATTCACAGCATTCAGCATTTTGCTTGTAATATACTATAATATACCATTATATTCCTAACAATAAGTTTCTCAAAAATTACATATGATAAATACTTTTTGATAAATGATGAGAAAGAAACAACCACATGAGAATCAGGTATCCTAATAGCAAAAGCTACATGGAGGGAAAAAAACATTAAAAATGATCTCTAGTCCTTCTCATATGAAGATGATTTCAATTAACATATCATACTCATGGTTACAGTGGAAATGTTATTAACTGGATCATGTATCTGGACATCACATCACATCTAATTATGATTTAAGTTATATCTTAGGTTTTGTCTCTCAGTAGCAAACAGAGATAGTAGAGAAGGAAGTCAGATCTGTAGGAGCTAGGTTTTTTATAAGATAAATGAACTTGAACAAAAATACAAGCATGTGTGTATTATCATAAAAATATGGGTTGCAGAAATTTAGCATATGGTATATGAGATCAAGATATGTACAAGGAGCACGAAGTGCAGGGCAACCAGCAAATGCTTACCAGCATATAGTCTGATTTTTGCAGAGCGTCACTAATTGTCACACGAACAAGAGCTTTACCATGCCGAATTGCCTTCAACCAGGAGTCAGTGAGGAAAGAATTTCATTAATTTACTAAGCTGAGCAAAGCAATTCCACATACAGTAAGTTAAAGTACCAGACCCAAAATCTGGCTAGACTCTAAACAAAGTGTTTATTCTAGTGCCATGAAATCACAGATTAGAATCACAAGGACAATTCAAGTGAATTAAGCCTGATTGTGATAAACAATGTGTGCTTGACATCATTAGAAACCAAAGCCGCATGATAGGATTTTTCAACCATAAAAAAGGCAAAACAATTGTCATGAACCATCAACCAACTATATAAAAAAAATTAAGTTTTTAGCTAAACATATGAATGGTTTCATGTAAAGCATGCTCCCTCACTAAGAGCCCTTAGGGTGGTTAATGCGCAAGCCCATCTTTGTGTTGAAATTATACTTTTTATTAACATAATAAAGGCAGCACAGACGAACTTTAAATCACCTAGTCATAGACACTTCAATACCATGTCATGAACTAATCATCTCAAAGTTTAAACTTTAATGTGAAAGCACATGGATGGTTTTAAATCCGTCAAAAGAAATTCCAAAAGTCTATGAATGTCCAAGCTGCAGATTCTTGTTTCTCAAAATTCAAAGAAAATGGAGAAAGAAAAATTATTTCTAATAAAAACCATTAAAAAAAAAACCTTGATATGGATATTCCCTTTTCCATCAGATGTTTTGTTTATGTAGAGAACATCAGGGTAGTTAGTTTCAGCAAAAAAAGGCAGTGCATTGTATGCTTCATAGAAAGGGCTTCCTGTCAAAGCACAGTAAGACACAAAGAGATGAGTACTTTCAGTCCGAAAGTTCCTACACGCGAATCATTTATTAAGGGGGCATTGATACCTAGAGCATCATAAAAGGTTGTGGGGAGATCAAGTTCTGCACCAACAGCAAGGTCAACCACTTTGAGAAGAACCTCCTTACTGGCTATTCTAATTTGAGACACCTGATGATAATATGGAAATTATGATGTAAAGATTAGAGTTTCCCAACAAATAGACATGTCAAGAATGCAATTAACATAGGCAATATAATAGATATACTTATCCTGCTGTGCTGAGACAGAAGCAAGCCCAGAGGGAGGAGTACCAAATGCATGTAAAGGATAGATTTTGGATTTGACCATAATGGATGGATCAGAAACAAACTATTATCCATTTATGATGTTACAAAAGTACGAATAAAGTCAAATCTTTATGATTTTACACTAGTTTTCAATTTCAATCGGATACCAGTAAATCTAATGGTTATTAATAAAATATCAGTGGACTCCACTAGCATGTCAAAAATATGTTGTAACATAGTGCAGCCCTCCCGTATTCCAATTAATGAAACAATGACAAATTGGGGAATACGGGTATAAAATCAGTAAATGTTCTAAAGACTCGTGGTAAAGCTATAAGTTAGCACCTGTAAAAGATAGCAACAGTAAATTCTACTCTCACAGGGGGGTGCTAATAAGTGGCCCTGAACAACAGTAAGCGAAAGATGAAATTCCATACCTCAGCAACCTTGACACAAGAAGCAATCTCTATTCTTCCTGTGATACGATCATTAGCTTGAATGCATGCGAGAGCATTACTTTCTGTTGTTTTAATTCTATCCCCATCAATGAATATGGCATCGTTCTGCAGAGCAGCATTTTTCTCTGAACTTCTCAATAAAGAATACTTGATGGTTCCTTTGCGGTTCTGACTATCATATTGTGTATAAGATTCTGAGGAGGAAGGCAATAGGGTTGTAGTTGTATAATAAGGAGGCAGAATCCAAGTTATTGGGACTCCCAAAGCCAAGGGAAGATCCGGAACCACAGTTACTGATAAAGATGAACTGTAAAACTTTGACTGTGTCTTCGATCCAAAATTTGGAAGTTCACATGAGAATGACACAGTAACATTGGTCTTGCCTGCAGATCTAACCCCAACAAAAATTATGGTACTGAATTACATATTCATCATCTACGGTACCTTTTATTTATAATAATTCATAAATTGACCACTGGTTGTAATTTGTGAATCATATGTACACTCTATTTTAACAATAAGAAGGAATTAATTTTAGCAACAAAAAAAACCACCAAAACTTTTTCCAACTATGTGGATCAAACAAGCAACAATGCCTTGTCATGAATCATGTCTAAAGCAAAAACCAAGTAAAGAATGAATCTACATAAAACTGAGATAAAGCTTCAAAAGATTCTGTCCCAATGATATATGAACTGGAAGCATAATAGACCATTGTCGGATATGTGTGTGTGTGTGTCGGGGGGGGTATCTCTAGTGCGGAAATTCTTTTTATTTGAGAGTGAGAAAGATAAATCTTGAACATACAACCGTACATGGATGATCAAATTTTAAAACTTATTTAGTTATCATATGACCACTTAAAAATATCACATGACAACATGTTTTAATTTTATCCGCTCATGATTGAATCGAATGGTCAAAATTTATCTCTCATGCTCTCTCTCTCTCTCTCTCTCTCTCTCACACACAAACACACACACACATATAGACAGTGAGAAATAAGAGGCATTATGCTTGACCTTACAACTATTCATGCTTTCACCTAATGTACGCAGGTGGGAGCATTTATAGGATACCCAAAAGACTAATGTACATTAAGTGTTTTACATATCTGTAACAGGCTATCATTCTTAACAAGAATGTCGTATAAATTAATACCTTCCATACAAGGCGTTAATAAAGCCAAAGTCATTCTCCTCCAAAAAACCACTAACTTGACTTTCTTCTGAAGCTGTAAACTGGATGCCATATTTTTCAACGTGCAAGCTCTCGGTCACCTTGAAACTCAACACCTAAAGAAACAAATCAAAGTCAAAATTCTTCATACTATTTCACACCATTTGAGTATGACTTTCTATGGAGGAAATTGATTAGCAAAGATACGTGGAGAGCAACAACCGACAGAATACTTCCTTGAAGCAACAGTTTACACCTCAGAAAGGGGGAGCGGTTGGGGCTCAGGAGGTCATGCTCATTCAGTTTATTTTTTTATAAGGTTGGGAAAATGTCTACATTATTATTTTGGCATGATTTCTTTGTGTCAAAGTTAAAGTTTCTCCCAAGTTTGCTAACTATAGTAGCAGATATATTAGGTTTGGCATCTATTGTACTCAGGGTTTTGAATGGGATTGTGCATTAGACGGAGTTTGTTGATAATTGAAGAATTCAAGAATATCATTGTGGTAGCTTGGTTTTATATCTAGAAAATTTAGTGATATTTTTGCAGTTCCATACTAGCAAGCACAAACTTTATTTAGTTTGGAATCCCTCCATCTTGATGCAGCAGTTGAGAATTATTATATTCCTGGAGATGCAATTCTAGTGCAAAGAAGGGTCAGTATATGTTGAGAATACTTCCAGACTGGTTTTAATGGTCTATATATGATTTGATGCGAACATTCATATCTAGCAGTAGGGACAAGTTTCAGGAAGAGTTTTGTGAGCTTTGTTTTCAATAAGTTGTTTCATTTAGACCACAACACACTTTCCTTCTAATTCTATTGTTTCTTGGTGTTCCCCCCCGTAATATGACTTTTAGGCCATAATGGTCTTTTGATTCATAGGATGTATATATGTTGTACCGAGTGTGTACTTTATTGAGTTTATTCTTCAGCGTTCTGCTCATTAATGCATTTCTTGCCTGTATAGAAAGGCCAAAAAACTGGTATTGAAATGAAAAGATAATGTGAAGATAAAGCCAAACCTTTTCATCTTCAATAGTCCACTGGTAATTTTTACATAGCTCATAGAAAGAAAATAAATTTCCCTGACAAACCAAAAAGGTGATCAATATTAACATTTGAAATACACAAATAAAAGGGAGCATCTCATTTTTTATTTTATTAGTCACCTCAGGAAATAGTGGATAAATTGGCAATGTGCGGCCAACCCCGAGTTGTTCACTCTGCACATGCAATGTGATAGTAGATGGTACTCCCACCCTTAAAGTACTCCTCGCATCACAAATCACAGTATTGCCTTTCACAAAGACACTAGCAAGAATTGTCTGCAATAGTAATGAGGTCCTGGATTAGACTTATATCTACCCCAAGTCCATATGCTTAAATGTAATAATGAAAAGAGTAAACAGACAATTGAGAGAAATTCTGATTTTTCATTGAGAAGATTACAAGAATAGATCATATATATAGATAGCTAGATGACTGATCAAGTGATAACTGCACTCATACATTCTGCTTAAATGTTATAACCGAGTGATAACTACACTCTAAAATCTGCCCCTGCAAACTCAAATTGGCTGATCAAGTGAAAACTTGTAAACCACATTGAGTTTGCCTCTTAAAGTAGCTAACTGAAGGGGGAAAAAACCTTTGTAAGAATATCTGCCCGCTGATCCAAGGAGGGAATGTGATAGAGCACTATCTTCTTACAATATTATTTAACACTTGGTTTATTTGAAGCAAACGGTTGAAATAATTATGACTGTGTTCAATCTTTTTTTTCTTCTGCTAGTAAAAAAAGGGGGAAATTATTTAAAAAGAAGGAAAAGGAGAGAGCTATGTGCACAAGATACAGTATGCACTGCAAAATCAGAAAAAGAATAGGGATGGTGATAGAGATGTAGATGTAGATCAAAGGAAGAAAATGGCCCATTTCTTTTTAGTTGAATCATGACTATATATCTGGAAAGTTTATTCCAGAAAGAAGAGGGACACGTGTTGAGGAGGTATATGGGGAAGTAGGTGCATGAGGAGGAGAAAGAGAAAAATATTTCCAACAAGGGGGTCTATTTGGAAGATGGCTCGCACTTGACAATCAGCTAAACTATGCATATGCATTGTACTGTATACTTCATAACAAATTAGAAGTAAAGATAAGCAAACAAAATAAGGAACAACATTAAGTCTGAACAGGAATTCACATCTTACAGTGTTACCACTAGAAATTGCCGAAAGCCTTCCAGAATATCTATCAATACTTGCAATTTTGTCATTTTCAATAGCATACTCAACATGGCCACCGAGAGTCGGGCCCCCTTCCATGGTAAACTAAGAAAATAAATAAAATATATGTGGCGTCATCATAAAACCAAGAAAAAGTGAGAAAACAATAGTATGAATAGTCACACTCACACTAGCCCAATATTGAACAACCAAAGTGTATAGATAACCAATCACAAAATAAAACATTTAAGATAAGAGAAAATATGGATCAAAGACTTAGGAGCAAAAACAGTGATACTTCACGTGGCTTCTGTTTGATAGAAACCATAAGTTACATCACACATCACCACAAAACCCCATGCTTGAGGTAATGGGTGTGTGTGATCTTTATTATATATATTATTATACACTTGCTAATCTAGCCAATGTGGGACTCCTTTGAGTCACCACTTGTTATTCTCTAATACTGTTAACTAGCTCATAAACTAAGTACATTTTCATAGGAACCCTACTGGACTCAATAGCTAATCATGAAACTAATAACAAATAAACTAATGGGAGTCAAGTAAACCAAGTAGATTACATGAACCATGAATGGAGAAGTCAAATTGCAAGCACTTATTTTTCCCAAAGAAAAAAAGAAGCATTGGCACAAAAGTTAGAGCTGCTGTCCAGTGACTAAGAGGCCGCCAGTCGTAAAATCAACCTCTCGCAAATGCAAGGCAAGGCTGCTTACAGTAGACCCACGATGGGTCTGGCCTATCCTAGATCTTGCAACGAAGGAAGCTTTATAACCAAGTTGACCTTTTTCATTTTCCCAAAAAAAAAATCAATTATTCCATTTCCAACCAAAATAAAAACAAGAATTACAGAGAAAATTATTAGTATATGAGCTTGTTTCAAAGTTCACACTCCCAAGTTAAACTTGTACATAAGAAACAACTTATACTTTGAAACATACCACATATGATGCACCGGGTAACAGGAAAATATCATGAGGGTGTATTCTTGGGGCTTTATATACTTCCACCTTAATAGCTTGGCTTTGAATTACATGTCCAAAATGTTGTATAGTACTGACCTGTTTCAATAAATAATAACCAAGTTTTTGAGTTTTCATAAGTCTATAAAGAAATTTGAGTCAGGTGAAGTACAAAATAATAGAGGTTGACAATAGACTTACATAAAGGGTTGTAATTCCAAGATGCCGCCCCTTTATTTTAAAACTTGCTGCATTAACATGACCATCAACAAGGCTTGAGAAATTGTCAGTATCCACCAGCTCAAGTATACTATCCTCAACATTTACATGAAGGTTCATGTAAACAAACTGCATCATGATTTCCAAAATAGAAAAAACTCACTATGACAGGTTCTTATATGTGAATATGGGGAAGATAACATCCAAAAAGACCATGAAAACGTTAAGATAATAGTCTTGTTGACCATATTTACTAAAGTAAAGTTGCATCTATGTCCCTCAAGATCAGATCAAAACAGGTAAGGCACAAGAAACTGGACTGTAGCTCCTAAAACTAAATAGGGAAAACAAGTCAAACCTGAGAAGCATGAAAACTACTTCCACCATTAATACCGGCAGTTAAGTATATAGTTTGCAAGCTTCCTTCCTGTAAAGATCAGAATACCACATCATTATAGAAATTCTAGGTTGGACACAGCCACTTATAAATTATAATATTTAGAAACGACTAAAACAGAGAGCAAAAACTATAGATGTCAGTTTGTCTAAATGATATTAATGTCTTCTATTATTTCATCTATATATATATATATAGAAAATGTATAGAAATAGCAATATAGAAAATGTACAGAAATAGCATGGGAATTTTCCCATTTACAAAAAAGATTTACTTCCAATCCCCTTATACACTATATTTTACGAAAGCTAAGTGTGTACAATAAATACATTAAATATAAATATGACAATTGTTCGCTGTACTGCACAGCTTACAAAAACCTATTAGAAAACTGCTTCAAGGGCTTATTGGGACTGGGCTGTAGTTGCAGCGGCCCTAATTAGGGTTTCTCGCATATCCAATTACCATCCCCTTTTAACTTGATGCAGCTTATCAAAAAGCATGAACTTGCCACAAAGCATTTCATAACGAGGCCGAGGTATTGCCTGGGTAAAGACGTCAGCAACTTTAAGATCTAAAGCATGAACTGCTGCGGAAGGGAGAAAACATTATTGACAAAAGCTTCACAAATAGAATGACAGTCCACCTTAACATGCTTGAATTGGTCATAAACTAGAATAGAACCAATCTGAATAGCACTAGTATTATCAGCACAAGGAGGTCTGGGATTGGACTAGGGAAATCCAAGCTGATCCAATAAATTGCAATGGCAAATAATCTCAGAACTAACGGTGGACATAGTAGAATATTCAAATTCAGCAAAAGACTTGAATACTGAGGGTTGTTTATTAGTTTTCCAAAAAACAAGTGTGGAGCCAAGAAACATACACCAATCTGTAACACAGCGTAAAGTCCCAATCAGTGTCACAGTAACATTTAAGGGACAATCTAACAGGAAAAAATAACCCACAATAACAAGTATCCTTTAAATCATGAATGATAAAACAACAGCCAAATGGTGGTGCTCGGGGTATCCATAAACTGATTTAGCACAAGTAACCCAAGAATACTCCTTATCCCATATAAACCTACTATTCCTTTAAGTGCAGAGTGTTCCTCCAGCTCAAACTCAGATATTCTCTTGAATGGAAAATTGTATATCAATTGATTAATGATAAAATGCATCTAAACATTTACCCTGAAGGTTATACATCCCCAAAAAAGATAAACAATCTAATAATTATATTCCAATTCTAAGCTAGAATAAGAAAATCCAACATTAGAATAAAATCCCTGAATAGTAAATACTAAATAGCAATACCCTAATTACAAAATTAAAATGCTAAATAAATAATAAACTCAATAATCCAATCTAAATCAATTATCATTCTGCTCTCCACCACCTTCCCCAAAGATCAAGATGAAGTTCAGCCATGACTTGTCCCCGTATCATTCAGAATTTTTAATATGGGGACTTGAGAAAATATTGCTTCCTCATAACCAGTAAAAGAGAGTTTATGTGGAATGCAATAAAGAGGGTTCCCTTACACACAAGCGGCAGCCTTTATCCTTCTCTTAACTAGTGTTTTCACTTCTTCCCCACATTAAACACTCCAATTTCTTCCACATCCAAGCTTCATGTGTTTACTCCCCAAGGTAGATTGCAAGACAGATTGAATTGTCATGCCTTGCCAGTCAAGTAAAAAATTCATTACTATGTCTAGTGAATTGGACTCCATAGGTTTTATAAGAAAGGAAAATCCCAAAGTCAGTAATAGTGTTAACTGTTAAGAACTAGAGATGAACAAGAACAACGAAGAGGAATGTGGTCAATTGTGGATTAAATTCTCTTTTTCTCATAAATGAGTAATATTAGTCCGGTTTAAAAAGGCTACAACTATGTTATTCAGCTTTCTTTTGATTTTTCACGACCAGTTATATACTGAAACCATTATGCATGCATTGGATGGACAAGTCCAATAACATCTCATGTTTAAGTCATTTTATACAAAAAAAAAACAAGAATATTTTAGAGAATACATACCATTAGGCTAATCTCTTCTCCTGAAATGATCTTGATCCATTCTATATCTGCAACTTGGACCTGTAACATTCAACCATTGTAAGCATCAAATGCCAAACAACAACATGCAATCATGAGACGTCTGGACCAAATTGTGTTGCAGTACAGAAAACTAACATGCAGAGTTCAAATACTATTTGCACTGGTAGGTGAAAAATTTTGAGCTCTTATTACTTCCTTCCCCAGCAAGAAGGCAAGCTTGAGTAAAAAAATTGAGGTCAAAAGTAGATAACAAGTTTTTCCCCACTAGGTGGAGGAAGGTCAGAATCAGGTATGGCCATATAAACTAAATGTCATTATTTTGGTACACCTAACAGCAGCTCCTTAAGAAAAGTAAATGGCGTGTATGTTCTTATTCTTTAGCTGTGTTAAGGTCCCACTTTGACTACAGAAGATGTGGCCAAATAAGTCATTATAAAGGGTAGAGCAATCCTCGGCCCTCACCCCTGAACTAGCTTTTGACGTAGAGTTAACCCTATCCTGAATTCTATGATGGTATTAGAGCTTATCCTAGATCTATTTATCGGACAACCCATAAATGGACCACCAGTAGATGTCTCGTCCTACAAACTTTCAAGCTCCAAATGTCCAGCCTGGGCGTGAGAAGAGAGGGTGTTAAGACCCAAATTGAATAGAGATATGCCCGAATAAGTCCTTATAAAGGATCAAACCATCCTTATCCCTAAGCTAGCTTTTGGGGTTGCGTTAGGTTTAGCCTGAATTCTAAGAAGCTGCAAAATCACACTATAAATCAATTCGAAAATATAACTCTTTCTATACTAAACTAATAATAATGAGAAGAGGGAAATGATATTTCTGGTAAGCAGGACATGCGTTAAGCTACAACCAGTTAAGAGATTTGGTATTGATATCTAGGTCTGAAAGACAAGACACTAGAGTACATGGCTTGCCAGACAAAAATTAGTGTCATGAATAATAGAAGATGAACAAGAGAGAAGCTAAAAAAGGAATCCGATTGTTTTTCATTTGTGAAAGGTGGTTATGAGAGTTACAATAGCTCCTATTTATAGTAGGAGAAGGGTAGCTTCAGTATGAAGCTAACTCAGGGTAGTTTACAACTGGCTATACTTAACTAGTATTTTTACTAATTGTATCTCTACATGTTATCTCTAATAACGAATAAGCACACTAGAAAAAAGGTGATAGAAAATTAATTATTCTAACAAACAAGGGATTATATTATAACATTACATAAAATTGAAAATCCTCTTATTGATTGTAAAACTACAGCAGGGATATCAAAACCAAGCAGTTTCTTTAAATTTAAAGCAATTCAAAATTGGAGGAAAAGGGAGCTTACAAGTGCAGATGCTCTCAGTGGAGGAGTTAGCCCAATGTCATATAAAGTCAGATTAGCTATCCCTAATCCTTTAGGAGACAAAATCAGTTGTAGGCATTCTAATCCTGACGGAGGTTGAATAATTTCAACAACTTGAGAATCATTTGTAAAAGCTTCCAAGAAACAGCTCCCACCAGTTATTGACAACTTTACCTGGAGGAAGACCCACAAGATAGCAAACACCTTTAAGTTCTAAGCAAATGCATTAAAAGTTGATTTTCATGAACAAAAGCAGTATGTACAACATATTTGCATCACAAAATGGGCAATACAAGCAGGTTAGACTACCATGCATGACAGCGACTTGCATTTGAAAGGGAAGAAGGTGGAACCACCTCCATCCCGCCAACCCCACCCTCACCCCCTCAAAAAAATAGAAACATAACTACATAAGGCTTCAACTAAAATATACCCAGTGGGACAAAATCATCAATCATGTAGGTGAAAATTAATAAGGGTTTGCGCTTCAATAATTTCTGGTGTTTAAGCGTATTTTGGTAATTAAAGACTTTTGAAATAATTAAAAACAGATTAAATTGTTGGTAACAATTTTAAAATTGGGTTAAACATGCTCTTCTACTTCCAGAGTATAATTCATTCCCATATCTAGGTTTCAGGTAACAGTATTATATATTGTAGAATGATTTGTTACGGCACAGTGATCTTATACATTGCCCATCAATTGTGAGTGTTAACATTCATATCAAAGACTAATCATTTTTTAAAAATGGAATTTCACTTGAGATGAACAGTAAAATTTGGTGAGCTAATTGACTAATATACATCCTTGAAGCTAAAATAATTCTGCCAAAATATGCAATCATGATCTATTTTTACATGACTAATAATAATATACGGTGCAAAGGCCTGTGCCAAAACTCCAAAAGTTCCATATTCATTAAATCTATGATACCCTGTGAGTATATTGTAGCCAACCAGAACATAATCCGGCAAAATATTGCTACAATAGGATTGTGCAGATGAAGCCTTCAGCAGAACATCAAACAACTACAGAGAAAACACTTCTATGATATAATAGTAAGTACATGAAAACCTATCCATCTTCTCATAAAAAAATACAAAGAAAATCAAGAGTACAGCCTCTGAAAATGTAATCTTCATACAAAAATTAATAATTCTAGGTCCCTGAGGTATGGTGAGCGGACATGGGAAATCTCTACAAGTAAGGGTGTTACCTTTGCATTAGAATTGAAATATATCAAGCTGAACTCTGGATCAACTCTTAGCGTAGAAACGAGCTGCAATGTTGCGCCAATATATAAGAAACTTCTCAAGACAGAATTACAACAATAAGAATATCTAGGTGCTGCAAAGTCCCATCATAAGGATGGAACTGCAGAGAGAAGATGTACAACTTGACCATGAATCTTATAAACTAATCGATTTTAATCAAGTAAAAGAACGACTTTCATACTGAAGAAAAATTATTTCCAACAGATTGTACCTGTAATCGAATTGCATCTGTCAGCACATTTTCAGCTTGAGAAAACTGGTAAAATGTATCATCTCTGAAGCTATCATGAAAGCCAGTAACAGTAGCACGAACAGTACACTAAAAGACAAAACATTTAAGGTAATTTTAGTTATCCATATATTAGGACAATTTAAGTAAATAATGTCATTATAACTGAAAAAGAGTTGGCTATTAGGGGGAAAGTTGCACAAAAATCCGTAGCAAGATACACATCATAAAGGACCCAGTAAAACATCAGAACACTATTTATGCAACAACAAGCTTGGAGAATTAACAGACGAGCCACGTGACATGTCAAATAGCAGCACTAAGCTTATTATTATACCATAACTTATAAGCAGAATTTTGCAATCATGTATTATAAGTTTATAACCACATATGTCACGACAACGTAAAGAATCTTAAATCATTCATTAAGTCTGTGAATTGGGAAGTTTAGACCTTCCTCAACCAAAATTATTCTGCAAGTATAGATTATCAGATTAATGAAATCGAGTCAAGATCTATCACAAACTGTTAAGGTAAATATAGTACAATATCACCATCAGGCAAACGGTAATAAATAACCACTAATCAGATAACAAAAATACTATACAAAGATTGCCTACGCACAATTAAGGAAATTAAAATATTAAATAATCACAAGTTGAAACATTTAAAAATTTATATAGTACCATTGTTAGTATTAACTACAAAGTACAAGTGGGGCATGTGTAAACTAAAATACTCCATCCGTCCCTAATTATAAACTAACATTGTAAAATTCACGCTTATTAAGAAAATAAATGATAAGGTTAGTTGATGCATTGGTTTTAAAAAAATTGTACAATCCTCCCTATTTGCCCCTATTTAAGATAAAACTTTTCAATCATTACAGTATTAATAGTGCTCCACTATCAATAAATGCATGGGCAAATATGGGAAGAGAAATTAACTTTTGTTAAGTTAGCTTATATTTAGTGACACCATATAGATGTCAATGTTAGCTTATAATTAGGGACGGAGGGAGTAATGTTCAAAGGCAAATCAAAATAAATTAGTTTTTGGAACAGCAAGTTTTCACACACAACTCCGTTGTTAAACTACAAGAAGGTTTCAAATATGGTTAGAAGGCACAAAGTAAATAAAATGACAAAATTATTATGAATCTTTCAGTACCAATCCTGATTCATTTTGCAAGACCAAAAATCTCTCCCAACTGTTGGACTTCACAATATCAAAAGCATAATCCCAATATGCCAATCCCTCGCAACTGCTAAGTTCCCACCTCACACTGAGAGATGATGAGTTTGCAAAAGCTTCTCCAGATTCACTAATACCAGCTGCAGTTATCCGAACAATGCGCCCATTTGCCACAGTAACCGGAGCATCGCGAAGTCTCCCCGGACTACGCTCAGCTTGAGCTGCTGTTCTAATAATTTCACGTTCATTTACTGGAAAGCACAATTCAATTAAGAAAGAGAAAACTGAAAATTTGTGTTGTCAATGACTAAAACTCATTGTGTGGAATAATACCAACCTGGTTCATCAGCTAAAAGTACAATAGAAGAAGGAATGGTACATGCCACTGACAACCGAGCTTCAGCTACTGAAGGCAGAGGGTGATCATCCCCAACCAAATTTCCACGTTTAAAAATAAGTTTCTGAGTCATTTGAAACAAAAAAAGTTTATTATTTGCTGACTTCTGGGTCATCTCAAATATACCGGTGTGTTAACTTTATAATGAGAAAATGGGAAAATGAAGGAAAGTGAGAGAAAATAGAGAGAGAGAGAGAGAGGCTATTGAGATGTCTAAACAAGAATTTCTTATTCTCGACCATATTCCAATATAGATGGCAGTATTTATATAGCTGTTTACAGTTGGTGATACTGTTGTAGAATTGAATTCTGCTACAAGCTACTAAAGAATTCTGTGGCAGCCACTAAACCAACTAAGACACATTAACTGACTAATGCTGCACACATGCTGAAACTTTGTACTAAGAAAGGAATACAGATACTTACAAAGGTACCCAGTGCTTGACATAAAATTCCATACGAAGTCCTATGGTCGTCAGATACCCGATGCACAAGAAGACCATCTTCAGCCAGAGTATTCTCTTCATTCAAAACTTCCACAGTTTCAATGAAATTAACACCTTTGTCCCACCGTTCAGGTCCACCAAAAAGCAATAAGTCTAAATATGTCCCAGGGACAAGATATAACTCCTCCAAGCTATGTGATAGTTTATTATCATCTGCTTGAGCCAAGTCAAACCAATAACCACCAAAGTGGTTTCCATCACCTGCCTGATATACAACAAGGGGTAGATATGCCGCAATACGCAAAGATGCTTTTAAGACAACTGGACCAAGACCATATTGATTATGTTCTTTAGAAAGTATGGCATGGATCACAGCTTGACTAGGATTCGAAGCATATATGTGTGTCCAAGAACAAGGAAAGCCATCAGCTGATGGATGGAACTGACTATACGGCTCTGTTTCCAAGTATGATAACTCCTGAGTTGCATTAACAATTACAAAAGACTCACTTCCAGCTTTCCACTTTATCAAAGAATTGAACGCATCACATCTGTAGAAAAGGGCACCTGCACATGAAACTACAACGTAACCAAAAATGCCAAGAAGTATTGTTAGTAAAATGAAAAAGAAACTTCACAATATCCACAAATGTGGTGTCACCATTTGCTGCTTTCATTGTCACAGCAGCCTGAAGATGAGAACCAACAACAGTTTCTACAGGAAAATTGTGAAGCATAACCAAAGAAGCTGGGATGGAGACTTCAACGAGGACCTACAAGGAAATAATAATACAAAATTAAAACATGGACAAATTGTATCGACATCCAATGCATTTTAAAAAATAATATGAATATTATATGGATGGATAGAAAACAGATAAAACGGCCAAAGAGTGTCTGACAGAAAACACCTCTTGGAATAATTTATAATAAGAAAATCATCCTGTTATCATCAGACAGGGGACATTTGTAACAGAGTACCAAAACAACTACGAACGGATTGATTGAGGAAGGACAGTTTTGGTGGTGGATCCCATCAAATTACATCAGAAATCCTCAAAGGTAGAAAACATTTCAAAAATCATCATCAACTCATCTCTGGCTTGCCAAAGCAAGCTCACCTTGGTTGACTCCATTTAATCCTTGACCCATTCATTAGCCTTCAAATTTGAAACAGAGGTTGAAAGAAATACTCCCAAAAAGAAATACTCCCAAGAGATGAATTCAAGGTTCAAGTCCACACCAAAACCCCTATCGTAAACAAAAAACAATGGAAAACAAAGAACAAATTCAAAGGACAACAGAAATAACAATCAAGCTCCCTAGGCTTGGATACAAGACACCAAGCCAACCACGAACAGCCAAAATTAGCACCATCCAACATGACTCCCTACGCCACCAGCATTCCTTTCCGCAATTCCCCAGATTGTAGCATGAAGTATATATGTGAAAGAGTAACTAAAGAGAAATCTCCACAAACAAACACCAAAAGGCATCAAAAGAAAGAATAAAGAAAAGGATCAAACACCGAGCAAGAAGGAATTTACCAAATTGAGGCAAGAAAATCATATTTTCAATTTGTTGGGAACAGAGAGGCAAGATGAGGGCTGCTGACCTGGGTCAGAACCTAGATATAGATGACACATAGAAAGGAACAGAGAGGGGGGGGGGGAGGAATGAAGTTTAAAAAGGATGTACTAATAAAGCAGGTACATTACAAGTGAAGTACAATTTGAGTACAGCATGTACCAGCCCAGTCAATATGCTCAACATATACCACATTACTACTCTCTAACTAAACAACATTCAAACACCATACAATATAACATAGTAACAGATGCAAAGCAATGATGCTAGATTTGGGCTTAAGGATCCAAACGTGACCAAATCTACAAAAGATACTTTGTGCGAACAAATAAAATTATATATCTACCTTAATTATATTACCTCATCATAATTTAGTGAATCATATATAGATAACACTTTAATAGTAGCTTTACCAGGCTTCTTTGCCTGGACAATACCAGAATCTGACACAGATACAGTAGATGTGTCTGAGGACAACCATTTGTAGTCACTCACTGCTTTTGCACAACCTACAGCACATAGGGGGATCAAAAGCATAAGTTCATCAGAAATAAGCTAGTTATTTCAGATAGCATATAGAAAAAGCTTTCAACCTCCTATAGCCTTTAACTCTGCATCCTGATAAACACCAGGGGCCCAGGGCAGTAAGACAATTCCACTTTCATTGTCCAAGGTGAACTTCACTTGATCACAAACCATGACTTCTTGCACAACTTTGATAATCTACAAGGTTTAAAAAATGAAGTGAGATCCTGAAAAGGCACAAGAATGTTACTAAGACTATAAAGCAACATATAGCCTCTCTCCAACCCAAACAAAGAAGCAATATGTGATAACCACATAGCAACATATGGTGTACCATCAAGTAAAAGACGCGACAAATAATTGAGTAGAAAAAATTCAAAGAAAATATGCTTCGACAAGAAAGCTTTGAAGAAAGAATGATCACCTCCTTTCTGTCATCAGCCCCACCAGGATAGCTCAGAGAAGCCGTCAATTTTCCAAGTCCTGGAGAATAAGTTTCCAAAATTTTTGAATTCCGCCAGCCATGTTTTAAGGCAATATCATTTGAAACCCAAAATGTTCTCCAGTAATCAGACTGGTCATCATAAACCTTAACATCATCATTCTGCAATCCGATGAAGAATGTTATAAGTGGAAAATCACCAAAAACCACAAAGCAATTTCTATAAGAGAGGAAAGAAATTGATTACAAACGAAGTTACCAATACAGATGTATATTTTATAAATAAAACAGAAGAAATAAGACTAGCAATGTAAGCTGAAAATATCAAAAAATTCCATGACCACATTACTTGATGTCAATAGACAAATTTGAATATGTAGTATTATACTATGGACACCTAACGTACCTAAGCTGAATCATGATCTTGGTAGGAACATTATTTTACCTGTAATGCTTGACTTCTAATGGTGCAAAGATTAAAAAATGAATAAGTCATGGATAACACTTAAATAGTAAGAGTTTTTTGTTTCAAGAAACAACAGCTTTGTCTTTCTTAAAAGGCTTAAATACATTTTTAGTCCCTGCAAAATACACTATTTTTTATTTTCGTCTCTGGGGAAAAAAATTATTTTCAGTCCTCCGAAAATCACATTTTTGTTTTTCGTCCCTGCCAGTTGTTTTTCCATCCATTTAGATTTGGGTTTTTACAATCTGGGAAAAATATGAGATGGTAGAACCCGATTTCACCGCTTGCAGGGCAGATCTAAGTGTGAGAGAGTGTTTTTAGATTTAGATTGGATGGAAAACAAACAGCAGGGACGAATAACAAAACATGTGATTTTCAGAGGACTCAAAACAAAAACAAAATTTCCCAGGGACGAAAACAAAAACAATGTATTCTGCAGGGACTAAAAATGTATTCAAACCTTCTTAAAATATATTGTATTTACCAATGAAGTTTGACTTGACTAAAACAGCAGGATCAAACAGCATCAATAAAAAGGTTTCATGTAACTAGTGGGGCTGGTCATCCATAAGTACAATTATTATAAACCCTTGCTAAGGGATGTAGCATACCCTCACCTTGGAATGGGGCACCCACCCATCCCTTAAACTTTTTCATACCCTAAAGAGATTTAAAACTCATTATTTTAGGTAGTGACCAACCGGTATATAGTGTTACAAAATCCATGTAAAATGTGGGATGACTTGTTATGGCTGCATACTTTGGTGTTTCAGGAGGGTTGGGAGTTTAAGACTGGCCAAAGAAAAGTCATAGACTGAAGTATGATTGATAAGCTAATTCTAGTATATTTTCCTTTTTGCATTTTTTTCCTAAAACTAGGCAAACTTTATGAGGTAAAAATAGTATAAGTTATTATGTAGAATGCTAACAGATATATTAAGAAAAGTTGTCCCTAAAATCTGAAAACATAAAATATATAGGACCAATGCAGAGCAGAGAAGAAAATTTAATAATACAGAGATGCTTTACATTGTTGTTATTAAAGTAGTCAAAGTAGAATAATGCTACCTCTGTAATGTAAATCTCTTGTGTATCATGACCATGTGCAAAAACCTTTAATTGGATAAGATATTGACGGCCAGATACAACATACCAACGGGCCATTAGAGGATTAGATTTGATTCCTTCCACAGGATCACCAGAACTAGATAAAGGTGATAAATATAAACATAAAGAAGCTGGTAGGACCACATTTAGTGAAGACACTTGTAAATGACCAGCAACCCTTGTATCTTCAACAATGACAGCTGTCATCCCCAAGTTCCATGCATATGCTAACCCCGTCTTCGAGTCAACCTGAGCAACCGAAGCATTTGACACAGACCACTGATGATGTGGTGAGGGTAAACTGACCACTGCAAAAGCCAAAGAAAGATATTGGTAAGGCTATTAAAAATATCATAACAGGAAGTCATGAGTATGAAGGGATAATCCTACACAACATAAAGGAAAAATTTAACGCACAACTATAAAACCTCTAGTGCTGTATGGAACTGAATGATAGGTGGTTAAAAAACAAAAAACAAAAAAGCAAGCTTAGTGTAGCAAATACTAGAACATGGAGTGGATTAATGGTTAAACAAGACTTAATAGCTTGATAGGATTAGAACTACATCAATAGAGAGAAATTTGGGTAGCTCTGATTGTTAAAAAATGTGGTAGAGCGCATCTTAGGAGGGTTGGGCGGGTATGGAGAAGACACATAGAAGCCTTGATAAGGAGGGTTGACCAGATGGAAGAGAGTTCAGTAGTTTAAGGAAGAGGGAGACCTAGGAAAACAATGGGCCAAACTATTAAGATGGATTTATAGGTAAATAATATATCTGTTAAGCTAATATATGACAAAGTATTATGGTGTAGACTGATTCATGCAGCCAACCCCACCTAGTAGGAAAAGTTGTATGAAGGGATAGACCACAACATTTAGCTAAGCTTTCAAACACAAGAAAACAACAGCCAATCAGAAATTTTTGCAGTATGGCTAGCTTCAACAGTTGATTATTAATTTATTACACAGAGACAAGACAAGATATTATACTTTTCTTGATTACCAATATGGAATGGAATACTATCAATTGTTAGTTGACACATTAGTTTTTCTATGTAAAACAACCAAATGAAAATGCCAAGGTGAAGGATATGAATCCTTCTAAAAAGGAAAACAGGCCAATGAAATAAGAGAATAAGATCAAACAAGAAAAAATGTCCCTATGCATAACAGACAAAGTTTTGACATTTTGCTCATTGCTCCATTCAAATACACCAAGCAACATAAAAGAGTAAATTTCCAAAGCCACTTATTCCCCTTTACACCCTTGGGGAAGAAAAACCTCGAACTCAGGTAGGGGTAAAAAAAAAGTTTCAACTTAGGAGCTTTGTTTAATGCCATCCAAAGAGACCAAATGTGACTGTATTTGATAATTAGAACTGAAGCATCAAAGAACGAAGTTGTAGAGTGTAACATTATACTGGTGGAAATTGATCCTGATTCTTCTGTTCTTTTCAGCATTTGCAGATGTTGTAAGGTGAGATACTTGGCTGGCCTCCCAAAGTGAATTAAGTAGCAAACCCAGTACAAAGATCCCACATTATAAATATACTCCAACATTTTTTTCCGTGTAATCAGAAAATGATTTTCACAACAGTTTTTTGTCTTCAATACTAAAACAACTAATATATAGTGAAAAGGAATACGGCACAAGAGGATCAGGAAACCTCCTAAAACAGTGAATCATCGAAGAAATAAAAACAACAGCTAAAAGAAGAAAGTCCATTTGGAAACCCAAGAGTTGAATCTCACAATAAAGCCAAGGAAGCATGCCATCCTCCAAAAGATGAGGAGGAAGAAAGCTCCTGCTAATTCCAAAGTAACGACCCAACCAAATCAACTAAACTCTGGGAGAAAAAAAGAACATTTTCGAAGCACCTTACTTTCCTTCCTACTCATAAAACTTCTAAATCAGAGAGGGGAAAAAACAACTCCCAAATCCAATAGAATCTACAGTTCAATTTCAACATAAAGCCCAATAACCCACTTACTAGTCAGCTAGCTGCAGCTACCTAAATATGCAGGAACAGATAACTATTTCATTCAAAACTCTTGTAGCCCAGAACACGCATGTCAAAGGAATGGAACTTATGAGGCTACACCCCTATAACCACTACAATAGTACAATGACAACAACCAAAACCTTTTTCCATCAGGTGCCTCCATACTGTAACCAATTAATGGCATTTAAAATGTTGTGGAATGCAGACCAAATAAAACCTTAAGTGTAAAAAGATGTTGGAGCAAACTTTCAAGAAAAGGACTGCAAATTAGAAGAACAGTTTAATAGAGTCCAGATAAGGAGGACAAGCATTCTCCTAAAATTCAGAAAAATTAAGAGTCGCATGACCAATTGTATTCCCAGCAGCTAATTCTACAATTTGACAGCATATACATAGAAATAAAGGATTTACAACTTTAAAAGACTACCACAGATTTAAATAAAAAGTCAACAAATTAAGAAAACCTTGAGGAACATTTCCACGGATGACTTTAAGGGTGTAGGGAATGACTGCACCAACAAGTACAAAAACTGGTGAGGGAGGATTAAGTGACATAGCTTCAGCTACAGTGAGAACAATCTCATCAGCTAAATTCTTTAACTGTGGCTCCAGCAAATGCACAGCCACAATCTCATGGCCAATCTCGATTCCCTTTACTACAAAAAGATCTGAAAATACACCCTACGAAAAAGGACCAGGCAATAAGGTTGGATATGATATTAAATAATATGCATTATTAGTTAAATAACAGCGGCTTAACTCATTTATAGCAGCCAGTAGCACACTTACAATGTCTTCAAGTTTTATTTGTATATCCAAGTCACCACAGAGCCCCCCACAATCACTGAGGGGAGAATCCTTTAGAGGAACATTAACAATGTGATGGGGTGATCCATTGGCTTCAGGCATGAGGCTCCACATGAACTGTAAGCCAACTAATGAGGAAAATACATTTTCTGCAGCACAGAGAGAAATTTAATAAATATTTCCAATATGGCCAAGTCATAATTAAGGAGTCAGGAGTGTATAAGATGAAATTTGGAATTAGTGAAAAACGTTAAGTTAGAAACAATCATATCTAATAAATAAATGATGAACAGATCATTGCCCAAGTCTAACAGGCTTAAAGTTAAAAGACAAAAGGAACAAAATAAACCCCACAGCAATTGGCACGCCAATCTTGTATCGGATTGCCTTCTTTTGGTTACTGAAGGTCTGTTCATATTCAAGATTTCAACAGAAAAGATGGCCAAGAAAGCATATCAGCAAGAGAAAAATTATGTAAAGACAAGAAATTGAAATCAGAATACAGCAAAATATTAATATCAATTATATGGAAGAGGCATATAACGATGCAGGAGTACAAAAATCCCAATATACACAAAATCATTAAGAACTCATGAATACCTTCATTATCAAAGGCACGGACGTGCAGTGTAGCAAGTCCGTCTAAATCAAGCTTAATAGAATTATGAAATATCTGGATTCTGGATATGTTGTCAATGAAGACTTTGCAGCGAATCACAATTCCGGTTTTCACATCTGCTGCATAAACAGCAGTCTCCTTCCTACCGCTATAAGGGGCGATTGACCGAAGCCTTGCACTAGTTGAGCACTTGTTGCTTGAATTATACTCAGGCAAAACAGAAAGGATATCATGATGATCCCACGACCTAACAATTTGTTGCAAAACTAAATAAATAAATGTTGCTAAAACATCAGGATCAACTAAATTACAAAGTACTGCTCTGCTCCCTCTGTCCATAAAATTTAACGTTGACACTTTTGATTTGTCTCATATTATTTATCATTTTGGATATCAAGAATATATTAATTATTTTTTCTAATAATTAAGACCCTTATTTATTGGTATCTCTTGCCACCAAACTACTACAATTACTTTAAGAGTAGCAATAGTATGATACTTAATATGCTTTTGACTTTTCAGTATCAAACTACACTCTTACACTGTTACACATAAGGTTATTTTGGTAAAAAAATTATCATAGCAGTTAGTATTCATTCTCTAAAAATGTGCGCATTACATATAACATTAGGATGGAGGTACAATTTACAACCAAAACGAATCAATGACCACCACTTCAAAGAACCAAGGAACTCGGGAAATCACTTGTTTAGAATGAACAATCAAGCACCTGTTTGTTTGGTTTGCAAAAATGTTTCCAGCTTTAATTTACTGTTTTAACTTTTAATTACAAAATTGTCATTTCCATGGTTTTCAAATATCATGATGATCCCACGATCTAACAATTTGTTGCAGAACTAAATGAATAGTTAAATTTGCTAAAACATCGATCAACTAAGTCTCACAATTTTCATCATTTTAGAATATCCAGAATATATTAATTATTCTTTTCCAATAATAATCTTATTCATTGGTCTCTCACCACCTAACTATTACAATTACTTGAAGGGTAGCATTATACTTCGGGAATGTAAGATATAGCTTATTTGAGCTTATATTATAACACAAACCCTTATATAGGTGTTTGGTTAAACTTCTGAAAATATATTATGGTTTACCTATAACCTCTTTTGAAGAGCTAATTTTTTATAAGCTTATCATATTAGAGCATGAATATGCACTTATACAGTTATACCTACATATTATACCTACATATAAGCTCTTAGAGCTTATTTCAATAAGCTTTTAAAATTAGTTTATGAATAAGCACTTATGCCATAAGTGCTTACAATTAAGCTGTTTTCCCAAATGCATCTTTTATATGCTTTGGACTTTTCAGTGTTGAGCTGCACTCAAACACTTACTAAAGATATTTTGGTCAAGAAAATTTCATCAAAGCTAGTATTTCAAATAATCATTCTCTTAATATAATATGAGGATGGATGGAGTACAATTTACAACCAAAACGAAGCAATTAACACCAATTGAAAAAAACGAGGAACTTAGGAAACACTTGTTTAGACTTTAGAATAAACAATCAAGCACCTGTTTGTTTGGTTTGCAAAAAAGTTTTCAGCTTTTACTTACTGTCTTCACTATTGATTACAAAATTGTCATTTCCACTGCTTTCAAATATATGAAACAGTAAAATCAAAAACTGAAACCAAAAACTGAGACAGAGTTGAAAACAATTTCAACTATCTTTGAATGTATTTATTTTTTCAATTGAAAAGCAACAAAGTGAGATGAAAATGGGAGATAGAAAGTGACCATGTGAAGCAACCGTCGCTTCCTTGAAGCCTGTACTCGACGGGGAAGGTCATTTTGGGTGGCAAAAGAAGGTTAACGTCTGCAATGTGGGGGCCAGAAGCAGCGTGCAACGACGCAGCGTGTTCCACCATCGACACCGCCACCATCACCACCACACAGCAAAGCAACAAGGCCATGTTCGCCATCGCTTTCTTCACTCGAATCAGACGAACACGTTTTGCATTGCGCAAAGGTTCAGCGCGCGAGAGTGAGAGAGGTTGGAGTTTGTGTTGAGGATTTCAGGGTTTAGGGTTTTAGGTTAGGGAAGATACAGTGAATCGCACGATGGTGTGAGGTGGAAAGTAATGTCTTCTTTTCTCAATAATAGAAAATAGAAAAGGAGACTAGAAAGAAAGAAAGAAAGAAAGTAGTCTTTCAATACATCGAGATTCTGCTCTTTTTGAAGAAGGCATAGATTCCCTTCCAAAAAAAAACAAAAAAAGTGATAGAGAATTAGAATACAGGAAAAAAAAATTGCATGTATGATTTGTGTAATGTTTGGTGTCTACCATGCGTGTTGCGTTTGGGCCCTCATTTGCGCCTTACGCCCCCTTAAATAAGGTCATTTACGAAAATGCCCTTAAAATCTTTTTTGATTCCTGAGATGTCCCTTTCTTCTACTTTTTTGTTCGCACCTACAAGTGTGAAATTTGTCTCCAAATCGCACTTATAGGTGCGATATAGTATTTTTTTATTTTCTTTTTAATTTTTTAAATTTTTTCAAAGTATATCGCACCTACAACTACAAGTGCGAAATAGTATTTATTAATTTTTTTTAATTTTCTTAATTTTTTTTAATTTTTCAATGTGTATCGCACCTACAGGTGCGAAATTTGCCTCCAAATCGCACTTATAGGTGCGAAATAGTATTTTAAATTATTTTTTTGTAATATTCCGGGCCCTGTAAAAAGAATTTCTAACAGTCTCGAATGGCGACGGGCTGAACTACAAAGTTGAAGAGAAAAAAAAAAAGTAATTGGACACTTATAGTTTCGCCATAAGCTCGGTGTCCCGAGCCCAAATTCCATCGTTTACTTTTTTTTTTTTTAATTTTTGAAAAAAAAAATATTTCACCATAAATTTCTAAATATGTCAACTAGACTAACTTGTGGTGGTCCCATGATTTTTAAAAATTATTTGGGCATTTTTTGAATTTTTTTAGATGTTTTTTAATATGAAATCGCACTTCAAAGTGCGAAAGTTGTCTCAAAATCCCACGTAAAGGTGCGACCAAATAAAATATATTAAAAAAATAATAAATAACATATATTCGCACTTGTAAGTGCGATTTTGAAGAATATTTCGCTCTTACAAGTGCGAATATTAACCAGAACGCGTCGAAACTTCGAAATCCATTTTTTCTTTCACTTATGTTAACCCACTTTAGGTTATGGCTTGTTCCTTTCGTCCATTTCATTATCCGGGTAGAACGGAAAGGTACAAGGGGAGAGAAATGGTGAGGGTGATGAGTTGAAGGGAGTGGAGGTGAGGTTTTGAAAAAGAAAAAATCATTTTTGAAGTTTTTTTTTGTACAACTTTTTTTTTTCAAGTCAGGGGCAATTTTTGTATTTTTGAAAATAGGGGGAGGCGTATGGCGCAATTGGGGGAGCGCCAAACGCAACTCCCGTCTACCTATCATAACGGTTAGTGGTTCTCTTTATTGCTCTAATAACTTGTTCTTAAAATAAGATGTTAAGTTTGATAATTAAAAATTAATCATCTTCATAATCTCTCTTCGCTTTTTAGTGTTACATAGGAATAATCAAGAACACAAGATTACACAAAAGAGTCTTGGCACACAAGCAGAATCATCAAGGAAGGTGTGCAAGTGAGTCTCGTCCCTAGTAGTCTGTCGAGTCAAAGTATTTGCAACCTTATTCGCTCTTGAGAAATATGCAAAAAGGTAAACAACATAATCTTAATCTTGGAGATGGTATTTTCTCATCCAATAATTTATGAAAATCATTACTATACCTAAGAATATCTACCACGCCACAACAATCAGAAGCACACAGAACATTCCTATAAAGATGATGAAGACCAAATTCCACTATGAGCAATTCTGCATGAAAGGGATCCCTTTCTCAAAAACAACTCCAAAACCCTGATAACCAGCACCCATTAGAATCACAGAGGACGCCTCCTATACCCATCCTATTATGCATTTGGGCCCAACTCCCATCAACACAACTCCACTCCTTCACTTGCAAGTCATGATACGCCTCTAAAATCTTCATGTGTGGCTGGCTCTTAAGACAAATGAAGATTTTTCTTTTATTATAACCAAAATGATAGAGTTGGAAATGGCGGAAGAACACTGAATGTGTGGTCGTGATGTCTAACAATCTACACAAAACTTGAAAGCATCTTACAAGACTTTAAGAACTTAGATGTAATTGTGAGAGGAAAATGCTTAGGAAGGCCAATATGTGGGTCTTGAAATCGCTGAAATGAATTATTAATCCGAGTTTCGAGAACATAAAGGTGCACGTAGAAAAACCTACCAGGTTGCTCGGCATAGACGCGAGCACCTTTGTTAGGGAGGATAAAGGTATACATGTGTTAGGAGAAGTTCCTTCCAAGGTTATTCTCAAATTTTATTCCTTAAAATCTGACTCTTACATGCAACGAGTCCCTAAAACCTCCTTATCTACCCAGCTGTACGGGCCTAAGTTTGCAAGAAATATGAGTGTGCTATACTTTTGACGACTCATAGTAACTAAATCTATAGATTTTAAATCACATATATCGTTAGAGGAGCCTTAGCTCATGTCAATGGCGCCTAAATCTTTTCCAAACACTCTCAAACTCTCATAGAGTGGTAATCGGGAAAGAATCAGGATCAAGAGGGAGTGATAAAGCTTTTCCTCCATAAGAAATATAAACTTCAAAAAGACAATCAAAATGTTCATACGAAACAAGCAGTGAAGAATGATGGATCAGGGAAATGTCATCCTCCGCTTCCTTTTCCCCTAGGAGTAGAATTTGAATTACTTTTTGAAGGAAAATGGGAGGAAGATGAATACTATACCAGGACCAAAGATAACTCTATAAGACGATGTCTAATATGGAATGTTTGAATCCTCAAGCGCGGTAACTAATGAGATCCTCTTTTCAGGGAGAAAATTCGGATCAAAAGAGTTAGAGGCCAAATGTTAAATTATGGGGTTCAAATGTTTGAATTTATGGATTTAGGAACATTTTGAGAGCGTTCCACCCAATAATTACAATCTTTCCTTCCAAAACAAGAAGGAAGTCCAAAAGATTTCTAACATTAAATGGAGCGGAAGCATAATTAACAAAATGAAACCACTCGCAAGAGGTTTTATTTTAGCCAAAAGCTTGTTAGTATAGATATTTATCCTGGACTAGGTTAACACTTTAAAGTGTTTTTTCTCAAATTTCTTGCATTGCATCTCAAACTTACTATTTACTCATAAACTTTCCTTTTATAATTGGCATAAGCTCGTCAAACTTGACATTTCATTGCAATACATGCCAAGCTAGGAGCTCCTAATCTAGCCAGCCTAAATAGTCACAAGGTCAGGTATCATCTCGGACGGTCCGAAGGTTTCATAACTAAGTGAATACCATGTTGGTTGGTCAGAATGACCAAAGCGATATTTATCTTGTCAAACAGTTAGCAGAGTGAAACAAAGTCGACACAATTACCAAACAATTTCAATGTTATTTAAACGTAACAATCATTTTGGAAGTCTTCAATAAAGGCACAACGACTCAATTACATATCTTATCATGCCTATAAATATATATTTGATTTTTTATTTGCATATGCAATATTCATTTTGCTATATGAATATTCTTCCAAGACTTTGAGATATTCTCTCTAATTTAGAAGTTAACTAAAGTATCAGAATGTCTTTTACAAGTACACCCTCGACTTTCTTCATCAAGCTCTGCCATGTACATTATTATCTCCACCACAGCGTTCAGCTTGCATACGCCGTTTAAGATCAAAGGTGCTTGAACTTTTATTTCTAGAAGAACTTTCTCGTGCATATATACACACATATATATATACTTCACTCAATAAATTAATTATTAACATATTAATTAATAAATCCTTCGCACCGCATACAAATGAATTATTAGTAAATATTAATTAATGTGTTTATGTGCAAATATTTTTTTTATTCATCAAAAAATAAAAGAAGCTAAGACGGAACACCTACGGAATCTTTTAATAAGAGAGTTTTCAGCTCATGACCTGGAACATCTAACACCAAACTAAAAGATACATGATGGAGATTCTCCATGGGAAGGAAGTTTCGCGCCATTGGAATGTCGACAACCTTAAGAGACATTACAAGTGAACTTTACAAGCTTCAAAACCGGCGCGAAAGAAGGGTATTCCACCTCGTCGCGAAATCCCCAAAAGCCATGACCACCTGCCTCAGGGCTCCATCGTCCCACAACCACTACCATGGTCAAATTCGCATTGTCGAAGGATACCATTGCGTACCTCTTATTCTTCATCAAAGTTATTCAACCCCAACTTTTCCTGCTCTATCTCTCTTGACCTACATCTCTCTCACGATGGACCACTAGTGAGTCCACAAAATTATTTCTTGTTGCTGCTGCACCACCCTTGAATTCTTGTAGCAGTCTTCATCTCCATCTGCATTTGATAGCTATGATGAGTCAAATGAGGGTTTGCGATTGGAAGGGTTGATGGTGACCAGTGAGGGTTCACAATTGGAGTAGATGTGACTGCATTGGGTTGATGGCGAGGGTTTGCAAATTCGTGAGGGTTGATGGTGAGAGTTTGTGATTGGTTCAAGGTCTTGGATTTGGTTGCGAATTGGCATAAATTTAGAAGAGTGGAAGTTGGGTTTGGTGGCTCCGAGGTGGTTTGGAAAGGCTCCAATGGAGGTTGTGGGCTGGACTTAAAGTGCTCAATTACGGTGGTTGGCGGCTAGAATCTATGGTGGCCATGGAGGAAGAGGAATGACGAGAAAGAGAATGACAATAATTGATAAAAAAAATAATTAAAAATTGGTGGGGCAAAAAGTGGTGCAAAAAGTCAACACAAACACCCTTCAGTTGACTAGGCCCACAACTTGTGATGGAGATTGCGTAAAAAAGGCTATGTAAGCAAAATGACACAATTTTTCCTTATTTAAAATAAAAAAAATTACGAGACCAAAAACGTTGCAAAAATTTTATAGGGACCAATTTAGATTCACTTGTATTTTACATGGACCAATAACATATTTCAAACTTACTTTTTAGCTGTTAATTATACACGTGCTATATAAATTTTGGGACTCATTCCACGCCATCTCTAATAAACAATAAATAATTAACATTATAATAAGAAAATTTAAAATGACTAGCAACTTGCAAACCAATTAAAGATGACACTGATGTCTTCTAAAATCCAGTTGTATGGAAGAAGCCCCCTTAAATTTTAATTGAAAATTTTAGTGCCAACCTTACATGTGAGTCTATAGAGGAAATTGTGGCACTCAGAGGCGCTTCCTCTGTGCAAGGAGACATGTTGGGGCTTGTTTGGACCTTCTCTCTATTCGCTCCATCATCGAGGTTTGAAGTGGGTTCCTGCTTGTCAATTGTGCCTTTTCTACTCTTGAGACGATTGAACACGCCTTGTTATTATAACTGGTGATTAGAGGGATTTGGTTTGCTTCATCTCTTGGTTTACGACGTGATAGTGAGTGCTCTATGCATGTTTTTATGCGTCTTTTTCTATTCGTTGCTGAGTCTATTGGTATTGGTACCTCCCTCTCTATTTTGTTATGCATATTGGGAGGAGATGAGCAATATGCTTTTTTGCATGAGTCTTTTTTTCGGCAGATTAGGTTTTAGGTCGTGCAGCGTGCTGCCCAATTATGTCATTCCTAAGTGGTGTTTAGACATATCTATCGTCCTTAGGTCAAGCTTCCGACGTTTTGGACACACCCACTTGTTGATGTGGTGAAGATAAATTTTGATGCTTCTCTACCTCCTTTGAGTTTGACTGATTTTGATTTTGTAGCCCGTGACGGGCATGTGAAGATGTTGTCTGCGATGACATTGACCCCCTAAAGGTTTTGCCATCAATCATTGCACAGGCTCTTAGCTTTCTATAGGGTCTAATTTTTATTTCTGACATGTTTATTTTGAGATAGACTGTCTCGAGCTCTTTTAGGCTTGGAATCGTCCTCCTAGGGGTAGCTCTTAATTTACTTTTGTGATTAATGATTGAAGGGACTGACTTCTAATTTGTATGTTTTTTATTTTTCCTTTGTTCATAAAACTGATAGTAGTGTAATACTGATTTGCATAGTGTTGTTTTGATTGAAAAAGTTCCCCGAGACTCATGTCTTTAGTTAATGTAAGGGTCACAGAGCCAATTTTGACTTCCTTATGAATGAAGTCTTTAAAATAAAATAAACCCCATAAAAAAAGCGCAGAAGTTATGTTTGTGAAGGAGGAATTGTGAATCGGTGAATCTGAAGAGCAAGGAGGAGGGAATGGGTGAGGGTGATAGCGGTAGGGCGAAGGTGAGAGCTCGCGTTCGCCCAATCGTACGCATAGGGATCTTCCTCATCTCTCACAGCAACTTCGTCAGGTTTAACATTCTCACTCTCTCAACTCTCATTCTCCATCGTCGTTTTCTGTTGACTGATCATTTCGATTTCATGAATTCGCAGCGTCGTTTGTTTCGCGGCAGGGGTGGTGGCTCTTCTCCTTCTCCCTATCCTCGCCAAGAACACCTACATTTCCGAGAATGCCCTCATGCCAGGTTCCGCTAACAACATGCTTTCCACTCACGACGTTTCCGATGCTAATAAACTCATCAACGAGTTAACTCAGTCACACCTCACATCCCTGTAACTTCTCCCTCCCTTCCATCTCCACCGTTTCTATATTTAGTATTAGTATAGCATTTTTTAATGTTCTTGAGCGTATTGTTAATTATCGCAGTTGGTGAAGCTTTCCAATCTATATGATTAGTCACACTAAGGGTGCAATTGGGTAAGCAACTTAATTAAATCATAAGCTAATTTGATAAACATGTTGAAATAAGCTGAAAATAGGTTATAGGTAAAATATAAAGCTCTTATTCTTAAGCTAATAAGAATAGCTCATACGTAGACCATAAGCTATTTATATAAGCTCTCCCGGACACTTGCATAAACAATTATGCTATAGGATAAACTCAAATAAGCTCTTCCAAATACTTGCGTAAGCACTTATGTTATCAAATAAGCTCTTCCAAACGGCCTAAGTTAGGTAGTATTAACAGTATGATGTGTGGAGGGGTTAAATCTTATCTTAGGTGATTTTGGCACGTGTGGAGAAGACTCGTCGAAGTATCGGTAAGGAGGATTGATCAGATGAAAGAGATTTACTGTTAAATGATCTATTTTGAGCTTGATAAATGACTGGGTATCATGATATTATTTGATCCATGTAATTGATCTCACTTAGTGGGAAAGTGATTGGCTGTTGTTGTACTGGAAGTGAATTTGTATGACTTTACAAGAGAAGAAATAAAGAAAAATTCACTGTGTTTCAATGCAGTGAAAGTCAAAAACTTATTGCACAGTATATGTCAGCCTTGGATGCTGAGGTTACTCATCACAAGTTCTACCCTCAATTGAATCAGTTCCATCCGCTGCACTTTTTTACCAGTCCTGATTCAGGCCTAATCTCAGAAAATGTAAGTTGTTCCTTGCTAGGGATCAACACTGTTGGAATTGTTAGAGCACCGCGTGGGGATGGCAAGGAAGCTATTGTCTTGGTGACGCCTTTCAATTCGAAGAAAGTTAGTCCAGGGGAGGCTTTGTCTTTGGGCATTGCTTATTCAGTGTTCTCTCTACTTTCGCGGGTTACTTGGCTGGCGAAGGATGTTGTATGGCTTGTGGCCGATTCTCAATATGGGGAATATTCTGCTGTTGCTGCTTGGCTAAGAGAATATCAGGCCCCTGTTTTTCGTGGAGTTGACATAGTTAACAGTGAACAATGTAATGATAGTAATATCATTAATGAACTTGGACAGAGTCTTTATGTGGATGGACAGTTATATGGCGGTTTTAGACGTGCTGGAACTATGGCTGCAGCTCTTGTAATTAAAGTTGCAGAGCAAGGTACCCGTAATGAAGACAGTATTAATATTTATGCTGAAGCGTCTAATGGCCAGATGCCGAACCTCGACCTCATCAATATTGTAAATTATCTAGCGGTGCATAAACAAGGTTTGCAGATGAAAGTGAAGAAGATGTGGTCTCTAATTGGATCCAGGTGGCTCAATACTTTAGGTGTTATGTTGGAATCTTTGGGACAAATTGCTAGAAGCTTAAATCCTAAATGGAAATTCAGTATTCCTGCTGCTGAATATGTTGAGGGTGCTGCAACCCTGGCAAGTTCGTTGTATTACCAGGTGTTTTACTTTTACCCCATCTAAAAAGTGTTTATTAATTTATTCCCTCTGGCCACTTCATAAATATTCTGTCTGTGTATTATTCCTCACAGGGTTTGGGTGTTCCCACTGGTCCTCATGGTGGATTCCGTGATTATCAAGTTGATGCAATCACTCTGGAAATTCTGCCAAGAGTTTCTCCTGCTAAAATGATCAGGCGTAATGATTTCCTGCTCCGTGGCGGAAGGTATGTGTCAGTTGTCTCTCATACAAGTTATACTAGTAACAATCATTGAATAAATGGCTGGCCTCTCTATCAATTGATTTATCGTACAGGCTTGAGGCTTTACAATTTTTAATTCTTAATTCTTAATTCTTAATTTTATGGTGATGCCTTTCTTCTTATGTCACCATTTACTAGCAAGAAACTGCACAAAAACTATGAATGTCTTGTATTTTTTAGAAACTAAAAAGAGTAAGAAAAGCCTGCGTAGTTATTTGAAGGCTGAGTTCATGTTCAATCTTGTATCCTAGTTGATTCTTTTGCCAATTGGGGGGGGGGGTTCTTATAACTTCCGTAGATTTTAATTCTGTAGAATGTTATTTAGCTTTCACATTTCGAAGCATATGGTCAGAATACCTTTTCCTCTTTCTTTGATTACTGAGCAAGACGTTTTCCTAATTGTTGCAGGTTGGTTGAAGGAGTCATACGCTCAATAAATAACCTTCTTGAGAAGTTTCATCAGTCATTCTTTTTGTACCTCTTGACATCCCCTAGTAAGTTTGTGTCAGTTGGCGTTTATATGATTCCATTTGCATTACTTGTTGCACCACTTCCAATAGTTGCGGCTTCTCTCTATGCTGATGCTAGTAAATCCACTCCCCAAGCCACATCTGCCTCTGAAGTTGATGCCAACCGCAAATCTTGGAAATGGCTGAACTCAGCCAGAAAGGTTTTGGTCATTCATTTATGGGGTGCTGTTGTCTCCTTACTCCCATATTTCCTATGTCAGATACCCAATACCACCCCAACAACAAACTTAATAGTGTGGGGTTTGCTATCAGCTTTTAGCCTCCTAATTTTGTCCTTGATATTGGGTTCTCCAATTTTTGAAGCTGCAGCATCTCAACCTGAGAAAAATGAATGGGCTAGCTTAAAGTCTGTAACTATATCAACCACTTTCATTGGTTTATCTCTCATGTCAGTCATTAACTTCGCCACAGCAGAAATTGGGGCTTTACTCATTGTCCCGATTTGTTTAATGGCTCGACCGTTGAAGCTTGATGCTCAAGCAAGGAGCTTGAGAACCTTACTAAGGGCCACTTGTAATCTTGCTTTAGGTTTTATTGGGTTTCCACCAGTTGCATACCTTTTGATCAAAGGTGTGTTTGAAGGTTTTCATGGTGTTAATGTTAGTGAGTATTGGAACTGGGTGGAATCCCTTTGGACATGGAACAGTGCTACTTACCTCTACGTAGGTGTTGTTCACCTGCCATGCTGGGCACTGTGCGTTAACATTTTATTTCATCAGTGTTGACATGTACTATTATTAGTTAGTTCGACATGCAATTCACGCAAGAAATTTTTCATCGTGACATATATGTATTCTTCTCTAATTCATATCATTCTTCTTCGCAAGTAATTCTTTATGACTTAGGTTATGATTTATGAAGACTATTGAGCAGTAGAGAAGGAGAAAAGGTTAGGTGGCGACTGCTATATCTTGGGCCCTGATCTTGTTATTAGATGCCTAACGTGTGAATGATTGTTGAGCCCTCATATCATTTTCTTTTATTCTGATGATAAAAGTTTGTGTGAGTTTGACTCTGGTCACTACCATGAGCTAGGACATGTCTTTGGAATTATATAAGTCGCTTACAAAGATATTTATAGATTGTCCACCAACACAGATTTCATATTGGCAATATAATTTAAACACAATCTTTTGAAGGGAAGTGATCCGTCTTTACCACTCAAGTTATGTGTTGCGAGCTTCATATCTGGTGTAGCTTAAAATCTGAATATATTTTTGATTCCACTGATTCTCTTATTCCTTAAAACAAAGCATTATAGACAATAATATGTCGATAAGCCAAAAATGCCATGAAAGTTTGTAATTTGAAGTTTTTTAAGTATAGTTTTATTTTATAACGATGGTTTTGTCTTTTGTACTGTTGGTGCAATTGTAATAATTAAATCAAATCATTAGATTCCTTCTGGCTAAACTCACCTCCAAATTTGTTTATTATTATAAAACTATAACTATTCAGATTCTCAAAATGTCATATTTTTTTAGCTTCATTAAGCATTGAATTTAGAAAATTTAGGTGCTACGTGTGTATACCTAGTTGGATATTGATTCTTCTGCATCCGTGAGACCACGTGGAGAATCTACACAGTTCGAGCCATGTGATTCTCTGTATGGAGAAATTATGTTCCAGTCATAACCGACACTTGCCCTCAATGCCCTGTTTACTAATCCAATTAGCAGCCACATCACCTTACCACCACTCCACTGTTGTGAGAATAATCATCCAACTATATGCATGTAAATGTAATGCCATTAACAATAGTAAGGCTGCATAAATTACAAAGTAAGAACAATATATGCTTACAATAGAACTACCTATTAACAAAACTTCCTATTCACAATAGTAATCAACTACTTGACAGAACACTACAATAATTTCTACTTTTACCCCATTTGTAAAACTAATTCTATAACCACTTTTAAAGAGATATTGCAAAGTATAGCTTATAAAGCACTCTCTTAAAAACTACAATCAATAGCTTTTACATGCCAACATGTGATTTTGATAGTCACATAAAAATGACAAATCTGGTACTATAACACTCCCGCTATGCGCGAGATTCAAAGAGGAGTCCGGCCCATATAAAATAAAGTAAAATTACTAAGAATTGTTGTGTTTTAAATTATGCATCAACTTTCCAGTAATGTGTTGAAAGAATTATCAGCACAATTTTTTAATGTTATGGATACTACTATTAAGTAAAATTGAATGCTAACCAGTGATAAAAAGTAAGTTCAAAATATTTAATGAGACCAATAATGTGTTTTTTTAGTACTAATAGACAAGTTAAATTGTTATTAAGATGATGACAAAGTTTAAACCCCCAGAGAAATCATATGTTTCCCAAGGGATTTACACCAATGAAAAAGACAAAAAAAAATTAATGAGACCAGCACACAATTTCACCTTATAATGTCAACTGAAACTCTTCCTTGCATTTGATCAAAGCACCCCCTAAAGAATTACTAATCATTAGTTGGTTACAAACAACCTTCCATTAGGTACTACTCCCCAATCCAACACCTTCTCTTAACACAAAAGCTCACGTCACGCTACAAATTCACCAAATCACAGTGCACATTTCAATATGGCAGGAAAAAAGGTCTCAAATTTTGTTTGGACAAAGCTTCAAAACTCACAAATCCCAATCATATAACAGAGCATTTTATACTCACCTGCTTCACACGCAACCAGAAAAGAAATAAAGTTAGCAACTTTATAACTTCCCAACTGAGATATAACAAGGTGGAGATACTTCTCACTTTTCATACCCACAAAACAAAAAACAAATACAAATCTTTCATGCTTAATACACACACTATCACTCACTCACTTTATCTCTTGTTCTTGTTCTTCTTCATTTCTAAATAATATGCTTTCACTTATTGTAGGAATTCACGAGATTCTGAAAGCTTTTTTCTCTTAGCCTCACAAGAAGCTTGCTTTCTTTGCTTTTGGTTCATTTCTCGTCTTGGGGGGTTTGTATTGCTATCTGGGGTAGTGTAAATTTTCCACGAATTTGCTCAAGTTTCCATGGAAAGTCTGAAGTAACTGTCTTCAGATTATTGGGTTACCATGGATCTGGTTGGATCTTCTGCTTCTGAGTCCTGGAAGGTCAAAGTGAAGGCCAAAGTTTCGTTTTTTATGGAGTGATTTAGCTGCTGAGCCAGTTGGACATGGTGGGGCAATTTTAGCTGAAGCAAGGGTTGAGCTAGAATATGAAGAAGAAGGTGATTCAGCAGAAATCTCAGCAGAAATGGAAGAAGAAAGTTTTTGTTTTGATCTTGGTGGTACTTTGTTTTGGAAGCTTGTTGTTTATGCAGATGCGGTTCACTCATGTTGCGGGGTTGGTTTCATTGCAACACCGATTTGTTTCTCCATATCAGGCTCAGGGGCCCAAGATTGCGTTTCTCTTCATTGCACGGAACAGGCTTCCTTTAGAAATGGTTTGGGATGCATTTTTTCAGGTACATTTTGTTTTTTATTTTCATTAGTATTGATCTTTAAGTCTCTGTGTGTGTGTACTAAGTAAATAGTAGGAGCCTTAGAAGCTAAAATAGGGTGCACCAATTGTGGTAAGTTTCAATAATTAACAAAATGATTAATTGGAGCCATATTTTATCTTTTATCAATTTAGAACTTGTGTCACTTTGAACTAGTATTGGATAATTCTTCGGAGGGGCTTTGTTTCTCGCAATATGATGAATGTTACTTGAATGCATTGTTGAGACTAGCTAATGCTGTAAATTTACTTAGTTCAACAATCTGTTTGAAATCATGATTTGCACTTAGCAAACTTCGATTGGTGCTGGGGCAATTGCTTATGGATAAATTGTTATCTTCTTAATTGGCATTGGCTTAGGCCTTAATGTTTGAAAAGCTTCACGGATATAGTTGTTGGAAACTCAAATAGTAGTTCTGAAGCAGTCATCTTGCTTTTTTTTGTTTTGTTTAAGATCTTAAATGTGTGGGCAAGTAGTTCTATCAGAAAGAAAAACTTGATTTATTTATTTATTTAAAATTTACATTGCAAGTGTTTTGGGGATGAACAAGAAAGATATTGACCGAGGTAAGCATATGTGATATAACCAACCTGCTCATCATGCTCAAGCATCTTCCTTTAGAAACTATTGTAGACTTCTAGTGCTCCTAAATAGTAAAATAACTCATCTATATTGGGATACTGAAGTCATGTCTCTTCTCTGTAAGAGCAGTTATTTATCTCGCTTGTCATGACAACTTTCCTTTAACTAGTGTAAGTTTTCGTAACTTGTCAAAATCGATGCTAATATTTTTCCCTCAATGAATGCCCAACTCTGGCTAAATTAGTTGTTTGAGTTAGTCTCTAGTATTCCCTGCACCTACTAACAAAGACATTCTTGTGTAGCTGTAGATCTTGCCATTAATGTTTTGATAAGTTACGGGCAATAGAAATATTATTAAATTTTTGAAATCTTATAGAATGCTTCTTGTTTACTATTGATGAACAGAAACGCTTACAGAAACCTTTGTGCTGTTTCTTTAGGGAGGCAATGGAAAATTCTCAATTTTCGTCCACCCAAGACCAGGATTTCTGTTGAACAAGGCAACAACTAGATCAACATATTTTTTGAATCGTCAAGTTAATAATAGCATACAGGTTGCTGTTCTTTCTTTGTTTTCAACAAAATATGCTTTTGTTATCATCCATGTTCCATTTGGTCTCTAATGTGTTGCTCAAATTTATAAGTTACTAGCTTGACTTAATGTGCTAACCTGCTGATTATGTTTTAACTACACTCTTTTGTGGTGACGAGTTTTCTCCAACTATGAAGTTTTGTAATCTATTTTCTTTGTGGGGCTCACAGGGGAGTTGTACATTGCCTTTGATGATCAAATTTTCTCCTGTGTGTTTATTTATCAAACAGAAAACATGGTAAATTTAGTTACTGGAAAATTTCTGTATTTCCCAAAGACGTCTCTTAGATAAAAAGAAGTGATCGTTCCTTTTGTTCCCCCTTCTCTACTACAGCATTAACGCAAGGATGGATTCAATGATGGTTCAAATTTAAAGGATTTATGAGCAATGAGAATTTCTTCCGTTATGCATGAGTTGTAAAGCATATTTGATTACGATAGCAAGTGTACCTTAGCTAACACATGATTTCTTGTAAAAATGTTAAAGGCTTAAATCTTTTACTATGGATAGAACTAAATACTCTAGATCTGTAAGTACATTCAAGAGTTTATCTTCTGATGGGGTGCATGTTTAGAACTGTGTATTATTTCCTTACTTCCAAAGAGAGGATTGGTGATTAACATGTCTGACAGGAATTGTTGTACTACACTTTTCAAGTGGTTAATTTTAGAGTTTTCAACTTCAAAGTTTGACTACCACTATTCAATAATTGCAACTCATTGCTCTTGAATCTTTTCTATATTTCTGAATTTAGGAAACATATTTTCCTTGCTGGATCCAAGTAGAATCCTTAATGCTTTTTTTCACTTTGAAAGAGATTTTGTCCTTGTGCCATTTATCAGTTGATCTCTATGTTACTCACGTAGAGCATTATGAATTATTTGTTCATTATAGTATCTAAAAATGATTGAAAAGATCTACTTATTACAAACTTTCATGTCACTAATAAAAACCCAGACAACCTCCCTTTCGCTGTTTCTCTAAAAGTGAACTTTTATTGTATTCAACTTTACCAGAATTTTTGAAATCTCAGGAAATAGTTCTTACAAAACTGTAATCCAACCTTGTTATACTTATCAGCTTCATGACATTTAGTCCATGCGATCTATTTTCAGGTAGATTGGGGAGAAGCAAGCATGATAGAGGCTGAGCGCATTTTGCTTAGACATGCGCTTACTGATCCTTTAAATGACCGTTTTGTTTTCCTCTCAGATAGGTGAGGGTATAATTTTGTTAACAGCTATGAATTTTTAATCATTATACTTGTTATGAACCAACTATGTAAAAGTTTAAACTGGTGAGTGAAGACATATGGATGATTTTATATTATATTCCTAACATGCTCCCAGCCCTTTGGGCTTTAAGTATGGACAATGTATTTACCCACCTTACCTTGTGCTGAAATTCAATTTTGTTTTTACTTAGAAGAATCGGGGTGGTAAGGATCAAAATCTATACCACTTGGTCATAGAGGCTCTGATACTGTCATAAGCCAACTTTCTGAGAAGTTTAAGTAGTTGGATGAAAACACATAAATGATTTTATATTTCTAGAAATACTTATCTGTTTTTCCTATAACTTTCTGGACATAAAACTATAAATACTCACCACTTACATACAGTTTTGGAAGTATGACTTTCTTTTGATTGTACTTCAATTGGCTTAATTATTTGATAGATGAATGGCGTGGATAGTTCTTTTTTCTTGAGCCTAGGGCCTCACTATATTTCAGTTGATTGATCTCTTTTCAGCTGTATACCTTTATACAACTTCAGCTACACCTATGACTACATCATGTCTACATCAACTAGTTTTGTTGACAGGTGAGGATACATACTTGTCTTATGCTTTAGCACATTGGGTCTGCATGGAACTGAATTCGAAGAGTTGGTTGTCTAGTTTGAGGAAGATTTCAACGGAACTGACTTTTTTAACAAAAACTTAACAACCTGAAGATGTGACTGGAGGAACAAATAGACTTAATCACACCACAAATTATCACCTTACTTCAGCGGTGGTGGTTGATTTGTATTGTGGCAATGAACATATTTTGTTTTTCCAGATCCACTGTCTGTCATATGCATTGCTGTTATACTAGAGTGTAGAAATTAAATTGAAACAAACAACTTTTGACCTAAAATGATGCTGATAGATACATCTTTCACTATCAAAATTTAGCTAGAAGTTATGTGTTTCCATTTTCCGAGGATCCTTCATGCCTGCACTTCTTGGGGCAATCCATATTTCCATGACATGTCATCATGCCATGGTAATAAGCACTTGGTGATCTCTATGATGGGGCCTGGCATGGTATTTCCTTGGAGATTGGAGAACAAAACAAGATAAAATATATATTAATCAAATAGAACTATTTTGAGAGATTATATCTTAAAGAGTTCTGGTCCTAGAATGCTTAGCTTCGAAGTGGAAGAGGAAGAAGAAAATAAAAAAAATAAGGGAAGGGGGAGTAGAAAAGGATGGAATATGGATGTCTCATGGGGGGAGGGGGGGGGGGAGTGAGGGGGAATGAGAGAAATGTTACTTGTATATTGAACCTTTTTTTGAGTTTTTTTTAATGTACGCGTGTAGTTAGTTATTTATTTGCCAGCAATTTAATTGTTATGATTTACCATTAAATTAAATGCAGCTTTGCTGACACAAAAGAAGGTCGTTACAATCCAAAAATGGATCCAGTTATTCCTGTTCACAACTGGAGAAAAGGATCTCAGGTGAGAGTTTAATGTAGTACTTAGTTTACCATAAGTTCATTCTGAAACTTAAAATACATGACATGGACATGCATTTCCAAAGAATACCATCTTATTCCTGTCTATTAATGCAATCTCCTACAGTGGGCTGTTCTGACCAGGAAGCATGCCAAGGTTGTAGTGGAGGATGAAACCGTCTTTCCTATGTTTCAAAAATATTGTAAGGTAATGGATAACATGGTTCATTCATTGATAATCTGGCTTTTACTAGTGGCATCACAATCTTAAATCTATCAATTTCGGTTCAAAATATTGGACTCTTATTCAAAGAAAATTGTGCGTTCATGGGACAGACCTTTGAAAATGTGTCAAATTTCTCAATGAAAGTTGTGGGGAGTGTTTCTATCTATCTTTTATTGTCTCTTTCATGCTGACTGCCACATTCCTTTTGTTTCCATTTCTCTTACCTACGGATTTAATAATGCAGAAAAAGCCACTACCAGAATTTTGGAGGGATCATCCCATTGTAAGTGCTCGATACATGCAAATACTATTTAAAGATGTCCTCTTTTTATTAAATTAGCTGCAAGGAGTCGTTTTTTAAAACTGAAATCATGTCTCTTCTGCTCAGAAAATGTCATGAAGAAATGTAACATTGAATTGATAGATGATGTCGCGTAGCTTCCTGTGAATTGTATAAATAGATGAACTGACAAGTTTTAGTATAATTGCTTCCTTCATGCAGCCTGCTGACACGTCTAAGATTCATAATTGTATTCCAGATGAACACTATGTTCAAACATTACTGGCGGTAAGGATCTTTTCTTTTCTCACACTTTTTCTGTCTTTCTGCTGTGTTTGAAACAGGCTTCATGTGCTCCTAGCTCTTAGACCTTTGTTAATCATGCATTTGGCTGAACAAGTTTTTATGGCTTAATTTATTATACTACGGCTTTGGCATCATGAAGAAACTAATTATTCTATACTTCATGGCTTTTGTACTTACACTGTTGCATTGCTATGAAGTAACTTTGTCATATCTACTTTCAACATAGTGATTTGGCTTGTTCACAAATATTTTAAAACCATCATGATGTTAGTTTTAATTTACTTTTTTATTTGTGTTTTTCTTCCAAATCTAGCAAAATGGCCTTGAAGCAGAACTCACACGAAGATCAGTAACACATACTGCCTGGGATATTTCCAACTCCAAAGGCCGTGAGCGCCGAGGATGGCATCCAGTGACTTACAAATTCTCAGACGCTACCCCTATGCTTATAAAATCTATAAAGGTTTGAACTTTCCTAAACTGCCACAGTAAAATCACTTTTTAGAATCAAGTTTCTTTCTATGATTACTTTCACACATTCAAAACAAAAGCAGGTAGGGGTAGATAATGAATTTTGTCATTGGCTTATTGACTTCAAGCAGCAACTGCCTTAGAAAGATGCTACAGATGGTATTAATAGTAACCCCCTTAAGATGAATTCAAACAATTAAATAAATCACCTACGACATATCTCAAACTTAATTGTCTATTTATGTTATCCTCAATTTAGAAAACCTGAATCTTAACTTATGATCCTAGAAACCAACTAATGAAGTCAATACCTTAAAAAGAGCAATTAATTTATCATATATAATCAATCCACAGCAGCAAGGGATAAAATGTTGCCCAAAATATTCAAGCAACTGTACAATCATCAGTAGTCTCAGTTATGCAAATGGGCTCACTATGCAATAAAACTCAAAAGTTTGAGCTTAGGCAGCAGGAATGTGAAGGTTGAGAAGGAAAATTTTACATATCATTGAGCCATAATTGAATCAGTTTATGACAAGCATATAAAGTGCATGTTTTCTATTTTCATGAAAGAAAATATGTATTAAGTTTGATAATTTGTTTGCAGGAAATAGATAATATTTATTATGAGACCGAATACCGAAGAGAATGGTGCACCAGCAAGGGAAAACCGTCTACTTGCTTCCTTTTTGCCAGAAAATTTACACGGACTGCTGCTTTACGAATTCTTAACATGGTAAGTTCATATACTGCAACATGATGAGTGATAGTGAGCTTTCACCTATTCTTTGGGGGGAATTTTTGAGTTTCTTCTATTTGAGTATTACAAGTCAAGATTTAATGGTTTTCTGCTTTTGTATTGAACAGTCTGTTTTGGGAGATTTGAGTTAAGAGAAGAAAATTCAAAATGCTCATTGCCAGCGGCTGATACAAGCAGAAGATGTACTTAGTAAAGGAATAAGAGGGAAGAAAGGAAATAAAGTAAAAAAGCAGCTGAGGATTATATGTATAATGGGATTTCATATTTAGAAAGTTAATAGTGTATGATGTGTATTATATATGCACTAAATTTTTTGCAGAATAATACTTGCAACTGGTAGATCATGCAAGACAAGCCTTGTAATGAAAAAAAGACAGTATGAGCATGAACAGTGTCTGTTGTAGGCACACTCACAACATCAATCATTTGGGGTCCAACAACTTCTTGTGTGTGCCATGTGTGTTTAATTTTTCAACTGGAGGTAAACACACTGAATTTTGGGCTAAATTGGTTTAAATATGTGAATGGTGTTTTGCATACCATTTTTCCCACTATCCGGCAGTGATAAGACCAATCTCGTTGAGGCTTGGAAATCGCATTAAGTGAATAGACATTTTCTAATAAATTCTTCTTCATACACACCGTATAGGGATCGAACCTTGGATTAAATGCTTAAGGTGCTCGGCTATCAAGAAAATATGCTTGAAAGTTGCACTCAAAATTTTATGATTTTAAATTGGATTTGATTGTATATTTAGAGGATAAAGTATGGAATTATAATAGTGAAAAAAATGAGTGATTAAGATTTGGGTGTTAGATTTATCACCTCAATAACTCATTTCTGTACCCTCCTTCCCATTCCGGGATTTAAATCTTGGAAGCCAAATTTTCCGGGATTTGAAATCTCGGAAACAAAATTTTCAGAATTTAAATCCCGTAAAAATCGGAAGGTGTGAAATTTTGTTCAAGGGGTAGGAAATTCAACACCCTTAAGATTTTAGCAACTTCATAGCATATCTAGAAGCTTTTTTCGTATGGTGTTATTGTTGTTTTGTGTGGTGACTCTATAGCGTAGTTTTTTTAGTATTTCATATCATTGAGCTATAATTTGTTTTTTATTTTCAACTTTTATTTCAGAAACAACCAAGACACGGAAAACATGTTTTTTTTTTCATTTCATTAATGACATTACTGTAATTAAAAGGAATTAGAAAGTAAGGGATTTTTATTTTTTTATTTTCAATAATGTTTTTAAAATCATATTACCAAATAAGTTTTTTTTCTTTTATTGTTCTAAAAAGTAGTTCTTACAAACTATTTTAGAAAACAATTTTAAAAACAAAAAAATCGAAGACAAAATCAAACACACCCCAAATGAGTCCAATGTGATGGGTCCCACTCTCAGGTAATGGCATTAGGTGTCAGCCATCTTTGAGATACTACTAGTCTACTACTAGAAGCTTCTGTGATCTTTGAAGAGTGGAGAATTAACAATCGTCCGTTATGTTAGTTGGTCACCGACTCTCCATTTAAGCCAACCGTTACCTTGTGCTATAAAAATACCAATATTTTATTTTTCAACTATTCATGCCACAAGTTACGCGTTATTTATATTAAAGACTTTAACTGCTAATTCTAATTGTTATTGTTATCTCTTCAACCACGCTCATGTAACCTTTTCCCACCGGCACTTGCAAATGCAATAGCAATATCTCATTCTTATCCAAGTTATTATGGAACGCCATGTGCCCCTACACTTTCAGCTTTGACCCTTCACTCAACTACTCTTCTCAACGTCCCTTAACCGTTTCAAACCAACCTCAAAGACACGTGCCTTTTCTTTGTGTTACTATTCTTAATCTAAATCTTATCTCAAATTAATTACTCCTATATACCAACTCGAAATTATGAATTAATAGGGAAATGTAAATAATCCTAATGCTAATAACATGAACAAGATTAATTGCGAATCTCCACAAAATCTGTTATATTTAAAGCGTGTAATGTTTGTCATGATGGTAAGTTGAAGAAATCATCAAACAACAAGATATTCTAGAATTATCTGGAGAACAGAATGTTAAGAATGCAGCCAGTAGTTCTGGTCACCTCGCCTTCGCTTACAAATCCTTATACAAATGAGACGTTTGTTACGCGGTATGGAATCAGATTCCCGGGAATGCTGAGGTCGGGGTGGACATTCCCACCTTTATTATAAGGCTAATAATTCACATTCTCGGGTATTAATAATTCCCAGGAATAGAATAACCGTCAATATTCCCTTGGTTTCATTCCCATCAATTGGGTTGAGATGGATTCCATGGGAAATGAGTTATTTTAAATATAACTTTTCACTTTCTTCACAATCTCTCATATTTTTCAATTTTTAAAATTTTGAAATTAAATTAGTTTAAGCACATTCCCGGGAATACTAAAAATTTACCAAATATATCTAAAAAACTAGTAATCTCATTTCTTAGAATGTTTTTCCTGAGAATCTAATTTCATACCGCGTAACAAACGCCCCCAAAATATATTTTTATATTATTTTTTAGGAGAGAAATCTTAAATATTGTATTACTTTAAATATGAAAAATATATCATCCATAATTACATATTGTTGGATTACATTTTACAAATGTGATCACTTTATTTTTCGATGAATAAAAATTTGAGTGAGTTTGGCTCCATCATCACCACAAGTTAAGACATGTCTCTAGAACTTTTGATCGCTTACAAAAATATTTACAACTCACACAACAACACAGTTATCGCCTCACCTGTGGGAATTATGCACAAAACTATATTAAGAAGCGGTCAATCCTTCTAATTGAGGCAATATATGTGATAACTTATACAATAAATCTTCGGTATTCACTCTAAAATAGTTAATGTACTTGAAAAAAGATTTCAGCATTTTTCATTCCATACACTACTGAGGTGCCACCTTTGGGAAACTCCACATGTCATATTAATTATATCAATTTTATTAATTAATTGATTAATAAAGGAAAATGATAATTAATTTAGGGCAACAGTGACGCGTATCGAGTGTCGGTAAGCTGGGACCCATAATGGTACACGTGGCTGATGTCGGTGAATATGTCTCCGCAATTTTGCCAACAATATAGGAAAAGAAACAATAAAGTAAATTAAAGAAAAAGAAAACGTAGGACCCTCCTCTTGACATTAGGGACAAGTCAAGTAGGAGTGTATGACCCATGCTCATTCTGTTTTCAATAAATTGTTATAATTTTATTATGTAAAATTAGAGTGATTTTTTTAATAAGGTAAATATTTGAAAAAAATGCTCCAATTTTATATAATTCAATAATATTTTAACTTGCGTTATCACATACAATTTGTTAACACACGAGTCAAAATATTGTTGGATCAGCTAATTTTACTCATATAAATTTTAGTGGTTTAAACAACATCAGTTAATTATTATTATTATTATTATCAGTTAATTATTATTATTATTGTTTCCCTTTTTCGTCTAACTCTGTCTTGAATCTTGATCCTTCCATGGATCACGCCACCAAGATATATGGCATATTATCTTCAGTAAATTCCTAAGATTACCAAATAAAAGTTATCATCAAATTAGGTCAAAAATCTGTATTCTCATTTTCTAAAAAAATCACATGAAGAATATATGTCATAACTTTAAAGCACATAGATCCTATGAAGAAAAATTACTAGATAAGAAATCCTACGAAGAAAATTGTATACTCTCTCGCGTCTTTTTTTTTTTTTTTTAAAAAAAATAGAGTAAAACTTGAGGGGGTCCCTTTACGCTTTGATTAGTTTTGGAGAAAAAATAGAAGATGAGTAAAGAGAAAAATAGATTTTGTAAGTTGTTTGATATAATAAAAAGAGAAAAGAAAAAATAGGTGGATGTTAAGGAGACAGGGGAGCCCATGAGGTGAGGAATCAAGACACCAAGAGAACCTGACGCCACATTTTTACCCTAAACCTTAAGGCATTGACTTTATGAATCACATCTCTTATAAAGTCTCCACCTCACTCATATCTAACGAATGTGGGACTTCAACTCCACACTTAAATTCTTAAGATTCTTCCCCTCAAGTGTGAGTCACCACCACATTTGTTAGGGAGACAGGGGAGCCCATAGGCCGAGGAAACAAGACACCAAGAGAACCCAACGCAACATCTTTACCCAAAACCTTAAAATATTGGATTTATGAGTCACATCTCTTATAAAGTCTTCACCTCACTCATATTTAACCAATGCGGGACTCCAACTCCACACTTGAACTCTCAACAATGTATTCTCTCTCCTCTCATTTAGTTGTACAGAGAATAAAAAGAGAGAAGCAAATGACCATGTATGTATAAAAACATTAACAAATGAGAGTAATTTTTATATAAATATATGAATATATTTTTATATATTTTATACGAATTTTTTTGATAAATATATATTACACCAAATCCAACTATTTTATATTTGTATTAGATATATGATATGATATATATTAATGTATAAATATAAATAATATATATTTATTATTATAACTGTTGTTCTGATTAGCTCTTCAGCCATATGATCCGATAGTGTCGTAGTTGGACCACACTGGTGTGCTCTTAAGTGTAAGACCTTCTATTTTTGTAATTTGCACTTTGGTCCTTGAACTATTTGTAATTGTGATTTAGCCATTGGAGTTTATAATATTATGATTTGATCATTGGATGATTTGATATTGAAATTTGATCCTTGATTGAAAAGAATATATTTGCTTGAGTTACAACAAGATGAGTTTTGGTTTAGTGGTTGAGACTTGAGTATTTTGCTTACGGGGCGAGCGATCGAATCCTATTCAACGTTGATTTTATTTCTTCTCCTTTCCTACTTATTTTTTGAAATTTTAGAGAAAGGATTGTTGAGGGAATATTCCTTGATGCCTTGAGTAATTTCAGATTTAATTAAGTTAAATAAAAAATTTACTTTAACCGAAAACAAGACCCGATACGTTTTGTTTTTGAAGCAGCTTTAAGGAAGGAAGAAGTCAGCCACTTTTCCCCTACTTTTGCTAGGTTTGGGCGTGTGGACTGTGTTGAACCACAACATATTCCTTTGTTCTGTTTCCTTTTTGTTACTGCTGAGTTTGAATTTGAAAATTTAATAAAAAGAAAAAAAAGAAATCAGCAGTATTGAGGGGAATGTGCTGCTAAAGAATAGGGAAAACAACTGAGGTAACTTCCCACCCCTTTGAGCGATGCGTCCAACATATAGTGTGAAGGGAAAACTGAATTCATTCCACCCTTTCTGATTAACACGTTCAAAAACTCATAAGAGAAAAGCCAAGTGTAAGTGCTGAACCATCCTCTTGCTGCTACCAAGTTTCTCCTACTCTCTGCTACTATTTTCTCCTCCTCGTTGCTGTTGTATTCCTCTTGGAGAAAGCTTTGGAATCCTATAACACTCTCCTTTTGAGACCCTCACTTGTGTTCTTGGTAAGCCCTTTTTCCCCCAATACATTTCTGAATTTTCATTCTCGTTGAGAACTTGGTTTAACCAGAAACTATTTCTGTTTTGGGGTTCGAAATTTCTTTTGAAAGCCGGAGCTTGAGCATGAAATTATCTTCACTTCTAAGATGAGGACGAGCATTGGAACGTAGAGGACGAACACAAGACCGTATGTTCGATTCCGGAGCCATACTCAAGGTTGGTTCCGCTCTACACTCTTGTTCCTTTACCCTAGCTAATTTAGGACTTTTGGACTTGAAACTTTAATTGGAAGAAATTAATTTTTAGCATGTTTAGAACTTTGAGAAAGGTTGATACTTGATTTTGATAAAAATCCTTAGTGGAATGCCTTATGAAACCTCATTTCTGTGCTAAAAAGTGATTTTCGTGCCCTAGAGCAGAGGGGCCACGCATGTGCGTGGCCACTCCCACGCACATGCGTGGGGGGCGGGGGACATTTCCTCTCTGCCTTGGCCACGCATGTGCGTGGCTATTCCCACGCACATGCGTGGGGTGGCAGCCAACAGGTGCAATTTTTCAGAAACTTGTCGTTTTGAGCTATTTTCGATTCCGGTTTTTTTGAAACTTCTTTTCACCCGTAGGACACCTTATTGAGGGTTGTTTGTATGATTTTTTTATAGGTGTAACTTGAAACTTGTGCTAAGGACGCGCAGGTAAGGGTAACTTCTTTTTAGGAATTGATTGCCATGTGTGATTGAATATGTTTCTGTTTTTGGGAAACCTTGATTGAGTTGGCATTGAAAATCGTATGACTTGCTGCTGTAACATGTTATTTTCGGATTATGTTATTGTTGAGGAATTTGAAATGAGATTTTTGATATGAAATGTTGTATTGGTTATGAGGAAAATTGATTTTGAGGAAGTTTGAGTAAAATGTATATGAGACTATGACCATTGGAAAGATTATTGTGTGAACTGTTGGTTCATGAGATTGAGGTTTTATTTTCATAGCATATGCACTACTTAAGATGGTTTAGGATTGATGTGACGGGTCTTTGTCTCGTGGGATCAACCGAGGGCAATGTAGTGGGTGCTTGTCCCATGTGATTGTCCTGCTCTTGTTCTGGGAAAACTTGGCCATAGCTATGCATATAGTTATATTAGGGATAACTTGCATATTTTGGAAGATTTAAAAATTGAATGATGTTGAAAAATCTGCTTATTTTTATTGTATATGTGTTGCTGTTGTTCTATTGATTTATTCACTGCTGTATTGTATGATATTATTACTGTTTACTGTTTAGAAATTTTTGCTGTATGTTGTTTCTAATTTCTTTGATTACCACATAGTGATAATTATTATATTTGCTGTTTTTTGAAGTTAACCCTTTTACTGTTTGTTCTGTGTTTTGTTTGGGCGCTTAACATCGCAGATGAACAATGCGAAGAATAAAATTGAAGGCTAAATGTTAGAAGTTAAAGAAGAAGAGAAACGTGAAGAAGCATGGATATTTTTCTGTTTTTGTTTTATCGAAGACTTGGAAAATTTATGTTGCTATTATTTATTAATTTTACCATTTCCGTTAAATTATGTTAATTATGGGGGTTATTATGCTTTAAATATTTATTGAGTGAAGGTTGCGTTTTTCGAAAAATTGAGTGACCTTTTTGAGAGGTTTAATAACTTAAAATTCCGTGTTTTAACAATGTGACCCCTGACCGAAAATTGAGGCGTTACATTAAGCATCCACCACGGGGCAGCTTGCACGACCTAGTTTAGGAACGGGACCTTCTGGCTCATCTGAAAAATTTGTCTGAGCATCTTGACGAAGGGTCGAGGGGAACATCCACAACACATTGGCTCAGAGCCATTCCCAGGTCGGAAGCTTCACTTAAGGAATTCCTCCATACTCGTAGAGACACTCACCCCGATCACGACGCCTATAAATACAGGTTATATTGTACATTTACTTAGATTTCAATTCATTACTTGCATACTCTTGAGTTCACTTTAGCTCTAGGATACTCTCTTTGCTCTCACACTGACTTGAGTGTCGGAGTGTCTTTGCAGATCCCCCCTCCGCCGCATCTCTACCGGAGACACCTTGCAGCATGGCCAATGTAAGACCCTCAAATTTTAATATTTGTGTTTTGGTCCTTGGGCTAACTCATATTTATGATTTGGTCCCTGGACTATTTAGTAGTTTCAGCTTTGGTCTCTATTGACCTTTGTTTGACCTTCTACAACCGATTATGTAATTTTTTTGAATTTGAATGTGGAAAAGAGATAATATCTCCGAATTTCGAGTGATATATTCTAAATGCTTGATTAGGAATGTTGGTTATTAAGTGGTTATTTTTCATAATATCTTTTAAGTTAGTGCAGTTTCTGTTTCTGTTTTAAAACAATATCATTAAGATTTGTTTTTAAATAAAGATTTGATGGAGATTCTGATCAGAATTGATGAGAGAAAATCTGAAACCAATCCCAGCTTTTTCTCCTAGGGTTTTCGAGCAACCTTCTATAAGTGGTTGGGCTGCATTCTCTTTTTCTATTTCAAGCAATCAACCTTAGTCTCCAAGTGTGTAAAACCCTATACTGTTATGTTGCTGCTGCCGCCCTTGCTCCTTCCCTTTGGGACCACGGTTACTATTTTTGTTTCCACTACTGTTTGCTGTTTCTGTTTGATTATCATAATTGTCGATAATTATTCTTGCTGTTTCTTGGAGTTAACCATTCCTGCTTTATTGTATGTTGTTTGGGCGCTTAACGCCATAGATAATCAGAACGAGGATTTTCGTGGAGGGGATTTGTCTTTGCAAGCTAAAGGATACTTTGGATTAACTTGAAGATTTTGGAAGATCAACTAAGAGTTGAAGAATTTTAATTTTTCCGCTACTATTCGTAGTTAATGTTTTTGGGCACACTGTTTGTGCAATCAATATTATTATCTTGACTATGCGATGTTTTTATTTAATATGTATGGGTATTTATTATATCTTATTAATTGAGTTGATGCTTCTGTTTTTGAATAAAAAGAGTGTTTTTGAGAGAGGTTTATAAAGTTTCCGTTAATTACTATGTGACCCCTAACCGGAAATTGGGGCGTTACAACCAGTCCAGATTGAGCACTACCGCTGGAGCATCAAGAGAGCCACCGTCTAGAGTTCACGCCCGAACATTTGGCGTCGTCTGTGGTAAATATGCATTCTCCACCTTGAAGGTTCTACAACATTGTTTTCGCATAGTTTATCGTACAGGTGGTACAACGTCGCTCCCACCATGAAGATTGAACTTTGGTCCAAATTAACTTTTTTAAGGGATACGATCCAACCGAACGGCAGGTGTGAGTAACTCTTTTAAGGGATACGATCCCAACCTCCTCTAGGTGAAGCTGCTCGGCAAAGCAACCTTGAAAGGGAATGCAATCCAACGACTATAAAGAAGCAAAAACCATTAAGGTATTAAGATGTTTTGCTCTACAAATCATCAAATTTGTTTTTACATTCAATACACGATTTTTTATAATATTACTTGTCGAAATCTGGCGAGTCTGTTCAGTATGATCTCTAAGCTCAAAAGAATGAAAAGGGAAAAACCAAGCAGGTAAATAGACTAGAGTTGCTAAGGAGTCACAATCACAAATCAGCGCGCCGCTAAATGAAGAAAATCTATTCGGGGGTCTTTAGTGAAGAAGAGAATTTGAAACGATTAAGATTTTTCCTTGAAAGAAATATCTAAAATGCCAAAAGCATGATGAGAGTTCAATTGAGGAACATGGGAATTTTATAGGCATAAGAAGTTGAAAAATTCTATCTCAAAGTGATGCAGATTTAGTAAACAGGCATGGCCGAGCGAAGGGCAATGGTTCAGTTGAACTTCATCTAAGTTTTTTCTTTAAGGGATTAGTTGATATATTAGTTGATTTTTTTCCCAAAGTATTTTATAGCCGACCGTCATAAAACTAATTTTTTGAGGTTCAGAGATCATGTTAAGTTGAGGTATCTCCCAACAAATGCTCTTCCATACACACCGCCTAAAGATCGAATCTTAGATTAAATGCTTAAGGAGCTCAACTATCTACCAGCTGTATTACCAGCTGTATTTCAACTTAGTTGACATATTATTTTATTTACTTTGATATGATTCTAATTTGATGGGATTTATGTATATTAGGTAAGTTGTATATTGATTAGGAGATGATTTATAACACTTCTCTAATTTAGGACAAACCCGTGTATTATAAAAATCAATGTATATATAGACTATTATCAAACCATTAAAATATAAACTCGTGTCTCAGTTGTTTAGTCTTCTCTTTTTTTGGTTACAATTTAGTCTTCTCTAATACTAGTAAATAATACAAGATCAAAAAATATCTCTGTTAATAATCAATTTCAATTTTTAGGCATATTTGTATAAGCTTTAACTATATATCAAGCAAAATTTGACGATTAAATATTTTTAAAACTTGCAGTTGCTACTGTTAAACCACTACATTATTGGAATCTTAAAAGTAAAAGTAACATCAGTCAGATTACATTTCCAAATAAAGAAATAAAAAAGTGAAAAAGAAACACTAATAAAAGATTTCTCCACACTCTTTTTCCTAATTAAAAAAAAACTTACCAAATCAAATTCTCACAACCTACCTTCACCTCCCCTTCCTTTGGACCCCACATCATGCATCCCATCGCCTATAAGTACCACTCTTCTCTAGCTCCTTCATCCAGCAAATCAAAAACAACACCAAATCAAATCAAACACTTCCCTTACAAAAATCTCTTCAGATTCTTTCTAATTTAGGCACATCAAATCTTACTATCACCACCCTGATTTTCTTTCCTCTCTCACAATATAAACACCATTGTTCTCTTTCATTCTCACACACACTTAACCCTATATAACATCCATACACTAATTCCCTTCCACCTTCTATAGTTCTATTTTACCTTAACACTAAAAATGGCTCCAAACTTGAGCAAAGAATCCCCCACCATAACCAAACACATGAACGGCTTCAACCCTTCACCTTTCACTCTTGAAGGGTCAACACTCAAAGTCAACGACCACGTCATCCTCTCGGAAGTGCCTAAAAACATCACCACCACCCCATGCACCTACTCCTCCTCCACAACCGCCACCGGCTGCTTCCTCGGCTTCCACGCCGCCGAGCCCCGGAACCGCCACGTGGCACCCCTCGGCAAGCTTAAAAACATCAACTTTACCAGCCTCTTCCGGTTCAAGGTGTGGTGGACCACCCTCTGGGTCGGGTCAAACGGCCGAGACATCGAAACCGAAACCCAATTCCTCATCCTCCAGAATTCGGACCCGGAGTCGGGTTCGGGTCGACCCTATGTTCTCTTCGTTCCCATTGTTGAAGGCCCGTTCAGAGCATCACTGCAAGGCTCCGGCGACGACAGCGTCGAGGTCTGCGTGGAGAGCGGGTCGACCAAGGTCACCGGAGATTCATTCGGCGCCGTCGTGTACCTCCACGCCGGAGATAACCCTTTTTCCCTGGTGAAGGAGGCGATGAAGGTGGTGAGGGCCCACCTCGGAAGTTTCAACCTTTTGGAAGATAAGACCCCGCCGGGGATCGTCGACAAATTCGGGTGGTGCACGTGGGACGCGTTCTACCTGACGGTGCACCCACGCGGCGTTCTGGAAGGCGTGAAGGGTTTGGTCGACGGTGGGTGTCCGCCGGGGCTGGTGCTTCTCGACGACGGGTGGCAGTCGATCGGGCACGATTCCGACCCGGTGACGAAGGAAGGGATGAACCACACGGTTGCAGGGGAGCAAATGCCATGCAGGTTGATAAAGTTTGAGGAGAATTACAAGTTCAGGGATTATGGGAAGGAAGGGGAGAAGAAGGGGTTGGGGGCGTTTGTGAGGGAGTTGAAAGAGGGGTTTGGGACGGTGGAGTATGTGTATGTGTGGCATGCCATGTGTGGGTACTGGGGTGGGGTGAGGCCTGGTGTGGAGGGGTTGCCGGAGGCGGTGGTGGAGACGCCTCTGTTGTCGCCGGGGTTGCAGGGGACCATGAAGGATTTGGCGGTGGATAAGATGGTGAGTAATGGGGTGGGGGTGGTCCCACCTCACTTGGTGGATTTGATGTATGAAGGGCTTCACTCACACTTGGAAGCTTCTGGGGTTGATGGGGTCAAGGTGGATGTCATCCATGTAAGTTCTCTCTTCTCTTCTCTTCTCACTCTGTTTCTACTTTCTAAATTCTAACCACACCCTGCATCTCCTCTGTTGAGATTATTTATTTATTTATTTATATTCTTGTGCATCAAATAGTTGTTATAGCTCTGTTTTTTGCAAGAAAATTCAAAGGGTACACCAATTTTTAACAAAATATGTAATTGTTTGTTCCTTTTACGGTGACTCTAATCCAAACACACACTTAAACTAGTTGAAGCAATTCTATTTTCAAAGCTAGTTAATCTTTCTATTATGTTACATTTATGCTTTATTTTATTGTTATTATGAGTTATGAACAACCATTGAGCTACGTGTCACAACCAAGGGCACATAAAGTGACCTAGTTTGTATCATCACGGTTCATGTTGTAGGGCCATTGTTTTGGCCTTTATGACTTCTTTGACAGTAACTGTTGCCACATTTCACTTTGACTCTTTTGGTCGGCACGTTATCAATTTCTTTTTAAATTGAAGTTTCCCCTTTTTCTAGTTTTTTATTTGTGTTATATGGATGCTTACTTATAACATATTGGACGGTTAAAACAGTTGCTAGAGCTGGTGGCTGAGAAATATGGTGGCAGAGTTGATTTGGCAAAGGCATATTACAAGGCTTTGACAGCTTCAGTCAGAAAACATTTCAAAGGCAATGGTGTCATTGCCAGCATGGAGCACTGCAACGATTTCATGTTGCTAGGAACTGAAACCATATCCCTTGGTCGTGTTGGTAATGCACAAACCAATTTCCTCACATAAACATGACAATTTTTGTTTTTATTTCAAAAAATTCCTCTGATTCATGACTTGGATTGAATTACAGGTGATGATTTCTGGCCAGAATGTGACAATAGTGGTGATCCAAATGGAACATTTTGGCTACAAGGGTGTCACATGGTGCACTGTGCCTACAACAGTTTGTGGATGGGGAATTTCATCCACCCAGATTGGGACATGTTCCAGTCCACACACCCTTGTGCTGCTTTTCATGCAGCCTCAAGAGCCATGTCTGGTGGCCCTATCTATGTCAGTGACAAAGTTGGGCATCACAACTTTGACCTCCTCAAGACTTTGGTGTTGCCTGATGGGTGCATTTTGAGATGTGAGCACTATGCACTACCCACTAGGGATTGTCTCTTTGCTGATCCTCTCCACGATGGGAAAACAATGCTCAAAATTTGGAACCTCAACAAGGTGTGTTTCCCCTCCTCCCATCAAATAATCACATGATGGAGAACTTTGAGTTGGGTGGTGTCAATATGAACTAACATAGTTTTTCTATAAAAAGTAAGTGAAACTAACAAGTAATTTTATACAAAGTAAGTGAAACAAGTAAGGAGGGGGCCATGGCATAGCCATGTCCCCCCTTCCCTCGGCCATTGTCTATGGGGTTGGTCAACATAATTTATCTAGGAACTGTGTCATGTAGGATAAGGATCCTTTTTTCTTTCTTACAATAAAGAAAATGGGCAATTGAGATTTTACTAGTAGCATGTTTGGATTAGCTTATTCTTCCTCAGAATCAATTCAGCTTTACCCAAAATTGATTTTTGCAAGTGTGTTTGGTTTCTTGTTGGGAAACCCCATAATCAATTATGGATGAATATTTTGATGTTTGTGAGTCATTTTGGAGAATTGATTTCAAACCAAAAAATCAACTCTAGTAGAAACTAGAGAGAATAGCTTCTAGGTTGAACATAATCAATTTTGAGATTTTACAATTGAATTTCACAATATTGCCCACCAAAAATCATTTTTTCATAAATGTACCCAAACATAAATCACTCCACTTTCAACCTATTTTACTGCAATTAAGTTTACCAAAATCAATTGTGACGAAGCTAATCTAAACACGCACAAAACTTTAGAAAAATTACTTCCAAATTAAATACATATGCTTCTATAATAATAATGTTCTCTAAAAGCAAATTGAGTAACATTGTCAAATACTACTTGAAAAAATGATCAGATTCTTGGGCTAGAACCTAACAATGTTGTGATTTTACATTATGATGCAGTACACTGGAGTTCTTGGGGTGTTTAACTGCCAAGGAGGAGGTTGGAACCGCGAGGCTAGATCCAACAAAGGTGCTGCTGAGTTTTCTCACCTGGTATCAACCAAGATCAGCATCCAAGACATTGAGTGGAACAGTGGAAAGAACCCAATCTCCATTGAAGGAGTGAAGCTTTTCGCCCTGTATTTCAGCCGAGCAAAGAAGCTTCTTCTCTCATCACCCTCTGACCGCGAAGAAGTTTCCTTGGAGCCGTTCGATTTTGAGCTCGTGACGGTTTCCCCTGTCATTGTCTTGCCTTCTAAGTCTGTGCAGTTTGCTCCTGTTGGTTTGGTGAATATGCTCAACACTGGTGGAGCAATTCAGTCCTTGGATTTTGATGAGGCTCAGAATGTGGTACAAGTTGGAGTTAGAGGCACTGGGGAGATGAGAGTTTTTGCCTCAGAGAGACCAAGTGCGTGTAGAATTGATGGGAAAGAAGTTGGTTTTGAATATGAAGGTTCCATGGTCATAATTCAAGTACCATGGCCTAGCTCTTCAAAATTGTCATCTGTTCAGTATATATTCTGACTTCTGAGCATGGGATTGACTCAGATATATAATTATTACTATTATTATTTTGCAATTTATTTTTCATTGTGAACAATGTTAAGGGGCTTTTTTTTTATCCCTTATTTGCATGTCTAGGAGCTTGCTTATTCTATGTGAAGAGGAAAGCATCTAGGATTATTTGATTATTGTATCTATAATCAAAGCAAGTTTCTTTCTTTTTCCAATGAATGGCATTTTTTTTTTCTTTCGGGTTGGATGACATTTGTTCTTTCAAGTTTACTTTTGTTTCTCTTTCAAGTATTTTGGTGCTTCAAATCCTCCCAGTGGTGGGAAAATGATGTTGGGTCAGTTCGTTTGACCCGTCTTTTTTTTATGAGTTAGGTTGGGAAATTCTGTCCTAAAATTCATTTAGAACCCATTTTGTAAACTTGGTTTTTTACTGATTATGGCAGGTTGAGTTTGGCTAGCCTGTCGGGCTAACACTTTATACTTTTTAACTTAAAATCATAATTAAGCAAGGTTCATTGATTGAGATCATGGACTAGCTAAATGTATTATGTTTGCCACAATGAAGGATTGATTGAGATCATGGACTAGCTAATAGCTTATGAGAACATGATTAAATAGTTTTTTAGCTGGTTTGATTTTTCACCTGCACTTTTCATTTGTATATAGAGCTCTTTCATTCTTCAATAAGTAGCTCTAGTACGCTAATGTCTTTTTGCTAGCTTTTGGATACACTTCTCATTTTGCCTCATTATTTTGATCAAAATGCTACGGGATGCTTCGCTACTTCTTTATCATAGATTACTTTCATGGTAGTGTTCCTAATCTCATATTTTGGCTGTTTGCTCACTGCACAAAAAATTAAAAGCAACGCTTTTTGACTTTTTTCTCATTGTAAAATCTTTTTTTATTCACTATATTCATAAAGCGGGCTAGCCCACCGACCCGCAGACCCATTAAAATATGAGTTGGGTTGAGACTTCCAACCCAAATACAAAAAATGGACTAATTCAACCCAACTTGCATTTCGGCCGGTCAAGGGCGGTTCAAACCTACCCCGCCCATTGAACCACCCCTTGCAACATTGAACCCATATTGCCACCCCTTGCAACATTGAACCAAAAAATATATGGATATGATATTTATAACCTTACAATAGTAGCTTTTAATGATAAGACATAAATTCATCAGTGACACAAAGAATCTATAACACTATCAACACAGGTTCAATTGTGGTACTGTTCATAACGGAATTTATTCGGTGCATTGCAGGTCCACTTAGCTGTGTACACATGCGATCACTTTTATGTAATTTGCAGGGATACACAAACTTTTGCAGGGTTACTTTGGCACGGTATTGTCTCAAATACCTAAAGGTCGTAAGTACAGATAGCAACCTAAGAGGGGGTGAATTAGGTTCTCACGTTTTTTTTTTTTGCCTTATTGAAATCGGATTACTTTCAGTTTGATCAGAATTACAATTGACAATTGTAAATGCCGCGGAGTTATAACTTGCTGAAAGTAAAAGATAAGGAATAAGAGAACCACACAAGGATTTTATCCTGATTCACCTTCAACCACCGAAGGCTACGTCTAGTGAGACAACATTGAAGCAAAGAGAATCTTATCCTAAACAATGATATGCCTTAACTTTTAACCCTTTGGTTTGTTTTTCTTCTTTATTTGGTTAAGCGGTCTTGCCAAATTCTCGGCTTTCATTTTTTAGGCTAAACTTACCAAATTCTAGACTTACTCAAGAGCTGTGTATATGGGCCATGACCTTCTTGCTTCAACCATGAAACTATCTGACTGACCAAAAGGGTAATTTGGGCGTTAAAATTTGCATCTCAATCCACCCCACTTTAAAGTGGTGAAAGTCTATAGTCCCCTAATGACCTGACTTCCAAGATTTAAGAACTCGGAGTACAATATACCATTCAATTCCGAGTTCTAAATCTCAGAATATAAATTATTAACTTTCATTTCATGTTCTTAAACACAGAATTATTAATTCGCAATGTAATAGCTTCTATATTATGTAGCTTTATAGCTGATACTACAAAACATGGGAAGGGAACTAATTAAGAATGTGAAATTAATACCATTCCCCATCTATTAAGGGTGTGTTTGCGAGTTTAGTTTTGAAGAGGAGGGAATAAAAGAGAAAAGTCTTCCAAGAATCCCTCCCATTATTTTTGAGATTTTAAGAAGGGAAAAGTGTTTGTGGTATTTCTAAGAACCCTCCAAAATCCCTTCAAAGCCCTCTTGCAGTTATGTTTTTTAATTCTCCCAAATTGAGGGGTTTTGGACTTGCAAATAAGGGAAAGACTTATCCCTTTTTCCCTCCCCTGCCCTTACCCAAAAACTCCCTAATGCTTTGTTTGTTTGAGCAGGTTTTGAGTTGAGAGAGTTTGGTGAGAAAGAAGTTGGGGAGAGGGCAGACTCCACCCTCGTTTGGTTGCATTTGATGAGAAGAGAAGAAGGAATCAAGTTGTGGGCCCAAGACACTTTTCATGGTCATCTCAAATTGAGAAGAAACTAGCACAAGCATAATTTCCCCATTTTTCTATTATACCTTAGACACAGACAGTTTTCTCAAACTGGCATACACAACTTTTTTGTATTACAGTGTACATAAAAGTGTCTTTAACTATAAAATGTAATTTTTTTTTTCTTTTCCACCTCATTCTTTCTCTTCTTTTTCTTCTTTATCTCTACCATACTAAACAACTTACAAAATCTACTATATCCCTCACTTCTTTCTCTCTACTCATCTTCTCTCTTTTCTCGTTCTCTCCTCAACCAAACAAACTTTAGGAGTCTTTGTTTGCAGCAAAGTCTTGGGTTAAGTAATGATATGGCTTAACCCTCTTGGTTTTTCTTGGCTTAGGCCAATTCAGTTGTTAACTTTTGGGCCGAACTTACCAAATTCTTGGTTGACTCATGAGCATATGGGCTATGTACTTATTTGAAAAAAAAGGGGCAAATTTATATTTCCTAACCAATTACTTGTAGCCCAATATTGTATCCATTCTTATATGAAAGTCATTTCCATAAACAATTGTTGATCACTCTGGTCAATAATTAATAAGAGGGGGAAAAATTCAGGTATATAATATGGTACCGGTGTTCTTATTAATTTTTCTATAAAAAGAGTAACTAAAAATCACAAGTACTTTTATTTTTCTTTAAATTATTTTGCTCTTAACTTTTTTTAAAAAATCATTGCTCCACCTCATCTATCATTATCTCTTTAACTTTTTTTAGAACTTATTGTTATCTCTTTAACTTTTAGTTTCCCAATATATCCGACAACTTACGGAAAAATTTAAAAACTTAATTGGCGCAACCTGTTTTTGAAAACTATTTTTTATAACAGTTATTGTTTTCAGTTTTAAAAACTAAAATACCAGAACAGCTAAAAGATGTTTTCAGTTTTTATTTTTAGTTTTCAAATTTTAATTTTTTAAATGTTGGAAAACATCTATTTCAACAGTTTTTTTTTTTTTTTTTCTGTTTTTAGTTTTAAAAACAATTTTCAAAAATAGTTTCTAAAACTGTTTTTAAAACAGTTTTAAAAAACAGCAATCAAACAGACCATAACTCTTCGAGGGTCAGAGATCATGTCTCAAAATAAATCGTTTTTCATTTTAGACTAAGGAATAATGAACCGAGGGATAAGGAATTCGACTCATTCATATCCAGATCATGAATGTTTGGAATCCATATTATGCAAGGAGACATTGCTTTTGCTAATTCGAATAGTATCTCGACCGTTAACTACTAGAGCGTTGTAAATATTGGGCATCTTCCCTGGGGAAAAGTTACATCTAGCATCGGACCAATTATTTGGGCGATACAGGAAGGTTACATAAATTCTGAAAATGAACCGTCACCCTGTTTGACAAGTTGTTCCGACTTAAGGCCATTAAGTGGCAGAAGATCGTCGGAAGGTCTTCCACTGTACTAGTACTAGCAATAGCAAGTGCATCTTTGATGCAGTCATCAATTCTCCCGAGAGACCACAATTACCGCGAGCAAACAAACATATTAATGACAAGGAACGCATTTTTGCTATGCTATTAATATTTTTTACTTGCTCTGCTATTCTGCCCAAGTCTAGCTCAGGAAGAATTACGAGGCGTAAAAGCAAAAGAAAAAAGAAACATGCCGATTCAAAGAGTTAACTACTAAGTAGTATAAGGGTATAGTTTACAAATTTTTATATTCTCTTAGTATAGACAGATATTATAATGGGATATAATAAAAAGCAAATTTATAAAAGTAAATAGATTTTGGACTAGAAGGTAGAAGATTGAAAGGGAAGGAACACGGTGTTTGTTGAAGAGGGTTTTGCTTTCTTATATGCAAAGCACACGACACGACACATAACCATACTACTGCTGCAGCATAGGAACTTCTCGGGTTCTGTAATCGATGAATACGACGCCGTTTATGGACAAGCAGATAATGGATCTCACTCATGGATCTTCGCCGCAATCGCAGACGAAGGATTTCATCGACCTCATGAAGCACCCTCACGAAGAAGATGAAGATGAAAAGGAAGAACCACAACTACAACATCACCACCACCATCATCGAGTCGAAGATGAAGGGCGTGGAAACGGGATCAACACCGATGATATCGTCCCCAGTTACGATTTCAAACCGATTCGCCCACTCGCCGCTTCCAATTACGATTCTGCCCCCAATTTGGCTGGTGCCGCCGCGTTTTCCAGGCCTTGGAACTCCGATTCCAACCCTCCCATCACCAAAGTAAAACTGCTACTCCTGATTCGCCTCGATTTTTAATCTTTACCTCTTTCCCTGTTCTTTTGATTTTGATCACTGTCGTTGCAAATTGGAAAACAATATGCTTCTTGGTTGGCTTATCATGTATGTTTTTATGATAACTTATGATTGATGAATTAATTAGCGTAAAAATGATTCGTTAGGCCTTGTTTGGTGATTATTACTAATTGTTACCCAATTGAAGCCGATGCTCGGTGGAGGAGGAGAGTGCCGGAGAGTGCCTTGAAACCATTAATAAAACAAAAGGAAATCATTAATGATATTGAAATCACAAAAATTATTTAGAACTTAGTTGCTTTGTTAGGATTTTTTTTGGTAGCGAGTGCTTTAAAGGACATTGGTTAAGGAAACAAGGGATGGATTTGACAAATTGGCATTGTAGTCAATCCCGGATAGCGGACAGCCCCGAAACTGCTATAGCGGGATGTCTGCCACACTAATTTTTTATATAATTTATATTTTATACATATAAATACTAAAAAACTTAGATATAATTTAGACTCTATAGAAATCTATAAAGTAATGACAGATTAGAAATAGATGGCAGACAGATGAAAATGTCTGTCGGAGAAGGTGCTCGCCGGAGATATGCCGGAAAGTCACCAGGGAACATGATGGAGAGGTGGGCTGGCGATGGGAGCTGCAGGTCGAGGTTCGACGGAGAGGTGAGATAAGAAAGTGAATCCCAAATTTTGACCTACTTCTCCTGCGAAATTCCTAATACACCCTCTAAAAGTCCCTTCAAAATGTAATATTTAAAGGCTTTTTGGGTATTCTGAAACCCACTGCTGTTGCGCCGCAATCTCACGCAATATTTCGCATTTGCTGCGATTTTGGCTGCGATTCGCGCCGCTCCAGCCGCCATTGTAATCTGCGATGCGATTTCACCTCGATAGCGGCAGGAGGTGCCGCACCTCGATAGCGGCAGGAGGTGTCGCTTTACTGCTATAGCACGCCATTGACTACTATGACATTGGTAACTTTATTTTTTTTTGTTTTATTTGGTAATTTTCCTTAAAAAAAACTTTACCAAATATTTTTATGCACTCATTAGCATCTGCCTTTTAGTAATTGGAACTAATGAGATATTGTTCCAGCTGTAATCTCTTAATATCGGGATATTATATATACAAGATACATTGTACTTGATATCCCAATATTATGAAATGACACTGTACCTATATCTCAGCAAAATCTCATTTGAAACATTTATTAAAATGTATCAGTACCTCTTAACTAGTGCACTCAAGACATTGGTTAGGAAAACCCTTTCTAAAACTTTGCATATTTAAACAAGTTCCCACCAGTAAATGCTTAAGGAAAATGTAAAATGAGTTTGAGATACAGGGGTTTCAGAGGCTACACCCTGTTTCGGTCTAATATATTTGAATTTGTGGTCTTCAGCTTGATTGTTCTTCAGCTTGAGTGCTTGACCATATAGCTGTTAGTGCCTTGGTGGTGTGGGCTTTTAGTGCCAGGTTGAAACTTCACGTTCCTGAAATGTCTTTATCTTGTATGTGTAAACTACTTATCTATTTTGATATTTCTCTTCCTAAATGGGTTCCATATGCAGTTGTAAAAATAAGAAGAGTTAGCCAGTACTATCTTATTTATTCACCATTTACTTCTTGAATTTGAATTATGCTCTCAATTTTATAGTTTGAATTGACTTATGGTTACGTTTTTGCATCAATGATCGTGCATTTGAATAATCTGGTGATCATATGTAGTGTTGTGTATGAGTGGAATAGTTTTTTTTCTTCTTAGTATTCATCTGTATTATGTGCAGAATTACAGTTCTCTGGACTCTATTGAACCTTTGAAGGTCAATGCAGAAAAGGACCGAAATGCTTTTGATCCTAAAATTTTGTCTGAGATAGATCAGACCGTGAAGAAACATACAGAAAATTTGCTTCATGTTCTGGAAGGTGTTAGTGCACGGTTAACACAACTAGAAACCAGAACACGCCATCTTGAGAATTCTATGGATGATTTGAAGGTATCTGTTGGAAATAATCACGGTAGCACTGATGGAAAATTTAGGCAGCTGGAGAATATTCTTCGAGAGGTATTTTTATCGATCATACCCCCGCCCCCTCCTTCTAACTTCTTTAGTTAGCAACATTTGGCATATCAAATGAATTGTACATATTGAGAAAAGTGTTTTAATAGTTTATTATTGTGGTCATAAACTTGAGTGGTTAGTTTTGTCTAATTCATTAATGGACTTCTAATTCTGTGGGCTTTTAGTTTGTTACAGTTTTTCCCCCCTTTAAAAATTTGAAGTAGCCAGTCTTTTTAAATCTTGAAGGCTAAAAGTTGAGCTTCTCCACATAGGGGAGGATGCAAGGATGGTTTAGCCATGTAGGTATAAACTTTTAGAATTAAAGATCTCACTACTTTGGTTCAAAATTGATATTGAATTGGAAGCTGACCGTCACATTGTATTTAGAGTCAAGAACAATTACCGGAAAAGCTTGAGCTATTGAGTGAAAGCACATGAAAGGTTCATTACATCTTCAACGCACCCCTTCTTATAAGAGCCCTTTGGGCTTGGAGTAGGAACTGTGCACACTGCACAGACCACTTATGTATTGCTGAAATTTAACTTTAATTTTTAAGAATGGGGACTATATGGATCGAACTCTAGAGTCTAGACTACTTAATCATTAAATGCCTTGATATCATGTCCAAATCCAACTATGACCAAAGTTTATATAGATCTCTAACATTTACCTTACTGGGTCTTAATATTTTTCAGATTATTAAGTTGTTACCTCAGTTAACATTCATAGGGGTGTTTTAGTATTTTACTATTTAGGTTTTAAATTGGGGATTTAACTATAAAATTTCTGTAGCATTAAGTTCAACATTGCTGCACCACTGAACTAGGGGTTATCAAGAATGTATGTATAATTTTATAGTTGGAGAATCTTTACTCTCAGCTGTGATGCCTTTCCTTAATAATGTTGTTTTCCCACACAAGATAGGCTTACAGATGATGATATTATGAATTGAGTTATTTATTTCTGCTGTAAATTTATCATGCAAAACTCCTGCTGTAAACCTGTGTTGTGCACTTTGCATACAATTGAATATTACTGAAAGTTTTGTGAATTTGGATGGTTCACCAACTCTAGCATTGTTTGTTATATAAGATTAATCTTAAGCCTCTCTACCTAAGCTTTGGGGGAAGCTGTTTGGCATCTTGAACTATATATTATTTTGAATTTTCTGTAATAGCAAAACCAATTATGAAAAAGTTTTGAACTGAATTTGTTTATTCACTGTTACATTCTCTTTAGAAGACATAGATAATACAACATTTGAAGTAAAGACTTCAAGAAAATGCAGTAAGGGTTGAATTATTTAATCATCTTAAAAGGAGCACCTACCCTTAGTTGGTAAGGTTTAAGACCTGAGACAACCATGTAGTTATCCCAAATGATTTCACTAAAGGAAAAGGAAAACAAAATATTTGAATAATGTTCCATGCGGAAAGTTATGCAAAGCATATCTACTTGAAGCAATAGAGCTAATTTATAAATCGCTGTGTGTTGGGGTATTATCCTGACTTTTACTTTATATCTAAGCTATTTTTTATTTATATATTTAATTCTCATACTGGTCCTCTTTTTACTATTTTGTTCGACACAAAATATACAGGTGCAATCGGGGGTGCAGACTATTAAGGACAAGCAAGACATAGTTCAGGCTCAGCTGCAACTGGCAAAGCTACAAGTATCCAAGACAGATCAACAATTTGAAACTCAAACTAGTGCAGGTACAGATCCTGTCCAGCAAGCTGCATCTGCTCCCCTGCAATCTCAACAACAGTTTCCTCCCCCTGCTAATCTCCCACAATCAACTCCTGTGGTTCCTCCTCCTAATGCACCTCCTCAATTTCCCCCACAACAGGGTTTGCCGCCTTCAGTTCCACCTCCAAATCAATTCTCTCAAACCCAAATCCCAGCTGTTCCTCAGAGAGATCCATACTTTCCACCGCCTGTTCAATCTCAGGAAACCCCAAATCAGCAATACCAACAGCCTTTAGCACAGCCGCCACATCCTCAGCCCGGGGCACCTCTGCATCAGCAATATCAACAGACCCCTCATCCCCAGTATTCTCAGCCAGCACCTTTACCTCAGCACCAGCCACCAATTCCTTCCATAAACCCGCCTCAACTACAATCTTCACTGGGTCACCATGTGGAGGAACCGCCCTATGTTCCTTCTCAGAATTACCCTCCCAATCTCCGCCAGCCGCCATCTCAGCCACCTAGTGGACCTCCTGTTCCTCCTTCCCAACAGTTCTATGGGACAACACCCCATGCATATGAACCACCACCAAGTAGGTCTGGTTCAGGTTATTCTTCTGGTTATGGCTCATCATCCGGGCCTGCTGAGCAATATCGTTATGGTGGACCACCTCAGTATGGTGGTAAGGCGCCGCAACTACCCACTGCTTCAGTGGCTCCAAGTGGTGGAAGTGGGTATCCACAACTCCCAACTGCTCGGGTACTCCCACAAGCAATACCTACTGCTTCTGCAGTAAGTGGTGGTTCAGGTTCTGCTGGAACTGGAAACAGGGTTTCTATTGATGATGTAGTTGACAAAGTTTCTACTATGGGATTCCCTAGAGATCATGTGAGGGCAACAGTTAGAAAGCTGACAGAGAATGGTCAATCAGTTGACCTAAATGCAGTGCTGGATAAGCTTATGAATGAAGGTGATATGCAGCCAACAAGAGGTTGGTTTGGTCGGTAGCATGGCACAATTAATTGAACTTTGTATAGAAGAATCCCTTATTTCGTGACGATGGTTTATGAGGCAGAGGGACTTTGTGGTTGGATTGTGCCAAATTGGATATTTTGTCTTCTTTTTTCCCTTTATTCTCGTTTCTTTGGAAAGTTGAAACTGGTATGCTTTCTTATGGGTCAGATTTTATGACTATCTTGATCTTGTTCTGTATATTCACAATAAATAGAGTTGGATTCGGTAAATTACATTCAACAGTTCAAGTTCTGCCCCTTAACTAAATGTAACAAGATTTGTTGGTTAGATCCCATGTTGTCGTCTTTGATTTGGGTTGTTAATGTCTACATATAGCTGATAGCAACTTAAGTAGTAGTCTGATTACAGGTAGAAACTTAAAAGGATGAACGAAACTTAAAAGGATTTTGCACCGTAACCCTCTTCCATCTGTTGATTCAGTGGTTAGTGAATTGTTGTTAGCTAAAGAAATTCGCCTTAGGTCCCAGTCTGATAAAGGAACGATTGACAAAGGAATTCTCCCAAGTCCAAATTCTTCTGTTTTTGTTGTTCCTCCTTTTAAAGGAAAATCTCATGGAAGATTTGGTCTTGATGAGTGTAGCTTCTGCAAGCAAAAAGGGCACTGGAAAGTTCAATGCTCAAAACTGATGAACAAGGCGCAACAAACACAACAATCCTCTCAATGGAAACCTCCGAGTCAATTCAACCAAAGCAACTTTAAGAACTTCAGGCCTCAAGCACCTAATACTAATGCAGTTCCTCCTATGTTTGATGAGAGTAAATCTGTTTCTGGTCCTTCCTTAGACGATCTTACTAAATAATTCAACAAGTTCCATGCTACAAAATCATCTGCCATGCCCGTGCCATCTTCCACGCGCTCGTATGCCATGTCTGTTATGTCTGCCGCACAATCGTTTGCCAAGTCCAACATAGGTTTGTCCTTCACTTGTCCCTCGTGTATATTTCCATCCTTGTGGATGCTTGACTCTGGAGCATGTCATCACATGTTACCTGATTTCAAATCATTTGTGTCTATATACCCTGTTTCAACTGTACCTATCGTAACTACTGATGGCACGCCTCTTGTTGTAGTAGGAATTGGTTATGTTTCCACATCTCGTTTATCTATTCCAGATGTCTACTATATTCCTAAATTATGTGTGGCTCTTGTTTCTATAAGTCAGTTATACGATTCTGGTTGCTTACTTTCATTTTCCTTCACCTATTGTTATGTGTAGGATTTGCATTCTTAGAGACTGATTGGGACAGGCCGTAGATATGCGGGACCTTATGTTTTGGAGGAGCTGCGAGGTCCAGATGTTGCATCTATTAGTGCTGACCAATCGTCTTTTCGTTTGACTTCGTCCTCTTCTAGGTTTTATTTATGGCACTTTCGTCTTGGTCATTTTTCTTCCTCCCGTTTGAAATACTTAGCCTTTACGGGAGCTTTAGGAAAGTTGCAAGCTAAATGTTAGCTTCAAACGAGTTAGATCGTTTATCATATTTTTAATGATGATAATTTTATTTTATAAATTCTGTGTATTATTATTTTCAGGAAATATCCATATCGTTCAAACGAAAAGAAAAAAAACATCAATTTGCTCATATTGTCAAATATTTAGAAGAGCATCGTTCAAAGAAGAAGAATAGTTCAGTGAAGAACTATCGTCCAAAGACAAACATGAGATGCATTGTCGGTAACCAAAAGATGAGACAACATCGTTCAACCAAGAAGAGAAACTTCGTCCAAAGGAGAAGCAAGAGTCTTCAACGTCAAAGTCAAATCTCAAGTATGATCAACGACTCTATCGCTTGCATGCATTGTCAACGACAAAACAACTATCGTCCAAAGACAAGATGACAAAGCACCGTTCAACCAATGGAAAGCATCGTCCAACCAAGTGAGAAAGCACCATCAAAGCAAAAGACAAAAAGCATCGTTCGAAGTAAAAGACAAAAGAGACAGCATTGTCAAAGACAAGAATGAGAAGCTTCGTTTAAATATCTTTATCGTACAGAGAAGAACTGTTGGTTCAAAGATCTCTATCGTTCAAAGACAAGAAGCAAGGAACATTGTTCAACAAAGTGAGACATCATTGTTTAATGTCAAGCAGAATATGCTTTATTCAAAGAGAATATGCTTCATGAGTTGCCTACAGTTGTCAAGCACAAACCGAGGAGAAGAGCATAAATCACGTGACAAAGTCAGAAATCAACGACTCTATTTTCTCTCTCTGCAACAGCATTAAATGAGATGTCAGAATGCATTGAATGCAAAGCTTTTGAAGGCTATTATTCGAAGACTGAAACGAGGAAGAACTAGTAAAAGAACGAAGCTAGTACACTGTTCAATCTCTGCGTCTACATCAAGTACAACCCAAAAGAAGAGATGTTCAGACTGTTACAAGCTACGTACTGCTCAGAACAGCCATGCCAAAGCTTTCAACAGTCGATTGCATTTATTGTTCAACAGAGATCCGTTGAAGCCTGAAGGAAGAAGAAGAAATTGCGTCTCAACTCTCAACATCTTCAGCAACAGCTATTTCAAGAAAAGATATAAAAGGAAGACTTGAAGACTGAAGAACTTGGCGACTTGGTGACTTACAACGAAATTCAAAATCAAGCTCTCAATATTTCTGAAATCTTCTAAGCTGTGAAACCTCACTCGAACTTAATTGTCAAACCCACAACGATTGAAATCGTCCAAGTGTGAAATTTCCTAAGAGTCAAATCTCTTTATCCCTTCACACCCAAAAAGAGAACCTATCATTCAATCATCTCTGTTTCACCAAACCTCAAGTATATTCTTAAGAGTCATATCCTCTACTAAAAATACTTAGAGTTTGTTTGTGCTTAATCTTTCTACCTCACTCATTCTGAAGAGACTTTGTAGAAGTGAAAATTCTTGTAAAAGAATTAGGAGAAGTCCTATATAATACTTGGGAGAAGTGTTGTCTAATACTGGGAGAAGTACTGTTGAATACTGGGAGAAGTCCTATCGAATACTGGGAGAAGTCCTATTTAATACTTGTACTGTTTTGGGTTGAATAGTGGAAAATCTTGGTGAAGCCAATGACTGGACGTAACCCTACTGATTTTGGGTGAACCAAGATAAATCTCTTGTGTTCTGTTTTTATTGTCTGCATCGTTTGCATATTTATTGCTTGCATCATCCAATCGTTTATTGCTTGCACTGTGTACGCTTTTACGGCCTACAGCGTTTACTGCCTGAACCGTTTACACAATAACTGGCTGCACCGTTTACATTGTTTCACACTTACTATCCTCTGGATTAAACCGTTTACACTCTGATTTATCATTCTGCTGCTATTGTTTACAAAAGCTTTTGTGAACTAATAATTATTTTTGAAAGTCAAGTTTTATACGCACACAATTCAACCCCCCTTCTTGTGTCATTCCTTTATTTATCAGCTAATGATATTTCTAATTGTTGCGGCTGCAAACTTGCTAAGTTCTCTGCTTTGCCCTTTTGTAATAGTGTCACCATTTCTGTTGCACCTATTGACTTAATTCATTTTGATGTATGGGTTCCATCCCCAATTGCTACTAAATGTGGTTCTAGATTTATGTATCTTTCATTGATGATTGCACTCGTTACTGTTGGGTTTATCTTATGAAACACCGTTCTGATTTTCTAACCATCTATCATATGTTTCGTGCTATGGTTAAAACTCAACATAATGCTGTTATTAAGTGCTTTCGATGTGATTTAGGTGGTGAGTATACTTCCAACAAGTTTACTGAAGTCCTTGCATCAGATGGTACTTCTCATCAAACCTCTTGCACTGATACTCCTGAACATAATGGAGTTGCTGAAAGAAAACACCGTCATATTGTTGAAATTGCTCGTTCTTTTCTCTTGTCTGCTTCTGCTCTAAGTGAGTTTTGGGGGGAGGCAGTCCTCACTTTTGTTCATGTCATTAACCGAATCCCAACCTCTCTCACTTCAGGTTTGTCCCCTTTTAAAAAACTTTGGGTCTAGTTGCTTTGTTCTTTGTATGCATGTAGAACGCAGTAAGTTGTCCTCTTGTTCATTAATTTGTGTCTTCCTTGGTTATGATGATGGTAAAAAAGGTTATCGTTGCTATGAACCTACAAGTAAAAAGTTGTATGTTTCATGTCATGTCGTGTTTCTTGAACATATTCCCTTTTACATTCTAGTCCACATAGTCTTACCAAATCTGATCTCATCCACATTGATCCCTTTTCTAGAGATTCGACCATCATAGATTTTCCCCTTGTTCCTCATAGTCAAACTAACTCTCATGTTGAGCTTTGTAGGGTTGACACTAGTAGTTCTGCTAATGTTGAAGCTTCATCTGTCCCCATGCTTCCCCAAGAATCCCCTGAGATTATGGATCTCCAACCTCAACATCCTCAACGTGACTGTAAGTCCACTCAAAAGCCTGATTTTGTTTATCCTCTCAATTCCACTTCATTTGCTTCCTTTTTAGCCTCTATTCACAACTTGTGTAAGCCCTCCTCCTATAAAGAGGCAGTTTTTGATCTTTGTTGGCAGAAAGCTATGGAAGAAGAACTTTCCGCTCTACACAAGACAAATACTTGGGATCTTGTCTCTCTTCCACCAGGAAAAACTGCAATTGGTTCTCGTTGGGTATATAAGATCAAAACCCAGTCTGATGGGTCTGTTGAGAGATACAAAGCTCGTTTAGTTGCTAAGGGGGTTTCTTAACAGTATGGTATGGATTATGAAGAGACCTTTGCTCCAGTTGGTAAAATGACCACTATTTGCGCCCTCATTGAAGTTGCATCTATTCGTCAGTGGCATATTTCCCAACTAGATGTTAAAAATGTCTTCTTGAATGGTAATCTTCAAGAAGAGTTTATATGGTTCCTCCATCGGGTGTTTCTCATAATCCAGGTGCAGTTTGTAAATTGAAGAAGGCTCTCTACGGGCTCAAACAAGCCCCTCGTGCTTGGTTTGAGAAGTTCTCCATTGTGATTGAATCCCTTGGTTTCATCTCCAGCCCCCATGATTCTGCATTGTTTGTCAGATGCTCTCCTCGTGGTTGTATTTTGCTCTCGCTTTATGTTGATGATATGATTATTACTGGGGATGACGTTGTTGGGATTACAAATTTGAAACTTCAATTGGCTAAACAATTTGAGATGAAAGATTTAGGTACTCTTCGTTATTTTCTAGGGATTGAGGTTGACTATTCTCCTCGAGGTTACCTTCTTTCTCAATCTAAGTACATTGCCACCATTCTTGCACAAGCTTGTCTCTCTAATACTCGAACAGTTGACACTCCTCTTGAACTCAATACTCGATATAACTCATCTGATGGTGTCCCTTTGGCGGATCCTACTTTGTATCGCACTCTTGTTGGCAGCTTGGTGTATCTTACCATTCATAGACCTAACATTACTTATGCAGTGCACGTTGTTAGTCAGTTTGTTTCTTCTCCCACTACAGTTCATTAGGCAATCGTTCTTCACATTCTTCGTTATCTTCGGGGGCACTCAATTTCAGAGCCTCCTCTTTCCTTCATCCTCCTCATTGGAGCTGCGTGCTTACTCTGATGCTGATTGGGGTGGTTCTCCCACTGATAGAAAATCTACAACTGGTTTTTGCATTTTCCTAGGAGATTCTCTTATTTCTTGGAAAAGTAAGAAGCAAGTTGTTGTCTCTCGATCCTATCGTGCCATAACATCCACTATTGCGGAAATTGTTTGGTTGTGCTGGCTACTTGACTCCATGGGTGTCTTCCTCTCTGCACCTACTCCTATGCATTGTGATAATTTGAGTGCCATCCAGATCACTCGCAACTCAGTCATTCATGAACGCACCAAGCACATTGAGATTGATGATTGTCATTTCACTAGACATCATTTTCAGCAGGGAACTATCACTTTGCCTTTTGTGTCTTCCTCCATGCAGATTGCTGACCTGTTTACCAAGTCTCACACTTTGCTAGGCGCTTTCGTTTCTTGATTGGCAAACTGTCGATGTTTCCTGTTACTACATCATGAGTTTGAGGGGGATCTTAGATAGTATAACCTTATTTTATTATTTAGATCTTATGGGTCGTATAGACTTTTACTCTTTGCCTATTTATATTTGCATTGTTTCTTTTTGTAACTAAGTCAGACTATCATTTTGTATATAATGGAACCCTATAGCACACCTTTCCCTTTGGTCTCTTCTTCTTCTCCTTTTCTCCTAACAGAATCCATATCTCTTGGATATTTTCCTACACTCCTAATCTATTTGACTTCTCATCGCATTGACATGTAGCAAGATGCTTCAAGCTCTCCCCTGTAGAAGATGTACCGCACAAATCACCATCTACACCAGTTTAAAGACAAGCTTATAATGGGATGTTCAACAAGATCAAACCACTCCAATATAACTAATTCTATGCCACCTCTACTCGTAGCAGCTTTCATAGTAATAAATCTATGAGAGATAAATTTTAAAAATAATGAGAGAGAAAAATATTATTAATGCTGGAATTTGAAGAATAAGTGTGTCAAATAATAATTGCGGTAATGAAGAGTTAATTACACCACCCAATAGAGAAGAGAGAGACAATAAGATTTTTTTAGAATGAATGATGTGGCTGCATGTGAGAGAGAGTGTATTGTGTGAGTGCCTCACTCTCCAAAGTGAGGACTCACAATTAGAGATACTATGGTAATTTAATTTTTTTATTTAAATCAATTTTACGTTACTTCTTTCAAATTAAAATTGTAGGTTAATTGTGGATTTAAAATAGTAATATATCTCAAGTTTAATGAGAGATAAATTTTAAAAATAATGAGAGAAAAAAAATATTATTTATGTTGATTAATGCTGGAATGAGAAGAATGAGTGTGTCAAATAATGATTGCGGTAATGGAGAGTGAATTACACCATCCAATAGAGAAGAGAGAGACAATGAATTTTTTTTAGAAGGAATGATGTGGCTGCATGTGAGAGAGAATGTATTGTGTGAGTGCCTCACTCTCCAAAGTGAAGACTCACAATTAGGGCCCGTTTGGTGGACAGATAAACAGAGACATGATAGGATATTAATCATATCCTGCCGTTATCTGTTGTTTGTTGCGCCAGCAGGATATGATAGCATTATCTTGTCCCTTATCCTATCATGTCCATCATGTGTAAAAGTTATCCTGAGGGGTAACTAGGATAGAAATTATTCTAATAGGATAGGATATCAGTTTTTTTTTTTTGTTTATTACAATGACCAAGAATTAATTTCAATATTTATATTTTATATAATTTGTAATAATATTAATTAATAAATATAAATTTTTTGTTTTAATAAAATATTAATTTTATTACTTATCAATTACTAATTGTTATCGTTAAGTTAAATTATTTAGTTACTGATAAATTTAATTAAAAAATAAACTTATTTATAAATGGTGAAAATATTGGATTTACTCAAATAAAATAATTAAATTTTCATTATCACTTACTACTACTTAGTTAACATTATTTTTTATTATTTATATTATAATAAAAATACACAAAATAATTCTTCACTAACAATAAAATAGGCTACTCATATATATATATATATTAATTTTTTAATAGTAAATATAGACTAATTTTATATTATCATATGATATTATTTAAAATTATTTCTCTACTTTTATAATTATAATTAATAATTTAAATATAAAATATTTTTGAAAGAATAATATCTTTTAATAATTTTTATCATTAATCACTTACCCCTACTAAGTTAAAATCCATTGGTTACATATATAATAATTTTAATTAAAATAGACTCCCTTCGAAAAAATTAAAATAGCTGAGTTAATAAAAATTAATTTTATTTTAGTTAATATTAAAAAATAAGCTATTTATAAAAATGTAAAAAATTAAATTTAATAGAATAATCACTTTTTTAAAAAAACTATTTAGAAAATTAAATTTTAAAAAATATTATGTATTTTGTATTTTAATGAAAATTTAATATATTGCTTATCCAATCCTTTATCTATCATGTTCTTATCTCATCTTGACCACCAAATGGGCCCTTAGAGATACTACGGTAGATATGGTAGATTGTTGAGATGAAAAGAAATCGCTCATAATTTCATGCTAACAATACTTCAATTAAAATTTACATCTTTATCCTTAAATAACTTTTTAAATTAACACAACGCTGATCGTTCTTCATCTTGCATAATTTTTAATATCCTTTAATGTAATTTTATATAAAAAATACCTTAATAATTTTGTATCCAAACAGTTTAAAATAATTTTTTAAATAATTTTTTAAATAATTTTTTTATATCTAAAATATGTAAAGGATCAGACCCAAGTGATAAAAATAATAAATTCACAGATTAATATAATAAATTTTACACACTTCATTTAAAAATTACTCTTGTGAAATATTAAATATATATAAATAAATGATAATAAGTTTTATTTGCAACGACTTAGTTCTAAAATTTTAAAATTATAAAGACTTAATTAATTATTTTTAAATTAGGGGGTCAATTAAAAATTTGATGAAAGTACAAGACTTATATATATTTTTTATTCTAGTTTGTCGCTAAGGTCACGGACAAATCCTCACATCCAGGGTTAGTCTTAGATCTAGGGTTAATCTAGCCGCTTTAATAATAATAAAAAAAAACATCTCTTATTACGTCTTGGGCCTAGCCTCTTATAGTGGAGGTGAAACCCTAACCCTATATCTATTACATAATGGACCTTTCTGCCTCTAAATATATTATATAGGCTTTTCATTAACTTTTGTCCATGCATGAGTGACTTCCTCTCCTCCGGTCTTGCGCCTAGGTCTCGCCTTGCTTCCTGAAAAGGCCTGGTCCAGCACCTAGATCTCGCATCGCTTCCTGGAAAGTCCTAACCCCGTACACTGGTCCACAAGGCATCAAATCCGAAGTACAAAAAATGAAGTGTGTCTTTAATAAGCATCCGCCTAATTTCCAAGAAAGCTTTGATATAAGACAAGACGCCTTACCCCGGTCCACTAGTATAGAAGATACCAAATTTAAGGTAGGAAGATGAATTGTGGTTTTTAATAAGCATCATCCTCATTTCCAAGAAAGCCTTGGTGTAGGGCAAGATGTCCTTTATATTTTTAGAACATGTGAATGACATGATCCATGTAATAGAAATATCAATTCATATTCTACATATATAATGCTATAAGTTATATTTGAAAATTATGCTATATTGTTTTATTCTTATAAATTGATATTCCAGCACAATTTTTAGTTTGCAATTAGATGCCTTTCTTCTCCATGATGAACAATTTTTCCACGGGCATATGTTCAAGCTATTAATTCCAAGTTACAGAGTATATGCTAAACTTGTCGACTTAAATGATGACAAAACTAACTTCTTGTATAAACAACTAGTTTATGCCTATAAAAAAAACTAGTTTATGCAGCTTTTGAGCCCTCACTACAAGTAAAATATCACACGCAACATGGAGAACAATTGAGCATATGATAATGACTACGCTAATGACCTAAATTTAGCTATAAACGTAAGAATTTGTGTAAAAGTAGCTAATAGTGATTCACAAATGTCAATGTTATACAATGTTGGCACGTAAAAATCCGTGACAGCTAGTTAAAAACTGAAGGGCCACTCTAGTCGATTGGGGATCATAGTCGAGCAGAATGTTAGCCGAGTTGAGTGGGTCTAATCGATTGGTAGCACAAGTAATCGGCCAAGGAGGATCGAGTGAACAAGGGCAAGATACAAGGAAAGTGCGGAAACTCAGGCTTCAAGTAGGATGACTCATCAGGTTTCTAGAAGTTTTTCATGTGCAAAAATAGTTAGTGGGCTCGTCCCTCGATATAAGAGAAAGTGGTTGCGAGCTAGCCGATGCAATGAGGAACAGCTGAAACAAAACCTCTAGGTTGACTAGGAGAGAGTGAACGATGGTACCCCACAATTATGTAAACACTGGTAATGATCGGGGAACATGGGGTGTCGCATGTTCCTTCCAACAATCAATCAATTGCCTCTATAAATAGAGGAAGAGTCATATGTACAAACACATACAATAAATCAATCAAATCTACGGATTTCCCGCATTTTATCTTTATTTTACTTTTTAGCACTTTACTTTTTAACAATTTAATTTTTTTATCATTTTCTGCAATTTATCTTTCTGCCGATTTACAACTTTCAACCTTTATTTTCTTTACCGCTTTTCAGCCATTTACATTCCTTAGGAGTAGACTTTAGTTCATGGCCAAAGTCTCATTTCAAACATCCTTCAATAACGAGACACAAAGAGCTTTTTAGAGTATCTCAGGAATTCATATTGAGGAATAGAGTCCTTCCTCGAGCAATCGCTTGATTAGACAATCATAATTGATTTTCCACCCGATCATATGGCTTCCAAATAGATCGGATTTATTTCCTAATCGACCAAATTTATTTGTGAACAAACATATAAGAAAATTTATTAATAAAATTGTCTTAATTGCAAAAACATCGGTGTTCATTATTTAAATTATCTAATTTTTTCTTAATTTTTATTCAAAAAGTGTGTGGTTGAGTTTCATGCCATAATTTTTTTTATCGGCAAATGTTAGTAAATTAGTTATTTTTTAGGATTTAAAGCCTGACTTTTACCCTTAACTCAACCAAGTGAGTTACCGTTTTTCGATTCTTTAAATTTATGTCTCAGCATTCTATAACATCAATGATCAATGTATGTAGTTTAGTGGGCACTTTTTTGACATAAAAAAAACTTAGTGTGCATTTGCGTGTGAACACTTGATTTTAAATAGTTTTAATTTTGGGAAATATGTTTTGTTACGGACACAAGTGAAAATGAACCCAACCGAATACACTTAGATTGGTTTTCTTTTTTTTAAACTGAATAGATATATTAATTAAGAATAGTGGCAGAGGTCACTATATCATGCTGCAAAGCAGCTAATAAGCGCAATTGTTGCCCGAAAATCTTATAAATAAGAACGGATGGAGTATAAATAATTTTGATTTACATATATATATATATATGTATTGTCTCATGTATTCAGTTGTACATGCTAGAATTTCAACTCATTATTCTCTCTCTATCATTGATAATGTCCCCTTCAGCAAGTAATTTTTTTTTTAAATGTCACTTTAGAGAGCAACTAAAAACTTTGAACGGATATATATCGAGTAACGATTGTTAATTCTTAGTATTCAAAACAAGGGTTGTGAGACATCATGAATGAATCAAGACACAAAACGGAACGCAAACAATAATTAACATAAATAGTTGTAATTGAGCTCTTATTGAAGTGATTAGATCATGTCTTTATTAATCTTCTTTTCTTTTGCCGTAAGAGTTCCCAATGAGGATATGGAAGTGAATGAATTCTTGAGGAGCATTCTCAACCCAGACAAAAGATAACATAGATAAACATAATTTGGCAAGGGAATCCGCAACTATGTTGCCTCCCCGCCTAACAAAAGAAATATCCATAAAATCAAAATAAGAAGAAAAGGAACGACAATCCCTAATAATAGAAAAAAGATACGAACCCCCAGGTTTCGGACGACGCCAAAGATCAAAGAGCTTCAGACAATCAGTCGCAAACATGACCCTTCTGAAGCCCAAATCAATAGCAGTGGAGATCGCCCAACGGAAACACAGAGCTTCCGCAATGACGGAGGACGAGACCATGATAGTAGCTGCGGTCGCCGAAGCGAGAACTTCACCCTCAAAGTTCCGGGCCACCATCCCAAAGCCGGCCAAAGTCGAGTCTCGAATAGCTGCATCAAATTTAAGCTTAAAAATACCTCTAGGCAGTCGGGTCCAACTAGACGGCAACACCATAGACTGGCGGGGAACTGCACGCAAGTCCGAAACCCCTAGAAGAGTAGCCACACGATCAAACATAAGCGGTGTGGGCGTCCGCCGCTGCTGGAAGACAATCTGATTCCTCCTCTCCCAAATACAGTAGGCCGTAGTGATAAAGCAAAGTACAGCCTGGTCATCTGAAATCTCCAAGAACCCGAGGAAGAAATCAGCAAAGGAGAGATTGGGCCAGTCACCCACCCGTAAGCCAATCGACGAACCAAACCAAACCTGAACTGAATCCAGACAATAAAGTAGCGCATGGGCAACCGTCTCGCACTCCACCACCTCACAACAAGGACATGAAGGGTCAATGTCCACACCTCGGTGCCGCAATCGACCTCTAACCTACAAGATATCCAGAGCTGCACGCCAAACCAACTCCTTGCACCACAGCAAGGAACGATACCGCCACAGACGCTTCCAAGCCTGAGACGGCATCGTGGAACCCCCGAAGAAGGAGGCCACGAAGGAAACCTGGTCCTGCATGATAAAGTTATAACCAGATTTTGTAGAATAGATACAATTTTCATTAAAAGGCCAAAACAAATAATCATTATGTGAAACACAAGGAAGAGGAATTGATAAAATATACTTAGTCGTATTAGGATGAAATATCATATCAATCAAATCATATTTCCACCTCCCAACAGAAATAAGGTCACTCACCCGTTGGACATTCGCCTCATTGGCTAAATCCTGACGGGAGATAATAGGGATACCATGAGGAAGCCACTTGTGTTTCCAAATGTGAACACTAGTGCAATCCCCTATCTTCCACTGTCCCCTCTTTTCAAAAATCCATCAGGAACCTAGGATACTCGACCAAGCATAGCTAGGAAGAAAACCTTTTTTAGCATCCCTCATGTCCCCGCGAGGAAAATACACCGTTTTGTAAAGCCGGCTAACAAGAAGATGGGGAGATGAATTAATTCTCCACCAATGATAAGAAGGCATATAAGCATTCTTGTGTTTCGCCTAAATATCCTTCGTACAATATAGCTTTCCTCATTTAATTTTAGGATAATGAGTATGAGGATTGCTATATGGCTCGAACCATACTGCACGAGAGACAAACGAATGCACCGGAGCCGTTGATTTACTTCTCAGATCTGGATAAAATTTATATTAAAGCAAAATTAAAAAACTACATCTGAAGGAAATAACAACTTCGTTGCTTTCGTTGAGAAAATGCTTCGTACCAAATATCATTTTCCAATGATTATTGTTACGATGCTTGCTTTTATGAAACATATGAAACGCTTTATAACCGTTGATTTGTTTCTAATTTCTTTCTTCTATTAATTTTTTTTAATCTCTCTTCTATTAATTTTATTCAACCAAAGTTTTTGTTTATGTGTTAAACAACATATTCTTCCTGGAAACATAAGCTTTTGAACAAGGTGGGATGGTTGTGCTTGGCCAAGTCTGTCATGTCATCGCTGCCCATTTATACTATGCAGGCCTTATGGCTCCCTGAGGGAGTTTCTGAGCATATTGATAAGCTGGTTAGGAATTGTATTTGGTCCAAAGGAGGGTCGAGTCGAAGTTGGAATTTAGTGTCTTGGCATGATGTGACCCTACCCAAGGAAAATGGTGGGCTTGGCATTCGCAGTGCACGGCAGAATAACATTGCTCTCTTGGGGAAGTTGGTAAACAACCGCATGTATGATACATACATGCTTTGGGTCCAAGTGTTGAGACAGAGATATGTGGGTGCTGATTCGGTGTTGGCGGCGGAATGTACCCTGAGGATTCTTATGTGTGAAGAGGAATTATCAATACTAAGGATGTCGTCAAGAAAGGGTTTCAGCCATGCCTGGGTGATGGTCAATCATCGTTTTGGTACTTTAACTGGCTGGGAACGGGGAGCTTGTGTCATCATGTTCCCTATGTTCATATTTCAGACACAAAGCTTAAAGTTTCGGATCTTTGGAGTCATGGTGCGTGGCATTTCACAGCTATGTACACGCCTCTTCCTCTCGAGATAGTGAATGAAATTGTTCGGATCAAAATTCCGCTCTGTTCAGAGGAGGAGGATAAGATTTTGTGGGCAGGGACTAGTTTCGGAGTCTACACGACAGCCTCTGCGTATCATATGATTCGGTGTTAGGATCAACCGAGCTCTCGTGATTGGAAGGTGATTTGGAAAGCTCAGGCACCAGAGAAGGTGAGATTTTTCCTTTGGCTCGTGGGTCATGGTGCTCTTCCGACAAACTTGAAGCGGCGACAATGCCACCTGGGCTTGACCGCAACTTGTCCCCGGTGTGGCGAGCATGATGAGGATGTTGAACACCTCTTACGAGATTGCCATGGATCGCCTTTGACATGGAGCCACTTTCAGAGCTTGTTGCCAACCCCTCCAGCGACTGGTACTTTTCATGATTGGTTTCGTTGCATCCTACAGGGACCGAGCTAGGCGTTTACGATTGCAAGTTGCAACACTCTGGTGTATTTGGCGTTGGCGCAATAGCGCGGTCTTCGATCCTCAACCGTGGCCTATTTAAGTGGTTTGGCGTCAAATTTTGATAACAACAAATGAGTTTGCGAGATGGGGGATGATGATGACAAGTCCTCGAGAATCTATGTTTGTGAAGGGTGCCAATTTAGTTCACCTTCATACAGATGGCAGCTGGATTGCTGGGTCGAATCAGATGGGTGGTGGCGGTGTGGTGAGGGATTCCACTGGCTGATGGATTTCAGGGTTTGCTTGTTCTTATGGTCCTGGGTGTGCCTTTTTGGCAGAGCTTCTGGTGCTCCGGTCCGGGTTGAAGCTAGTAGCGGACTTGGGTTTTCGTGAGATAGTGTGTTATATGGACTGCAAAGATATTGTGGAGATTTTAAGCCAAAACAGGGACACCCGGAACTTTTGGCAAAGGGATACTATTACCTCTATTCGAGCTATGTTGGTTGGGGATTGGAAAGTCCAATTCCTCTATGTCTCGCGTGATAGAAATGCGGTGGCAGATATTTTGGCAAGACAAGCGTCCCACACAGAGTGTCCGTTGCGTGTTTGGAAGGAGCTCCCGTCTTCCGTGATCCTGCTTCTATGCAGGGATGCGATAGCGTAATTATTTTCTTGTTTTCATTTCCTTATGTAACAAAAAAAACAACAAATTCTAGAGTTTCGTTTATAAGAGTGGTCGTACTTAATAGCAATGCTCTTAATTTTATGAAGATAAATTCATTTGAAAAAGAATGAGTTTAAATAGTTTAAATTTGAAGACATTTAAATCAAAAGTAGTATAAATTTCTTAACTTAATGAAAATTATATGTATTTTCCACTTGCATTCAAATATATTTTAAGAATAAACTTGATATTTATTGGAAAAAATAATAAAAAATTGACAATTAACATCACATTAGTAAAAATCACAAATGTAAGGTTACTCACTTGTACCTATGAGTTGCAGTGGTGTAATTAGTTAACGATAGATAAACTTATGTCAATCACGTAATTAAGAAGCTGAAAATAGTAGCTATTAATTAACTGCACTTACAAAATTCTGAGTAATAAATAATCTAAACCGAATATGCTTATAAATTAATAATCAAAATAAAATTTAAGTTAGTGTGTGCATTTTTGTGGAGTGTGTTATAACTTTTCATGCTTAGTCCTTTCCACAAAGCTTCCTCTAATCCATAGATGAATAAATTTTTTTTTGTACATCGAAAAATTAAACATGAACAATTATGGTAGATAAAATAAAATATGAGTTTACAATTTAAAATATTTTGTTGTGCAAAAAATGGCAAAAACACCCAAAGAAATAAAATAAAGATAAAAAATAAAGATTTTATTTATTTGATCATAGGTGTGTTGTGTGTATTGCTGTTTTCCACCAGCCCCTCTCTCTTCCAAGTCTCAAGGCACGTACTCTCTGCTCCTCCGCCCAATCGCCGCCGCTGGAAACCACCACCGCCGACCTCCATCGCCGCCTTCCACGGTTGCGTTTGACTCCTTCTTCCTCAGGTTCCATCTCTTTCCCTTTGCCTCAAATTTTGTGGATAAGATAGGTTCTTCGAATTGCCCCTCTGTTAATTGAAGGAATTGGTGGAATAGCTATATGAATGGGCAATTTCTTTCTGTTTCGTTTTCAGTGGATTTTCGTGTTTTGAAGGGGATTTAAGATTTTGGTGATTTTTCTCCGTCGTTATTGACATAACCCTTCCCCCTTGGAAGACGCACAGTGTAGTTGTTGTTATTCGATAATTTGAGAGGGAGAAAACGAATGAAACGCGAAAATCTTGGTTATGGTAAACGATAGTGAGAGATCTTTCAAATTAGGCAAATCACTTTAGTGTTTTTCTACAGCTTTGATAAATAATCAAATGATGATACGTGGTGTGTTCTTGTTTGCGTGTGTGTGTGTCTGTGATCAATTTCCTTGATTTTTCTTTATTTTTTTTGGGGGGGGGGGGGGTAGAGTGTGATTTGATCAGCGGCTGAGCTGTTGATTTGGGTTTTGAGTGTATTTAGCTTAGAGTATAGCAATGTCATGGAAGATGATGATGATGGGTAGCTGGAGATTTGTTGCCTCCTTTTATGGTTGCTTCTAGTATGTGTTGTATGCTACTGTCATGTGTTGTTTCACTTGGTCAGATTTGGTATCAGCTGCACATTTGTTTCTATGTTGTCCTGCTGCTACATTTGTGACAGGCTTTTTGAAGTTTTTGATGAACCTTGGTTGTGTCCTAAAAACTGGGATGACTTTTCCAGTTACTTGATGACCCAGTTAGCCAAATACAGTTTGGGGTTGAGTGATGGGAAGTAATTATGGTCTTGTTGTCTTACTTTGCACAGAATGCTGCATAATTCTCATATCTCTCAGTAACCTTTGGGACATGCCACATTCTTTTATTTCTTAATAGCCTTAGCATTTTTTCCTCACTACAATTGGACAGAAGATTGTGGATTTCATATAGTTTTATTCTCTTCAAACTGCTTTGGTTTCTTTTCTGTTATCCACAGAGTACTGTTTCATGAAATTAAGAATTGATCCCCAAGGTTGAGAGCTTTTTCTTTATGTTTGGTGCTTTCTAGGACTAATACAAATGACTTGCTGCACATGTGACTCCCAATTAAGGCATCATCTTTTGATGTTTGTTTCATCACTTCATGTGTTCTGTAAATTCAGTATATCTGTCAGCAAAATTCTCTTCAATGGGTAAATTAAGATTTATAAATTAACCATATCCATGCCAAATATTCCTCGCAACTGAGTGTAACGGTACATGACTAGGAAGCTGGCCAATTTTAAAGTAAATAAAACACACATATACGTAACTAGCCAGTGCCTTGTCCATTTACTATGCTTAAGATTATTGATCCTTTATATTTAGAATGACATCAAATTATCTCATATTTTATCTACTCAATTTTCTATTGATGTAGGTACCTTTGTATTTCTGTAACTGTTGTGGACAAGACTAGCTGGCTTATCATTCCTAATTGGGGTTTCGAAGAGGATATCATAAGACTTGCATTATAAGAGAATTAATGGAGCTGAAAGTTTCATCTCCAAAACCAGAGTCTGTTGCACCGTCTGATTGTCTCAGTGATCCTGAGGAAAAGGAAGTGAGTGATGACGATGACGATGATCGCAATCATAAGCATCGGAGGCGGGAAGATCGTTCTCTGTCTTTGGAGAGAGATGTTTCAGATCCTGTTATTAGCAGGCCATTCAGAAAACGCAACAAAAATTTTGGAAATCGGCCTCCGTTTAAGGGAAATGAACCTCTAGCGTTTGAAACACTGAAAGCTTATGGTGATGCCGCTACAGATAAAGAATTCTACTCCAAGTTTGAAAGAAGGCGTCCTGGCTTTACTCCAGTTCCTCGAACACCTTTAGATATGAGTCAAAGACTACGGACAAACCAATCATTTACTGTAGATCCAGGCGCTGGCAGGGGAAGAGGCAGAGAATCTGGTTTTTGGAATCAACGTGAATCTAGGTTGAGCTCTATGGATGTTGCTTCACAAATGGTTCAGCAGCGGCCTATTCCTCCGGGCCTTTATACTGGACGTGGATTGCCAAATGTTTCAAATGCACAAAATGCATCCTGGAACACGTTTGGTTTAATTCCAGCAGTGCCCAATGGTGGCTTGGATATGCTTCATCCATTGGGTTTACAAGGAACTCTCAGACAACCCATTAATTCATCTTTAAATGTGAATATTCCTCGTCAACGATGTAGAGATTTTGAGGAACGTGGATTTTGCCTCAGAGGGGACATGTGCCCCATGGAACACGGTGTTAATCGGATTGTCATTGAAGATGTTCAGGTATTTTTCTTCTTCTTAAGATATTTCCTGTTATTTAGCTATCAAGAAGGAATTTTATATTTCAAATTGCTTGAGGAATTCTATTATGAAGAATAATATTTATGTTGTATTTGACTTCAATGAATAATAGACTGACTGTAGGCAAAATCAATTCGAAATTATTGCATTAATATGTTTCAGTTGTTGATATACTGAGGATGTTTTACTTCACCATCTTCTAGCTTTGTTGGGACATAACTTGTTGCTCACTTACTGTTGCATTTCCTAGTTTTTTTAGCTGTTCTAGGAGCTTTTGTTGTCATTTTCTTTTGCATGTCTCTAATTTCTCTTGAATCTTTATAAAACGCTGATTCCTTATGAACCACAGCATGTGCAGCACTGATACCATTATATTAATTTGTAAATTACATACAGTAAACATTAAACATTGCATCAAACACTAGAAACATAAATAGGTATGAGTTAAATTGTTTCTACACTGAGAATGTCACATTGAAAACATAAAAGAGGCATTGAGCTTTTGAGAAGTTACTACTTACTAGATTTTTTAATTAGATATATGTTCTTTCAATCAAGTCATGCATCACTCCTCAAGTTTATTTCGATAAGGAATATTATCATACACTAAAAAAGGAGCAGGGGTAGCTCCAAAACAGGTATTTTAACATTGCAAAACACAATATATACTTTTCCTCTCATGTATGAAAAGCCATTTGTGTCTGACTGAAGCATTAGACATCCAATATAGTTAAAAAGAAATAAGAAAGAAGGAGGCTACATTTTTTTTGGGAGTATGTAGTTTATGTAATTTTTTCCTGTACATTTTTGCACTCATGTGCGAAACCTTGTATATGTCTCTTGCTTGTTAACCCTTAGCTGTCTGGAAAAGGCAAAACACAAAATATAAGGATAAATTTTTATGGGACTGTGTAGTTTATGCAATTTATTGATTCATTTGACTGGATCTGAATGCTTACTCTTTATAGGATTTTCATTACCCATAAACTTGTAGTAGAATAGGCTTATGGCTCGTCTGTGGTGTTCTGTTCATAGTCTGTCCAAGAGAGTGACCGTTTCCAGTGATAATAGGATAGGCTTATGAGCTTATGGGATCCTCATTACCCATGAATTTGTAATAGGATGGGCTTACCACTTATGGCTACGCTGTGGTGTTCTTTTCTTGGTTTGTCCAAAAGAGTGGCCGTTTAAAATGAGAGTGGGCAGCTCTCCTGGGTTCTGTTATTCTTGCACTATGTTTTCTTTCCAATAAAAAAAAACTTTTTGTTCATGAATAACTAGGAGATTTCTGAATTTGAACATGCTAGTCTAGCTTAATTGATGTTGATGCATCTGCTGTGTGCACATTGCCATGCGTTGTTGAATGAGCCGCACAACTCTTTCATGATGTGCACTATGTGCCGTGGCATACTAGGTATATTTGTGCCTACTTTGGATGCATGCTATTAATAATTATCCCCATTGCTGACCTCTTTGGAGTAACTTGAGTTTTTTTTTTTTTTTTAATGTTCTTTATGGAAATTGTTTTCCTTCTTGTCTGTTTGGTGTAAAATTAGACTTGCATTTTTTCTTTACTTATGTGCATGTTTCTTTTGAACTTAATATTTTAGCATATATATTTTTATATAAAAAGGGCACCCTGGTGCATCAAAGCTCCCGCTATGCGTGGGGTCTGACCACATGTCTATGGTAAGCAACCTTACCTTGCTTTTTACACAAGAGGTTGTTTCCGGAACTTGAACCTGAGGCAGAAACAACTTTTTACTGTTGCGCTAAGGCTCCCCTTCTAAAATTTTGCTGGAGGTGGGAGTCGAACCGTAGCTCTCAAGGATGTAGCTTGGGTGGTGAAACCGCTAGACCAATGGCTCACCTTTTTTTTATAAATTGAATGAACTTAATGTTGTGGTAAATAGATAAGTATAAAATTAGTCTTATTAGAATTTGGGAGGCCTAATTGTACCCCAAAAGCTAGCTCAAGAGGTGAGGATTGTCTTCAGATATGTAAGAGCTATGTTGGCCATATCTCTAGTCAATGTGGCGCTTCTCAACAAATCTCAATGTTGCAAAGATGACAATATTACGATAGGTGAGTAGACACTAAAGTAGATAAGATCAGGAATTGGTTAGCACCTACTTTAGAAAAGATGGTAGTCTCTCACCTTAGGTGGTTTGTACTTGTGTATTGAAGACCTATAGAAGCCCATTAAGGAGGCTAGATAAGAGGATACTCAAATCGTTAGGGGTAGAGGGGAGACCTAGGAAAACTATAGGCCACATCATTAATAGGTTTTTAGTCTCATTAGATGTGATTCATGATAAGATATTATCATGTGGTTTGATTCATGAAGTTTAACTCACCTAATGAGAAAAGGTTTCTGTTGTTGTTGCCGTTTACATATTACTAATGGAAATTCGGAACACAAGCTTGCATTTCCCAAAATTTTCGAAACATTCAATGTTAATATTTAATGCATTATTGTATTATTTATGTTGCACTTTCCCAGATTTTGCATTTATCATAATTTTATACTGTCTGTTGGTTTGGATTAGATGCGATGATGCATACTTTATTTTGTATAGTGTGATTCATTGTCAACCTTACTAATTAACTTGTTCATAAACCAGAGTCTTTCACAGTTCAACCTTCCCGTGTCTCTTCCAAGTGCACCCCTAATTGGAGCTCCTGCTGGATCTGGATCTCATCATTCAGTAAATGCTTCAACCACTTCAATGAACAGCAAAAGTATACCTGGAAAAAAATCTGTAGTTGGTGACGATGGTATGTCCGTGGATGGTGCATATCCTGGTCTTGATTGTACGAGTGGAGCTGATCTCTACGATCCTGATCAACCACTTTGGAATAATAGTAATCTGGAGTCTTCAAATGCACTCCTATCTCTTCAGTCGTCCAAGATTGATGAAACTGAGCTCATGTCTAGCGAGGCTCTAAATAGTGATTATCCAGTCGGAACTACCAGAACTTCTGTCAATTTGCAGGGCGGTAGTTCAACTGTCTGGGCCAGAATGGGTAGTTCAAGAAACAGATTTGACATGAATGAAAAAACTAGCTCTACGATGAGTTCTTTTCATTATCATCAGAATCAACTAAAGGAAGATAATGATGAATTAGTTGGTTCTCGCAGTGCTTCTGGTCAAGGAAAGCAAATCTTAGCAGATGATGCTGACCCCAAAACCATGGAAGCATTATTGAAGGCACAGACTTTTAGTATGCGTAACATACGTAAACCATCACAAAAGGCTTTGCGTACTCTATTTGTAAATGGGATACCTCATAAAAGTAACAAAAGGGAGACTCTTCTTACTCATTTTAGGAAGTTTGGGGAAGTTGTTGACATTTTTATTCCAATGAACAGTGATCGAGCATTTGTCCAATTCTCCAAGAGGGAAGAGGCTGAAGCTGCTTTGAAATCACCGGATGCTGTAATGGGCAATCGTTTTATCAAGCTATGGTGGGCTAACCGTGATTGTGTTCGCAATGATTGTACTACAAGTGGGAATGGTGTAATTGTTACTCCCCGTGGGCAAGCACCTGCTTGTGTTCCATCTCATCCTGTCGTCACTGATAGGCGAAAAGATACCCATCAAGCTGATGCCTCAAAGACTATATTAGAAGTGTCATCTCCTTCTGATCAACCTAAGCATGTCATTGCAGGGGGACCCAAGGCTCCACCTCCTTTGCAAAAGAAGTATGAAAACTTAGAGCATCTAAAGGAAGAACTGCGTAAGAAGCAGGAAATGTTGGACCAAAAGCGTAATGAGTTCAGGCGCCAGCTGAGCAAACTTGAGAAACAAGTAAACCTAATGCCCTTGCCTTTAATTTCTAGTTCATGATACTATGGTTTAGAGGTCCCTGACCTTTTGGCTCTTAGAAGGTTAAAAGACCATACCTTTAATAAGTAATGTGATTAGTTTGGTGTTAGGTAAGAGGTAATCATAGATAAATTAATGCACAGCTGCACACACTGCCTTTTTCAAGTTCATGTATAGGATATATCTGGTAGCCACTAATAAAATGTATTTCATAGTTTATCTTTCATTAACTATATTAAGAATTAGACATAGAAATTCGCACAATCACTTCTCTCCTGTGATATTCTGTTATAATCTTGTTTCTTGTATTAATGCCATTCCTTCTGATCATATAAACTGTAATTATCACAGGCTACAGGACTCAAGGGTGAAGTAGTTACCGAACAAGCTGCAAAGAGACCCAAAACGAGCATGACGTCTGATGTTGCCAAAAAGTCTTCTCCTCAATCGTCTGATGCTGACCCTGGTATGATATCTCTACATGCAGAGGCAACAACGGATAGGAATAAACAGTTGGTCAGTACTGTATCCCAAAGTCCGAAAGCAAGTACAACAATGAGAGTGCAAGAACCTACAGGCTTGAAGCAGCCAATTCAACCATTATTGCCTGTAAATAGGTACAAATTGGACAATCGCCCCACTGCATTTAGAATCACCTCTCCTTTGCCAGCTGGTTTAGCAAATGTAAGTATTATTTTCTCGCTTTCTGTCTCTAATTATTTGGGAGAAGTTTCTCACCTTAGATAGAACTGCTATTTGTCTAATTCTTTGATTGGCAACTTGTTACACAGCCTACCAAGCCTTAATCCTTCATGATTGGTAAAAAAAAAATGTAAATTGTTTATAAGCCAATGAGCAAATGGTATTGACTGATTATATTTTTTATTCTTAAGTTTAACCAAGTTATGAACTCACACGAGGTTGCTGATAATACACCAATAGTATGAACTACGGTTAAGTACTTTTATGATTTAAGATAGTAGTTTCTTGTGACACTATTTAAGGGGTGTAAGCTTCGCGTTTTAGCTGGAGTATGAACATAAATTGAGGTTAAGGGATCAGTCTTACCTGTTCTGTTTAACTCAATAATATTTGCATTCTCCCTTGGTTTTATATGCACCTTCTTAATTTCCACTGTATCAGTGAAGTCTTGTCCAGGAAATCAACTTATGAAACTTTTAGTGTGTATATTAAGTTGTGAATTGTTATCATACATATGAAGTTGATCATTTTTCATTGATTATGAGTAAGCATGGCCTACTTTTAAGAAAAAATCTGATAGGAGTCGACCCCCTATTTGAAAGGTATATGAGAGGAGCAGGAGACCATTCTCCTATGTGACTAACGGGCCGACTTTGGGGACAAAGCTTTGTAACTGTCAGGGTTCTAAATATTGGGCCTAGTTGACTTGTGTGCCTGAGTTAGTTTATTTTGTTTAGTTTATTTTAGTTTAAGATTCGATCTTTTATTTTATTTTATTTTTGATAGTCTATATTTCTTAGTGGTTAAGTCTATCTTTATTTTTATCTTTTAGTTTAAGAGCTCTCTCATTAGGTTAGAGGTAAGGTTTGATTATTGAGTCAGTGAATGGTTTTTACTTTTGGAAAGGGGTTTCCCTTTGTAAAGAAGGATTTCCTCCTTTGGGTCTTTTATTTTCCAGTCTTCAATAAAAGTTATTTTAAATTCAGAAATTACTTCCCTGTTTGACTGTTTGGGATAATCCAACCCTAACAGTAACTAACTAGCTGATTGTTAGAAAATTGTTAGGTAGGCTGTGTGTATAAATAAGATAGTTCGGAGGGAGAGAGTCAGTTTTGGATTTGGGCATTTGAGTAGGCTGAGCTACTCGAATCCTCTCAGCAATTTCACAATTCTTTGTGATTCTCTTCCTTATCTTGGGTCTATCATACATCGGGAAGACTTTGGGATTTATATTTCTTGAATAAGATTTAGTTCTTATCTTTTTGGTGCCAGTTCTATCACTAGTATCAAAGCACCATCCAGGTGCTGTGGGCTAATCGAAGTAGATGGTGAGCAAGAAAATGGAAGGAAGACTTCAGTGGTGATAAAGGTGAGGACTGCGGACAACATTTATTGAGCTAAAATGACTTCATGGAGCAGAATCCTAAACAAGGGGACAAGGGAGGAGGCGGGGTATCTACTGCCAATAAAAGTAGAAATGGAGGATTCAAGGGATTGACCAAAGCTGAATTAAATGAAAAGCTAAGGAAAGGAGGACCTATGCGATGAGAAGTATGCACCTAATCATCAATGTAAGAACTAGCAATTCCAAATGATGTTACATGAGGAAGAAGAGGTGACAAAAGTAGATGGATTCGTAAACCAAGTTACCATGTAGGAGGAAGTTGAAGCCTAAGTTGTCAATCCCGGCAGGATCCCCGATTCCCTTCACATCCCAGCCATTCCCTGGGACAAGCTTTCTCATCCCACCCCCAGTTAACTGTCCCGGCCATCCCAGCTGGGATAACAATTTTCCAAAAATGCCCCCTAAATGTAAACGTTGGGTGTATTATTTAGGGGTATTTTCAGGTTTTCACAATGGAAAAACCCTATTCTTTATTTTGTTCGATGTTTCCCTCTCCTCTACCCAATTCGACCCTCTTCTCCTCTGTTCTATGTTCGCACTTTCCCTCTCTTCTACCTGAACCGGCCGGTGGCCACCACGACAGGACCTCTGACCTTTCTCCGGTGAGCGTCACCTCTGTTCTACCCACTTCGACCCTCTTCTCTCTGTTCTATCTTGTATTTATCATTTATATAGTATGTATGTATATGGTGTAAATTATACAATATATAGACAAAAATTCACTATACCAACCATCCCGCTTTCCGGGATCCCACTATCCCAGTTTTGAGGATGGATGTGATGAGCTGTGAACTGGGATTGACAAGATAGGTGAAGCACAGATTTCTGGGAACAATATAGTAGGGTTAATCACTAGAAGGTCACTTAAGGTATGGGGAGAAATGGGAGAACAGAAGGTATTGGTGCTTATTGATTGTGGAGCTTCACATAATTTCATTTCCACTAAGATAGTAACTGAGTTGAAGCTGCCAGTTTCAGCCACTCCTTGAGAAACTTTGTATTGGTGTTTCTTTAAGATATTTTGTTTTGCAGTAGAGGTTTAGAGGATCACGTGGGTCATTTAAGACAAGTTTTAGAGGTTCTTCAAACCCATGATCTGAAGGTGGTCAGAAAAATTCTAATTTTGCTCAAGAGAGCTTAGAATATATTGGGCATATCCTTTCTGCCCATGGAGCAATCGCAGATCACAAGAAGGTTGAAGGAATCACTTTCTCTCTTTCTATACTTTCAACAATGTGGATTTGACCAATTCCCTAGGGTGTAAAAATCTTGAGTGTCTTTTTAGGGATAACTGGATATTATAGAAGATTTGTTCAAGGCTATGGAAAAATAGCAGAGCCCTTGGCTTAACATTTAAAGAAAGACAGCTTTCATTGGAATGAGGATGCTTAGGATGCCTTTTATGCATTGAAGAAGGCCCTTGCAGCTCTAACAAATCTAGTTGTTCCAGATTTTGACTGAACCTTTGTGCTGGAAACTGATGCTTCTAGTAGGGGTTAGGGGTAGTGTTGATTCATGATGGTTGGTCATTGGCTTATTGGAACAAGGCGGTATCCGAGAGGAGCCGAATGAAGTCATTATTTGAGAGGGAATTAATGGCAGTTGTTTAGAAACTGTTAAAAAATGGAGGCGTTATTTGCTTTGAAGACACTTTATGGAGGCATTATTTGCTTAGTTTGGAAGACACTTTCTCAAATTGATACTAAAGTTTAAGGCTTCAGCGTTTATTTAGTGAAGATCAATTCAGATGGACTTCTAAACTCATTGGATATGACTTTGAGATCCAATACATACTAGGCAAGGAGAGTGCTGCAGTAGGTGCTCTGTCCCTGAGCTATCTCTGCTGCCATAGCAGTTTTGAAGTTCCAAAACTTGGAGGTAATAGAGTCCAAGAGAGAATCTCATGAGTAGTAGTCTGATTCTCATTGGATTCTATTATGGTATCATAGCCTGTACTAGATTAATTAATTGGACCACTCATGACGTGTCACCCGCTGAAGTTTAAGTTCAAGAATCAACCTGACCCGTGGTTGTTCCAGGCAAAATTAATGAAGTCAATCTGGCTTGCGGTTGTTTCAAGAGAAATTGATGAAGTTAATCTAGCCCCGTAGATATCCCATAAGGAGGATTAAGGGCATTTCCATAAATACAAAGTTTGTGACCTCCACGCTCCAAATGTCCAGTCATGGGCGTGAAAGGGTGTGTTAAGATCCCACATTGATTAGGGATATGACTAACAAAGTCCAGTAGAGCAATCCTCACCTCTGAACTAGCTTTTGGGGTAGAGTTAGGCCTAACCCGAATTCTAATAAGAGGAATCTGATATCGAAATACAACAGGATGAGAAATTCCAGAAGATCATAACATATTTGGTAGCCAAACCCCAATCTCATAAGGGATATGACTATGAGTTGACAGTTGAAAGGAGGAAGACTATACTATAAGGAAAGGTTGGTGTTGCCAAGGCACTCTATTAGAATCCCATTATTGCTGGCAGATTTTCACAACTCTCTCCTTTGGGGGGCCATTCAGGTTTCTTTACATGCAGGTTTCTATAACAAAGTCCATGCAGATTTTCACAACCCTGCAGTTGTGTATTGGGAAGGCATGAGAAGGGATGTACATGAGTTCGTGGCATCTTGTTAGACTTGCCAGTGAAATAAGCATGTAACTTTGTCTGTTGCTGGTCAAATTCAGCCGTTACCTATTCCAACTTGGGTTCGGTCTGTTTTTTCCCTGGATTTTATTGGGGGGCTACCAAGAACTAAGGGGAAGGACACTATCATGGTTGTGGGGGACATATTAACTAAGTTTGTTCATTTATCTGCTCTAGGCCATCCTTTTTCTGGACGTGACGTGGTTGCTGTTTTTACAACAAAAGTTGTCAAATTACATGGTTTTCCAAGCTATATTGTTTCAGACGCAGGGATCAAATTTTTCTGAGCTAATTTTCGAAGGAGTTTTTTAGGAAGGCAGGGACGCAATTAAAATTTAGTTCAGCTTACCACCCCCAAACATAGGGTGAGACGGAGGTGGTAAACCGTTGCTTAGAAGATTATTTGAGGTGTATAATTGGCCTTGAACCAAGATAGTGACTCAATTTCCAAAGTTGGACTGAGTATTGGTTCAATACCAATTATAGTGCAGCCACCAAGATGTTAAGGTTCTTTATGGCCAAAATCCTCCATCCTTATGGAAGAGTACTACAATTCCTTCCTAGCAAGTCCAGCACCTTTCATCTCCGTTGACTGAGGATTGTGAATTGAAACGTACAACCAGAGAATATTCTCAGTCAGATTGAACGCAGCAGGAGAAAAAGAAGTACATGTCAAATGACAATATTTTCTTGAATTTGAGAGTAGCTGGGGATCATTGCTCCATTTGCAGGATGCATTTCCCAGTCTCCATCTTGATGACAAGGTGGTAGTTTTAGAGGGGGCTATTCATAGGAATTGGCCCCCTATCAGAAAGGTATGAGAGATCTAGGATAGGAGCAGGGGCCTATTCTTCTCTGTAACTAACTGACTGACTTTGGGGAAGTAGCTATGCAACTAACTAACTGATTGTTAGAAAACTTTTAGTTAGGCTGTGTGTATCAATAAGGCAGTTAGGAGGGAGAGTCAGTTTTGGATTTGGGCATTTGAGGAGTAGGCTAAGCTATCTTGGGTCTATCTATCCTACATTGTGAAAACTTTGGAATTTAGGGTTTTTGAATAAGAAACCTACTGGATTGACGACATAAGTTAAACTTTTGAATTGCATGAACCTACATTATTAACTGTCTCATCATGTCAAACCTAAAAGTCAAAGTAAAATATATCTTCCTTCATAATAATTTTAGTAAGAAAAATTACACAAGAAAAATTTCCGTATCAGATGAAAATAAGGTGATTTTTATGGTTGATTTAGTAGAAGTCTATGTATTTACACGGTCACTTTGTCTTAGATTTGTTTCTATGCCATTATCAAATGTGGCGCAGTCAGTTTGATTGTACTTTTGCTGAACTAAATTGCTGTTTTTTAGGTTGCTTCTTTGAAGGAACACTTCTTACCATATGGAGAACTCTCTTCTGTAGAGCTAGAAGATGTGCAAGTCCATGATAGTTGTCAACAAGAGGCACATATAAATTTCACTACTCGCCGTGCAGCTGAGAGGGCGTTTATGAATGGTAAATGCTGGAAGGACCACAATCTGGAATTCATGTGGCTGGTGTCTGCTAATTCTAGCAATGCCACTAGTAGTAGAGAACGTTCTCTATCTGCTCCCAAGGAGACGTTAGATAGAGATGTCCATTCTGAAGAAAAATTGGGAAACTCAGTAAACCAAGAAGCAGCTGTATCAGATGGTGAGCATAAAAATTCTGAAACTGAAAATGGTTTGGAGCTTATGGAAATGGAATCAGGTGAAGATCTCCAGTGCTCCCCAAGACAAGTTTCTTCTGCAAAACAATCACCAGAGGGCAATGTCTGTTGAGGATCCACTGATGGTCAGATTTGTACAGCGAGGTAAAATTTAAAATCAATCAAACTCTAATCTTCAGGAGCATTTTTGTTTGAATTTATGAAAATTTATTGTTCCATGATCCTTTTTTATTGCTCAAGACATGTAAATTTCCTTCTTTTAGCTGCCTCCTGTATTTGGTGGTGTGAGTCGAATGGTGCATCATGTTGTTTCTCAGCTTGCACGAATAGTTCACTTTTTAGGATAAAAATTTTGAAGCTCAAAATTATGTTAAAAGCCATCGAACGGTTTACATAACAAATATTTGGGAACCCCTTTCCCTCTATGTTTGTAGTTACAGTAAAAATATAATGGAAGTGGTTAGTTTTACTCCATTATCCTTGAAATGATGTTTGTTCATTTCTAAAAATTCTTTTAATTAGCTAAGTGAAACTGTGTAACATAAAAAAACTGTAGCTTAAAAATTAAATTAGTAGTTTTGAACTCTTGAACTGGGACATTAGACCAACATGGTGATCATCCGGTAGGATATTCCCCCTGATGAGTTGCCTGCTGGCATTTTAAATATTTTTTGAATTATTCATGATACAAATTTTGTCTCAAAATAGGAAATTCTGATTTTCGAGTGGTTGTTTTAAGTTTTGAAATTTGTTATTTTTTTATACTTCTAAATACATACTAAAAAGCAATGTTGGTAGAACCGAATTGGACATCGAACTGTTCCAACTGAGGTTGAACCGATAATAATTAAATAATATTTTTTTAATTATGAATATAATATATATATATATATAATTATATACATAAAATGAAGTAACCAAAATATATATATATATATATATATATATATATATATATATATATATCTACATAAAATGAAAATATAAACAAAAATATGTGTTTCATCATAAACACTAAATTGGACAGCCATCACACTTCTTCTCTCCCTTTCCTCTGCTTCTCTTCTCTTCGTCTCCTCTACTTCTTCTCTCTGTCTCCTCTTCAACATAACCCTTCTCCTTTCACTCTGTCGCCCTAGAACCCTAACCTCCTCCACCTCCAACTATTTTCTCTGCTCAATCCTCAACATCGTCGACAAGAGGAGTGACATGATCAAGGCGCGATCGAGGGTGATTCAAGGCAGATATCGAGGTTGCGATGGAGGTAGAGATCAAGAAGGAGCAACGATTCCTAAAAAGATGTTGATTTGTCATGATGTTGCAGATCAGTAGAAGATGGTGAAAAAGATGGTGATTTGTCATGATTCTGATGAATTTGTCATGTGTATTTTACTTTTGATTAACATGCGACGGCGGCCTGCGAGCAACGTGCGACGGAGGAACTGCGAACTGGATGTGAGCAAAGTAGAAGCAGAACGTAGACGGCTGGACGCGAGCAGCCAGAATTAGGTTTATTAAGATTGACTTCTGTTTTTTTTTTTTTTTTTAGATCAAAGAACCAAAACGATGTCGCTTAGGGGAACCCGGGTAAATCGGATTCTGTCCGGTTTTTATCGAGTTTCACGATTCTGTCCCGGTTTTTTCGGTTCGATACCGGTTCAACACTCTTCTGGTTTCGCCTATCAACCAAATTGGCCTGGTCTACGGTCTGGTTTTTCTGATTGAACTGGTCGGTCCGGTCCGGTTTTGCCAATATTGCTAAAAAGACTTTGTTGTTAACTTAACATGTGTCCCTATGATATTAAAAACATATATCACTTAGTATATTATCCTAATAATTTATAATAGATAATGTTAAGGTGGCGTATAAGGTGCATGTGCAGATTGGGTCTTGCACCATGTAAGAGAGAAAATCACCTATCATAACAAGTTTTTTACCTGCTGTAAAAAAAATTGAAAAATAAAATAAAAATGAACTTTACAAAAACACCTTTAATATTCTCTCTTCTCTCTCTACCCACAAACCAGACCACCATGGCGGCGGGACCCTTCCGTCACCGTGCGGCCGCGCACCGTCGCACCCCAATCCTCCCCTTCCCCGTGCATGTCCGAGTGATCTATTGATTCTTTTCTTTCTTTTCTGCTGAAGGTTTTGTTCATATGTTACCCCACCTCCAGTAAAGGAAAACACAACCAGATGATTTCTCCGTTCATATTTTTTTCCTATTAAAAATATTCTTTGAAATTTGTTTGCACTAACCATTTCAGCAAAACACAAATGCTGTGGTAAAGTTTCATTAGCAGTAGTTGTAGAGAGAAAGAGAGAGATCGCGATCTGGGGTTTGGGTGAGTTTTGAGATGGGTTTCTTCAACACCATTTTAGTGTTTTTTCGGATTCAGAGTTGGAATCAAAATTGGTCTTCCGGTTGGCTTTCTTTCTTCATCTACTTCCAATCAAACTTTTCTGGGAGGGGAAAAGGGAAGTCTACCAATCTCCCTGAGGTGTTCCACTGTTTAGATTTTGGATTTACAGAACTTGTTCGATTGTTCTTGGGTGTTTGGGAAAAGGGGATTGATGGTTGATTTGGTGGTGGTCAAGACCTTTGGTCATGGGTATTTCGGCTGAGATGCGGTCCTGAGCGGCAGGGAGAGTGTGACGGAGGCGTCGGGAGAGATGAGGGAGACGATCGGTGGCCGCGTTGGAAGGAGAAGAGCGGTGGCAGAGGCACCGGGAGAGATGAGGGAGACATCCAGTAACACGTTTTTCATGTTACAATAGTAGAGGGGCTTTGTTGTCAAAAACAAAATAATATTAAAAAAACCAATTAATAGTTACACCAGCTTCCAATATCCACTTTGATAGCTGGTGTGCTCTTATTGGCCCTTTCCTATATGGCATGGGTGTAAGACCTACCCACTAATGCACCTTCGACATCACCTAATGTTAAGTTTTGGATTTTAAGATATCGAAAGCTTTTGTTCTACATTCCTCATGTTAACAAAAATATAGTGAAATAGTGTGTCTTGCATTTTTAAGGGTCAGATTGTTTTGAAAAGAAGTTTTTTTTAAAAATAAAATAAAATTCATTGACAGTTTGAAAGATACTATATATTTTAATTTGGTTTCGTAGAAAACAAAAAAGGCGTGAATTGTTTTATTCCATTTGAGTGGGTCACCAAGTAATTACATATCTTTTGTCACTATTACATATCTTTAGCATTAGCATTAGCATGGGGTGTCTCTAATACACTAAATAATTATCGCGGCTATTTGGGCCAATAATTTGTGATGTCTCAAGTTGTCACTCATAGTAACCATTATTATACGCACTAAAAACTTTGTTTGTTTGAATCCATTAAAGCCCAAAAATAAGTCAAATGACATTTCAATGAGAGTTCATTGCTCTAGATTGGGAGGGTCACTTTGAATGATAAAGTAAATCATCATAATTGTTAATTAAAAAATCAACTGTTGAGATTATAATTATATGATTAAATTTTTCTCATGCACAACAAATTATAGTGTTATTTAAATGATAACAAAATCAATAGTTGTGATTTAATCTACCCTCCGAAATGACTTTGATTTAAGAGGAGACAAGTCTTAGGTGAGAGGACTACAGAGTAATAGATCCTAATAGAGCGACAGTGCAGTGCATAAACATTTACAAATCAAAATATGGCCATTGAATTCGAACAAATTACAACCAAATACAGTCTTGGATCCACTGACTCCAAAGCAGAAATTTGATTATATCATTTCTTTTGTCGGTTTACTTTTTCAGGGCCCTGCTGATGCTACATATGAGAGGCCAACATAAATCAACAAAAGGCGCAAACGAAACCACAGCATACCAAAAACATAAGAGATAGAGGCAAATGAGAAAGGGTTGCGATGGCAAGAACATTGAGGAGGCGACATAAGGGAGGGAGGGAAACGAGGTGCGCAATAGGGTGCACATTGTGTAGAAGAACATTAAAAAGGAATACTATGAGGAATGGAAAAATGTTCTCATGGAGGAAGGAGAAGGTGCTGGAACTGGATTAAGAATAACGATGAGAAAGAAAGACTTGATGAGGAAGACGAAATTGGGGATTGAGAATCAAGATTAACCAATGTTTAGAAAAATCAGACCGATCATTGAATCGGTTCAAGGGTTAAAGGTACAACCAAGATCTAACCTTGGTTGAACTGATAATATTTAAATAATATTACATATACTGTATGTAATATATTTACATAAGATATTAAGAAATTTAGACTAATTAAATTATAAATTATTATAGATTGTTTATCTTACATAATTTATATGATAAAAATAAACAATAAATGGCCCCGGAATGCGAATCCAAGCCAGCGTTTTCGTCACTTTTACCGCCGGAGAGATGAACTCTGGGCTCCAAGTCGATACTGGTAGGTAGTGATCGAAATCATCCATGGACCACCCCCCATGACCTTATTTTTGTCGCTTTCACCATGAAGAAACCATTACCCACATGAAGAAGTTCGAAATTTCCTAAGGAACATTCAAACAAAATAATAATGATCAACGGAAACCAAGGGAGAGTGCTAAGGCAAAGGATCTGCCATGACGTTTCAGCCAAAGAACGTGTATACATTTATGGTTGGTAGTGCAAGTGGGCCACACAAGCCTAGTAATAATTCAGCAAAAAATAGTTCAGTGTGGGAATAATAGTTCAACGTCCCAAAACCAGCCTTTTAGATTCATGGCAGCTTGGGCGGAGCACCCTGGATACAATGAGTTGGTTCGAAGCTCGATAGAGTTAGACATGATTCTATCTACTTCAACCAAGAGGTGTTTGGTAATATTCACCGGCGGAAGAGAAGGGTGGAAGCCAGGCTTAAGGGGGTTCAACATGAACTGGATGAGAAAATAACCTCGGATTTAGTTTTGTTTGTAGCTGAGTTGCAAAGAGAGTATAGAAGCATCCTGAAGCTGGAAGAGCTTTTGTGGTATCAAAAGGCGCAGGATAATTCTGTTCGCATAGGGGATAGAAATACAACGTATTTTCATATGCAAACAGTCGTTAGAAGGAAGCGAAACCGGATTCACATGTTGAAACTTGGGGATCGCGAGTGGTGCACCGATACCAGTAAGGAGAGAAGGAGGAAGTGAGGAAAGCGCTTTTGTCTATGAAGTCCTACACGGCCCCAAGGCCCGATGGTTTCCAACCTTATTTCTATAAGAAATTCTGGAATAAGGTTGGGGATTCTTTGTGGAGACTTGTCTGCGGGGCTTTTGAAGAAGGTAAGTTGGATGCTGAGCTCATGGAAACCTTGGTGGTGCTTATTCCCAAAGTTGACCATACGTCAACAGTCAAGGAGTTTAGGCCTATTAGCCTCTGTAACGTGACGTACAAGTTGGTGACTATGGTTATTGTGAACAGGGCCAGACCATTTCTGAATGGTTTGATAAGTCCTATGCAGAATAGTTTTTTGCCTGGGAGGGGAACAATGGAATATGTGTTTGTGGCTCAAGAAGTAGTTCATTACATGAGCACGTCATCCGCCAAGAAAGGAACCTTAGTGTTTAAAATTGATCTTGAAAAGGCCTATGATAGTATGTCTTGGGACTTTCTGAGAGAGACTCTAGTTCTGTTTGATTTCTCGGAGAAACTCATTGATCTTATCATGATGGGGGCCGCCTCAATTCATTCTCTCCCGGGAGGGGCTTCAGGCAAGGGGATCCCATGTCCCCCTACCTTTTTGTCCTCTGCATGGAGCGTCTCTCATTTCAAGTTCAGCATATGGTGGATAGGGGAATTTGGAAGCCTATTAGAGTTGCTGCAGAGGGTCCTCCTATTTCTCACTTGTTCTTTGCGGACGATGTGCTTCTGTTTTTCCAAGCTTCAATAAATTAGGTAAATATTGTGGCGAATGTGCTGAAATAGTTTTGTGAGAGCTTAGGCTTAAAAATCAATCTCAGCAAATCTAAGTCCATTACTTCTAAGTGGGTGAAGCCGGAGATAAGGGAGGAGATTCCCACACCTATTCCATTTGTGAGGAACCTTGGAAGGTATCTGGGGTTTCTGTTGCAAGGTGGCAGGTTAAAGAGCCGCAATTTTAACTTTATTCTTCATAATATCCAGCGCAAGCTTGCCTCCTGGAAGACAAGTATGTTGAATGTAGCGGGTAGAGTCTGTCTTGTTAAATCCGTCATGGCCTCGATTCCGACGTATCTGATGCAGGTGTTTTGGATCCCCAGAGGGATTCTGCATAAAATTATTCAAGTTATGTGGAGTTTTATTTAGTCCAGTGGTAATGGGAGGCGTGGTTGGCACTATGTGAATTGGAAAGTTGCCACGGATTCACGCGAACGGGGAGGCCTGGGCATTAGAGACATGATAAACGCTTATATGGCGTTGCTCGGAAAAGCGGTGTAGTGTATGCTTGATAAACCCAGGAAGTTCTGGGTTCAGATCATGTCCCACAAATATTTAGCGGACTCCTCCATTCTTCAGGTTATGGTTCGTTAGAGTGCATTGCCGGTTTGGAAAGGTATCTTGAAGGCGCAAGATCAGTTGAAGGAAGGGTTTGAGTTCAAATTGGTAGAACTTCTTTCTAGTACTCGGCTTGGAGCAGTTTGGGTGAGCTGGCTTAGTAGATCCTGTTTGTCAACGTTTCGGACATGCATGTGGCGTTGGCGGATTTAGCTCGAGATGGATCATGGGACTTGGATCCTCTATACACTCATATCCCTAACTCTTTTTCGTTCTAGATTGTATAATATTGATGCGATTTTGGCCCATAGCAAGCGTGATGGTTGGTCTTGGGTGGATAGTAACAAGGGTGTTTACACTGTTAAAGAGGCTTATTACTCGTTAAATATGCAGAATAGAGCCCAGTTTGGTGTAGAGAATTGGCACTGGGTTTGGAAGCTTAAGGTGCCTGAGAAGATTATAATGTTTGTGTGGCTTGTTCTCAAGGGATCTTTGTAGACGAATGAGAACCGGTTCAGGTGTCGGCTTTCTCCCACACCAGTGTGCCCGCGTTGTTCCGGATAGGTTGAGGATACTCTTCACTGCCTCCGTGATTGCTCGCATTCGAAGGAAATTTGGTTACAGTTGGGGGCTTTTGCATGGTGGGAATTTCGCAGTATGGATATCCAGAGATAGGTTAAGTCCATGGCGAATTCGACCCATGGAGTGCAATTTATGGCCACATTGTGGGGGGTATGAAAATGGCGCAACAACATGCTCTTCGAAGACAAGCCTTGGACTATAGATGATGCTTGGAGACAGATTTGCCATGATCATGATGTTCTCCAAATCTTGAGTCACGATCTGGCTGCGGAGGTTGGCGATTTTCTGATGTGTCCTTGTTGCGGCCTCCACCGTGTGGTGTTATTAAACTGAACGTTGACGACAGTTTTAGAGAGGAAGTGAACAGTATGGGTGGTGGAGGAATCTTTTGGGACAACAAGGGTGTTTGGCTCGGCAGTTATGCCAGAGCTGTGCACGGGGGCAACTCATTCTTGGCGGAAGCAATGGCGATGCGGGATGGGCTGGTGCTGGCTTGGGAACGTGGCTATTTCAATTACCAGTGCGAAACAGACTGTCAAGACTTGATTGTTGCGTTGGAGGACCATGATAGCGTGAACCGTTTTCCCGTTCTCTTGGAGATCAAGAAGTTGCTTGCCAGGGAGTGGCGAGTGGAGCTATCTAGGATCAATCGCGAGTGTAATTATCAGGCAGACTACATTGCCAAACTTGCGGCTAGTACTGGTAGTATTGACGTCCGGGTGATTGATGTGCCGTCACACAAGTCGGAGGTTCTTCTGTTGCGGGACTCTTGATTCCGCGTTAGTTTTTTGTTTTGTGTTTGTTTTCCGATATATTAAAAAAATTATAATTAAAAAAATGAAAAAAGGAAAAAATTAATACTCACCATTTGAAATCGATTTTTCAGCATCGGTTTGAATCGGTTCAATTAATTCTTGACCAGTTTAGTATGATTCTAGAATCAACCGGTTTTATATGGCTGAACTGGTAACCATACTAGTTCCGGGTCAAACTGACCGGTGCAGTATTTTTAACATTGAGATTAATCAAATCTTACGCATTGTACAAGGAACAAAAACTTATTTAACCTATTAGTTTTATATATCGGAACTCATTAACCTTTTTAATTCCTTTTTCAGTTGTAGTTACATTTTTAGATAATTATAAGATATTTACTTCAATCATATTATATATTATTATTAGAAATTCCAATTCATACGATAATATTAAAATTATTAATCATATTAAATATTTAATATACGAGAAGAATTCCTAAAGTTATACTGATATTTTTAATTGCAATATTTTAGATTGTTAATCATATAACGATGTCATAATACAATTAAAATAAACTTCTAGCTTTTTCTTCTCATAATCTTAATAACTTTTCCCTAAATTTTGTTTTTTTTTTGTTTTGCATATATTTTGTCAAGTTTTACCTTTTGGCACAGTGGTAAAGAGCTTAGTTGTCATGTTAGATAAGGCCTCGTTCGGGGTGGTCACAAGCTTTTAGCTTTTTATTTTTAAATGTAAATTTTAAAATAAAATGTTTTAAGCAAAAATGGAGTTGAAATTGTTTTTACTCAATTTCAGAACGACTTTAGTCTAATTTTTAAAACTTCAAAAAATGATTTTGTAATTATTGTTTAGTTTCAATAACATGTGACATCACCTCCACCACAACACCACCCTCCACCACCACCACCTCTACCACACCACCATTCACCATTGTCACTGCCATCACCACCCCCACCCCAACCGCTTCCACCGCCACCCACCCCACCACATCCATTAGCATCATCGGTGTTGTTGCCGTCACCGCCACAATCAGGTAACACTCGCCTCCATCGCATTCTCCACGATCGTGACCACCACTACCATTGACGCCACCACCACCACCACCAGACCCTCCAGCTCCATCATCCACCACCACCATTAGGATACCCACTACTATTGTTGCCACCAACATCATGGAACACTCACCACAACTAACAATACTTGACACCTCAACCATCATGTTGCAGCCATCACTCACTAAGGCAATGACATCTTTTTTCTTATCATTAACTTTGATGTTAATTTTTATATTATTAATTATTAGTACATCTACCACACAAGCTCAAAACGAACTGGAATGACATATATCAGAAGTAAATATTACTCTTGTTTTTCTACCAAGGACTAGGCATGAACCACAAAAGTCGACAACGACGACGAGAGGTTTGTAAGGAGTGACTGAGAGGAAAACTTATAATTCTCTTATCCTTCAAAGTAAAGACTTGAAGATAACGCTTGTTCAGAAATAGATGGTCCTCCTTAACGAAGCAAACACAATTTCCCCACTCAAATTGCTAGGAAGTTTAATTTACTTGGCAGAGAGAACTTGAATTCCAGCCGAACTCATTAACAAAACACGATCACCCAAGTCATCAACCTCTATCCATTTAGAGCCACCACCAGAAATACCAAGTTTAAAGATGTGAAATCGTTTTGGAGTCTCTTAGACTAAAAACAGATACAGCAGTAGAACACTTACTTCATATATAGCATATAATTTCCAATCAAGAATTATAAACTCATCAAAAGATTGATCGGTTGGAATTAGAGTCCATGGATATCCTTGTCGGCGGAGGGTAGCACAAGCCACCACATGATGTTCCCTTGGTTGCTATAGCATCATTAATTGTGCATCGCCAAGACCAACACACTCATCGACAATTGAGGTAATTGACCAAGGTTAGCTTTCGTAGAATCTCTTCCAATAGTTCTCGTTGGATATCTGACCAACATTTTCTCTCTTCTCCTCGCAACATTCAATAGTAGTAGTAGAAATGTACTCAAGATATAGAGTTAGGTTAACTACATCAATCCCCTAATACAAAGAGAAACTTAGCTACTCATAGTTGAGGTGGAAGAAACAATATAAATGGAAGATGAGGAATCCATGGCCACCATGTGGGAGAGGAAACCCAAACCCTAGCAGATCTTCAAAGGAGCTCCAAATCGCATCTTTTTCTCTCCAAAGTGACCCCCAAGTGAGAATAATCTCAAAAGAAGAGGAAAACTGAGTTTTAAATCTAAAATGCGTTATGGCGCCTAGACACCCAATCTCCAGCGCATAGGCAGTGATTAATGAGCCTAAAGTGTCTGCTACTAATGGATGATGGCACCTGGGCACCCACTCCTAGCACCTGGGCGCTAGTCGCTATAGAAAAGAAAGTCTGATGTTGAGGCCTGAGCGCTGGACCTTGACAGAGAAGAGGTCTGATTTAATGAATGCTGATGTTGAGCCCAATTCCAGCGCCTTAGAATTAGGCCCTTGCAAATAATCCAATCTACATATCAAAACAAGGGAAAAGGAGGGTAAAAGTACCCAATACATCAAATAAAACCAAAATATGTTAAGATGCATGAACTAAGACTAAAGTTCCCTAAAATATCCTAATTAATCTATCAAACTAAATGCAAAATAGGTAGAAAAATAGCCCCAAAAATCCAGGTCAACAGGATTTAGCGTATGGATTGGTGGGGTTATGAGTGGAATCAACAACCACAATCATGATTTTGGGGAAAGTGGAAGAAATGATGGAGAAGCTTTGAATGATTTACGGGAAATGGAAGAAATTAGGGCCAAATTTTTTACTTAAGAAGGTTTGAAGAAAGAGATGAAGATGATAGAGGCAGAAGATGAAGAAACTGTTTTCTGGCTTTTTGAATTTTTTATTTTTTATTATTTTTTGCCTAAATTACATATTTATCCTCAGAACGGTTAAAAATTGGACGGAAAAGAACCCGAGGACCAAAAGTGCTAACGGAAATTAACATGGGGAGGTAGAATGCTATTTCAAAACTCTAGGGACTGGTTTTGCCCAAATCGCATTCATGGGAACCAAAACTGAAATTAAGAATAGTACTAACAGTTGGCATTGTGATGGGTATAACACAATATACTGAATTGATTTTTCTTTTGTAACCTAATTGAAATTGCATTACATATCTTTGCAAGCAACCTCAAGGGTGGCACTACTATACTTTACAACAGCAGGCTTGCATAGGATGAAAAAAAAGGTACATTATTCTTTCTTCTTCTGCTGAATTTTAGTGCACCCTACAAGCAAAAATATGTGTACAGCTACATTTGCCACCCGCCACAGACTTCCCACACGGTTGGCTTCTTCTCAACACTCTGTGTTCCTGAATAGTAAAGCACAATAACCATGTTGGTATTCCTTTGATCTAATGATTATAAGAACAGGGTTCTCGTTGTAGTGTCAACATAATCCTGAATCTTCAACTCAAGCAATAACCATGTTGGCGAGCCTAAGCTGCTTATCTAATGGCAAGTAGCCTTTCAGTAATACGCACGTGTGATGCATAACTTTTAGCAGAAAATCAGCCACATGATTCTCACTTTCATCAATGGGTTGTGAATCTGGAACATAAGAGCCATCTGCTATCTTCATAGCCCAGTCATATAAACGTTCTGTTGATGAAAAGAGATGGGAAACAACAGTTTCTGCAACAATATTCCAGCTTTGGTCTGCTAGCAGAGATACAAGGGTGACTGGTAGATCACTCAGTATCAGTTGTTGGTTCACAATCATTAAGGGCATATATTTGCAGCAGGTAGCAGATAGCAGACCAATAAACTGCAGTGCCTGCAGAATAATGAAGGAGATGATATAATTCTTACGCGAGTAAGCTCCATAACAAATTCAACTTTCTCTACTAGTATAAATCAATTATACACCAAAAACAACAATTTCTATAAAAGGACAGAAATGAAATTACGGTTCTATTATGCACAACAAGCTCATAAAGATGATTTGTTTTCCATCAAAATGTCTTAAAATTGAAGTATCATATACTTTTCCAATAAATGAAAATATCAACCATTTCATAAGTACTGAATTATTAAATCTTACTGAATTTTTTTGAAATGTGACATGGAAATTCTGCATGATAATTACTACCCCTGCAAGTTGTAAATAAGATATCAATAGAATTCCTACCGTGGAAGGAAAACTGGATACGCAGCTAATTTCAAGAGCATCAATAAGCCACTGTCTTTTGACAGTTATCTCTGCATGGTACAAAGCCGCCACAACTTCAGAGAGCACATCCCAGAGTCCTGCAAGAACTAAATCTTTAACATTGACATTTGATATGCAAAGCATTTCCAGCTTAATATGCTTCCAAGCACCCAACAGTTTTCAACTGAAGTGGCCCAAAAGCCCACTATAGCTGAAATGTATGTGAGGATGTGAAAGGAGCGCGATATACGAAATCAAGAGGGTGACAGGTGACAGTAGTGTGGGCAGGGGAGCATGTGTGCCAGTTGGAGAGAAGGAAAGATATACACAGGGGGAGTGTGATTAGAGGTTAGATGGGAAGTTTGGGCTTGGATTGGTCGTCTACATTGTATACAGAATATGTCAAGATCTGAATTTCATTGGTTCAGACCTGTTGCAATATAACACACTTTGCTTCTCCATTTCTCTTATGTATTTTAGCAGTACTTATCATCAACTGAATGAATAGAAATTATGATTGAATTCAGCCCAATCAATCTGAGTTAGTGTGCGCAAAAACACTGTAACACTGAGTAGCAGAGCAGAAAACTAACCTTGGGATTTGGAATTCAATAGGTAGGATTTCATTTTTCCGAGTTCAATCAGTGGAAGAGAACCGGTCTTCACTAGCTTGATCTTAGCTCGAACCTTCTTCTGGACTTCAATAGATTGGCCAGCACTTTGGACAAACTCCTCATGTGAAACCTGTGCTTACAAATGGCTGATTAGGTCGAAGGGCTTAACAGGCATTTTGTATCTAAATAAGCTTGACCTCAATAAATTTGAATCAGTGCCAAGGAGGATGAAATTAAGGTAAACAACAAAATATCAACATTTCAAAATAGTTTTCGAAAAGTGAAAAGCTGATGAAGAGTCAGTCAAATGTATGCATACCTTTAGGAAATCCAATAACCACCCATGTGGAGCCTTCCCTAAGCATCTTATAGCCTCAAACCATTCCTCTACAGCATTTCCATCCCCTGACACTATACTGCCAGAAGATTGTACAAGTGGCAATAAAGTAAATAGAACCTCCATGCATCTCTCAACATGGGATATGTGGCCAGAAGTGTCCACAGAAACTTCATCTAGGCACTCACAGAGACCCTTCCAGCATGAAATACACAACAAGCTTTTCTGGAAGGTGCCTGACTCTTCGTGTGGAGTAAATGAAGACAAATGATTACTCACATCAACGAATAGCTTCTCCAGCCTGGAGCTCGAAAATACTTTGACAAAATCTGCTAGATGAATTAGCAAACAAGACTGCAGGTTTATTTCAAGTGTCTTGAATCTGGAATAGTCAGATAGCTCATCGAGAAAAGTTAGCAGTGAATCAAATTGATTTGCATGAGCTATTGCAAACAGTACGCTTTCCTCCCTTAAAGATCCTTTCTTAAAAGAAGAATCTGCTGGTAACAACTCAGCAACCTTGGCCTCATATCTCATACAACGCCTAATAATTGCGCCCCAATCCAAGCTTGGTAACCTGGGAGCTCTAGAAAGGCACCTTAATATAGCAACGACTACGCTGGCATGTGCAGCAGTACCTGGCTGTATCTGGACAAGACAAAAAATGAGAACAATTAGAGACTAAAAAAAAAACATAATTTAGTTAGTGTAATAACTTGTTAAGTATAGGATGAAAATATTGGAAGTCTATCACATACAACTATCCCTACCAAAATCTAGAATACAGTTCATTAGGAGCTTCGTGTAGCAATAAGGCACAAGACCAAGTAAAAGATGGATTCCATAGAATAACCAAATGCAAAAGGTTACTTTGTTGTTTAAGCAGACATGTTGCCAAAAACACATGCTATAACAAAATGTGACATTAAATTCATCAAAAGACCCTCAATTCACCAAGGAAAATAATAATGACAATGATGATATTTTGTGGGAGGGTTAGTCATTTTTATAATAACAGAAGAGCTTTAAGTAGTTATAACAATACTAAAATGATTGGCCTTCAATGATGTTAGAATGGTTAGTTACATATAGAAAAGGATGGAAATGAAATTAATCAACATTAAACATATTAAGTAGGAATGAACTTAACTATTGATTGGATGTGCCACGCGATTTTTAAAGAAACTAAACTTCAAAGCCGATGCGAATTATTATCAGAGTTACATAAGCTGCTTGTGTAGTTAGCGTGTTTTCCAACTCCCATACATGAAAAAAAAAACTTTTTAGATGATTTAAAAAAAACATGTAAACATTAAATTAGAAATTCAATTGCATAGGAACACAGACCTCCAATCAAGAAAAGGAAGGTAACTACACAGAATAAATGACTTACAGCGGGAGAGAGAAACAAACAGATATTGAAAATGAAAGAATATATATATATTCACTCAAAAGGTAAAGAAATGGGCAAGAGGTCTACCTCAGCGTATTTGAAATCCATAAGCCACAAACTAAGTTTTAAAACCACATTGTCCTCAGAAAATCCTTGAGAAACAGATTTTGAATTAGTTCCAGCTGCATTTTTATCACCATCAATTGACAAAGGTTCCTTGGACCATAAATGATTTCGAAGGAATGCAAGTACCCAGGAAGCAAGCTGTTGTAGCTGATGGTTATTAGAATTTTGTGCCACAAGAAACATCTCTTGCACCAGTGATGTCAAGTATGGTTCAAAGACAGAACTTGGCAGGAGAGGACCCATGACAGAAGACGGCTCCTGTTGTTTTACATGGCAAGATATTCAAATATGAAACCAAAAAAAATGAAGAGAGATAGCTGTTGACAATTTTATGATAAGGTAAATTACCTTCTTAAGATAACCAGATTGCCTAGCATAATTTGGAAAATTCATATGGACCAAAATCCCTGCACCTGCTCCCATAGCATTAACAATTCCTAGCATACCACCAAGATGGACAAGGAAAGGGAAAGGATTTGAGTAACATTTTCTGAACAGTTCCAGTATACATTTAATTTGTTCAACCTCAATAGTATGAACACCTTCATTCAGTACACAAGAAATTGCTGTCCCTGCTCCAACACATGATGCCATCAGCAAACTATGGTGCAAGATGCCAGACTTTTTTACAGAAATTAACTGAGAAATCAACTCTTTAAAGCCACCAACAATTTGGTCCACCTCAACATCATCAATCAACTCCATTCTCTGGCAAAAAGCCACTATAGTGGGAAGTGCAATACAGGATCCTAGGGCTAAAACAGCCTCAGACTCTTCCCCCTGCAAACTAGTACCTTGAACTCGTGAACTCACATATGGAAGCCATGATATTACCAAGTTTTTTATCTTGATAACAACCTCTAACTCACCAGTTCTATATATTGCACTAATGGAGGAGGCTAAACCAAAAACAAGTCCAGCAACACCCCATATATCCTCTTCCAAGTTTTCACTGTCCTCAGAAGACAGTTCAAATACTTCAGCATTCACATCATAACCAAGTGGAAACCGTGAACATAGACTTCCCAAAACATCAGAAGAACATCGAGTTCTCTGATGTATCATTGAAGCCAAAGCCCCAACAATTCTTCCTAATAACTGAGATTCTGGAACCTTCTCTGTTTCCTTTTTGACAGTGGATTCATCAGCAGCTTCAACCCTGGTAAGAAGATCTTGGCATGAAAATCCCAATCCAACACCACATGCTCCTTTTACAAGGGAACTTCTGCTAACAAAAAGAACCTGGAAGATCACATTATCAGCGAAATTATTAGAGATAATATGTAAAATACAATTAACAATTAGTAAAGTGTAATATAGTTAGTTGTAGTGGTAACAGCTTCAGTATGAAGTTGTCTTCTCCTACTATATATAGAAGCTTCTGTATCTTCCATAACCAACTTTTAGAAATAAAAACAGATTCAGTTTTCTCTCTGGTTTATCTTCTATCAGAAATGAAGTGCTAGATAACCTTATCAGTATGCTCCTCTCAAAATTGAACCCAAATTGAATATATAAATAAATAAAATGACAGGAGCCATTTAAAAATTCATGTCTTTAGCTTCTCAGTGCGTGTGTGCGTAGTAAATAAGGACTCTTCATTTTCCTTCACCACTATCCTAACACAAAGGTAATTGGAAACTCAGTATGCTACAACATTAATATAGTCTTATAGAGATCTGAATTTATATCTCCAAAAATGATTGATTTGACTAATAAAAGCTAAGGAAAAGGGAAAAGGTGGCGTAAACTGTTTCATGTAATCTAAAATGTTGAGAGAATTTCATAAACAGTGTGTTCAGAGATAGGGCTAAATAAAGTCCTTATAAATGGTAGAGCATTCCTCAACCCGAAGCTAGCTTTTGAGGTAGAGTTAGGCCTAATTCGAACTCTAAGATGGTATCAAAGCCTATCCTAGATCCGTTCATTGGGCCACCCATAAATTGGCCGCTTGCAAATATCCAGTCTGCGTACTTCGATGTCCAACCTGGGCATGAGGGGTTAAGGTCCCACATTGACTAGATATATGGCTAAACAAGTCCTTATAAAGGGCAGAGCAATCCCCACCCCTAAGCTAGCTTTTGGAGTAGAGGCCTAACCCGAATTCTAAGACAGTGCAATACTTTTATCTTTGAAATCTTTTCTTCAAACTTGTTTGAAAGCAGATTTTTAAATAGAAATAAAGAATAGAAAGAAGAGACTCTTGGTCTCAAAAAACAATGAGACAATAGACATACATACATAAAAAAGAGAATAAAAATACCTCAAGAAGTCCTGTGATGTTATGATATCTCTGTTTATGATCAGTTACATGAAGGCAACTTGAGATTAATCCAAGAGAGATCGCAGCAGACCATTGGCGGTGTTCATGTTCATATTGGAGCAACCACTCCACAAGAAATTTTGAAGCAGCAGATTTAACAGTGTGAACAGATGGAGGTAAAACCTGAAAAAATTAACGCCAAAGATCATAATAATCAAATGCTATTAGGCTGATTACACAAGATACATAACTAACCAGAATATTCGAGTTAACTAACTAATTTGACAAACTTATAGACTTATAGTTAAGTATAACTCACGAAACCATAGATATTGGTTACTGCAACAGATGTCAGATTGAAGGATACATAACATTCTGAGGCTGAATTACTTCCAAGATTATTCATTTGCAAAATTGTTCATCAAATGGTCAATACCCATCGAATTACTTGTTCCTCTATACCAACAATGTCTTACATGTTGAACGTAGCACAGATGATGGTTAATCAGAATCATTTAAGATTAAAAATGGGTGCAAAACGCAGCCATGGAAAAGCTTCTCACCACACAGAGTGCACCAATAGCCAGTGCAATGTTTTCAGCAGCTCTAGGTATAGCCTCATCCGCCATTGCTATCATACTCTGGATGGAAAGCATATAATAAAACAACCTACATGAGATACGGTATAAACTTGCACAGTAATTTCAGATAACTGATTAATGAGGAAAAAAAAAAAAAGGATACTGTAATGACAAAACACCAAATTTGACCTTTAAAATAGCACTAGCAGCTTTTGAAGTTTTATCCAGGACACTCAATTGTGCCTTAGCATCATAGGACATAATGTAAGCCTTCATCCAACGATGCAAGAAGTCTTTCCATGATTGCAGTGCCATAAGTGCAAGCAAAATACTTCTTGAGAGCTGAAGAGAAGCAGCTATTTCCACAAGAGCATTCTCATACCCAGCATGGACATCCCTTAGCCTCTGAATACTTATAATATCAGGTTAAGGTGCAGTCAAATCAAAGAGAATATAAGCAATCCAGAGATAACTTACTTTTGATGCTTGATGCTCATTCACATTTTTAGGAGTGAAAGAAAAACATAATAGAGCTGCACCAGGTAACTCTCTAGCCTCACTTATCTTTCCTGCAAATAGAATGCTCACACATGACACTGACAGCATATCCCATTACACTAAATTTATACATTAAACCAGACAGAATTCAATAAAAATAATTGGTGACAGAATTTCCACAATTCCATTGAAGGAACAATCCATTTTTAGATGATATTATGATATTTATCTTGTCTTGTAAACATAACCAGACCCACTCATTTTCATATAGATTTCAGAGAAATCTGAACAAATTGATTTTTCTTCATTTTGTGCATTAACAAACCATGAGTTTAAATAAGAGATATGGCAGATAAAAGACTCAATTTAAGCTTTTTTATTCTACCAGATCTGAATTTCTTCTCAAAACCATTCTTGAAAAACAAAAACAACAGACAGCCGATAATACCATATACCTGAAGAGAATATAACCTGTGGAAATACATCCACCAACTTTTCAATTTTACTTCCTGCTACTCTTTTCTCTTTGACTAACCTTCGGCGATTACTAAAGAAAATGGATAGAAAATTATCAAATTTAATCATATTATCACATTCAGCAGATCAGTAAATTGATTGTAGGATATAATGGTTACATGTGCTCATATGTTATTATCTTGACAAGAAAATCCTCCATAACCTTGAGTACTTTCGGATTTGACTCAGAAAAGAACAGCTCCAAATACATTTTCTTAAAATCGGGAATGCTTTTTTCAAGATGCGATACCTGGAAATCAGTAACATCATAATATTCATGGGACGAGTTAATTGCTTATTTTATACAAAAAAAATAAAAAAAAATAAAAAATTGACCACATATGCAGAGCAAGGCATGCATCAATGGATATACTTCATATTGCATAAGTGCCTCCAGGGCTGAAATTCTTGCTTTTGCCCACTTCGTGTCCTGACTAGGGGTAACTACACCCCACATAATTTGCAGCACCCTCTTTGATGATTCTGGGTATGCTTCTGCGTCCATTGCACCCCACCTTAGCAGAAGGAAAATGCTGCCATAAGACAAAAGGTGTCTTCAATAGATATACAAGAGGATGGAAAATTAACATTTGGAAATTATGCATTAATCAACGAAAAAATATTTTCAATAAAAATGATATTCAGCTGCAAAGGTCATTAACCAAAAGAAGATATACATATCTAAAGCAATGTTTATAAATAAATAAATAAATAAAAAAATCAAGATCCCCAAGAATAAAAAATTCCAAGGATGTCAATGCCACTAGGTGAGTGCTAGGGTGCAAAAGTCCAGGGGTTTAAAATATTCAGTTTAGGACATAAAGTATGCTTATTATATTTCTAGAACAAACGTTACCAGATACCACCACCTTCGTTGTAGTTGAAGTCCACAACTGTTAGGATCTAACTATTAGGGACTTGGTTTATTTTAATGTAGAAGTCTATCTTTTAGTTTAAGAGTCTATAGTTTATTATCTTTTATTTTAGGAGTCTATGTTTTAAATTAGGAGTTGATATTTTATTTTGGGGTGGGATATCTTTTAGGTTAAGTGTATCTTTTATTTTGGTAATCTATCTTATTTCTTGGGGGCTAAGTTAGGATTAGTCTATTTAAGAGCTCGCTCAAAGATATGTTTTGAGAGTTATTGAGTTGTAAAGGGAACCAGCCCTTGAAGCGGAACTAGCCTCTTGGTTCTAAGAGGACCCAGCCTCTTAGTTCTAGTTATCTTGTTATTTTCCAGTTTTTTAATAATAAAAACACCAAAATATTACTATATCCTCTTTTATCTTTATCCCTCTATTATTTGCTGTTAGGATATTTTCCGATCCTAACAACAACATACAAGCAACTGATTAGAGCCTCAGACATGCTTACCTATGTGCAAGAACAGGATCATCGTGGTAACCTTGCACATGCTTTGCAATGACATCCCATGCAGTGTAAAAATCTAAACAAATGAGACAGCATATCCCATCAGAATGCTTCGATTTCATCTTTAGAAAATCGAATTATAATCTAATATCAAATTATTTTTCATTAACTATGTATAGTATTATTCCATTAAATACATAATTTAAAAATAACCCCCATTACCAATCACATCTGCTTCACAAAGGTGGGCAAGGCTTTGCAAGCCGAGAGCTTTAATTACAGGATCTTGGCTTTCAATGCAAGACTGTTTATTCCAACACAAAACCAGATTTCTTAGAAAAGCATGCACTGCTAAAAGAGAAACAAGAAAACAACCAGGCATACCGAAACAGACAAGATAAGGTCAACACCCCTATCAGGGTTTTTATGGCAAACATCTCGAATGGAAGCAGCCATACTGATACAGATAGCTCTCTCTGACTTGAAATCAGCAAAACCTTTAGGGAGCAAGACACCCTAGATATGGAGAAAATAGAAAATAAGTTAGAATTTTTTTAAAAATAGTAAGACCTTGAAGAAACAACTAGGCACTGCATAAAAGGATCAAGCAATTTGGCACCCCAACAATGAAGGTCCTCCAAATTTACGGCATGGATAACTCAGAAAAACAAAATGGGACAATCAAGAGTTATCACTGTCAGATTGTAAGTAAATTTGGGCAAAACCTTCTGATGTGACCTTGTACAGATCCACAAGAAAATATAAAGCTTCAAAAAAGTGTGTGTTTGTATTTGTAAAGAATTGTTTACCAAAAAACTCATATGGATAATAAGGGTATGTTATATCATCTTTGGCTGAAAAGCAACTATAATTCTTGCTTCTACTAAATTACCTGCTAGATATCAAATAAAGTTTAAAATTTAAATTAGAGCGTTGTACATGGTTTTAAGGAAAATAACTAAGTTCCTGCAGCTAGTTTTATGAATCAAAATTCAAAAGCAGAGCTTGGATATGCCATACATAGGCTTTGTCAGGCTCAGATTTCAATTGTCAGCTAAGAAGCAAATAAGCCTAGAAACTAAATTATTTAATACATCTAAGAATAACATATGTCCTCCATGCATCAACAATTTCTTGAAATGGCAAAATAGGTCCTGCTCTTAAGAACTAAGGGGAAGCATATATATTAAACCAACCACACCATGACTCTATTAGCAGTTTAACACAACGTCTCCAGAAATAATAATGTGTTGAAGAATGGAGCATTGATATTAAATTACTAATTCAATGTGTACAATCTTCCTTGAAGAGAACTTTTATAAACACAAGTTTGAACAATTAAGTTAACAATTCCATTTTTTTACTCAATTCCCATTCAAATATTTATGCCCACTTAAAATAACGTGTCGCACTGGAAGGTACAGGAAAGTGTGGGATGAAAAGCTTACTTGCAAACTCCCAAAGGCTCGATCATTGATCTCCCAGGTTTGACACATTAATCTAGTTGCTGTAGCATGTAACGAGCTGCATTTGCAAGGAAAAACATTTAAAGCTGACATGTATTGTTATTCACTATTTCTAAGAATGCATGAGGGCCAAATTATAGTTGCAAGGTCCTAATGACATTTGAGAACCAAAATAAGTTGTCTATCTTAAAAACAAACATCATTTTATTAATGAGGCGAAGAGGAACATTCAGGCTACACAGCCATATCACAGTTCTAGATTTCTAAGAGCAACATTTTATATTTATGAGCACATTGCACAAACACAGATGGGATATATTCATTCACAAAGAATATTTACAACCGGTAAAACTTCTGAAAATATTACAAAAGAATAGCAAAATTATACATAAATATTGGCTTTAATGTCATTAAGGTCCTTTAGTTCTTTTTCCAACTAAATACAATAGCAGCTCAGAGTTCAAACACTTAAATCAACAGTTTTAAGTGATACTCAATGTCAGAATGCTAGAAAAGGGACATAATCAGACAATGTTACTGTTATGAAAACAAGATACCACAGGGCAATACTGCCAATACTGATACAAAAGTAGTAAAGAAATAAAAATGAAGCAAGCAAATACTTAATCTAGCAGAGTACCCACACTTTTGCATCTCCATTAAGCATTGGCAAGATAGTTTGAACTACAAGTGGAATCATTGCTGAGTGTGAAGCAAGTGATGGCAGCATTTCAAGAATTTTTAGCTGCAACAAATGTGTAGAAATAAGAGAATAAAATCATACTTACATATAGAGACAAAAGAGAAGATAATGCCATGTAAAAAGAGCTAGAAGGGAAGAGTTACCAACATATCATGGCAACCGACATCATTTCTTGTGAATATATTACTGTAAAACATAATTGTTAGCAACAAAGCAACACCCAGTCTGGGATCCATAATGGCAATGGAAGATAAAGATTCGACAGCAGCAGCCCCTATTGATGGATGTATCAACAAAACACTGAGAACAGCACTGAGTAACAAAGACATCTCTGCAAGGGAAGACATTGAGATAGTATCAATCTCTTGTATCCTTTAACACAACTATCCCAAATAACTCCTTCCCCAAAAGCTAAGGGGTTATACCACTTAAAAATACTTCTTGAAAATGCAAGAGAGGCAATGAAGATTTTCGTCGGTCAACAATTGACAAGCAGAACCCTCTTATATGGGAAACCCAAGATATTGGTCGGTCAGGCATATTTTCACTTTCATTCATGCCCTTTATAGTGAAATTCAAGAGGGAATTCCCGGTAGAAGATTCTCCATCCTGAAACAATAGAAGCATAGAATTCCTAAGATTCTATTATTGCTGGCTCAAAAACTAAAGTTAGTCATTCTTAAAATTTGGGCTTAGCCTAACTCAGTATCAAAAGCTAGCTCATAAGTTGAGGATCGACAAATCCTTCATAGTGACTATTTTGGGCATATCTCGACTCGATGAGGAATCTTAACACTCCCTTATCACACTTAGAATTAGACATCTGGAATGTGGAGTTTGTTAAACTAACAGCTACGAAGCCTACAATGAAGGGAGTTGTTGCAACGAAGGTGGCTAAGGGCCCACAACGAAGGCAGAATCAGGAATCTGGGGGGCGGTCGCAATGAATGCGGTGAAGGGACCATAATGAAGGCAGAGTCGGAAAGCTGAGGGGTGGTCGCAATGAAGGCTAAGGGCCCACAATGAAGACAGAGTTTCAGGTCCAATATTAGATATAGGATAGGCTGTCTTACCATTTTAAAACTTGGGCTCGATCTTACTCAATCCAAAAGTTGGCTCGTAAGGTGAGGTAGTGAGGATTGTCAAGGCCTTCATAAGGACTACTTTGGCCATGCCTCTAGTCGATTTGGGATTTTAACATAACAGCTATAAACCTTATTATTTTACTGTCCTTTTTAGTCTCAAAACTTGGAGTTTGTATATTCATTCAGGACTACAGCTTATAAATAAATCACCTAAAAAATAAATATAATTGGCGTAGATAATATATATAACATTTTAATCTGGAAAAATGTGATATGGCAGACAAAACCTGATACCACAGATGTTGCAAAAGCCTCAAAACTATAACTCCTGGCGTGCTAAGATCATAAACTTCCCTCTCGATGACTGGCTTATGTCTTGGTGCCACCAACATCTTGACAAGGAGTTTCTCCAAGAGGAAAAGCAAATCAGTAGCCAGTCCTTTCACAGATTTGGAAGCAGATGACATGAGGCTGACAACGGGAAGTAGAAACAGAATCTCTTCAAACGGAGAGGATATAGTTCTGCTGATAGCATCATCTGCATCAGTAACTAATAATAAATAAACTACAAAATGATGACATTGAAGAGAGCATCAAACAAGCACAAGTACATGGGTTACTTTATGAATTTGAGCACTAGCAAATAACAGCAGGAAAAAAATGTTGCAATGGAAGATAATGTTGTGTCAAAAACTATATAAGATTATTCAAATTCCTGGAAGATGGTATGAAATGAAGGCACACATCTTTATTGCAAAATAGTTAACAAACCAACAACTAAAGAGTAAGGATCGAGTTCATCACAATGAGAGAGAGAGAGAGAGAGAGAGAGAGAGAGCATGCAAAAGCAGTATCCTTAGAAATTATTAGGATATACAGCACATGCTGATGTACACCACATGCTGAAGCTGATATGGAATTATGAAATATGAATACCATTGGCATAGATTGACTTAGAAATCAGAGGAAAATGCAAAAAATAAATGTTAAAGTTTTAATAAAAGAATCTTATACTTCTGGTCACATGTATTCAACTTGAATGTATGCATGAACCTCAAAATCAGGATAGATAGAGAAAACTCACCATTATCATATTTCCACTTCAGGAGTAAGAGAATGACTTTCAATATTGAAATCTGTTCATGTTCAAGTTCTGATTGAACAAGGATTGTGAATAATGATATTATAGATGATGACAAACTAGCCTCCCATTGCAACCCGAGATTTTTCTGTGCAGACAACAAGTTCCTTAAGATTTCAAATATGGCCTCATGACCACCATGGTTCCACTGCAGACACGCCAACAGAGAAAGAATTGTACCCAGAAATTCAACAGCACATAGTTGAGCCTCAGTAATCAACTGCTAACAGGGATCAAGAACAATATGAGAGCAAGGGACAACTGACATTAATCAAGGAAGCAACATCATGACAGCAGTGAATGCAAATTTAAGTATGAAAACATACATACCAATTTCTCTCCAGCCAGAGATTTCAGTACCACTATATATGCCTCCACCACATGTTCTACAACAAATACTAATTTCCTGTAGTCCTGAGAAGGTCCAAAAAGAAACAGCAATAACATAATTATTCCATCTGACATTTCACCACAGTAATAAAACATAATGACCATAACCAATAACAGACTTGACCCAACATATCCAATGCTTCTTCTTACGATTACACTTACTTCAGCAGTCTCGTGTGGAAGGTACTTAAGGAATCCCATTAGCAGCTTAAAAACCGGCATGGACTCATATGGATAAGAGCAACAGAATGACACCATAGATGATACCAGTTGCATCCCAAATGAAGAGGAGGATGACTCTGAAACTGACAATTTTATGGTGGAGAAATACAACAAGGGCCTTAAAAATTCACAAACATGCACAATTCCTAGCCGCTTATTCTGCAACATAAACAGCAACACTTGCTGCAAAAGATCGTATTGAACTTCCGACCGGCATGACAACACCTGCCAAACATATAGGGGGGATAAAATCTCAAATCACCTCATTCAAGACTCAGTGGTTCAGTACATTACTTGTACACCAAGTTTAATGTTTTTCCTTGCTTATTTGTCAAAGTAATAATAGTATGTTACTCGCACAAACTTTCACTCATACACACCTAACATAATTTCATGCAAGAAAACACTCTGGTCCATTGTAACTATTTTCCTAAATGGACTATTTTGTGCGCATACCTCAAATGAAGAATGCTAGCAACATCTCTCTAAGACAATTTTATCAACACATTCTTTATTATTAAATGAAATTCATTTGCATCTCACTAACTAGATGGCAGGTACCACCAAAGAAGAAGCATGACCGACATGATTTTAGCTTAAAAGACATAAACTTGTCACAGTAATAAAGAATGTGTTAGCTCAAATAGTTTGTGAAAGTATTGTTCTCCTTCTCCAAATTCCTTGTCATTTTATTAGTGAACGCCTTCCAAAAAAAAAACCCATTTTGGCAATTCCAATCAAGATTCTATCTTTTGGCTTTCAGGCCTAATATACCAGGTGAAATTAAATTAAAAAGGAAAAATTAACCTCAGAATTGCAAAGTTCACAAACAAACATGTTCTTACTTGAACAAAAGGGTGAGTCTGTATTGAAGGGAAGCGCCAAGAGGCATTGTTCTTCTGGAAACCGAAGCGAACAAGGAAGCCCAACCCCTTGACGAAAACGGGTATGGTGTTCGGGTCGGATCCTTCGAGTGCGGAGTGGAGCTCGAGCAAGCCACGGGAGACGGAGATGACGGAGTCGGTGACGAGGCGGCATAGCTGGCGGACGGACTGGTCGACGACGATAGGGGAAGAGGAGGTGAGGCACTCAGAAATGGCGCGCTTTCCGGGTTCGGATTCCGGGTCGAGGTACTTGGGCGCTGATCGGAGCTTCGAAAAGATGGAAATAACGGCCAGTTTTTGGAGCCCCGGTTGAGGGACTCGGGTCTTCTCCAGAAGAGGACCATATGACTCCATCGTCACGCTCACTGTAAATTAAATTCAACTGTTCAGACACTGCCACTCATACAATTACAAACATCTTATATTAGTCCACCATTTACTTTTTTTTTATCATTCCTTCTTCATTCTATTTCTATTTCTTTTTGGAGTTAAATTTAACCCCCAACACCCAATTTAAAACCTCACCCTAATTTTTAATATACCCAAAACACTCCAACCTTAAAAAACACTTCATTGAACTTTTTAAAAACTGGTTTTAGAAATTGTTTTACAAAAGAAAAGCAAAAAAAATTGTTGAACGAGATGTTTTTCAATATTTAAAAAACTGAAATTTGAAAACTAAAAACAGAAATTGAAAACATCATTTAGTTGTAAATTGAAAACAAATCATTTAGTTGTTCTGGTATTTTAGTTTTTAAAATTGAAAATAATAACTGTTTTCAAAAATAAGTTTTGTGCAACAGGTTTTTAAATTTTTTCAGTTTTTTAAAACAGAAAATAGTTTTTAAAAACGGTAATCAAACATGTCTTTATATTTCTCACACCCCCATTTCCCTCTTCTTCTGCTTTCCCCTTTACCCTCCACCCTAATAAACCTAAACCTCTTCTGTCAAGTGACTTGAAATGGAGCAATGTCAATACTCCTTAGACCCCTCACTCCAACCTCTATTCTGATCAGAATTTCAGTGGTTCTTCTTCAATTCCCAAATTGCATTTTCTGAGGGATGAGTTTCTTTCATGGAATAATTTATTCCTTCAATTCCATCTTCTCTACTGATATTGATCATAACAATTCCATCTTCCTTCAATTCTCAACCTCCTATGTCAAGCAAAGGTTGCTGGTCCATTATATACAACGCAGTGGCTGCGTTCAAGCAATTTGGGAAGAAGAGAAAGAGATGTGTGTATTAAGTCCCACATCGCTAAGAAATAAAAACAAAATTTTCCTCAACAACAATAACACATACCGGGTTCTAAAACCCGGTATGTTAAAACAATACTGCAATACCGTATTCACTTTCGAGATTTAAAAATCGGAACGTAAAAAACATTCTGGGATTTCATTTCCCAGAACGTGTAATTGAGTTCAGTTCTAGGATTTTAAAACCCGAAACTTAAGGTTGGTGTTTGTGTTCCGGATTATAAAATCTGGTATGTTAAAAGCATATTGGGATTTCAATTCGCGGAAAGTAACTCAAAATTGTTACCAGGATTTAAAATCTCAGTATCTATTTAGCCATTCACCTTCCGGGATTAACAACCCGGAATGAGAAAATTGGGAAAGTATTCCGGGTTTTAAATCCCGGTATGAACATCAAAATCTGTTCCGGGTTTTCAAATCTCAGAACTCAAAATAAATAAGGTATTTATGACTTTTAATACATTAAAGTGGGTTTTAAATTGAGTGATGAGGGTCTCAAATCTAACATCATTTCTTTTTTAGGCTTAAATAATTTTTTCCAAGTAATATATTTGATTTCCGAATTTAGTCCTTGTAAAAAAATTTCAGTGTCTAAAAATTTTGGTTATTACTATTCTATTTTCCATGAATCCATGTAGAAGTAAAAATCAATTGTACACAATTCATTTCTTTTTGTGTTTTTTATCCCTCCAAATTTATCATGTTATTTTTACTATTACATCATCAATCATTTCCTTCACCTCCCTCGCCTTCCTCCCCATTGTCTACACTACCCACTCTTCTCTCCCTTCTTCATCCCACCCCCACATTGCCCTTCCCCCACCCTTTCTTCCCCACTGCTGCCATCCTCCTCCATCATCTCCTTCCCCTTTCCCTACCTCCCACCTTTCCTTTCACCCTTTCTCATCTTCTCCGACCGGAATCTTTCAAACCCAAACTTAGAACCTTTGAAACCCTCAAACCCATATCGTACTCCTTTAAATCCTCAACGGCGGAAGCAACCTTTCAAACCCAAATCAGATTATTTCATATCTTCAAACACTTGCATGATGAGGGAACAATTTAAACACAAATTTGAAGAAATTTCACTCAGAAAACCAAAGTTAGTGCAAACCCAAAGCCAAATACCTAAAAACCCAGCACCACCACGTTGTGGTCATCACCAGAATCGTTCTCAATGATGACGCACGCGTCATAATCTTTTTCGACACTTTGATGAAAAAATTCAAATCAAGGGTGTGGCTTTTTTACTTCGATCATGTAAGGGGTTGGGGGAGGAGAGTGGGGTGGGGTGGGAGTTGAGGTTAGGGGAAGAGGGAGAGGGTGGTGGGTGGGGGAGAAGGATGTCGAGGAAGGGACAGTTTGGGGGGAGGGGTAGATGATGAGGGAGAATTTGAGATTTTTCTTGATTTTGAATGTTTGAGGTTATGGGAATGTGTTCTAGTTTTTTGGCTAGTAGGGGAAGGGTGGTGTGGGTGGTGGAGACAGTAGGGAAGGAGGAGAGGGAAGTGGGGTAGATGATTGATGATGTGATAGTAAAACTAACGTCAGAGACTAAAAATGAAACTAAAAATTTTAGAGGGACAAAAAAATGACACATGTACAGTTGACTTTGACTTATGTTTGTTTAGATTAGGGTGTTCATGGGACGGGTTGAAACGGGTTTGTCTTGACTTTTACCCAGCCCTAAATACTGATCGGGTCAGTTTTTAAACCCGAACCCGTCCCTATACCTAGAGAGACCCGATGAGGTGCAGGTTTAACATAGACCCGACCACAAAAGGACGGGTCCCGGTTGGTCCAAAGGACAAATAGAATATCAATTTCAAATCTCACCAAAGTATTATAAATACATATTGTTCTATAAAAAGACTAATTTCTTATCCTATCAATGAATTGTGAAAGAAACTACATATAACTGAAGTTTTTCATAACAATATACTTAATTAGAAAAAAGAATACAAATTTTATTCACTTGAAACCTGACTATAAATAAAAATATAAAAACCATGTTTTGAAACTAGTGTGTAAATAGTGTTTGTGGGACAGGTTGGACTTGACTTTTACCCAGTCATAAATATTGATCGGGTTCAATTTTTAAACCTGAACCCGTCCCTAGACCCGAAGAAATCTGATGCGATGCAGGTTTAAGGGACATAGGCCAGGATGAGTCAAGGGACATAGCCGGGTCTTGTACACCCTAGTTTGGATGGAAAACTTAACGGTATGGACCAAAAACAAAAATCAAAATTTTAGAAATATCGAAAACGGAAAAAGAATTTTACAAGGACTAAATTTGAAAGTGGGGTATATTACAGGAACCAAAAATTTATTTAAGCTTATTTTTTAATACTTTTTACTCACACTTCAAGTGATATTTGCACACCTAAAATACTCCTAAGTGATTAAGAACACTTTTGGAAGTTAAACTTTCAAAAGCTAAATTTTTATGTTATGAAAGTTGAACTATTGAAAGTGTATTTGTTTTGCATTTCCATAAGTTGAACTTATGAAACACAAAAGTTTAGCTTCTGGAAGTTCAAATTTAGGAAGTGTAAAACAAATACAAATAAGCTAAATTTTTTGTATTTCTGAAGTGTATTTGTTTTCACTTCTGAAAGTTCCACAAAAAATTAGCTTTAGATAAAACCCATACGAGTTAGCAAAATTTTTTTAAGCGAAATAAAACACACAAATCAAATGAATTATAAAAAAAATAAACAAATCATAGCAGCAGGTCTGGCGAAAGGTAGTGGATGTGGTTGCGCCGCATAATTTGGGGGCGATGCATGGAGCAGCGACGGCGCGACAATGGAGAGGTCGAAGAGGGAGAGGCTGAGGGTGGCAAATGAGGAGGGGTGAAGAGGAATAGGTAGCTTTGCTGAAGGAAAGGTGAGGGCCGCTGGAGGAGGGTGAAGGTGGCGGAGAAGGAGGAGGAGGGAGGGGGCGGCTTATAACGTTGGAGGAAGGGCAGTAGAGGAGGGTAAAGGGTGAGCACTGCAACAATACTGGCAATTATCGACAGCTTTGAACTGATGGCCACATTTTTAGATAATGGATTTTTGACACCCAAAAAAAAAACCATTATCGGCGGCCAACACCATCGGTAATTGCGCGGGAAAGATTGGATGCAAGCATGAATATATGGCAGGTCTTTTACCGATGGTTAGTTCTGTCGCAATTTCACCGACCATTTTTTACGTTATTTTTCATCGGTAACTTGGTCAACAGATGCATTTATTGCACTGCCAATATACCAATGGTTAAAAACCATCGGTACTTTAGCCTTTACATAGGTTACCGACAAGTTTAGTTGTCGGTAACCTATATATAGAGGGCTAGGATGTCTCTTTCATCACACCATACTTCCTTTGTTTATTATTTATTTTTTCCCTTTCTTTCTTTTTGTTCTTCTTAAGTTTGTTATTATTTTATTTTTAATTTTGTTCCCTATTTTGTAGTACTTGTTTTGATGAAGAATATTTATAAATTTTGCACATCTTTGAGGTTAGTATAATTTTGATCCATATGATGCAATTAAATTATAATCATTATGAAATTAATATACTTCACTTAAGACTTAAACTTATATACTTAATTAAGTTAATTAATGTCTTTTTTATGTTGTAAATCAATATTTGTCAGCATTTTAATTATAATATTGTTAACATATGTGTTGTATGTATAATGATTTATGATTGACGAAAAGATACCCTCTTTGCTAGGAACAAACTGTTTCACCGATCGAAAAAAATTAAAATTTTCACTTCTTTCTCAACTATATGGGGAACCTCATTGATCTAAGTTCCATATTAGTGTCTTTATTCCCTATTAATCACAAAATAATTTTTAATTAATAAGGTACTTAAGAAATGGCAAAAATTGTTTGTGGATTACAATTTTGATCTACTAATAATTGTCACCATTTAATAATTATCTTGTAAATAAATGCAATTGTTTTGGGGTGATTGGAAATATAGATATGAATACAGATTTTAGGTGAATGGTGTTCGTTTGTATAATTTGGGAAGGACGTAAAAAATTACAAGTTTGAAATGTTTCCCACCGATAGAGCACTTTCATCTCTACCAAAAGATTTTTTTCGTCTAACGTAGTTTATTATCGATGGCCATAGGGCGTCGATAATTTACCGACGAAATAAGTCGTCGCTAAGTTACTAATGAAAATAACCATCACTAATTACCGACAAACTTTCAAAGTCGTCGGGAAAAATTATTGAGGGGCTAAATACTCATAACTTTTTAGTTGTCGGTAATTTTTCATTACCGACGTTTTTTTGTGGTTATCGTCGGCTTATGGTCGTATGTAATACATGTTTTTCTTGTAGTGGAGGGGCGAGGGGTGTAGGGGGAAGATGGGGGGGAGACGGAGGGTGAGAGGCGAAAGAGGAGGGAGAGGGGAAAGAGGCAGCAGAGGAGAGTGAGGGAAGAAGGGTGGTAAAGCAGGAGAGAGGCGGAAGAGCAAGGGAGAGTGAGTGAAATAGTGAAAGGGTTTGGGGAGAATGAGGAAGAAAGAGGCTTATAATGAAGTTTTAGCACTAAATCAATGTTCATTAGCCGACATTAACTTTCGCGCTCATGAAATGGGTCGTACTCATGTGGCATTAGCATCGACCATAATTGATGCTAAGTTGGTCAATGAACCCAGAGTCAGCCATCAACTGTCGCTAATTGGTGGTAGACGGACACCACATTGGCTAATGACTTTAGTGTCCGCATGGATCGACGCTATTTGCTGCAAGCTGACACAAATGGTGTCAGTCTAGCTGATTAAGATGATGCTAAAGAGTCCAAATTAGCATCGACGTCGAGGCCGACACTGATTTTCAACGTTAAAATGACCCGTTCTTGCAATGCTTTGTTTGTATGTATCTTTATTCTACCCCCTTTACTCTCTCTTTAGTCATTTTTTTCGACGCATTACTGCTCTGTTTGGTTGAAGAAATAAAGAGAGAAAAAATGAAGAGAGAAGATAAGTAGATAGAAAGAAATGAGAAATATAGTAGATTTTGTAGGTTGTTTGATATGATAAAATAGATGAGAAAGAGATAAGAAATAATGAGGTTTAAAGTTGCTTTAATAGGTCAAAAGACATTTTTATCCAAAAATTGAATTTGTGGCGGTCAAGATGTGCATTTGTGGCGGTTGCACAACCCCACCTAGAAAGCAAAAGAGAAAAAAAAAAAAAACAAAGTCTCGCACCTGCTCCATTTCTCTTCAAATTGAAAAGATTGCAAATAGGTGACTGCCACACCTCAAAACTCTCTCGCACACTCTTGGCAAACCAAAGGAAGTAACTTTGCTTCTCTCTTGTGTATCTCCATCTCTCGTGACTTTTTCTATTCCATTTATGCAGTAACAAACAAAGCTTACACGTATAAGATTTTTTTTAAGAAAAAAAAAGAGTACAAACTTTTTAATGGGTATAAAACATTGAGCCCAAACCAAAAATAGTGAACCACCAATCTGGACTGGCGTGAGGCGATACACCCTAAGCAGAGTTAGTCCCTCCGACGAGCAAAGGACACTAGGCGTGGGCGAGTTGCCACCCAAGGCTATGCGCCTAAACAATATAGGTGGCACGAAGCCCAACAGGGGATACCTAGGGACTCAATTGTAATAGTTTTAGGGTTTAGGGTGCTTGCCCCACTATAAAAAGCAAGCACCTACTCAATATAATTCATGTTATCATTTTTATCAAAATATTATCTAATAGTCGGCGCTTAGGAACCCTAAATCTGAGGATCCTGAGGTTCACGAAACCTAGATCTAGGCCTCTTGCTACCCCCGACCCACAGACGAGAACACAACCCAATCGGTACCACCACCCAACAAATTTGAAAATAGTGAAACCAAACCCAACCGGTTGACCGCAAAATCCACCACCGGACGGTTGCGGGCTTTTTTGTTACTCCATGACACCCATAGCAAAGTCATGTTATATGAGTTTTTATTCCTTCACACAATTTTCCACTCATTTTAATTAGTATTTTCTTCTCATTTCTCTTTTTTTTTTTTTTTCTATCACACCATTCATCATAGGCGATCCCATAAATAAAAAATGGTGCGTGAAACTTTTCATGGAAAAATGGACTTAAGACTCCCAAAAGCGCACCTGTTTCCATGCATTGCGCACAACACAACAACTATGCAGAGCATAAACAGAGCAATGTGGCAACAGCAACAACAAAAAGCCAAACCAAGCCTAAGTTTCAAAATGCAATTTCCCATTCTTACTCATTCACCTTCAGATTTTTATTTTTCCCTTTTTGGTATGACATGTAACCAAGGCCTCTCCCTGAAACCTGTTCCTCATGCAACCCCCTTACTCACCATGTCACACGCACGTGTCACCACCCTGCACCTACACCGTTCTATAAAACACCACACACCTCATTCTATATTCTTCATCACTCACTCACACTCACACGTACACACACAACACAATCCTTGTTCATTACTCTCAAATCTCAATGGCACAACCCCAACAAGTGCATGTTCACACCACCGCAACGCACCGCTACGAAACCGGTGCCAACGTGCCACCACGCTACGAAGGCGGTGTCAATGTCAACACACCACAACGTTACGAAGGAGGAGGTGGTGGCGGTATAAGTTCCCTCCTCCCGGAGAGAGGCCCTTCAGCCTCCCAAATCATAGCCGTCCTCGCCGGTGTCCCCATCGGCGGTACGCTCCTCCTCCTAGCTGGAATCTCGCTCATCGGCAGCCTCATCGGGCTGGCGGTGGTCACGCCGCTATTCATCCTCTTCAGTCCGGTTATCGTTCCTGCTGTCATCACCATCGGCCTCGCGGTGGCCGGGATCTTGACGTCAGGAGCGTTTGGGCTGACCGGGCTGATGTCGTTCTCGTGGCTGGTCAACTACATCCGGGAGACGCGGGGGACCGTGCCGGAGCAGCTGGACTCGGCGAAGCGGCGCGTGGCGGACATGGCGGGTTACGTGGGGCAGAAGACTAAGGAGGTTGGACAGGACATACAGAATAAGGCGCATGAAGCCAAGAGGACACCAATCACAACACATGATGGAAAATGAATAGCGGCGGTTTCGGGTTTTATATAGCGGTTAGATTTATATATGTGGGAAAAATAAAATCTGTGGCACCATCTTTGGTGCTTTTGTAGTTTGGAGGAGTTTTTCGTGATTTGCTCTGTGAGGGGTTTCTTCTAGCTTTAGCTAGCTAGGTTTGTGTTCTTGTTGTTGAATTTGTGGTTCATGTGTGTTTATTCGTATTTGTTCACTTGCATTAGTTGTTCTGTTCAATTCCGTGTGTAATGTAACTTATTATGTAAGTATGTAATGAAACCACGCAAAACCTCTTGCATAACTCTAATTTTTCTCTCTGTCCCAATAACTCAATTGTTATTAGAATTTGGATTAATACTAATTACTCAACCCGAAATCTAGGTACTCTCTATCTTTGAGATTCTTTTTGTCAAACATCACTCAATTAGGGGACAAAAAGCCTATAAAAGAGGAGGGCCAGATCCCAGGAACAACAAGAGGAAGCCCATACACGTTAACCTATTGGCTTGGTGGTTCACAGTTTTTGGATTGGGCTCACTTTGGCCATTAAAAAATTTGTACAATTTTTTCTTTTAGCCCATTAAAAATTCTGTACATATTTTTTCTCCTAGCATGTAATGCTATTGACAAAAAGTAAACACATAATGCTCAACAGACAAGAGGAAGAGGGAGGGATAATGTTTATGCAATCGTTCTTGAGATATGGTCGCATGTGTTCTTCAGTTCTTCTTCACCGAGCTTGTAAATCATTGATCCTTGACTGCAGGGGAACAACCACAAATGAGAAAGCCTCCGAGCTCCAAAGGGCATCCTATGTCAGTTTGTGTCTTTATCTAAAGTGCTCTTTATTGTTAAGCTCCATGTTATGTTCGATGACCAATGGAGATATTTCTCCAAAACTGAACCCGCCCGACCCACCACACAGATTAAAGGGTGTTTCGTTTGACGCCCCCTTTTGCGCCTTACGCCCCCATTTGGTCATTTTACATTTTTACCCTTAAAAAAACCTCAATATATCCATTTTCTTCATCACTCTCATTTTCCATTCTATTCTCTCCACCCCTTTTCCAATTTTCTCCACCACCCTCTATCATCCCCTCCAACTTGTCACCACCACCACCTTCATCTTCTAACCACCACCTCCTTCACCTTCCAACCACCATACTTACCACCATTCCCTTGCAAAACTAGTACTAATCAACATATTCTACATTCCATTTTTCATTCGGCAATCATGGGAGGTATGGTCCCTCCCCCTTATCGTTCTGTTTCTGCCGTCGACGTATTGATCGAGGTTCAAATCGCACCTACACGTGCGATTAAGGGACTGGTTAAGATTCACACCTTAAAGTGCGAAATCCTTGTACATTTAAAATATCTCTCGCATCTTCGAGTGCGATACATAACTATATATTACTGTGTTATTTTTGGTGCCTTAAGTGCAATTTAATGATATAGTTCGTTGATTTGTGGTATTGTGTGCTGCATTTCAGTCATGAAAACCTTGTTGTCAAAGGAGGCTGAAGATCATGGTAATGGGAAAGAATTAGTTGTTGTCGTCAAGACTGAAGATGATGGTTTAAAACATTCCTCCTGTAATGAGTCTTCTTCTGCTTTCCTTGTTGACGCTACAGAAGCATTTACAACTGATAAGGTTTAGATTTGTGTTGTGCTAATATGATTTACTGTATCTACCGTACACTAGTCTTATGTGATTTTATTCTTTGCAGGTATTCGAGACTCGATATGAACTCTTTGACTGGGCTCGAGCAGTTGGGAAGGAGAATGGTTTTGTTGTAACTGCGAAGTCTGATTATGGAAGTGTAAACAGGAAAGAATTCCTAACTCTGGGTTGTGAGCGTGGTGGAAAATACAGACCGTACAAGGGGAAGTTGACAAATAAGAGCATTGGGACAAGAAAGTGTGAGTGTCCCTTTAAGCTAAAAGCAAGACCTAGGAAGGCTTACGGACTCTGGAGGCTGAACGTGTTATGTGGATTTCATAACCATGTAAGGGCATAGTCACTAGTTGGGCACACATATGCCGGGCGATTGAGTCCCGAGGAAAAAAAAGTTTCATGACATGATGGAAAACAAAGTTAAACCAGGACAAATGCTTGTTGCTTTGGAGGATAACAATCCCCAGAATTTGACTAAGATAAAAAAAAATTACTCTGCAAGTACGATGTACAAGAGAACAAAGAGGGGTCCGTTGACTGAGATGCAACATTTAATGGAGTTGTTGGAACGTGACAAATATGTTCATTGGCACCTGAATGACGAAGACACTGGTGTTATTGACGATATTTTCTGGTCACATCCTCGTGCAATAGAGTTGTTTAACATTTTCCCTAATACTGTTCTCATAGATAGTACCTACTAAACCAATAGGTACGGGTTACCGTTTCTTGAGATGGTAGGCGTGACATCGACCAACATGACATTCAGTATAGGGTTTGCCTTTATGACTACTGAGAAAACTCCCGATGTTGTGTGGGCGTTGCAGAAACTGAGGGGGTTGATAGATAAACAGGAAAATCTGCCAGGTGTGATTGTGACGGACAAAGACCTTGCGTTGATGTTAGCTGTAGAAGATGTTTTCCCTAATGCGAAGCACTTGCTATGCAGGTTTCACATAAGCAAGAATGCCAGTGCAAAGTCCAAGTTGTATTGTGACAAGGGTATCTGGGATGTAGTCAGAGATTCATGGAGCGTTCTTATGGATTCCTCTTCTGAAGAGGAGTACGATATCCATCTTCAAGAGCTAGAAATGACATGTGCATCCTTTCCATAGTTCATCTCGTATGTTCATAAGACTTGGTTGGACGATCATAGAACAAAATTTGTGAAATGCTGGATTGATGTTGCTATGCACTTGGGAAACACAACAACTAACAGGTTGGTTTTTAAGCAAATAAGTTATATATTTTACTGATTAAGTTACTTAATTTCATAACATTTGTGTTTCATGCATCCTCTCGTCAACTTCCTCACATCGACCTCCCCTCCCTCGATGGCATCATGTCCTCCTTTGATTCCAAGAACAATTTCCATCCGGCTCTTTCCGTCTCTAACATCAAGAACCACATCCCCATTGTTCTTGAGATGGAAAACATTCAATATGGATCCTAGGCCGAACTCTTCAAGATTCATGCCCGTTCTCACAAAGTCATTCATCACATCATTCCTTCGAAAAAAGGCAAAGACCCGAAGAAGTTGAAAACCGATGAAGAAAAGGAACTGTGGTCCAGTCTCGATGCCACAGTTCTGCAGTGGATCTACTCCACTATTTCGAATGACCTCCTCACCACCATCCTTGAGCCTGACTCCACCACCATGGAGGCTTGTGATCAGTCGGACAACATCTTCCACGACAGCAAGAACGCTCATGCACTCACGCTTGAGCAAGAGTTTTCCACCACTCGCATGGAAGACTTCCCCAACACTTCGGTTTACTGTCAACATCTCAAGATGCTATCTGATCAGTTGAAGAACGTTGGTGCTCCCGTCTCTAACCAGCGCCATGTTCTTCAATTGGTCTTCGGCCTCATCGATGCCTACAAAAGAGTTCGTACGTTGATCCACCAAAGCAATCCTCTTCCTCAATTTTACCAGGCATGTTCCATGCTGACTCTTGAAAAAGCAGGCCTAATCAAGATGGCAGCCACAGGTTCACATGCAGCCATGGTTGCAGCACCGTCCAAGGATCTTGATGAACCCTCTTCCTATCCTAATACCTCTTCCAACTATCATGGTGGGAAAAAGGGTGGCAATAGTAACTCCTCCAACAAGAACCGAAGCGGTCCCAATTGCGGAGGTGGCCGCGGACAGCACGGTGGTGGACGTAGCGGCAGCCAGCCGCAGCCCAACGCGTCCTCTTGGCAGCAGAACGCAGCGATGTGGCAGCAGTCGTACTCGTGGGGATGGATGCCGCCACCGCCGTGGGCAGTACCTCCTTGCCCGTATCCCTTTTCCTAGTGGACTCGTTCAAATGGTCCTTCGAAGAAACAGGGAATCTTGGGCCAACGTCCCCAGGCCTATGCAGCCAGCACCAACTCCTATGCCCCGACAAATATTGAAACTGCCATGCACACCATGTCTCTCAATCCCCCTGATTGTCAGTGGTACATGGATACTGGAGCGACATCTCATATGACGACATCTCAAGGTAATCTCTCGTTTTATTTTAATTTAAGCAATTCCAAACAAAACATTATTGTTGGTAATGGTCAAGGAATTCCAATTCATGGTTATGGACACTCATCTATCTCACCACCTCATCCACCCTTACAATTAAACAATGTCCTACATGCCCCGAAACTTATTAAAAATTTAATTTCTATTTGACATTTCACAATTAATAATAATGTCTCTATTACATTTGACCCTTTTGGGTTCTTTGTAAAGGACCTTCGGATGGGGACGCCGCTCATGAGATGTGATAGCACCGAGAATCTCTATCCCATCACCACCAGTTCTTTAGTGTGATAATGGAAGGGAATTTGACAATGCGTTATTTAAAAAATATTGTGCAGAAAATGGTCTTATTTTCCGTTTTTCTTGTCCACACACCTCCTCCCAAAATGGCAAAGTAGAACGAAAAATTCGAACCATTAATAACATGATACGCACACTTCTTGCTCACTCTTCCATGCCTTCATCCTTTTGGCATCATGCTCTTGAAATGGAAACATACATTTTGAATATTCTCCCAAATCAATCTTTGGAACACAAATCTCCCACACAAATTTTATATCAACGGGATCCCACTTTTGCACACTTACGGGTTTTTAGTTGTTTATGCTACCCAATGTGTATTTTTAGGCTACCCGTCCAATCACAAAGGATACAAATGTTGTATTTGTCCAAAAGAAAACTAATAATTTTGTGGCATGTTATTTTTTATGAAACGCAATTCCCTTTTGCTCAGCTGCATCTCCCTTCTCAATTTGCATATGATTTTCTTGATGATGATTTATCCCCTTTACTTTTAAATCAGTGGAAAAATCAAACTTTGCAGGTCCCTGCAGCTGCTTCACCACCACCGCCAGCCTCTCCTGTTGCCCTAAAAAGCAACCCTGCATCACCTACACACAGCCCGCCGGTCCAACCACCTAAGCCAGCCACTGTCCCAGCCACACCAAGACCACCCAGAACCATATCCACTCGTAGCATGCACGGTATTTAAAACCAAAACATCACTTAAACTTGTATGTTTCTGCCCATGAGCACCCACTCTCTCCAATTCCCAAAAACCCAAGACAAGCCCTGTCTGACCCAAATTGGAAGTCTGCAATGCAAGCGGAATATGATGCTCTTATTAAGAATAAGACGTGGGATTTAGTACCACGAACTTGTGATGTTAATATTATTCGCTCTATGTGGATTTTTCGTCATAAAAAGAAATCTAATGGTTCTTTTGAGCGTTATAAGGATCGTCTTGTAGGTGATGGCAGGTCACAAGTAGCTGGAGTGGATTGTGATGAGACTTTCAGTCCTGTGGTCAAACCAGCAACTATCCGCACAGTTCTTAGCATTGCTCTTTCCAGATCATGACCCATTCATCAATTGGATGTCCATAACGCTCTTCTACATGGTTAGCTTCATGAGACTGTTTATATGCATCAACCTATGGGTTTTCGAGATCCCGTTCATCTTGACTATGCCTGTCTACTGAATAAATCCCTCTACGGTCTCAAGCAGGCACCTCGTGCCTGGTATCAACAGTTTGTTGACTATGTTTCCACCATCGGTTTCCAGCATAGCAAATCTGACCACTCTCTGTTTATCTACCACCAAGGTAAGGACATGGCATACATTCTCCTATATGTGGATGATATCATCCTCACCACTTCATCTGACGATCTTCGCTAGTCCATCATGTCACTCCTTGCTTCAGAATTTGCTATGAAGGATTTGGGCCCTCTAAGTTATTTTTTGGGTATTGCAGTCACCAAGCATGTCGGTGGCCTCTTTCTCTATCAAAGAAATTATGCTAAGGACATCATTGGTCGTGCTGACATGACATCTTGCAAACCCTCTTCCACACCTATCGACACCAAGCACAAGCTCAATGCCTCCTCGGGTTCCCCTTACGAGGATCCCACTCACTATCAGAGTCTTACAGGTGCGTTGCAGTATCTTACATTTACTAGACCAGATATCTCTTATGCTATCCAACAGGTGTGCCTGCATATGCATGATCCCAAAACTGAACACATGAATGCCCTCAAACGCGTCTTGCGTTACGTGCAAGGCACCCTGAATTTTGGCTTACATCTGTCCCCATCATCTGTAACTAGCCTTACTGCCTTTACTGGTGCTGATTGGGGTGGATGTCCTGACACCAGACGCTCCACATCTGTTTACTGTGTATTTCTTGGCGACAATCTGATCACCCGGTCATCTAAACGCCAGCCCACTCTATCTCGTTCTAGTGCTGAAGCCGAATAAGGGGGTGGCCAACGTCGTCTCCGAGTTCTGCTGGATTCGTAATCTCCTTTTGGAACTTCATTTTCCAATACCAAAAGCTACCTTGGTGTATTGTGATAATGTTAGTGCCATTTATCTCTCCGGCAACCCGGTTCAACATCAACGCACCAAGCATATCGAGATGGACATTCATTTTGTTCGGGAGAAGGTGGCCCGAGGCAGGCTCAGGGTCCTTCATGTCCCTTCCCGCCATCAACTTGCAGATATCTTCAATAAAGGGTTTCCGCGCATACTTTTTGATGAATTTCAAGTTAGTCTCAGCGTACGGAAACCTCCTGCTTCAACTGCGGGGGTGTGATAGAACATTTCATATTCTGTAAATATATTTGTAATTATTTAGTGTATCTTCTCTATTAGGAACATATCTCCCACATTAGGAAACCTCATTAGGGAGTTTTATTAACTTCCGTATTTGTCTGATGACAGTCTTGTATTTATGTATGTTTTGCTTAATGAAATAATTACGGAATCAATTTCCTTCAAATTAAACATTCATCCTTGCAAGAACTTCATTATAATTTTGTGTTGGGTTTAATTTGTGTCGGGTTTAATATATTGGGTTTATTTCAGTGTTAAGTTAGTGTTAGTGATGTGGAAATGATGAAAAAATAAAGGAAAAAGAAAAATAGAATTCAACTCAGCTTCATTAAACACATGTCATTGACACATAGGACCGGTGAGATCACTTGGCAACGTCGTCGAAGCTCAGCCTCCAATGAAGTTAAAAGTGGGATATTTTCTAAAATAGATAGATGTTTTCCATGATATACTCTGACGAGAGGCTAAAATTAGAATGCTCTAGTATATCGGGACCAAAAGCTTATTTAACCCTTGTTATATTTGAAATAATACCATCACACGTGGGGGAGAGACTCTATTAATAATAGTTTTAAATCCTTTAACATCGGTGGTATATCAAAATTAAACTCATAACAATATCCACGTAGATGTCATAATCAAAGAAAATTTCCCCACACACTTAAATATATTGTAGAATTAAAGTGAGATTTAAAATAATACCATCACATGTGGGGGAGAGGCTCTATTAATAACAATTTTAAATCCTTTAACATTGGCTGTATATCAAAATTAAACTCATAACAATCTCTATATTTATGCCAATAATCAAAGAATATTTTTTCCACACACTTAGATATATTGAAGTAGATTTAAAGTGAGATTTGAGCGACATGAATATTCATACCGACAAAGAGGTTGCAAGAAAATGTTAAAAAAATTCCGTTATATTAGCAAGTCAGCAAGCAACATGCACTTTTTACATGTCTTAATTGGTCAAATTAAACCGCCGATAAACATTGGTGTATACACGTTGGAATTAATAGTTACAGCATATGCCATATATAATTAAGAATATATAAAAGATAGTGGTAGACGTGATTGGGAAAGAAAAAATAAGTGAAAAAATAGGTAGAAAATAATAATAGGTTTGCAAAAATAATACACTTACTAAAAAAATTAATTAATATCTTGTTTTTTTATAAATCTTTTATATATGCCCTTATTTAAAACTTGCACTTCAATGCTCAACAAATTGAAAATATAATAAATGCAAAAGATAAAAAAAAAGAAAAAAAAATCTAGAAGAAATCTTATAATTTATGGAACAACAGAGAAGCAGCTCTTTAATCACACGCACACGCGTGAACAGAACAATCCCCTTGGGAATCCTCGCCACTCATGTCATGCTTGATAATGATAGAGGACATGAAAATGCTTTCGCGGAAACATCTCCGCCAGTAATATTCTTTTTTGTTTTTCTAGAAAAAAGTGAAACACAAATACAAAATCAACAAATATAATTAACATGTCTTGCTCAGCTTTTGACCCAGCACATGCACATATACAAGTATATATATTTTTATGTGTGTACAAAATTTTATCAAAACAAGATTATATAGTGTGAAACTTGAGAGAATCTTTTTGC